>CM056051.1:416675307-417899258 GCA_029574335.1 Rana kukunoris | reverse complement strand
TAGGGGAGAGAATTATTATTTTTTATTATATATTTTTTTACTAGAAATGGCGGCGATCTGCGATTTTTATTGGTACTGCGACGTTATGGCGGACACATCGGACACTTTTGACACATTTTTGGCGCCATTCACATTTATACTGCGATCAGTGCTATACATATGCACTAATTACAGTATAAATGTGACTGGCTTTGAAGGAGTTAACACTAGGGGGTGAGGAAGGGGTTAAATGTGTATCCTAGGTGTGTTCTAACTGTGGGGGGAGGGGGGGTGACTGGGGGGGTGACCGATCTGTGTCCCTATGTAGGAAGGAACACAGATCGGCCTCCTCCTCTCCAGAGACAGGACGCTGTCTCTGTGTAAAACGGCAATGAGAGATGATCTATGAGATCATCTCTCATTCGCCCACAGATCGCATCGCAAACGGCCGCTCTGATTGGCCGTTCGCCGCGATCTGTGATTGGCCGTGTCCAAGGGACACGGACAACACAGGGCTTCCCCACAGCGCGCTCTACAGCGCGCGCTGGGAACGCCTAAAGGACATGCCGTCAAATGACGGCATGTTGGATATTCAGACCCGCGCTGTTGCCGTCATTTGACGGTAGCGCGGGTCTGAAGTGGTTAAGCTTCAAAAAAGGGTGGGCTCAGGTTGCAGAGCCCTGTGCCCGAAGCTCACCCAGTTGTGTGACAAAAGCGAATGAATATTTGCTATTGTAACACTGATTCTCCCCCCGGCCAATCAGGAAGCGGGTCCTGAGGCATGCTACCTGTGACTGGGGTTTCAAAAACAATTAGACTGCATTCACATCTGTGTACTTCTGAACATGCAGCAACCCGCACAGAAAATGTACTTTGCTGCGCATTTCGAAAACATGCAGCAGAACATGTACTGTGCTTGCATTACCATCATGGAAGGAGGATATGAAAAACAGCCCAAATGTTAATGATACCCCAATCACAGTTAATAGATGCATGGAAAACGTGCATTGAAAAAACACATGATGCTCCATTGCCAAAAGGGTTTTTGAGCTACTTTAGGGAGCATGTCGCGTCTATACACGATACACATTTACCCGTGAAAAATATGAAAAAAAAAAGTGAGCAGGAATGTGCGTTTTCGCTACACCACAGGTGTGAATAGAATGTGTTTGGGGGGACATTTTTGGCCAACAAGGATGACCTGGGAGGAGAGGTGAGGGTAAAAAAAAAAACACTGATCCATTGAAGTCTTAGGGCCATTGCTTCATATCAAATGCTAATAAGACCTCTGTTAGGCCGCATACACACGATTAACCGACAAATCCGACAGACGGTCTGATGTGCCTACACACCATCGGTTAAAAAAACGATCGTGTTAGAACGTGGTGACGTTTAGGTGTTTTTACACGACGTGCTGAAAAAAACGAAGTTCAATGCTTCCAAGCATGCGTCGACTTGATTCTGAGCATGCGCGGCCTTTTAACCAATGCTTTTGCATACTAACGATCGGTTTTAACCCATCGGTCAGGCATCCATCGGTTCAATTTTAAAGCAAGTTCTATTTTTTTGGACCGAAGGATAACTGACCGATGGCGCCTACACACGATCGGTTTTGACCGATTGTGTGTACCTGGCTTTAGTAAAGTTGGACTGAAGTCAAATCAAAGTCGCATCAACGTCGCAAAGTCATACTACATACTACTGGAAAGTGAGAACTGAGCCTAAATAACTATGCGCTGTGAGTAGGCACTGCTGAGTCACACATTTCATAGAGCCTGTGTTCTGTCAGATTAGCAAACCTGTCAGATCAGCTAACGGAGTGACGTTCAGGAAAAATACGTACTGCACATGCGTTCCACCACTAGCGCATTGCAGTGTCGATCTGACAAATAGATTGTTGGTAGTGAAGTGAAGGAGAAGTGGTGGAATGCATGTGGAACGCATTTGCTGAGCAGTGCAGGGTGTACCAAGATGGCCTTTACCACCTTCTGACTGCAAGCTTTCAAAATTAAACATCAAAACAGTCTCCGGGGTTACAAAATACTGTATATAATCATATATGCTCACTTTATTGCTATGAGTCTGAAATTCAAGACTTGGCTGGGTGTAACAACATGTCTGTTGCTGCTTTCTGACTGCATCTGTCAGATTAACAAACCTGCAAGCAGTGGAACGCATGCACAGTAAGTTTTTTTGGTAAGTCAGTTGACGGAATGTCACTTCCGCTAACTGATCTGACAGGTTTGCTGATCTGACAGAACTCCTGTCTTCTGAACCACAGAGGAGTTTCAAGAGGCAGAGTCAGAAGAGGAATCACTGCTTGCAGGCAGCAAGGTACCATGGGATATATAGTCCTTAGAAATTGAAAGTAAACAGCAGAGGAGAAGCTGCAAAGCATGCAGGGAATCTAGGAAGTTGTAAAAAAGAGTTGACCACCTGACAAACATAAATTACAACATGAAAGTAAGTAAGCTTACAATAGATTGCCAGATATCACTATTGTTTGTATTGTTATTACAATGCTGATGTTATAAAGTGTATGATGTGACCGTAAACCGTCTTTAAAATAATAAAAAACATTTGGGATATCTTTTATTCCCAATTATTTAATCCACAATGCACCAATCAAGGAGCTACCTTCTGCCCAAAAATGAATTGCTAACTTCAGGTGGAGCTATACTGTAACTTCCATTCCTAGAGCTTCGGTTTCTCAGCGTTCCCTCTTGTGTATAACAGCGGTGTTTCGGTGCGCTGTTAAAAGACCCGCAAGTTATTTTTAATTGCAGAGATTTTCTTTTGTCTTCCAGAAACACTGACACCATTCTCACCCGCCTCAGACTCCTCCGTTCCCTTAGATGAGGAAGTGTAAAGCAATCATAACAAGTATTAGATCGGTGTTCCAGGAGTCAGCCCTGCTTAACAATACAACGCCATCTGTTCACCAACTCGCAGGTTTGTCGTGGGAGGTGGGAGCGCTGAACATTGAAATGAAATGTAGATAAGGTGGAAATCAATACATGCTTCTAGATAATTCCCTCTTATTACACACAAGGTGGGTTCAGGGTAAATGGGGGAGGGGGGGGGGGGGGACACCGGACCCTCACTCTACCTGCTGAAGAGTCTCACTGATGGAGGAGAGTAGAGTGTCAGCTCTGCAGAACAATACTTGGGTGGTGCAGAGATAAAGTTCTAATAGCGATAGATAGATATATAGATACATACATACATACATAAATAGAGAGAGATAGAGACAGACAGACAGGGCAGACAGACATATAAATAGATGGTCTGATAGATAGATAGATAGATAGATAGATAGATAGATAGATAGATAGATAGATAGATAGATAGATAGATAGATAGATAGATAGATAGATAGATAGGAGTAAGGCTGGCCATACATTATACAATTTTCTTGTACAACTTTCGATTTAGTAAAACCATATAATATGAGGTCAAACCTAAACACTTTCAATTTGTATGCAATCAGGTAGATCCTTGCACTACATAGTTGAAGGTAAGTCTAAAGGAAATTGAACAAGAAAATTGTATAAGACAGATAGATAGCTAGACATACAGACAGATATGAATAGATAGATATGAGAAAGATAGATAGATAGATACAGTTAGATTCCTTTCACACTGGGACGTTTTTCAGGCCCTTTTGCGCTAAAAATAGAAAGAAGAATAGGTGCCTGAAAAAAACTCATCTGCAATCCCAATGTGAAAGCCTGAGTGCTTGCACGCTGAGGCGTTGCGCTGGCAGGGCATCAAAAGTTGTCCTGCAAGCAGCTTCTTTGCAGCGTTTTAGGAGTGTCAAATTCTCCCGTTTCTAAAGCGCCCTTTCCCATTGAAATTAATGGGAAGCGCTTGCTAAGCGCCTTGGCAGCTGCGCTTTGTGGGCGCTTTTAACCCGTTATCCGGCCACTAGCCGGGGTCAAAAGCGCCCCGCTAGCGCTCGAAAAACACCGGTAAAATGCCGCTAGTTTTAGCGACGCTTTACCAGCGTTTTTTGGGTGCTGGCAGTGGGAAAGGGCTCTTAGGTCTATATATATTTGGACAAAAGCACATTTTTTATACTTTTGGCTCTCTATGCCGAAAGAATAAAATGAAAATGAAACAATCCAAATGAATTTGAAGTGCAGACTTTTAGCTTTAATTCAAGGGGTTGAACATAAATATCAAAGTACAAATTTTAGGAACTGAAAAGAGGAGGGTGAATGGCAAATGTATGCTAGTGCCACATCCAGTAAATATGAGAAAAGAAAAAGGGGGTTCCCCTGGGTGGACTTTTAAGGCACTAATAATATTTCAAAATATACAGGATATTGAGTGTAAAAAAGGTTTTATTCACAATTGTACATATTCATCAAAAACATTTTTAAATATCAAATTAAAATACAGAGTTCCAATGATTGTCACCATATAGATAAATACAAGAGGAACCTTCTTAACACCCAATGGTTTCGGGATAACCTTCTTCAGGGGTGTGTAGAGAAGGATAATTAGTTCATGTATTAAAAAGGATAATGAATATTTCATTGGATAAGTTTTAAAAGAATTGGAAATATACACAGCACGCTGGGTTCAAGCAATGAGGTTGCCAAAGAAAGGTAACAGGATGTACAATTAATGCAAATTTAGGTGTTCATCACGTTAGGGAGAAATTATTCGAAAGATCAGGATGCCGGTTTGTCAGCCAGAAGGGATATACTGGGACTGGAATGGAGGTCCCTGATTATTTGAGATCCGCAGCAAACCTAATAATATCCGCTGTCAAAGAGTACACTGAGTTATTGACAGGAGCAGCATCACAGCTTGCAAACCCAGCAAAGAATGCAAAATGCAGACCTAAATCCCCACCCGTGTTCCGGTGATACTGGACTTATGTGTTGTGTTTCTTAAATAGCAATGCATCGTGGGACTTAAAGTTCTAGGAGGACTCCGTTGACAATTTGTAGAAACAGACTACATTACCCGCAATACTTTGCCCTCCGGGAACACACGACACCTCCGCACAGCCTGATGGGGGAGGCTACTTAAAGGAAGGGAGGAGCTGTTCTCGCTCTCTTGGGATCTACGTTCTACCCTATGCGGAGCCGGGGAGAGCAGCTACAGCCAATCAGCCAGGCCTGAGGCCTAGAAGGGGATCCATCTGGAGATTGACCGTCCGGAGAGGAACCAGACCGTGTGCCTGCAGTTTATGCTACCAGAAGACCGGAGGAACTCACCAGCTGACTGAAGTAACAGTGGAGAGCTGTCGATCCAGAGATCGTGTGTTGCAGAGTGGCGACTGTGTGGCGCGTTTTCTTCCGTGAACGCCTCAGACGGACTGAGTCTTTTCGGGTGAGAGGGCACATGCCCGACTTTCAATACTACCCCAGTTTATAAAGTTAACAGTTATTCATCAGACGGAACTACTCGCTGTGTGCTGTTTAACAGATAGGCCTAGTGTCGGAAGGTCGTACTTTTACTGGCAATGACTGCCTAAACGCTGAATCCCATGGACATTACCAAAGACTGGATTTTCTCCTTTCTGATGCTTTTCCAGGCTCTAACTGCAGCCGTCTTCAGTTCTTTGTGGGTGTTTCTGCCTTTAGTTTCTACCTTTAGTTTTTCAAGTGAAATGCACGCTCAATTGGGTTGAGATCAGGTGATTGACTTGATCAATCCAGAATATTCCACTTCTTTTCCTTCAAAAGCTCCTGGATTTCTTTTGCAGTGTGTTTTGGATCATTGTCCATCTGTACTGTGAAGCGCCGTCCAATCAACTTTGCTGCATTTGACTGAATCTGGACTGACAGTAAATCTCTAAACATTGCAGAATTCATCCGGCTACTTCTGTCACATAATCAATAAACACGAATAACCACTGGAAGCTATAAATGCCCATGCCATCACACTGCCTCCACCATGTTTTACAGATGACGTTGTGTACTTTGGATCATGAGCTGTTCCAAGCCTTCTCCACACTTTTTTCTTCCTGTCATTCTGGTACAGATTAATCTTAGTTTCATCTGTCCAAAGAATGCTTTTCCAGAACTGGTCTGGCTTTTTTAGATGTTTTTGGGAAAAGTCTAATCTGGCTTTTCTATTCTTATGCTTATGAATGGTTTGCACCTTGCAAACTGTAGAGAGATAGAAACAGACAGATAGATAGATAGATAGGAAGATAGGAAGATAGATAGGAAGACAGACAGACAGACAGACAGACAGACAGATAGATAGGAAGATAGATAGGAAGATAGATAGGAAGATAGATAGGAAGATAGATAGATAGATAGATAGATAGATAGATAGATAGATAGATAGATAGATAGATAGATAGATAGATAGATAGATAGATAGATAGAAGATAGCTAGATAGATAGGAAGATAGATAGATAGGAAGATAGATAGATAGGAAGATAGATAGATAGATAGATAGATAGATAGATAGATAGATAGATAGATAGATAGATAGATAGATAGATAGATAGATAGATAGATAGATAGATAGATAGATAGGAAGATAGATAGATAGATAGGAAGATAGATAGATAGATAGGAAGATAGATAGATAGATAGATAGATAGATAGATAGATAGATAGATAGATAGATAGATAGATAGATAGATAGATAGATAGATAGATAGATAGATAGATAGATAGATAGATAGATAGATAGGAAGGAAGATAGATAGATAGATAGATAGATAGGAAGATAGATAGATAGATAGATAGATAGATAGGAAGATAGATAGATAGATAGATAGATAGATAGGAAGATAGATAGATAGATAGGAAGATAGATAGATAGATAGATAGGAAGATAGATAATAGATATAATGTTATAAATAGATATGAGATGGAGAAATAGATGAAATAAAAGTGTCCTGTTAATTTATCTAATGAATTCCACTGGCGGTGAAGCGGCTGAACCCCATCACGTAATTTATAATAAGAGGAAGTTGCACGTCGTGCGCTGAGACTCCTATTTATAAATATCTCAAGTATTATTAAGTGCCCGGAGCAGAATGTTCTCTGCCACAAGTCCTCTCTGCATTTTGTCTGGGAAATTAGAACCTTTAAGTCATTTCCAGCTTGGCGCTGAGGGCCCGGCGCCTCTCCATTATTACACGCTTGTGGTGAGAGCCGCAGTGCGTAGCGCCGGCCTCTGTGTTTATCTAGATGTCACAGCAGCAAGTCAACAGGGAAGCCACCTTTCAGCAAATGACTAGTCTGCGGCCGTCCTCAAGTGCAGCATTAAGGACCGGCGATGTTCTCCGGAGCTCTGAAGCGTACGCTGGCCTAAATTATGGCACAATTGCTGCCTTGAGCAAAGACGCCTTTGAATAAATCCTCTCCCAGGACACTTCTCTACTTGAAGCTTTTCAGTTTTAGAGAAGCTTAACTCTGCCATGGACGGGCCAGACTAGCAAACTGCCTTGTAAGATACAGCACAAATGTTCTATTCATTACTGCAACATTACCAATAATATGTAACAGATCGTATAGGGTCCGGCTCATTACAGCTTACATCTAATGAGGAAAAGGAGGTATGAGGGTCCTGATCATTACAGCTTTTATCTAATAGAGAACAGGAGATATGAGGGTCCTACAAATTACAGCTTATATCTAATGGAGAAAAGGAGGTATGAGGGTCCTGATCATTACAGCTTTTATCTAATAGAGAATAGGAGATATGAGGGTCCTACCAATTACAGCTTACATCTAATGGGGAAAAGGAGGTATGAGGGTCCTGGTCATTCCAGTTTTTATCCAATATGGAACAGGAGGTATGAGGGTCCAACCAATTACAGCTTACATCTAATAGGGAACAGGAAGATTGATGGTCCTACCAATTGCAGCATACATCTTGTAGGGAACGGGATGAATGAGGGGCCTACCAATTACAGCTTACATCTAATAGGGAATGGGAGGAATGAGGGTCCTACCAATTACAGCATACATCTAATAGGGAACGGGATGAATGAGGGGCCTACCAATTACAGCATACATCTAATAGGGAACGGGATGAATGAGGGGCCTACCAATTACAGCTTACATCTAATAGGGACCGGGAGGAATGATGGTCCTACCAATTACAGCTTACATTTAATAGGGAACTGGAAGTAAGAGGGTCCTACCAATTACAGCTTACATCTAATAGGGAACGGGAGGAATAAGGGTCCTACCAATTACAGCTGTAGCGGGGTCATCCTGTCAGAGTCTAGTGACAGGCCTCCCCCGCTGGAACTTTACTTAAGCCTGTAAATATGTTAGATACCGTTATACAAGTTATGCATTGCGGGACTACGAGTAGCAGGAGATATGGACTCCATTTACTCGTAGGAGAAACGGACTACATTTCCCGCAATGCTTTGCCCTCCAGGAGGATGTGACGTTCCGCTGAGACCGGTGGAGGAGGTTACTTAAGGAAGGGGAGGGGCGCCTTTTCGCTCTCTCGGGACCAGTCTTCTCTCCTGTGTGGAGCTGTTGACAGAGACTTCCGTGCCTAGGCCGGAAGCCTGGGCCTAGATTTGCCGAGAGACCGGCCATCCAGACGGAAGCAAGACTCCAACTCCAAGCCAGTTTTCCCGGAGATTGAAGAGGCTGCCCAGCTGACAACTGTAGCAGTGGAACATCCTCGTCCGGGATCCTGTGTGTTCTGGAGCAACGCCAGAGCAGCAGGGTTTTTCTTTCTTCCTGAGAAGGAATCAGGCGGGTTGGCCTGTTGGGTGAGAGAGCACTGGCTCAACTTTTGACTACCTGGTTATCATAGACACTCAGTTTCTACCCACCAGCTGCAGGCACACGTTTGGCCCGTAGCTAAAACTCAGAGGCCTAGTTAATTGTCTCAGTGTTTCATAGTAGGGACTGACGCTGACGAGCGATCAACCCCGCCACGTCCTTCTGCCATAGACATTCTGTTGGGTGATTTCTTCTTTTAACCGTTACCTGTGGATTACAATTTAACGTGCACCAACCGGCCGCTACGTGAACATTGACTAATCCAGGCCTTTTTTTCAGGGGGAACTTGGGGGAACTCAGTTCCACCACCTTTGGCTCAGACCCTTTGGTGCCCGCTCACCACAATCACTTGTAAACACAGAAGTCTGTTTTTTGTGTTTACAAGTGACAGCTCTGCACTCTGTGTGTAACCCCCTGAACTCTGCACTGTGTATGTAATGTGATCCTCCTATTTAATGCCCCTTTAAGACCTTTCTACTGTTTGTGAAATCTGAACGGGGTCGTGGTTGAGTTCCTGCACCTATTTTCTGAGAAAAAAAGCTCTGGACTAATCTATAGGACTGTCCGCTAGGGACGCTCGCGAACATAGACTGATCTTGAGTTTAGGCGGGTGGTACCACTCTTAGGTGTAGAATATCTCGTTAATTTACATTAATTGCTGTTTCTTGCAAGGGCCCTTGTGAATCCGTTTGAGTTACTGCTGATTGATTGTGTTTGTATTTAAACCCTATGCCTGTCGCTTCTAAGTGCCTTACAGTAAACTTACCCCTTTTTATTCAATCATATTCAGGGTGTGGAGTATATTTTCTCGCCTGGAGGGGCCGTACCACCACAGCAGGTCATTTATGGTCATACTGCCATTGCATACTGTATGTCTGCTGTTGTGACTCCAGCCAAGCAGGGGTCACAATATTCTACTACCAGGTTTCTGATGTGTCAAGGGCGGGTTTAGGCTAATTAAACAGGGGTGAGCTGAGCCAAAGTGAGTAGATCCCAAAAATCAATCAGTGGCTCCTTCGGGAGTAGCGATACACAGCATACATCGAATAGAGAACGGGATGAATGAGGGTCCTACCAATTACAGCTTACATCTAATAGGGAACGGGAGGAATGAGGGTCCTACCAATTACAGCATACATCTAATAGGGAACGGGATGAATGAGGGACCTACTAATTACAGCTTACATCTAATATGGAACAGGATGAATGAGGGTCCTACCAATTACAGCTTACATTTAATAGGGACCGGGAGGAATGAGGGTCCTACCAATTACAGCTTACATCTAGTAGGGAACGGGAGGAATGGGGGTCCTACCAATTACAGCTTACATCTAATAGGGAACGGGATGAATGAGGGTCCTACCAATTACAGCTTACATCTAATAGGGAACATGACTAGCGTAGTTTCAATGGGCACCCATCACTTTAAACCTACCCCCCCCCCCATATCAATAACTTTACCTACCCCCCATATCAATCCCTTTTTAACCACCCCCCCCCTTTTTCCCCCCATGCCCCCTAACCCCAGTAAACGAGACCGACACAGTAGAATTGGAATAAAATTGGCCACAACAGCCATTTATTTTGTAACCAAAAATTAAATAATTAACCAAAACTTTTACCACACTTTTTGGTGCTAGGAATTTCCAACAATTCCACTATACTTATTAACAATATAAATACCCAACATTTTTATTATTATTTTTAACACCAGTCCTACTTGGTCTTTGACGGTAATCCCCCATTAACCTTTTCTTCACCACCAACACTGCGTACCATCACCATACCCAGGCCTCCAGCCGACTCCAGCTCTGAGACACCCCTTTTAACACCGCAGTGCACCGTCACCGTATTGTAGCGGACACCGTTCCACCACAATAACCCCATAAGGAGCCCATCCCACCGATGAGCCTCCCAATCATTTCCATTTTCCGTTAACTTTCACCATCAAGACCAAGAACACCGCCTCTGCTGTCGTGACATCTCTCTACCGATCTGAAAGAAAGAAAAACAAACGCACAACACACCACATCGAACAAAACAAGGGAGGGTGGGTGGGAAAAACTGCTTCCCTGTGTCTCCCTCAATTCTGCCTGAGCTTTTGGCGCCGACTCCGCCCCCCCTATTTATAGCACTCCTCCCCTTCCCATGGCTAATCCTACAGCCACTCCCCTGAAGGCACCTCCTCATTCTTTAACCCTTTCTTGCCCCTGATTCCACCCCAGTCATGCCAGCCCTGCGTTATCTTCCTCTGTTTTGTCACTCCGGGCTTCACTTGACTAGCGTAGTTTCAATGGGCACCCATCACTTTAAACCTACCCCCCCCCCATATCAATAACTTTACCTACCCCCCATATCAATCCCTTTTTAACCACCCCCCCCCCCTTTTTCCCCCCATGCCCCCTAACCCCAGTAAACGAGACCGACACAGTAGAATTGGAATAAAATTGGCCACAACAGCCATTTATTTTGTAACCAAAAATTAAATAATTAACCAAAACTTTTACCACACTTTTTGGTGCTAGGAATTTCCAACAATTCCACTATACTTATTAACAATATAAATACCCAACATTTTTATTATTATTTTTAACACCAGTCCTACTTGGTCTTTGACGGTAATCCCCCATTAACCTTTTCTTCACCACCAACACTGCGTACCATCACCATACCCAGGCCTCCAGCCGACTCCAGCTCTGAGACACCCCTTTTAACACCGCAGTGCACCGTCACCGTATTGTAGCGGACACCGTTCCACCACAATAACCCCATAAGGAGCCCATCCCACCGATGAGCCTCCCAATCATTTCCATTTTCCGTTAACTTTCACCATCAAGACCAAGAACACCGCCACAGCCCGGAAGGAAAATTCCCTTTTCCTTACAGGCCCCTCCACACCCGCAGGGCCCTCTGAATCCCTTCCTGCAAACCTAGCACCCACAAATCTGTACCTACATCAGTTAGGTGAACACCATCACTGAGTAGGTACATACCCACATTAATCTCCAATTCTCTGTGTCGCACCACCAACCCCCCGTGCTGAGCTACAAACCTCCCCAAAACCTTGTTCACTTTCACCCTCCCCTTATTGACCCTGTCGACTGACCTTGCCATGCGCCACGTGGTTCGCGCAACAATGTCAGACCAGACAATCAGCATCTTTGGGAAAGATGCCCGCCTTGACTGCGGACATCAAGTCCCCTATGGGCCGAATCCCCAGGTCGTTCCCCCCGACGTGTAACAGTAACACATCCGGAGGTCGGTCGAGCTGAGCGTAGCGCTGCACCTCCGGCAGCACCCTGCGCCAACCCATCCCGGGGATGCCCAACCACCTGATCGTCCCCTCCCGCCTAGAAATGCCCAACTGCCGTCCTCCAGGCCTGGCATCCGCTCTACGGGCCCCCCTACAAACGTACGAATGCCCCATGATCCACACGAGGCACGCCTGCTCTCCATCTGAAAAACAAAACAGCAAGCATGACTAACCACATTCATCCCCACAACCCATCCTGGAATGTCAGTCAATGCACCCCCCAACCCTGTTATTCCACCACCATATGCGGGCGCACATAAGAACGGAATCTCCTCGATTCCCATCTCCCAATCCTTCTCACTGCCGCCTCATCCAACCCGCACCGGGCCGCCTCGGTCGCCGCCCCGATACGGAAGGAGTGCGAGGCAAACAATCGCTCGTCCAACCCCGCCTTCTGCAGACATTTCCTAAAAACCGTTATAAATTGAAAACGTGACAGAAAAGAACCATCCTCATGTATCCAGCACGGCCCACCACCCGCTGGCCGCCCTTTTAGAAATTCCCTTACCACCCGCACCGGGCACACCTCCGAACCCGGCAGCGGATATAGCACTACGTCTACCCCTCTACCTCTTTGGTCTGTCTTAGACCGCCGCAGCCGAAAACTCACCTTGTCCTCTGCCCACTTGACGTCCTCACTCAAAAGGCCCCCGGCCACCCGCTTCGAAGGACTGACTATTTCCCCCACCCGAAACGCCCCAAAAAATGCGACCGAAAAAACCGCCCGAAACAACTGTATTTCGTACCGCGATGAACAAACCTCCCCAACTACTTCAAAAATCCTACAAAGAATAGAAAACGACACTGGTCTCCGCGCATCCCTGCACTGCCGCCCTTTTTTGTATCCCTTAACCGCCTGTTTTACCCAGAACATTTTCGTGAAATCTTCCCGCCCCTCTAGTTTGAACAAAAATGCCAAGGCCGCTAATTTTTTCTCCAAGGACGACACAGACCCGCCCTTCTCCATATGCCTCACCACAAAGTACATTACCAACCAGCCCAGTTCCTTCTCCCCCAGCCCAGCGTCCGCCAGCCGTCTAAAACCAACCCATTCTTCCCATACCTTAGAATATGCGGTCCATGTCTGCCCACTCACCGACTTCCTGATCCAATTTGCTGCTACTCCAACGCAAGTCCCCACATCCACCCCGGGCAAGGGACCCCGACTGCATCCGCCCCTGGGGCCAGCTCCCTGAACCTGTCCCACTGGAATCGAGACAAAGCATCAGCGAGTCTGTTCTCTACCCCCGGTATGTGCACTGCGTACAGAAATATGTTCCACTGTAAACAGCGCAACACGAGGTGGCGCAGCAGTCGTATCACCGGCAATGAGGAGCCGGAAACCCGATTGATGACCTCCACCACACCCATGTTGTCACAGTTCAACCTGATCTTCAGATCTCTGCATTCCGCCCCCCACAACTCTATCGCCACCACTACCGGGAATAGTTCAAGCAGCACAAGATTCCTACCAAAACCTGCTGACACCCAGGACTCTGGCCACGCTTCCGCGCTCCATCTTCCTTTAAAGAAAGCCCCATAGCCCGTGGACCCGGCCGCATCCGTGGCCAAGTCCAAATCAAAGTTGCTGACGGGCCCAGACATCCACATCGCCCTCCCATTGTACGTTTCTAGGAACGTATGCCACACCTGCAAATCAGCCTTCAGTTCCCTTGTTATACGGATGTAATGCTTTGGAGCTCTAACACCCGCTGTAGCTGCCGACAGCCGTCGGCAGAAAACCCTGCCCATGGGAATGATGCGGCAAGCAAAATTCAGCTTGCCCAGCAAAGACTGCAAGGCCCGCAGCTGAACCTTGTCCCGCCCTTGCATCTCCCGAATCTCCAGCCGAAGATTCTCCACCTTATCCACTGGCAGCCTGCACTCCATCGCCTCGGAATCAATCATGATTCCCAAGAAACTCAATGCTGTGACCGGGCCCTCCGTCTTGTCGGCTGCCAGTGGCACCCCGAACCATCAGCCATGTGCTGCAATGTTGCCAGCAAAATTGCGCACACCCTGGATGACGGAGGGCCCACGCACAGGAAGTCATCCAGGTAATGAATGACGGAGTCTGAGCCCGACACATCCCTGACCACCCACTCCAAGAAGGAACTAAATGTCTCGAACAGTGCGCACGAGATCGAGCAGCCCATTGGCAAGCAGCGATCCACGTAGAACCCCTCTTGCCACCGACAGCCCAACAGTCGGAAACTGTCAGGGTGTACTGGTAGCAGACGGAACGCAGCCTCGATGTCCGCTTTTGCCATCAAAGCCCCTTTCCCGTACCGACGCACCCACCGCACCGCCGCGTCAAATGACGTGTAGGATACCGTGCATGCCTCCGGATCGATTGCATCGTTCACCGACCCCCCTCTTGGAAAGGACAGGTGGTGAATGAGGCGAAACTTGTTTGGCTCCTTCTTGGGGACCACCCCCAGAGGTGACACCACCAAATCCGGCAATGGCATCTCTGTGAACGGACCCGCCATTCTACCCAACTCAACCTCCTTTGCCAATTTTGCCGACACCACGTCCGGGTTCTCCAAGGCAGACCGCAGATTCCTTGCCAAGGGAGGCACCTTCGACAGAGAACAGGGAATGACAAAACCCTCGGAAAACCCGGCCGCGAGCAGCCGCGCCGCGGCCCTGTCAGGGTACCTATTTAGAAAAGGCTCCATCCTTTCCCCCTTCACCGGCGTTGTCCCCTTTTTTAGTAGCATCCCCCGTCCGCTTACCTTTTTTGAAGCAGCGGGACAGGGGGTGAGTCCCCCCGCATCCGGAGCATTCGTGTTTAAAACGACAGGTACCCCCGAATTTGCAGGAACTTTCGTTGTACTGCCAACACACACCCCATCTTTTTCCGGCCGGCGATCCAGAGGTGGGTGTACCCCCGGCCCCGCCCTGAAAAAACGGAGTACTCGTCCGGGGCGCGGAAATCATCCGCATCCACAGGACGATGTCCTTGTGATCCCATCGCAATGTAGGACGCACAGCCCGCCGCTGGCGGAATTGCTCGTCGTACCTCAACCACCCCGTCCCCCCATAAACCCGATAAGCTTCCCCAATGGCGTCCATATAGCCAAAAAGCGCAGAACAGTGTTCCGGGCTCTTTTCACCTATGACGCTGGCCATGATAGCAAATGCCTGCAACCAATTGTTGAACGTCCGGGGAATCAACCTGTACCGCCTCTTCTCCTCATCATCCCTTTTTGAACTATCCGGCTTCACCCTATCCAAATAAAATTTTTCTAACGGCAACAGGGAAAAAATCTCCACGTACTCACCTTTTTCGATCTTATCCCTGACCTCCTGCTTCAGGTGGGCCCCCAGCGGCCCCTCATAGCAAACGTATACCTCACCTTTCGCAGAATCATCCATCCTTACCACTTCTGTCCTGACCCCCCCCCGTTTTCTCGCCCCCCGTGTCACTGCTAGCCCCACTATCCGGCGACACCCCAGCCGAGGCATGCGCCCCCCCGTCTCCAGGGGCCCCCCCCCCAGCTGGACCTCCCACCCATGGTGCCGCCTGCGGCGGCGTACCCCCCCCAACGAAACGGTGCAACAGGTCTTGCAACCCACCCAACAAATCCTGCATCCCACCAGGGGAACCCTGGGCAGCAGGCGAAACCCCCGCCACCCCGGGGCCCCCGGTCGGCGACCTCACAGTGGGTAAAGCATTACCTGGCAACCCAGAAGGACCCCCACCCCCAACCCCTAACAGTGCACACAAAGCAGCAGCAAATTCATTATTAGAATTGAAAGATGTCTTACCAGGCTGGCCGGGCACGTCCCTCACAGCCGATACCGGCAATTCCACCGTGGGCGACACTTCCTCCGCTTCTGATCCCTCATCCCCGGATGGATCTTCCGAGGCCGGCGACACTGGCGACGTCTGCCTCCCAGGCGCAGGAGGCCTGGAGGCCGTGGATCCCAGCCTCCCGGCGGATCGTCCTCTACCCTTGGACCCGGCCGTGGGTGTCTCTGCTGCTCTGCAGCCCCGACTGGGCCTCCGCTCTGGGGACTCCGGCCTCCCCCCTGCCTGGGAACCGGCGGCCCCGATCCTAGAGGACCCTCCGGCTGTTGCCCCGCGCTTTGTACGCTGTGATCCCCCCCCCGCCGTCCCCACGCTCAGGGAGGGGACCGGCTGCTCGATGCTGCTCCGACGCGTGGCTGGGGTCCGGGCGCGATTGCTGCCCGAAGCCCCGCCCACTGGGCCCAGGCTGGGCGGCGGATGCCGTCCACCATCACCCCCAGCCAAAGCATGCGTTCGCTTGGCCGGGGGAGGCGACGGGTCCCCTTGTGGGCTCCGACTGTGCCGCTGGGCCCTGGCGGTGGGGGTCGGCGAATAACGCTCCGGCGGGTGCGACCGTCGAGCGCGTGGTGTCCGCGATCCCTCCCGAGACCCCCCCGCCACATCCTCGATCAGGCCCCCCACCTGTGCCTCCAGCCATCCTGGCTCCCGAGTTGCCGCCGCGGCCCGCAGCCGCGCCAAAAGCGTGTCAATGTCCATGCTGGCCTAACTTCAGGGAGCAGAGGATAAAAAACTGCTTCCCTGTGTCTCCCTCAATTCTGCCTGAGCTTTTGGCGCCGACTCCGCCCCCCCTATATATAGCACTCCTCCCCTTCCCATGGCTAATCCTACAGCCACTCCCCTGAAGGCACCTCCTCATTCTTTAACCCTTTCTTGCCCCTGATTCCACCCCAGTCATGCCAGCCCTGCGTTATCTTCCTCTGTTTTGTCACTCCGGGCTTCACTGGAGGAATGAGGGTCCTACAAATTACAGCATACATCTAATAGGGAACAGGATGAATGAGGGACCTACCAATTATAGCTTACATCTAATATGGAATGGGATGAATGAGGGTCCTACAAATTACAGCTTACATCTAATAGGGACCGGGAGGAATGAGGGTCCTACCAATTACAGCTTACATCTAATAGGGAACGGGATGAATGAGGGTCCTACCAATTACAGCTAACATCTAATAGGGAACGGAAGGAATGCGGGTCCTACCAATTACAGCTTACATCTAAGGCCGCGTACACACGATCGGTCCAACCCGATGAGAATGGTCCGACGGACCATTTTCATCGGTTCACCGCTAAAGTGGTCTGATGTGCGCACACACCATCAGTCCAAAATCCGATCGGGTCAGAACTCGGTGATGTAGAACACAACGTCGTGCTGAAAAAACGAAGTTCAATGCTTCCAAGCATGCGTCGACTTGATTCGAAACATGTGCGGGTTTTTGGTCCGATGCTTTTGCGTACTAACCATCGGTTTGGTCCGATGATCAGGCGTCCATCGGTCCAATGTTAAAGCAAGTTTTAAAACTTTGGTCCGACGGTCCGATGGGCCGTACACACGCTCGGTTTGGACCGATGAAACTGGCCTTGAGGCCAGTTCATCGGACCAAACCAAGCGTGTGTACGCGGCCTAATAGGGAACTGGAGGAATGAGGGTCCTACCAAATACAGCTTACATCTATATAAGGGTCCAACTTCTTACAGTTTACAGTCTAAGACAGAGCAGGAGGTATGAAGTTCCTGCTCATTACAGCGTAGAGTCTTGTAGAGAATAGCATGTATGGTGTCCTGCTTAGTGCTCATTGCAGCTTACATCTAAGGCCGCATACACACGATTGATCGTGTGTACGGTCCATCGGACCGTTGTCCATCAGACCAAATTTTTAAAACTTGCTTTAAAATCTGTCTGATGGACACCTGACCGTCGGACCAAAACGATGGTTAGTACGCAAAAGCATCGGACCAAAAACCTGCGAATGCTCAGAATCAAGTCGACTCATGCTTGGAAGCATTGAACTCTGTTTTTTCAGCACGTCGTTGTGTTCTACGTCACCGCGTTCTGACCCGATCGGATTTTGGACTGATGGTGTGTACGCACATCAGACCATCAGGCCGCTTCAGCGGTGACCCGATGAAAACGGTCCGTCGGACCATTCTCATCGGACCGGTCTGATCATGTGTACAGGGCCTTATAGAGAACAGGAGGTATATGGGGTCTGAATATTACAGCTAAAAGAACACAAAGCGGCGCATTCTAAGCGTAGCAGTTGAGTTATTTATTTAAAACATATGAGGATATATAAAAAACCTACTCACAAAGAAGGTGTAAAATCAGGCATGGGTGTATAAGTGCTGTCATCCGCGAGGATCCGGGTGGTGGTGATCATCATTCGCGCTGGATCACAGTGTCTTCCTTGCCGCAAGCGGCAGCGTCGGCGGGGGACCGCACGCTCTCGGAACCAAGGAGAAGGGAGCTGGTTTCCAGGTGTTCTGCGTAACTGACGTCACTTCCAGGCGCGGGAGGATGCGCGCGTTCGGGACATTCGTGAAGAAGGCGCCGCTTTGTGTTCTTTTTGTTGTACTACAGATCACTTCATCTGTTAGCTGGCTGCCATCAAGCAAAGTTTCACTTACCACAGTGTTTATGGACAATTGATATGGACTATAGCATATCCATCTAAACACATAGGTCAAATCTCCCTTCATTACTCCCCCCCCCCCCCACCTTTCTTCCAGGATCTAATTATCTCACATAGGTTTTCATTGGGAGTGCGCTCAATTATTTGTCTTTCTGAATATTACAGCTTACAGTCTAATAGTGAATATGAGGTATGAGGTTCCCAATTACAGCTTATATGTAATAGATTACAGTTAAAGTTACAGACAGGTCGACTTTAACATTAAAATGTGTGTGTTCAATCTAGATACACGTTAAACTAAGCCTGGGAGAAGTTATTCAGTGGAGGATGATGGCACTTTTGGTTCCCGACTCATCGCTGTTCTGGAAGCACAATAAAAATGCTAAGGGCCAGATAAATGGAAATTTGGACTTTTTTGTGCGCTACGTTAAGAATTTACATTTGTCTGGAGGAGAAAGCACCAGGCGCATAAAATCCACATTACGAATGATTGTTCGCTGAAACAAAGAGTTGGTTGGTTCTTATCAGAATTATGGGATGATGAATTTAAGGTGACAGACTAGGAAGAGGGTGATCTGTCAGGGACTGTCGGACGCACAGTATGATTAAGTTCAAGAGACACATTTTCCTCGTCCCACAGCATCTTCCCATCGCTAAAAATGCAGAAACATGGCGTCACTTATCACAGATAAATCCCTTTCAAAATGTGTCAGGAGTTAAAGAACAAAATTATTGCTGCCACAATTTGAAGAAAAAAATAAAAATTATTATTAGTTATACATATAGGGATTTAGTATATTCCTTATGGACCCTTTCCTGTTTCTGCTCTGTCAATATCAGAAAAGGCCATTGCAGTGCATATGCTGGAATCTTTTAAAATGAGTGCAATGAGTGGCTTTATCATAATCAGTGCAAGAGTGGTAAAAGGAAAAACTGCACTTCCAGCATCCCTTGGAACATACTTTTCTCTTACATTCATTGATGGACACAGCTCTTCTGAATCTTGACCATAGGGTTATAGCACCCCCTACAGGAGTAGGTCACTAAGCAGAAAAGAAACACAGCACCACCTATGGGCAGTCCTAGGTGGTGCAAAATCTTCTCTCTGTTAAAGGCAATCCAGTTTTTTATGCCTAGTGTCAGGAGTCAGGACCTAGCACACTGTTGGGACCTCTGGTTCCATGAGCGTCCGCACCATAGGGCAAGGGGGGTCGTTTGCCCCCCCTGGAATCACCAGGGAGAGCCAGGAGCAGGGCCGAACTGGCCCTGAGGCCGCTTTAAGCGGTGACTGCAGCACTCCCCTCCTTCTGTCCTCTGGCGCTCATATCATATGTCATAGAGCTGGGTCTGTGTGCAAGGTCCCGCCCCCCTAGTTCGGCTCATCTGATAGTCTTCTAGTGTTCCGCCTATCACACGAGCCGAACTAGGGGGGGGCGGGACCTTACACACAGACCCAGTTCTGTGACATATCATACAAGTGCCAGAGGACAGAGGGAGGGGAGCGCCGTTTTATATCGTTTACCAGACTTGTGCTTTGTTTGTACCAACATCTGTTGCCACAGGTAACACTAGACTATTTTCTGATGTGTTTTTAGCAAGTCTGGAAACACAGAGCAAACACAACACAGAATTGTAGCCTACGGCATAGTTTCTAGTTGTCCCTTATTTAGAGTGTCTGTCCCTCTTCTGGAGTCAAATAAATTTGTCCCTCATTCCAAAAGGTTCCTCTTTTAGACCTGAAATAAATATACTGTCTATATAGTGTAGTGTTTTAGTCAAGGGAAAGGGGTGCTGTGTAATGTAAAGGGGTCCAGTGATGCAGGGTGCTGTGTAATGTAAAGGGATCCAGTGGTGCAGGGTGCTGTGTAATGTAAAGGGGTGCAGTGATGCAGGGTGCTGTGTAATGTAAAGGGATCCAGTGGTGCAGGGTGCTGTGTAATGTAAAGGGAGCCAGTGATGCAGGGTGCTGTGTAATGTAAAGGGGCCCAGAGCTGTGGGGTGCTGTGTAATTTAAAGGGGTCCAGTGATGCAGGGTGCTGTGTAATGTAAAGGGGTCCAGAGCTGTAAGGTGCTGTGTAATGTAAAGGGGTCCAGAGGTGCAGTTGTGGAGAGGGGGTACACAGTAGTGACAAAGAGATATTGAAAGATGCAGGGGGCACAGTGGGGTGTTCTTACATTTTAACATGGGGGGGGGGGGCGCTTTTAACCCCCGCTAGCGGTCGAAGAAAGGGTAAAATGCGACTGTGTATCGCCGCTGCCGAAGTGCGCCCCCCCTGAAAAAATTTCAGTGGACGCCCATGTCTGGTTCCACAAGTATTTTGGCTGCCCACCCCTCATTGAGACACTGCTTTGAGATATCCCTATGGTTAAGATTCAGAAGAGCTGTATCCGTCAATAAAGGTAATGAAAAAATTGATTATTTTCTTACTCACAATACAATCACCACTCTGTTGGAGTTTACCTTCTGATACTGCTTGTTATGAACTGGATTGCCTTTAGCAGTGTTTCTCAGTGTGTTGCAGGAGAGGTGCGAGGGCCACATTAAAATGGCCTGGAGGGTCACATTCGGCACTGTTTAGGAGATATTTGCTAAAAATAATGCACCGATGTCTATGGCGAGGCGCACTGAGAATTCCGATTTTGTGAATGGGTAATGCCGGCTTTGACGGCTCCCGCGAATTCGTGGAGTGACGTCTTCGCCGCTCTGGCCAATCACAGCGTCGGAGCGGCGATACCCTGAAGTAACCTCCGGGGTGGATGCCTGCGGCCGGAGGGGAAGACAAAGGTGGCTTCAGGGGCTTCGATCTAAGGTAAGTAATTCATAATGAGCTAGTATGCTAGTCATACTAGCTCATTATGCCTTTGTCTTTCAGGGTTTTTTTTATTTATTTTTATTTTGGGGGGTTACAACCACTTTAAAACTCTCCCTTACTCTACCCAAAAGGAAAAAAAATGTTTTGCCTTTAGTTCTACTTTAACTGATTGTGAAGTTGTAGGTCTAATTTAGTTTGGAGATGTCAGACCTCTGCAGAGAGACCACTGTCGCCACACAAAGCAAGGGTCCTTCTTTGCAGCATGCTGGCAGATTTCTAACATAAAAGGAATGTAGAACCGTTCACATCTTATGTTTTGCTGTACCTGGAATGTTCTTAGATGATTTAAAAAGAAGGTTCAGCTGGCCTCTAAGCACGCTGTGTTAAATGTGTCAAGGCTGGGAATATCAGGGATGGATGGTAACTGCTTCTCCTAAAGTACAATCTAAAGGGTATTGCATACTCATGTTTCTTATATAAAGAAAAAATATGGCTCCTCTACGTGACATTTTACTAGAACATTTCTATTTTTAGGGCCTGCTGTTAAATAAATCTACAGTGAATTTCCCTGACAAATTGTGGCAGCATGGCGAGAAGACCAGCCGCAGTACTCAGAGTCTGGTGAATGGGAGGAGCTGGAACTTGTAACAATGTAACAGATAAATGATGGCGGGAAATGGCTGTGGCTTTTCACAGGTTGGAAATAATCTTGTGGCATCCTGCCCCAGTTTCCTTCTCAGCCAGGATTAAATAATACATGACAATACAATGGAGCGTCACAGAGAGCTCCCAGATAAGGTAGAGGGCGAGCCCCAAGCTTTCTGCTTTATGTCAAGACTTCAGTGGGAATTATTTACAGTGACAGCAACAATAAACCCTATTCAACCCAAAAACAAAAATGTCACATATTGCAGCTTACCAATCATTAGATGTGGTGGCTGGCTGCATTCGTTTTCTTTTGTACGCTTTTTTTCCTTTATTTTACCCGGCCAGTAACACACCTCCTATCTTAGGCTAGGTTCACACTAATGCTTTGTGGAAAACGCTGCGATCCAATGCGCGTATCCCGCACCTTGTGACCGGCAATGGGTGTCAATGCAATCTTAACGACACCCCAAATGCAGGTCACAAACGCAGTGTGTTTGCCAGCACCGGATTGCATGGTACAAAATGACCATGCGATCCGGTTGAAGTGCAGTTCCAAAATTGCTGCACGCACGTTTTTAGTGCGATGCTATTTGAAAATGAAAAATGAATGGGCTCGCAACCCACCTGAATTGAACAGGGATGCTGTATTGCTCCTGTACAATTAACATGCAGTCCATAGTGTGAACCCAGCTTAAGGCCTGGTTTAAACCTATGCGTTTTTGTGGTGTTTTTTGCAGAATCGCACTGCATGGTTTTCTATGGGACACGTTCATATCTATGCTTTTTTCAGCCGCTGATGTTTTGGAATGGGTCGGGGACTTTTTCTAACAGAAAATTGTGTTTTTGGTTTAATAGACTTCAATGGAGAACATTTCTTTGGTGAAAATAACCCAAATACGTGTGTATTGCTTAGTCTGTAGGAAAGCCTAATTTCTTGAGACCCTAAAATGCCAGGACAGTAAAAATACCCCCCAAACAACTCCTTTCTGGAAAGTAGACAGTCCAAGGTCTTTAGTAAGAGGCATGATGTTTTTTTGAAGTTTTAATTTTTTGTCCACATTTTTTGGTAAATTATAAAAATAATAAATAAAAAAATTCAAAATTCTTTTTTTTTTTTTTTTACATACTGTCACCAGTGCAGTACAGCGTCATCACATAACTGGTGTGGTGGTGATAAGGGACACTGACTGTTGACTCTGCAAAAAAAAATGTTGTTTATTAAAAAAAAATCTTTGTGTTTTAAAACTTATTTTTTCACACTGTGACCAAAGCAATAACATGTTTCCATAGTAACATTCTACTACTCTGGAGAAGTGATCAGGATTCATTTTTTACACATTACGTTTGCTTACAACAGTGCATTTTATTGAATGAAACAAATTCACTCGTTTTATTGTGATCAGCTGTAATTGGTCAAAGCTAATCACATTGTACAGATGGGCTGTGATTGGCCCTGTTTGTACCGTGTGTGCAAAGTGACCAATCACAGCTAGCTACACAATTGTACACAATGGATGGCATTAAATGAAGCCATCCATTGAGTACAACTGTCATGTGAGTTGGTGAGCTGGTGTCTTATCAATAAGGATCCCCCCCGTCGGATGCCCCGGCGGAATTGTGCAGGTGCAGATGGATCAACCGAAAATCTCAGAGGATGAGCTGTCCATCACCTGTACATGGCACATGCGCAATCAACACGGCGCTTGCTCCCGATGCTCGGTCAGCTTATTCATTCAATACAAGGGGCAGAATACAACAAGGGGCGGATGCTTGTCTCAAAGGGGTGGATGTATGGTTATTATACATTCAACATAACAAGGGAAAGAGGATGCATGATGGGCAGTGCTTTTCGCAAAGGGGCAGATGTACTATTGAGCAGTGTTTTTTTGGGGGATGGATTTCTCAATAAACTACACGTCTTTGTTCTGTATGCATCCGCCAATTGTTGTGTTCAGTGAATAACCATACACCCGCCCCTTTGAGACAAGCTTTTCCCATCATGCGGCCTCTTCTGTCTGCATCCACCCCTAATTGTGTTCAATGAATAACCCACCCCCGAGCATCGGGACGGCATGGCAGCGTATGGTGCAGGCACCGTGTACAGCTGATAAACAGCTGTTCTTCCTTAGCAATTTTCGGCTGCTCCATTTGCACATGCGCAGTCCAGCCCGGGCCAAAAAGCACGGCAGAAACAGATCAATAGCAAACTGCATAGGTGTGAAACAGGCCTAGGGTGTCTCGACTCTGGATGAATGAGCATGGGATACACCTTTGGACAGCAGCACTGTCAGTCAGGGAGAAGGGTAGAGTTACATTAGAAGATTTAGATGGACTTGACTAACAAATTGACCTGTTCACGAACGTGCTATAGCCGAATGATGGCATGTATCAGCAGTGATATGTAAAGAGCCAATCACGGCGACTCTTTACCATGCGATCAGCTGCATCCAATCCCTGCTGATCACAATGTAACCAGGATTTACTGGTTATCAGCAATCCTCACCTTACGCTGACAGCACATGGAGAGAGGAGAGCTGACAACTGGCAAATCCACACGGGACTTCTACACTGATAATCAGGGCACTGAAGTTGTGGGAAGATGCATACAGAAGTCAATTTCACTTTACTGAATAGAATACAGTAGGATAGAAAACCTTATGCCTTTACAACTACTGGAAATCGGAATGCTGTGTATTACCTTCTCATTTCCTTTAGTGGCTCCCCATCAGACTCCCAGTCCTACCTAGCTGTCTGTGCGGAGCCTAATGATGATGTCAGCTTCCTTCACCCCTTCCCACCCACACAATGAACTCTCCAAAATGAAAAGTTTATTTTTAAGATAGTGACACCCTTAATATGGACTTGTGGGAGGGGCAGAGACTCAAGCTATTACTAGGAAATCTCACCATTGTGGGAGGGGCAGAGACATCAACTGCTGCAGGAAACCTCATCAATGTGGAAGGGGCAGAAACACAAACTACTGCAGGGAAATCTCACAATTGTGGGAGTGGCAGAGACATCAACTACTTCAGGAAATCGCACCATTGTGGGAGGGGCAGAGACACAAACCACTGCAGGAAATCTCACCATTGTGGGAGGGGCAGAGACTCAAGCTATTACTAGGAAATCCCACCATTGTGGGAGGGGCAGAGACATCAACTGCTGCAGGAAACCTCATCATTGTGGAAGGGGCAGAGACACAAACTACTGCAGGGAAATCTCACAATTGTGGGAGGGGCAGAGACATCAACTACTTCAGGAAATCTCACCATTGTGGGAGGGGCAGAGACACAAACTACTGCAGGGAAATCTTATCATTGTGGGAGGGGCAGAGACACAAACTACTGCAGGGAAATCTCATCATTGTGGGAGGGGCAGAGACACAAACTACTGCAGGAAATCTCACCAGTGTGGGAGGGGCAGAGATACAAACTACTGTAGGACATCTAACTATTGTGGGAGGGGCAGAGACACAAACTACTGCAGGGAAATCTCATCATTGTGGGAGGGGCAGAGACTCAAACTATTACACGGAAAACTCACCATTGTGGGAGGGGCAGAGACACAAACTACTGCAGGAAATCTCACCAGTGTGGGAGGGGCAGAGATACAAACTACTGCAGGACATCTAACTATTGTGGGAGGGGCAGAGACACAAACTACTGCAGGAAATCTCACAATTGTGGGAGTGGCAGAGACATCAACTACTTCAGGAAATCGCACCATTGTGGGAGGGGCAGAGACACAAACCACTGCAGGAAATCCCACCATAGTGGGAGGGGCAGAGACATCAACTGCTGCAGGAAACCTCATCATTGTGGAAGGGGCAGAGACACAAACTACTGCAGGGAAATCTCACAATTGTGGGAGGGGCAGAGACATCAACTACTTCAGGAAATCTCACCATTGTGGGAGGGGCAGAGACACAAACTACTGCAGGGAAATCTCATCATTGTGGGAGGGGCAGAGACACAAACTACTGCAGGAAATCTCACCAGTGTGGGAGGGGCAGAGACATCAACTACTTCAAGAAAATCTCACCATTGTGGGAGGGGCAGAGACACAAACTACTGCAGGGAAATCTCATCATTGTGGGAGGGGCAGAGACTCAAACTATTACATGGAAAACTCACCATTGTGGGGGGGGCAGAGACACAAACTACTGCAGGAAATCTCACCATTGTTGGAGGGGCACAGACATCAACTTTTTCAGGAAATCTCACCATTGTGGGAGGGGCAGAGACACAAACTACTGCAGGGAAATCTCATCATTGTGGGAGGGGCAGAGACACAAACTACTGGAGGGAAATCTCACTATTGTGGGAGGGACAGAGACACAAACTACTGCAGGGAAATCTCACCATTGTGGGTGAAGCAGAGACACAAACTACAGCAGGAAAGCTTACAATTGTGTGGGGGGGGGGGGGGCAGAGACACAAACTACTGAAGGAAAGCTCACAATTGTGGGAGGGGCAGAGACACAAACTACTGCAAGAAATCTCACCATTGTGGGAGGGGCAGACACAAACTACTGCAGGGAAATCTCACCAGTGTGGGAGGGCTGAGATACAAACTACTGCAGGAAATCTCACAATTGTGGGAGGGGCAGAGACACAAACTACTGCAGGAAAGCTCACCATTGTGGGAGGGGCAGAGACACAAACTACTGCAGGAAAGCTCACCATTGTGGGAGGGGCAGAGACATCAACTACTGCAGTGAAAGAGCAGAGACACATGCAACAGCAGGGAAATTTCACCATTGCGGAAAGAGGTGGAGACACAAAATACAATAAGAAAATCTGCACCCCACATCAAAGAAACAGATACAAACAAGATTACAAAAATACAAATAGAATTTTTTACCAGTTCCTTATTTTTAAACAAAACTCTGCTTTTCCAGGAGACCAAATTCTTCTTTCAAGTCAGGTGATAAATGCATTTGCTGTTTCCTTTTTCTGTCTTTTCGCCACACAGTAAATCATACAGTGGCTGTAACCAAAATGTCTTGTTAAATGTCTAAAATTTCATCCTACAAAAGATGAAGAAACATTGTTATAAACTCACAGGCTGTTCACTTAACCCTTTCTCAGCGTCTGACATTTGTAAATGTCACATAAAGTCAGTGACAGCCCGGGGTCTGGGGGTTGGCGGCCAAGAGACAATTCATTCAAGTTGTCTTTGCGCAGTCACTTCGTACTCTGCTCTGCTGCTGCCGGCTTCTTATGCAAACAAGCACAATTCCCCTTAACGAACAGAAGAGCTAATGAAGTCTAAGTGGTCAGTACTAAGTGATGACCCCAGAAGTTTATAGGTCAAATGTGCAAATTTTTTAAAGCAATATGCAATTTCTAGCTGGTATACATGTTAAATGGCAACTATTTGTATAATGGGGCTTTTCAGCTTCCCAGTATAACAATGTGTTTTCTGTAAACCTTGCCAATATCATATATATTGTATATACAGTATCTCACAAAAGTGAGTACACCCCTCACATTTTTTAAAATATTTTATTATATCTTTTGATGTGATAACCCTGAAGAAATTGCACTTTCTTACAATGTAAAGTAGTGAGGTAAAGCTTGTATAAATATTTTAAAACCACTGGCAACAAAAGAGAGCACACCCCTAGGTGAAAATGTCCAAACTGGGCCCAAAGTGTCAATATTTTGTTTGGACGCCATTATTTTCCAGCACTGCCTTAACCCTATTGGGCATAGAGTTCACCAGAGCTTCACAGGTTGCCATTGGAGTCCTCTTCCACTCCTCCATGTTGACATCACAGAGCTGGTGGATGTTAGAGACCTTGTGCTCCACCGCCTTCCATTTGAGGATGCCCCACAGATGCTCAATAGGGTTTACATGTGGAGACATGCTTGGCCAGTCCATCACCTTTACCCTCAGCTTCTTTAGCAAGACAGAGTTCATCTTGGAGGTGTGTTTGGGGTTGTTATCATGTTGGAATACTGCCCTGTGGCCCAGTCTCTGAAGGGACGGGATCATGTGTGATAGAATTATTTTAAAATAATCGATTTGATAAGTTGAGCTAAACCTTTTATTAGAACCACTAATATGTTTTTCCATAATATTCCTTTAGGTTTTTATATATCCTTTATATATTTTCTTTTTATACCTTTTTTATATATATACATCATATATATATATATGTATGAAATCACATTAGTGCTTTATTTTCCTTGATGTTACATAAGATATGATTTGAAGAAGATTTACTGGAACTTGAGTATAAAGGGCTGTATTTTAAAGTCACTAATTTCTAATCGTGACACCCCCCCCCCCCCCATCTGTGAAGAAGGTTTGCAAGAGAAAGCCAAAAACCCTTCCCCCAACATCCTGTCTGCCATCACTGAAGGAATGTTGATCTTGTGGCCAGGAGGGGCTGTGCTGGACTGTTCGTGCCTTATATGGCAGATAATGAAGGACTAATTAACTCCTTTAACCAGAGAATGTCTTCCAAACATTAACTCCCCCCTTCTCTTAGACTGTTCTCCCCCTTGTAGTCCATCCCATTGGCAAAAGGAATGTTCCTTGAAGATTTCTGTGGGAGACCCTGTATATGAACTTTAAACAAAGGACTAAAAGCACATGTTTTTGAGTAGGCGTTGATGAGGGCGTATATGGGGCGGGTCAATAGCTGGATGGGAGGGAACTGGGTGTGTTTTTATCATGTGAAGGTGTGTACTTTTTATGTGAACCTATCAACATGCCTGTGTCTTGTGATGTCATCGAGTAATAAACCTGGAAGGGGCTGGCTGAGCTCCAGCCATTCTTTTCCTCTACTGAGAAGCATCCTGTCTATTTCTTCCCTGTTGCAGTGGGACAGTACAAGCCTTCCCTGAAATTGTGTCAGGAAAATCAAAGAGTCTACATCACATTCTCTGCTTCAGTATGTCACAGTACATGTTGGCATTCATGGTTCTCTCAATGAACCGTAGCTCCCCAGTGCCGGCAGCACTTGTAGCCCCAGACCATGACACTCTCAAAACTATGCTTGACTGTAGGCAAGACTAAGGTGACTAGATTTTCAAAATGAAATCCGGGGACACATTTTTATTTTTTTTATTGGCAAATGGTAAACTATTTTATAAGCTTTTTTGGGGGATATGACTACCAAATGTTAGGTAGATAAGATTGAGAAAAAACTTTTCAATGCATATATTGTATTTTATTCTTACCAAAGAACTTTGGTTCAACAATAACAATCTAAATAAAAAATTCAGAACTGTAAAAGATTGCATGGTAAAAACACGTAGGAAACCTTCGAACATAAATAATCAAATATAAATAGCTAACTGTTATAAGATTACAAATGTTAAAGGAACAAAAGCAACATAAAATACTGGTGGAGATTTACAACATTTTGAACCTGTGGGCAGGCCTCCCCTCACACCACCACCCAGAGCACTGTGTGCATTACAGGCCTCCCCTCAGACCACCGGCCAGAGCACTGTGTGCATTACAGGTCTCCCCTCAGAAAACCGACCAGAGCACTGTGTACATTATAGGCCCCCCCCCCCTCAGACCACCACCCAGAGCACTGTGCACATTACAGACCTCCCCTGAGACCATCGTCCAAAGCACTGTGTGCATTACAGGCCTCCCCTCAGACCAACGACCAGAGCACTGTGTACATTATAGGCCTCCCCTTAGACCACCGACCAGAGCACTGTATACATTACAGACCTCCCCTCAGACCACCATCCAGAGCACTGTGTACATTACAGACCTCCCCTCAGGACATCGACCAGAGCACTGTGTACATTATAGGCCTCCCCTTAGACCACCGACCAGAGCACTGTATACATTACAGACCTCCCCTCAGACCACCATCCAGAGCACTGTGTACATTACAGACCTCCCCTCAGACCACCGTCCAGAGCACTGTGTGCATTACAGGCCTCCCCTTAGACCACCGTGCAGAGCAGCTAGGAAGTGCTCATGGGACAGGCAACAGAGACTATACAGCCTGACTTCTGGTGGCCAGCTGGAGCTAAAATGCGGAAGTTATCACTGAGACTGAGCAGCCAAAAATAGTGCCATGGCTACTGTGGCGGAATCCGCCGATCCGGGGACATATTAAGTCTGGGGAGAGTGTCCTCAATCCGGGAACTGTTTCACAAATTGCTTCCTCAGGACTATATTGGGTAGGTGCTGATGAGCCCAAAAGACAGGTATAGGGGACACCACACAGAGGTAGATTGAGATTCGAGACCAGATGGATTCCTGTCCATCAACTACTAAATATTAACAAGTGAGTCAAGTATCTTGACACTTGTGTAGCACTTACCCCCGAAGGAGCTGCTGGTTAGAATTGGGATGGCATGTTACCTCTATAGCTCCGCCGTCTAGGGTAGTTGATGAGAGCAGTAATGATGGATTGTCCAAACAGCAGGTGTCTTTTATCTTGTGCTGTATTTACCCAACATTGTAAACAGTAAAACGTGCAGTGAAGGTAAAGATGTATCAGAAGAAGAAATAGCAGGTTCAGGCGTAACAATGAGGAAGGCAGTCCTGCTCTCAATAGCACTTTTATCCTTTTCACCACTCTAGCCAGAGTGGGTTTAATACACCTGGACAGGCCTCTGCCACAGGCCTGGCAGCCAGAGTATCAGGCGGCGTACACACAACCGAGGTTCTCGCTAGAAACCAGCGAGAACCTCGCTGGAAGCTGCATTCCAGCGAGAACCTCGCTGGAAGCTGCATTCCAGCGAGAACCTCGGCCGTGTGTACGCTCTCGGCGAGCATCCCGTCGGGAATGCCGTCGAGCAGAAATAGAGAGCATGTTCTCTATTTGCTCGACAGGCCGGTCGGGATGAATGGCTGGTTGCCATTCCCGACGGGCGGGTCGCCGAATCTGACGGCCGGCAGAGAACCTCGACGGGCGGAACGATGCGTTCTGCCCGTCGAGGTTCTCTGCCGTGTGTACGCGGCTTTACTCGGAAAACTTTGAGGGAAAAAACCTCTGCCACAGGCCCTCCCTAGAACTTAGATCATGAAGAACAATCCTCCTCAATAGACTTTAGGTGTTTCACTCAATTCACTTCAGGTAGTTTTGTAGTTAGGTTGCTGACTGACAGGCGACCGACGTCCAGCCTTTCAGTGTCCAGCCACCTCGATCCTCAATAGATCATAGGGACCCAGTCGATCACTGGGGCCCAGCCATGACTCCGATGCTCCGAACCAAAGTGGGCCCAGAACCGAGAAACACCAAAGGTGGGTGACGCACTCCGGAAGAACCCCGGAGACAAAATGTCCAGCCCCTAAATACCCTCTCCCAGCATGCCCAGCGAGGCACAAAACATCCCCATTGGCTGCGGAGAGAGAGCACACTTTCCTCGACTCCAGTGCTGCCACCTATCGTCCTGGGGTGAAAACAACACCCCAGGAACAACAGAGTGAACACAAACACAGCTGAGCCGAGGTATACACCCCCCAATATAACAAATCAACTGGACAAGAGCCAACTAACTCTCTTATCCCCCTTAAATTTAGAATAGCACCGGTGCTACACCCTCCCCCCACTTAAATAAACACTGTCCCCAGTGTCCTACAACTGGTGTTCAAGCCTGAACACCTGACCTAAACCTGAACCTGCTTTGACAGTAAAGAGGAGAAATAGAAAAGAGTAGGAAAAATATAAAAATATAATCAAACATTACTTTGTACAGTGTTTACAGTGACACAATTATAACATCACATTTTCCTGACTATCTATCATGTCCCATTCTCCGACAGTTTTGACAGATGAACTCCAACCTGTGCAACAAAATTGGAAAATACACACAAAAATATACACGACAGTCACTGAGGGCGAAATGAGACTGCACCTTCCACCCAAAGGCGAAGTCTCCTTTCCTTCCACAAAGACACATTTCAAATAAGTGCTGAAACTTTCTTTCAGACTGCATGAGCCCAAAAGAAGACACATATATACAAGATTGTCTTTGTATAGTGGTAGAAATTTTGCAGAACACTGCCCCTAGTGGTCAGCGCACTGGTACTACCAGTATAAACCAGTCCACACTCAGATCAGAGCAAACAGGAGAAAGAACTTATCTTCTTTCTTTTTGTTGAATGAAGTCCACAGGAACCTACTCTAAACTAACTAAACAGTAACACACTGTTCCCTCCCCCCAAAGTTCTGCACATTTGGGCCCAAATGTGGATCAGGAGAAGAAAAAAAAAAAATGGTTGTTCCTGTATTAAACTTCTTCAAGCAGCAGCAAAAAAATTAGAATGCAGGCATGGGGGCCTACAGATAAAACCTGGGATCTGGCAGAGCAATAATGTCCCCTTGATCATTCACCGTGGTGATTGAATAAACCCGATCAACTTTTCCGGGGCTCCTAATGACCACTCTGTCATGATAGATGTACCGGCCAGGACTCCAATCCTTCATGCAACCTTCAAACCGGTGGAAGACACAAATAAAAGAGTAGTCAGTACTGCGAGTAGGCTTTGGCACATTTAGATAGTCCCAGACGGCATCTTTGCAGCATTCTTCACGCTGCGATTCAATTTCCTGCATCAGATCTGCGGGCACATATGGGAACTCCCATCCGTAATCCAGGGCTACCTTCTTCATAATAATGCGCTGAAGACAAGCTAACTTTGGCAGCGTATGAAGGTGTCCTAGTCCCGGCATAACAAGGGCATCCGGGACCCTCTTTAACGCAGGGGGTGCAACTGGGATAGGTACAGACTCTCTTAGGTCACAAACCTTTGGCACTGCGACCCCTCAAGTTAGTTGCGGGACATCCGCCCGTGGCTTGGCCTCAGAAGCGCGCTTCCTCCGATTGCGCGATTTAGAAAAACAGGGTTTGCTCCCCCACCGGGACTCGGGAAACTCTGGTTCAAACTAATTAACCTAACTACTATGTATATGCAATATCTACAATAAAGATAACAGGGGTGCGAGGAAGGGAAACATGACTGGGAACAAGAGCAGGAACAAGGCAGAGGGGTGCAGGATGGCTCAGGATACAGGCAGCGCAAGGATCTGGCAGGAAGGGGGCAATCAACAGGATAGTAGCAAGCTGGGGGAAGAGAGGAGCAGCCTTAAATATCCACCTGACAACTGGAGCAAAATGTGGCTGATCAGAACCTGCTGGCTTCTAGGAGACACCTGCTGGTGGACACTGGACCTGCAGCCATCAGCTCTGATCCAGATTGTTAGTAGAAAAATGTGGTCTCTGTCTCAGCTTGGCTGTGCTTTGAGTCCATTCTGCTGTACTGTGGTGTTCTTCCAGCCCCGGGGCTGCAGGTGGCAGCAGTGGAGTCAAGGTTTGGGTACTCTTCCCAGCAGCCAATCACAGGGGTTTGTACTCGCTGTGCATGCTGGGAGGGGTATTTATGGGGCAGACGCCATTGGTACTAGTTCTTCTTCGTCCAGTGTGGCACCCACCTTTAGCGTGGCCACATCACGGCGCCCAGGCGTTATAACCTACCTGGCCGGGGTGTGCGTGCCATGTGGTGTTCCTGGTTCCTGGGCCATGCTGACCCGAAGCATCTGAACAGCGACAGAGATCCAGTGAATGACTGGGTTCTCATACTTGAAGATCCCAAGCTGTACTGCTGTTTGGTGGGGAGTTGGTCTGAGGAGCGCCATTGAGAGGCTGGCGGTCCAAAAGGGCCTTGACAAACCACCGGGGATCAAGGTAGCCGGACATCGAGGGATTGATCACCTGTCGGTCGGTACCTGGACAATAAGTTGAAGGAGATCCAGACGTAACTCAATTAAGGAGGCATATCTCCAATAATTCAACCCAGAGGGGACCTGTGGCAGAGGTATCTTCTGAGGCTCAATGAGAGGGGTCTGTGGCAGAGACTTTCTCTCAAGTTCAAGTTCACCAAGGAGGTTGTGTGTCAGAGACTTCATCCTATAATTGTCCGAGTGATACTCCGGCTGCCAGGTCAGTGAGAGAGGCCTGTCCGGGTACACTAAACCCACTCCGGGGGGACTGGAAAAAAGGAGTGTTACGTTTGGGAGCAGGACTGTTTCCTATCATTACGCCTGAATCTGCTATTCTCCTATCTTCTTCAGCTTTACTTTCCTCACCACAAGTTTTACTGTTTTTACCCAGCTGGGTAATAAAGAGCACAGCAAAGAGCACCTGTCTGGACATTCCTTTACTTCTACTACATGCAATACGCATCATTCACCCCTAGGAGGAGCCACGATGTAACACGCCACCCAAAAATCCAGCAGCTCCACTGGGGGTAATGCTACAGAAGGAAGGACTATACATCAAACATCTCCATTAAAGTCAATAAGGATTAATCTACCAACTCCCAACAGAGGGTAGAGGACCCAAATATTGACTGGATGTGTCTACCCATGTTTACCTTCAGTCTTCAGCTTAGTATGCTGGCTGGAGCCTTATGCAGCCCTCAAAAATTATTTTGCCTGCTCGCATTTTTGCGAGTGGATTTTGAGGGCTGGCAAGGAAGGGCTGCCAGGGAAGTGGGGGAGTGAGCACCGCCGGCATGCAGGGTTATATGGGAGTCCTTCTTCCAGCGCTCGCGGAGGGAAAGAGAGGTGAGCAGGCGGCCGGATCATCAGAGCGCAGGGAACATCACTAGAGGCTTTCATTTCAATTGCTGTGTGTTCCCTCCACTCGCTGTCACACACAGCCCCTCCCCTGGTCCTGGGACTTTGATAGATCACCCATCCAATCAGGAATGACGTGCATCAAAGTTCCCCAGCTAGGGGGCAGGGCTCTATGTGACGCTGAGCAGCGGGAACACACAGCAATTGAAATGAAAGCTGTGATGTTCTTCTGCGCTCTCATCATCCACCCGGTAATCCACTTCCTCTCCTCTGTTCCCCTGCATGAAGGACACAGATAGGCAGCATGATGGACACATATAGGCAGCATGATGGGCACAGATAGGCAGCATGATGGGCACAGATAAGCAGCAAGATTGCAGCATGATGGACACAGATAGGCAGCATGTTGGACACAGATAGACAGCATGATGGACACAGATAAGCAGCAAGATTGAAGCATGATGGACACAGATAGGCAGCATGATGGGCACAGATAAGCAGCATGATGGGCACAGAGAGGCAGCATTATGGGCACAGATAGGTGGACACTGGCAGGCTGCATTGGTGGACATGGGCAGGCTGCATTGGTGGACATCCTGGTGACGTACACGTGGTGCCACCCTTTGGGCTGCTTTTGCTGATTTCGTGTTAGTAAAAGTTTGGTGAGAGACAATTCGCGCTTTTCAGTCTTCGTGCTTTTCAGTCTGTTACAGCGTGACGAATGTGCTATCTTAATTACAAACGCTAGTTTTACCAGAACGAGTGCTCTCGTCTCATAACTTGCTTCTGAGCATGCACGTTTCTTTCCCGTCGTTAAAGCCCACACACGACCGCTTTTCACGACGTGAAAAACGACAACATGAAAAACGACGAGAAAAATTAGAGCATGATTGAAATTTTTAATGCCCATTTTTCACATTGAGAAAAATGCTCTGGAGCCCACACACAATTGTTTTTAATGACCATACGCGGCATTACAAGTTTTCCTGATACCAAGAGAAAAAAAGTTGACAGGGGAGGGAACTCCTGCTGATTAACAGCCTCGGGTCTGATCCTGTGTGCTGTGAAAAGGGGGGGTGTCTCTTCCCTCCAATCAGCTCTCAGAGGTCTCAGCCCCTTTTTTTTCTGACAGCTCAGACAAGCTTTATAAATTCTTGACTTTGAACGACTGTAGAGAAGAAAAGATTGCAAATTAACAGGTACAGGATATATAGGAGGATTTATTTAATCTCTGTGTATCATCTGAGGCCAGTCACTGAATATATATGTAGCTGACAGCGGACTACTGTTATCTGACACTGCAGACACCCCTCTTCTTTCTTAGACCGTCTCTGTGTTCCATTAGTGCTGGGCTTGAAAATACTTTCCTCATCTTCCTGAAACCTATCCCTGGGTTCCCAGCATGTCATCTGCTCCAGAGAAAGAAGTCTGGGAGAGGCATTAAAAGGGTCAGCCAATTAGGTCCAAGCCTTTTGCTTGCTGGCTTCCATCAAGTAAACACCACTCTGCTGCTGTGAAAGAGGACTGCGGCCTACCACGCGGCAAAACAGTGATCCCAGCTCTGACCCAGGTGGGTCCAATGCCGCTTGCTAGACAAGGGGCATCACCACAGCATCGCTGTAACCAGCGAGATCAGAGGACTCACGGTCCCAGCAGTCGGTGCGGCATCTACGCTGGTTCTGCAGAACCAGCGTAGATGGTTCTGCAGAAGGATGAACCGACGTGGAGATTCTTCAGGAGGCTCCTATGCTGTTCTTCAGTTTGGTGAGAGGGCACCCACCCACCAATACAATCTATGCTTGATCTTAGTTCATAGAACACTGTATATAGACACCTCAAACCTGGAATTGCATTATCCTATTTTACAGAACACTGTATACAGACACCTTACACCTGGAATTACAATTAGCCAGGCACAATGCTTGCTTTGATTACACATCACTGTACCACACTCAGGATTCTTGTTCTATGAGCTCCAATTTGCTGGTGAAGATCATTGCAAGGTCTTACATCCTGGACACTGTTATCCTATTGCTATTTAAAAGGACACACCCTTGAGATCTAGAATACCCAGTCTCTCATTAGGATTAAAGGTATAACAGGTCATTCTGGGGTCCCCTGTTTAGCAGTGATAGTATATACAGCGGTTAGTGGTTAGCAGTAGTGGTTTTCTTTAGATATTCATTCATTTATTGTCTGCTTATATGTGTATTGCTATTTTATATCTGTGATTCTGAGTTGTTATTTCTTTGCCTCAGAGGACCTTTTCAACTGAGTTTTGGCTGTTTACTTAGCCTGCTAATACCCTGTTACACAACTCTTCAATAGAATGAGTATATTCAATCTGCATTGTGTCGGTGTATTATTTAATGGTACATTCAGCATGTCTGAACCTAGAGTGTCAGGAAGGCTGGAAAGTTCACAATGTCAAAGTGGCACAGATGAACATGCAACTCTAAGAAACCCCCAAGGGGATAATGCTACATATGTAAGAGTTTACAACCACGTAACATATTTTTCAATAAAGCAGAGGCTGGAAAGCATCATATGAACATAAATATAATACCATATTCATCTTTTAATTAATTTATATGGCTTTGACATATTCTGTAGTGCTTTACAGAGCGCACTCAGCCATTCACATCAGCCTCTGCACCAAAGTATCTTTCACGCTAATGTCTAACACACTATTTTTATACATTTATATAGCTCTGTCATATTCTGCAGTGTTGTACAAAGAAAGAACAGTGAGCCATTCACATCAGTTTCTGCAGCAGAAGAGCTTATAATCTAATGTCCCCAGACCAACTAGCCTACCCATATATTTTCTGGATGTGAGCAGTAACTGGAACTCTCTCACCCCCGAATCAACCTCTTTTACTTGCTGTCCCGCTCTTTACAATTTTCCTTTGAAATGTAACAAACAGATTTTATTTTAAGCTGACAATGAACATAAAATATTCCATTAACTGCCAATTTGAAGGACACATTATGTTTTTTTTCTATTAGTAATTTCTGACAACAAAGAGGCTCTGTATAATGGATGGGAATAAAGACAGTCATGATAAAGAAATTGTGTTTAAAGTTGTGTGACAAAATGAAAAAGTTTCAAAACCAACACAAGGCTCATCTAAACCTTAATGAGCTAAGGTTACTAAAATATTAACACCTGTCTGAGTGAGTATTATGGAGAGATAATGGGTTAAAGTACAATCAACTTCACTCCTTTCATCTTCTAACTTAATGCTCAAACTGGTTAAGCACTAATCACATGATGGAAACGAGATGCTCGGCAAAACAAACACTGTTACATGGCCATCATTGTGAAGATTAAAAGCCCAGGTGACATTACATCTAAATTAAATATTCCCTCTTCTCACAATCCGTGCCATCAGTGTAATGTTTCCTGAATTCAGAAAAGTATGTTAGAATAGACAGAAATAAAACAGCAAATGCAAACTGCAAACCTTAAACTGGTATATTAATTAGGTATGGTGGGAGGTAGATGGAATGGAGCAATGTTCTGCAGAACACTAGAGAGGTCAGTGGTGGAATAATCTGCTGATTTATCAATATGTATTTATCATAAGGCCGCGTACACACGATGAGACATGTTCGCTCAAACATGTCCGACGGACCGTTTGCAGCGGACATGTCTCATCGGATTTTGGTCCGATGGCGTGTACACACCATCAGACGAAAATCCCCTCGGGCTGAGGACGCGGTGACGTGGCGGTGACGTTGACGCCGCCACGTCACCACTCCAGGAAGTAAAATACTTCCACGCATGCGTCTAATCTATTCGACGCATGCGCAGAGATTTATGTCCGCTGGTTAGTGTACTAACCAGCGGACATATCCGACGGACATGTCTCCGGCGTACAAATTTCAAAGCATGCTTTGAAATTTGTCCAATGGGAAAACATGTCCGCTAGCTCGTACACACGATCGGAGATGTCTGCTGAAACGGTGTCAGGGAAGAGATGGGAAAAAGCATGACTTAAAAATCTCTAGAGAGGCTAAAATGCCATCATCTACAGAATATATCAACATTTATCTGCCAGGAGCAATATCCTGCAGATCTCTAGAAAGGTTAGTAATGGAATGCTCTGCAAAATGTATCAATATGTATCTGACAGGTTGTATATGGGATGGAGCAATATTCTGCAGATCTCTGGAGAGATCAGTAATGGAATAACCAGCGGAATGTTACAATATGTATCTGAAGGGGTGTAGATGGGATGAAGAAATGTTCTGCAGATCCCTAGAGACATCAGTGTGTGATCAGGGCCTGGAGTTGGGTACCCAAAGAGGAGAGAAGGCACACAGAGATCAGGAATTGTGGTAATGCGTATTTAAAAGAGAAGTAGGGGAATTAAAAAAAAAACCTACATACCGTATTTATCGGGGTATAGCGCGCTCCCGCGTATAGCGCGCACCCCTAAAGTTGCCGCCATTCCTGTGGAAAAAAAGTTTTTTGTACTTACAGTTTTGGTGTTTTGCGCGGCGTCCATCGGCGTCTTCGGGTGTCCTCTTCGTCCGGTCCGGCGTCCGTCTGCGGCTTCGGGTGTCCTCTTCGTCGGGTCCGGTGTCCTCTTCGGCGGGTCCGGCGTCCGGCGTCCTCGCGGCGTCCTCCTCGCTTTCCCGCGCCAAGTTTCAAATACTCCGCCGGCATATACCGAGCGCAGTACACTCGGGTATAGTCGGGCAGACTCGGCTCCTCTCGCGCTGACATCCTGGACGTACAGGACGTGAGCGCGAAAGGAGCCGAGCCTGCCCGACTATACACGAGTGTACTGCACTCGGTATATGCAGGCGCAGTACACTCGTGAATAGTCGGGCAGGCTCGGCTACTCTCGTGCTCACGTCCTGTACGTCCAGGACGTCAGAGCGAGAGGAGCCGAGTCTGCCCGACTATACCCGAGTGTACTGCGCTCGGTATATGCCGGCGCAGTATTTGAAACTCGGCGCGGGAAAGCGGCTATCGGCGTATACCGCGCACCCACGATTTTGCCCTGATTTTCAGGGCAAAAAAGTGCGCGGTATACGCCGATAAATATGGTACTTACCTAGATCCATGCAGCATTAGTCTGATGCTACATCTGTCCCCTGCCGCCTCTAGCACCGAGAACTAAGTGATCAAAAACTGCTAATCGCTCAGGGCACAGTATTCAGTGAGCAGATAGTGGTGATTGCCAGTCACCAGCGCTCTGCTCTGCCCCTCCAGCACTCACTGGAACATCAGCCCTAAAGGGGGTGGAAGCGGTTGGCTCAGGCTCGCCGCAGCACATACACAGATTTGCAGAAGATTGCCGGTAACACTTATAATGCCTGACAAAATCGACAGAGGAGGTGGTATGGCCACAAGGCACCTAGAGGTGGAAGAACTTCCAGCTGACCGCACCAGTGAGAGGACCCCACATTGCCCATCCTCATTTAAATCCTCTCCATGTGCTGGACACACTGTCCCTGTCCAGCAGGTTCCTGTCCCTGACCTAGCCACTTAATAAATGTGCGACAATTGAATGGGGACAATGTTATTTATTAGATAACAACAAGAACCTGGGGAATGCCCAGGGAATAACCAAGCCTACTTACCGACCAGCTAGCAGAACAACCAATTAACCTGTCTAACAATGTGCGTTAAAAACAGGGGTTTAGTCCGCACGCATTTGCAAACGCATGCGTGAGCCACAGAGCCGCGCCAAGGCACCCCATAATTCTGTGGTCCTAACACTAACAGTGAGTGTCCTCACAATGGAGGCACATGCATTTTAATGGATAGATAGGGGCAGGTGGACTGAAGGGGAGCCACCCCTCCTTAAAGGTACAGAAGCACACCAAGCACCCAGCATATAGCACAATGGCTGCAAAGGTGTTGGTGCACTTCTGGACCAATATAAACACAATGTTATTTATTAGCACTGCCTTTACTTAAGATGGCCGCAGAGGTCAACCAGGGACTCAAAAACAGCCAATGACATCACCAAAAGGACCACACATAATGTTCAGTATATGTAATGCTTGAGAGGACTGTCTGAAACTGCAGACCTAATAGATGTAACGATGGTTAGAGAGTGTGGACATACCACCTTTTTGGCTGAGAAAATGCTGCAGAAGACATTTCATACATATCCAACATGAAATTGGGAACATATGAGGCTAGAAGAGATCTATGCTATTACCCAATCAATCTTCCCACTACAGACTGAGGTCCGAGGGCCGCACATCATATATCAAAGGGCCAAAAATTGAGCACCAGGGCCTCATGCTGCGTACACACGATAATTTTTCGGGTTGTAAAAAAAGTTGTTTTTTAAAAATGTAATTTAAAATGAACGTGTGAGGGGCTTCAGAGCATTTTTTGGGGTTCTGAAAAACGACAAAAAAATAAAATCGAACATGCTGCATTTTTTAACAACGTTTTAAAAGGGTTGTAAAAAATGATTGTGCATGGGCTTTGACGACGTGAAAAACCTGCGCATGCTTAGAAGCAAGTTATGAGACGGGAGCGCTCGTTCGTAATGGAGTAAGCGCATTCATCATGCTGTAACAGACAGAAAAGCGCAAATCGTCTTTTACAAAAATGAAATCAGAAAAAGCAGCCCCAAGGGTGGCGTCAGCCTCATGGAACTTCCCCTTTATAGTGCCGTCGTACGTCACCGTGCTTTGCTAGAGCATTTTTTTCCCACTATCGTGTGTAGGCAACGTCGTTTTAATGATGAAGTTGTAAAAAACATTGTTTTTTCTAGAGGCTGGACAGCGCCACCTATGTAGGGAGGCCAGACTACACCTGCCTACTAATGATAGAATATTCTGCAGAATATTTCAAGAAGAGAGAGGGGATGGAGCAATGTTCTGTAGACCTCTGCAGAGTTCAACAATGCAGTGACCTGCAAAATATATTAATATGTACTGTATATGTAAGGGTAAAGATAGCATGGCGGATTGTGTTCTGTCTCTAGGACACATAACTAAACCTTCTTGTCCCATAAACTTCAGATACCATATTTCTATGATCTCAGTTTTATTAGAACAAGCCAGGTGAAACTACAAAATAACAGAAATAGACCTCAATAAGTACAATATTGCATTAATTACAGAAACAGTGATCTACAATACAGGATGAGATAATAAAAATGTCATGTTTAAGTTCTCTAAGGGGCAATGGCGATAGATTGAGAAATACATGTCTTGCTTCCTACAGTATCTTCTGAAAAGAATGCTGGCTGGTTCACTTCCTGTGAAGATTCTATCCAGAATTCCCTGCTTACTAACAACTTCCTTAACTACACACACAGTGAATCAAATAAACAGAACTGAAGCAATACCAAAAAAGAACACTAGATGGAGCTTGCACTCCACATATGATTGTCTTATGTAAATTACAAACTTTACATGTTATTTTCACAACACAGATACAGATAATCAGAATATAAGTCTGGTGGATGGAACAGAATGTTCGTCAGATCTCTGGAGGTCAGTGCTGGAATAATCTGTAGAATATATCATATTGTATCTGTCGGGAGAAAGATGAAAGGGAGCAATATTCTGCAGATCTCTATAAAAGGTCAGCAATGTAATAATGCTAAATATATCAATATGTATATGCTAAAGTTTAAGTAGGATGCAGAAACATTCTACAGCTCTCTAGAGAGGCTAGTGATAAAATAATTTGCAGAATATATAGATTTTCATCTGTCAGGGGTTGGATAGGAGGGAGCAATGTTCTGCAGATCTCTAGAGAGGTCAGTAATGGAATAATACACAATATACAGGTATTGATATGCCATGTGACAATTTTTGACAAATGACACTTAGAGGATATCTTTATCTACATGAAATAATTCAATTTGTGTTGCTGCTGAAGCGTTGGCTTGCATTAATACATATTACAAGGCTGCCATGTCTTCCTTTTGTGTGTATGAGACCGATCAGATGAAGAAAAGTCATGTATCACCCGAGGGCTCGAGTTAAGGAACATGAAAAGACAAAGGGTGCGATGACTGGGGGCCATGATACATGACATATAGATGCCGGGATTTCTTCGCCCTTCTAGCCAATAATAGGCATGTGCAAAAGTGAAAAATTCGTTTCGTTTCGTTTCGTTTCGTTTCAATTCGTCATTTAATAAATTTCGTTAAGTTAGGTTCGTTACATGTGTTGAATTCGTTTTCGGAATTCGTTCGTTTTCGACCGAATTTCGAAAAATACGGTCGAAAGCGAAAATATTTCGACCGTTTTTCGAATTCGTTCGTTTTCGACCGAATTTCGAAAAAAACGGTCGAAATCGAAAATATTTCAACCAGATTAGAAAACAAATAGTCTCTTTTCGAATAGAATTTTTTTCGAATTAAATTCGAAAATTTTTTTTTTTTTTTTTTTCGAATTCCGATCGAATTTAGTCCGCGGGTATTCGATTCGGAATTCGAAAAAAAAAATTCGATTTCGACCTTTTTTTTTTTTTCGAAATTCGGTCGAAAATGAACGAATTCCGAAAACGGTCGAAATTTTTCGCTATTATAGCAATTCGGAAATTCGTATGCATCCGAATGTCCGAATAATGGAAAATTCGTCCGAATTTCGATTCGGAACGAAACGAAATGCACATGCCTAGCCAATAACAACCTCTACAGCGCAAGGAGAATCCTCCTGTGATACTGTACTGTATTACACATTCCCAATTATTAGTGAAGCAAAACTCTCATTATTATTATATTATATGGATTAGTATAGAGTACACCATATTCGTATAGTACTGTATGTGACACCTGCGTCTCCCATTATACAATATTATGTTGGGCACATCACATATGTAAGCAGAAAACATCGGCAATGAATGCCAGAGACATTGATCAGATAAACTTCAGAATTCATCACCAATGTATAAAGGATCACAGGAAAGAATATACTTTGTACTGTATTGTGATAGTATAGTCAGAGGTGGATTTTGGGGAGCATAACTTTACGGCCTTTATAAAACATCAATATTAGTAAAGAGATGTGGAATGAAGGAGGATAGCTGAGGTTTATTTCTATCATCATATATTTTAAGGTCAAAGAGAGAGAGCAGAGAGGGAGAGAAAGAGAAAGAGGGGGGCTATAGGGTAATATGTGTGAGAGAGGAAAAAAGAGCAAGAGAAAGAGTATGATAAAGAAAGAGGGTAGGGGGAAGAAAAGAGAGGGGGCAAAGGAAGGGGCGTGGGGGGTGAAAGGGAGAGTGAGGGGCAAGAGGCAGAGAGAGGGAAAAGGAAGATAGAAAAAGGGAAAAGTAAGAGAAAGAGAGGGGGACAGAGAAAGGGAAAGAGTGGGAGACAAGGAGAGAGTAAAAGAGGAGGGAGAGGGAAATATAAAATAAAAAGGTAGAGCGAGAAGGGGGTGGGGAAGCAAGAAGTAGAGAAAGATAAAAAAGGGAAAGGGAGGGGAAAAAAAGTGGTGAGAGAGAAGAATGGAGAGAAAAAAGAGGAAGGTGGGGAAGAGGGAGAGAGAAAAACAGGGAGAGAGAGCGGGAAGGGGGGGTAATAGGGAAGGAGGGAGAGAGAGGAAACAAGGAAGAGAAAGAGCGGGAGAGGGTTATAAAAGGAGAGAGACAAAAAGCAGGAGAGGGAAAGAAAGAGAGATAGGAGGGAGAAGAGAAGGAAGGAAAGGGTGGGGGAGAGAGAAAAAGAAAAAGGAGACCGATAAAGAGTGGAGGAAAGAGATAAAAAAGGGGGGGGAGATAGGGAAAGGGGTGAGACAGAGAGGGAAGGGAGAAAAAAAAAAGAGAGGGAAATAAAGAGAGGAGTGAGAGAGAAAAAGGGAGACAGTAAAAGAGTAAAGCCTCGTACACACGCTTGGTTTTCTCGGCAAGATAGCTCTGCCAGCAGTTTTCTTGCTGAGAAAACCAAGCGCGTATATAAGGCCTCAGGCCGCGTACACACGACCGGTTTTCTCGGCAGAATCCATCAAGAAACTCGATGGGAGACATATTCTGCAGAGAAAAACGGTTGTGTGTACACTTTTCATGTCTTCTTTTTCCTCGACGGGAATGGGAAAATTTAGCTCGGCGAGTTCCTCGACAGCCGAACAATGTGTTTCGCCTGTCGAGTTTCTCGGACGTGTGCCTTACTCTTTTTCTGTGTGTACGTGGTTTCTCGTCTGGAAATCTGCCCAGAATCTCGACGAGAAAAATAGAGATTGTGCTCTCTATTTTCTCATCGAGATTCTTGTTGGCCTGTTTCCCGACGAGAAACCTGAGCGTAGGTATACTTAACTGTTGCCGTGGAAACCTGTACATGCTTGAAATGACTTTGACGCATGCGGGGTAGCTTCCTAGGCATAGGATGACGTCACCACGATGATGTCACCGCGTTCTTGCCTTTCAAGAGAACCGCGGAGAGGAGAGTCTGTACACTCGGGCGGCAAGAGATTCTTGACAAAAATCTAGTCAGGAAAAACAATGTTTTTATCCTGACAAGATTCGGGCCCGTGTGTATGAGGCTTAAGGTGGGGAGGGAGGGAGAAAAAGGGGGGAAAAGGAAGGGGGTGAAGAGAAAAAGAGGAAGAGGAGCAGGAGAGAAAAGGGAAAAAACAAGAGAAATTGAGATAGGGAGAGAAAATTAGAGAAAGGGTGAGGCCGCGTACACACGACCGGTTTCCTCGGCAGAATCCATCAAGAAACTTGATGGGAGACGTATTCTACCGAGGAAACCAGTCGTGTGTACATTTTTCATCGAGGAAACTGTCGAGGAACTCGACGAGCCAAAAAGAGAGCATGTGACAGAGGAGGGAGAGGGAAAGAGGAGAAGGGAGAGAGAAAGAGACCTCAGTACTGATTCAAGTGAATAGAGCAGCGCTGTAACTTCGCATTAGGGTGGTTAAAAAAGGCAGTGAGGAAACGATACAACACCTCCTCGCTGACTGTCAAATGCTCTCTGAAAAGTGACCTTAGTGTGGGTCACTCTTCAGAAAGCAAAGCAGGTATAAACAAGTCCAAAATGAATAATTCTGGCCAATGGAATCTATTAACACTGAGATGCTTGACACGCCTAAATGTGCCAAAACACATGTGCAATACGTGGCTTTACGCACGTTTTATAAGCAGCTTTTCTCCAGCCAGAAGCCTGTCATTCAGAGGAGGAAAATGCCCTGTGTGCATGTGGCCTATGTCTTTTTTATCCTTGTTAAAAATGTCGTCATTAAAAGAAAAGAATAATTTGTAACTGCAGAAAAAAAAGCGAGTACAAAATAGTTTTAAAACAAGAACAACAAGTGTGTGTCAGGCCTCCAGATGAAGATAAAAAAAGTAAATTTTCCTTCCCAGGTCATGAAATTAAAGATGAAAGCTCGCCACCTAGTGTCACGCTGTGGAACTCCAGTGTACTACATTTAGCTCCGCAGGACAAATATAGTTCCTGGAACAAAGCTTCCCATGTACATTGTGCTGTGGAGGTGCAGATCTGCACTGAATTCCTCCTCCAGGATGTGAAAACTTCAATAGAAACAAAGCAGAGTCAAGTGCGCGTTTCCTGTTTACTAAACATGGAGCTGCCATTCTGATCATTTATTGAATTAGGAGGAAAACAGCCCAAAACGGCTCACGTTCTGGCTGGATGGGAACAAGGAGTTTGATGGCGGTGCGCAAAGTGAACCGCAGTGCAACAAGGCACCGAAACGCCTAAAATGAAATGTATCATGATATAGAACAGAACTTGAGTGAAGAATCTCTCAGTATGTGTGGCCTACATCTAAAGATCAGCAGAAGCATTGCTTTTTGCTTCCCTGTAATCTTCATATTTTATATTTTATCCAATTTTGGAACTACTTTGTCTAAATATCGTTAGCCATCTACTTAGGTTAGCCAATAACTCCAAACTTTCTCCATAAAATTATGAGCATCATGGTACAATGTTCTACTATTGTTGAAATATTGAGAAAATTAGCTGAGAAAAGCCCAGAGCTACCTTAAATATAGGTAAAAATGTTACATATATTGGCTCAGATTCAGGTAGAGCGGCGCATCTTTATGCGTGCGTAGCGTATCTACTTTACGATACGCCGGCGCAACGTTGAGAGGCAAGCATGCTATTCACAAAGAATATGCGCTCAACGTTGCGCCAGCGTAGCGTATAGTTGTCGGCATAAGCCGACGTAAGTCAAAGTAGGTGGAAGTGGGTGTGATATATTATAATGAAGTGTGACCCCATGCAAATGATGGCCACAGCTTAAAAAAACGAACTGTGCATGCGTCGTCTCTTGGACGCATCCCAGTGCACATGCTCACAGTTATGTTGAAATAGCTGCCTAAGATACGTCGAACACTGCCTACGACGTGAACGTAACCTACGCACTATCCTATTCGCGTAGTACTGTGTAAACGGCGTACGCAATGTAAAATTCAACGGCGTCGTTCCCTGGCCCATACCTTTGCATTACCTGCGCCTGCTATATGAGGGGTATCTTTACGCCGGACGTAAGCCTTACGCAAATCGCGTATAAGAAGCGGCAGGGCGCATCTACGTTCGTAAATCGGCGTATCTTACTCATTAGCATATTTAAAATGGGAACGCCGAATGCGTCCAGCGTAACTATGCACCCACGATACGCCGGCGTAGGCAAGTTATGTTGGGTGGCTGAAGCCTTGTTTTACGGCGTATCTAGCTTTGCGAATCGGCGTAACAATACGGCGGCGCAGATTTGTACTTACGACGGCGTAAAACGTTTGTGAATCCGGGCCAATATGTTCTGTACAAAAAAAAAAAACAGCAAAATATAAACTCTGAAATTTAATAAAGAGGTCCCTTAGTGTGTACATGGCATGGCTGGCGTGTCCTCGCACAACCCAGGAACACGAACCCCGCATCAAGTGATTTATTAATTCAATTAGCGTTTGTGTTTTCTCAGCTGTCGAAGAAACAAAGGCGCTCAGTATTTTATTTCTGTTGACTATTTATGAGTTTTTTAAAAAAAATTACTTTTACCATTACAGTTTTTAAAGTAATGAGGATCGTTTGGCAAATCATAAACTGGCCACGGCTGACGGGACGCTAACACAGGTCAAAGCATGTAATATATTCTTCACTAATGCAGAGACCGGGGAGCATCTTATGAAAATAAATATAATGCCATATTGATCTTTTAATTAATTTATATAGCTCTGAGTTATTTAGAAGTGCTGCACAGAGAACAATGAGCCAGTCACATCAGTCTCTGCGCCAGACGAGCTTACACGCTAATGTGTCCACTGCAGACACACACACTTATTTTACAGAGGAGCTTGCTCTCTAATGTCCCACTGATTTAACACACTATTATTATTATACATTTATATAGCTCTGACATATTCCGCAGTACTGTATAGAGAAGACTGAGAAAATCAGTTTCTGCACCAGAGGAGCTTACACTCTGATGTGTCTAAAAAAAGTCATATATTGTTATAAAAAGGAGCTTACACTCTAATGTCCCACTGTATTCACACACATTTATATAGCTCTGACATATTCCGCGGTTCTGTACAGAGATCACTAAGCTATTTACCTTATATACTCAAGTATAAGCCAAGTTTTTTCAGCACGTTTTTTGTGCTGAAAATGCCCCCCTTGGCTTATACTCGTCACCTTTTTGTGCCTGATCTCCCGGACTTTGCCAGCCAAACAAACTTGTCACGCATGTAGCCCCACTCTTCCTGTATAAGTGTGCAAAGTTTGTTGTCCGGGGGACTTATGGCCAGGGAGCACCGATTTTTCAAACCGGGCATCCCTTCCCTAGACTCCCATGTTAAATGGTAATTTCTCCGGTGAATTTGGGGACCCGGTACTGGCCGGTCGTAGATCTCCTGGACTCGGATCTTGGCACACATTGTTGCCTGGAGGACCTACTGCTGGGGAGCACCAATTTTTCAAAGCCGGGAACCACTTCCATAGACTCCCATGTTAAACGCCAGTCTATTCATGGACACAGTGAGGCATGGGCACAGTGATGAACACAGTGAGGCATGGGCAAAGTGAGGCATGGGCACAGTGAGGCATGGACACAGTGAGGCATGGGCACAGTGAGGCATGGGCACAGTGAGGCATGGACACAGTGAGGCATGGGCACAGTGAGGCATGGACACATGAGGCATGCACATGGACAAAGTGAGGCAAAGTGAGGCATAGTGAGGCATGCAGATGGGCATTCTAGGCTTATCCTCGAGTCAATAAGTTTTCCCAGTTTTTTTGTGGTAAAATTAGGTGCCTCTGCTTTTATTCTGGTTGGTTTATACTCGAGTATATATGGTAATTTACATCAGTCTCTGCACCAGAGGAGCTTACACTCTAATTTCCTCACCACAGTCACAAACTTTTATTATTATTATACATTTATATAGCTCTGACATATTCAGCAGCCTTGTACAGGATCACTGAGCCAGTCCCATCAGTCTGTGCACCAAAGGAGCTTACGCTCTAATGCGCGTCACTCACTATTATTATTACACAGAAGAGCTTAAGCTCTAACTTTCCACTTGTTTCACAAACTTTTATTATTATAAATGTATATATCCCTGACATATTCCACAGTGATGTATAGAAAAGACAGGGCAAATCCCATCAGTCTTAGCACCAGAGAAGCTTCCATTCTATAGTGTATCCACTGCAGTCACGCACTATTATTAATATACAGAGGAGCTTGCACTCTAATGTCCCACTGCAATCACAAGCTGCTATTATTATTATTATTATTATACATTTATATAGCTGACATATTCCATGGTGCTGAACAGAGAACACTTAAGCCCTGTACACACGATCGGTCCATCCGATGAGAACGGTCTGACGGACCGTTTTCATCAGTTCACCGATGAAGCTGACTGATGGACTGATGTGCCTACACACCATTGGTTAATGAACCGATCGTGTCAGAATGCGGTGACGTAAAACACAACGATGTGATCAAAAAAACTAAGTTGAATGCTTCCAAGCATGCGTCGACTTGATTCTGAGCATGCGTGGATTTTTAACCGATGCTCGTGCGTACTAACGATCGGTTAGCCGTCCATCGGTTCAATTTTGAAGCAAGTCCTCTGTTTTTGGACCGAAGGATAACAGACCGATGGGGCCTACACACGATCGGTTTGGACTGATGAAAACGAACTTCAATCCGTTTTCAACGGTTTAAACTGAACGTCTATACACGGCTTAAGCTATTCACATCAGTTTCTGTACCAGAGGAGCTTACGCTCTAATATTCCCACCACAGTCATACACTATTATTATTATACATTTATATAAATAAAGTGAAACAAAAACAATCAGCTCAATAGATAAAACTTACCTCAATATATACATTATCCCAAATAATCCATCTCAAATTATAAATCATAATAAAATTACAAAAAATTATCATAAATGTGAAAAGTCCAATTATCAATAAATATAATAAAAGTTAATAATATATAATAAAAGTCCAGTCCTTTTGACATTTATGATAATTTTTTTTTTTTTTTGGATTTTATTTATGATTTATAATTTGTGATTGATTGTGTGGGATATATGTATATGCTGATTTAAGTTTTATAGGTGTTGTGCTGCTCTATATATATCTTCATATATTTAAATAGCTCTGACACACTCAGCAGCCTTGCACAGAGAATACTGAGCTAAATACAAATGTCTCTGCACCAGAGGAGCTTACACTCTAATATCAAAACACAATTGCATACCACCATTGAATTTCTGTCTCTGTGACTAGCACAAATAGAGTGGGGACACAGACAACAATACAAACCTGAAATTGAAATCTAACAAAAGGAAGTCTACTAAGCTGGATATAAATACACTATATTACCAAAAGTGTTGGGACGCCTGCATTTACACGCACATGAATTATAATGGCATCCCAGTCTTAGTCCGTAGCGTTCGATATTGAGTTGGCCCACCCTTTTACAGCTATAACAGCTTCAACTCTTCTGGGAAGGCTGTCCACAAGGTTTAGGAGTATGTCTATATATATATACACACACAGGTGTGCCCGTAAGTTTACATACCCTGATACCCTGGTAAGAGTTATGATTTCTTGTTAATTTTTCAGAGAATATAGATGATAACTCAAAAATATTTATTTCACTCATGGTTAGTGTTTGGCTGAAGCCATTTATATCAAACAACTGTGTTTACGCTTTTTAAATCATAATCCCAAAAGAAACTACCCAAATGACCCTGGAGCAACATCAGAAAGATGACCCAAATTACCTTGATCAAAAGTTTATATACCTTGGTGATTTTGGCCTGATAACATGCAAACAAGTGAACACAAAGAGGTTTAAATGGCTATTAAAGGTAACCATCCTCACCTTTGATCTGTTTGCTTGTAATTCGTGTGTATAAAAGGTCAATGAGTTTCTGGACTCTTGACCTACCCTTGCATCTTTCATCCAGTCCTGGACTGACGTTTCTGGATTCTGAGTCATCATGGGGAAAGCAAATTATTTGTCAAAGGATCTGCGGGAAAAGGTAGTTGAACTGTATAAAACAGCAAAGGGATATAAAAATATATCCAAATAATTTAGAATGCCAATCAGCAGTGTTCAAACTGTAGTCAAGAAGTGGAAAATGAGGGGGTTCTGTTTAAACCAAACCACGGTCAGGTAGATCAACTAAAATTTCAGCCACAACTGCCAGGAAAATTGTTCGGGATGCAAAGAAAAACCCACAAATAACTTCAGGTGAAATACCGGACTCTTTGAAAACATCTGGTGTGTCTGCACTTGAAGAAAGATGGGCTGCATGGTCGAGTCTCCAGAAGAAAGCCATTACTACGCAAATGCCACAAAGTATCCCGCTTACAATAAGCCAAACAGCACAGAGACAAGCCTCAAACCTTCTGGCACAAAGTCATTTGGAGTTATGAGACCAAAATTTAGCTTTTTGGCCACAACCATACATCATACATGCTACATTTGGAGAGGAATGATCAATGATGAAATGCACACCATTCCTACTGTGAAACACGGAGGTGGATTGCTGATGTTTTGGGGATGTGTGAGCTACAAAGGCACAGGAAATTTGGTCAAAATTGATGGCAAGATGAATGCAGTTATCAAAGTTATCAAAAAATTTGCATTCATCAGCGAGGAAGCTGTGCCTGGGACGTACTTGGACATTCCAACATGACGATCCAAAACACAAGGCCATGTCAACCTGTCATTGGCTACAGCAGAATAAAGTAAAGGTTCTGGAGTGGCCATCTCAGTCTACTGACCTCAATATCATTGAGCCACTCTGGGAAGATCTCAAACATGCAGTTCATGCAAGACAGACCAAGAATTTACAGGAACTGGAGGCTTTTTGCCAAGAGAAATGGGCAGCTTTACCATCTGAGAAGATAAAGAGTTTCATCCACAAATACCACAAAAGATTTCAAGCTGTCATTGGTGTTAAAGGGGGCAATACACGGTATTAAAAACTGGGGTATGTAAACTTTTGATTAGGGTCATTTGGGTAGTTTCTGTTGTGATTATGTTGTGATTATGATTTAAAAAGAGTAAACAGTTGGTTGATAATAAATATGGCTTCAGCCTAACACTAACCATGAGTGGAAGAAAAGGTTTTGTGTTATTATTCATATTCTCTGAAAAATGGCCAAGAAAACATAAATTCTGCCAGGGTATGTAAACTCAGGGCTTTTTTTCAGCTGGAACTTGGTGGAACTCAGTTCCACCACCTCTGGCTCAGGCCTTCTGCTCCCCACTATTACTTGAAAACACAAAAGTCCGGCTTCTATGCTTACAAGTGATAGCTTGTTCCTCAACAGCTCCCACAGGTCAGATCTCTTGAGTGGCTCCCACTGAGTAAAAAATGGGGACAAGGGAGATGCAGGTACATGGGGTGCAATGCAAATGCCAACATCACCACTGGATGATCTCCCCGCAAGTGAGAGAGGTGGAGCAACTACAGTATGCGGGGAGGTACTGTAGCTGGCTGGATGCTTCAGCTTAATATGGCAACTAAAATAAGACATGTGGAAGATGGAGGAACTGTTAAGGAGATGGGGAGAAGATAATGGCAGTAGAGACAGGTTGCATGCAGAGGTGGGAGCTGAAGAGGGGTAAACGTCAGATGTGGATGGGGGATGCAGAGGTAAGCAGCTGTGGGAGAAGGCTGAATTCTGTGTAGTGCACACCTGAATCCTGGACACTGTGTGTAGTGCACACCTGAATCCTGGACACCGTGTGTAGTGCACACCTAAATCCTGGACACTGTGTGTAGTGCACACCTGAATCCTGGACACCGTGTGTAGTGCACACCTAAATCCTGGACACTGTGTGTAGTTCACACCTGAATCCTGGACACTGTGTGTAGTGCACACCTGAATCCTGGACACTGTGAGTAGTGCACACCTGAATCCTGGACACTGTGTGTAGTGCACACCTGAATCCTGGACACTGTGTGTAGTGCACACCTGAATCCTGGACACTGTATGTAGTGCACACCTGAATCCTAGACACTGTGTGTAGTGCACACCTAAATCCTGGACACTGTGTGTAGTGCACACCTAAATCCTGGACACTGTGTGTAGTGCACACCTGAATCCTGGACACTGTGTGTAGTGCACACCTGAATCCTGGACACTGTGTGTAGTGCACACTTGAACTCTGCACTATATACGTAGCCCCCCCTGAACTCTGCACTCTGTACATAATGCACTCCTGGTATTTAATGATCCTTTTAAGACCTTCCCACTGTTAGTGACATTTGACCACACACACTTTTTGATGCGATTTGGAAAGTGTGTGTAAACGACGGGGAGCATCATGATTGAGTTCCTGTACCTATTTTCCAAGAAAAAAAGCCCTGTGTAAACTTATGAGCACAACTGTATATAGATATGATTCTACGGATATACATTTATCCAACCTCACAGCAAACTCCCATTAACAGTTCCCTATTAACACACGCTTTCATTTGGGTTTACTGCCTATTATAAGTCCCCAGCTGTCCATCACTGAAGGTGCTGCGGAAGATTCTGCCATTAGATACAATGCAGTTAAATAAACTCTGAGAAGTACCCCCCTCCTTCGTCCACTACAAACACACAATATTAATACATCTGTCTAACGGGTATCTGCTGGGAATTACGGCCCATTCAGTCAGACTCTTTATAAACTGTTCTGGACTTCACATTAATCTCCTTTTTTTGTTCTTGATGTCGAGCGATGGCTCCAAATATCTTGTATCTGCGCCGCCAATCAGTTTGGAAGAAAGGACCTTCATTGCAATTACAATAAAATGGCATTTAATGAGGCTGCAAATTTTATTTTTATTAACCTGAAAATTAATTGTGGAGTATCGTTCTACCCCTCAGCCCCCTCACTGAATTACACAAATTCAAAGCATGACAAATTCACATGAATAAATTCCTGACATGTTACAATCACAAGATACAATCATTTTTCAGAAAAGCTCCACCTTTTATCATTAAAAAGCTATCTTTGAGCTTCAGTCAGTGACTTTGCCTAGGCTTAGATGATGTCATTAGTCTGCTGCAGGCAGTAGGAAGAATTTCCTCAGTCTCCTTCCAAGTGATCAAACTGCAACAGATGCTTGTGAAAACAGCCAAGAACTGCACAGATGTGAAAAGAAACCAGTCTAGTCTAATGCCGCGTACACTCGATCGGAACTTCCGATGAAAAATGTCCGATGTACATTTTTTACATCGGAAATTCCGATCGTGTGTGGGCCCGATCTGATTTTTTTCCATCGGAGTAAAAAAATAGAACATGGAAAAAAGCCATCGGAAATTCCTATTGTCTGTGTGCAACTCAGACGGAGAAAAAACCCATGCATGCTCAGAATCAAGTCGACGCATGCTCGGAAGCATTGAACTTTTTCTCGGCTCGTCATAGTATTTTACGTCACCGTGTTTTGGACAGTCGGAATTTAGTCTGACAGTGTGTATGCAAGACTGATGGAAGTCGGCTTCTTCGTAATTCCGACGGAAAATTCCATCGAAAATTTCAATTGTGTGTACGCGGCATTACTGCTTTAAGCTGAACTCTGAGATAAGCAAATATTGTCATGTGTCTTTAAACTTGAATCTTGGTGTGCTTTGTGTATTTCTTCTGTGCAGTATTCCAGTGTGAAACTTTACCTCTGTGTAGGAGCTTCCTGTAATAAAGACCAGTCACTGCTGCTTTCTCTTCTTGTGCAGGGTGACTGGTCCTGTCTCCGCCCCCTATTGTAATTTTCTGTAGGCAGCCTGTAGTGGGTGGAGCCGCTAGGTCCCTCCCACAGGTCTGTTCACGCTTATGGTGCAGGGCGACTGGTCCTGTCTCCGCCCCCTTGTAGTTTTCTGTAGGCAGCCTGCAGTGGGTGGAGCCTGCTAAGTCCCTCCCACAGCTCTGCTACCCACCCAGGTTATGTTCAGCACAGTGATGATGTCACTGCTGCTTTACAAGGTAATATCTGGGTTTGCAAAGACATTTGGTGCGTACAAAGTGGATTTATATTCTTTGTGGCTACTGAGGAACATATTAAAATTATTTTTTTGTGCAGCTTTAAAAACAATCTAGTCCATGGGATTGATTTACTAGAACTAGATAATGCAAAATCTGATGCAGCTGTGCATGGTAGCCAGTCAGCTTCTAACTTCAGTTTGTTCAATGAAGGGTCCTTTCACATGGGCAGTCTGCCCAGTGGACTCCGCTTTGCTCAGCGGTGGATCGATCCGTTGATCCCTGCTGAGCAGGTGGATGACAGGTCCGTCTCCGCTCACTGTGCTGAGACGGACCTATCAGAGCCCCACTCTCGCTATGGGGAGAGCAGATGAAAATGGATCGGCCTGTCCGTTTCCATCTGATCCTAACAGATCCGATCGACGGATGGAAAATCCATCCGATCGACGGATGGATTTCACGGACAGGATCGGATCAGGCATGTCACCGCTGACATCTGCAACTCCATAGAGGTAGATTGAGGCTCAGATCATGTACGCCTGAAAAACTGACAGGTGGACCTGATCGGAATGCCCGTGTGAAAGGGCCCTTAGGCTTTGACAGAAAAAGACTGGAAGCTGATTGGCTTCTAGGCAGAGCTGTACCCGATTTTGCATTCTCCAGTTTTAGTAAATCAATCCTGTGGATAAGGGCAGTTGTTGATCAGGGTAATGAAAAGTGGAAACTAAAGGGAGAATTTACATATGTAACACATGAAAAAGAAATATGGTACAGCAAGCATGCCAAGTAATGACAGTAACAGCAATTAAACAATAAAGCTTTCAATAATAACATAAAATGCGCATATGCTAAATGTGTACTTATTCTGATTTACACGTTTGAGCCTGGCCTCTGTACAACAATGACATTAGGGAAGGGTGGAGGCGCTAGGAGAAGGTATCTGTGGTTTGGTTTTGTAAGATTTATTTTTATGTATATTTTAGATCATTTATCCCAAATGAACAAACACCACCCAAATTACAGTGAAATGCGAAACGCTTTCGGTTGAGTGAATTTTCGATTTTTCCTGCCCTTCTCCTTCAAGGTGCCTAAAAATAACACAATTACACCTTATTGTTGCCAGCTATTCATGGCACAACCTGCCCGTTGTGTTCAGCCAATTTCCACAATGAGAAGTTGGGGATGAGAATGGAAAGTGGAGGGAGGGCCAGACAATACCTCTCCATTGTATTCCATGACTTCACTCCCAGGACCACCCACCGCACAGACCTGACCAGGAGGACAATTTCATGAAATGGACCCCGGTGCCCCGTAGACTGGACTCCGGCCACTAATGGCTTCCACATGGGAGGCTGGCATCCACGTGGTAGCGATTTGCGCCCTCCACTGACATCAGGCAGTTTTATAATGGTGACCCCGGGAGCTGAATGTAAATTTAGAGAGCCGGCAAGCTCTTCATTTTAAAGTGTAACTGAAGACGCCTGTGAATGTCCCTGACATTCTTCCCTCCGTCCTATTCTCTGCTTTCCCAAAATTCCCTCAGCAGGATTCTAAGCTATTCCACTGACACGTTATTAAAGCCATTTCCCCGACCCCAAAATTCCACTACGTTGTTGTCACAGATCGTCTTCTTCTTCCTGGCCGTATTGTGTTTCACGGGCCGCATTGTCCGCAGGCACGAGGCAAGTGTTCGGCTAATGAGCTGGACTCTCAGGCTTCCTGGGAAAACTTTGAAGAATGTTGTCGATAAGTCCTGTAAAGTTTCATAAAGGATCAGCTGGCTGCGGGGTCACCTCATACAGGAGATTCTACACTTCCATCATTTATTAATAATGGCGGAGTGAGCCACAATTGTGAGCCTGAATTCGATGCGTGGATTACCAGTGGTCTGACAAACTACAGCTCAGCTTGTTTAAAGGCAGGGGCGGACTGACCATTCGGGCACTCGGGCACTGCCTGAAGGCCCCATGCCACTAGGGGGACCCATCAGGGTTGCCAGCCTCAGTAAAACCAGGGACAGTATGTAAAAAAATCTGAAAGAAATCCCAAGATTATTGCTGCCCCGCCTCTCCAGTACCTTTTCAGTGTGTGTATGTGTATTCTGTGTGTATGTATACTGTGTGTATATTGTGTGTCTGTATACTGTGTATGTTTACTGTATGTGTGTGTGTGTATACTGTGTGTGTATATTGTGTGTCTGTATACTGTGTATGTATACTGTATGTATATTGTGTGTGTATATTGTGTGTCTGTATACTGTGTATGTATTCTGCATGTGTGTGTATACTGTGTGGCCCCATAATATATTGCCTGGGGGTCCCATAATCTCCTATTGCCCAGGGGCCCCATAATCTCCTTTTGCCCGGGGGCCCTATAATGTCCTATTGCCTGGGGGCCCTATAATTTCCTATTGCCCAGGGGCCCTATAATCTCCTATTGCCCGGGGGCCCCATAATCTCCTATTGCCTGGGGGCCCCATAATCTATTGCCTGAGGGGCCCGATAATCTCCTATTGCCCAGGGGCCCCATAATCTCCTTTTGCCCTGGGGCCCTATAATCTCCTATTGCCTGGGGGCCTATAATTTCCTATTGCCCAGGGGCCCTATAATCTCCTATTGCCCGGGGGCCCCATAATCTCCTATTGCCTGGGGGCCCCATAATCTCCTATTGCCCCGGGTCTCTATAATCTCCTATTGCCCGGGGGCTCCATAACCTCCTATTGCCTGGGGCCCCCATAATCTTCAATTGCCCGGAGGCCCCATGAGTTGTCAGTCCGCCCCTGTTTAAAGGTATAGTTCACCTCTACCAAAAAATGGCCTGTGCAGATAAGGGATGTCTGTAGACAAAATAAAACCTGTGCAGCTTTGACCAAAGCTGAATAATGCCCTTGCTATAGGAGTAGCCATTTATTTCAGGTTCATATATAACGCCTTTTATTCACGCATCACTTCACATATATATTGTACATTCACATTAGTCCCTGCCCTCAAGGAGCTTACAATCTAAGGTCCCTAACTCACATTCATACATACACATACTAGGGCCAATGTAGACAGAAGCCAATTAACCTACCAACATGCCTTTGGAGTGTGGGAGGAAATCCGGGTACCTGGACGAAACCCATCCAGGCACAGGGAGAACATAATGTTAGTATTATGGTCAGGGTATAAATGTCTTAATCTAAAGGAGAAGTGGGAATAAAAAAAAAAACACATATAATCATCTCCATAATGCAGCATTGCTGTCCCTAAGACATGAGCGATCACATTTGGTCTTCCTGGGGCATGCTCTCTGCTCTGCCCCTCCAGCACTCACTGGAGTTCTGGGCTGGGAAGGGGATGGGAGCTGAGCCGACCGCCAGTCAGGCATTTGGGTGGATCCCGACATTATTTTTAGGATCCTTCCAGAGACTGGAGCGACTCTGTAATGTCAGCTGTGGGCTTCAGTGAATGTGGTGAAGCACAAATAAGTGACTCCCTGTGACCCAGAAGAGAGCTTTGGCTATACTTCTCCTTTACCTACTAGGGTTACGCTGAGGTTAGCCTTCAGAAGATTACATCAACTGTTAAATATTGAGCAGAGGTTAAGATGTCATTTTAGGGCTAGGTTTAGTGACAGGGTCAGGTAGACCTAGCACCAGTTACAGTATGTTTTTAAAATGTAAACTGCATGATAAGCAATTTGTCAGTATAACGTATAACACTTCCAGGATTTTATTACCTGTCACAGAGATCACAGTACTCCCCCTGGCAATATTTCATCTGTTTTCTTTCAAGAAGAACAGCATCATCTTTGTTTGGGCATCATCCGCTGTCCCTATCTACCTCCTGGGCTGAGATGCAGGCTCAGAAATAACGATAGATAGATAGATAGATAGATAGATAGATAGATAGATAGATAGATAGATAGATAGATAGATAGATAGATAGATAGATAGATAGATAGATAGAGTTGCCATAAAAAGTATGTGAACCCTTTTGGAATGATATGGATTTCTGCACAAATTGGTCATAAAATGAGATCTTCATCTAAGTCACAACAATAGACAATCACAGTCTGCTTAACCCCCCTGGCGGTATCCAGGAGCGTGACTCGGGGTGTTTTTTTTTTTGCTAAGATTGGTATCCCCGAGTCACGCTCGGGGTAGCTATGCAGAGCCTGCAGCGCACGCTGGCTTACCTTGTTCCTGGATCCAGCGATGCATCCACGCTGTGTGAGCGAGCGGATCCTCGCTCGATTCACACAGTGTCCCCGTGTGCCGTCGATCTCCGTTCCCTGCAACGTTACGACGCATGGGAGCGGAGAACGGCGCCAAATTCAAAAAAGGTAAACAAACACATTACATACAGTATACTGTAATCTTATAGATTACAGTACTGTATGTTAAAAATACACCCCCCCTCCCTGCCCCCAGTGGTCTGCCCTGTGCCCTACATGCTCTTTTACATAATAAAAAGTGTTATTTCTGCCTGCAAACTGTAGATTGCCCATAGCAACCAAAAGTGTCCCTTTGTGCTAAATAATGGTTTTAGATCAGCTAGAAAACAGCGAAAATAAATTATAATCACTGCATAATAGAGCGATAGCGATTTGTGGGGAAATTCGTCATAAAAAAAAATAATAATGACAGCGACAATTCTGCAACTGAGCAAATTTCAGTGTTTTTGAGTTGATTACATTATTGAATATTTTTTATTATAATTACATTATTACTTGTTATAATTATTTATAGTAATTTATTATATAAAAATGTATGATTTTGTTTTTCAAACTTTATCATACCCGGGATGTCTTGTTTGGACAGATTTAAGCGAGTTATTCCTAAGAATTGCAGGCCTACAGTATAAAACGTCCAATTTCCATGCAAATTTTTTTACCTCTTTTGGTATGTAATTCCAGACAGAATCATACCGCCAGGGAGGTTAAACTAATAACACACAAAGAATTAAATGTTACCATGTTTTTATTGAACACAACATGTAAACATTCACAGTGCAGGTGGAAAAAGTATGTGAACCCCTAGACTAATGACATCTCCAAGAGCTAATTGGAGTGAGGTGTCAGCCAACTGGAGTCCAATCAATGAGATGAGATTGGAGTTGTTGGTTACAGCTGCCCTGCCCTATAAAAAAACAAACACCAGTTCTGGGTTTGCTTTTCACAAGAAGCATTGCCTGATGTGAATGATGCCTCGCACAAAAGAGCTCTCAGAAGACCTACGATTAAGAATTATTGACTTGCATAAAGCTGGAAATGGTTATAAATGCATCTCCAAAAGCCTTTCATGTTTATCAGTCCATGGTTAGACAAATTGTCTATAAATGGAGAAAGTTCAGCACTGCTGCTGCTTCCCCTAGGAGTGGCTGTCCTGTAAAGATGACTGCAATAGCACAGCACAGACTGCTCAATGAGGTGAAGAAGAATCCTAGAGTGTCAGCTAAAGACTCACAAAAGTCTCTGGCATATGCTAACATCCATGTTAGCGAATCTACGATATGTAAAACACTAAACAAGAATTGCTGCACGTTTACAGTTTGCACAAGAGCACCTGGATGTTCCACAGCAGTACTGGCAAAATATTGTGTGGACAGATGAAAGAGTTGTTTGGAAGAAACGCACAACACTATGTGTGGAGAAAAAGTGGCACAGCACACCAACATCAAAACTTCATCCCAACTGTGAAGTATGGTGGTGGGGCATCATGGTTTGGGGCTGCTTGGCTGCGTCAGGGCCTAGATGGATTGCTATTATCGAAGGAAAAATGAATTACCAAGTTTATCAAGACATTTTTCAGGAGAACTTAAGGCCATCTGTCCACCAGCTGAAGCTCAACAGAAAATGGGTGTTGCAACAGGACAACGACCCAAAGCATAGAATTAAATCAACAACAGAATGGCTTAAACAGAAGAAAATACGCCTTCTGGAGTGGCCCAGTCAGAGTCCTGACCTCAACCTGATTAGGATGCTGTGGCATGACCTCAAGAAAGCGATTCACACCAGACATTCCAAGAATATTGCTGAACTGAAACAAGAATTACTCCTGACCATTGTGCAGGTCTGATCTGCAACTACAGGAAATGTTTGGTTGAAGTTATTGCTGCCAAAGGAGGTTCAACCAGTTATTAAATCCAAGGGTTCACATACTTTTTACACCTGCACTGTGAATGTTTACATGGTGTGTTCAATAAAATCATGGTAACATTTAATTCTTTATGTGTTATTAGCAGACTGTGATTGTCTATTATTGTGACTTAGATGAAGATCAGATCACATTTTATGACCAATTTTTGCAGAAATCCATATCATACTTTTTCTTGCAACATGTTTTATATATATATATATATATGTATACACACACAATGTACTGTATATTTATAAAGAAAGATATCCCCTGTGTGATGAAGCTTGAAAATCCACAGACTTGTTTATTTGTTGTAAATTGCCATCGGGCATTCTGGGACTTGTGGTTCTTCTGCCACTGAGTAATGTCTTGTGGCTTTCCGTAAAGTAAACCCTATGTGAGCACACAGATGGGAGTCTGTACAACAATCCCTTTTTCTTCTTCTTTTTGCACAAGTTTGGCCTATGTGATATAATTAGACTCCCCGGGGGAAATGTCAAGATTGCCATGACGTGGCTGACACAGACGGGGAATTGAAATCTTGTTCTATCCACCAAAACAAATATATATACAGACCCCCCATTGTCTCCCCTATGAATAACACAAAATCAGTCAGATCCGTCTGCTCCATTACTGGGGCTCGCACAATGGAGCTGTGACAGGAATTCATTCAGATCTCTCTTATGTATGTTACAGCTTTCTGAAAATGTGAAGGGGGCTAGAGCCTTGTCATTTTTTTTTTTTATATATATCACAGTAAATCCGGATGATCATTTTTCAGCGCTGGTTCTTCTCAGTTAGCTGGTGGTATCTATAATTTTAGCACTCATAAGGTAAGTATCAATTTTGTTACTTCACTATTCGGGGTTAAGTTAGAATTGGAGAGTTAGTTAAGTGTTAACATAGATGTTAGTCAAATCATTAAAATGTCATATAACCTTTAGTCACTTTTAAAAGAATCCCTTGTGGCAGTGATCCTGCCATAAAGGCCCCAGTTCAGACACTTCCTGTTAAAGGGTGACAACTCTCTGACTTTGTCTCCCAATTGTTCTCCTGTGTTGTCACCCTGTCACAAAAGTTTCCGATGGAAACAACGATGAGCCTTTTTAACACACATTACTCAGACATGGTCCACCCACTCTGAGAAATACAATGCACCATCACTGAAGTGTAAGTAGATAGGAAGTCGCTGCATAGAGACTACATGAGATCAATAGTACTGAGATGTAACAAAGAGTATAACAGTAAAAAAGGATTTGATTTAAGATATGGCCATTGTATACAATACGCAAAGCACAGATAAAATGAAATGTCCTCCAGTTAGGGTTTAGTCACTTGACGTCATTGAGTTACGTCAGACTCGAGTCTCAGAGCTGACGTGACAGGAGCTGGAGCCTCAAATAGGGGAACAGTTGTTGCTGCAGTTTAGAATTTAGACAGACTAGTTCTAACCTCAGGTTTTAAAGTCACTAAAATGTCCAAGGTCCACTGTCAGTGGCAGAGTGCAAGCATTCTTCCTTCTCCGCCCCTGAGTGTGTTGGCCCCACCCACCGGGAACCTCCTCCCTCCCTCTTCTCCACACTACAAGCCTCCATGGCACCTGAGTGAGTGTTGGCTCCACCCACCTCCTCCCTCCCCTTCCACCTTGCAGTCTGCAGAGCGACGTGGCAAGTGGCAATCTGCAACTTGTGGCATGTGACGTGACAAGTGACAATTTGCATCTTGTGCCAGGTGACATGGCAAGTGGAAAATCTGCAACTTGTGGCATGTGACGTGACAAGTGACAATCCGTATCTTGTGCCAGGTGACATGGCAAGTGGACAATCTGCAACTTGTGGCATGTGACGTGACAAGTGACAATCCGTATCTTGTGCCAGGTGACATGGCAAGTGGACAATCTGCAACTTGTGGCATGTGACGTGACAAGTGACAATCCGTATATTGTGCCAGGTGACATGGCAAGTGGACAATCTGCAACTTGTGGCATGTGACGTGACAAGTGACAATCCGTATCTTGTGCCAGGTGACATGGCAAGTGGACAATCTGCAACTTGTGGCATGTGACGTGACAAGTGACAATCCGTATCTTGTGCCAGGTGACATGGCAAGTGGACAATTTGCAACTTGGGGCAGGTGAAGTGGCAAGTGACAATCTGCAACTTGTAGCAGGTGACTTGGCAAATGGACAATCCTGTAACATGTGGCAGGTGACGTGGCAAGTGACACTCTGCAACTTGTAGCAGGTGACGAGGCAAGTGACAATCTGCAACTTGTAGCAGGTGACGTGGCAAATGGACAATCCTGCAACATGTGGCAGGTGACGTGGCAAGTGACACTCTGCAACTTGTAGCAGGTGACGAGGCAAGTGACAATCTGCAACTTGTAGCAGGTGACGAGGCAAGTGACAATCTGCAACTTGTAGCAGGTGACTTGGCAAATGGACAATCCTGTAACATGTAGCAGGTGACGTGGCAAGTGACAATCTGCAACTTGTAGCAGGTGACGAGGCAAGTGACAATCTGCAACTTGTAGCAGGTGACGAGGCAAGTGACAATCTGCAACTTGTAGCAGGTGACGTGGCAAATGGACAATCCTGCAACATGTGGCAGGTGACGTGGCAAGTGAAAATCTGCAACTTGTAGCAGGTGACGTGGCAAGTGACAATCCGCAACTTGTGGCAGGTGACGTGGCAAGTGACAAACCGCAACACGTAGCAGGTGACGTGGAACGCGGACAAAACGCAATGTGTGGCAGGCAACGGTGGCAAGTGACACGTTCAGGGCTTCCACTGATTCGGCATTATGGTAAGTTGAACTATTTAATTTTATATAACAATGTGATAATAGAAATAATTCATTACAATCATCCTGACACCATAACAACAATGGTGCCGTGATGATTGAATCGCCAACACCAGCAATTTCCCCAATAAATTGCCCGCAAAAAAAATTATTTTCCGGCAGTGCCCCTCTCAAGACTAGACTCTGGATCGGCCCCTGAGCTGATCACAGCAGTGAAAGAGGAGGAAGGGGGGTTGCAAGCCATTTAATTGATCCTGTTGCTTTGCCTTGCATGGCTTGTACAGTGTGTGATTATATATTTATGTAGCGCCTGTGTACTTCCAAGTACTGGTGCTATTAAAATTTAAGGGACAATCAGAGTGTAAGTGACTCTGATTCTAATTGCAATTGTTTTGATTAGGGCCTCTGTTTCAGTTTGGCTGTGCTGTGGGCTCATTCTGTTGTTGCTGGGGTGTTGTTCCACCCCAGGACGATAGGTGGCAGCAGTAGAAGCTGAGGTTTGGGTGTTCTCTCCAAGCGACCAATCAGGAGGCTTGGGCCTTGCTGGGCATGCTGGGAGAGGGTACTTATTGAACAGACGCCATTAGTCTGGGTTCCTTCTTCTTCGAGTGTGGCACCCACCTTTAGGGTGGCCACATCACCGCGCCCCTAGTGTTATGGTTTACCTGGCCAGGGCGTGCGTGCCATGCGGTGTTCCTGGTTTCTGGGCCATGTTGGTCCAGAATATTCGAGCAGGACGGGGACTCAGTAATCGACTGAGTTCCCACTTTTGAAGATCCCAAGCGAGCAGGGCGGACTGACCATTGAGTCACTCGGGCACTGCCTGAGGGCCCCATGCCACTAGGGGGCCCTATCAGGGTTGCCAGGCTCAGTAAAACAAGGGATAGTATGTCAAAATCAGTGGTTTTTTTTACATCTTTTCCTGATATGTCCAAAACTGACATGCTTTTGATGTGAAAATCCTGAGATTTTAGCTGCCCCGCCTCTGCACTGCCTAATGGGGTGGTGGCCATCAGTAAGCCCAGGGGTCTTATAATCTTGTATTGCCCGAGAGCCCCATGAGTTGTCAGTCTGCCCCTGCAAGCGAGTGTAGCTGTTCGGTGGGGAGTCCATCTGAGGAGCGCCAATGAGAGGCTGGCGGTCCAACAGGAATCAGACGAACCACCGGGGATCAAGGTACTGGACACTGAAGGATTTACTCCTCTTTCAGTCGGTACCTGGGCGACGTTAAGAAGAGGATCCAGGCGAAACATTACTTAGGAGGGCTACCTCCATATCTTTAATCAGAGAAAGCCTGTGGCAGAGGCGTTTCCCTGGCGTTCATTCAGAGAGGGTCTGTGGCAGAGACATCTCCCTAAGTTCTGAGTGATACTCTGGCTGCCAGGTCGGTGAGATAGGCCATGTCCATTGGGACCGTGGAGTGGACAGGGGGACTGTGGGATGGACAGGGGGACCGTGGGATGGACAGTAGGACGGTGGGATGGACAGGAGGACCGTGGGATAGACAGGGGGACCGTGTGGTGGACAGGGGGACCGTGGGATGGACAGGGGGACCGTGGGGTGGATGGGGGACAGTGGGATGGACAGGGGGACTGTGGGATGGACAGGGGGACTGTGGGATGGACAGGCGGGCCGTGGGATGGACAGGGGGACCATGGGATGGACAGGGGGACAGTGGGATGGATGGGGACCGTGGAGTGGACAGTGGGACCGTGGGATGGACAGGGGGACCGTGGGATAGACAGGGGGACCGTGGGATAGACAGGGGGACCGTGGGATAGACAGGGGGACCGTGGGATAGACAGGGGGACCGTGGGGTGGACAGGGGACTGTGGGGTTGACAGAGGGACCGTGGGGTGGACAGGGGGACTGTGGGATAGACAGAGGGAATGTGGGATGGACAGAGGGACCGTGGGATGGACAGAGGGACCGTGGGGTGGACAGGGGGACAGTGGGATGGACAGAGGGACAGTTTGTCAGCCTCATTACTGTACTGTCCCCAGCCCCCAGCCTCAGTGCCCCGACTTGTCACCTGACCTGGCTGCTCCAAATTAATTTGCTTACCTTCCAGCTGGCTGCCAGAGTCTTGTCTTGTGTGCGTGGCTGTGCTGGGAGTGAGCCGTTGATTGAGTGCCGGTCTATGATGTTTGTTCCCTCCCTGGTCCAGCAGGCTGCAGGCAGTTGGGTGGCTCGGCCCGGGCCGCAGAAGTGAGGAGAAGTTGGGCAATGTATGCGCTGACACTCGGGACACTGAACAGTGAGCACTGGATCTGGAGGACACTGTCTGTTACTACACAGACGCTGCTGCTCTCTCTGCTGCCCGTGCGGATGAAGGAGAGGAGGTGGGTCAGGTGATCTGGGAGGCTAGCGCGGGGCGGTGCTAGCAACCAATAATTATGGTGGCTGTATCTGTCCTCAATCTATTCAGAGACCCTATATTGTCCGGGACACGTGGTCAGAGTGGACAGGCGTGCGGGCTCCTGCTTGGGGGCCCCAGGCCAGCTCGGGGCCCCAAGCAGTTGCTTGTTTTGCCTGTCTTGTTCCGACGGGCCTGCCTACAGCTACGTGCAACAGCCCAGAGGGCATTTACATTCATGCCTGTATTTTTGTACTGCAATTGACTTTACTTTTTTCTACTGTATAGATTATCAAATGTTTCTAATAGGGCTGTTACTGATCAAAATTTTTGTGTTCGATTAATCGTTTTTTATTTTAATCGATTAATCGACTAATTTCGATTAATTATAACGCACATACAGATCCAACTACTTTTAGCTGATCTCCTTGCCGGCTGATTCCCAGTGCAGCTGCTAACAACTGGAAAAATGGATAGCAGGATACAAAAAACACACAAGGCAGCCCTCGATGGGAATAGCATTAAAACTATTATAATCCTTAAGTAGGTAACAAAATAAATATTGCACTGGAGATAAAATTGATGTAGCTACATAAACTGTAAAAATGGTGCGAGTAATACCAAACGGTACCAAAAGCAGTCATAAAAATATGTAGCCAAGTATGATACTGGTATAAAAATGTCTACAACGATACCACTGCTGAATCCAGATGAGGAGAGGTTAACATCAGTCCGTCGGCATGTAGATGTCCCATGAAGGGATCTATCACAACTCCCAGTGGATGGTTGTAAAATCCCAAGGTTGATAGAAGGAAGTGATAGAGGAAAGTGTAACAGCCCTTGCATGTGGTAGATAATAAGGTCTCGCTAGCATGCAGATATGAAGGCACAGCTAAGGAGCCCTTCAGATGGACACTGCAAGCACCGCCGGTGTCCGTGACAATACCGGATCTCCGACGGAACTCCCTGAAGGCCCAGAAGCCGGCGGAGAGGCGAGTACCAATCAAAAGAATTTTAATCGATCAAAAATATTTTGATCGATCAAAAAAATTAAAGATTAATCGGTTAATTAAAAGTTAATTTGCACAGCCCTAGTTTCTAATAAACAATACTTTTTAAATCCTGGTCTGTCCTAAAAATCCGGAGGGGTTATGCTGTGCCTATGAGCACTAGGTTTGTTTCTCTGTTTTAGGACTAAAGACTACCCAAGGAAGAAGAGACAGTGGCTTACAACATTAACCACTTAAGGACCCCGCACGCACATATACGGCCACAGAATGGCACGTACAGGCACAAGGGCGTAAATTTACGTCCCCGCCTAAGTGCGGTTCGGGGGTCCCATCGGGACCCCCTCCGCGGCGTGCGGGGGTCCCCCTGGCTCCGGGAGCGATCCGGGATCTGGGGGCGGATGTCGGCGAATACCCGCCCCCCCGCGATCGCTCCCAGCCAATGGGAGCGCGCTCCCAACCTGTCACTTCCTCCTCCTGTGTTTACACAGGAAGGAGGAAATGATGTATTCTCTCATCGCAGCGCTGTTTCCCAGCGCTGCTGATGAGAGAAGACATCACAAGTAAGTGTGCACCAACACAACACTGACACACACTCACATAGGCATATTAACCCCTTGTGATCGCCCACCCCCCTGTCACAGTGTCACTGAATGCAGTGATCTAATCACTGCATTTAGTGTCAGTGTGACAGGCAGTGTAAAAAACAGTTAGTGTTAGGTTCAGGATAGCCCCCCCACCCCCCCTAATAAAGTTTTAACCCCCTGATCACCGCCCTAGTTAACCCTTTCACTCCCTATTGCCAGCGTCACTAAGCGATCATTTTTCTGATCGCTGTATTAGTGTCGCTGTTCCCGCTAGGTAGCTATTTTTTTTTATTGCGATTTTTTTTTTTACTAAAGACATGTGGCTAAATAAATTTTGGCCTAAATGTTTGACTAAAATTTAGTTTATTTTTTTTTTTTTTTAACAAAAAGTAAAAAATAGTGTTTTTTTTTCAAAAATGTCGCTCTATTTTTGTATATAGCGCAAAAAATAAAAATCGCAGAGGTGATCAAATACCACCAAAAGAAAGCTCTATTTGTGGGAAGAAAAGGACGCAAATTTTGTTTGGGAGCCACGTCGCACGACCGCGCAATTGTCTGTTAAAGCGACGCAGTGCCGAATCGCAAAAACACCTTGGGTCATTTACCAGCGTATTGGTCCGGGTCTTAAGTGGTTAATATGACAATAGAAGGAGAGGGCAGCTGCCTTTATGTGACACATCCACTGGCATCGAACGCCATCCTCTGACACTTTGCTGTAGTCATCATGCAGAGGAACCCTTTTATAAAAACCTTGTCCAGTCTGAGGACCAGAAATCATCCACAGGATTGATAGCTGTATCCGTTTCATAAAGGTCACCTCTATGCCATGGGGCTGTCGGCATTGTCTAATTAATTCAGATCCGTTTAAGTGAAACGTGACGGCTTATCTCCATTTCTGTCACATAGAATCTGTTCATTTTCCTGGTTAATGTCTATCCTTCTGTCTTCTTCCTTCCTCTTCTCATTCTTCTCTTCCTTGTGTGCTGATACTTCCTCTGCCTTTCCTTTCTATACTCCTTTTTCTTTCCTTGTCTTCTCTCAAGCTGTATATACTGTCCACACTTTCTTCTTTTCTTTTCTTTCTTTTTATTTCTTCCTTTGTTTTTTTTCTGTTTTTTCTTTCTTCATCAATTTCTCTCTCTCTCTATTGAGACACCTGCCTTTACACACACATAGGGCCAGATTCTCAGAGGCGCTACGACGGGGTATCTCAGATACCCCGTCGTATCGCCGTTTTTTCCCCGGGTATCTATGCGAGTGATTCCTAGAATCACTTAGGCATAGATACGGGTGAAGATCCGACAAGTGTACAATTACACTTGCGCATCGTAGATGTAATGACAACTCATTTGCCTATGCAAATGAGGCTAATACGCCGATTCCCGAACGCTTTTACGCCGCCCCGCCGTCGCTTACGTCGTTTTCGTCCGCGTAAGGTTACCCCTGCAAAGATGTGGAGTAACCTTACGCAGTACCGTCAGATGCCGTCAGGTGCCGTCGGATGCCATGTAAAGTATGGCGTCGGGTCAGCTTGTTGAGTGGGGGGGGTTGTTCTGCGGATCGGAGTTGTTGAGCAGGGGGGGTTCCGCGGATTCGGAGTTGAGGGGGGGTCCCATGAATCGGAGTTGGTGAGCGGGGGGGTTTACCGCGAATCACAGTAATCGCCAGATCGTAGGATTTAACGCGAATCGCGGGGGGTGCCGTGGAATCGGAGTTGATGAGCGGGGGGGGGTTACCGCGAATGGCGGTAATCGCCGGATCGTAGGATTTACCGCGAATCGCGATAATCGGGGGGGCGGAATCGCGGGACTCTAGCCCTGATCGCGGGACCGCAGGATTTAATGCAAACCGCTGGACAGTCCCGCGAAATCCAGGACAGTTGGGAGGTATGCCGTAGGGTTCAATATTGAGTTGGCCCATTCTTTACAGCTATAACAGCTTCAACTCTTCCAGGGAAGGCTGTCCACAAGCTTTAGGAGTGAGTCTTTGAGGATGTTTGGCCATTCTTCCAGAAGAGCATTTGTGATGTCAGGCACTGATGTGGACAAGAACAAATGGCTCACAGTCTCCTCTCCAATTCATCCCAAAGGTGTTCTGTCGGGTTGAGATCAGGACTCTGTGCAGGCCAGTCAAGTTTCACCACCTCAAAGTCGCTCATCAATGTCTTTATGGACCTTGCTTAATGCACTGGTCCAAATCATTTGGTGGATTGGAGATTATGGTGTGTTTTTTTTTTTCCAGTTCCAAAATGACTGCGCATCAGTGTACAAAGCAAGGTCCATAAAGACATGGGTGAGTGCGTTTGGCCTGCACAGACTCCTGATCTCAACCCATTAAGTATTAGAACATTATTGGGGGTAAAGGATCATTTCTCTTTCTTTCTTCCTTTCTTTCTTTCTTTCTTTCTTTCTCTCTCTCTCTCTCTCTCTTTCTTTCTTTCTTTCTTTCTCTCTCTCTCTCTCTCTCTCTCTCTCTTTCTTTCTTTCTTTCTTTCTTCCATCCTTTCTCTCTCCCTCTCCCTATCTCTCTCTCTCTCTCTCTCTCTATATATATATATATATATATATATATATATATATATATATTTCTCTCTCTCTCTCTCTCTCTCTCTCAATCTCTCTCAATCTCTCTCACTTACTCACTCTCTTTTAGGTTGGATTTGGAGGGGGAGGGTATTAGAGGTAAAGGACTATTTCTTTCCATTCTCTCTCTCTCATTGGGGTAGAATGAATAAGTATTAGATCATTATTAGGTGTAAATAATTGTCTCTCTCTGTCTCTCTCTCTTCCTTCCCCCTCTCTATTTTTCACTCTTTACCTATCCTTATTTGTTTTTCTACCTCTCTATTTCTCTCTCTTTATTCTCTCTCTCTCTCTCTCTCATTCCTATATTGAAACCCCCTTATATTGCTACTTTTACTAAACATTTGTCAGTGTTTGTTCAGTTGAGTCCTCCTCTCACATTCTAATTCGTGGGTTTGTCTATTTTCATTAGAACCATCTGCATGTCTGCAATGTGGGTGCCATCTTTCCTGCCAATTCCTGATCCTTTACCAGTCAAGATTCCACTACTGTGTACAGAAGAGGCATCCACCCCATTATTATACCTCTGACATGCCCTTCTCTGTCCTTTGGCTAATGTATATTTGAGCGGAATAATACACAGTGAAATCACTTTAAATCAGATTTTGCCCGCAATGGCGCGCGTACATATATGCTAAGTGATTTTTACAGTGTTTGAGTTAAAGGGTCACGAGGCTAATAATATTGACATTTAATGTTTCGAGCAGACACTGAATCTCCTGATTCATGTTGGTTGCGATGTCGGCAAGTGTCTCTCTTGTGAAGTGCGCAGGATTAATTGCGTGGGTTGGAGCAAGATTCCTAATCTGGATGTCACTCACAGTGGCTCCGGCCGTCGCTGGGAGACGACGGTGGGATTGAGTAGAAAGGTCGTAAGGTTCTCGCTATCCAAGAGAAATTACACATTTTAGCTTATGGTGGCCTAATGTATGCCCGGTGACCGCGGCTCCTCCAATTAACTCCTTTAACAAGAGAAGTGCACGTATTATCCTGGAGTGGGACTTTTAAGGCAGCCCCCCTCCCTAATTGCCATTCGCTCTGTGCACCACTATTACAATACAGTGAAGTGCGCCGGGAGCCCACCACCGCTGCATTATAGAATTCGAGTCCATTAAGCCATATTGCCAGTCACAATTGTCCAGAGAGAAATTGCTATAATAAAACGTTTATTGTTTGCAGAGTGCACATTCTGCAGCTATGATGTATTCCCCGTAATGGCTTATGGATTATATAAAGCCCTCTAAATTGTACCGTATATCAGAAGGAGGAGGAGCTCCGCGGGGCCGTTCGCTGGTTGCGTAGAGACGCCGCAATAATAGGGCACTCTCCCTTTTCACCGCGGACTGTATCACCATTAACCTATTGAGGAATAATTCATCCTTGTCGTCTTAAGTACTCTAAAGAAGTTTGAAAAGCCGGGCGCGTTTAGGGTGATTTTTGTGCACGCTGTCTGTGGTTATCAATCCAACGTTTAGGTACATTGTGAGCACAAATTGTTATATTACAGATTCTGTAATGGGAATAGAGTGCCTTCACCTAGCAATGGGCATTCACACAAAAAAAAAATGGCGATACACATTACAACCTGATTGTACAATCTCTGAAATCTTCCTTTTACCAAAAATATGTACCAGGAGGGCTTGCCCAAACTAGCCATTGATTTTATATCTAGATAGATAATACAAAGCTGCTGGTAGATCATAAAGAGACCTGTAGAGTAAAATTGATTCATATGGGGTCAGACAAAAGATACATCAAAGGATTTTTAAAAATTATATTAATTTGTCTTTAAACAAACATTTCAAAATTCCTGTTTGATTCATTGCTTAGCCCTGGTTCACACTGGTGCCATTTGACATGTCAAATCGGCAGCATTTGCCGGCAATTTTACCGTCCTAATTGGTGTGACGCCACATCTGTGGCGCTGCACCGATTTCAAAATGTAGTTTCTGTACTACTGCACAGAAACAGCGCAGATGTCTCTGTAATCGCGGCCGAAAACGGGACTGATAAGCGGGAGTGAAATCGTGCAAATTCAGCTGAACTTGTACGGCTTCACTCCCGCAGCCCACTGTGAACCTGGGCTCAAACTGGTTTCCGAATTGGGGGAAGGATTGTCTTATTGGTTGTGAACAAGCAAGCTACCGCTTGTGAAATGCGTCTACCATAGCCTGTATTTGTCTGACCCTTTTGACAATAAAGATGACATCAAGATAAGTCAGAGTTCCAGTGTGTGACCAATTTCTTGTTTTATTGTCTTATACCGCCTTAGCAATCTCGGTATTGTAATGAGAAAATCTCCTGTGTTTATGCCTCTTTGGAAGTGGACGAGATTTAAACTGACCATAGAGGGATTCAAATTCATCCGGTTCAGCAAGAAGCAACCAAATTTTGATCTTTCTATGGGCAGGCTGGTTGTACTGAAATCGATCCATCAATCAACTTCAGTATAGCCAGCCTATCGTGTTTTTGTGCTATATCTGCCAGCAGTGATCATTGTATTGTGCAGATGGGGAAAGATCCGTAACCCCCCCGCCGGCAGAGCACAGTCAGTAACACTGCGAGAGGGATTCCCCCATCAACAATGACTGTTTTGTTGGGGGAATCAAGCAATTTTCTTTCCTTCAACCACAGAGAATCTCCTTCCGTCTCCCCTCTCCTTCCCTCAGCCAGGACATTGAAAATAAGTCATGGATAGGTATTCCAGCATGACAATGACCCAAAACACATGAGCAAGGCAACAAAGGAGTGGCTCAAGAAGAAGTACATTAAGGTCTCCAGACCTTAATCCCATAGAAAATATGTGGAGGGAGCTGAAGGTTCAAATTACCATACGTCAACCTCAAAACGGGGTCAAATATTTATTTCCCTCATTTAAATGCAAATCAATTCATAACTTTTTTTAAAATGCGTTTTTCTGTATTTTTTTTTATTGTTATTCTGTCTCTCACTGTTAAAATACACTGTTAAAATAAACTTACCATTAAATTATAGACTGGTCTTTTATTTGTCAGTGGGCAAACATACAAAATCAGCAGGGGATCAAATACTTTTTTCCCTCACTGTAGCGAACACAGGACCATACATTTTGGTGTGGCACAAAAATGTGCATGCACTGTCACACCTGCATAGGTGTGAATGGAGCCTTTAGGTTATCCACTATACTAACCCCAACCCTGCATTTATAAACAAAGTCATGTGTTCACCGTGTCAAATCACATGTATTTGTTTATTAAAAAAGGGTTAGGTTTAACACAGACTTCGGGTTAGCATTAGGATTTGTTTTTTAGTCAGGCATTGGGGTTAGGTTTGGCTTTGTTTACCAACAAAGACATTGAAAATCATCCTTCTTAATGCTAATGAGTGCAGGACACGCCCAGTTTGTCCCTTTATCTCACTGAAAAAATAAAAGAGGATTGCTCAGAGCCGCATTAACTCTTTGTGGCAAGACTTGGCACAGATGATAGGAAATCGTATACTGTACATTGTGACAGCAAAAAATCAATATGGGTTTACATCTACTTTAAGTACCTGTGATGACATCACTTTTCTGGACAAAACATTTTAAAACTATCTACATGGGAAGGGGGAAATAGAACTATATGATTATAGAGGGGCGTTATAAATACAGCTTTAGCACCCCCTGAGAACACTTAGAAAACGCTTTCTGAACGCCTGAAAAATGCTGGAAGTGTGTGACTAGCACTAAATAAAACTTGTAAGGCGGCGTACACACGACCGAGGTTCTCGCTGGAAACCAGCGAGAACCTCGCTGGAAGCTGCATTCCAGCGAGGACCTCGGCCGTGTGTACGCTCTCGGCGAGCTTCCCGTCGGGAAGCCCGTCAAGCAGAAATAGAGAGCACGCTCTCTATTTGCTCGACGGCCCGCCTGGATGAATGGCTGGTTGCCATTCCCGACGGGCGGGTCACCGATTTCGACGGCCGGCAGAGAACCTCGACGGGCGGAACGATGTGTTCTGCCCGACGAGGTTCTCTGCCGTGTGTACACAGCCTCAGTAGAAGGCCTGAGAATTATCTGCACCTTAATGTCACTTGTGTACTTCTGTTCAATCGATAAAGCTTTACACACCGTGAGTGGCTGTCCCAGGCGTCCAACCTGTTCTGTTTTATTTGCCTAAATAAGTCATTTTTCAGCATCAAGTTAAGAGTGGCGGGATCAATATGGATGTGTGCGTAATTGAAAAGCAGTGGGTGACAAGGCGGCCAGGTCTGCGGGATAATAGACGGCAAGATGAAACAGGGAAGGGAGGTGGCGGGAGCGGGAAGATTAAAGATGTGATCTCAATTAAACGCCCAGTGATACGCGCATTATATTAAAATGTCTGTGTTCTCTTCCTTTGGTTAGCATTTTTCTCTTACGGAAAATGAGAAAATGAAAGAATGGAGGGCTGTGTGTGAAAATAATGAAATTGCCCCCATGCTGAGCGCTACCTACTAATTTCATTCCTGCACCACAAGCACCCCGCCAAATGCCAGCGTCCTTGTGTTTAATCAGGACTGCCATAAATACAGACAATTCTGTCTATTATCATATCTCATACTTACAGTATCTATCTATCTACATTATCTATCTATCTATCTATCTATCTATCTATCTATCTTTCTATTTCATACTTATCTATCTATTGATCGAACAATCTCATATCTATTTACATATATATCTATTATTTATCTCTGATCTATCTACCTTTCTATTTATCCATCTTTCTGTCTATCTATCTATCATATATTTTAATTATTGATATATATATCTCATATGTATCTGCATATACTGTATATCTATTATTTATCTATCTATCCATCTTATATCTATCAATATCACATCTATCTATCTATCTATCTCATATATATCTACACATCTATCTATTGATATATCTAATATAATGGGGGGTCTAATGCGCTACTGGGAGTAATAAAGTGTGAGAGGGAGATGATCGGGCCCAATGGGAGCGTGAAAGCTGCTATATCTAGAAGCGTTCACTGAAAGCACAAATATATAATGATGAAAGAAAGTGATAAGCGATGTAACGGGATGACCTATGACGCCCAGAGACTTTTGAAGGATGGGGGATACTCCTGTGCCAGCGGCACTAAGGACTCTTGGGTCTAAGGTCACCCTGTGCCCCTTTTGGGCATAGGGTGGCTGATAAATAATAATTCATGTATTGCAAGATATCTTGAGATATTACAAGTTGTTGGTTAATGTTGACCCACACCAGGTCAATAGACTCCTAAGATATTCTATTGTCCTTTGTGTAAGGCTGTTGATATGCTAATTGAGTCTGCTTCTGAAAGACCTCTCATCGTGTGATGCTGTTTTGTGTGAATTCTATTAATATAAGATGTGGAATTGAACTTGTCAAGCTGTATGCGGAGGCAGAACATCTGTCTAAGATGTGGAATGTGACTTCTCAGGTGTAGTAATTAGGTCATGTTAAAAATGTCAGCCTGGCGCCGAAATGTTTGGATACTGATTAGTAATTAGCCCATCTGAAGGTGTGTTGAAGCCCCAGTGTGTGATGTGGGGGGGTGGAGAGTTTCTTTGTTCCTTTCATGCTTGAACTGTATAAAAAGCTAAGAGTGTACCATTAAAACATTCATTCAACCAGTAACCAGAGCTATGTGTGTCTCGGTGATTCTGGGGAATGGATCGGGTCCTGTCGGCTGGTTTGTCGGGGTGTCGGATAAGCTGTCTTGTCTTGGGTTGATGAAAGATCGTAAACGGCGGTGACCGTTACAAGCGCTAACACTTAAATAGGGTGTGAACCCGGGAGGGAAATGTAAATGAGTGCCCTAAGTGGGTACTGGTAGTGATGACTACAATGTAACACAATATGGCACAAAAATCTGTAAGTCTGTAACTTCCTGTCAGTAAGGTGTGCAGCAGACGCTCTCACCTTAGTCTGCTCACCTAGGGATAGCGAGAGCAGGACGCTCTCAAACGGGTCGGCTCTCCCCAGGGACAGCATCAGCTAGGCAGGCAGGATTTTTCACAGCTCTCTCCATTCTTCTCCAGACATCCTCCCCAGGTAGGCCCTTCTTTTCCTTCACCTCCCCTAGAACCGATTGGCGGCCGTCCTTATCAGGATAAGCCGCCGAATCGGCTGAACGCTGGGGCCTCTTTCCCTCTCCTTACCCCACATTACCACCCACCTGCCAAGCAACCTTCCCCCCGGCACCTCCCCGCGATTCCCCGTTTTCTCCCCTGAACCGCGCCAGCCACTGCTGATTCGCGGCCGCCGCATCTTAGGAAGGGCCGCGGCTTCATCCACGGCCTAGCGGCGCACCGCACTCTCGGCCAAAAACTCCTTTAGTAGCCCTCCAGGAGCTCACCCCCAGCCCCTGTAGGACACATCCACCCCTGGCCTCAACAACCAGCCCCCCCCCCCCCGGCTCACCAATCCACCCAGCTGGCTACATACCAGCCTGGGTCCCATGTCCTGCTCCTGGTCGGCAGCCATCTTGGTACACCCCAGCAGCAGTGTCAGCTTCCCCCCCCCTCCCACCCCCCTTTTCACAACTTAATAGTACTTGATCCAGGGGTTCGCCCGATCGCCTTTCAGGGATCAGGAAGGAATTTTTTCCCCTACCAAAGCAAATTGGCATAGCATGGTTAGGTTTTTTTTGCCTTCCTCTGGACCAAGCCGGGAGGATTCACTGAATCCTCTCTTCATCGCCACCAAAAGAAACGACTTTTCCCCCGGTGAATGGCGACCATGGCTAATCTGCGGTTCTCCGCAGAAACCATTTGGAATCTGAGGCGTTTCGCCGCAATACTGCCAGCCATCACCAAAAAGACCCTAAGAATTGAGCACCTTTTGAGGATCGATCGACGATCGACTGTCAAAAATTTTAGCCGTTTACCCCAACCTAAGCGCATTTCATGTGCTTTGATCAACACAAGATCGGCAGTAAAACACCGACTTGAAATCCATGATTTCATTCTACAACACGACCTAGACTGCCTCTTCATTACAGAGAGCTGGCTCACAGCCGACTGTAACACCATTCTAGGAGAATTGGTGCCAGAAAACGACCGTATTATTACGGAAAACAGAATAGGGCAAAGAGGAGGAGGACTGGCGGTGATCCATAAGACGCGTCTTGCGATCACAAAACCAAGCCTCCAAAACCCTCTTCCATTCATGGAAACCCTTACTCTACAACTGCAAGTAAACGGCCAGGAGACCGTCCGGATTCTACTCTGCTATAGGCCACCTGGCCCCAAGTCGCAGCTGCTCCCATCTTTGACGGACTTTGTCTCCACCTATACCCTGAATAGCAAACACCTTTTGCTGCTCGGGGACTTCAACCTCTGGGCCAACTCCCCGCATGATCCCATTGCCGACGCCTGCATCGACCACCTGGAAGGATTAGGGCTTCAGCAACTAGTATGTGGGCCCACACATGTTTCAGGTCATACGCTCGATCTTATTTTCAGACAAGATCTGGAAATAAAAATCTTGGAAAATGAACCATTGCCATGGACAGATCACCATGCAATTAAATTCATTATTTCCGAATTCCCCCCCTTAACAAAAACATCAAATCCAGTGACAACACACTGGACCAGATGTCAGAAGAAGCTCCATTCGGAACTCTTCAAAGCCACGTTAGGGGAAAAAATAAACACAATTCAGCCGCACCAAACAGCGGAAGAAACACTGGAGGCCATAAACACAGCACTATTGCAGTCAGCTGACTTGATAGCGCCGAAACGAAAGACCCAGATCAGGAAAAATAACTCCGGCTGGTTCAACAACCAGCTGGCGTTACTGAAGCAAGAGCGCAGAAGGGCAGAAGCAGCCTGGAAAATAAACTCTTCAGATGAGAACCTCTCGAACTACAAGGCAATAACCAGAAAATACTACAAGCAAATCTTCGAAGCCAAGAAAAACTATTTTTCTGAGGCTATCAACGGTGCCCTAAATCGCCCCCGCAAACTCTTCAAGCTGGTCACTCAGACCATGAATCCAGGATGTCTTGAAGTCCCCAACTTGGATACACAAGAATTTTGCGATGAGTTATCGGATTGCTTCATTAACAAAATTGTGGCAATCCGGCAAAGCATTCAGCAAAACAATTGCTCTCCCAGCCCCCCCCCGTAGTCATTTACACAGCACCGGCAGCAATTCACCACAGTTTGGCGAGTTCACGCTGGAACCCATCTCCATTCAGACCACTAAAAATATCATCGGCACTCTGCGCAACAGCACTGCGCCAAATGATATTATCCCCACCAAACTGCTGAAGGAATGCGCCGACATCCTGGCACCTCCTGTCACGCAGCTTATCAACCAATCCTTCAGGGAGGGCATAATGCCCTCCCAGCTGAAGGAGGGCTTCATTCAACCCATCTTGAAAAAAGCCACCCTGGATCCTAAGGATCCACTCAACTGGCACCCCATAACAGGCCTAAATGTTCTCTCCAAGGTAATGGAGAAAGCAGTGGTACAGCAGCTGCAACAGCATCTAGATACCCACAACTTACTCGACCCATTTCAATCAGGATTCCGTCCCGGACACGGGACGGAAACAGCATTGCTTAAGATATGGGACGACGTTCTCGAGGCCGCAGACGAAGGAGAATCTTCTCTTCTGGTTCTGCTGGACCTAAGCGCAGCCTTTGATACAGTTGATCATAAGCTGTTATTGACTCGGCTGGCTAATATAGCCAAAGTCGCAGAAAGCGATCTATCTTGGTTCTCCTCTTTTTTGGAAAACCGATCGCAAATAGTGAAGCTAGGACCCTTCACTTCTGAACAACGCACATTATCGTGCGGGGTCCCTCAAGGATCTCCCCTGTCGCCGATGTTATTCAACATCTATGTGCGTCCTCTTTTTGAAATCATCAGCAGCCAAAAACTGCTATATCACTCTTACGCAGACGACACGCAACTGTACTTCCGCATTTGCAAAAAAAAGGATCACCACCTCAACCTAGAGACATGCCTCTCTTTGATAGAGGACTGGATGACAAAGAGTTATCTCAAACTCAATGGAGCGAAAACAGAACTTCTTCTGTTTCACGCCAAGCGTAGGAATCAATCGACAACAACCTGGATCCCCCCGCCCATTCTGGGCAAAATCATCACCCCTAGCGCCAAAGTCAAAAGTCTTGGGGTCATCTTTGACTCCGACATGACAATGAACGCACAAATAGAGGCAGTAGTCAGCGGATCTCACTATCTGCTGCGCCTACTACGCAGACTCACGCCTTTTATTCCCAAGAAAGACATAGCGGTCGTGGTGGGAGCGATTGTAAACTCCAGACTGGACTATGCAAATGCCCTTTACCTCGGACTCCCCAAGTACCAAATCGCTCGTCTTCAAGTCGTTCAAAATACGGCCGCCAGACTTGTGACTGGGAAAAAACCCTGGGAATCAATCTCACCTTCGTTGAGATCCCTTCACTGGCTACCAGTCAAAGACAGAATCACCTTTAAAGCTCTTTGTCTAACGCATAAATGTATCCATGGGAATGCTCCCCATTATCTATGCGAAAAATTAAAAGTTTACAATCCCAATCGTATTCTACGATCCACCAATCAAAATCGGCTTCAGATACCGAAAGCCAGATACAAGTCCAAAGGAGACAGGAGATTCGCTCTCCAAGGTCCCAGACTATGGAACGCCTTACCAGCCAGCATTCGACTGGAGGAGAACTACTTAGTCTTCAGGAGAAAGATTAAGACTCATCTCTTTTGATCTCAAAGGAGACAGGAACAACAAGCGCCCAGAGGCGATTTACTTCGCATGTGCTGCGCTATACAAGTTCTTCATTCATTCATTCATTCAAAAATAGTGCAATGACATAAAGACACCAAGTGGATAAACATATAAATATGTAAATGATCACCACATAGGAGTTGTGACTGTGACCAATAGGAAAAAAGTCCAAAGTGTAGTCCACAAGTCTTCAACAAGTGATAATGAGTGAATGCCAAATTCGTGAAAAAGTGAATCCACTAATGGTCTCCCAGAACTCTCACCTTAACCTGGTGAAGGGAATGCATATAGCTCAGATAGCTGTGATTCCCGGACTCTGCCTTCTCGCCTTCCACACTCCAGTGTATACACAATCCCCCTTACTGCAGATCAGTACACCCAATGATGAATGGGGAGAGCTGTTGAAAATGCTTGTAATCACAGGGAGAGAAGAAAAGGAGTGCCCCAATGGTGAAGTACGTAAAAACAGGGAACAGTTTATTAAAACGCAAAATGGTTTGATCAATAAAAACAGGCGCATAAACAAGTCAGAACTCGGCGTTTGAAAACGCTGCCTTACGTCTAACTGAGGATCTCTGGTGATGCTGGAGCCTTGGATGCCAAACAGTCTCTACGGTGTTACGTCACAGGGCACGTGACTTCTTCAGGACGTAAGGCGGCTTTTTCAAACGCAGAGTTCTGACTTGTTATTTCATATTCATGATTTAGTATTATGATCTATTAATATACATTTTTTCTGTGCTATTTTCTTTCACCCTCTCTGAGACCTATTGGTGATCATTTACATATTTATATGTTTATCCACTTGTGTGTCTTTATGTCATTGCACTATTTTTGTGCCATATTGTGTTACATTGTAGTCATCACTACCAGTACCCACTTAGGGCACTCATTTACATTTCCCTCCCGGGTTCACACCCTATTTAAGTGTTAGCGCTTATCACTTTCTTTCATCATTATATTGATATATCTATCCCATATGTATCTACATATCTATCTATTAACCACTTGGTTCCTGCCTAACGTCCAAAGACGTCATGTTTTTAAAGATGCTGCCACAACCGAGATATCCATCTTTAATGCTAAGGGTCCTCTAAACGATAACGGCGGTCTCCGCGGCGGATTCGCCGCGAGATCGCCATTATCGGTGGCGGGACAGGGCCCGCCCCCCCTCCCACCGCTCTCCTGCGCCCCCCTCCGCCGCTTACCGGAGCCGTTGGTAGCGGCGGAGGCGATCGGGTCCTGTCGGCAGCTGTGTTGGGATACGAGTGAGGGAAAAATCGCCCCCACCCGTCCCCATAGCTCTGCTGGGCGGAAGTGACGTCAAAACGTCAGTCCGGCCCAGCGTCTTAAAGAAAAAATTTTTTCCAGTCATTTGAAAAATGACAGTTTATTTTTTTTTTTTGCATTTAAGTCTTTCTGACCCCAGATCTCATATTTAAGAGGACCTGTCATGCTTTTTTCTATTACAAGGGATGTTTACATTCCTTGTAATAGGAATAAAAGTGATAATATTTTTTTTATTTCAGTGTAAAAAATTATAAACAAAATTAAAAAAAATAAGAAAACAAAAAAATATTTTTAAAACGCCCCGACGAGCTCGCGCACAGAAGCGAACGCATACACGAGTAGCGCCCGCATATGAAAACTGTGTTCAAACCACACAAGTGAGGTATCGCCGCGATCGTTAGAGCAAGAGCAATAATTCTAGCCCTAGACCTCCTCTGTCACTCAAAAAAATGCAACCTGTAGAATTTTTTAAACGTCGCCTATCGAGATTTTTAAGGGTAAAAGTTTGACGCCATGCCACGAGCGGGCGCAATTTTTAAGCGTGACATGTAGGGTATCATTTTACTCGGCGTAACATTATCTTTCACAATATAAAAAAATTGGCAAAATTTATTGTTGCCTTATTTTTTAATTCAAAGACGTGTTTTTCTTTCCAAAAAAAGTGCGCTTGTAAGACCGCTGCGCAAATACGGTGTGACAAAAAGTATTGCAATGACTGCCATTTTATTCTCTAGGGTGTTAGAAAAAATATATATATAATGTTTGGGGGTTTTAAGTAATTTTCTAGCAAAAAAAACTGTTTTAGTCTCGTAAACACCGAATTTGAAAAACAGGCTCGAGGCTCAAGTGGTTAATTATCTATCTGAAATCTATCTACCTATCTATCTATCTATCTATCTATCTATCTATCTATCTATCTATCTATCTATCTATATTTTCTATTTCAAATCTATCTATCTATCTATCTATCTATCTATCTATCTATCTATCCATATATCGATTTATCTATCTATCTATTTCAAATCTATCTATCTATCGATTTATCTATCTATTTCAAATCTATCTATCTATCTATCTATCTATCTATCTATCTATCTATCTATCTATCTATCTATCTATCTATCTATTTCATACATATCGATCTATTGATCCATCTCATAACTATTTACTAATATATCTATTATTTCAGATCTATCTACCTTTCCATCCATCTATCTTTCTGTCTATCTATCTATCATATATCTCACACGTATCTATCTGTTGATAAATCTATCTCTTATGTATCTGCACATACTGTATTATTATCTATTATTTATCTATATATCCATCTATCTCATATCTATCAATCTCACATCTATCTATCTATATATACCATAAATCTATCTATCTATCTATCTATCTATCTATCTATCTATCTATCTATCTATCTATCTATCTATCTATCTATCTATCTATCTATCTATCTATTTATCTATCTATCTAGATGTTTTCATACCATTACATACAACTCGTAGGAAAGCAACCATCCTAATAACCTCTTCTGTGAGGTCACAGAATGCCAATTCAGGTGTCCAGTTCTCACATAATAATACAATGGGATGGCGTGGGGAAGGGTCACATTGTACATTCCTCGCCGTTGGTCCAATTGTCTATCAACGTCAAACTTGTGTTGTGACTCGCTGACCAACATTGTTCGGCTTTCATTGTCCAAGGCGAGGGGCAGATTAATGGTGCGTATTGTTTGTCTCTATGGTAAGGTTAACAATTATTCTTATAAAATAAATACACAAACAGTGTACACAGCAAATTACCCTGGGCCAAGCACAATGAATTGTGGGAATGCGTTAATGATATATTTGTTATGTTTACAGCATAAAAAAAAATGATGAAGGCCGGGTTCACATATGTGCGGTTGCAGTTTGCAGCCCAGGGTCCGGTGCGTTTCTGTTCATCGGTTCAGGTGTGATTCAAGTGCAACATTTTTCACACCTGAACCGGACCCAAAAACGCACAGGACCCTTTTTAAAACCACACAGCAGCCGCCTCGGACATCTGTGAACCGGCTGTTTTGATGCTTTACATGTCAAGTGAATTGGATGCGCTTTAAAATGCATCCAATTCGTATATATGTGAACCTTAAGAAATAATGTGGAGTTATAAGCTATATGTGTCCAGATCAATGTCACAAAACTGCTGCCAGGTAACATTTTTGTCAAATCTTTGCAAATTAGAATCAATGGCAAAAGCAAAAGTTGAGAAGACCTGTACTGTGTACTGTGGAAGCTGTGCCCAGAAAGGTGAGCAGAGGAGAATTAACTAATCGTTGCACTACCTGTGGGCTTCCTGCAACTGATCTTTTCCCCATCACTGACTTACCATGTCTTATTCTGCACTGTGTCTGTGTGTGGAGGTGGCCAGGCAGGACTTTGCTTCCTCATGTCAGGGTTGACTGGAGATCCAGTGAGTGGTGGGGAATTGATAGGGTTGGAGGAAGCACAGATCCACACAATGGATGAAGAAGCAGGGAGATCCTTGCATTGCAGTTCCTCAGGAACAGCTTCATCCCCAGCAGTGAGTACCAAATCTCCTGAGACTGGCTGTCAGAGGCAGCAGTGCCTTAGATCTGGGGTCTCCAATTCTCCAAGCAAAGGGCCAGTTGTCCTTCAAACTTTAGAGGGGCCGGACTGGGACAATTGGAAGTAGAAAATGTCCCGGCATCAGTGTGAGTAAACAATGCCCCATCTTTGGTGTCAGTAAAAGGAATTGTGCCTCATTGTTGGTGTCATTTGGTGGGAAGAATCATGTCCCATTGTTGGTGTCATTGGAAGGAACTATGCTCCTTCGTTGGTGTCACTGAGAGGAAAAAAACATGCATGCTCAGAATCAACTCGACGCATGCTCGAAAGAATTGAACTTAATTTTTCTCGGCTCGTCGTAGTGTTGTATGTCACCGCGTTCTCGGTGGTCAGAATGTGGTGTGACAGTGTGTATGCAAGACAGCTTGAATGGAATTCTATCTGAAAAATCCTTCGGAGTTTATCCCAATGGAAAATCTGTATAAGGCATTAGAGGGAAGCCCCATTGAAAGCAATGAGAGGCTGACAGCGCCCACAGGCATATGCAGCCATTTGCATTTAATCAGATATGCAGCAATTACCTGTGGATGATTGGCCTTGGACCCAACCAGTCTGTGCCCAGGGCCAATCATCCACAGGTAATCACTGCATGTCCAATGGTTGTGAATGCCTGATAGATTCTCATTGCTTTCAATGGGGCTCCCTTCGGGCAGCTGTCTGCAGCAAACTCTGCCACGTCTACTGCTAGAAATCCCAGTCGCTCCCACCGTCCCAAACACACCTGTGAATGAGGCCTTACTCAGGGACATAACTTTCAATGAATCTGCATGCTGAGATTACTATAGGCTTGAATAGATATGCAGGGAGTCAGGCACATCAATTCTAGCGTGTTTCTAGAAGAGAAGTGCATTATTCATTTATAATGAGCAACTATACAGAACTGCCCTAGGAATATAGTTGGTTTATCGGCACACAAACATGTCATTGTGTCACAGCTAAAAACGCTTTTCAAACTTGCGCAACCAATTTTCACCTTCCCCTCATTTAATGGAACTGCAAAAACGAGGTCTTTGTTATTTTAAACATTGTGTTTAGTTACTGTTTATGTGTTGCTGTATTTGATATATTTATAAAAGAACACAAATATGTTTAACCACTTGAGGCCCGCGCTACCGTCGGATGACGGCAACAGCGCGGACCTCAATATCCAACATGCCGTCATTTGACGGCATGTCTTTCTGGCGTTCCCAGCGCGCGCTGTACAGCGCGCTGCGGGGAAGCCCTGTGTTGTCCGTGTCCCTTGGACACGGCCAATCACAGAACGCGGCAAACGGCCAATCAGAGCGGCCGTTTGCAATGCGATCTATGGGCGAATGAGAGATGATCTCTCATAGATCATCTCTCATTGCCGGCTGACACAGAGACAATGTCCTGTCTCTGGAAGGGAGGAGCCCGATCTGTGTTCCTTCCTACATAGGGACACAGATCGGTCACCCCCCCAGTCACCCCCCCCTCCCCCTACAGTTAGAACACACCTAGCATACACATTTAACCCCTTCCTCACCCCCTAGTGTTAACCCCTTCAATGCCAGTCACATTTATACTGTAATTAGTGCATATTTATAGCACTGATCGCAGTATAAATGTGAATGGCGCCAAAAATGTGTCAAAAGTGTACGATGTGTCCGCCATAACGTCGCAGTAACAATAAAAATCGCAGATCGCCGCCATTTCTAGTAAAAAAAAAATAATAAAAAATAATAATTCTCTCCCCTATTTTGTAAGCGCTATAACTTTTGCGCAAACCAGTCGCTTATTGCGATTTTTTTTTTTTTTTTTTTACCAAAAATATGTAGAAGAATACGTATCGCCCTAAACTGAGAAAAAAAAATGTGTTTTTTTTTTTAATTGGGATATTTATTATAGCAACAAGTAAAAAATATTGTATTTTTCTTCAAAATTGTCGCTCTTTTTTGTTTATAGCGCAAAAAATAAAAATCGCACAGGCGATCAAATACCACCAAAAGAAAGCTCTACTTGTGGGGAAAAAAGGACGTAAATTTTGTTTGGGAGCCACGTCGCACGACCGCGCAATTGTCAGTTAAAGCGACGCAGTGCCGGAAGCTGAAAATTCACCTAAGTGCCCAGTAAGCAAGTGGTTAATAACAGAAATGTGTTGCAATTTATTGTAATGGAAACGTGTTTGATATTTCTATTATCCTTCAGACAGGATATTATTGTTCTTACAGGTGCATCTCAAAAAATGTGAAGATCATCAAAAAGTTCATTTATTTCAGTAATTCAATTCAAAAAGAGAAACTTGCATTATATATATTCATTACATATGATATATTTCAAGCATTTCTTTCTTTTCATTTTGATAATTATGACTTACAGCTAGTGAAAACCCCAAATTCTGTATCTCAGAAAATGTGAATATTGTGAAAAAGTTCAATATTGTAGACTCATGGGGCCAAATCCACAAAGGAATTACGTCGGTGTATCTATAGATACACCTGCGTAATTCGAATTTCCCGCCGGCGTATCATTGTTTTCTATCCAGAAAACATGATACGCCGGCTTCTAGCTTAGATACGATGGCTTACGCCATCGTATTTAAGGTGCATATTTACGCTGGACGCTAGGGGCGCGTCCGCGTAAAATATGCAAATTAGGTAGATACGGCGATCCACGAACGATCAAGCGGAGTTTACGTCGTTTACGTAAGCGTATCTCCGGCGTAAATGTAGACCTGCTATATGGTGGCGCAGCCAATGTTAAGTATGCACGTCGGGACCGCGTCGTATTGGACGTCGTTTACGTTGTTTGCGTACGCCGATCCAGAATGGGCCTGGGCGTAAGTTACGTTCACGTCGTTTCATTGACTATTTGTGGCGTGATTTCACACATGCGCACTAGGATACGTCAACGGCCGGCGCATGCGCAGTTAAAAAATACGTTGTTTCATAATTATAATAAAACACGCCCCCCCTAGTCAATTTGAATTACACCCACAAACGCCGGCCCATTTACGCTACGCCGCCGTAAGTTACAACGGCATTTCTTTCAGGATAAGGATACGCCGCTGTGACTTACAGCGGCGCAGAGTAAATGGGACACGCCGCACGGGTGTTCCATCTATGTGGATCTGGCCCATGGTGTCACAATCTAATCAGCTAATTAATGGAGAAGTCCAGCCTGAGCTCATTCAGCTGGGCTTCTCCTATGGGTCACAGAATTGCAATTCATTTTGCACTCCTGTGACCCATTTTCAGCAGAGAGCGGTCTGAAGTCTGCTCTCTGCTAACATCACCAGGATCAGTCCAGGCACTGCGTCAGGTGCCTGGACTGATAGCCATTTCAGCCTCTCAGAGCTCCTCTCGCAGCTCCAATGAGTGTGGAGGAGCAGAGCAGGAGAGCTGCTAATCGACAGTCAGCAGATCTCTACTCGGGGAGGTGAGAGAACTGAGCCATCGGCAGTGTTCTGTGGCTAGGTTCTTAGTGAAGAGGCAGCGGGGGATAGATGCAGCATTGGACCAATGATGCAGCCACCTGGGTAAGAATAGATACAGGATAAAAAAAATCCCATAATTCTCTTTTAACTCAAAACACCTGTAAAGGTCTCCTGAGCCTTTAACCACTTCCATATCAGGCACTTATGCACCTTCCCGCCCAAGCCAATTTTCAGCTTTCAGCACTGTCGCACTTTGAATTTGAATTGCGCGGTCATGCTACACTGTACCCAAACAAAATTGGCGTCCTTTTTTCCCCACAAATAGAGCTTTCTTTTAGTGGTATTTGATCACCTCTGCGGTTTTTATTTTTTGCGCAACAACTAATAAAAGACTGACAATTTTGAAAAAAAAAATATATAATTTTTTTCTGTTAACCTTTTTGTAAATAAGTACGTTTTCTCTTTCAATTACGGGCACTTATATGGCGGCACTGATGGGCACTGATGAGGTAGTACTGATGGGCACCGGTGAGGTGGCACTGATGGGCACTGATAGGTGGCGCTGGTATGCGGCACTGATGGGCACTCATAGGTGGCACTGATGGGCACTCATAGGTGGCACTGATGGGCACTCATAGGTGGGAACTGGGCATGGATTGGCACGGAGGGGTGGCACTGAAGGACACTGTGGGGTGGCACTGATGTATCTTTTGCCAGTCAGTGCCCATGTGTGGGCACTGACTGGCATCTTTCTTTTTTTTTTACCTGTATTTTTTTTTTAAATCCTGATGTTTTTGGTGTTTTTTTACGTTTTTTTTTTTGCCCCGCCAGTGTGGGCATCCCTGGTGGTCTAGTGTGGGCATCCGAGGGGGGGCTGCGCTGATAAACAATCAGCGCGAACCCCCCTGTCAGGAGAGCCACCGATCAGCTCTCCTGTACTCGCGTCTGTCAGACGCAAGTGAGGAAGAGCCATCTACGGCTCTTCCTGTTTACATCGTGAACAGCCGTGATTGGACACGGCTGATCACGTGGTAGCGAGCCTCCGCCGGAGACTCGTTACCGACATCGAAGATGCAGGGTGTCAGACTGACACCCTGCATCAGCGATCGCCGCGCTGCGCGCCCCCACGGGCGCGTGCGGCATGAAATCGTGCAGGACGTTGTAGAACGTCCAGTCACGATTTCATAACCACTTCCCGGACGTCAATCTCCTATTGACCGGGCGGAAAGTGGTTAAATGGTCTGGTTCAGTAGGTTACACAATCATGGGGAAGCATGCTGACTTGACATTGGTCCAGATGGTCATTGACACCCTCCACAAGGAGGGTAAGTCACAAAAGGTCATTGCTAAAAAAGCTGTCTGTTCACTGTTCACAGAGTGCTGTATCCAAGCATATTTGTGGAAGGTTTAGTGGAAGAAAAAAAAATGTGGTTGAAAAAGGTGCACAAGTAACAGGGATAATCGCAGCCTTGAGAGGATTGTGAAGGAAAGGCCATTCAAGAATTTGGGGGAGATTCAGAAGGAGAGGACTACGGCTGGTGTCTGTGCTTTAAGAATTTATAAGGCTGATCACCACATCTTTAAATGAATGTAAATGAATAGAAGGTGGAATCTTGTGTAGTAGTAGAGTTTGTGCTCGACTGGTAATTTGCGCAGTGTGGTGTGATTAAAAGCCTTCACGTGTGCATATTCCGCAGTGATTTACGTGTGGACACCTCTATATCGTATATTCAGATATGATGTGTAGCTGAGGTATAAATACATGTTTTCTGGAAATATTTACAGCAATGATTGTTTATACGGAATCATTCGATGATCGATTTGGAAGATCTGGGAAGAATAACAATCCTCTGCAGACTAAACTGTTTGGTAGTGTTACTATAACCACAGGAGATCACGCATCTACTACACAGCCCAACGTCTACTACAGGGCCTAACATGTACTACAGGGCTTGAACAAACTTATACTACAGGGGCCAACTTCAACTACAGGACTCAATATTAATTACAGGGAGCAACATCTTCTACAGGGACCTACATACACTGCACATAATCTACTACAAAGCTCAGCATGCAGGACCCAACATCTACTACTGGGCCCACACTTACTATGGGGCCAAGGGCGGACTAACAACTCATATGCTATATGCTGGGTGCTTGGTGTGCTTCTGTACCTTTAAGGAGGGGTGGCTCCCCTTCAGTCCACCTGCCCCTATCTATCCATTAAAATGCATGTGCCTCCATTGTGAGGACACTCACTGCTAGTGTTAGGACCACAGAATTATGGGGTGCCTTGGCGCGGCTCTGTGGCTCACGCATGCGTTTGCAAATGCGTGCGGACAAAACCCCTGTTTTTAACGCACATTGTTAGACAGGTTAATTGGTTGTTCTGCTAGCTGGTCGGTAAGTAGGCTTGGTTATTCCCTGGGCATTCCCCAGGTTCTTGTTGTTAACAACTCAACGCCATTGGGTAATAGGAGATTATGGGGCCCCTGGGTAAGAGGAGATTTTGGGGCCCCCAGGCAATAGATTATGGGGCCACACAGTACTGTATACACACACATACAGTATACATACACAGTATATACACACAATATACATACACACAGAATACACATACGGACACAGAAGGTACTGGAGAGGCAGGGCAGCTATAATCTTGGAATTTTTAGACCAAAAGGATGCCAGTAAGGGACATTTCAGGGATAGAGATTTTTACATACTGTCCCTAGTTTTACTGAGGCTGGAAAGCCTGATTGGGCCCCCTAGTGGCATGGGGCCTTCGGGCACTGCCCGAGTGCCTGAATGGTCAGTCTGCCCCTGTATGGGGCCCAATGTCTACTACAGGGTCTATAGAGCTCCTTCACGCCATCATAACACATACATGCAGCCTCCTTGCAATGGGCTTTTTTACGTGGGGGCCACATATATCCCCTGTGCTAACGATCAGGACCCACATCTCCCGATTCCGGATCACCTGATTGCCGTGGTAGCTTTTGATTGGCTACCACAGTGATCAGTCACTGTCATGACCACCCCTCTGGGGTTTTTTTTTCTGTGTATGGAAAAGAAGGATACAATCCTTGCGCAAAAAAAAAAAAGTTAATTATTTGGTAAATTTGTAAAAAAAAATAAAAAAATACAAAAATAAAGAAAAATACCTAAATCAATGTTTAATCTAGGTCAGTGCCAGGGTTAGTGTTTGGGTAAAGTAAAGGTCAACGGTCAAGGTTGAGGTCAAAGGTCAGGGTCAGTATATTTTGGACAGGATTATATATATTTTTTTCTTAAATTAGCATCAGTGTCAGCGTGTTTTAGGTAGGACAAAAAAAGCAAAATGTCCACTATTGATTCAGGGCTGTACTACGGATACAAACAACAACTAACATGCACATATGTGGTATCGGTGCAATCATCAGGAGCAGAAGAATTTATTTTAGGTTGTTCTTTGGTGGAAGGTTATGGTAATAACAAGAATTATGCAGCACATTTTTTAACCACTTCCTACCGGACGGACGTCCACGGACGTCCTTGACTTTAAGCGGGGATATCTTAAAGATGCCTGCAGCTACAAGCATCATTCAGATATCGTCTTTTAGAGCCGGCAAATCTGTGCACCGTAAGAACAATCATAGCGGCTGTTCCGCCACTTTATTGTTCTTACGGGCGGTGAGTTGGAGAACAGATCTGCCGGCCCGAATGCCAACCATAGAGACTTCCGCCTGACCAGATGGTCGCCAGAGTCTCTATGATCGTTCGGAGGCGGGGCGCGATGTTATGACGTCACGCCGGGCCTCTGCATTCAAAAAAACAGGGGCGCTTTGGCTGGGAAGCCACGATCGTTTTTTTTATTTCAGGCTTCCCAGCCTAGAGGTGAGATGTGGGGTCTTATTGACCCCACATCTCACTGTAAGAGGACCTGTCATGCTTATTCCTATTACAAGGGATGTTTACATTCCTTGTAAAAGGAATAAAAGTGATCAATTTTTTTTTAAAGTGTCACAGTAAAAAGTTTAAAGTAAAATTAACAATAATTTTTTCTTTTTTAAAGTGTCCCTGTCCCCGGTAGCTCCCACACAGAAGCAAACACATACGTAAGTCCCGCCCACATATGAAAATGGTTCAGACCACACATGTGAGGTATCCCCGCGAACGTTAAAGCGAGAGCAATAATTCTAGCCCTAGACTTCTTGTGTATCTCAAAACATGTAACCAGTAAAAAGAAATAAAGCTTCGCCCATGGGGATTTTTAAGTACCGAAGTTTGGCGCCATTCCACAAGTGTGTGCAATTTTGAAGGGTGACATGTTAGGTATCTATTTACTCGGCGTAACATCATCTTTCACATTAGGCAAAAAAATTGGGCTAACTTTAATGTTTTGTTATTTTTTAATTCATGAAACCGTTTGTTTTTTAAAGGCGTTTAAAAAATGATTGCGCAAATACCGTGTGAGATAAAATATTGCAATGACCGCCATTTTATTCCTTAGGGTGTCTGCTAAAAAAAAAACATATATAGGCCCAGATTCACAGAGCAATTACGCCTGTCTAACTGGTGTTAGACAGGAGTAATTTCAAATTTCGCGCGCCGTATCACTAGTTTGAATCCTCAAACCATGATACGGCGGCTTCGGGCTTCGATCCGAGAGGCTTACGTCTTCGTAAGCCTTCGGATCTACGCTGCGATATTTTTGCGGCCGCTGGGAGGAGTTTGCGCCGTTTTCATGCGTCGGGATATGCAAATTAGTTTTTACGGCGATCCACGAAGGTACGAGTGTCCCTCGCAATCGCCTACGTCATTTTTTGGCTACGTAATGTTAGAGGAGCTTTTTGCTGGTCTAACAGTGTGTAACCCATGTAAAGTATGGCCGTCGTTCCCGCGTCGATTTGAAATTATTATTTTTTTTTTAACGTAACTCGTTCGGGAATAGGAATGTACGTAAACGACGCTACTACGACGTGACGACGTGATTTCGCGCAATGCACGGCGGGAAATTTGCGAACGGAGCATGCGCAGTTCGATCGCCGCGGGAACGCGCCTATTTTAAATGCTTCACGCCCCCTACTCGCGCAGATGGATTGCGACGGGAGAAATACACTACGCCGCCGTCGTTTACTGGACAAAATCTACCTGGATTCCACGTAGAGTCAGGTAAAAAAACGGCGGCGTAGTGTATTTCTGATACGCTACGAGAATCTAATTCTCTCTGAATCTGGGCCATAGTGTTTAAGGGTTCTGAGTAATTTTCTAGCAAAAGAATTATGATTTTTGCATGTAGGAGAGGAGTGCCAGAATAGGTCCGGTAAGGAAGTGGTTAAATAAACTATTGTTTTTATTATTTTGGGCCAGTTTTCCTTTGATAATAAAAAAATAAACAAAATCTGGAGATATCCATTAACGTAATACCGAATGAAAACTCAATTTGTCCTGAAAAGAACGAGGTATAATTCACCTGGATGCAATAAGTAGTTGTGATGACATGTACGGTTTTACTAGCACATGTCAAAATTGCAAAATTGAGCTTAGGCATTTAGATTCGTTTTACCCTTAGGTGTGAAGGGGTTAAAGCGGAGTTCCAAGCTAAAAACGAACTTTCTATTAACAGCTTATATAAAAAATTTTACTCACTTCTATCTGGCTGTTACCAGGCACATTTCATAATCTACCTAGTTCCTGGTTCTAAGTGGTTCAATTTCCTGTCAACTAAGACCCCATTGCCTCCTGGGAAATGATGACACTCATTTCCCAGGAGTCTCTGGGCATTACTGTGCCTAAAAATCGCCCAGCATGCACCTCTCCCTGAAAACCAGGAAGAAAAATGAACTGGGCTTCACATGCCCACACATATGATGGCCGCATATACGGCCACAACATGAGCTGGAGAATATAAGGCAAGTGTTTGCAATGATTTCTGGAACGATTGGGAAGCTACTAATATGGTTTAGGGACTATTTAATGTGATTAATTTTAGCTTGCAAAAAAATAAATAAAAAAAATGATGTCCGGAACCCCGCTTTAAATGTGTATCTTTAAAGGGTCACTAAAGGAATGAAAAAAAATAAAAAAAATAACAAACATGTCATACTTACCTCCACTGTGTAGTTCGTTTTGCACAAAGTGCCCCCGATCCTCGTCTTCTGGGGTCTCTGGGCGGCTGTCTCTGGTCCTCCCCGCAATTAGTCACCACAGTCATGCGAGAGCTCGCATGGTGGTCACTAATTGAGGGCGCGCTCCTGTGATACAGCGATCGGCCATAGCCGCTCACTGTATTACTCGGCCCCTCGGCGCTCCGCGTCACTGGATGTGATTGACAGCAGCGCCAGCCAATGGCTGCGCTGCTCTCAATCCATCCGCTCTAGCCAATTAGTGGCCATGCTGAGTGGCGAAGAGGATATCGGAACCTGCGAGGGACTTTTGAGGGGTCAGGTAAGTATAACGGGGCTGGGGAGGGGGGGGGGGCAGCAGCATCAGATGTTTTTTCACCTTAATGCAGTGTTTTTCAACTCCAGTCCTCAAGGCCACCCAACAGGTCAGGTTTTCCATTATTTTGCACAGGTGATTTGATCAGTTTCACTGCCTTAGTAATTCCCACAGCCTTTTCATCTGAGGGAAATCCTGAAAACATGACCTGTTGGGGGGGGGGGGGGGCTTGAGGACTGGAGTTGAGAAACACTGCCTTAATGCATAGATTGCATTTAGGTGAAAAAACATTTTCCTTTACAACTCCTTTAATAAAAATAATCCCTGATGATCCTGCCACAAAGGCCCTTGATCACACACTTCCTGTTATAGGGTGACACTGCTAGGTCCCTGTCTCCCAACTGTGCACCTGCGTTGTCACTCTATTCCACAGGCTTCTGATTGGGACTACAAGTGACCTTTTCAGCACGCATTACAAAGGAATGGTCCACTGTTGTCACCATCAGGAAACTCGCTCTGATAAATACCATGCATCCGTTGCTAGAGTGCACATAGACATGAAGTGACTGCAAAGAGGCTGCAGGAGATCAACAGTGCTAAGACAAAAAAAATTGTGAAATGAAGGATTTTATCAACTAAAAACATGGCACTTGTTTATGATAGATTGTGCACAGGGTAAAATTCAATGTCACTCAATTAGAGTGTACTGTTACTTTAAAATATCTACTACTAAAATGTGATTTTTCTGTTTTAGGTGTTGGCTGTGCAGGACGACTATGGCGGTGAATTTGGTGGCAGTTCCGTCGCCCGTATCCTGGATATGAGCTCATTCCGCACTAATTCCTAACAATGACTATTGTTCTCCGGCATCCTGGGAATCTCTGCCCTCCTATTTCCTGCAGCACACAAGAGCGAGGTGTTTCATATTGTGTCAGGTAAACAGAGCCCTGTCTGAGCGACACTGATAGCGACTTTCCCAGACCGCGCAGAAGGGGGAAAGGCGGGGCCAAAGGGCTACACCGTGCGCTCTCCCAGTTTTCGATTTTGTGCACAACGCAGCCGACACTTCATCGTGAAATCTGGAAACAAAATCAGGTCAGAGTGATTGATAAAGCACATTGGAGGAACGGCCGACCCGCGGGAAGAGAGCGCCGCTGTTTATGTCATTAGAAACGACGACTTTGCCATCTTGAAATGCAAACTTTTAAAGGGGAACTCCAGCAAAAGATAAAAAAATAGTACATTTGCAGGCAGAAACAGCTACTCTACCTGCTGTACAGTACTAACCTGTAAATATTTCTATATGTGTTCCCTCCCAGCAGTTTGACATTGACCTGAACTCTGTGTGCTGGTTATAAATATTTCCCTGCGAGAAACACAGCAAAGAAGTCTCCGACCTGTATTAAAATGGCGCCACATCAAACACGGTTACCAATATGTGGGAGGGCCATTAAGAATTATTGCCACCTTGCGCATCTGCTAAAGTGCAGCTTGTTACTCTGCATGCCGGGAGCGCGCACAATTTTGCGCATGTTCCTGGAATGCAGTAATGTGAGCCCTAAAAGAAAATATAAAGATAGAATATGAAGTATCTAATTTCGTTTTTGTTTCGCTTTAGGCTCCATTCAAACTGGAAATCTTGCGATTTTGGAGTGTGACTTTGATGCAAGTTTAGATTTTGGGGCTGCAACTTGTCATGCGACTTTATGTGTCCAAAGTCGCATGACAAGTCGCACTAGTGTGAACGGAGCCTTATATCCCCACTAGGGAGATTTTCAAAGTCGCTGTGACTTTAAAGTGGTTCTAAAGGCTCACGTTTTTTTTACATTTATACATTCTATGCATGAACATAAAACAACCTTCTCTGTGCAGCAACCCCCCAATACTTACCTGAGCCCGATCTTCCTCCAGGGCTGTGCAAGAGAACCTCGGCTCTCCAGGGACTCTCCCTCCTCATTGGCTGATACAGCAGCAGGGAAAAAGCATCTGGAATGCATCTGAAAATGCATTAAAATTGCACCGGAACACGTCAAAAACGCACATGCAGAAACGCATCCAGAACAGTTCCGGAGTGTGTTTTTGTAGTGTGAACCAGCCTTCACAGCACTTTTTTTTTTATAACAATGCTGTCTATGATCTGTTTTCGAGATTCTTCCTGCCCCAAACAAGCTACAGTGAGTAGAAATCTCTACAAAGTGATCTATCCTCCTAGACAGGTGTGTCTATGTAAACAAGGCAGACCGCTGTTCTGTGAGAGGAGAATGTACTGGTCCGATCCTGGGTTTCTGCTAAGCAGGAACACAGATCTTTGCATTCCCCCAGTCAAAGCACCTCCCCCACAGTTAGTAATCACTCCTAGGGAACACATTTAGCTGTTTGATCGCCCCTTCTCAGAGTCATTAGTACATTGACATATTTATAAGCTCTGATCACTCTATTGGTGTCACTGGTCCCCAAAAAATTACAAAATTGTCAGTTAGGTGTCCAAATTTGTCCGCCGCAATATTTCTGTCCCGCTATAAGTCGCTGATCGCCATTACTAGTAAAAAAAAAAGAATTCCCATAGTTTGTAGACACCATAACGTTTGCGCAAACCAATCAATAATAATAATAATAATCAATAATAATAATTATTGGGACTTTTTTTACAAAAAAAATATGTAGCAGAATTCACATTGGCCTAAATTGATGAAGACATTGGATTTAAAAAAAAAAAAATATTGTATATGTTTTATGGCAAAAAGTTAAAAATATATATTTTTTCAAAATTGTCGCTTTATTTTTGTGTATAGCGTAAAAAATAAGAACCACAGAGGTGATCAAATAACACCAAAAGAAAGCTCAATTTATGGTAAAAAAAAGTCAACATTTTATTTGGGCACAGCATCACACCACCGTGCAATTGTCAGTTAAGTAACGCAGTGCCGTATCACAAAAAATGGCCTGGTCGTGACGGGGGGTAAACCTTCCGGAGCTGAAGTGGTTAAAGGGTCACTAAAGGAAAACAATTTTTTTGCTGAAATAACTGTTTACAGGGTATAGAGACATAAAAGTTAACTGATTCCTTTTCAAAACGATTAAAAATAGATAAAAATCAATTATATAATGTGCCTGCAGGTTAGTTTCACTTTTGAACTAGCTTCATGTTTCTGTGAAGTAGAAATAGACACACAGAACAAAAACAAACACATTCAGGGCAGTGTTTTGTTTTTAAAATGAATCTGATTGGTTCTGGGAAGTTTTAGACACACAGTAATGACACCTTAGACCACCGTAAGAAAGCTCCCAGCACTGTGGTTATAAGGAAACAGACAAGCAGGAAATGTGGAGAACAGAGCAGGATTACAGCAACTTCAAAGCAAAAACGAACAATAAGGACATGAAACCAGTACTGCAGTAAGGTAAAGGAAGCTATTTAGCTAACAAAAAAAAATTCCTTTAGTGATCCTTTAATAATGAACAGGTCTTATTTTCCCTATCTAGTAACAGGTCTCTGGTGGTGTGGACAGTTTTCGGATTTCTCTGGCCAGACAAGAGGCAGCTGTTGGGTATCAGCGGTGATATTGCAGCGCGGGGATCAAGCGTTACCTACACCACACTGAGCGTCTTTGTGCTGTCACATGGGAAGGAATAGTCTGCAGCACAGACTCTGCTGAGCCCCGGGGGGGGGGGGGGCACTCACTCCGCACACAATGACCCAGATTTACTAAACTCTCCCCCCTCCAGGCACTGAGCCGGCCGGTAGCACTCAGCAAAATCACTTGTCTGTTACAATGTACAGGAACTGTCACCTAATATGCTTTATCCAGCCAGAGCCAATACATAGAGGAGGAGCTCGGAGCGACCCGCACAGACGCTGCACACAATTACATCTGACTGGGGGGCTTAAAGAGGAACTCCTTCTGAAAATACTAGTTACTTGGCTGCATCTGGCTCAAAGTGGACCTGTCACTGGCTTGACGATCTGAAAGAATAAATTCCTGATATGTCACAATATACAGCAACGCCATCTTACAATATGGGGGGGTTCAGTTTTAAAGAGGTATTAAAGTGTTACTAAACCCAGAACCGTACATTCACTATATCTGATCTCCCACAGTACACAGAAATGCAATTAATATAAACTACTAAATACCTTTTCTCATCAGCAGTCTTGTGACTGCTATCAGTGTCTGGTTAAAGCTTGTAGGAGGAGTTTTCATTCTCCTCTGACTGTCCTATGAGGCTGAATAACCCCTGACTCTCTGTCTGGACAGTGCTGATTGGCACTGTGATAATCACATGCATCCAAGCTCCTAAGAAAAAAAAACTTTCTAGCAATACACAGAACTGAGCATGTGCAGAGTGCCCCAATGGTTCTGTTCTATCAGCAGATGAATTGGGGACAGTGGAATAAGGTGGGTGGGACCAGGAAAGACAGGATCACACAGCATTTTTTTTTTAAATAACAAACATGTTATACTTACCTCCACTGTGCAGCTCGTTTTGCACAGTGTCCCCGAACTGCTTCTTCGGGGGTCCCTCGGCGGCTGTCTCGGCTTCTCCAGGCAAGCACTCCACACCTTAATGCGAGCAAGCTCACATGGTGTGGAGTCCTTGCATGCAAGCTCCTGTGATACAGCCAGCGGCCCCCCGGCGCGCCGCGTCATTGGATGTGATTGACAGCAGCGCAAGCCTATGGCTGGGCTGCTTTCAATTGAGTATAACAAGCATGATTTACTCCATATACAGACTGATTTTACTGTTGTGGGTTTAGAAACAGTACAAAACCAAAAATAGAATCTATAGCAGCTAACCGATCATTAGATGTGGTGTCTGCATTCGTTTTATTTCTTTAGGGTCTTCACCATCTTTTTCACCTGGTGATCTGGTCAGTAACACATCTCCTGAATTAGGGTGCCCCTACGCTGGATGAAGTAGCACAGGGGGCAACTTTGGACAGCAGCATTGTCAGTCTAGGTGGAAGGCAGTGTTATATGTACTAGCAGGTTTAGATAAACTAACAAAGTCAAACTCCTGCAACTTTTTAAGCAGTTATAGCAAACCGTGTTTTACCAGTGGCGGCTCTTCCATACAAGGCCTCAGGGTCGACGCCTCCCTAAACCATGCACCCGGACCCTATTCTACATACAGGGCACCAGAGGCATGGATTCCAATGTTTTTTTTTTTTTGTTTTTTGCTACATCTGCAGGAAAGGTTGTTGTGTTAAAAAACAACAGACTTACTGGTTGGATCAACAGTAAAACAAAAGAAAGAAACCCTCAAAAAGAAAACAAATGCAGCCATCCCTTTTAAGAATTGAAAGTCTGATTTCACTGCACACTGTGAGCTTCTCACAATGTGCATTGGAAGCTGCAGCAAGTCAGACAGACCCTGCTTCATTTCCTGGCTGGAGGTTGTGCAGCATCATCTAGTTCTTTCCTTCCCAGCCTGTCTGTCCCTGGTCTGCCCTCTTCATCCACTGGATATTGGATCTATCAATCAGATGCCACCTCATTAGTGCAGCCTATCAGTGCCCATCAGTCCCGCCTCATCAGACATCAATGAAGGAAAATTACTTACAAAATGTACTGACTGAAACTAAGAAAAACGTTTAAAAAAAAAAAAAAAAAAAAAAAAAAACAGCAGTGATTAAATACCACCAAAAGAAAGCTCTATTTGTGTGAAGAAAAAAATGAAAAATGTATTTGAGTACCGTGTAGTATGACCGCGCAATTTTCATTCAAAGTGCGACAGCACTGAAAGCTGAAAAATGGCATGGGCAGGAAGGGGGTGAAAGTGCCCCTTATTGAGGTGGATAAAGTGATTGTAAAGGTTCGCTTTAAAAAATATATAAAACTAACAACCATGTTATACTTACCTGCTCTGTGCTAGGGTTTTGCACAGAGTAGCCCGATCCGGTGCCCTGCCAGTGCATCTGGCTCCTCCCCTTCATTGGGTGCCCCCCACGAAAATGCAGTTTTCCATGGGGGCTCCCATGCCGACTCGCTCATGAGTCTAACTGCTGCGTCCATTGACACCCCCGCTTCTTCGTCACTGGACTTGATTGACCGCCAATGGCTCCCGCTGCTATCAATATGTACAATGAGGAGGACAAAGATAATGACTGGAGCCCCTGGGCTTGTGCACATTGCTGGATCGGATGGGCTGTAAGAAAAAAGTAGGCTCTTGGGGCTGCTGCAGCAAAAAAGGCTTTTCACCTAATGCATAGAATGCATTAAAGTGGTTGTAAACCCATTACCAGACATCTCCTAAACCTGCACGGTTTAGGAGATATCCCCTGTATCAGCATGTGCTGGCGTCATAGGCACATGCGTACTGAAGCAATGGCATGTCCGTGCCATTGTTTCAGCAGTATGCCGTTACCGGCAGCTACCGCACGCATGCGCTGGAGTTATGTCGTAGCGGCTACGACCAATCACAGTGTCGGAGCCCACAATACTCAGAAGTAACTCTGGGAGCGATGTCACTGGCCGAAGGGGGTATGAGGACCGCTGCTGGGGCTTTGATGCAAGGTAAACAATTCATAATGAGCTAGTATGCTATAAATACTAGCTCATTGTGCATTTGTCTTGCATTGTTGGTTCACTGACTTTTTCCCTTTGATTTCCCTTCTAAATGTTGATTTTTTTGTTTGAATTTCTCACTTCCTGTTCCTCCTCAGTAAGCTGTTCTGGATGACTAACCCCCATGGATGATGGGGCAAGCTTACTGAGGAGAAACAGGAAATGAGAAATTCAGACAAAGAAAAAAAACAATTAGAAGTGAAATGGAAGGAAAGGGTAAGTGAACCAACAATGCACTAGCTTAAAGCGGAGCTCCACCCTAAAGTGAAGATCCGCTGATCGGAACCCTCCCCCCTCCGGTGTTACATTTGACACCTTTCAGGGGAGGGGGGTGCAGATACCTGTCTAAAGACAGGTATCTGCACCCACTTCCGACCCGCAGTCTCGGGCAAAAGACGGGTTTATCCCGTTGTGTGCTGGGAACTCTCGGCTCCCAGCACACAGCGGGAGCCAATCGACGGGCGCAGCGCGACTCGCGCATGCGCCGTAGGGAACTGGGCAGTGAAGCCGCAGCGCTTCACTTCCTGGTTCCCTCACCGTGGGTGGAGGGGGGAGCAGCAGAGATGAGCGAACGCTCATCCTCTGCTGCGGGCGCGGCTGGACTCCAGGACAGGTAAGTGTCCTATTTTTAAAAGTCAGCAGCTGCAGTATTTGTAGCTGCTGGCTTTTTAAAAAAAATTTTTAATGGGCCATCCGCTTTAAAGGAACCTATTTAGAAAATAAAAAAACAAACCTTTACAACCCCTTGAAGCGTTTAGGCTCTTTTACACCTTCGACAACAAACGCTGCACCTATGAAAAGTAAACGCATTGGGTCACTTTTCCAAGGTGTTTGTAAGGCGGTGAGGAGGTGATATGTTGTGTTTTAACCCCATAAATGCCACAATTCTGCTTTGCATTGCACGCGGTCGCGGGGCAGTTGCAACACAACCCTATTTGTTTGAATGGGTTGCATTCAGAGGGTGGTAGTGCCTGTGAAACGCAACAGAAGATATAAATCCTGCATCCCAGCTGCAGCATGTGTACACCCCTTGCAGATGCCTTTAAGACCCCTTTCACGCTAAAAATAGCGCCTAAAAAGCGCCTGAAAAACTCCTGCACTGCATTCTCAATGTAAAAAAAAAACGAGGGCTTTCACACTGTGCTAGCGGGAGAAAATAAAATCTCCTGTCAGTAGCATCTTTGGAGCGGTGAGAGGAGCGGTGTGTTTACCGCTCCTTCCCATTGAAAACAATGGGAAACCGCGGTAATACCGCTGTCAATGCGCCTCTGTAGAAGCGCAAAGCGGGCGGTATTAACCCTTTTTGTCCGTTAGCGGGGGTTAATACCGCACCGCTAGCGGCCAAATACCGCGGCAATTCAGACGGTATAAATAGCGGCGATATACCGCCACTGCGCGTCCTGCCCCAGTGTGAAAGCGGCCTTAGCGAGTGATAAGTGTTAGATTTATTATCAGGGGTGGTTACAATTTTGGTGACAGATTCGGCAGATTACTTTAGGTAGAAACTGCTTTATTAGTAATGAAAACTTTGTGAACAGATCATCCCTGTGGGAATAATGGAAGAACGCAGATTTTCCCTATTCTAACCCCCGAAGATTAGTAACTTCATAACAAACGTATGTGGGCTAAACGGGAAGTTTTTTTGTATTTCTTCTTTTCGCCTTAAAGTGGCGTTTGTCATATGATGAAATGTCAGTACATATTAGTTAATGTGCGGAGTTCGGGTATTATTTATACGTTATTAGACATGAACTTTCAGCAGGCGAATGCAGTCTGTGCGCAGTTCATGCAGAGTGTCTTCTGTAGTGTAAATTGCCCCCAGACTCCACGTCCTGCTACACAATACCCCCCCTCCCCCCTCCTCCTCCTCCGCTGACAGTCATCCATGTTCAGCACACACGCTATAGCAGCGCACAACGCACTCTTGGCGTCAACAAGTACTTTAAAAAACCGCAACACTTATGTGAATTTCTTGCCAAAAAAATCCTTGACTCCGATTTTGTTTGTTACTCCAAAAATATGTTTTCGGAGGTTGCTTGTAATTGCTGTGAGCCGTGTTTTTCAGAAACAGGAAGAGTGGATGCAAGGTGTCACATCGCCAGATGACGGCGGAGCAATAATATTATCAAAGCCTGCGATCTTCCGGAGGTTAAATAGAACGCTTTAAAGACAAACTAGTTATTACTGTATGATTACCTCAAATTAACTTTCAGAAATGCTATTCCAAATTTGCAGGATTGAAATTTAAAGGCATATTTGTAAAGTCTACCTATTTATTTACTGCAGGTATTTATATAGCAAAGTAGGCAGCACATTCCTGTTGTACACTGATATCAGTCCGGCTGGTTCCTATAAATATGATTTATCATTTTGCGTCCAGAATCGCTGCATTTGTTTTGGGAACAGTTTGAGCATGTGCAGTACCTGACCGCGATATTGTAGAAAGTCTCGGTCAGGCAGCGGCGATATTACCGCTCGCGCCCCCTGTCATGGGAGCCAGCGCCGAGCTATGTCGCCCCTCCCGCTCGCCACCCCCAATGGACGCCTATGGATGCGCTGCATCTGGTGGGGGGTGGCAAACGCGAGACGCACAGCCTGCATCGCCGGTTTCCAGCGTGATCTGATCGTGCTGGAAACACAAAGTCGCGGTCAGGTACTGTACTGTATTTAGGGGCCAGCCAGACTAGAAGGGTCTTGTCCCCAAAGTTGTCTCACGAAATCGCTTGATTAAAGGGTTATTAAAGGATTTTTTTTTGTTCTTTAAAATAACAAACATATTATACTTGCCTCCACTGTGCAGTTAGTTTTGCACAGAGTGGCCCCGATCACCATCTTCTGGGGTCCTTCGGCGGCTGTCTCTGGTCCTCCCCGCAATTACTGACCACAGTAATGCGAGAGAGCTCGCATGGTGGTCAGTAATTGCGGGCGTGCTCCCGTTATACAGCGAGCGGCCATAGCTGCTTACTGTATCACTCAGCCCCACCCCTCGGTGCGCCGCATCACTGGATGTGATTGACAGCAGCACCAGCCAATGGCTGCGCTGCTCTCAATCCATCCACTCTAGTCAATCAGCAGCCAGGCTGAGCAGTGAAGAGGATCTCGGGACTGCGTGGGGAACTTTCGGGGGGTCAGGTAAGTATAAGGGGGGCTCGGGGGGCGGCAGCATCAGATGTGATTGACAGCAGCGCCAGCCAATGGCTGCGCTGCTCTCAATCCATCCGCTCTAGCCAATCAGCAGCCAGGCTGAGCGGCAAAGAGGTTTTCGGGACCGCTCGCGGGACTTTCGAGGGGTCAGGTAAGTATAAGGGGGGCTCGGAGGGGGGGCGGCAGCATCAGATGTTTTTTCACCTTAATGCATAGATTGCATTAAGGTGAAAAAACATTTTCCTTTACAACTCCTTTAAGGATGTGACTATCCTGACTAGGAATAAGTCTATACCCCCCGAGGATTTGTGGGTCTGGTTGAGGAGGTTTGGCAAAACGTTGTGCCCCCTATATAGGATTATGGATGATAATGGAATCTGGTCGGGTGGGTGGTCAGTGTCAATGAGGTTGAGTGTGTGGGAATGTGGTCCAGCATTTGCCTTCCTCTGCCTTTATTGGTAGAGATAGGATTACCGTCTTCTTCCCTGGTCAACCTAAGATGTGCCATAAATGTGGAGTCAAGGGACATTTCTTCTCTAAATGTCCAGAACAGAAGTGTTCTTTGAGTCAGGAACTGGGGCATCTGGCAAAGGGACTGTAACATCATTAAATATAACCTATGTCAGGGGTGCCCAACCAGTGGCCCGGGGGCCACATTTGGCCCGCAGAGCCCTGTGATGTGGCCCACGACCTCCTGCTCTGGGATGGAATAGAATAGAATACTGTTGGTAAAGGTCAGTTTATTACTAAAATCAGTGTATATATGGGCATATCTGTTCTGCAGTGGTTACTGGGCTGCTTTCAAACTGATCAGCAGGTGCAGAGCAGTGCACCTGCGGGTTACCTGCACAGAGCCATAAGCCCCTTTTACACGGTCAGTCCGACCCAATTGGACACTCCATTCACCTTCAAGAAGTAGCAGATGTAAATGGACTGTGTCCGTTTACAAACGCCTACCTCCAATCCGATCAGCAAAAAAGGTAGAGTGGGCTGCCATCCACTTGCTCCGCTCTTTGTGGCCCGCGACCGTTACCAAGTCGCTTAAGTGGCCCTCGCTCTTCAAAGGGTTGGGCACCCCTGACCTATGTGATAAGGTTGGTCACCTTTATAGCCGGTGCCCTGAGGCTTTGCACAATAAGCCAGAGTTAGTGGAGGAATCTTTCCGTCTGGATGGAGAAGAGTCTGGGTTGGCAGAGCTTGTACCAGGGGATCCTAGTGTCTCTGTCCCATCAGAATCTGTGTCTCCCCAGTCTGTGGTGTCAGTGTCCCACCAGTCTGTGGTGTCGGTGGTCTCCCAGTCAGTGTCAGAAAGTGTGGTTGTCAACGCTGTGTCTGCACCTATTGTTTCTCCTAGTCTAGTGAAGGCAGCGGAGGGTGCTGGACCAGAGTGTATAGTGGTGCCAACCCCTCCTCGGCGTGGCAGAAGTGCGGGTGGCGTGAGGGATGGATTGAAAGATGGTGGGAAGGGCATGAGGGTGGCTGGTGCAGAACGCAAGGTGAATGATGTGGAAGTCGGGGTGAATGATGTGGTTGGAGGGGTTAATGGGGGGTTTTGGAATCGCATCCTGATGGCAATTAAATCTAAAAATGTTTCTTAGCCTGGATTGTGGTTAAATTGAGGTTCAGGGTTTGTAATGATTTGGTTTGGTTTGTAATGTGATTAAAATATGTTTCTTTCTATGTTATCTTTTCAGGAAACGGTTTTCTTTACTCGCTGGTGTAAGCACGCTTGTTTTTGTTTAGTTGTTGTTTATTTTTATGTAAATATGTTTTTATTAATGAACTGTTTAATGAACTGTTTGTATGATTTTTAAAAAAAAAAATCGAATGAACTCGCCACAATCACAAACTATTCTTGCTATACATTTATATAGCTATGACATATTCCGGAGTGCTTTACAGAAAACACTGAGCCAGTTACATCAGTATCTGTTCCAGGTGAGCTTACACTCAGGACCAGTGCTACCACTAGGCAAACTAAGCAGCCGCCTAGGGCGCATTGCTGCCTAAAATTTGGCCGAACCTCCGCTTTAAGTAGAGGTCGCCTGCATCCCCCAGTATTGCCTTCCCTCGGGCGTAAGCGACTAAGTCTCAGGATCAGCAGGCAGCCGCTGCTCCGTTCGCACATAGTGTCAGAGGCGCAGCAGCGGCGGAGGACTGTGTCTGTGTCCCCACTCTCGAATGAATGGAAACAAGCAAGCACTCATTGAAGAGTGCTGGTAGGCTGCATTTTTTTTGGGGGGGGGGACATAATTTTTATTAAGGCATTTTAAACCAGACATACAAAATTTAAAAAAGGGTGGCCTTGGCAAAACACCAGGCCCCTCCTAGCCAACAATTGTATCTGAGTTAAACCACGCTTGCCATGCTTTGTCGAACTACTTCTCACACCCCCATGGAGAGATACGTTGCCTTATAGTATGGCATCATGGAATTCACAAGCCCCTTCCAGAAGGCAATACTGGGGGATGCAGGCGACCTCCACTTAAAGCCAGCAGCTTCAAATACGGCAGCTGCTGACTTTTAAAAAATAGACACTTACCTGTCCAGCGTGCCCGCGATGTCAGCAGCCGAGGCTGAGCAATCACTCGGTCCTCGGCTGCTTCCGCCGCCATCCTTGTGAGGGAATCAGGAAGTGAAGCCTTGCAGCTTCACTTCCCGATTCCCTACTGCGCATGCGCGAGGATCCCGGCACGCCATCACTGGTCCCCGCTCTCTTCTGGGCACAGTGTTTTCCAGAAGACAGTGGGGGAGGGGGGGGGTGACGTGCCAGACTGGATTCCCCGCGGGGATCCGAACCCGGAAGTGGTGCAAATACCTGTCTTAGACAGGTATCTGCACCCCCCTCCCCCTGAAAGGTGTCAAATGTGACACCGGAGGGGGGGGATCCAAAAAGCGGAGGTTCACTTTTTGTGTGAACCTCCGTTTTAAGCAAGATGGCCTTCCTCCCATAGAAGAATGCAATATTTAGTAACGTCCTGAGAGTTTTGGAGGGGACTGGTAGGCTGCATTTGATGGGTGCTGGTAGGCTGCATGTGATGGGTGCTGGTAGGCTGCATTTGATGGGTGCTGGTAGGCTGCATGTGATGGGTGCTGGTGGGCTGCATTTGATGGGTGCTGGTAGGCTGCATTTGATGGGTGCTGGTAGGCTGCATTTGATGGGTACTGGTAGGCTGCATTTGATGGGTGCTGGTAGGCTGCATTTGATGGGTGCTGGCGGGCTGCATTTGATGGGTGCTGGTGGGCTGCATTTGATGGGTGCTGGTGGGCTGCATTTAATGGGTGCTTCATTAAAAAGGTGGGGTATACATGGGCAGGGCAAAGGTGGTGGAGTCTGGGGTGGAGGCAGGGGGCAGCAACTTTTTTTTTTTCCTAGGGTGTCAAAAATCCTTGCATTAGCCCTGCTTACACTGCAATGTCCCACTACATTCATACGCTATTATTATTATATATTTACTGCATATAGCTGTGGCATATTCTGAGACGGTCTCATCAGTCTCTGCACCATAGGAGCTTACACTCTAATGTCCCCACCACAGTTACACACAGTAAATCCAGTTAACTTGCTGGTATATTGTTGGATTATGGTTGGATTCCAGAGAACCTGGATGCTTCCAAAAATCACCATGCAAACATACAAACTCCATGTTCTTATAGAGAATTCCACCCCGGGATTCCAGTGCCACAAAGTAACGTTTGGTGATGGCACAAAGGACAATTTCTCAATACAAAGTGCTGCCAGGAAGATAAAGTTAATAATAATAAGTACATACATACTGATTTTCTAGAGACATATATAATATTTCACCTTCCTCCCCATATCCTGGTTACCATTGTCATCCCCTGAAAGAGAAGTACGTACCTGACAGCATTTATATAAGATAAACAATATACAGCATAGTCCTCCATTGACATCAGCTCTATTCAGAGGAGACAATGGCTGTGTTATGGAGTGCTTACATTGTAGCAATGTGTGGAATATATCAGATACACAATCATCAGACAAATAGAACAGCTACATATTGTGAGAAGAATAGCTTATATAAAGCGAGAGAGAGAGGTGAAAGTCGCATCCACTCTCTGCACAGCCTCACAGCAGGGAGGAACAACAAGGCCCAGCATACCATAACACTTTACAATGCAGAGGGCTGCAACGTGTTTTTTTATTATTTATTTTTCTGGTGCCACCAGGGATGTTATTAAAGTATATCTAATTGTGTCCTATGCAGATATCATATGCTTCCCAGCTCTTTGTGGTCAAAGATATGCATCGTATTGTGAATACTTAGTATGGTGTACATTTTTTCCATTCTTTGGAGCACTTGGGACCATGGCACAGTGTTTTTATTATTATTATTATTATTATTATTATTATGTACTAGAAAATGTTTGGTTAACCAACCATGAATATAGGTTATTTTAGCTAAAATAATGTCATTTTGGGTAAGGCTAAATGCTGGTTTAGGTTAAGGTGACTAGATTTTTAAAATGAAATCTGGGGACATATATTTTAATTTATTTTTTTATTGGCAAATGATAAACTATTTTATGAGCATATTTTCCTTAAATGATATATGCAGTGTATGTGTTATGTGTTTATATGGAATTATTATATGATATATACGTTATTTATGGAAGTTATTTATTTACTCACTGGTGTCCATCAATGCAGTCCCAATCAATTCAGCCTCACCAGTGTCCATCAATGCAGCCTCATCGGTGTCCATCAATGCAGCCTCACTAGTGTCCATCAATGCAGCCTGTTCAGTGCCCATCAATGCAGCCTGTTCAGTGCCCCTCAACGCAGCCCGTTCACTGCCCCTCAATGCAGCCTGTTCAGTGCCCACCAATGCAGTCTGTTCAGTGCCCAACAATGCAGCCTGTTCAGTGTCCATCAATGCAGCCTGTTCAGTAGGTGGAACTTGACATCTGACAGTCCGGTAAGCGGGAGATCCCTGCTCTGTATAATTCGGCAGCACTCCCCCGCCCATTTAAAAAAAAGCCCAGCGAGACCCATGGTCAAGCCGGCCCTGGATGCCCCCCCTCTGCCAAGCTTGCGGGGCACCCACCCAGGATCGACCCTGTATTCGGGGACAAAACCAGGGACAGACTTCTTCCAGGGACAGTGTTCTCGGTCCGGGGACTGTCCACGGAAACCGGGGACGTCTGGTCACCCTAGTTTAGGTATTATCTGCCTGGTTGAACAGCTCTGACATATTCTGCAGTACTGTACACAGAACATTGAGCCAGTCACATCAGATTCTGTACCAAAGGAGCTTGCACTCTAATGTCTCACATCAGACTCTGTACCAAAGGAGCCTTCACTCTAATATCCTCATCACAGTCACACACTGTTATACATTTATATAGCTCTGACATATTTTGCAGTACTGCACACAGAACACAAGACTGAACCAATCACATCAGTTTCTGCACTGAAGGAGCTAACACTCTAATGTCCTCATCACTGTCCCACACTATTATTATACATTTACAGTTGTGCCCAAAAGTTTGCATATCCTGGCCATATCCTGTGACATTTTGGCATTAATATTGCCTGACCTGACCTTGGCTTGGCCTGGTATCAAAAGAGCCCCTTATTGTTTAATATCCTTTTCCATCTTTGTAAAGTTTCATTACCTTGTTACGCAGGTTTTTTGACTGTGAGATCTGTTACCATTATGATTTAAAAAGGATCCAAAAAATTATGTAATAATAAATGGCTTCATGTGATTGCTATCCTTAAATAAAAGACAGTTTTTTGGCATTATCATTCATATTTTCAATATCAATGCCAAACTTTCACAATTTCTGCCAGGGTATGCAATTTTTTGAGCACAACTGTATATAGTTCTAACTTATGCTGTATGCTGTACAGTGAACACTGAGCCAGTCACATCAGTCTCTGCGCTACAGGAGCTTACACTCTAATGCCCTTATTACAGTCCTGTGCCATTATTATACATTGATATAGCTCTGACATATTCTGTAGTCCTATACAGCGAACACTGAGCGAGTCACATCAGTTTCTGCAACAGAGAAGCTTACGCTTTAACCGCTTAAGGACCGCCCTATGCAGATTTACTGTAGTGGGGCCACCCTCCTGCACAAAATCATGTACAGGTATGTGATTTTGTGCACAAGGTCTGGGGCAAATGTGAGCTGCTGGCGACCCACTCCCGCTGTGGTTGAACACAGCTGGAGCCAATCAGCAGAGGAAGACAGAGATCTGTGTTTCTGCTTTGCACAGAACTGCAGTCTGCCTTGTTTACATAGGCAGACCACCGTTCTGCCTCTTCAGGTCCGGCGGGACCCACTGATCATACTTTGAAGAGGCAGGACGGCAGTCTGCCTATGTAAACAAGGCAGACTACTGTTCTGTGCTAAGCAGAAACACAGATCTCTGTCTTCCTTCAGTCACAGCATCCCCCCACCCCCCCCCCACAATTAAGAAGACCTCCCTAGGAGCACACTTAACCCTTTGACCACCCCTGATATAAACCCCTTCCCTGCCAGTGTCATTAGTACAGTGTCAGTGCATATTTTTTAGCAGTAAAAACCGCAGAAGTGATCAAATATCGCCAAAAGAAAGCTCTATTCATGGAGAAAAAAAATACATCAATGTTTTTTGTGTACACCATAGCAGAACCTTGCAATTGTCAAAGTAACACAGTGTCGTATCGCAAAAAATTGCCTTGTCATAAAGGGGGAGAAACCTTCCGGGGCTGAAGTGGTTAATGTTCCTCCACAAATATCTAAATAAAACTGCAGTAAATTAATATTTTAGGGCTGTTACTGATTAAAAAAAAAATTAAATCGATTAATCGTCTCATTTCGATTAATTATAACGCACATACATTTTTCGGACCACCACCATATATAGTCCCCACTGTAATATCCACAGACATCTCCCCCCCACTGTAATATCCACAGACATCTCCCCACTGTAATATCCACAGACAATCCTCCCCACTGTAATATCCACAGACATCTCCCCCCACTGTAATATCCACAGACATCTCCCCACTGTAATATCCACAGACAATCCTCCCCACTGTAATATCCACAGACATCTCCCCCACTGTAATATCCACAGACATCTCCCCCACTGTAATATCCACAGACATCTCCCCCACTGTAATATCTACAGACATCTCCCCCACTGTAATATCCACAGACATCTCCCCACTGTAATATCCACAGACATCTCCCCCAATGTAATATCCACAATCACCCCCATCCCCATTGTAATTTACACAATCTCCCCCACTGTAATATTCACAATCTCCCCCAATGTAATATCCACAGACATCTCCCCACTGTAATCCACAGACATCTCCCCACTGTAATATGGTCCACATCTCCCTATTGTATAGGAAGATTAGTGTCAGTGACAATCTGTCATGGACCATGAAATACTGAAGTGTTTCCAAGTGAAATCCTAATTCATGTATTACAGAAGATGAGACATTACGGATAGTTCATGTGAAGGACTTTTATGCAATTGCCTATATACTTCAGTTTAATTCTCTCCCTGCTATTTTAATGTCTGTGTGTTATGGGTAAAAGGGTGAATGTCCCGAAAGCGCACTGGCTACAGGAAGATTTGGAATTTCTGGCTGCTCAGGAATGGGACCTGGAAATCGCCTACAAACAGCTGCTAGACTCCGCTCAGCAGCAGGGTGAGGTTCCCTTTGCCTGGGACTATGAGGAAATATAAGCTGACAGTACTGAAATCCTGGCTGAAGAATCGTCCATGTGGCAGGGTAACAGTGTGCTTTGCGAACCTGCCCCTGCAGCTATGGACCAGGAGGTTATATGGCGGATGCAGCAAATGCTGACTGGCCTTGATGATCCTGTTTCTGCATGGGATGATCTTGAATGGAGGAATGTGCCTGTCCAGCAGTATGCCAGTGAATCGGCAGTAGAAAATCTGGAGATTGCCATTTCCAAAGCTGAAGTTTTGACCGCAGGGCCGAGCTCTGCTAACCTCTGCTCAGTACCTATAGCATCTTCTGGGTTACATGGACAGGAGATGGTGAACCTCTATCCCCAGACACCAGTTGCAGAGCCAGGGGATTTAATAGATTTTTCTGCGGAGGAAGAACAACCTGATGGGCCTCCAGCAGAAGAGCTGGGATCAGGGCCAAACTTCATTGTGCTCTGCCCAGCACCAAGAGCAGTATTTGTGGAGTTACAAGGAACTTCCCCAGCTGAAGCGCTGGTCACCGGACAGAGGGATGAAGACCTCTGCCCCACCCCTGTGGCAGTTCCGGAGGCTCAGGGTGAGAAGATGGCGATCACTCCCCAGCCACAGATTACAGAATGTATGGACGGTTCAGAGGATATTACGGATTATGCACCCCCAGCAGAAGTGCTGGCAACAGGGCAGAGTGCTAGCCATCTCTGCTCAGCACCAGGACCAACTGTGGAGTCCCAGGGAGCCAGGACGGTTGGCCCCCCTCCCCAGCAACCAGCTGAGGTGGTAAAGCTCTTACTCCCAGCTGAATCACTGGCAGCAGGACAGGATGCTACTGGCGGCTGCACCCCACTACAGCTTGAGCGGATATTGGTGAATGGGACTGTGGTCTCCACTCACAGCAAACCAGCGGAAGAGCTGACAACAGAGCAGAGTGCCCCGGGCCTCTGCTCTCAACTAACAGAAGATGGGGTTCCTGTGGTAGTGGATGGGACTTCGATCTCCACTGACACAACCCCAGAAAATGGTGCATCTCTGAGACAGGAGGATGTCGGCTTTGCTTTGCAAGCACCGGGGGATTTTCACCTCATACCAGTGGATGGGACTTCAGTCTCCACTGGTATACCCCATAAATGGTGGCCAGTTGGCCAGATCCCCAACAGTATGATGGACTGAGCCCAGCCACCCAGTCGTCTCTCCAGCGGCTGAAAGGACTCCAGGGAGAAGGGCCAGTCCAGGCCCCTCCCCAGTGGCAGACGTGTTCCCTGAGAGAGGCAGAGGATGGCGGGGTGAGTAATGCTCTGTCTGGAGCAAGTTATTTGGGTTACTGTATGGATACCGGCATTGGGGGACTGGAACTACTGACTAAGTTCAGAGTCAACCCATCTGGTGTCTCCTACTGTGTTAGTCTCCTGCCAAAAGGGGAGCTGTGTGCCAGACCTAGCCGGGACAGGGGCTTTTGGAGAGGACTGAATGCAAGCCTCTTGCCGTCCGATTATGGGCCAGGGCCTCAAACCAGGAAGGCGGATGGTTTATCCCGGCAGACAGTCCTGGAACCTTAAGACAACTTGTCCAACATCCTCGAGTGACCCATTTGGGTCCCACTGTGGATGTTGAACTATTTCCCAGGGGGAGTAATGTCATGGACCATGAAATACTGAAGTGTTTCTATGTGAAATCCTAATTCATGTATTACAGAAGATGGGACATTACGGATAGTTCATGTGAAGGACTTTTATGCAATTGCCTATATACTTCAGTTTAATTCTCTCCTTGCTATTTTAATGCCTGTGTGTTATGAGTAAAAGGTGACTTTTTGTATTCTAAAGGGTTTCATGACTTTTTGCAACCATGTGCTCTATAGAGTCTGCCTCTAGCCCTGGATAATTGGATTACTTTACCCTGTCTCCAGGATAGAGGCCTCGGTAAAACCTGTTTAAACCAGATTGCCATGCTGCCAGTAAGGGACAATGACCTTTCAATGCTTAGAACAGACTATTGGAATGCTAAGTGGATTGTGAAATACCTTTCCATTGTGTTCTGCAGATGAATAGCCGTTGTCAGAGACGAGACGCCTAGCCACCTTGTCCGGCTACCTGATTAGATAATTGACTCATGTTAGTTGTTGTTCTGATTGCTTCATAGTAGTAATTACCCCCTGGGGCTTTTGTCTCAATACACATAACAGTCTTTCTATTCAAACCTTTCTGACCAATCTCTGCTGTGTCATTTTCAAGTCCTCATTTGCATGGTTAAGGAGGACCTGATGGGAGTATGCCTGCCTAAAAAGGACCAATAAGAAAGCGGTTGTTGGGGGCGGGATGTTCCAAATTCTGTATAAAAGTGTGCTGTGGACTTCCAATAAAGTGTGTCCTGTTTACATCCAGCATTAAGCTTTGGCTCATGTGTGGATTATTCGGCGATTCCAGGGATATTCCTATTTGTGGAATATTGGGTGATTTTCTTTTATTAGAAAAGAAGGGAATGGATGACGGGGATATTTTCTACTACCGTCACACGATCCAACGGTGCAGCCATCTGCTTCTATAGGCTGTCCATGAGTAACACTCTTTGATCGACTTTATGGCCTTGGAGGTCCAGAGTGATGTCATGATGTCACCTCCGGTCCAGGCTGGAAAAAAATAAATAAAAATGAATTAAAAAAAAAAAAATATTCATGCTACTAGCTTTAAAGAGAAACATATATGGTGCTAGTGTTTGAAATCAATCGAACGCTCATCGCTACCTATATCAGAGAAGTTTAGCAACTAACTATATATACATGTACAGTATCTCACAAAAGTGAGTACACCCCTCACATTTTTGTAAATATTTTATTATATAATTTCATGTGACAACACTGAAGAAATGACACTTTGCTACAATGTAAAGTAGTAAGTGTACAGCTTGTATAACAGTGTAAATTTGCTGTCCCCTCAAAATAACTCAACACACAGCCATTAATGTCTAAACCGCTGGCAACAAAAGTGAGTACACCCCTACATGAAAATGTCCAAATTGGGCCCAATTAGCCATTTTCCCTCCACGGTGTCATGTGACTCATTAGTGTTACAAGGGCTGAGGTGTAAATAGGGAGAAAGTGTGTTAAATATGGTGTTATCGCTCTCACTCTCTCATATAAAGATGGCCTAGGCTATAAGAAGATTGTCAATACCCTGAAACTGAGCTGTTTAACACCATGGTCGACCAAAGAAGTTGAGTGCACGTGCTCAGCATCATATCCAAAGGTTGTCTTTGGGAAATAAACGTATGAGTGCTGCCAGCATTGCTGCAGAGGTTGAAGGGGCGGGGGGTCAGACTGTCAGTGCTCAGACCATACGCCGCACACTGCATCGAATTGGTCTGCATGACTGTTGTCCCTGAAATAATCCTCTTCTAAAGATGATGCACAAGAAAGCCTGCAAGCAATTTGCTGAAGACAAGCAGACTAAGGACATGGATTACTGGAATCATGTCCTGTGGTCTGATGAGACCAAGATAAACTTATTTGGTTCAGATGGTGTCAAGTGTATGTGGTGACAACCAGGTGAGGAGTACAAAGACAAGTGTGTCTTGCCTACAGTCAAGCATGGTGGTGGGAGTGTCATGGTCCGGGGCTGCATTAATGATGCCAGCACTGGGGAGTTACAGTTCATTTAGGGAAACATGAATGCCAACATGTACTATTATATAAACTAATATAGTGAAGATCGCTAAGGGCAAAAAAGGAACTTATAACAGAAAACCAATGACTAAATGTAACCATAATGCTGCGTACACACGGTCGTTTTTTGCGATGAAAAAAAACGTCGTTTTTTAAAACGTCATTTAAATTGATCGTGTGTGGGCAAAACGTTGTTTTTTTTCTTCAAAAAAACGATCAAAAAAAATTCCAACATGCTTGAATTTGTTGTGTCGTTTTTCAAAACGTCGTTTTTTGTTTCACAAAAAGTCACGTGTGTAGCAAAAACGTCGTTTAAAACGACGTTTTTCAACCCGCGCATGCCCAGAAGCTAGTTATGAAGCGAGCTTCAATGGAAAAGAGTGGTGAACGTAACCTCGCTTTTTGTGAAAAAAACTATGGTGTGTATGCAACATCGTCTTTGAAAAGTGACGTTTCAAAAACGTCGTTTTTTACTTCACAGAAAACGTCGTTTTTTTCATCACAAAAAATGATCGTGTGTACGCGGCATAAGTCATTCAATATAAAACTTTCAGCAGCCACTTAAAATACAAAACAACTAAAATTATAGTAAATTACAATAAGCAATACAATTCTTATCCATTACTACAGTAGCGCTAGTTGTCACTATAGACTGTAACCCCTCTTTCCTATGACCATGCATAGAAGGAATTGATATTAAGATGAAGGGATGTAAGCAAGAGTTCAGTGAAAGAAGTGCTCTAAAAGAGTGGTAAGTTCTCCGCTGCAGGTGACATCAAACGTGCACACTCCACACCTCAGGCTTCTCCTGTGTCAATCTCCCCTTATGGGTACTATTTACTCACCAGAAGGTAGAGTTCAACGTGCTCTGAACCTCTGCACCATCCGATTTCCTACAAATACTGTACTATGATATACTAAAGCAAACAAAGCATGATCCCCTCCCTTCGGAGACTGGGCCGCAGGGCAGTATTCCAACATAATGACGACCCCAAACACACCTCCAAGATGACCACTGCCTTGCTAAAGAAGCTGAGGGTAAAAGTGATGGACTGGCCAACCATGTCTCCAGACCTAAACTCTATTGAGCATTTGTGGGGCATCCTCAAACGGAAGGTGGAGGAGCGCAAGGTCTCCAACATCCACCAGCTCTGTGATGTCATCATGGAGGAGTGGAAGAGGACTCCAGTGTCAACCTGAATAATGGTGGCCACAAAAAATATTGAAACTTTTGGCCCAATTTTAACATTTTCACTTAGGGGTGTACTCACTTTTGTTGCCAGCGGTTTAGACATTAATGGCTGTGTGTTGAGTTATTTTGAGGGGACAGCAAATTTACACTGTTATACAAGCTGTACACTCACTATTTTACATTGTAGCAAAGTGTAATTTCTTCACTGTTGTCACATCAAAAGATATAATAAAATATTTACAGAAATGTGAGGGGTGTACTCACTTTTGTGCGATACTGTGTATATCTATAGATCTATAGATAGCATATATATCTATGTATATATATATATAGATAGATATATATACTGTATGTCAGTATATAATCTCTGAAATGTGAAGAACTGGCTCCTTCTTCCCGGAATACATCTAATATCCGAAAGGTCTTGTGTCATCTGTAGATTTGTGAGGTGATTGATCACCGGTTTGGTCCATCTATTTGTATTGTGTTAATTAGTTACCATCCATGTTGCCAGAAACACAATTCTTATGTAGTGGGTGCCCTCCATGACAAGCCCCAGATGAAAAATGACAGCTCCCTTTGTAGTTTGGCGTTCCCTCACGCCTGGGTCACCTCTGCTGTTTCCAGAAGGCTTCTGGGTAGTTTCAAATATGGAGTCAAAGCCTTTCCAGCAATAACACACAAGATTTACGGTCGGAGAGAATTTCCAGCAACATTCAGAGGCACTTTCTGCGTCTGGTCCATTCATATCACCAGTAATAAGATCTTCGGGCGGTGCCATTGCTCTATGAGTGTAAATTATAGAAATCATAATTTTTTTTAATATGGATTAATATCATTTATACTTCTATGTCTGCAGTTTAACTTTCTAACTATAACTAAAGTACGGCCGCGTACACACGGCAGAGATCCTCGACGGGCAGAACACATTGTTCCGCCTGTCGAGGCTCTCTGCCGGCCGTCGAAATCGGCGACCCGCCCGTCAGGAATGGCAACCAGCCATTCATCCAGGCGGGCCGTCGAGGAAATAGAGAGCGTGCTCCCTATTTCTGCTCGACGGGCTTCCCGACGGGAAGCTCGCCGAGACCGTACACACGGCCGAGGTCCTCGCTGGAATGCACATTCCAGCGAGGTTCTCGCTGGTTTTCAGCGAGAACCTCGGCCGTGTGTACGCCGCCTACAGTATAAGCAGTCTGCAATTGAAACATTTTACCATAGTTGTCTATTCCTTTATCTTTTAATATTATCATTCAAAAAACAGCGGAGACTGGTTCATAAGGGGCGCAGGGGTGCCGTCCCTCTAATCTCCATGCACCGGCCCCTAATCTCTAAGTGGGGCGCAGGAATCATGCATTTCTATGGGACCCCAAGGCTCTAATTGGCTTCAAAAAGGTAAGGCTTTGGGTGCAGATTAGGCATGTGCAAAAGTGAAAAATTAGTTTTGTTTCGTTTCGTTTCAATTCGTCATTTAATAAATTTCGTTAAGTTAGGTTCGTTACATGTGTTGAATTCGTTTTCGGAATTCGTTCGTTTTCGACCGAATTTCGAAAAATACGGTCGAAATCGAAAATATTTCGACCGTTTTTCGAATTCGTTCGTTTTCGACCGAATTTCGAAAAAAACGGTCGAAATCGAAAATATTTCAACCAGATTAGAAAACAAATAGTCTCTTTTCTAATAGAATTTTTTTCGAATTAAATTCGAAATTTTTTTTTTTTTTTTTTTTTTTCGAATTCCGATCGAATTTAGTCCGCGGGTATTCGATTCGGAATTCGAAAAAAAAAATTCGATTTCGACTTTTTTTTTTTTTTTTTTTTTTTTTCGAAATTCGGTCGAAAATGAACGAATTCGGAAAACGGTCGAAATTTTTCGTTATTATAGCAATTCGGAAATTCGTATGCATCCGAATGTCCGAATAATGGAAAATTCGTCCGAATTTCGATTCGGAACGAAACGAAATGCACATGCCTAGTGCAGAGCACTGGACCCGAGCCTACCCACTTGTGACATTAGAAAATGTTGATTCGCTCTTGTTTTCCTACTTCTCCTCCCAGCCAATCAGTACAGGAAGTGGGTCCTAAGACCGGATTGGCCAGGAGAAGCGACCGGATTGGCCGGGAAGAGAAGCCAAGGAAGCCGCCAGTGACCTGTATGGTGTAAATGCAGGGCTGGCAGGCGAGTGAGACAGTAGGCAGGATGAGAGTTTGTTTGCCGCCCCTCCAAAAAATGGAGCACCAACCACCACTGTTAAAAAGTAAACAACACTTTAAACCAGCTGAGATTCAATTCATGTATGGGCAGGCTGATTGTACCCAATCCACTTAAATAAAATCAGCATGTAAGATTTCTAGCATGAAATTTTTGCCAGTGGCTATAGCCTCTAGCAATAACCACTGTGTTCTTCTGGCAGGGATGGATCCCTCCCCCTTCCTCTGGGAGAACACAATAGCTCCACAGAAGGGATTCCCCCAACAGTGACTGTGTTGATGGGGGAGTCAAATCATTTTCTTTCCAGCGACCCTGGGAAAATGTAGCAGTTTAAAAGAAAAAAAAATCAAATAAAGAAAAAATAATATAGCGTATACAATTACATACGCAAGAAGGAACTGGCTGAAGAAGGAACCAATGAGCTGTTCTGAAACTCTATGACAGATTTCCTGTCCACTTCCTGTTTGTGTTCCATGCTGGTTTCTGTCTTGCTCCCTCTGACATCATCCCCAGGCTCCAGCGTGATTGTGTCCTCTGAACATTCACAGCACAAGTCGGTTGTTATCTCATGAACGTCCCTGGAAGCTTTACCATCACAGACTGGGACTGCCCTGCCACTGGAACTAATCCTGGACACACTTACCTGCTACATGACTGTTTCATCCACTTTCTTGTAAGTGTTTTTAACCCCTTTAGGGGATATTAAAAGTTTTATACTTCTGCATTTCGAGTCGCCTTGTTTGTTTTTCTGTTTCCATTAGAGATTGCTTGTCTCCCTGAGTGCTGCCTAAAGTGTGTGAAGATTTGCTACCCTCTCCAAAACAGACTTTATCTGTCAGGATTCAAATGCTTGGAGCACCCTGGGTATACACATTTTTCTACACAGTAGAAAAATTCAGAGGCACTTACCAGTTTTCCCCGGCAGGAAAACTGCCAGGAGAGCATTTGGCCGGGAATCCCGGCCGTGTGTATGCTCCCTAGTAGTTTTCCCAGCAGGAAAACAGCCGAGAATCCCAAAGGGAAAATAGAGAACCCTGCTCTCTATTCTCTCGTTGGGTTTACCGGAAGAGTGTTTCCTGCCGAGAAAACCGGTCTTCTGTATTCTTACCTGTCCCAGGTAAACCCGCGCATGCTCAATAAGAGTTTGACGCATGCGTGGTAGCATACAAGTTTAGTGTGGGGTGTAGCAAGATGGCGGCGATGGCATTGAATGTGACGAGCGCCGGCTCATCATAGTCAATGATGTCACCGCGTTCTTGCCATTCAAAAGAATGGCGGTTCTTTTGAATGGTCGTCTGTATGCAAATCAGATTTCAGGAACCCCCTGCAACACAAATTTCATTTTTGATAAGATACTTCCAATAGTAACATGTGTACAGGAATGCAGGCCCAGCAGCTTTCCTCATTAGTGCCCTGCAGGTGGACAGCTGATTAATAATTTTGAAACCACTCCCATTAGACCCACTCGGCACAGAGGCACAGAGGAACAAGCAGTGATTTCTTCAGACTAACAAAAGGTAGGAATCTGCAAAAAGGTTGTTAAAACCTTGCAATGTACATAGATCACCCAGGTGGGAATGTTTTTTTATCAACACAAGTGGAGTCACGCTTTAAATTGTCAGCATTCTGATTAACGTGGACCTGTTTTTCATGCTAAGTGCAGCATGCTTAGTAATGTATCATTGTAAGACATTCAGGTACTTATTACCTCTTAAACCCTGTATTGGATATCTGATGGAATCTGATGGATTTTTTTGTCAGATATCCGATGAAGCTGACTTTCATCAGTCTTGCTTACACACCATCAGTCAAAAATCCGATTGTGCCAAAACGCGGTGACGTACAACACTACGGGGAGCCGAAAAAAATGAAGTTCAATGCTTCCGAGAATGCGTCGACTTGATTCTGAGAATGCGTGGATTTTTGTCCGATGGAGTTCCACACAGACGATCGGGTTTTGCTATTGGTTTTTTAGCCAAAACATGTTCTATTTTTTTCACTGATGGAAAAAAATGATGGGGCCCACACACAATCGGTTTGTTAGATAAAAACAGTCCATCTGTCTGTTTTTTAATCGGACAAACCGATCGTGTGTACGCCGCTTAACACTCCTTCTGGTATTGCCTTAATGTGATTTTTCCTCCAGAAGGATGTTAAGGCATCATCCAGGACCACCATGTGCTGCCTGGACAGAATTGTGTTACGTAATAACTAGTCTAAGTTAAGCTGGTCATATTCATTTATGTTACAAAAAAAATACCTTTGTCTGGGTGTTCTGCCACATTTTACATAATAACATAGTTAGATTCTGTCCTCTTCCCCTTTGCGTGAGCCATGTTCCTGGTTTGGCATTTTCCTGAATCCACTGGAGACCATTAGCACATCCCAGTCCTCCCAGTGGAGAACTTTTTTCGTCCCTTAAATACACTCCACCACTCAAGATTTCAGGGAGTCTTATTGATTGGCAAAACACTTATCAGTGATGGACATCTCATAGTATTCAGCAGTGTCACACTGATCTTAATCAATAGTGTGCATTAAATGATACGTGTTCTACAATTAGATTCCAGGTAGTGACACTCATAGAAGGCCAATAACTTGGGATGTTACCAGAATGAAACCAAGCCAAGATACTGCACACTAAAAATGAAATAAAAATAGAAGAGCAGAGATAGATAGATAGATAGATAGATAGATAGATAGATAGATAGATAGATAGATAGATAGATAGATAGATAGATAGAGAGAGACAGACAGACAGACAGACAGACAGACAGACAGACAGACAGACAGATAGATAGATTACTGTGCACAGTATTTAGTGAAGAATTGCTGTAGAGAAAAGCCCCATACACAGTATTAGATTTTCTGCAGATTTTGTCCGCAGATTTGCCAAAACCATGTAATATGAGGTCAAACCTTAACAGCTTCAATTTGTATGCAGTCAGGCAGGCCCTGGCACTACATGGTTTTGGTAAATCTGCAGAAAAATCTAATGATGATGAAGTGATGAATGTGCTTACTTTATTACGAATGGCAGGTTTACCAGAACGAGCGCTCCCGTCTCATAACTTGCTTCTGAGAATGCGCGGGTTTTTAACGTCGTTTTAGCCCACACACTATCATTTTTTACAACCCGAATCCTGACATCGTTTAAAACGTTGTTAAAAAATGCAGCATGTTCAAAAAAAAAAATTGTCGTTTTTCAGAACCCGAAAAATTATGTGAAGCCCACACATGATCATTTTAAATGAATTTTTTTTTAAATGTTTTCTTCATGCCGAAAAATGATTGTGTGTACGCGGCATTAGAAATCAGCACCTGACACTCTATCCAAAACGAAAAAAAAAAAAAATGTTTGGATAAGGTTGAGTCTACAATCTTTTTGATGGCTGAAGAATTTTTAGACCCACCATGTAACTACAGGTGAAACTCGAAAAATTTGAATATTGTGAAAAAGTTAATTTATTTCACTAATGCAACTTAAAAGGTGAAACTAATATATTAGTGTGTAGTGTGTGGGGTTTCATGAGCTGTAAGCCATAATCATCACAATTATGACAAATCACAGCTTAAACTATCTTGCTTTTCATGTAATGAGTCTATCTCATTTATTAGTTTCACCTTTTAACCACCGCACGATGATATACGTCAGCAGAATGGCATGGCTGGGCACATGGACGTATATATACGTCCCCTTTATAAACCCAGGCGGGGGGAGCGAGCGCGCCTTCGATGGCGTGCTCGTGACCCGGTCCAAAGCTCCGTGACCGCACCCGCGGGACCCACGGATCCAATAGCCACAGGTGTCCCGCGATCGCGTCACAGGAGCTGAAGAACAGGGAGAGGTGAGTGTAAACAAACCTTCCCCATTCTTCTCTGTTCCCTGATATAGGGAACGACGATCACTGACATCACATGTCCAGCCCCGCCCCCCTACAGTTAGAAACACGCATGAGGTCACACTCATGCCCCCTAGTGGTTAAAATATTAATAAAAATGCCATAAAACTATCCCCTATTTTGTAAACGCTATAAATTTTGCGCAAACCAATCGATAAACGCTTATTGCAATTTTTTTTACCAAATAGGTAGAAGAATACGTATCGGCCTAAACTGAGGGAAAAAAAATGTTATACCTTTTTTGGGGATATTTATTAAAAATTGTCACTCTATTTTTGTTAATATCGCAAAAAATAAAAACCGCAGAGGTGATCAATTACCATAAAAAGAAAGCTCTTTTTATGGGAAAAAAAGGACGTCAATTTTGTTTGGGAGCTACGGTGCACGACCGCGCAATTATCAGTTAAAGCGACGCAGTGCCGAATCGCAAAAAGGGGCAAGGTCCTTAACCTGCAAATTGGTCCGGGACTTAACCGGGTAAGTTGCATTAGTGAAATAAAGAACTTTTGCACAATATTCAAATTTTTTGAGTTTCATCTGTATGTATGTAACTATGTCCCCATTGTGTCCCCAAATCTAATGCCTCGTACACACGGTCGGAGTTTTGACCATACAAAAGTCTGTTGTGAATCCGTCGAAAGCCTGTCTGTTGTGAATCCGGAAAGATAGAGAACAGGTTCTCTATCTAAGGTCTGTCGGACTTCCGACCAAAAAAGTCAGATGGAGGCTACACACGGCCGGACTTTCAAAGAAAAAAAGCCTGTCTGACTGGCATAAGAGTCATCCAACCAGCAACAAACACAGCAGAAACCAAACAAAGAGAAGGTATTTTGGAAGGCACACAAGGAACGGACATTGGTACGCCAGTATTTTTCAGTGCCATTAAAAAAAACTCCAATATCACCTTATTTATCGGACAATAAATACTACTTACGAAGATTTGGGGGAAAACAAGTTCTAATTCACCTCTAATACAATTATCCTCCCTTCAAAAGCTTTCAAAACAAACACAAATATTGATAATCGCTATGTTCTAAAAAAGAGAAACGAGGCAGACTTTTTACTGAGAAATCAAAATATAATGAAGCATTCAACAGAGCATGATTAAAGACCGCGCAGAGCTTCGTATGACACTTGATTGCCGCTGGATTATTAGACTGGAGACAGGAGACGCTGGTGTGATAATAGCCTGTTAAGTAACTCAGCTTTGCATCTCTTTTGATTACAATTTTATATGCAAATTAAAAAAAATAGGATAAAAAAAGAGAAAGCCAAAAGCAGCTGCTGAAGATGAGCGAAGTTCTTAGAATGCGTTCTGATGGTGGATTCTTTCCCACAATCACTTTTACCAAAACTCACATCCTGACTGATGGTAAACATAGGGCTTTCTATTGATCTCAGGGATGAGTGATGAAATTTGAGTGAAATTTCACCTCCAATTGATTTTTTGCTGCAGTGCGGTGCAGTTGCAGTGCAGTGCAGTACGTTGTGTGAAATCAGCCCATTGAAAATCACGGGCTGCCAATGCACCAAAACATTCTGAGAATTGGATGTGTCACAAACTTGCTCCATTCACAAAGCGGGTCCCCCACTGACAGCTGAAATAAAAAAAAAACACAATTGCTGGCAATTAAAAAATGCAAAAAAAACTGTGTGCCCCCCCTCTCAAATCCACACATGACAATGATATGGATTTTGAAGAGAACCCCCATGCCAAAAATATTTGAAAAATGGCGAGGGGGCCCTCCCAAAATCCAGCAACCTGGCAAATCAATGAAGGGAGGGGACGAGTGAGCTCCCCACCTCCCTCCTAAACTATACCAGGGCACGTGCCCTCAACATGGGGGAAGGTGTTTTGGGCAAGGGGTTCGCTGCCCCCCCAAAGCACCTTGCCCTCATGTTGATGGGGACAAGGGCCTCTTTCTCACAACCCTGGCTGGTATTTGTGGGGGTCTGTGGATGGGGGGCTTATCAGAATCTGGAAGTCCCCTTTAACAAGGGGGCCCCCAGATCCCCCCCCCCCCATGTGAATGAGTATGGAGTGCATACTTGGTCAGTGACGTCAGAAGGTTGCAGTGCCACCAGGTGACATAGCCTTACTTATATAAGAACTGTCAAACGGCTTAGCCTGCAGTAAGCGTGGGTAGGAGTACTGTGTACCCCATACTCATTCACATGGATGGGTGGGATAGGATCTGAGGGCCCCATTGCTTGTTACCAAGCACTAGGTCATTAGTGCTTTGCTTGTAAGTACATTTTTATGTCCAATAAAGTGTTTTAAGTCATACAGAGAGCACTATGTACTTATTTCTGATTTTACATGGTGCAACGATTTTTTCCGGTTCCCACTGAGTGTGAGATTCAGTTGTAGTTTTCGAACAGTGTGATCACATTGCTATCGGATTCCCACAGAGGCACCAACCATCCATAACACCCTTTAAGCCCCGTACACACGGTCAGACTTTTGACCGGCCAGAATCACATCAGAATTTCGACAGAATTCCATTTTCTAAACTCAGACGAAATTTCTCGGAATTTCCGATGAAAAAAATCCAATGGGGCATACACACGGTTGGATTTTTTTACCTGCACATGATTGGATAATAGAAATCAGTAGAGCTTCCCCTCAGATCTAGAACAACTGCACCTGCAGTGCACAGTATATTTGTCTTTAGTAAATCAACCCCATGGTTTCTTCAAAGTGTACCTGTGTCCATATGAATTTTACAATATCGCTACTTACATGGCAGAAGAGGTACCTGAAGGCCAGTTCCTTCCTGAGTGACAGAGACCCCGAAAGCCCCAAATCTCAAGGTGCTTTGCCCAGGTGACTACGCCATATATTTTTTTTAAAACAAATGAATACCCCTACAGGTAGGCGGGACTTTAAAGGCAACTTGAACACAAATTGAATTAGTTATAAACATACATTTGTTGGTTTACATTAAAAACTCCATTATTATGGATTTGTATAAACAATCTAAAATTCAATGGCTGAAATGACATCCATGTTGCATATATTACATATATGAAACCATAGTGTCTGCACTCATACCTAACATGTTTCAGGAAGAGGCCAATTCTTTCTTCAGGGGTCAGAGGCCCTTGGTTACCCACCAAGGGCCGCTGGGAGGCAGCAGGCAAGGATTCACTGGAAAACCACAGGGACTGAGGCCTCGTACACACGACCGAGAATCTCGTTGTAAAAGAAACATTGTTTTCCTCGACGAGTTTCTTGACATGCTTGTCGAGAATCTTGTCAAGCTTTCTTTGCAAAATCTCATCGTTCTCAAACGCGGTGACGTACAACACGCACGACGGCACTATAAAGGGGAAGTTTGATTCCACTGGCACAACCCTTGGGGCTGCTTTTCCTAATCTCATGTTACTGCGTGTTAAGTAAAAGTTTGGTGAGAGACAATTTTCACTTTTCAGTCTGCTACAGCGTGACGAATGTGCTATCTCCATTACGAACGCTACTTTTACCGAGGGTGCGCTCCCTCCTCACACGTTATTCTGAGCATGCGCGCGTTTCTAAGCATACACACGAACGTGTTTCTTGTCGTAAACCAGCCCGACGAGAAACACGACAAGGAAATTGAGACTCCCGATGAGAAAAAAGAGAACATCTCTTTTTTTTCTTGTCGAGATCCACGACAGTTTTCTCGAGGAAAAACATACACACGGGCGTTTTTCTCTACATAAATGCTCTGCCGGCATTTTTCTTGATGGATTTTACCAAGGATATGTACAAGGCCAAAGAAACAGGAAATTACATTATAACCCCATAGTTTCATTAGAAAGAACATTATGCAAGCATCAAAGTACACCACCTAGTGGCAGAACAAGTAACCACAGTATAACACTGTATGTGGGAATGGCTGTTGCACCTATGTCTGTATAAACGGCATGCTAATATTTTTAACAGATGTTCACAAACATCTGCTCTCATTGAGATTCCCATCGTCCATTGAAGCATCTTTAGCACCTGCAAAAAAAAAGTGCTGCTTTTCATTTACGGCTGAATAAGTAAAGGTTTATTAATAAAGTACAATCTCACTTTAGTCATTGGAAGAATCAACATAATAAAAGAGGAGACGTCTTTTCGCAGCAATGCTCCAGACACAGATCCCATTCTTCTGCGTTCTTATTTTTATATATTTTCTTCTCCCCATTTTTCCTCCGGAGCGCTTAGTAACAACATTGTTTCACCATACAAAGAGCGACACAGGATGGCCGGCTCAGCGTGAATGGCCTCTTTGTTTCGCGGCCTGCTTCGATAGGAAATGCTTGGCAATTTAGCTTTCCAGGAGGGAATATAAAATTATGCCCGGCTAATGAAACAAGCCAGTAAATACAGCGGCTTAATCTGACAACTTCAAATTCCTCAATAGCGTTCACAGAAACAATTTAACACAAACAGTCATTTAAGACTGGCATAAATCACACGGCTTGGGGAAGTAAGATGGAGAATTGTCCATTTTTTCACTTGCGCTCCCTGTAATCATGGCGGTGTCCAAGGGAGAAGTGACATTTGCAGGGTGCGGAGGGGGGGGTTGGGGGGTTATTCGGAGGAGTGTACGCCTTACTAATTATCAATAAGAGCAATCTGAGGAGATACAGACGGATAATGCCGAGAGGATGGGATTGATGGAGACAAAAATGGGAAATACATTGTGACCGGTTCATTGTGAAGAGACAAGAGGATCTCCAGCCTATCAATACACTGACAGCAAATGTCTTTATTCAGACAATGTTCCCCTCCGGGCTCAGTGTATGGAAATGTTACATCTACATGGAAATTACAGATGTAAGATGAGACACTTCACCGTCCTCTTCACAATGCTGGTCAAGAATAGACAGAATTCTCTGTACCATCAAATAAAAAAAAAATGGAATATCCTAGTGCAAAGATAATGTTTCGGTTATGGGTGGAGGAGAGCGGCTGACTTGCCGGTATCTCCTGTGCTATTGTCTTTTCACGTCAAACCTTCCCAAATAGATTGAGACATAAATAGATAGATAGATAGATAGACAGACAGACAGATAGACATATATATAGATATATAGGGCCAGATTCAGGTAGAGTTAGGCTGGAGTATCCATTGATCCGCCAGCCTAACTGTCACTTTAAGCCGGCGTTTTTGTTTTCTGTAACCAGAAAACAGGAAACGCCGGGTTGGAGTTCCGATGCGATCGGCGCAATTGAATTTCGCCATCGCATCGTTACTTCAACTTAAAAATGGCGCCGGGGGCGTTCCCGCTGATTAACGCTCAAAAAATATGTTAATCAGCGGGAGTCGGAAATTCACGATCTTTTTCGGGCGCGACGCAGTGACTTTACGACGTTTCCGGAAGCGATACGCGACGTAAAGATAAAGCAGCCCCCTAGTGGAGTATCCTATGTTAAGTATAACAGACAGATTTCTCACCGCTCCAGGTGAGCCCCGTGTGCAATCAAGGGTTGTTGAACCACCAAGGTGCTGGCAATGCTAATGATAGCAAATGGAAGGACGAAGACTGGACAGCCGCACTCCAAAATTACTTAAAATAAGTTGTCTTTTATTTTCAACTGTACACACAGTCACTGCAACCCACAAAATACAGTATGGCCGACGCGTTTCGCACTTACAGTCAGTGCTCAGCCATGACTAATCACTGACTGTAAGTGCGAAACGCGTCGGCCATACTGTATTTTGTGGGTTGCAGTGACTGTGTGTACAGTTGAAAATAAAAGACAACTTATTTTAAGTAATTTTGGAGTGCGGCTGTCCAGTCTTCGTCCTTCCATTTGCTATGTTAAGTATAGGCGTCGTCATCGCGTCGGAAAAAATAATAATCGCGTCGCTTGCGTAAAACGTTCATGAATGGGGATGTGACGTCATTGACGTTCACTGACAGAATTTGGAGCATGCGCACTGGGATGCATTGACACTCGACGCATGCGCAGTACGTTCGCCGCGGGATCGCGCATAGTTTAAATATTACACGCCCCGTACCCGCCCACTTTGAATTCCGCCGGCTCATTTGCGATGCGCTGCCGCAACTTTAGGAGCAAGTGCTTCATGAATAACAGCACTTGCTCCTAAAATTTCGGCAGAGTAACGTAAATGAGAAACGTTACTCCAGAGCAAAGATGCTCCCATCTACTTGAATCTGGCCCATTGATAGATAGCTAGATAGACAGACAGACAGACAGACAGACAGACAGACAGACAGACAGACAGACAGACAGACAGACAGATAGATAGATAGATAGATAGATAGATAGATAGATAGATAGATAGATAGATAGATAGATAGATAGATAGATAGACAGACAGACACAGGGCTTTTTTTCAGTGGGAACACATGGGAATGTAGTTCCAGCACCCCAGCACAGAATGTATGCAATATCAAGGGATACTTGAGTGTGCTGAAGGGTCTATTGGTGCTGGCTGCTGGGGGATCTATTGTTGTGGGGGTGTCTAGTGTTGCTGGGGAGGTTTATTGTTAATGGTAGAGGATCCACTGTTGCTGGGGGGGGGGGTCAATTGTTGCTGGCAGGGATCTCCTATTGAGGGAGGAGTGTATTGTTTCTGGCTGCTGGTGGGTCTATTGATGCTGGCCGCTGGGAGATCTATTGTTGCTAGTGGGGGGTCTATTGTTGCTGGGGTGGTGGGTAGTTGTTTGTGACGGCTTTGTTGTTGCTGAGTGCAGGGGCGGAGCTACCGCCATAGAGACCCACACGAGCGCTATGGGGCTCACAGCCGAGTGGGGCCCGGTGAGGATGAGAAATGTAAGTTTCAGTGGCGGTGCGTCCATAAAGGGAGCAGGAGCGCAATCCCCTCTCTCCCACACTCAGCTGTGTGTTAGCAAAGCGAAGGAATTTGCTTTGCTAACACTGAATCCGACGCTCAGCCAATCAGGCTGCCGGGTCTGATTGGCTGAAACGTCAGGCGCTGTGATTGAACGCCTGAGAGTGGACGGAAGAAGACATGGAGGTTGTGCAGGGGAATGTCGCTGACCCACTGCGAGTTCTGGGCAGCATCTGATGGGGCACAGTAGTGGCAATTGATGGGCACATTGGGAGCATTGGATGGGTCACAGTAGGCAATTGGGGGGGCTGTTTGCAGGGGGGCCCCAAACAACATTTTGCTATGGGGACTTGTGATTTCTAGTTACGCCCCTGACTGAGTGGATCTTTTGTTGCTGGGAGATCTATTGTTGTTGGCTGCAGGGGATCTATTTTAATGATTTTCTTGCTATCAGTGTCATATTGCATACAAATTACTTGACTCTATACAAATACAAATTACTTGATTCCTAGTGTTAGATTGTGGATGCCTGTAGATTTTGAGATTTAAGTGTTAGGGTGGACTTTAGTTATAAAAATTGGAAATTTTCTTTGAAAAATTCTGCTGAAACTGTACTTTGTGATATGTCAGGACGCAAATTTTTTTATACCTCATAATATATTTAGACTTGTAAAGTTACTGTGAGGCTCACTTGAAGTGTAACTGACCCCAAGAACAAGAGTTTAACATTTAATATTTCAGTCCATAGTCCTTTCCAGTCCTTGAGGGCAGTGGGGGCTGAAAATGTTTTCTATTTTCAGGCTTTTTCCCTTTATTTTCACCTGGTGATCCAGCCAATAACACATCAGATCAATGGAGAAGAAGTAATGTCAAGTTAGGTCTAGGACATGACTACAGAACACCTCCCTCTCCTCTTCTCCAAGCAAGGTGGGGTCCTGTAGTCCACAGAGATAGCTGCAAACAATTTAACTAAAAGTATCCCGCACAGGCAAAGAGCACAGGAAGTTATCAGCTCACAAGAATTATTCAAATCTTATTTCTTTATTTTTATTTCTTATTATATAACAAAACACTTTCAAATGTATATTTACAAGACTAAAAAGCAGAAAATAAGAGAACATCATTAATAATGTTTATATAGACTTTAAGGGACATATTTGTAAAGAATTACATCACCAAACATTCACTGACAGGGAATCAATCACTATCATTTAACCACTTGCCAACCACAAACAGTAAATTTACTGCTGGCTGGTGGCTCTCCCAATCGCCCTACGTGTGGCCCCTGGGTTGCTCGGTATCGGGCTGCTGTGAGCGGCCCAAATATCTTGCAATCACTATGCGATCACATGTCACATAGTAAACAACAGTCATGAACGGAATCCATTCATGAAAACATTGTTTACTACTGTGTGTGATTTGTGATTAGGCACCAGTGATCACATGGTACCTGGGCCAGTCACAGCACCCTGTACCAGGGATGGACTGGCCATTGGGACTACAGGGAGTTTCCCGGTGGGCCGATGGCTCAGTGGGCCGGCTTCAGTGACAGCGGACCGTCGCCCCCCCTCCACTCCTTTGTCTCTCTCTTCCCGCAGCGCTCACCTCCTCTCCCTCCCCGCAGCGATCACCTGGGGGGGGACAGAGAAGCAGGGGGAGGACCAGAGGAGCAGCGGGGACAACAGAGGAGCATGGGGGGAGGGGACAGTCAGCTGACTCAACAGCTATGGCCTGGGAGTTTCTCACTTCTGCCTATTCTTGTCCCATAAGGGTCTAATAAAGTAGAATGGCTAGTGGCTAGTGAAGGGGGAGAGGGGGCTTGGGTGGCCGGGGGGTTGCAGGAGTTGTCCAGCCGCCATGAGAGAGACCTGTCAAAGTGGGCCAGTCTGGATGAAGTCCAGGGCCAAATTTTTGTCCCAGTCCAGCCCTGCCCTGTACCATGTGATAGCTGTGGGACAATCATAGCATCACAATAGAAAACAACAAGTCATGACTGAAAGCCATTCATGACAATTCAAATGATTGTTGTTACTGAACTACGCTTACAACAGTATGTCAATTTTATTTTTTTTAAATGAAAAAAAAAAAAAGTAATTTATTAACTTTATTTTTTATTTTTGTCACTTGTATTTTTTTTATATTGTCACTATTCAGTATCCCTGATCACTGCCACACCAGTCATATCATGACACTGTACTGCACTGGTGACAGTATGAAAAAAAAACTTGTGAAAAACAAAAACAAATTTTATTTAATTTCTTAATTTTCCAATAAATTGTAACAAAAAATTACAACTTCAAAAAACTCACTATGCCTCTATCTAAATACCTTGGACTGTCTGATTTCCAAAAAGGGGTAATTTGGAGGATATTTGTACTGTTCTGGCATTTTAGGGCCTCAAGAAATTAGATCAGGATTGATCGATTTTCAGATACAGTATATACAATAGTTTGTAGACTTTATAACTTTCCTACAGATTAAATAATATACACTGATTTGGGGTATTTTCACCAAAGAAATGTAACAGACTATATTTTGGCTTAAAGGGGTTGTAAAGGTACAATTTTTCCCTAAATAGCTTCCTTTACCTTAGTGCAGTCCTCCTTCACTTACCTCATCCTTTGATTTTGCTTTTAAATGTCCTTATTTCTTCTGAGAAATGTTCACTTCCTGTTCTTCTGTCTGTAACTCCACACAGTAATGCAAGGCTTTCTTCCTGGCGTGGAGTGTCATGCCGCCCCCTCCCTTGGACTACTGGACAGTCAGGATGCCCACTAACACACAGCTCCTTTCTCTGCAATGTAGAGAGTGTCCTGAGGAGGACTGCACTAGAGGAAACTATTTAGGGGAAAAAAATTGTACCTTTACAACCCCTTAAACCTTAAGAAAGAATATGTATTTGCAAAATGTTGCAACAGATAAGCGTTTATGAAGAAAAAAATGGAAAACCCAGCACTGATTAAAGCGGGGGTTTACCATAAAAAAAAAAAATTCTTTGTCTCCAGTGCCATTCAGCATACTAGCGTCAGCTACAGTATGCCTTTATTTTATTTTTTTGTGCTGTACTTACAGTTTAATCCTTTAGTTTCGTTTCAGACTCCGGCCAGGAAATAGGCGGGAGGGGAACATGATTGACCGCCGGCTATGGCGCGTCACGTTTTCCGAAAATAGCCGGAGTAGGACTCGGCTCTTCACGGCGCCTGCGCAGTCAGCTCCTAGTCTGTGCGCAGGCGCCCTGAAGAGCCGAGTCCTACTCCGGCTATTTTCGGAACGCATGACGCGCCATAGCCGGCCGTCAATCATGTTCCTCTCTTCATAGGAACGCCTTTTCCCCTGCGGTAGCCTGAAACAACTTAATGGATTAAACTGTAAGTACAGCACAAAAAAAAAAAATAAAGGCATACTGTAGCTCACGCTAGTATGCTGAATGGCAAGGTAAAAAGTTGTTTTTTAGGGTGAACCTCCGCTTTAAATACCACCAAAAGAAAGCTCTATTTGTGTGGAAACCTGATAAATATTATTATTAAATACCATTTAAACCATCCTGTGGGTACAATGTTGCATGATCGCACAATTGCCATTAAAGCCTCGTACACACGATCGGATTTCCATCAGACAAAGCTGTAACATTTTGTGCGAAGGGCGTTAGCCGTGACCTTGTATTGCATACAAACGGCAAAGAATTGTTGGCCAACAAAAAACGAAACTACGTTGTTTTTCATCTCTTTAGCGCCACCCTTTGGGCAACTTCTGCTAATGTTGTCTTATGGTTAGCATTGCTTCTGAGCATGCGTGTTTGTACTTTGGATTTTTTCTGATGGACTTCTGTACACAGGATCGGAAAATCAGACAAGACACATTCGTTGTCGGAAAATTTTAAAGCATGCTATTCCAACATTTGTTGTCGCAAAACCCTGCCATCACACAATTCCCATCAGACAATCCGATCATTAGAGTAACACAGCTCTAAATAGTGAAACCTTCCTGATGTCAAGTGGTTAATATACATAGACCTGAAGGCTGACCTGCAGTGAATTTTGGGTGAATGTCAGATTCACTGCACCTAATAGTTATAATTTGATAATATATTTACAGAACAATGTTTGATCTAAACTGCAGATTTAAAAATAAGAACTGCAAAGCCTTTGACATATGAAGCCAAATGGAATTTCTTTATTTTAACTTTAGTGGTCCTTACGGCACAAAAAAAGAAATCGGCACATATTTTTTTTGAAACACAGAAAAAAAAACACTTAAACAATGTGACGCTTGTAGATCGCGGGCAGAGAAGATGGTTGCAGTAAGTGGAAAATGAATAGACCCTTTTTTGCACATGTAGTCGTTTCAGTGTGAATGTTTATTTTTTAGCGGGTAGATGATATTCAGTTCACACCAACTCTGTCTGCTGGAGAGTTAAGGCCACTCTTTGTTTCCACGAAAAAAAAAAAAATGACTACAGCCTAACAAAGTCATAAATCTGCCATCGTGTCAGTGTGATGCATTACCTACAGTGTGTGTTACCTACACATGGCTTGTTCCATATACATCGCTCTCAGACCTCTTCGCCGCGCCAAAAATTCTCACGTAAATAGACAATGTTTTTTCTTTTTTTGTTTTTCGTACAATATAAGGACGTTCATCAATTCTGTGTGCCAAGCAAATCAGTAAAGCAAAGTTGAAATGTTCACATTTACATCACAGGTAACAAAAATATTGTTAGAAGCGTAGAGAATGTTTTGTACAGTCATTTGACATTTTATAAACCGCCATTATAATACCATTGCTTTATTTCTATGTAAGCCTGATCATTCAGTACTGCAGTAGTAATAATAATAATTATATTTAGAACATTTATAATAATTAAAATGTATTTGAAATATCATTTTTACTATTATTGTTATTATTATTTTTATTATTCAAGTACTTGATGTGAATCACTTGTTAATGCCATTTTAGAAGTCTTTTTAAATCTACAAGGATCCAATTGTAGCCTCGCATAGCGGTAACATGTGCATTATATGCGTACTAAATGTACTAAAACAACACACATGTAGTCTTTTGAAATCTTTAAAGGGGTTGTAAAGGTACAATTTTTTTTCCTAAATAGCTTCCTTTACCTTAGTGCAGTCCTCCTTCACTTACCTCATCCTTCCATTTTGCTTTTAAATGTCCTTATTTCTTCTGAGAAATCCTTACTTCCTGTTCTTCTGTCTGTAACTACACACAGTAATGCAAGGCTTTCTCCCTGGTGTGGAGTGTTGTGCTTGCCTCATCCCTTGGACTACTGGAGAGTCAGGACGCCCACTAACACACAGCTCCTTTCTCTATCTGCAACGTAGAAAGCGTCCTGACTCTCCTGTAGCCCAAGGGAGGGGGCGAGCATGACACTCCACACCAGGGAGAAAGCCTTGCATTACTGTGTGAAGTTCAGTGCTGTGGAGTCGGAGTCGAGGAGTCGGAGGACATTTTGGGTACCTGGAGTCGGAGTCAGCAAACAATGCACCGACTACAACTCCGACTCCTACTAAATTTAGATTGTCGGAACATTTAGGAGTCGGAACATTTATCTACCGACTCCACAGCCCTGGACTGGAGTTACAGACAGAAGAACAGGAAGTGAGGATTTCTTAAAAGAAAGAAGGACATTTAAAAGCAAAATGGAAGGGTGAGGTAAGTAAAGGAGGACTGCACTAAGGTAAAGGAAGCTATATAGGGGAAAAAAATTGTACCTTTACAACCCCTTTAATCTTTTGAACAGCAATGCACATTTCATCAAAATGAATGGACGCGAAACGAACATGCATTACAATGCACTGCAATGCACCATAATGCATCACGGTGCGTTGTGTTACCCATTTTGTGTGATTTTGGAAGTCATTATAGGCCCATTTATATATTCGGGTTCCATTAATGTGTGCATGACAGCAACTCAAGTTACATGCGTTCTGATGCCAGCCATTAATTTGGAACACATGTGTTGCAATGTGCCGCTATGTTACAACATTTGTATCACGACGATATTTGGGCACATTTTGGTGCTTTGACAGACCATTATTTTCACCACAAAAATGTAATAGCCCCCCTTGGATTCACAGTTTCCATTAAAAAAAAAAATACTGGTGACCCTGCCACAAAGGTACTTATTTACACGCTTCCTGTGGTAGGGTGACAACACTCTGTTCTTGTCTCTCAAACGTGTTCCTGTGTTGTCACCCGGTCGGCGGTCGCATGAGTTTCCAATAGTGACTACAAGTGGCTGTTTCAACACATATTATACACAGGCATGGCCGCTGTTGTCACCATCAGGAATCCTGACCTGAGAAATGTAATGCAGCCATCACTGGAGAGCATGTAAAAAAGAAAGTGGATGTACCGTAAGGTGACAAGATTTTTAAAATGAAATTCTGGGACATATTTTTTTTTGTTACTAATAATGGCGGCAATTAGCGGCTCTCTGCCTGTCGCCGCCGCCACCCACCTCACAGCCTGTCAAATCTTACTCTCCGTGCCCTGGCTACTAATGGGTGGGGAGCGAAGGGAAATCACTCCACCAGGGAAGGCAAGGAGATAAGCAGGCAGGCGGCTGGCTGGGACTTGAGCCAAGGCAGAAGAACATGTATGAATGGGCATGTGCCCAAAACTGAAGAAATATTTACTCCGCTCTAACCAGTATTGATCACCAGAAAGGGGCACAGATAATGGAAAAAGATACAGCCCCTAAGCTAGTAGGAGGGGCGGAGCCGGGGGGGGGGGGGATTCAGATTTTTTTTTTATTCTGCACTGACTGTCTTTGAAATTGCCCCAGCCCCTGTTCAAATCCAATCCGGGGACAAAACCGGGGACAGACTTGGTCCGGGGACAGTGTCCTCAATGTGGGGACTGTCCCCGGAAACTGGGGATGTCTGGTAACCCTAATGTACAGAGGTTGCTGAATATAAGAAATGTTATTAAATGAAAAATGGTAATTGTAAGAGTAAAACAGGGTTCACACCAATGAACTGCGTTTTGTAGCCCCATTTTACATGTGATTTTATGTGCACTCCCATTGACTTCTATTAGTTTGTGTGTTTTCTGAAAGTGCATCAAAGATTCAGCATGCAGGACTGTAAACAAAATATCATCTAAATAGGCTCCTTTAGACCTGTGTGGCTGTGTTCTGCGAGTAGGACAGCCCATTAATTTCAGTGGGCTGCCAAACCCACAGAAACAAGGGAAAAAGCGGCCCAGACACTATAAAAAAAATGTGCAGCTGTAACACCATGCGGCTTGGCACCCTCACGGTTTCCAAAATGTGGGGGTGCCATTTAGAATAATGGCACCCTCATGCATCTTCTAAAGTGCAATATTGCGTATGTTCCCGACCCTCAGATATGTGAACCTAGCCTGGGAGTTTGCATCTGCTTGAGATTTTGGGCCTTCTTTATACTACTGCGAATTTCCAGCCGGTGTGCTGCCATGCATAATAATGAAAATGACATTATTCTGTTCCATTTACATCAATGCAGTGCATGGCAGTTCGCTTTTTAACCTCTTTCCACCAAGTCGTCATTTGACAATAGGGTGTGCAGGAAATGATTAAAAATGACTGAGTGTACTGGTCTGCTGCTGGTACCTTGTGATTGCTGTGCCCAATCACAAATGATCGCATGACAATTGTAAACAATGGATGGCTTCCTTTCATGCCATTCATTGTGTACAATCGTGTTGCAAGCTGTGATTGGTCACAGTGATCACATGGTAAAGACAGGGCCAATTACAGCCCATCTGTACCATGTGATTAGCTGTGGCCAATCACAGCTGATCATTACAACAAGACACACTGTATGAATCACTGTATGATTCATTCAGTAAAAATTGTTGCATATACTAGTGAAATTCATTGCTATAAGCAATCATAATGTGTGAAAAAAAAATGATCGCTTCCCCAGATTAGTACAATGTTACTGTGGTAACACTGTATTGCTCTGGTCACGGTGTGTTAAAAAAAAAAAAAAAAACATAAAAAAAAGAAATAATAAAGAAAAAAATCAAATGTTTTTGTTGTTTATTTTTCTTTTACACACTTACCACCACACCTGTTATATGATAATGCTGTACTGAACTGGTGACAGTATGTTAAAAATATATATATAAAATTAAACAAAAGTGAATTTTGAAGTTTCTTCATTTTCTAAAACATTGTGACAACAATTACAACTTCAAAAAAACTTGCTGTGCCTTTTACAAATACCTTGGATTTTTTATTTCCAAAAAGCAGTCATTTGCTCTGTCCTGGCATTTCCAGGTCTCAAGAAATGAGGCTGTCAGTACATCAGGATCGATCAATATTCAAATATACTGTATATACCATAGGTTGTGGAATCTATAACTTTCCTACAGACTAAATAATAAACACTGATTTGGGTTATTTTCACCAAACAAATGTAGCAGAATACATATGGCCTAAATTTATAAAGAAAGATTATTTATTTTCAAAATTGTATAACAGAAATGGAGCGATTTTTTTTTTTTAAATGTTTTAATTTTTCTTTTCATTTATTTAGAAAAAAAAAAAACAGCAGTGATTATATACCACAAAAAGAAAGCTCTATTTATGTGAATTTTTAAAAAAAAATTATAAAAATGTAATTTGGGTACGGTGTTGCATGAGTAATCGTCACTCAATGTCAAGTGTGACAGTGCTGAAAGCTAAAACTTGGCTTGGGCAGGAAGGGGGTAAAAGTGTCCGGTATTGAAGTGGTTAAAAAGGCGCATGTGCATCTTTTAGTGCAGCATCATGCATTTTTGGCCCACTAGACTTCAATAGGTACAGTATGTACAAAAAGTGCATGCAAAATGCATAGGAACACATATACATGAATTTTAAATGTATTTTTTCATACAAAAAAATTAAGTATGAAAACGCATCAAAAACACATAAACGCTGGAAAAACGCACTGAAAATGTAAGATTATTCAGCTGCATTCGTCTGAACCTAATTTTTACCATTTCAAACAGTTTTTTTTACTATTATTATTATTATTATTATTATTATTGGATAAATGTCTTCTAATAAATGACTCTTCCAGTGAAGTTTTTGTATGTTTTTATTTTGTAATGCTGTTTGTTGGTAAAATTGCCTACAGATTATATAAAATGTTTCATCAATTATTTATATATATATATATATATATATATATATATATATATATATATATATATATATATATTATTATATATATTATTATATATATATTATTTTTTTGCATAATAAACTTATTTCAGAGTTTCTGACCTTATTTCTTTACTGTTACTTCTAGCAAGTTTGGTGTCAGCGATCATTATTATTATCTTTAGAGTTTATTTTCCTATTAATAGTTTAAACATTTTAGACTCAAATCCCAAACATGTGCAAAGTACATAACATAAGGAAGAGCTCCGTGTTTGTGTAAAGGATCGGATCGGTTTGCAGAGAACAAATAAACACTTTTCTGAAGCTTGTGGAGTTTCTGCGTCCCGCCGGCAGTGCAGCGCGCCTCCCTGCCCTCCGTGAAGCCGGGGCTTTAGGTAACAGCCGTGTTTTGGCTTTTCATGATCCAGTTTTCATGATGGACCAAAATACAATCCTATTAATAACATCCTGGGAAAATGACTGGCTGTCAGCATCCAGGAATGAGAACGGGCAGATTTAGTTCATTGTCAATCAGACCCTCCGGAGACGGTTCAAATATAGATTCTTCTAAGTGTTCCAGTCCAACATTATCAGCTGGTATTATTGTGTCTATATATATTTATTGGATTTCTTCCCTTGTCTCTGAATAATGTATCAAACAAGTTTTACATCAATTCACATGTAAGGCCGCGTACACACGATCGGTTTTGTCAGATGAAACTGGTCTTAAGGCCAGTTTCATCGGTCCAAACCGAGCGTGTGTACGGCCCTTCGGACCGTCGTCCGTCGGACCAAAGTTTTAAAACTTGCTTTAAAATCAGACCGATGGACACCTGACCATTGGACCAAACCGATGGTTAGTATGCAAAAGCATCGGACCAAAAACCCACGCATGCTCAGAATCTAGTCGACGCATGCTTGGAAGCATTGAACTTCGTTTTTTCAGCACGTCATTGTGTTCTACATCACCGCGTTCTGACACGATCGGATTTTGGACTGATGGTGTGTACGCACATCAGACCATCAGTCCATTTCAGCAGTGAACCGATGAAAACGGTCCATCGGACCATTCTCATCGGGTTGGACCGATCGTGTGTACGCGGCCTAATGGAACTTCCGCTTTTTGGAATCCCCCCCCCCCCCCTCCGGTGTCACATTTGGCACCTTTCAGGGAGAAGGAGGGAGCAGAAACCTGTGAAATACAGGTATTTGCTCCTACTTCCAGGCATAGATCACCGCGGTGACTGTGGTGACCTACGCCACATCTGGCACCTACTCCGTCCCCCCGCTGTCTTCTGGGAGGCACACAGGTCCCGGAAGACAGCAGGGACCATTGGAAGTGCGCAGCACGACTCACGCATGCGCAGTAGAGAACCAGGAAGTGAAGCCGCAAGGCTTCACTTCCTGATTCACATACTAAAGATGGCGGCGGCAGCACCTGAGAGGCGAGGGAGAGATCAGCTTCGGGTGCTGACATCGCGGGCACCCTGGACAGGTAAGTGTCCACATATTAAAAGTCAGCAGCTGCAGGATTTGTAGCTGCTGACTTTTAATATTATTTTTTTCGGTGGAACTCCACTTTAAAGATGAATTCCAACCAGATAGCAGTATAACCAGTTGAAGTGCTTTCATATTAACAAAACCTGGCTGTGATTCTGTTTGGCTAGTCTTGTGATTTATACACTCTTTGCATGCTATATAGACAACACGGGGACACCAATGCTCATTGTTGCACTATTTCATATTTGCGTGTCACCTGGCTATTCACTAGACTATGAATGATTGTCATCACATTGCTCAGCTACCCTGTGGAGTAAAAGTGAACAGATATCTGCGCTAACTCTGAGACACAATAGTCCCAATGCAAAGCAGCTAGCACAGTTTGTAGATAAGCAAACAAAAACAATATAATCCAATAGTGCAGCGCTCTAGTAAATAGAAAGAAAATTAACTCAAATAATGTGAAAAAATAAAGTCCAAATGAATATATTCATCAATGAATTTGAAATATAGGAGCTCCACCGAAGCTTCAGTGTACAGAAAAGAAAAACACACCACACCACCATGCAAACAATCTGCTTACCAGAGCAACATCATTATGGGCATGAAATCAAATAATGTGCAGGTCAGTGGCAGTCGCAAAAAGCAGACAGGTAAACAGGCATCAAAAACATATAAAAACTCCGTGGCTCATAGCGTACTTGTGTCGGCCAGCCTAACATGTTTCATCCTATAAGGATATCATCAGAGGCGTCATCAGACCCGTCCCACATTCCCCAGTGCCTGATACATTAAAGTGGTTGTAAAGGCACACCTCCCAACATCTCGATATGGGAATGAGGGGCACCTACAAGCAAATGTATGCAGGCATAGGGCACACCCCCTTCCATGCCTCCTTAAAGAAAAAAAAGTTAATTAAATCCTCAAGTGCTTTTTTTTACCACTACTATTCCTTTATATTGGCTTTTAAAATTGAAAAATGCAGCAATTTAGTACTGCGCTGCACCCGAGGTGTGAGTAAACCACAGCATATCAGTGTGAAAGCATCCCTATACTATAATGACCAGTGTATTGCTTCACACTGACCTGAAGATCTCTTCTTTCCTGCTGCTGGCACTACTCTGGAGACCACTAGCCGGGATAAGAGGTGGAGTGCAGTTGGTATTCCTCGGCATTGGACAGGAGCCAGCACTACAGAGGCATCGCAATTTGCGGTTCCCTACTACAGGTCCAACTTTACAAGTAGCCCCTCTGCATTGCTCTCTGTTTAATGCTCTGGAATGGCTTGTCAGCAAGGTCAGACCGCGATCCACCAGTCACCTGTCTGGGATCTACTGGTAGATTGCAATCTACAGGTTGCTGACCCCAGCTATAGATTGTATAAGAGGTGAGTCGTCTTTTTCACTTTTGTTTTTACTTGTCCCCGTGGTGGCTGTTTTTTTTATATATATATAGAATATCAGCAGGATTAAACACCATAGATTGAGCTAAACCGTATTGATAAAGTCTGGACATCCCACTACTACTTATTTCACAATATAATATATACTACAGCACAAAATTTGGAGGAAAAATCTAAGGCCGACGCGATCGGTCCAACCCGATGAGAATGGTCCGACGGACCGTTTTCATCGGGTCACCGCTGAAGTGGCCTGATGGTCTGATGTGCGTACACACCATCAGTTCAAAAACCGATCGTGTCAGAACGCGGTGACGTAGAACACAACGACGTGCTGAAAAAACTAAGTTCAATGCTTCCAAGCATGCGTCGACTTGATTCTGATCATGCGCAGGTTTTTGAACTGATGCTTTTGCGTACTAACCATCGGTTTGGACCGATGGTCAGGCGTCCATCAGTCCGATTTTAAAGCAAGTTTTCAAACTTTGGTCCGAAGGACGACGGACCGATGGACTTCAGTCCATTTTCATCAGTTTGGACCGATCGTGTGTACGTGGCCTAAGAGGACTGCTTGCAGGGGAAATTATAACCGATGCCCTGTACACACGATCGGAATTTCTGATGGGATAAAATCCAATAGAATTTTCCGTTGGAATTCCATTCATACTGTTTTTCATACACACTGTCAGACCAAATTCCAACTGTCAAAAACGCAGTGACGTAAAACACTACGACGAGCTGGGAAAAATTAAGTTCAGTGCTTCCGACCATGCGCTGACTTGATTCTGAGCATGAGTGTTTTTTTTCTCCATCGAAGTTCCACACAGACGATCGGAATTCCGTCGGAAAAAATAAAACATGTTCTATTTCTAAACTCCGACTTCTGACTTTTTTCATCGGAAATTCCAATCGTGTGTACAAAGCATAAGTGTATATAAAGAGACCAGGGGGAAGTTAGCAAGAGGAGGGGCAGTTGTGAGATCACAAAAAATACAGTGGAATTTTGACATCCCTTTGCCTTCTTCAGAAATCGCAGCAGACCCTACATATAGATATAGTTCACAGACTTCACAATAAGAGTGGTGCGACATCTACCTTTCCTCCTGTCTCTTTATGGTGTTTTTTTTCCCATAGACTACTATTTGAAGTAAAACACCGAAAATGTATACAAATTGTACTGTTAAGACTTGTCGAGGCTCAGTCATCCTATTACTATCCATTATACAGTACATTATAAAACACTGGAAGAAAAGTTAAATGGTTTGCTTGCAGAAGAAACCTATTAATAAAAACAAATAAATAAATACAAATACAGGGAGTTTGGACATATGGGGGAGATCAGCAAGGGAAGTGGCAGTCGCAAAATCACCTAAAATTAGTTCAGGCCCAGGATATGTCCCAAGAAGGAGGATACGGGAAACAAATAATGGAAAAACAGAAAGAAAACCAGGTGAGACAGACGGAAGTAAAGGGGAGGGACATAGGGTGTCAGGAATCCTTTTCTTTTGATTTCCCAACTTCCCCTATGAGGGTTAAATCCCCCCTCCAAACCCACCCTACAAAAATGTATAAGGTTTCAAAGGAGATCAAATGATATTGTGCAGGTACAATATTCCAACAGGAGACACATATAGCACTAGATACATATGTTAAATTATACAAAATCCTTTCCAACATGGTACTATGGAGACTCCCCAATTAGAAGAGCGAAAAGGGTAGCAATAGGACTGGCAAGAGACCTTAGATTCATATCGCAAGATAGGAAAGTGGACCCGGAGGGACGTTATCTATTTCTGAAAGGAAACCTACAAGGGATGGAATGTACATTGGCTAATGAATACTGTCCCAATAAAAACTCAATAGGCTATCTCAAAGAGGTTCTTGGCAAACTAATAGCAAACTTGACTTCAAGAAAGGCAAATTCATTTTGGCAGGTGACTTCAATCTCTGTATGGATCCATGAATAGATAGTGTCACATGCACTGGGGACTGGTGACTATTAATTAAGCTATTAAGAAAAAACGACATCAATGCAAACTGGTGGATGTTTTGAAAGCTCAAAATCCGCTAGAAAGGGATTACCCATTCCATTCCACAGTACACAATACATATTCAAGGTTAGATAGTATCCTGGTGGAACATAGACTGCTGGAAACAGTTGAAAAAGCATCTATTGAAATAGCATCACTCTCAGATCACACCCCAGTAACAGTGAAGTTAAGACTTTGGGGAACAAAGAATAGGATAAATACATGGAGGCTAAACGAAGATCTGATACAAGATATAGAAACAGGAGATAAAATAAAAAAGGAGATAGAACAATGCTTCCAGCTGAATGAGTCCCCCGAGGTGTCACAAGCTACAACATGTAAAGTACATGAAGCCTATATACGAGGCATGTTGATATCGAAAGAAGAGGGAAAAAGCAATAGTAATAGAAAAGGTCAAAAAAGAAATATACGAGCTGGAACAGATACAAAAAAAAAAGAAAGTAGACACTGAAGTTCAACAGATATTATTAATAAAAACAAAAAGATACTAACTAAAAGACTTAAAGAGGTTGTAAGGGTTCGTTTTTTATTTTCTAAATTGGTTCCTTTAACCACTTCCCTACGGCCGTACGACTATATGCGGCCGCAGGGTGGCTCTAATTCTCCGGGCCGCCGTGTTTTCACGGCAGCCCATTTCTTCATTCCCAGCGCGCGCTCCAGAGTGCGCAGCGGGGAACTTCTGTACTGGCCGTGTCCCTTGGACACAGCCAATCACAGATCGTCGCGAACGGCCAATCAGAGTGGCCGTTTGCGATGCGATCTGTGCGGCGAATGAGAGATGATCTCATATGTAAACATATGAGATCATTTCTCATTGCCGGCTCTCACAATGACAGCGTCCTGTCAGGGAGAGAGGAGACCGATCTGTGTCTCTTGTACATAGGGACACAGATCGGTCACCCCCCAGTCACCCCCCCCTCCCCCCACAGTTAGAACACAATGCAGGATACACATTAACCCCTTCCTCACCCCCTAGTGTTAACCCCTTCCCTGCCAGTCACATTTATACAGTAATTAGTGCATATTTATAGAACTGATTGCAGTATAAATGTGAATGGTGGCAAAAATGTGTCAAAAGTGTCCGATGTGTCCGCCATGATGTCGCAGTCGCAATAAAAATCGCAGATTGCCACCATTACTAGTAAAAAAATAAATAATAAAAAATAATAATTCTGTCCCTTATTTTGTAGGCGCTACACCTTTTGCGCAAACCAGTCGCTTATTGCGATTTTTTTTTTTTTTTACCAAAAATATGTAGAAGAATACGTATCGGCCTAGACTGAATTATTTTTTTTTAAATTGGGCTTTTTTTTATAGCAACAAGTAAAAAATATTGTATTTTTTTTCAAAATTGTCATCCTTTTTTGTTTATAGCGCAAAAAATAAAAACCGCAGAGATGACCAAATACCACCAAAAGAAAGCTCTATTTGTGGGGAAAAAAGGACGCCAATTTTGTTTGGGAGCCATATCGCACGATCGCGCAATTGTCAGTTAAAGCGACGCAGTGCCGCAAGCTGAAATTTCACCTGGTCAGGAAGGGGGTATACATACCCAGTAAGGAAGTGGTTAAGCTAGTGCATTGTTGCTTCACTTACCTTTTCCTTTAATTTCCCTTCTAAATGTTTTTTTTCTTTTGTTTTCTTTGTCTGAATTTCTCACTTCCTGTTTCTCCTCAGTGAGGTGTTCAGTAAGCTGTTCTAAATGACTTTCCACCGCTCTGATGATGGTGGAAAGCTTACTGAGAAGAAACAGGAAGTGAGAAATTCAAACAAAGAAAAAAACATTTAGAAGGGAAATCGAAGGAAAAGGTAAATGATCCAACAATGCAGTAGCTTGAAGGAACCTGTTTAGAAAATAAAAGACGAACTTTACAACCCCTTTAATGGAACAAGAAACAAGCAAGGTCTTTAATAAGGTGAGGCAAGATAGATATAAATGGGGGAGTAAACCAGTTGTTAAACTATATAGGAAAGATAAAAAACAAGAAAGGAGAGATGGTGTATTTAACATCAGAAATTGCAAAGATTTTCTAAAGTTATTATAGCAGCCCATATTCAGTAAGGGAAAAGGAGACACGAGAAGCCGGGGGTAAAAAGGAAACAACAAATACAGAATAACCTAAGAGAAGCAAAATTGCCCAGAATCTGGGTAGATAAACTACTGGATCTGGACGAGATCAGAAAAGCAATAAATAGTACATCAACAGGTTCACCTGTTCACCTCTGCAGCCAAGGGTTCGGATCCCGGTCTCGGCTACATGTGAATTGAGTTTGGTGGTCTCAGCCTGGCTCCCAGTGGGTGTGCTATGCAAGGTACGCCTGTGCTTAGTACGCCCCCCCCCCCACAAAAACCACCACACTTGCACGCACAAAATAAAGAGAGGCGAAGGACCTACGGGGCTGGCTGGGTGGGCTAGGCCCCCTCACTCCCTCATAGGGGGAGCCCCTCTGCCCCATTGGGGTCCCGTTGGGCCCCAGTTGGGCTCCCTAGAGGAGCAGGTAGGGCGGGGTGAGTGGGAGGCCCCCCCTCACACCCACCATTGCCACCAGGGGCATGGAGAAGGATGGCGATTGCCTCCGGGGGGAGGGTCTGCCTACTCCCAACTCCTGCAGTCCGGCTCCTCTCTCTCGAGTTCACGCACAAAAAATACACTAAAAAAAAAAACTTAAAAAAAACAGGAATGAACCCTGGACCTGAAAGATTCACAATTAGATATTATAAAACACTTAAAGACCAAGACTAAAAACAGCAGGAGCTGGAGTGGATCCACGGAGATCAGACCGCAGATCCAGGAGGGGCAATGGGGGAATTGCCCCCCCACCAAGAAATTAGCCAATCAGCGGGCTGGATGGTGGGGGAGCAGAAAGATGACATCAGCACCAACACCAGCCATTTCCCTGATAAATTGTCTGAAAAAATAAATAAAAATCCCCTCCCGAGACTAGACTCTGAATCTGCCCCTGGATCAGACAGGGTTTATACCAGGAAGAGAAGGTAAAGATATCTGTATAAGAACATTACCATTGTTACATAAAGGGAGAGAAAGACGCCCCCAGCTGTACTCCTGTCAATAGATGCCAAAAAGGCTTTTGCCAGGGGATTTATGATGGATACAATAGAAAACTTGGGAATAGGACCCAAAATGGCCAAATGGATTAAAAATCTATATAATCATACTACCGCATTGGTAAAGGTCAATGGAAGTAGGAGGTTTGACCATATATACACATAAAGATGTTTTGGTCTCTTTGGGGGAATAAGAAATAAAAAAGTATGTGTTCTCAAAAAAAAAAATTGGGGGGGGGGGGATTTTTGCTGACACATTATGCTCACGGATTTTGGGGGAGGGGGTTACCATTTGGCATCTTCGCCCAGGGTGCTAGATAACCTTCCCTCTGCACTGGTGACAAGGTCTCATAAATGGTGTGATTTGATTGGCAGGTGTGTATCAGGAGACAATCAAGAACTAACTGCGATGATCTTAGGAAATGGAGTTAAGAGTGCTCACACACTATTCAACCCGCTCATTTAGTATGACAAAATGTTCTTTATTGAAATCAAATCTAGTCAAAGCAAACATTTGTGGGTCCATTGTTCACTGCTTTTGATCGATTTTTCCAGCTCTTCAAGAAAAAAAAAGAAGAGAAGATATCGGCAATTATTATAGGTTGCGAAAGCTGAAACTGGTGAGATATCTTCAACATTACAGAACAAGTCCAGTTGAATGTGACTGTCAGAGTCTCTATGATTCATATTTTGACATATGATTTCTGATTTAAATGATAAAATATGGGTTTGGGGAATTACTGGTCTAGATTTCAGGTAGGCCAGAATTCAAAGTCAAATGAATGTTTCCCAGTCTCGAGGGAAAGGGACTTTAAAGCGGAGCTCCACCCATGAAAACAACATTTTGCCATGTTGTTTAAAAAAAAAAAAAAAGAAAACCTGAAAAAAAAAAAAAAATACTCACCCGAAATAGCTGTTGCTATGCGGAAGTCCGTAATCTGCCTCACCTGCACTGCGGTTTGATTTCTTCTTCTTCTTCTCCTTGTGAATGGGGCGCGCTGCTTTCTGGGAACTGTGTGTGTTTCCCATAGTGTGAATGGCGGCGCGGGACTCGGAGCGATCGCGGGACCGGCATCGGGGGGGCCCATCAGCGCGGGCGCCTAGGACAGGTAAGTGTCCTTATTTAAAGTCAGCAGCTACACTGTTAGTAGCTGCTGACTTTAAAAAAAAAAATGTTCGCGGCTGGAGCTCCGCTTTAAGGCTGGGTTCACACATGTGCGGTGCGAATTCCAGCTCTGTCTTCTCTGCGAAGAGAAAAAACAGTTGTTCAGCGGTTCCTCTCTGTTGTAGGTGAGGATCAGCTGAGCAGGGATAGGGGGAGGTATAGTGAGGAGGGGGAGAGAATGCCTGTTCACAACGTAACGCATCTGGGAATCAGATGCGTTCCCATAGAAGATGATGTGCTTGCAATTTGCACCGCAATGCCCAGAAAACGTGCATGTTTTTTGGGCAGTGCGAATACAATGCACATATGTGAACCAGCTTTATTCAAATAAACGTATTTTAAAATGTCCTGCAAATCTGATGCGGTGTAAGCCACATCCAATTCGCATAGGTGTGAACCCAGCCCGAGGGAATATCTGTCAAAACAAAAAGATATTGCTGAGTACAAATGACCCAAAAACAATCAGTTAAGTTTAATAAGTAAAAACCCTTAAAAAGGGACAATCCTGGGTACACTGAAATGGTATGAGGCAGTGGGTTATGGTCATTCTCCTGTGGGACAAAATGTGAAAGTTAAATAAACGACTCTTCCATGTTTACAAGGCCTGCAGAAACCGACAAGTATACTATTGTGAAGAGACAAAATCTGTTTACCCAGGTGAATAAGAGTCAACACTCCTGTATACTCACTTTATTGACAGAGACCTCTATTGTTCACCTTGCTGAGAAATACTAACAACAGTAACAACAGTAACCAAAAGTCAACATTGTGGTGTATTTCTAAAAGTGTTTTAGAGTCACAGAGAAATTCATTTATTGTTGCAATATTTTATAGGACAAACTCATTCACACTTTTGGAGACACTTTTGAAAAAGACTATAAAAGAGACATCACTGTTTCAATATACGTATATATGGTAAAATGATATGACTCAGTCATGATCAAGATACTGTTGCCGTATTTAATGTTTGGTTGTAATCCTTATCCTAAGGTCCCTTCCACATGGGGGGGATCCTTTTGCAGTGCCCGCTGGCTCAGCAGGGCATCTCTCCGTTGATCTCTGCTGAGCCGGCGGATGACAGGTCCCTCTCTGCTCACTGAGCGGGGAGGGGCTTTTCGAGCGCCGCTTTCTCCTATGGAGAGATCGGACAAAAACGGACATCAGATCTTACCCGATCTGATCCGCCATCTGTCTAATTTTAGGGGATCGGATCAGAAAAACTGACAGGCATAACTGAACGGTCCGGCAGTGTGAAAGGGGCCTTAGAATTATGTGTGTTTCATAATCTATACATTGTCAGAAGTAAGATGGAAAGTGTATCTCAACATTTTAAGGTGTATAATTAAGATTTTAATATGGATTTTAAAATGTACACCTCTTTTAGGCAGGGTTTTATGTTTAAATTGCTAAATAATATAAATAAATAATGCCACAAACATAAGGAATATATATATATATATTCCCTCTAAAAAAAAAATGACAATTAAATCAATATATATTTACAAATATTTTTTCCGCTATACGATTGATTCAAAGCTATCCACCTTCTATTCCCAGAAAACATAATAATAGGGATTTCTAGTCTTAGAGTGCCATCTGGTGGTCAAGTTAAGTTATTGACTAGGCAAACAAATAGTCAATAATTATTACCCTCCAGTCAGAGGGGAGTAAATGTTGCAAACTACACTCTCTGGGATGATCCCTAGATTAAGGCAGTTTTAAGGACATAAAAGGGGAAGCTCAGAGAGAGACTGGATTCTCCTCATTGTCAGATCAGCATTGGGGTTATCATAATTAGACTCCATCTTGAGCTTCAGTCATCATTATTATCCTTATTAGCACGCTCTCATACAGCTCGTTCTCTTAGTTTGAGACATTTGATCGATCTCCTTCAAGGTCCTACTATGGTGTGGTTCTTAACTCAACATCAATAACTCTTTGGGTATAGTATAATTTGCTCATTATTTTATAAATACCATCTTACTTCTGAGGTTAACAACTTTGCGTTATTATCTGAATGATAGATTTACTTGCTTAATGTCAGATTCCTCTCATGCTATCATAACCCCTTTTTAATTTACATTTTTAATTTCATTTTTCTCCTACTGCAGGGAAGTCATAGGTACAGTCTGTTAAACACAGATTTATTTATCAGCTAGGTTTAGTAATATTTGGTTATTATATCTATGGGTGGAACTTGAAGTAAATTCAATCTAGTTCTCTGGCATATTTATATTTTGGCCGTGTAAAGAGAAGACTTTTTTTTAATTAAGGCAGATCACTAGAAACCAAAGGGCCCAGTGAGGTCCTTTGAAATATCAGCAGTATGAAAAGTAGAATGAGAGCGCTACTCATTCATGAAAAGTCCAGAAAGTTTTTCTTTAACCACTTGCCGCATCACGCATTACGTACTAGGTACATGATCTGGCACTTTAAGGTAGGGGGAGCACACAGCTGTGTGCACTTATCATCAGTGCCCTGATTACAATAAAGCACCAGCAATGTCTATCAGTGACACAAATCAATGCCCATTACTGATGCCAGTCAGTGCTGCCCATCAGTGCAGCCCGTCAGTGCTGCCAATCCGTGCTGCCTATCAGTGCTCACCAGTGCCATCTATCGGTGCCCATCAGTGCCGCCTATCAGTGCTCATCAGTGCCGCCTATCAGTTCCACCTATCAGTGCCCATCAGTGCGGCATGTTAGTGCCTCCTCATTAGTGCCAGCTAATCAGTGCCCGTAAGTGCCACCTCATCACTGCCCATCAGTGTCGCCTCATCAGCGCACATCAGTGAAGGGCAAAAATTACTTAGATACAAAATTTACTGACAGAAACTAAGAAACACTTATTTTTAAAATGTTCTGCCTTTTTTGTAAAAACAAACAACAACAAAACAGCAGTGATTAACTACTTCAGATTCACGCTATAGCCGAAAGACGGCCACAGCGCAGACCTAATTTTCCGGGAGGGCGCGCCCAGACGGTAGGGCGCACGCGGCACACTCTGTAATCGACGAGTCGGTGAGATTCGCTGAATCACAGATCAGAGCAAGGGGTCGATCCCGACCCCTACCACGTTATCAGCTGTCAGCCAATGACAGCTGATCATGTGATGTAAACAGAGCTGATCCCGTGAGGAGAAAAAAAAGCTGATCACCGGCAGCTGTTAGAGGGACATCGGTCCCGATCAGGGAGAGCAGCCTGCCAGTGCCACCTAGCAGTGCACAACAGTGCCCACAGTGCCACCTATCAGTGCCGCCCATAAATGTCACCTACCAGTGCCACCCATAAGTGTCACCTACTAGTGCCCATAAGTGTCACCTACCAGTGCCCATAAGTGCCACCTACCAGTGCCCATCAGTGCCATCAGTGGTACCTATCAGTAACACCCATCAGTGCCACCCATCAGTGCTGCCTTATCTGTGCCTATCAGTGCCCACCAGTGCAGCCTATCAGTGCACACCAGTGCCGCCTTATCAGCACATATTAATGAAGGGGACAAATTACCCCTTTGCAAAATTTTATGACAAACTATGAAACATGATTTTTTTTTCAACATTTTCCATGTTTTTTTGTTTGTTTAGCAAAAAATAAAACCCTCAGCGGTGATTAAATACCACCAAAAGAAAGCTCTATTTGTGTGAATAATAAAATAAAAATTTGAATTGGGTACAATGTCATGTCATTCAAATTGCGTCAGCACTCAAAGCTGAAAATTGGACTGGGCAGGAGGCGGGTCTAAGTGCCCAGTAAGGAAGTGGTTACCACCAAAAGAAATCTCTATTTGTGTGAAGAAAATTATTAAAAAATGATTTAGGTACAGTGTTGCATGACCGCGCAATTGTAATTCAAAGTGCGACAGCGCTAAAAAAATGGCCTTGGCAGGAAGGGGGTGAAGGGGCCCTGTATTGAAGTGGTTAAAAATAATTTCTTTCTAGATGCACATCAAGTGTACCTAGAAAGAAATACATTGGTAGCTGTATCTGATGTTTTTGTTTATAAACAAAGCCATAGATAAGCACTGATGGGCCAGATTCACAGAGCCATTACGCCGGCGTTACAGGAGATGCGCGGCGTAAGTCTAAATTTGCGCATGCGTTTCGATGCACCGCATCCCCAAAAGCGTAATTTCGATAGACCGGCGTATCCGTCCGCGCAAAACTGCGCTAGACACACCATTGATTTGCTATTCAAATATGCAAATGAGGGAGTTACAGGGATCCACAAAAGAACGTTGGTGCAGCGCAGGCTACGCGCAGTGCGCAACAGCTGCACGTCCTGTCTAAAATTAGACCATATAAAAGGTGGAATAAAATTAGACAATCCGTCTACATGTCAGCTAAAGCAACACTGTTAGTGAGGAGCTGAGCAGTCACACTTGCTGGACAACAAACTGTATGCCAACAGGCCAGGGGCATCCATGCTCATAGCTATACTACTGACTTTAGATGAGCAAAGAAGGAGGAGGGCACGGAGGAGGGCACGGAGGAGGGCACGGAGGAGGGCACGGGAGAGGATTTTTTTTTTCCAAAAACTTTTTATTTGCTTTTATAAACATTTTTACAAAAAATATACATACATATATACATCAATACATAACATACATACAAATTACAAACACGGTCTCACTATCTTTCAATAGCCCTTTAAAACCTTGATGGATATAATAATCTAATCTGATACAAGCCCCTCACTCTTCACTTGATATATCACACACGCATAGACATCTTTGGCATGAGTGATTCTGAGGTGTCTCGCATCTTCAGATTCACCCCTCATGCCATCCTGGAATTAACCACAACCCCGCAGGAGCACATCACCAGCCCAACACATGACACCACCCATGACACCCATGAGAGCTACATATACAATCCTAGCCCCATCCCCACAGATTTCGAACAGAACATGTATGGGGACAGCTGGCTGGTTGGTGAGTGACATGGGTGGCAGGCATGACTGTCCCCCCCATGATGCTGAAATCACAAGGGGCACATGCACTACTAACATCCTCCTGTCTTATCCCTTCAGGGTGACTCTGCATATGCACTGGGACCCCATCTCATGACTCCTATACGGAACCCCCCATGGTACCCTGTTGTATTCCCCAAACTTTGTATGCCAGATCATCGGTGCATGTTGCATGCTGCACAACTTCGCAGTGAGAAAGGGCCTGGAGATTGACATAAGTGATGACCTGACCCCTGAACCAGACAATCCCCCCCCCCTAACCGAGGCTACCTTGTCTTCTGAGGGAAGAGAAGCCAGGAGCCAGCTCACATTAGGCATCTTTGCAGGTTAAACACACACATTAATCATGGCACAATGAGAATGCATGCATGCACACCACTGTGGTCCCTAGCACAGACACATCACATCCTCATCACATTGGATTGGCACAAGCCCACCATGCAGGACTTGTGAGCAGCAACGCCATGCCATGGCTCCAATTATGTTACTGTACATTCATACACCATTCACACGGACCTGGGGATCACTTCTCCACCACAAATGAGGGTGACACCCCTTTTCCGGCAGGAATGTCACCCCCACATTCCAAAATCATTCACAAACAGAACCCCAAAAAAAAAAAAAATTGACCAGCAAAAATAAAAAATGCCCAGCAAAAATATAATTAAAAAAAAAAAAACAACAAAGAAAATACAGAAAAGACAAAAATCACTCTGCAAAACAGTCCCCAAATATCTCAAAGACACGTCACAAACAAACAAACAAACAAACGCTAATAAACAACAGAACAAAAGCACCTTGCTGTATAGGAAGGGATACAAAGGGATGTACTTTTGCAAAGGAAGTGCGTTTGTGTCTGTCTATTTATGCTGTCTGCGTAGTTCACTAAGTTGCCCGGGTCCACTTCCAATTTCACTGATTGCGCCGTTCCCGAGTTGTGAGCATGCGCACAGAGGTGCTGACCATGGTCTGCTTCATGTGCGCATGCGCAATCAGGCCGTCCCTTCATTTGCATGGGGTCACGGCTCATTTCAATGTAACACGCCCACGTCCTTCCCAATTTGAATTACTCTGCCTTACGCCTCGAAATTTACGTTACACCGGCGCTAATTTCTGCGCAAATACTACGAGGATACGGTGATTGCGCCTCTACATTGCGCCGGTCTAACGTAAAGGAGGTGCGCTACACCAGTCAAAATATGCGCCAATGTACGTGAATCTGGCCCTGATATGTTTATGTGGCTTTGTTTAAAATACAAAACCATTTATTTGGTTACTTTGGCATATTTCACTGAAGCAGTTCACATAGTGAAACGTAAGGCTAATTTAACACCAAGGATAAAAATTTTATATTTGCAGTAAAATCAATTTTGGCAAAATCTCTCTGCTCATCCCTGATCTCCTCTCTTCCCCATATTCATTCTTGCCTTTCTATTCTCTCCTCCCTCATTTTCTCATTGGCATGGCTGTGCTGTGCTGGCAATGCTAGAGTGGCCTCCAGTGTCTGGCAGGAAGCCTTTCATAAAGGAAGTTCTTATCAACATTAGAAGTACTACAAAAGACTATCTACCTCTTTGGTGCTTCGCAAGATGCAGGCAATTAGTGTGTATCTAAACTGAAACAGTTCTATTGATGTCAAGATTCATGAACACCTGGCCACATAGAAAAATAAAAGAGTTTTAGAGGCACATACACATTTTTCTATCATTCGTCAACCATCATTCTTCAACTATCATTCTTCAACCATCATTCTCTTCGACCATCATTCTCTTTAACTATAATTTTCTTAAGCTATCTTCTTTTCATTTTAAATCAACTAGCTTTTGATATGTGATAATATGGAAAGAAATTTGTATCTAGCAGATGGAAACAATTGAGTACTGTCCGTGATATATTTTTAATTTGCACTAACATACAATTTTCAGGCCAAGCTTTCGGGGGAGAGGCGTAGCTTGAAGCTTGTGGACCCCACTGCAAGAGTTGACCTGGCCCCAGGGCTCTTCACACCCTGTGCTCCTCTCCATTCAGGAAATGGCTCACGGCTTTTCCCCAGCCAATGATGTATGGACACTGTATGGACAGTGGAAGCCCAGTACTGAAGCGTGGCTGTGGGGCCCTTGGGCAGATCGGAGCTGGACTTTAGCTGGAGGATATGATAATATGACAATAATATGATAATATGACAGGGAGGCTGCAGGGGCCCCCTGGAGCTAGGGGCGGGGTTGCAATTGTCACCCCTGCAACCCCTTATGCTACGCCCATATTTCGTGGTTTACCCCCTTCTTCAAGGTCCCAGCAGTACTCTAGCAGTTGAAAGTCTTCATTGAGCTCTTGAAGTTTACAAATAGCTTATGCTGTCCATAAATTATGTGGGCTCACTTTGTTTGACACATCTCTTTGTTCACCAGAAGGCCTTTCTCCTCACCGCCACTGAACATGTACCCTTGACAGTCACTACAGCAATGTACTGTGGGACTTGATGCCAGACTAGATGAGGCGGCAAGGAACCTTCGATCAGAATCTTACAGTAAGGTGATGAATGAAGCAGAACACATGTAGGTTGATGGTTCTTGTAATGGGAGTGCTTTGGTACTCAGAATGCCCAGATTGGGGATATATAGGGAATGATAGGAGTCGGTGAGGAACATGTGGTAGAGGAAGCATGTAAGGAGAAACCCTACTTTGAGATAGAGAGCATAGCCATCAGATGAGTGATTGGGACCTAAGCTTCCCTTAAGGGGAGGACTACCCTTAGCTGGGGAAGGGGGTGAGGAGGTGAGATTTCCCTCTGCAGTAGGTAGTAATTTGAACTAATAAGAAACTGTGTGGACACTAGCTTCCTTCAGTGAAAGAACTGTTAATTGTTTGACAAAAGATGTACAACCCAGTTGGAAATCCTGGTCACAGTGAGGTATTCGTTGGTAGCAAGAGCAACCAAGTGTAACTTTTCCTTATTGAGGGAGATGAAGAGAGATTGATAATAAAATGTTCTTCCGGCCAAAGAATGATCACATGTCTCCTTAGGGAAGGGATGGGAATGAAACTTGTGGAGTTGGCTTCTGGCACTCACCGGTGTCAGATAGGAACATCTTATGGGTACTGGTTTACATATTCATACTTACTTGAAGGCCAGTCCCTATGTTCAAGGTATTAATCTGGGAAAGCTGAAGTTGAGAAAGGTGTGTAATTTTTAGGCCAGTAAGTGATTGACAAACCAGGGTTGACCAGGAAAGGCTCAGGTTCCCTTGGGTCAGAAAGAAGTTGTTGGACCCTGAGTACAATCAATGCTTCTGACTCCATAGTATTGCAAAAAAATTGAAAAGTTGCCAACTGTAGTGTTCAGCAGTGGTGGTTCTCCCTTTGTGGTGGTTCTCCCTTTAACGCAGGGATCACAGCAAATCCAAAAAAAAGGAGTTTTTCTTTACCTGGTAAGAGAGAAAACAACCACCTAACCGGTTAATGAGAATCCATTTAATTTGCAGACTTTATAGATAGGGGGTATTGTTAAAAAAAAAAACTGAGCGACCTTTGTTTGCAGTTGTTTATTTTTGAGCAACAACACGGTGTGAAGCCTGCTCTGCCTTCCTCGGCACAAAACCGGCGCTCTCCCCCCTCCGGCGGCAAAGAGTGCTCACTGAAACAAAAGACATTAGAATTCATTGTTACGAGATTATAGATTCAATAAATTTTCGGTGGCTTGTGTGGAAGGTCGGGGAGTGAACGTTCTACAAATGTATCGGGGAGAATTGATTAGAGTATTCAAATGCGTCTAATGCTGCATAACAGCTCCTAAAAGGTGGAATTTGTTTGGCAGTGCGGGGGACAGAACTATTAACTCTGAGTAAACACGTGGGGGACTATTTATTAACCCTCACTGTCAACACGCAAAGAGGGCTGAATAAAATGGTGGATGCTCCAGTCCAAGTCCAGCATATCTTCTGCAAGATTTTAGTTTAGTGTTTTAGTGTTGTACGTGACCGCGTTCTTGACAGTCGGAATTTCAGACAACATTTGTGCGACCGTGTGTATGCAACACAAGTTTGAGCCAACACTCCGTCTGAAAAAAAATCCACGGTTTTGGTGTCGGAATTTCCGCTCGCATGTACGCGGCATTACACGTCTGGAGTCTGAACAGTAATACATCAAGTTTGAATCTGAAAAGTGATACAGCACAGCCTGCAAGAGGTGATCCACTGGACTATATGTTAAGTTCTCTCTGGAATCTGTAAATTAAAGATAACTCAGAATAAATTTGATCTAAACTTTTAAGCTGGTTACAGCTTGATCAACTGAAGAATATAATTTTTTGGAATGAATGGACTTTCCTGAATGAAATCCACATTCACTGTTAAAAATTTGTGTAGCACCCTCTAGTGTGTGCTACATATAGGGCCAGATTCACGAACACTTGCGCTGGAGTATTTGGATATGCGCCGCGTAACTGTGATGATGCGCCGTCGTTTCTATGTGCCCGTACCCACCAAACTAGATGCGCCCAATAACGGGTCATTTGCGACCGGCGGAACGTTCCGACGCCAGAGTATCGTCAGCGCTTATTTTCGCTTGGCGCATCAGTCGCGCCCATTGATTTCCCCTGCAAATATGCAAATGAGGGATTTTTCCCAATTCACGAACGGATTAGCACCATACGCTGGCTACATGCGCCGCGCGTATCTCGTCCGTCCGGCGCAAAGTTATTTCTACAAAAGGCTGCTTTATCTTTACTCCAGATGGCCACAGGTCAGCAGGAGAGCAGCTACAGCAGCGTTACCGACGATAAGAGCTAGCTGAGCATACCAACTTGCAGGACAACACCTCTGTCCATGCTTGTCTGTCAAATTTTACAGCCATGGAGGAAGACATCATAGGTCTCCATAGCCGAGATGATGGCTGACAGCTCCTGGCCATTAAAGTTCAGCTTTCTCCTGTGTGTTTGCGGGGAACGGGAGCAGCCATCTCAGAACAGAAGTAACATCACTGCGGGGAGGGGGAGCAGGATATACTTTAGTGCCGGAATGGCGCTTCTACGGGCGCATTTAAACGCCCAACGGAAGGCATTGCGCTGACGTTTCCCGTGCAGTGGTGCCGACGGAAGTTGTGAGCATGCGCACAAAGGGGGCGAGTGGAGCCTCACTCACTGCGCATGCTCCGTGGTTGATGCGCTGAACGTAAGCCTCTGCGCTGGGCTCCGCCCATCATTTACATATGATCACACCCACTTCCACTTGCGTCGGGTTACGCCAGCGCATTATCGTTACTCTGGCGCAAGTTTACGCGCAACTGCTATGTGAATTACAGGACTTGCGCTGAAAGGGTCTTCAGAGTAACGTAAATGAGAAGCGTTACTCCAGAGGAAAGATACTCTCATCTACCTGAATCTGGCCCATAGTATGTATTGTAAGCTGGTGAGATCAGGGCTGGGTGACTTATTCTGGCAGCTCTCTGGTGCCTCTCTCTGGTCCAGAAAGGTTGGAGAATCTTCTAGAACTAGAGGGCGGGGGTTTAGGAGAAGCTACCTTGAATATTTATAAAGCCTCGGACCAATCTCAACGGTGTGCTGACAGGGGGCTGAGATAACTCCATAAATAGATATGGGCCATGTCAGCAGGGCAGTCAGGTGGAAGATGGGGGAGATGCAGTGTTTAGGAGGCTATCAGTGGACCTTGAGGCAAACCCCCTAGTTTGGGAGGGGTTCTGCCTCAGGTACGGGCTCGGGTACCCTGCAAAAACACACGGGAGGAAGATTTCACACCGTGAGAAGGTCAACACTGTTAGGGACTAACAAAGGGGGGAGACTGCCACATGTAGCCAGCAGCGTGAGTAAGTCTTCAATACTTCCCTAAGAGATGTCCTGAGAGTCAGCCAGGAGGGCTGGTGAAAGAGGCAGTTGCAGCCAGGTGGGCAGGCATTGCTTGTAGAGGTGGTGCTGGGATCAGTGACCACAAAAGAAGTAGAAGGGAAGGTTACATGCGTTACATGCGTGAAGTAGAAGGGAAGGTTACATCATGTGTGCTACTGTTAAGGGACTGTGAGTTCCTGCCTGTAATGGGCTGTTGCTGAACTGACAAGGATACTGCCAAGTTCCCCCAAGAGTGACCCAGCAGAGGCTGAGACAGACAAACCAAGAGTGTGCAAATAGAAAGTGAAGGAGACTGTATATAGGAAGTTGTCCCTAAAGATTGCCGAAGTCAAGTGGACATCTCATAACTTCCCATCCTTCTCTTGTGTGGATAAGAAAATCCATATATTTTTGGAGGATCTGGCCATTGGCTGAAAAAAAGTCATCTATGCTCAGCCTCAATCCAGGAAAATAAGTCATAAAAGAAAATCTTACCTAAATATTTGTTCCAGGCCGGTGATTCAAATTATTGAAGAGGGTCAATATGACAGCAAATGTATTGATCTCAATCACTATTTTAGTGAACAAGATGGGATTAACAGAAGCAAAGATCTAAACAAAATATGGTGGTTGTTTGGCTAAACTTTGCTGCTAAATGTTATTTGCATGTTGTACATGAAGTGTAAGCTAGTGGGGGGTAGATGAACTATGCTGCGGGGGGATCTGACTGCCAAGAAATTTAGTAAAGCAGCATGTAACACTCAACTGAAATATCATCCAAGGCCACCATCTACTTTATTTCCTGGACAGAGATGCCGGCTCAGAGATGACACAATCACAGTGTCTGTAGTAGTAGTAGTAGTAGTAGTAGTAGTAGTTCTTGGATGTGTTTACAAATGTCTGACACAGATAAGACCCTACTACTGCCTTTGACTTGGTAAAAAGTTACAATGTCACAGTCTGATCACTGGGTTAGAAGAGACTGAGGAAATGCTTTCTACTGCCTGCAGAAGACCGATGACATCAACTCAACCTAGGCAAAGTCTGGAACTCATTTATTTTATTTAATGATAAAAGGTGAATATTCTTGATTGTGAAAAAAAAAAGGTGATTACTTTCTGAAAAATTATACTGTTAATGTTAATTGTGGCATATTGTGGTTGATTTACTAAAACCGAAGAGTGCAAAATCTGGTGCAGATATGCATGGTAGCCAGCCAGCTTCTAACTTCCGCTAGTTCAATTGAGATTTGACAAAAAAACTGGAAGCTGGTTGTTATGCAGAGCTGCACCAAAATTTACACGCTCCAGTTTTAGTAAATCAACCCATTAGGAGTTATTTACAAAAGGAAAATCCACTTTGCACTACAAGTACAAACTACAAGTGCAAAGTGCACTTGAAATTGCACTGGAAGTGCACTTGAAAGTGCAGTCGCTGTAGGTCTGAGGGGGACATGCAAGGAAAATAAAAAACAGCATTTTAGCTTGCACATGATTGGATGATAAAAATCAGCAGAGCTTCCACTTATTTCAGATCTACCCCTCAGATTTAGACCCCTTTCACACTGAGGAGTTTTTCAGGCGGTACAGCGCTAAAAATAGGGGGCCAGATTCACAGAGCGATTACGCGTGCGCAACTGCTGTTGCGCGTGCGTAAGTCTAAATGTGCGCGTGCGTATAGTTGGACGCGATTCACAAAACAATATACGCCAGAAATCTACGTTTTTTGGTCCGGCGTAATTGAGTTAGACATTCGCTTCCCTTCGCGCAAAACTGCGCTAGACACACCATTGATTTGCTAGTCAAATATGCTAATGAGGGAGTTACGGGGATCCACAAAAAAACGCAGTTGCTGCGCAGGCTACGCGATGTGCGCAACTGCAAAATGTCCTGTCTAAAGTTAGAGCACATAAAAGCTGATCTAACTTTTGAAAAAAAGTCTAATTGTCAGATAAAGCAACACCGTTATTGAGGAGCAGACCACACACACGTGTTGCACTACAATTTGACTGCCAACATGCTAGGGGCATCGTCGCTCATAGCTGCACTAGTGAATATAGATGACCAAAGAAGGAGGAGGGCACAGAGGATGGCACGGAGGATGGCACGGGAGAGGGTATACCGCACCCGCATACACCTGTTTGGCATGAATGATTCAGAGGTCTTTCGCATCTTCAGATTCCCCCCTCATGCCATCCTGGAATTAACCACAACCTTGCAGGAGGACATCACCAGCCCAACACAACGCTCACATGCAGTGCAGCCACTGGTCAAGGTCCTGGCAACACTCCATGTCCTTGCCAGTGGCTCTTTTCAGCGTACAAGTGGAGTGGTGGCTGGGATGTCACAATCCTCCATGAGCAGATGTGTGCACCAGGTTGTCCCTGCAATCCTCACATGCTTGGCCAACCAAATCATCAAACCCACCACTGAGGAGCTTCGAATCAAGGCAATGGCAGATTTCTACCGAATTGCCAGATTCCCACGCACCATCGGGGCCATAGATTGCACACATGTGGCACTCCAGCCCCCCCATGAGACCGAGCACATGTACCGCAATCGGAAGAATTGGCACTCCATCAACGTACAGGTGATAGTTGATGCCCAAGGCCTCATATGGCACGTCCGTGCCAAACACCCAGGGTCCAGCCATGACAGCTACATCTACAATCAAAGCCACATCCGAACAGAATTCGAACAGAACGTGTATGGGAACACCTGGCTGGTTGGTGAGTGACATGGGAGTCAGGCATGACTATCCCCTCCCGTGATGCACAACAGAAGTGGCACATGCATGACTAACATTCTCCTGTCTTTTCCTTTACAGGTGACTCTGCATATGCACTGGGACCCCATCTCATGACTCCTATCCGGAACCCCCAAACCCCAGGAGAGGAACGATACAATGAAGCACACATCAAAACCCGTGCAGTGGTGGAGCGCACCTTTGGCCTCCTGAAGTCACGTTTCCGATGCCTGGATAAGTCTGGGGGTACACTGTTGTATTCCCCAAACTTCGTGTGCCATATCATCGCTGCATGTTGCATGCTACACAATCTCGCAGTGAGGAAGGGCCTGCAGGTTGAGCTACGTGATGATCTGACCCCCCAACCAGAAAATCAACCCCTAACCGAGGATACCCCGTCTTCTGAGGGAAGAGCAGTCAGGAGGCAGCTCATATTGGGCATCTTTGCACGTTAAACACACACATTAATCATGGCACAATGAGAATGCATGCATGCACACCACTATGGTCCCTAGCACACACACCCCACATCCTCATCAAATTGGATTGGCACCAGTCCACCATGCAAGACTGGTGAGCAGTAACGCCACGTCAAGGCTCCAATTATGTCACTGTACATTCATACACCATTCACACGGACCTGGGAATCACTTCTCCCTGGTCCTGGGGAACCCTTCTCCACCAAAATTGAGGGTGACACCCCTTTTCCAGCAGGAATGTCACCCCCACATTCAAACATCATTCACAACCCAAAATATGCCAAAAAAGTCAAACAAACAAAAATGCATTGAAAAAAAAAATGCTTAGAAAAAACAAAAAAAAGCAGAGAACAAAAATAAAAAAGCTTTCAAAACAAACAAAAGGGGGAAAAAAAAATTATTGCCCTCTGCCTGAGCCACGCCTGGGGCGCCCCCGGCCACGGCCCCGGACCCTCAGGGGAGACGCATGGGGGAGGGGAAAAGCCGGGGAAGGAGGAGCAGCCCCTGAGATCTGCCCACCTGGCGGCCTGCCCTCCAAGGCCACGGCTATTCTGTCCAGGGCAGCACCAAGTGTTGCCGTGTTGCCCTGGATAGCCTGGGTAAGGGCCCTCACATCCTGCCCAACGCCTGCTGCTGTAGTTTGCAGGTCATTTAGGCAGGTTGTGGAGGCCCGGGAGTGGGAGTCCAGGTTACCCAGGCTATCATTAATGGAGGACAGGCTCTGATCCACCCGCCCCATAGTCTGGCAGAGCTGTCTCAGAAGGCGGGTCTGGGTGGCCAGGTTCCTTCTCAGACAGGCGGGCATGAGATTGGGCGCCCCCCTGGTGCTTGGGGATGACCTCCTGGCTCTTGCTGATGGTTGTGGCCGGGGAGAAGGGGAGGCCCTTGTGAGGGGAGCCATGTTGGGGGAGGAGGGGGGGGGGGCTGACCCTTAGGGAGGGCAGGCTTCTTGCAGCCAGAGGGGAAGAGTCCGCAGAAACCAAAGGGCCAGTGCCTTCCATGGACTCCTCCTCCTCATGATTCTGCTCCTCCTCATGATCGTCCTCCGCATGATCCTCCCCCTCCTCTTGTTCCTCCTCTGCGGACTCTGGCCTTGTTGGGGGGGCCTCATTAGGCTGCTGTCCTGGGGTTGGAGCGGTCAGTCCAGATGGCCCTGCACCCTCCTGCACAGCTGTGGATGACACAAAACATTCACAGGTTGGAGGATCCACACACTTGCCACATATTCCCTTTCACCCCCTCCCCCACACATGCTACACACCTGAGAGAAATAAAAACCTTACCTGGCACCGCGGGGACCGGACTTGTGTCAAAGCCTGGCAGGCCCTCCACTTCATGCCGGTGAAAGGTCAGGGCCACCACACGCTCCGTCTCTGAAAATCTAACCCGGCATGGTGGGCCCCCTCCTGTGCCCCTGGCATGGGCATTTATTGCGGCCAGTTTTTTTTTCACCTCACGCCGGAGGTCATTTATTTTCTTTTCTATCCCAGAGCGGGTCCGTGTCTCCCCCTCCCCCGATGAATTGACCTGCTCCGTGATTATATCCAATATCTCCCTCCTCCTGGCCGGGGTGGTGGTGGCACTCTGCGGGCCGTGGAGAAAACGCCCATAGTCGGTAATGGCCCGGGCAAGAATTCTTTTTTCCCCCACAGTAAAATTGAGCTTTCTTTTTCTCTCAGTCATACTTCCAAACAAACTCACTAGCAGTCACCAAAAATCTGTCACAAATACAAGCACAACCAATCAGACAAGAACACACACAAAGAGAAAAAGAACAGCCAAAAATCACACTAGCACTCAGCAAGAAACACACACAAAAAAATCAGATGAAAAAATAAAGCAAGAAAACAAACGCTCAGAAATCTATCAATCAAACAAACAGTCTCAAACACTTATCAAAATACACTTTCACAAAACTACCAACAAGCACAAGATCACACAGAACACTAATCTCACAACTACAAAACACACTCTAACGAACAACAGAGCAAAAGCACTTGATTCAATGGGAAGGGACACAAAGGGATGTACTTTTGCAATGGAAGGGCGTTTGTGTGTGTCTATTTATGCTGTCTGCGTAGTTCACAACATTGCCCTAGTCCATTTCCAATTTCAATGATTGCGCCGCTCCCGAGTTGTGAGCATGCGCACAACGGAGCTGACATGGTTTCCTTCACGCGCGCATGCGCGAGTCGGCCGGCCCTTCATTTGCATGGGGTCACGGCTCATTTCAATGTAACACGCCCACGTCCCTCCCAATTTGTATTACTCCTCCTTACGCCTACGGAAAAAACCTTACGTTTGCGCAAGCTCTTGCGTAAAAGCTACGTGAATCGCCGGATTACGCGGCTAGATTGCGCAAGTCTAACGGAAAAGTGGTGCGCTACGCCGGAATGATAATGCGCCGATCTACGTGAATCTGCCCCAGGGTTGCTATACTGCCTGAAAAACTCCTTCACTGCATATTCAATGTGAAAGCCCTCGGCGATGCGCTGGCGGGAGAGAAAAAAATTCCCTTTGGAGTGGTGAGAGGAGTGGCGTGTATACCGCTCCTTTACCGCTCCTCCCCATTGAAAACAATGGGAAACCGCGGCAATACCGCCCGCAATGCACCTCTGCAGAGGCGCATTGCGGGCGGTATTAATCCTTTATCAGCCGCTAGCGGGGGTTAATACCACACCGCTAGCGGTCGAATCCCACGGTAAATCCGACGGTATAGCGCCGCTAAAAATAGCGGCGCTATACCGTCGGATTTACCGTGGGATTCGACCGCTAGCGGTGCGGTATTAACCCCCGCTAGCGGCTGATAAAGGGTTAATACCGCCCGCAATGCCACAATACCACCACAATGGCTCCTGCCCCAGTCTGAAAGGGGCCTTAGAGCTGTTATAGCTGCAAAGGGTGGGCCAACTCAATATTGAAACCTACCGACTTAAGACTGGGATGCCATTAAAGTTCATGTGCGTGTAAAGGCAGGCGTCCCAATACTTTTGGTAATATAGTGTACCTTCCTGTGATGTAATGCTGTGTGACAACGATGCAGCACTGCTCCTGAATTCAGAACAGAGTTGTCACTCCCATGTACAAAGAAAAAGAGCAACTGTTCCAGGTGTATGATGATAACCTGAGGTGGAATATCTCGTAGCGTGCCAGTCCCGGCCCTCCTCTGTGGGAAACTTGTAAGAAAATAAATGGCTGCATATCCAGAAATTCTGATAGTCTTTTATTGTTCAAAGTGATACAATGACACTAATGCCCTGTACACACGATCGGTTCATCCGATGAAAATGGGCCGATGGATTTTTTCATCAGATATCCGATGAAGCTGACTTTCATCAGTCTTGCCTACACACCATCAGTTAAAAATGCGTTTGTGTCAGAACGCGGTGACGTAAAACACTACGACGTGCTGAGAAAAATGAAGTTCAATGCTTCTGAGCATGCGTCGACTTGATTCTGAGCATGCATCGGACCGTTTTCATCAGACGAACGGATCGTGTGTACAGGGCATAACACTCTCTACTCTAATGTAATGATCAAGATGTTTGTGTGAAACGCGTCTACGTGACCTTGTGTTGGTGTCTTTTGTGTTATCACTTTGAACAATAAAAGGCAGTTGGAAATTCCTGGATGCGCAGCCATCTCTTTTCTTACATGTCACTCCCATGTAGGCTGTGTCTGCTTGTGCTACAGTGGGATGAGACAATGCTGGAGGGGGTGTGGTTATCAGTATCAGTCACTGCTGATCAGGGCCGCCATCAGGAATTTTGGGGCCCCTTACACAGCTTCAGGCATGGGCCCCCTGGAGCAGAGAAGCGGGGGGGGGTGCTGCCACATGAAATTGAGAAGCGGGGGGGGGGGGCTGCTGCCGCGAATTGAGAAGCGGGGGCCTTTACAAAAAGAAGAAAAATATATATACATAAGGGGGGTAGCCATCCGGGGCCCTGGGGACCTCTGTGCCCTTTAATAGAAAGGAAAAAAAGAGAGAAAAAAATATACATATATTTTTTAAAAAGGGTGGTTGCCATCTGGGGCCCTGTGGACCTCCGGACCTCTAAAAAAAATAAAAGAAAAAAAAATTGTCCCTTTAATAAAAATATATTAAAAAAATGTTTTATTAAAAAAAGGGGGGTTGTCATCTGGGGCCCTGGAGATCTCCGGGCCCCTGGGGACCTCCAGACCCCTAAAAAAATGGCCCTTTAATAAAAAAAATAATAAAAAAATATATATTCAAAAAATATATTTTTTTATAAAAAATAAATAAAAAAAGGGGGGTTGCCATCCGGGTCCCTGTGGACCTCCGGACCTTTAGAAAAAATAAAAGAAAAAAATTGGCCCTTTAATAAAAAATAAAAGAAAAATATATTCAAAAAATATATATTTTATAAAAAATATATTTTTTGTATAAAAAAATAAAAAAAGGGGGGGTTGCCATCTGGGGCCCTAGTGTCCTCCGGGCCCCTGGGGAAAAAATGGCCCTTTAATAAAAAAATTAAATAAAAATATATTAAAAAAATATATTTTTTTATAAAAAATAAATAAAAAAAGGGGGGTTGCCATCCGGGGCCCTGGGGGCCTCCAGGCCGCTGTGGACCTCCGGACCTCTAATAAAATAAAATAAAATAAATTGGCCCTTTTTAATAAAAAATAAAATAAAAATATACTAAAAAATATATTTTTTTTAATAAAAAATTAATAAAAAAAGAGGGGGTTTCCATCTGGGGCCCTGTGGACCTCCGGACCTCTAAAAAAAATAAAATAAAAAAAATTGGCCCTTTAATAAAAAATAAAAGAAAAATATATTCAAAAAATATATATTTTATAAAAAATATATTTTTTGTATAAAAAAATAAAAAAAGGGGGGGTTGCCATCTGGGGCCCTAGTGTCCTCCGGGCCCCTGGGGACCTCCGGACCCCTAAAAAAAATGGCCCTTTAATAAAAAAATTAAATAAAAATATATTAAAAAAATATATTTTTTTATAAAAAATAAATAAAAAAAGGGGGGTTGCCATCCGGGGCCCTGGGGGCCTCCAGGCCGCTGTGGACCTCCGGACCTCTAATAAAATAAAATAAAATAAATTGGCCCTTTTTAATAAAAAATAAAATAAAAATATACTAAAAAATATATTTTTTTTAATAAAAAATTAATAAAAAAAGAGGGGGTTTCCATCTGGGGCCCTGTGGACCTCCGGACCTCTAAAAAAAATAAAATAAAAAAAATTGGCCCTTTTTAATAAAAAATAAAATAAAAATATACTAAAAAAATATATTTTTTTTATAACAAAGATAAAAAAAGTGGGGATTTCCATCTGGGGCCCTGGTGGCCTCCGGGCCCCTGGGGACCCCCGGGCCCCTTACAGGTGTAATGCCTGTACCCCCCTGATGGCGGCCCTGCTGCTGATTGATAAGCCTTTAGCTTGTCAACCAGAACCTTGGCGCACCTAGCCCCGCCCCCTGCTTTCTGGATTGATAGCACTACCTCTGTTGCTGAAATCCTCTTACTGGTGGCTGCAGTGTCTGAGAAGGGGGGTATGTGAGACAGAAATGAAAGTGGATTTTATTCAGTCAGAGGTAATATTTTTTTTTATTTTTTTCATTAGGCTCGTTCATCACATAGTAACAGGATTTGGGACTTGATGCGATCATCATACTTACAGGAGCCTTTAGTTGTTCTAGTGGTTTGCAAGGTTGCAATGGGATTTGAATGGATTCTGTTACTGTGTCAAAAAAAGCCCCTAATTACTTTCATTATATTATACTTTATTAAAAAAAGATAAAACTTTTACAGCAACATTACCCAATTAAAATCAAAATTCATAAAAATGGAAAAAAAAAAAACACAAATACAAAGAGCACTCAAGGCCCATTTACACTAACATGTCATTGTAACAAACGTGGTAACTCACCTAACATATGTTATTGGTTTGTGGTGCCTTTCATGCTAAATGGCACTCCAAATCACTATGGCAACACACATGTGTTGTAGCGCACCACAACGTACGGTAGTGCATTGTGCTACAAAAAGAAAGTCATTGGCAGCTTATTAATTTCAATGAGTTTGCCGTAATACAATGTACATTAATGCGTGACATACCACGTGTTAATGCACAAGCATTAGCACACTGCAAAGAATTAAATTAAATAAACAAAGGTACTTCAAATGCTACATCCACCTGCCCCCCAAGTTTAAAAATAGACAAAAAGGAATATATTTTTTAAGCAGCTCAAAGATCAAAATTTAGGTTTTCTAATACATTGAAATCTCACCAACAGTCATTTTGCAGGGAAATCTATTTCACCCAGCTCACTCGGCTCACCCCTAGTTAGAATATTACAAGATGTAGGAGTTGTGACTTTACACATCTGTACAATCCTGCATGTTCCAACTTTAGTGTCAGTTTTTTTGTAAAGAAGGAAAAAAAAATGAATTCCAGAAAAACACAGCCCGTCTCACCCGAACACTCGCTGTGTTTACTCACTTTGCAATAAAATTATCGCAAGGGATTTATAAAGAAATGTAAGTCCGACACCGGTCTGGAAGCAATAATGAAACTTGATTTTTCCAGCTAAGTGGAAAGGCAGACTCCTTCTTCATCCCGGGAGAATTTCCAGAGATAATTCTATAACTGTAACCAAATTATAATTGTCCTCTAAGCTGCTGTTTGCATGTCGAGCCAAAGCGCCTGCGAAGGGCTGAATTCCTGGGTGGCCCTTACAGCTTCTGCAGGGACCACAGACTCTTCCCAGCATCCTCTGCTGGCATATGGAAATATTTCAAAATACAATGTTGCCAATTTGAAGCTGCAATCAAGGCTGCCCATCTTGGCCCTCCAGGGCCAGGATACTTTGAGAGAACTGATATGTAATTATTTAAAGAGACATTGTTATTGTAATACAAAGCAGTAGTAGTGTATAAAGACATGTACCCAATTTAGAGCAAATATTACGATTCAGACGATTGGATCATTTCAAGATGGTGACACAGTAAAAAATTATTACTTCTTTTAACCACCTCCCGCGCAGCATATTATAATACTTTACTATAATACGATGGGGGGGGGGGGGGGACTTTTATCCCAGTCATATGATGTCTTCCTAGTTGTACGCCCTTTGTGACAAATACCAGCAATCATATTTTACAATGGCTTTCATTAACAAACATTAATTGTGTACTATTGTGATCTCTGTGATTGGTCACAGAGATCACACAGTACAGGGCCAATCACAGTGGACTTGTACCATGTGATAGCCAATCATAGCTATCACAATATTACATAACTGCACATGAATGAATGCCATTCACAAAGTATAAATGATTGCTTATTCAGTGGCCATCACTGTAATAAGCAATCACAGTGAAAAAAAAATCTTGATCACCTTCCCAGAGTAGTACAGTGTCACTATAGTGATACTGTACTGCTCTGGTGACAGTATGTAAAAGAAAATTGTAACAAAGATAGATAGATAGATAGATAGATAGATAGATAGATAGATAGATAGATAGATAGATAGATATCGGGCCAGATTCAGGTAGATGGGAGCATCTTTAATCTAGAGTAACGTTTCTCATTTACGTTACTCTGGCGAAATTTTAGGAGCAAGTGCTGTTATTCATGAAGCACTTGCTCCTAAAGTTGCGGCAGCGTATCGAAAATGAGCCGGCGGAATTCAAATTGAGCGGGTACGGGGCGTGTATTATGTTAACTATGCGCGATCCCGCGGCGAACGTACTGCGCATGCGTCGACTGTCAGTGCGCATGCTCCAAATTCTTTCAGGGAACGTCAATGACGTCAATCCCCATTCACTGACGTTTTACGCAAACGACTCGAATTTTTTTTTTTTTTCGACGCGATGACGACGGCCATACTTAACATAGGATACTCCACCTAGGGGGCATGTATTTCTTTACGCCGCGTATCTCTTACGGAAACGTCGGAAAGTCACTGCGTCGCGCCCGAATACGATCGTGAATTGCCGATTCCCGCTGATTAACATATTTTTTCGGCGTAAATCAGCGGGAACGCCCCCAGCGCCATTTTTAAATTAAATTTGCGATGCGATGGCGAAATTCAATTACGCCGCTCGCATCGGAACTCCAACCCGGCGTTTCTTGTTTTCTGGTTACAGAAAACAGAAACGCCGGCTTAAAGTGACAGTTAGGCTGGAGTATCACTGATACTCCAGCCTAACTCTACCTGAATCTGGCCCATAGATATATATAATTTTTTTTTTTTTTTTTACATGCTGTTATCAGTCGGTGTCCCTGATCACCACCACACCAGTAATATGGTTATGCTGTACTGCTCTTGTGACAGTATATGGAAAAATAATTGTGGAAAAAAATAATTTGATTTAATTCCTTCATTTTCCAAAGAAAGTGACAAAATTTACAACTTTAAAAAAAAACTCACCATGCCTCTTACTAAATACCTTGGGATATCTATTTTCCAAAAAATGCTTATTTTGGGGGTATTTGTACTGTCCTGGAATTTTAGGACATCAAGAAATGAGATAGAGAGTCAGTACATCAAGATTGATATTTTTTTATATAAATATATATACCATAGTTGGAAGACTCTATAACTGTATATAATAATATAATTGGGTTTATATAGAAATATAGCAGAATACATTTTTGCCTAAATTTATGAAGAAATATTATTTATTTAGAAAATTCCTGTTTTAATTTTTTATTATGTTTTCATAAAGCATAACAAAGGTCATAAGAATACCATTCACATTAGTGCAATACAATGAAAATAATAAAATGCAAAAAGGCAGTTATAACTATGCTTCTCTCATGAAGTATATAGAACCAAATGTTAAAATTTCATAACATAAAGAAAGAAAAATGTTTGTTTTTTCCAAATTTTCGTAATTCTTTTGTTTATATATATATATAAAAAAAAACAACAACACAGTGGTGATTAAACACCACCAAAAGAAAGCTCTATCTGTCTCAAAAGAAAAAAATATATATATAAAACAAGTTAGTTGATCTGAACTTTGCAATTGTCCATTCAGTTTATCTTTAATATGAGTTTTCTAAACCGACTGCAGCCACATTCAGCAGGCTTTTCACAGGGTTTCTTGGTTACATAACCTTTCCTGCTTCTATAAGAACTACAAAGGGTGGAGATGGAACCAGGAACGCACATTATTATAGGCTCAGATTCAGGGCCATACAGAAAACGACAATTCTGGCAACCACATGGGTGCAGATGCTAAAATACCTAGATACAAATTAGAATCTCTCAGGGCATAGGTTGTGTCCCCCGTGATCATTCAAAAAACTGATTTTCAAGCATAGTCTAGACATGTGCATTCGTTTTGCATTTTCAGGTATTTTCGTTATCGTTTTAATAAATGAAAACGAACGTGCAGAATCCGAAATCCGAAAAATCCAACATAAAAAAGTGCTTTATTTTTGCTTTTGTTGCTACAGCAGTTCGATATAGATAGGAGATCCGACATGACGCTGACAATAACAATCTGTGTCTATCGAACCTGTGGTCTAATGTGCCTAACCTTAACTCTATGGGCCAGATTCTCGTATTTTGGCGTATCTGGCAGCGGGGCGTAGCGTATCATATTTACGCTACGCCGCCGCAACTTTGGACGCAAGTGCAGTATTCTCAAAACACTTGCGTCCTAAGTTAGGGCGGCGTAGCGTAAATGTCCCAGCGTAAGCGCGCCTAATTCAAATGTGGCGGTGGTGGGCGTGTTTTATGTAAATTACTCGTGACCCCACGTATTTGACGTTTTTAACGAACAGCGCATGCGCCATCCGTGAACGTAATCCCAGTGCGCATGCGTCGGATAGTATGCCTAAGATACGTCGAAAACTGCCTACAACGTGAACGTAACTTACGCACAGCCCTATTTGTGAACGATTTACCCAAACGACGTAAACGACGGAAAATTCGACGCTGTCCCGACGTCCATACTTAACATTGCGTACACCTCACCTATGCAAAGTTACGCCTCATATAGCAGGGCTAACTTTACGCTTACGCAAACGACGGAAAATTCGACGCTGTCCCGACGTCCATACTTAACATTGCGTACACCTCACCTATGCAAAGTTACACCTCATATAGCAGGGCTAACTTTACGCTTACGCAAACGACGTAAAATACGACGACCGGGCGCAAGTACGTTTGTGATTCGGCATATCTAGCTCATTTGCATATTCGACGTGTAAATCAACGCAAGCGCCACCTAGCGGCCAGTGTAAATATGCTACTAAGATACGACGGCATAAGAGACTTACGCCGCTCGTATCTAAGCAAAATTCCGGTGTATCTTGTTTTCTGAATACAGAAAATAGATACGCCGGCGCTTCTTAGAAGTTTCAACATAGAGAGAAAAGATTACATTATAGAGACAGTGTTGGGGTAGTCCATTCGACATGAACGGCGAAGATTCGACAAAGCAGCGAAAAACATACAAACGTTGAATCTGTCATTGAAGGCTTATGGTGTCTGTCGAAAGTTCTAAGAGGATTCGACAAGCAGCTAAACTGTACGACGCCACAATCGTACATTTCCGGTTAAATGCTCGGCCCATAGGCTATAGACGAATTTGAATGTTTGTTGACTAGTAATAATAATTTATAAATATAATTATTACTAGTGTCATACAACATTAGAATTCTTCTATAGCTTGAAAATGTACGATTGTGGCGTCAAATCTTTTAGCTGTTCTGTCGAATCTTCTTAGAACATTCGACAGACATGATAAGCCTTCAATGACAGATTCGACCTTAATTAATTCGGATTTTCGGACAAATGCATTTTTTTTTACAAAAAAAAAATTCGGGAGTAACTAAATAAATGAATTTTTCTGACTAAAACGAAATTCCGAAACAAAATATTTCAGTGTGCACATGTCTAAGCATGACTGGATTTTATCTTTAAGTAGATTCTAGTTTCCTAAGGCAGCTCATAGAAAAGCATATCTCTCCCAAGGAAATGTAGTTAGCAAGAAGTGTGAATGTCTTCTCATAAATCGATCCCTATGATCCTGACGATTTTCACATTTGGAGAAAGCTGAAGAATTGGTGATCAGTCGGAGAGATGTTATATGATTTAGGGACTTTTCTGTGACAAACAGTGGAAGCTTGGGTTGAATAAATTAATGTTGGAGGTAATGTTTACAGTATCACTATGTACAATCTGTGTATGCATGCAGCAACCAAAGTAATACAATCCACCACAATATATCAGCAGTTCTGCCATCCTTGAACACTGGAGGACAAGGACCTTCACTGTGCCTTGTTCAGATTCTCTTCTATGGCTAAATGCACTGTGTATTACATTGTTCATTATTTTTTTTTAAATAAGATCCTTTTTTTTATCTTTCTTTCCCCTGTTGCTGCTGCTAATTTCCTGCAGCCTTTTCCAGCCACTTCCTGTCTGCATACACTTACTCCATTGTTGGCTGCATATCATCGCTTTGGACTGGCTTCCTGACAACGGTGGGCAATGCCTGCGTATTGGGTAGTCTCCATCAGAAGGCTGAATGACAGGGTAACAACTCAGGAAGTGCCTGAACAGGGATCTTCATGGCAGGATCACCAGGGACTTTTTTTTTTAAATAAACACTACAGATTTAAAAAGGTTTAAAATAACTTCTGAAGTTTCATAAATATGTAAAAGCTTACATGAGATTTTAGTGATTGGGTTTACATTTATTTTAAAGCTGAAGTTTTATATGCTTAGATTTTTGCCTTCCCCCTCATCATCATGTTAATGAAATAATTAACTAAAACCTTTCTGTTTTCATTGAAAACCTTGATGTAGACTGGGTGAAATCAAGATTGGCCTGTTTTGCTTCTCTGCACAGTACAGGCAGATAATGGCTGACCTGAGGGGCTGGCAGGGTGCTGTACATTGTTTCCTGTAAACAGGAAGCAGTGGTAATGCCCATGTTACATGCAGGACCACTGATAAGGCAGTAAAGCTAGTCCTCCTAAGTACGGTCCAGGTCTCATCAGTTCAAAAGGGGGGCCCGGAACTAGCCAAGCAGGAGAGCCAACAGTACTGCCTTATTGCTGACACTTGTGACTCTTGTGCAGTGCTGCCGGCTTCTACTTCTTGCTGCACTGCAGAGATATCATTTCTAGTATCTGCACCCCCCCCTACTGTCTGGGACCCTTGTGGGCCCATTTCCCCCTCAGTCCTGCAGTTTTCCCTCGTCTCCTGCCGGAAGCTGCTGAGGGCACACAGGTGCGCAATTTTAGGAGAGTGAGTGGGGGCTCACCATCCCGAATGAACACACCACCCTGAATGAACAAAGTGAGCAATCAGTACCGATCACTCACTGTGGAGGTGCAAATATTTATTTTGTGCTGCTATTTAATTGAATGAATCTTCTTCAATGGGTCTATATATTCCAGTGGCGACAGGTGCTCCATTTTGGGGGGTGGAAAACAAACAACTCGACCCCCCGGTTGCTCATTGGACAACCCCCCTGTCGCTCGCCCGTCCACCCACCAGCTTTGCACTTACCCCATCCAGGTCATGGAAAGCTTCAGTGCAGCGGCTTCCCCCTGCATCTCCTCCTCAGCAGCTTCTCCCTGCTTCTGCTCCCGGCCAATATGGTCGCTTCGCCTCTTGGTCAATCAGGTCTCACGACCCACTTGCTGATTGGCAGGGAGGATAAGCAGGAGGACAATAGCAAATATTTTACTATTGTTACACAACTGGATGGGCTCTGCACCCCAAGACCACCCTTTTTTAAGTCAATTAGAGCCACAGGCTGTAATCTTGTGCTTCAAAAAAAAAATTATAAACATATTGAAATCTATGCTTCCGGCGCCCTGCATGTGGATTAGGGACTGGGCCCATGGATTACGAGTAAGGCGCCCCTGTGCCCCTAATAGAGCGGCCGCCACTGATCTTTTCTGCATTGGCTGCAAAGCATAGCATTGTGGGCCTTGCAGTTTAGTAAAAATATTTTATATTTTTGGAGGAAGGGGGCCTTGCCCACATGTGATGCTGATCCTCCATGTTTGAAAGAACTGCAATTCGATTAATGAAAGGGGTGGGCCAGGCAATTGAAAACTGTTGTAGGGACATTATAAGTACAAATCCCATGGAGTGAGATTAGGGTCAGTTAGAAAACTGAACTTTCGTTTTCATGGCTAGCTCTCTGGTCGGTCTACCCCCATTGCTGCTTTTTTGTTCTTATTTTGGGGTGCTCAAAGCACAGCATTCATCTGTCAATTATGATCTGTTCTTGGGACTGTTGTTTGTTTTTGTTGTTGCCACTGCATCATTTGAAAGAAAAAAATAATTGCAAGAACAGTGTCCACCCACTCCACCCCACATTATTTCACTTACACTCACTGCACCTCCCTATCCCCATGCATAAAATTAAAGTTAGACATACACAAGTTAGTCCTGTTATCCCTGGAAAAAAAACATCCTGCTGCTTACTGATTTTACACTGCTGTATCGTCTGCATCATCTTTTACTTCTTGTAGCAAAGTCCCAGCTTGTGCTCTTTGTCTCAAGTGAATTTGGGCCTAGCCTTGCTGCTTAGAAATGTCTTTCTGTTTGCCAGGTTTTCCCTGCTGTATCATTTGAAGTCTCCAAATTCTTAATAAGTATTTGATAGAAATTGGGCAGCAGCAGTACAATTTAGCATCAGTGACAACAGGGACTGCCACAGCAACCTACTGGCCAATTTCTACCTGCTGGACAAAGTGGGTCTATTACTGTTTGATGAAGAAGCATGTGTCTCTGCTAAAGCTATCTGAAAAAGCCTATTTTTGTGCCAACTAAAATAAATGAAATTGGGGGGCTGCTGCTATATGTAAGCCAAACTAATTATAACGAAATAACGAAAAAAAAATCCACAGCCAAATAAGGACTGCTAGATTTGCAGAACCATTGGTGAATAGAACTAGAGCAAATTCGCCCATCACTACTAGCGACATCCAAATGAGTTGCCTTTGCATACTTTCATGGCACTCAGGAGGAGTATTAAGGGGGCAATAAAGTCATGTGCGAACACCTGGCGGGGTCTGCTTTTAACGTCTTATGTTACCTATATGGCTCTACATTCATAACAAGTTTACTTTCAATTTAGAAATGTTCTTTACAAGAAAGGAATATGTTACCTTAACTTGTTTTTAAGCCGTTTCAATTTTCAAATGCGAACTTAAAAAAAAAAGAAAAAGAAAACTTTGGGAGAAAGTCGAAAATCTTTGGAATGAGGTGGGTTACAAGCAAGCCTTGTTCTACTGTGTTTGTGCGGTATGTAAAGAGCGTTGTGGGGAGGCTGGTAAAAATAAGTGCAGGTGGCTGCTATTTTTCCTAAAATCGACACCACAAAAATCCTTCTATTAAAAGTTGCCTTAATGCCATGAGAGACTCTCCTGTATGAAGGGGTGCCCAGGACCAGGCTGGAAAAATTCTTTGTTTGGCTTTCAATGAGCTATTTATAGGGAAGACATATGCCTCACTAAAGACCCTCTCTGTTCTCCCTTAATGGGCATCCTTGTGACGGGCGTTCAGCAAACTTTATTTTATGTATATATATTTTTTTTGTCCAACTTTTTCTGCATCATATTTCATTTCATTCCAGCCATGACCAAGATTGTTGTGTCACAGCAGCACCTGCTGGTGGACTTGATAACTACTTGTTTAAAAAAAGTTATTATTTCTTTATCGGTTCACTTCTCTCAATTATTAAAACAGTTACAATACATACAGTGTGGGGAATTATTTTCTTCTTTTTGTTAAATTGATATTTCAAAGCAACGTAATTGAACACTGAGAAATCAATTCTGGTCTTCATGATGTCTTTATATTTGGGTTTTTTACCTTGATTATACTTACAGCTGGGATATCATGCGCTCCAACATGACCCTCCAAAGACAAAACATACTCTGCTTCTGACCTTCCTTCCACCTTTCTGAATACACTCATGACTGGGATAACACACCTTCGACATGGCACTTCAAAAGACTGGGATATCACACCCTTTAACATAGGGTGACCAGACATCCCCGGTTTCCCGGATTGAGGACACTGTCCCCGGACCAAGTCTGTCCCCGGTTGGGATTTGAACAGGGGCTGAGGTAATTACAAAGACAGTGCAGAATTTATTTTAAAAAATCTGAATTACACCCCCCCGCTAGGGTGACCACGTGTCCCGGATTGCCCGGGACAGTCCCGCATTTTGCAGGTCTGTCCCGGGCACCTTCATTCCAGGACAATACAGTGAAAGAAAATTACACAGCCACCCCCCGGGCCAATCTGATGCTCCCAAAAAAGGCCGCCACATCACCGCTTTACTTACTGACAGTACTTGTGAAGGAGCACAATCCCCGCCCCCTGCTTGTGATTGGAGAAATCATAAATCCCGCCTCTTGTGGCCAATCACTGTGCTGTAATCCGTTACAGCACAAGCTGATTTATGGTAAGGGAGGGTGTCTCTGAATGGTAATTTGGAAATGTGGTCACCCTAACCTCCGCTCCTTCGCTCCTACTAGCTTAGGGAGGTCTATTTTTTCCATTATCTGTGTCCATTTCTGATGATCATGTGCTGACCAGAGCGGAGGGAACATTTCTTCAGTTTCGGGTGCATGCCCATCCAGCTCCACTCGCACATTCTCCAAAAGGACCCTTCATATAGTGAAAAATACTTAGCTCCTGACCTTCTCTTTACCTTTCTGATTGCACCCCAACCAGGATATCACACTTCCAACATGACCTTCCATAATGTATAAAATACTGTCTTCCTGGCCTTCTCTCTACCTTTTTGATTACACCATATGCAGGATATCACACCCTCCAACATGATCCTCCAGAAGGTATAAATATTCTCCTCCTGGCATCCCTCTGCCTTTCTGATTACCACACCCTAGATATCACACCCCCAACATAACCTTCCATAAGGGATAATATAATCTCCTCCTGGCCTTCTTTCTACCTATCGCATTGCACAACAACCAGAATATCACACCTCCAACATGATACTCCTTAGGCTACTTTCACACTGAGGCATTTTTCAGGCACTAAAGAGCTAAAAAATAGCACCTGGAAAACACATCCCCTGCCACCCCAGTGCTTTCACACTGGTGCGGTGCGCTTGCAGGACGGGAAAAAAAGTCCTGCAAGCAGCATCCTTGGGGCGTTGCGGAAACGGTGACTACTAAAACTCCCCTGTCATTTAAATCAATGGCTATCGCTGCTGAAGCGCCTGTAAAGCACTTTGGCAGTGGCGCTTTGCGAGCGCTTTTAAATCTTTTAAAAATCGCCGCTATAATGTTGGTAAAGCTTTACCACCTGCCCCCCTCCCCAGTGTGAAAGTGCCCGTAGGGTAGAAACAATTCTGCTTCTGGCCTTCTCCAGGATATCACAAGTCCAACGTGTCCCCCCTTAAGGTAGAAAATACTCTTGGTCTTCTCTTCACTTTTCTGATTACACCCTCCACCAGGGTTTCACACTGGTCTCCTCTCTACCTTTCTGATAACACGACAACCATGATATCATACCCTCCAAAATGATCTTCAATAAGGTATAAATACTCTCCTCCTTGCCTTCTCTCTTCTTTTTCAATTACATCACAGCCAGGATATCACACCTCCAACATGACCCTCCATAAAGGAGAATTATGGGGGGGGAGACCCGGACACGTGAGGGGATCGTAAAGAAGATCAATGATCTCCGGCGTCTGGTCCGAAAGAAGCTGGCCAAAATGTCAGCCCATGCCAGGGGCACTGGAGGGGACCCACCATGCCCTGTTAGTCTGACAGCGGAGGAGTGTGCGGTGGCCCACACCTTTAATAGGCAACAAGTGGAGGGCCTGCCTGGCTATGACTCCATTGAGGAGGCCGTGAGGGGTAGCCCCTCCCACTCCTCCCCCAACAGGGCTCCCCTCCCAAGGGCCTCCCCTTCTCCCCTGCCACAAGCATCACCTGGAGGCAGGAAGTCGTCCCAGAAGACCAGGGGGGTGGCCGAGGTTCTGCCCGCCAATCTCAGAAGGGACCAGGCCCTTCAGACCCGCCATCTGGGACAGGTCAGCCAAACTTAGGGGCGGATGGAGGAGAGCATGTCCTCCATAAAGGATACGCTTGGGGACCTGGACTGCCACTCCCTGGCTCTTACAAACTGCCTAAACGAACTGCAGACTACTACAGCAGACGTTGGGCAGGATGTGAGGGCCCTCACCCAGGCTATCCAGGCCAATACGGCAACACTAAGTGCTGGCCTGAACAGAATAGCCGTGGCCTTGGAGGGCAGAGACCAGGGGCTGCTCCTCCTTCCCCGGATTACCCCCCCCCAATGAGTCTCCCCTGAGGAGCCAGGGCCCTGGCCGTGGGCGCCCCAGGCGTGGGTCACGCCGGCGGCATTAATTTGGTTTCCCCCTTTTTTATTATTTTTTCTGGACTTTTTTTTTTTTGGCTGGAAATTTATTTTATTTTTTGCTGGTCAATTTTTTTTGTTGTGAATTAATTCAGAATGTGGGGGTGACATTCCTGCCGGAAAAGGGGTGTCATCCTCATTTGTGGTGGAGAAGGGTTCCCCAGGACCAAGGAGAAGTGATCCCCAGGTCCGTGTGAATGGTGTATGAATGTACAGTGACATAATTGGAGCCGTGGCGTGGCGATGCTGCTCACAAGTCCTGCATGGTGGGCTTGTGCCAATCCAATTTGATGAGGATGTGATGTGTCTGTGCTAGGGACCACAGTGGTGTGCATGCATACATTCTCATTGTGCCATGATTAATGTGTGTGTTTAACGTGCAAAGATGCCTAATGTGAGCTGTGTCCTGGCTGCTCTTCCCTCAGAAGACGGGGAAGCCTCGGTTAGCGGGTATTGTCTGGTTCGGGGGTCAGGTCATCACGTAGGTCAATCTGCAGGCCCTTTCTCACTGCGAAGTTGTGCAGCATGCAACATGCACAGATGATCTGGAACACGAAGTTTGGGGAATACAACAGGGTACCCCCAGACTTATCCAGGCATCTGAAACGTGACTTCAGGAGGCCAAAGGTGCGCTCCACCACTGCACGTGTTTGGGCGTGGGCTTCATTGTATCTTTCCTCTCCTGGGGTTTGGGGGTTCCGGATAGGAGTCATGAGATGGGGTCCCAGTGCATATGCAGAGTCACCTGTAAGGGAAAAGACAGGAGGATGTTAGTCATGCATGTGCCCGTTGTGATGTGTGCATCATGGGGGGGGGGGGGACAGTCATGCCTGCCACCCATGTCACTCACTAACCAGCCAGGTGTCCCCATACATGTTCTGATCGAATTCCATTGGGATGGGGCTCTGATTGTATATGTAGCTGTCATGGCTGGATCCGGGGTGTTTGGCACGGACGTGCCATATGAGTCCTTGGGCATCGACTATCATCTGTACGTTGATGGAATGCCAATGCTTCCGATTGCGGTATATGTGCTCTGTCTCATGGGGGGGCTGGAGTGCCACATGTGTGCAATCAATGGCCCCCACGGTGCGTGGGAATCTGGCAATTCTGTAGAAATCTGTCATTGCCTTCAGCTGCAGCTCCTCAGTGGTTGGTTTGATGATTTGGTTGGCCATGCGTCTGAGGATTGCGGGGACAACCTGGTGCACACATCTGCTCATGGAGGATTGTGACATCCCAGCCACCACTCCACTTGTTCTTTGAAAAGAGCCACTGGCAAGGAAATGGAGTGTTGCCAGGACCTTGACCAGTGGCTGCACTGCATGTGAGCGGTGTGTTGAGCTGGTGATGTCCTCCAGCAAGGTTGCGGTTAATTCCAGGATGGCATGAGGGGTGAATCTGAAGATGCGATACACCTCAGAATCACTCATGCCAAACAGGTCTATGCGTGTGCGATATATCCTCTCCCATGCCCTCCTCCGTGCCCTCCTCCTTCTTTGCTCCTCTAAAGTCATTAGTATAGCTATGAGCAAGGATGCCCCTGGCATGTTGGCATAAAGTTTGTTGTCCAGCAAGTGTGACTGCTCAGCTCCTCACTAACAGTGTTGCTTTAGCTGACATGTAGACGGATTGTCCACTTTTAGACCACCTTTTATATGGACTAATTTTAGACAGGCCGTGCAGCTGCACCAACTTACTTTTGTGAATCCCCGTAACTCCCTCATTTGCATATTTGAATAGCAAATCAATGGCGTGTCTAGCGCAGTTTTGCGCGGACGGATACGCTGGTCTATCGAAATTACGCCGGTCCAAAAAAAGTAGATTTCATGCGTGTATCGTTTTGGGGATGCGGCGCATCGATACGTATGCGCAAATTTAGACTTACACCACGCATCTCCTGTAATGCCGGCGTAATGGCTCGGTGAATCTGGCCCATTGTTTTTTCTAGAGGCTGAAAAACTTGTTTTTTTACAAGCCGAAATTTGATTGTGTGTACGCGGCATAAGGGTGGCCTAGATAACTTTATTTTTTTTGTTGATCAGCCAGTAGCCTGGTCAAAAAAAGCATAACAGGTTCCTCCATCCACACAATTGATGTAGACAGAGGACTCCTCTGCTGTCAGAATACACCAAGCCCATTCGACAGAAGTTGATCAAGTGATGGCCATACATGCATGGATTAAAATTTGCTGATGAATTCCAGATACACTTTGATCCACCTATAGCCAGCTTTAGCCCCTTCTCATCATAACCTGTATAGTCATATTGATCAGCTTTTATTTATTTATGTAAAAACTTTATCCCAAAAGGAAAAAAAAAACACCTGTAACTGCTTAAAAAGTGGGAGCTGGAGTTTGCCTTCAATTCGCTAGGGTATCTAAATCTGCTAGTACATCTAATATTCCCCTTCCCCCAGACTGACAATGCTGCTGTCCAAAGGTATCCGTGTTGCTCTTTTATTCAGAATGTAGGCATACTAACACAGGAGGTGTGCTACTTGCCAGATCACAAGGTGAAAACAGAGATCCTTTATTACTTTTCGGTTTTGGGTTTAATACCTCTCTAAACTTATGCCGCGTACACACGGTCGTTTTTTGTGATGAAATAAAACAACGTTTTAAAAAACGTCATTTAAATTGATCGTGTGTGGGCAAAACGTCGTTTTATGTCTTCAAAAAAACAACCAAAAAAAAATTCCAACATGCTTGAATTTTTTGTGTCGTTTCTCAAAACGTTGTTTTTTGTTTCACAAAAAGTCACCGTGTGTAGCAAAAACGTCTTTTAAAACGACGTTTTTCAACCCGCGCATGCCCAGAAGCTAGTTATGAAGCGAGCTTCAATGGAAAAGAGTGGTGAACGTAACCTCGCTTTTTGTGAAAAAACGATGGTGTGTATGCAACATCGTCTTTGAAAAGTGACGTTTCAAAAACGTCGTTTTTTACTTCACAGAAAACGTCGTTTTTTTTCATCACAAAAAATGATCGTGTGTACGCGGCATTACAGTTTGTGAGTTAGTTCAATGTGATGGTATGGGTCCTCATCGCCATCTCCTGGTCAAAATGAAAATTGCACATATACTATTTCACTTAGTACTGTTTCTACCTGAACACATCGGGCCAGATTCAGAAAGAAAGTATGCTGGCGTATCTCCTGATACGCCGCCGTAATTTCAAATGTGCGCCGTCGCATCTTTACTCCGATTCAGAAAGCAAGATACGCCGAAAAACATGGCTTCAGCCGTCCGACGTCACTTTCCTACGGCGGCGTATCGTGGGCGCATAGTTACGCTGGACACATTCGGCGTTTCCATCAAAAATATGCAAATGAGCTAGATACGTCGATTCACGAGCGTAGTTGCGCCCAGCGTATTAATATATGTCGTTTACGTAAGGCGTTCGACCGGCATAAAGTCATAAACACATTTGTGCCTTCAGATATCAGTAAATATATTTACATATTATTCCCATATGTGGCCTCACTGTACACAGATATGAATCCTATGAATTCCATCCTTTGGAACTCCCTACCCCATTGTGTCCAACTGTCCACTAATCTATCCATCTTTAAACGATCCCTGAAAACCCTTCTCTTTAAAGAAGCCTATACTGCTTCTAACTAATACACTGTTATATTTTCTCCATACCGATACTGTTCACACACACACACACACAGTGCGAGGAGCCCAAGAGCAGATCTGCCTCCCCAGCTCGACTCTCATACTTCCCTCCTTGCAGTGGCTCCTGGGTCCTGAATGATGTCTTAAATAGGGCAGGGCTAGTTGTTATAAGGGGGGGAGAGGGGCTCTCTGATCTCTGAAAGTCTCTAAGGAAGGGGGGGATTTGAGCTAATGGGGGTCTCTAAGAGGGCGGTACTGACTGCTGATATGTGTGGTAACCAACCATTAGATCAGCAGCACCCCCTTGGAGACCCCCATTAGCTCAGAGCCCCCCTTATATCAATGCTCCCCCCCTTATCATTGCCACCTATCTGTGTCCATCATTGCCGCCTATCTGTGCCCATCATTGCCACCTATCAGTGTTGCATATCAGCACAGCCTTATAAGTGAAACTTCATCAGTGCCCATCATTGCCACCTATCGGTGCCATCCTTCAGTGTGTGTCACCTATCAGTGCCATCTTTCAGTGCGTGCCACCTATCAGTGCCAGCCATCAGTGCGTGCCACCTTTCAGTGCATGCCACCTATGATTGCCATCTTTCAGTTCCAGCCATCTGTGCGTGCCACCTATCAGTGCCATCTTTTAGTGCCAGCCATCAGTGTGTGCCACCTATCAGTGCTCATCAGTGCTGCATAATCAGTGCCACCTATCAGTGCCCATCCATCAGTGCTACTGCCAGCCATCAGTCCCAGCCAGTCAGTGCCACCTTTTAGGGCCCATCAGCCAGTGCCCTCTATCAGTGCGTCACATGACATAAAAAAAAAGTATCGGTAATCGGTATCGGCGAGTACTTGAAAAAAAGTATCGCTACTTGTACTCAGTCTTAAAAAAGTGGTATCGGGACAACCCTAATATCAATCTATCTAGTCTCCTACGATCACATTTTCTGTGTAGACCAACCAGGATAATTTTGAAGAAATGTAAAGTTTTTTTTTTAAATCGATCAATGGCACAGTATGTGTCTTTTTGATAATTCATACATTAAGTCATATTGCCCAATTCTCAGTGTCACCACCATGTGTTCCCTGGTATTTGTCATCTTTTTTATATGAAAGTCATCAGTTCCCAAAAACTTTTGCTCTGGATTTGTTCTTTATATTGACAAAAGTTACTAACTAGTGAAAACTGGTGTGAAGTGTCTACTGAGAAGATAAAGTAACAATTTACAACATAAATACTTATGAGATAAAATACAGATTCATAGGCGATACAAGAATGCAACAGCTAAATAATAGTTATCTATTTTGAGTGAAGGAATAATGATTGCTTCCATTGTGAATTTTGTTGTATGGAATTGAATACCTTATGAAAAAATTATCTTTAGATATAATAGCGAGCACGTCTTCTACAATAGCTCATATAGGCTTAGTGCATTTTTACCATTGTAAGGAAAGGAGGTCAGAGTGTTAAATGGTTTTGTGTAGATATCGTCACACTTTCTCATTCTATAATATTCTTTTTTATATAATGGACCTCACTAATTACAGACAGTAACAGGCTTTTATAATGTCTGGCTTACATTATACACTACATAGATTGCTTAGATGCTGCAACCCATAATGGGTGATTTTAGGGCTCATCCACACCACACAGAGTGGGTTATTGTGCATAAAATATGTGTGCACTGATATGCAATCCAATGCATCATTAAAAAAAATAAAAAATTGCAGTGTTTCTCTTCTTTTTTTTTTACTTCTATTTACTTCTTTTACTTCTAAATACTTCTAAATACCAAATACCATGCTGCAGGTAAGTTCTCGTCCTAGAGTTCATGCTGTGCAGTCAGCAGTGTTGCTCATCTTACTTTAAAAAAGTAATTAGTTACAGTTACAAATTACTTCTCCGAAAAAGTAATTGCGTTAGTGACTCAGTTACTACATTGAAAAAGTAATTAGTTACTCAGCAAAGTAACTGACTTTTTTTTAATGGAAAAAAAATATTCAAGCAAGTCAGGGATTAGTCTGGGCTAGGACAGGAGTGTCACCACTACTGGAGAGGCTTGACAGGCAGGAGAAATATCAGGTATGATAGGAGTCCCACCATTCGGGAAGCTTGACAGGCAGGAGAAATATCAGGTATGATAGGAGTCCCACCATTCGGGAAGCTTGACAGGCAGCATAGGGATCTGGACTTTGACAGGAGTCCCACCAATGCTGGAGAGGAGAAGGTTCACAGATGAGGTGTGAGTTTATTTTACAAATGAGCAGTACAAAGTTTGTAGTATAAAGTAGGAGAAGGGATGGGTGGCTGTGCTGGTAATTAGTGTTGCTCACAAATATTCGCATTGCGAATATTCGCTACGAATATTGCATATTCGAGTATTCGCGAATAACTCGAATATTGCGGCGAATATTCGTATTTTTTCAAATTTATTTTTAAAACAGATCACATCCTAGTGATCTCCATCGACGTCTAAAAGCATTGCTGGTATGATTAGAGAGAGACCCTGGGTCGAGTAGCTGATGCGATTCTTTTATGTTGCCGAAAATTCGCATTGCGAATTTTCGGCAACATAAAAGAATCGCATCAGCTACTCGGCCCTTCTTTTGCATCAGAGCCAATCAGAATAACTCGAATATTCGGCAAAAGGAATATTGTGCGATATTTCTTTTGCCGAATATTCGAGTTATTCTGATTGGCTCTGATGCAAAAGAAGGGCGGAGAAGATAATCGCGCAATATTCCTTTTGCCGAATATTCGAGTTATTCTGATTGGCTCTGATGCAAAAGAAGGGCGGAGAAGATAATCGCGCAATATTCCTTTTGCCGAATATTCGAGTTATTCTGATTGGCTCTGATGCGCCCTTCTTTTGCATCAGAGCCAATCAGAATAACTCGAATATTCGGCAAACGGAATATTGCGCGATTATCTTCTCCGCCCTTCTTTTGCATCAGAGCCAATCAGAATAACTCGAATATTCGGCAAAAGGAATATTGCGCGATATTCCTTTTGCCGAATATTCAAGTTTTTCTGATTGGCTCTGATGCAAAAGAAGGGCGGAGAAGATAATCGCGCAATAGGAATATTGCGCGATTATCTTCTCCGCCCTTCTTTTGCCCCCTTATTCTCCTTTCTTTTAAGTAGAGTTAGTGTAGAGTTAGTGTTTAGTGCATATTAGTTTAGTAATACAGGAAATGATCTCCGTTTATGAGAATTTCGCAATCATTTTCGCATTAGCGAAATTTGGCAAAACATTTTTTGGATAAAATATCTTGAATATTCGATATTAGCGAATATTCGCGAATATTCTTCTATATATTCGCGCAATATCGCAAAATCGAATATGGCGTATTCCGCTCAACACTAGTCTCAATCACCAGTGCTGCAAAAAAACACATTGTGCAAAAAAAGTACAGAAAATGTTATTAAAACAATTCAACAAATACAATAATTCTAAGATGGCCCTACTGGGTAGTGAATCCAAATCACCAGTGCTGCAATAACACACAATTGTGCAAATATATAAGTAAACAAACAAATTCCATATAACAATCAATAAAAACCATCCAAAAACATAACTATGATTGAACATTTTATTAATAATTATATAAAACTAGTTTATTTATTTATATATTTGTACAATTGTGTGTTTTTTCTGCAGCAATGGTGATTTGGATTCACTGAGATCACAAAGACAGTGGAGCTGAGGGAAAGGGGGAGGAGGGGGAGGCTGAGAGATGACAAGAGAGACTGCTAGCCCTACCTTCCATGGGCAGCATGTCTCCTTTGATCCTTCCAGCAGCTCCCTGGCAGCCTGCCTGTCCTCTGGGTCCCCAGTCAGCCTGTTCCCCGGGACTCATTTCACTGGAGAGGAAGTTAGAGCAACCCATGACCTGGAGGCACAGGAGATGCCGCGCCCGCCGATTCTCGCCTCTTGGGGGGAGGCGGGGTCGGGGGGGGGGGGAGAGGTCAAGAAGGAGGTGGCCGGGGATTAACTAATTTCCCCACTTCCGGGCTCTCAGGCCTATCTGTCCACAGCTCGGCCCCTCGCTGATTACTGAAAGAAGAGAAATCCCCCTGCTGATGGGGACGGCTGCGCGGGCCACATGACAAGGCCTGGCGGGCCGGATTTGGCCCGCGGGCCTTGTGTTTGCCACCCCTGATCTAAAGGATCTATATGCCAGACCTCTATTTTTAACATGTAAGTGGATGCTGTAACCTATAACCGATTAAAGCTTTTAGTTGTGAACCTGGAGGCACCTTCTTTTTACATATGCTGGAGTTTTGGCTCTCATCTCCCCCGTCTTGGAAGGCTTGCCCCGGACTACATACTGGGATCATCAGCTTTATATAGAGCAGTGTCCCTCTCCTGTCTCCTCATAGCTCCCTTCCACTCCCAGGTTTTTATATATATATATTTTAATCTTTTTAACCCCATTATGGACTTGTAACAAACGGACTTCTTAAACTTCAATATATCACGGATCCTCAGCGCCACCACTCCAATCCCCTTACTTTCAATATCGCCCCAATCGAGGCGTGATTTTTGCTGCGATCATCTGCCATATTGCAGGACTGCTTTTGGGAAACAGGCGTCCCGTCATTTTGTTTGTGTGATTTGTCAGGTGACAATATTGTCCCATGATTGGGGTGCCATTGAAAGTAACGGGATCACAAGCGTGTCACATGTTTTGCGGCAATTTGGGAAATTGCAGTAATTTCGTCCCATGATCCGGAACGCCTAGGTGTGATCGCAACCAAAGCTAAGCGTCTTCTATCAGTTGATGGGCTCATCTTCTATAGATTCTGGGGGAACATTTCCTTCCTTAAACATTCCACACGTTCTCTTTATTCCACCGCTAATATATACTCTGCATTGACCTTGTATAGCACTTTTCTCTCTGAGGACTCCAAGTATTGGAGATGGCGTTGGCCGGGAATCGAACCCGGGACATCTGCTTAGAAAGCAGCTATGCTTACCACTGCACCACCAACGCAAAAGTAGCATGTAGTGTGGGAGGAAACCCACGCAAGCACAGGGAGAACATGCAAACTCCATGCAGATAGTGTCATGGTCACAATCTGAAATAAGGACCCCAGTGCTGCAAGGCTCACCACTAAGCCTCTGTGCTGCCCCTATGCGGCCTCTGTTCTCTAAGACCCGTCCCCCGCTGAGCGGGATACATCACTTATGTTCACTCAAAGTGCCTTCAGAAGAAATCCAAACTTATCCTAATCTACAATATATATCACTCCTGTAATAAAACACACCCAAATAACAATAAAGAGTGGTATAGTGGTCCCCAAACTAACAAAACAATGGAGCTAAATATTCCATTCACCCTTAGGCCGCGTACACACGATCAGTCCATCCGACGAGATGGGTTAACCGACTAAGCCGACTGACGGTCTGATGTGCCTACACACCATCGGTTAAAAAAAACGATCGTGTCAAAACTCGGTGACGTAAAACAGACGACGTGCTGAAAAAAACGAAGTTCAATGCTTCCAAGCATGCGTCAACTTGATTCTGAGCATGCGCGGCCTTTTGACCGATGCCTTTGCATACTAACGATCGGTTTTGACCCATCTGTCAGGTGTCCATCGGTTCAATTTTAAAGCCAGTTCTCTTTTTTTTCACCGAAGGATAACTGACCGATGGGGCCCACACACGATCGGTTTGGACCAATGAAATGGACCTTCAGTCCGTGTTCATCGGTTTTGACCGATCGTGTGTACGCGGCCTTAGGCCGCATTTACACGAGGTGTATTAATCCGTACCCCATGGGAGGGCCGTGTTCACCGGAATGGGATGCACAGGTGTTCCCAGCATCCCGTGCGTCCGCACAACTGCACCCATATGGATGTCCTTTTTGGGGTTAACGCAGCCCCCACACAGGGTACAGATTCATACACCCCGTGTGAGTGAGGCCTCTGACTTCTCAATGAAGGACCTTACTGGCGGGAAGAGTTCTAATTTCTCCAGCAGAGAAAGCCTAAAGAAAGCTGGAAAGACTCCTCCGACCTCTGAAGACAAAAAGAGTTCCAACCTCCACTTCTAGCCGGTCAAACACACGCCTCAAAAACATACCGGCCACCAACCTCCCCTTATAGCCGGTCCAACACATGCCTCAAAAATATACCCGACTCCAACCTCCCCTCATAGCAGGTCAAAACACATGCCTCAAAAACATACCGGCCTCCAACCTCCCCTTAGCCGGTCCAACACACGCCTCAAAAATATACCCGACTCCAACCTCCCCTCATAGCAGGTCAAAACACACACCTCAAAAACATACCGGCCTCCAAACTTCACAACATAATCAATTACTTTATGTCGATCGACAATACATAGATCAAACATGTCACCTGTTAAAACGTGCTTGAGATGTTGGTGGTAAACAGCCTGCTAGGCCGGGTGGGGGAACCAAACCAAGTCCTCCAAAAGCGGCCTCATATCCAAAAGTTGCCAAGAGAGTAAATGTGGACATTATGCTTTAAGGTTAATCAAAAATATCACATTCTAAAGGGAAAAGTAGAACAAGGGGAGGGGAGTATGGAAGAGGCAGAGAGGGAGGAAGGTAGGGGGGATGGAAGGTTGCGGGTAGGGAAGGGGTGTGGGGGTCCCCCCAAACCCTCACCCCCTTCTTCCTCCCTTTCCTTCTCCCCCTTTCCTCCCTCTCTCCCTCTTCCATACTCCCCCTTTGTTCTACCTTTCCCTTTAGAGTGTTATATTTTTGATTAACCTTAACGCTTGATGTCTACATTTACACTCTTGGCAACTTTTGGAGGGCTTGGTTTGGTTCCCCTCGGGCCTAGCAGGCTGTTTACCACCAATATCTCACTTTTTTTTACAGGTGATTATGTTTGGGCAATGTATTGTCAAACCTTAAAGCTTCTGCAGAAGTTGCAGAAAGGTAAATAGAGGGCTGATGGGAAGACTTCTAGGAACAGCCAATTGTCTTGTTTGTCCAGCTACGTTGATAGTTGGCGATTCAGAAGCAGCTTATGAGAATCTTTTTTAAGAGATTGATGGCGTAGTGGATTCCTGTCTTGATGGCTTGAAATGAAGATCCTCTCCCTCATATTCACTAGCAAATCATCCTCTTCTTATCGCCTAGTTTAAATTTTCTTCCAACATTTTGGCCATCTTCAATCCCAAGAAAGCTGCACCCCTCCCATTTAAGTGCAATCCGTTGCTACTATAAAGATGGTAACGGCCTGAAAAGTCAGTCCAGTTGGCCTTGAAGCCAAACCCCTCCTCCCTGCACCAGTTCCTCAGCCACTTGTTAAGTACCATAAGCTCTTGCTGTCTCTGTGGTGTGGCTCGAGGTGCAGGGAGTATTTCAGAAAATATTGCCTTGGGGGACCTTTTCTTCAATATGGCCCCCAAGTCCTTGAAATCATTTTGTAGGGTGCTCCATCTTTCTCTAACTTTGTCATTGGTACCGATATATACCATGACAGCTGGGTCCTCTCCAGCGCCATCCAATAATCTGTCCATGCAATCTGCAATGTTCCGAACCCGAGCACCCGGTAAACAACATACTGTTTGGCGATAATGTTCTTTGTGACAGATTGCCCTATGTATTCTTCCAATAACTGAATCACCTACCACTAGTATGTGCCTATCCTTTGTGGTAACCTTGCCCCCATCTTCGTCACATGCTAGTGAAGTCTCCGTGTGGATGTCACATGCTGGTGGTGTCTCCGTGTGGACGTCGCATGCTGGTGGTGTCTCCGTGTGGACGTCGCATGCTGGTGGTGTCTCCGTGTGGACGTCGCATGCTGGTGGTGTCTCCGTGTGGACGTCGCATGCTGGTGGTGTCTCCGTGTGGACGTCGCATGCTGGTGGTGTCTCCGTGTGGACGTCGCATGCTGGTGGTGTCTCCGTGTGGACGTCGCATGCTGGTGGTGTCTCCGTGTGGACGTCGCATGCTGGTGAAGCCTCCGTGTGGACGTCGCATGCTGGTGAAGCCTCTGTGTGGACGTCGCGTGCTGGTGAAGCCTCCGTGTGGACGTCGCGTGCTGGTGAAGCCTCCGTGTGGACGTCGCGTGCTGGTGAAGCCTCCGTGTGGACGTCGCGTGCTGGTGAAGCCTCCGTGTGGACGTCGCGTGCTGGTGAAGCCTCCGTGTGGACGTCGCGTGCTGGTGAAGCCTCCGTGTGGACGTCGCGTGCTGGTGAAGCCTCCGTGTGGACGTCGCTTGCTGGTGAAGCCTCCGTGTGGACGTCGCATGCTGGTGAAGCCTCCGTGTGGACGTCGCATGCTGGTGAAGCCTCCGTGTGGACGTCGCATGCTGGTGAAGCCTCCGTGTGGACGTCGCATGCTGGTGAAGCCTCCGTGTGGACGTCGCATGCTGGTGAAGCCTCCGTGTGGACGTAGCATGCTGGTGAAGCCTCCGTGTGGACGTCGCATGCTGGTGAAGCCTCCGTGTGGACGTCGCATGCTGGTGAAGCCTCCGTGTGGACGTCGCATGCTGGTGAAGCCTCCGTGTGGACGTCGCATGCTGGTGAAGCCTCCGTGTGGACGTCACAGTCCTCTGATTTTTCATTGAATTCTTTGCTTATCATGTAAGAATCTCCATACTCCGGGTGGCTTTGATTAGCCATAAATTCCTCTACCGTCATACTATAATATTCAGGTTCCGTGAGAGTCTGGAAAGAGAAAAAATAGGATTTTTTATGACAGCTTACCTGTAAAATCCTTTTCTTGGAGTACATCACGGGACACAGAGCGGCAATCCATTACTATGTGGGTTATAGAGTCTACCTTCAGGTGTGGACACTGGTGTAATTAACTACACAGGAAGTTCCCTCCCTATATAACCCCTCCCATACTGGGAGCTCCTCAGTTTTTGTAGCAAAGCAATAAGTGTCCCAATATCCCCAAACAAGAGGGGCGGCAGCTCTGTGTCCCGTGATGTACTCCAAGAAAAGGATTTTACAGGTAAGCTGTCATAAAAAATCCTATTTTCTTTATCGTACATCACGGGACACAGAGCGGCAATCCATTACTATGTGGGATGTCCGAAAGCAATGCTTACTGAGGGGAGGGAGACACAAACAACGCAGGCCGCCATCAGATGTGAGGATCTATAATGCTGCATGCTGCATACTGCGCCAAAAAGCTGCATCCTTTTGCCCTCCTATGTACATCTGACAAGAATCAGTGAACCTAAGCACAGACGCCAAGTTGCAGCCCTGAAAATCTGCGTCATAAAGGCTCGGTAAAGCATCGCGCATAAAGCGCTTACTATCCTGGTACGGAGCACCCCCCCAAGAAACAGGGGGAGTCCCACTCTCCGAACCACAAGCCTGAATAATACCCTGATGAATCAATCTTGAAAACAGTTGATTTTAGGCGCTGCCTGCCCCTTCCTGGGGCCTCCTGGTAGCGCAACAACAACATCAGCTTTCCGTATCCGAGCAGCCACTTCAGATAGGCCTTGATCCTTCTACTCCAAAGGAGAGAGAGTGTAACCATTTTAATAGCTGAACTGAACACTGCCTGCCCACATCTAGGGTCTTCAGGCAGCACAAAAAAACTTCAGCTTTCTATATCTGAACCTTCAGATAGATATTTAACTGCTCTCATCTCTACTGAGAGAAAGCAATAACCTTTCCTTCCGAAAACAAGGTTTTGAAAAAGGGGAAGGTAAGAATATCTAGATTCAAATGAACACTAGATCCTTCTAGTAAAAAAGGCTGGGTGAGGATTAACATCACCCTACTTGTAAGAATAAGTATGGTTTTATACCAAGAGGTTGCCAATACTGAAACTCTCTTGGAGGCTACCACAACCAAGAACACCAATTCCCTTGTTAAAGGCTGAAGGGAAATATGGTGCATCGGCCCACGGAGCTGACCCTGTAAGCCAACAAAACTAGAGCCAATCCTCCGAGCACAAGGGCGACTAAACTGGTGGACTTATGCGCGTCACCCCTTGTATAATGGCTCGGAACAAAGAGTGTGAAGCAAGCGACCTTTGGAGGCAAGGCCGAGATCGGATCCTTGATGTAACTTAAGGCTGGCTCCGTCTCCTTTCCAAATGCAGGAAGGAAGGAATTTTTATCTTTGACAAACTTCCAAGGATGCCACCATCTGTTTCATACCAGGAACGTAGGCTCTCCCGATCCTGGGATATCTGGTCCTGGAGGCCAGCCTTCCTGTATGAATCAAGGAAGTGCCGTTGATTCTAAAAACCCTGATCCTGAAGAATGTGGGCTAAAATAGCCAGACCATTAATTCACCTGTTGCACGACAGGATGTAATACCCCCTTTCGAAGTAGGCCTGGACAAGATGTAAGGGACCGTGGGTCCTCTACTACCACCCCTACTGTCCCTGCACAGAAAAGGTCGTCAGGGCTATGCCGGAGTAATCAGGCCAGCTTCCGCCATTCTCTAATGTTGCATAGAAGCCACAAACGCCGCGGCACTGGGGGGAGAGACATAACCAGTGACCACTGGTCCCACCAGATTACTAACACATCTGCCCCGCATGCGGGTGGATCCCTTGTCCTTGACCTCAAGCTGTTCAATTTCTTGTTGAGCCTGGACGCCAATACATCTTATGTACAGGGTACTATTTCTGTGGCCCTTGGTCAGGAAAACAGTCGGGGTGTAGAGGTCATTCTCCCGGAGACACTTGTTGACGGCTACAGTGAATCGCCTGCCAATTCTGCATTTCATGAAATGACGAATGTCAATAGGCAAGGCACAAGCTCCTCCTTGGTAAATGAAGTAAATCACTTAATATGGTATAGTCTGATTGAACTCTGACCGAACCAACCAGCCACCTGAACGTTCAGGCCCCTAAGCCAGATGCTCCATCGGTAGCTCTAGCTGACCGATAAGGCTCCCTTGGAGCTCGACTACTTCCACTGGGCCAAGGTCTCTTCCTGACCTGGCAAACCCTTTAGTTAAGAACCACCAAGAGGAATTCCAGCATATCTCTGGGACCGGGTTCTTTGGATAATGCTAGGTCAAGATCCACTCCTTCTAGGCCAACACAATACTGTTTATAACAGTCCTGAATAAAAGTATAGGGAACTGTCTTGAATGAAGCCAGCATCTTCTCTAGTGCCTTAAGCAGAAGGCAAAAAGTAAGGAACTGTTCCTTGCCGTAACCACCTAGACCAGCTTTCTCATAGCGATGGTCTTGTCTTAGGCCAAAAGGACTCTCCTGGTGCAAAACATACCCAGCTTCTTGTCAATGAAGAATGTATCTTTAGACTGGAATCCTAACCCAGGAGATCCATATACCTGACCATGCTGGACACCCTTAGGTCCAGCCATGCTGCTGACTGATCCATCAGCAGGAGTCTGCTTCGGTATGCCATTACTGCTATACCCTGGGCCTACAGACCTGCTAGAGGCGGGCCCTAGCACCCTGACAACCCAGACACGGAGGCTAACCCAAAAGGGCAAGACCACCAACTGGAGACAGTGCTGTTCCCCTGCGAAACGCAGACAACCTCTGCAGTCCCAAGTAAATAAACACATATGCAACTGGCTCCCCATATGTGTATGTGGCAAGTGTTAAAGCCATATGCCTCAATGGAAGCTCGTGTACATGGCAGCGTGTGTTCATGGAAGCATGAAATCATATAAATATGTCTCACGCCAAACATGCATATAGCATGTGTGCTCTGGAACGAGCATCTTTGCAAGCAAGCAAGCATGTGCTATAAACGTGTTATGCAACAATGTGCAACATGAACCCATGCAGACACGTATCTCTATGCAAACACAAGGCATCCTGTATTGCTTAATTAAGCCGCCATGTGCAACTTTAAAGTAACCATGCATGCGATTCAACATCTTCCATGCGATCAACATCTAATGCATTTTAAGCACTACTGTGCGGACAAGAACCCTTGTGTGACCAAGCACCCCTGTGCGTTCCAGCATCCTTATGCACCCAAGCATCTTAATGCGACTTTAGGCATTTCTGTGAAACAAGCCTCTCTATGTGATCAAGTATCCCTGGGTAATCCAGGACTCTGTTGATCCAACAACCATGTGTGATCCAGCTTCTTTTTGCATTCAAGCATCTTTAAGCGATCCCTTTAGGCCTTGAGTAATCCAGGACTTGGGTGATCGGGTAATCCTGTGTGATTCAGCCTTTTTATGCCTTCAGGCCTCTTTATGCGATTCTAGGCATTTCTGTGGGAACAAGCCTCTTTGCGTGACCAAATATCCTTGGGGAATCAAGGACTTGGGTGATCATGTAATCCTGTGTGATTCAACCCTTTTATGCATACAAGCATCCTTTATGCGATTCAGCATTTTTGTGCATACAAGCATCTTTATGCGACTTTAGGTACTTTTGTGGAAACAAGCCTATTTGTGTGACCAAACATCCTTGGGTAATCCAGGACGCTGATGATCAGGTAACCATGTGTGATCCAGCATCTTTTTTGCATCCAAGCAACTTTATGCGATTTTAGGCCTTCCTGTGGAAACAAACCTCTTCTGTGTAACCAAACATCCTTGGGGGAAACAAGGACTTGGGTGATCAGGTAATCATGTGTGATTCAGCATTTTTATGCATACAAGCATCTTTATGCGACTTTAGGTACCTTTGTGGAAACAAGCCTATTTGTGTGACCAAACATCCTTGGGTAATCCAGGACGCTGATGATCAGTTAACCATGTGTGATCCAGCATCTTTTTTGCATCCAAGCAACTTTATGCGATTTTAGGCCTTTCTGTGGAAACAAACCTCTTCTGTGTAACCAAACATCCTTGGGGGAAACAAGGACTTGGGTGATCAGGTAATCATGTGTGATTCAGCATTTTTATGCCTACAAACGTCTTTATGCGATTCAGCATTACAAGCATCTTTTATGCAACCTCTTTTGTGGAAACATGCAGCACCAGACAGAAACATGTATGCTTATGCGATCCACAATAGAATCTGCTCTGTTACTTGTTTTTATCCCACATGCATTCCAAACTCATGTATGTTATGCAACATGCGGACTGGTAAAGAGGAAATTATCCTCTGCAGATGTGCGTTTCCTCAATTAAGAGACATTAGCAATGTGTGCCCGCAACTGTGCATCCCTCCGATGCTTTTGGTTAGCCTGAAGCCGACACCAGGCTGAGGATTATATGGAGGTCTTACTAGCCACCTATAGGAAAACCTCTCTTTACACTCCAAGGAGAAGATAGAGGTGTAATCAGAACCTGTAGGGCTTTTGATAGCTTCTCCTTGTTAGGCTGCAGCTCCTGTCTCCTGTCCTCTGACAGTGAAGCTTTTATCCCCAAGCCTTCTAATCCCTTTGTTTCAGGATTAAAGCAGGAAAAGGGGGACACCCCCTTTTTTTTTTTTCTTGCAAAACACAAAACACATGCAGAGTGATTGCAATGTTGGGGGAAGGCTGCATTGCCTGATAGGTCTGATGGCTCAATCTATGAGCTGTTTAAGTCTCTACAGAGGAGAATAAGGGTCCACCAGGTTCAGGTGCCCTTTGAAGAGCCTTCTCTGCGACTGCACTGAGCCGGTGAGCACGTGCAACATGGTAGAGCCTGAAGCGGAGGAAGTGGGACACAATAGATCAGCTAACACTTAAGCTTCCGTTTTTGGAAAGCATGGTAAGCAAAAACATCAGGCATGTCTTCTACTGCCCATAGTAGTGGAAACACAGATAAGACTTGCAGCTACTCACGGAAGACAATCCTTTGTATAGGATTAAGGGCATTTTTTTTTTTTTTTTTACGTACCGGCCCCTTCAAGGGGAGATATATAGGTACTGCAGCCATCCTGTCTAACAGACATGGTGGGCCAGGCTGCATGCCGGCTAGGGGAGGTATATGGGTGCCCTGAGCCATCCTGTCTCAGAAGACATAGTGGTTTACATTGCCCATGCATAGAAGCATAATATAGGCGAGACCCAAGTCCCCCACGGAGGACCTACTGTTGAACCAAGTCCCGTAGGCCCTCCTCTTACCTTCTCCACGCTGCAGGGTATTGCCAAGCAAGAGGCCCAATCTTCCCCCTTCACCGTGGGTATTGTCCTAGACCTTCAGGGACCGGGGTCCATGGCAGGAACACCAACTCCCCTGGACCTATATAGCATCCTGGCAGCAGAAAAAACATTTGGTCCTTGGAAGGCACAAAGTTCTGGAACCCAGGATCCAGCCCTCCGCAGAGAGGCATTATAGGCTAAACCTCGTTCTTCGTACCGAGGCCCGGGTACCGTCCACTTTGGCTATGAAGCACCTTGGATGGATCCGGATTTATGGAGGTTTTTTACATCCAGCATGGATCCCTCCAGTGGAGCTCCTAAGAGCACATGTTCATTCGTGACCAACACCTTAGACACTGATGAAAAAACTGAGGAGCTCCCAGTATGGGAGGGGTTATATAGGGAGGGAACTTCCTGTGTAGTTAATTACACCAGTGTCCACACCTGAAGGTAGACTCTATAACCCACATAGTAATGGATTGCCGCTCTGTGTCCCGTGATGTACGATAAAGAAATACATTTGTTAGTGTTTCTGAAAGATAAAAAAAATGGTGACAAAACTTGGTGAACCCAACCCCCAACGTGCAGCAGATTACCCTAAGAGGGATCCTTCAACCCCAGCTCCCTCTACTGGTCAGAAGGAGCACTGCATTAACACACCCTTTGCGTATATCTAAACCCAAGAACAAAAAGGTCATCTATTTCAGCAAGGCCCTTTCATGTGGAGGCTGTATTTGTTTTTGCTCTTTAAGGATAATTACATTTTCTGTTAGTACAGAAAAATACCTAATAATCCTGTAAGAAATCCAGTGACCTTGTAAGTTCCGGTGGCCTAAGCTGAGATCTCAGTATAATCTGCTTTCTCAGCTTCTGTCTGTGTACTACAAAGCAACAACCCTCAATGGTTATAAGGAGAGGAGGAGGTGTTTGTAGTTCTAATCAGGCATGGGTGACAACACTTCTCCATAAATACAGTGAGTCTGTGTTGTCACCTAATAACAGGAAGTGTGTTCCTGGTGGAATCTCCAGAATAAAGCAGGTGTAAGTTGTGCACCTGACACATACACAATAATTTATTACCAATAATAAACAGAATTCCTTCAGACAAGTCCCCAGACCATGTGATTGTGCAGGAACCACAAAATCACAAATGGGAGAATTCTGTACAAAAATACTTCTTAGATGCTGCACATACATGGACCCCTCCATTATTCATATACTTACCGGTTCTGGTGTAAATACTGGGGGTGACTCTCTTTTCTCCACCTTGTCCCATTTTGTCCACTAGAAAAATGTGTTCCGTCTGATGTCACGTACCAGGTATGTCCGTATATCAATGTCTTCCCATAGGAGCTGTAAAGAAGAAAGAAATATGATAAGAAATACAGAGAGAACAACAACAACATGTGAGCAAACAGAACTCCCCAATGTAATATTTGATTCTGACAGTGACATATTTCAGCTTCCTTGATTTTGCTTGTAAACCCGCCACTATGTGATGATCGGATCGGGTCATAGTTTGGAACTTTTTTTGTGTCATGTTCACTCATAAGAGGCTTTAAAGGAAAACTAAAAACACAACTAAGGATATTTTGAAACTAATCGTTATGATGAATATATATAAAACGATCTTTCTATCAAATCTGCCACTGTCATGAATGATTTTTCTTCCATCGATGACAGCACCAGGGGAGTTCTATATGCTGTCTGTGTAAGGAAAGTTCTCAGAAATCAAATGCTCTGTATGTGTGATTGGGTTTTTAAATGAAACACACAGAACGTGAACCCAAGTCATACATAGCCTCTGCAGTGGGGTATTAGGGGATACAGGGGCTGCTGCTTTCCTTATGACAAACACTGAGACTGCTCAGGGGACTATAAGTAAAGGCAGATCCTTCCACTAAGCAGTCAGTGTACTAAAAGTATTGCTATGAGCCACATGAATGTGTGGCGGGAAGAATGTACAGTTGTGTGTTCTGAACTCCTAACAATGTCTGTATAACCTGGAAAGGGTTTTGTCTGTGAAGAGAAGGTAAAGCTCTGTGTATACTCACCAAAACTATGAGTTCACGGATGATACGGTCATGAGCGATATCCAACTCCGAGAAGACTATCGCTAACAAACTTTCACTCTGGTTTTCCTTGATCTTTCTGAAGTGATCCGGGCTGAGGGCCATCTCATACAATATCACCCCCAAGGAGTAATAGTCCGCTGAGATGTTGTATTCTTTTTCTTCCATGACCTGTAGAAACATAAGGAGATAAAAAAGGATGAGAACATTCCTAGACCAGGCAGAGGACACAGATGACTCCATGCTGACATATGTGATGTATGAAGCCTCCCAGGAGTCCTATAATTGATCTCAAAATACATTAAATTAAGGCGGAGCTTGTGAATGTTGGAGGTGGAGCCTAACATTTATATAAACTCAAAACTTTTGTTTTCTAAGTATTGGATAGACTACGAAAGGGTTGAGACCCCTGCCAGTTTATTTTTGCTGTCTATGTCCTATTGGGGGAATTTCCCTTCAATTCTTGTTCCCAAGGCGCAAGAGAAAGTCAAAGGAATTCTCCCAAAATGAGGGAAACTCTACTCTTAGGATCTTGTCCCCAAACAGGTGTCACCATTGGAAGACTTTCCCTCTATTCCTGTTCTGGGGACAGCTGTAATATTTTGCATCCTGCTGTGTTTTCTTTCTCACTAACAATGATCACCAGTACACATAAACAGTGTGACTTCCCTATTGAGGACACCAATAAAAACCTGACAGAGGGTCTAACCCTATCCATTTAGGCTGCATTAGCACATGGCCTTGTTGAGCTTTACATTGTGTTAAGCTTGTCGCCCAAAAATAGGTTCAAGAGCTTCTTTTAGGCAACATTCTTCATGCAATGCGGTTCACCATGATTGCAGCACAGGTGATCACGTGACAATCGCGGCAGAACCGCACAACTTTTTTGGGTGAAAATAATTCAAATAAATGGCATCTGAAATGTGCATTGAGCGATTTGTCATTCACACCTGGGAATTTGTAGACAAGATTCAGAACGCCCATGTGTGAAATTGGCCTTAATGAAAGGGGAGCCCCTTATCTCTTCTCTATATAGTAAATATTACAATTCTGTCTATTATCAGGAATCTTACCTCTGGGGCCATGTAAGCGGCTGTACCCGCAACTCCCCTCATCTTTCTGGTCTCTGTGACTTCAGTCTGTGAGACGCCAAAGCCTGCAATCTTGATGTGTCCCTCGCTGTCCAGTAGAATGTTCTCCGGTTTGAGATCTCTGTGAAGAAAAGAAGTGAGCCGTTAGCTCTGCATATCCCAAGATACAAATATACATGTATACAAAGAAGAATGAAGATTGGTGGGTGGACATTGGCTTCTTTTATATCCGCCTACAGGAAGATCTCTGTTCGGGCTTTCCAGCTCCGCCCACCTGCTATATTCATCAGGAGGAGGTCTCACTCCTCTTGCTGTATTTTGTATAAATTGTACATTATAGCAGAATATGGCATGAGCAGGGAGATTTCTGCAGCAGATGGAAGGAGACAGCGCAACTGGGAACTCCTGGTGGAAAGTCTTCCTGATTCAATAAAACATACCAGAAGCCAAGGGGGGGGGGGGGTTGTTAGTCAGATAATCCAATACTTACCTATGGATGATCTCACGAGAATGGATGAACTGCAGGCCACAAACAATCTCAGCAGTGATGCATCTAAAGGAGAAAGAAAAACATGAGTTAGCATTTAAAATCATCAGAGAACAATAATCGGTAAATATGAAGAGACTTCCCCCTATAGTACATAGAGGTGTGGATGGACAGGGCGCAGTGGGAGGGGCCTGGCTGTGTCACTGACTGTTCTCCGTGGTCAGCCACCCCTGACACCATCACAACCCTGTCATTGGACTTACCTTATCATGTCGTAGCCAAATGGAGCTGAAGTTTCTATCAGTTTCCGTAGATTGCCGCCACTTACGAATTCCGTGACGAGGAACAGATCAGTCTGTGTGAAAATAAGAGATAAAGGTTACATTAGAGACAATACGATTTCACTTTGTGGGGGAATATAGGAAGGCACACACACCGGACAATTTCAGAAGTAAGATCACAGTGGCAACCTCATTTCTTTAAAGAAAACCTCTACTCTGTACAGATAAAATTCACCAACCTCCATCCCTGTAGGAGGCGCTCTAGAGTTCTGCTCTTACCTATACTGCTTCCCCAACCACAGCCTGAGCACTTACAAAAATCTGGTGTGGGATACAAGTGGGGCTCCCCTCTGCCTCTCACAATTCAACACTCATTGGTCAAATGACTAATTGATAAGCCCAAAGACTATCATCGGGGGAAGGGAGAGGCTTATCCTTGTGTAAATTTTGACTCCCAAAAAGTTGTAATTTGCATCACATACATTTTAGAAGGTCTGGGTCAGTAGGGGGAGCAGTACAGGAATAGGATAAAAAGACTGGGAGATGAAGAGACTTACCTCTGTCTGGAATGTTCCGAATAGATGAGTGATGTACGGATGGTTCCTCAATGTTTCCAGTATGTAGCGCTCTGGAATCTGGAAGCCTTCAAATCTTTGTCCAATGTCCACCCACCAATCTTCATTCTTCTTTGTATACATGTATATTTGTATCTTGGGATATGCAGAGCTAACGGCTCACTTCTTTTCTTCACAGAGATCTCAAACCAGAGAACATTCTACTGGACAGCGAGGGACACATCAAGATTGCAGGCTTTGGCGTCTCACAGACTGAAGTCACAGAGACCAGAAAGATGAAGGGAGTTGCGGGTACAGCCGCTTACATGGCCCCAGAGGTAAGATTCCTGATAATAGACAGAATTGTAATATTTACTATAGAGAGAAGAGATAAGGGGCTCCCCTTTCATTAAGGCCAATTTCACACATGGGCGTTCTGAATCTTGTCTACAAATTCCCAGGTGTGAATGACAAATCGCTCAATGCACATTTCAGATGCCATTTATTTGAATTATTTGCACCCAAAAAAGTAGTGCGGTTCTGCCGCGATTGTCACGTGATCACCTGCGCTGCAATCATGGTGAACCGCATTGCATGAAGAATGTTGCCTAAAAGAAGCTCCTGAACCTATTTTTGGGCGACAAGCTTAACACGATGTAAAGCTCAACAAGGCCATGTGCTAATGCAGCCTAAATGGATAGGGTTAGACCCTCTGTCAGGTTTTTATTGGTGTCCTCAATAGGGAAGTCACACTGTTTATGTGTACTGGTGATCATTGTTAGTGAGAAAGAAAACTCAGCAGAATGCAAAATGTTACAGCTGTCCCCAGAACAGGAATAGAGGGAAAGTCTTCCAATGGTGACACCTGTTTGGGGACAAGATCCTAAGAGTAGAGTTTCCCTCATTTTGGGAGAATTCCTTTGACTTTCTCTTGCGCCTTGGGAACAAGAAGTGAAGGGAAATTCCCCCAATAGGACATAGACAGCAAAAATAAACTGGCAGGGGTCTCAACCCTTTCGTAGTCTATCCAATACTTAGAAAACAAAAGTTTTGAGTTTATATAAATGTTAGGCTCCACCTCCAACATTCACAAGCTCCGCCTTAATTTAATGTATTTTGAGATCAATTATAGGACTCCTGGGAGGCTTCATACATCACATATGTCAGCATGGAGTCATCTGTGTCCTCTGCCTGGTCTAGGAATGTTCTCATCCTTTTTTATCTCCTTATGTTTCTACAGGTCATGGAAGAAAAAGAATACAACATCTCAGCGGACTATTACTCCTTGGGGGTGATATTGTATGAGATGGCCGTCAGCCCGGATCACTTCAGAAAGATCAAGGAAAACCAGAGTGAAAGTTTGTTAGCGATAGTCTTCTCGGAGTTGGATATCGCTCATGACCGTATCATCCGTGAACTCATAGTTTTGGTGAGTATACACAGAGCTTTACCTTCTCTTCACAGACAAAACCCTTTCCAGGTTATACAGACATTGTTAGGAGTTCGGAACACACAGCTGTACATTCTTCCCGCCACACATTCATGTGGCTCATAGCAATACTTTTAGTACACTGACTGCTTAGTGGAAGGATCTGCCTTCACTTATAGTCCCCTGAGCAGTCTCAGTGTTGTCATAAGGAAAGCAGCAGCCCTTGTATCCCCTAATACCCCACTGCAGAGGCTATGTATGACTTGGGTTCACGTTCTGTGTGTTTCATTTAAAAACCCAATCACACATACAGAGCATTTGATTTCTGAGAACTTTCCTTACACAGACAGCATATAGAACTCCCCTGGTGCTGTCATCGATGGAAGAAAAATCATTCATGACAGTGGCAGATTTGATAGAAAGATCGTTTTATATATATTCATCATAACGATTAGTTTCAAAATATCCTTAGTTGTGTTTTTAGTTTTCCTTTAAAGCCTCTTATGAGTGAATATGACACAAAAAAAGTTCCAAACTATGACCCGATCCGATCATCACATAGTGGCGGGTTTACAAGCAAAATCAAGGAAGCTGAAATATGTCACTGTCAGAATCAAATATTACATTGGGGAGTTCTGTTTGCTCACATGTTGTTGTTGTTCTCTCTGTATTTCTTATCATATTTCTTTCTTCTTTACAGCTCCTATGGGAAGACATTGATATACGGACATACCTGGTACGTGACATCAGACGGAACACATTTTTCGAGTGGACAAAATGGGACAAGGTGGAGAAAAGAGAGTCACCCCCAGTATTTACACCAGAACTGGTAAGTATATGAATAATGGAGGGGTCCATGTATGTGCAGCATACAGAAGTATTTTTGTACAGAATTCTCCCATTTGTGATTTTGTGGTTCCTGCACAATCACATAGTCTGGGGACTTGTCTGAGGGAATTCTGTTTATTATTGGTAATAAATTATTGTGTATGTGTCAGGTGCACAACTTACACCTGCTTTATTCTGGAGATTCCACCAGGAACACACTTCCTGTTATTAGGTGACAACACAGACTTGTCTGAGGGAATTCTGTTTATTATTGGTAATAAATTATTGTGTATGTGTCAGGTGCACAACTTACACCTGCTTTATTCTGGAGATTCCACCAGGAACACACTTCCTGTTATTAGGTGACAACACAGACTCACTGTATTTATGGAGAAGTGTTGTCACCCATGCCTGATTAGAACTACAAACACCTCCTCCTCTCCTTATAACCATTGCACAGAGGGTTGTTGCTTTGTAGTACACAGACAGAAGCTGAGAAAGCAGATTACACTGAGATCTCAGCTTAGGCCACCGGAACTTACAAGGTCACTGGATTTCTTACAGGATTATTAGGTATTTTTCTGTACTAACAGAAAATGTAATTATCCTTAAAGAACAAAAACAAATACAGCCGCCACATGAAAGGGCCTTGCTGAAATAGATGACCTTTTTGTTCTTGGGTTTAGATATACGCAAAGGGTGTGTTAATGCAGTGCTCCTTCTGACCAGTAGAGGGAGCTGGGGTTGAAGGATCCCTCTTGGGGTAATCTGCTGCACATTGGGGGTTGGGTTCACCAAGTTTTGTCACCATTTTTTTTATCTTTCAGAAACACTAACAAATGTATTTTTCTCTTTCCAGACTCTCACGGAACCTGAATATTATAGTATGACGGTAGAGGAATTTATGGCTAATCAAAGCCACCCGGAGTATGGAGATTCTTACATGATAAGCGAAGAATTCAATGAAAAATCAGAGGACTGCGACGTCCACGCGGAGGCTTCACCAGCATGCGACGTCCACGCGGAGGCTTCACCAGCATGCGACGTCCACGCGGAGGCTTCACCAGCATGCGACGTCCACGCGGAGGCTTCACCAGCATGCGACGTCCACGCGGAGGCTTCACCAGCATGCGACGTCCACGCGGAGGCTTCACCAGCATGCGACGTCCACGCGGAGGCTTCACCAGCATGCGACGTCCACGCGGAGGCTTCACCAGCATGCGACGTCCACGCGGAGGCTTCACCAGCATGCGACGCCCACGCGGAGGCTTCACCAGCATGCGACGCCCACGCGGAACATTACAGATTGCATGGACAGATTATTGGATGGTGCTGGAGAGGACCCAGCTGTCATGGTATATATCGGTACCAATGACAAAGTTAGAGAAAGATGGAGCGCCCTACAAAATGATTTCAAGGACTTGGGGGCCATATTGAAGAAAAGGTCCCCCAAGGCAATATTTTCTGAAATACTGCCTGCACCTCGAGCCACACCACAGAGAAAGCAAGAGCTTATGGTACTTAACAAGTGGCTGAGGAACTGGTGCAGGGAGGAGGGGTTTGGCTTCATAGCCAACTGGACTGACTTTTCAGGCCGTTACCATCTTTATAGTAGCAACGGATTGCACTTAAATGGGAGAGGTGCAGCTTTCTTGGGATTGAAGATGGCCAAAATGTTGGAAGAAAATTTAAACTAGGCGATAAGAAGAGGATGATTTGCTAGTGAATATGAGGGAGAGGATCTTCATTTCAAGCCATCAAGACAGGAATCCACTACGCCATCAATCTCTTAAAAAAGATTCTCATAAGCAGCTTCTGAATCATCAACTATCAACGTAGCTGGACAAACAAGACAATTGGCTGTTCCTAGAAGTCTTCCCATCAGCCCTCTATTTACCTTTCTGCAACTTCTGCAGAAGCTTTAAGGTTTGACAATACATTGCCCAAACATAATCACCTGTAAACAAAAGTGTCTGAGATATTGGTGGTAAACAGCCTGCTAGGCCCGAGGGGAACCAAACCAAGCCCTCCAAAAGTTGCCAAGAGTGTAAATGTAGACATTAAGCGTTAAGGTTAATCAAAAATATAACACTCTAAAGGGAAAGGTAGAACAAAGGGGGAGTATGGAAGAGGGAGAGAGGGAGGAAAGGGGGAGAAGGAAAGGTTGGAGGAAGAAGGGGGTGAGGGTTTGGGGGGACCCCCACACTCCTTCCCTACCCACAACCTTCCATCCCCTCTACCTTCCTCCCTCTCTGCCCCTTCCATACTCCCCTCCCCTTGTTCTACCTTTCCCTTTAGAATGTGATATTTTTGATTAACCTTAAAGCATAATGTCCACATTTACTCTCTTGGCAACTTTTGGATATGAGGCCGCTTTTGGAGGACTTGATTTGGTTCCCCCACCCGGCCTAGCAGGCTGTTTACCACCAACATCTCAAGCACGTTTTAACAGGTGACATGTTTGATCTATGTATTGTCGATCGACATAAAGTAATTGATTGTGTTGTGAAGTTTGGAGGCCGGTATGTTTTTGAGGTGTGTGTTTTGACCTGCTATGAGGGGAGGTTGGAGTTGGGTATATTTTTGAGGTGTGTGTTGGACCGGCTAAGGGGAGGTTGGAGGCCGGTATGTTTTTGAGGCGTGTGTTTTGGCCTGCTATGAGGGGAGGTTGGAGTCGGGTATATTTTTGAGGCGTGTGTTGGACCGGCTAAGGGGAGGTTGGAGGCCGGTATGTTTTTGAGGCGTGTGTTTTGACCTGCTATGAGGGGAGGTTGGAGTCGGGTATATTTTTGAGGCGTGTGTTGGACCGGCTAAGGGGAGGTTGGAGGCCGGTATGTTTTTGAGGCGTGTGTTTTGACCTGCTATGAGGGGAGGTTGGAGTCGGGTATATTTTTGAGGCGTGTGTTGGACCGGCTAAGGGGAGGTTGGAGGCCGGTATGTTTTTGAGGCGTTTGTTTGACCGGCTAGAAGTGGAGGTTGGAACTCTTTTTGTCTTCAGAGGTCGGAGGAGTCTTTCCAGCTTTCTTTAGGCTTTCTCTGCTGGAGAAATTAGAACTCTTCCCGCCAGTAAGGTCCTTCATTGAGAAGTCAGAGGCCTCACTCACACGGGGTGTATGAATCTGTACCCTGTGTGGGGGCTGTGTTAACCCCAAAAAGGACATCCATATGGGTGCAGTTGTGCGGACGCACCCTGGGTGCGTTCGGGGCCGTGCACCGGCACCCACACAGATGTCACATTGGGTACAGCCACTGCACCCCAGATGACAGCAATGGGACTGCCTACACGGGATGCTGGGAACACCTGTGCATCCCATTCCGGTGAACACGGCCCTCCCATGGGGTACGGATTAATACCCCTCGTGTGAATGAGGCCTAAGGCCGCGCACACACGATCGGTCAAAACCGATGAAAACGGACTGAAGGTCTGTTTCATTGGTCCAAACCGATCGTGTGTGGGCCCCATCGGTCAGTTATCCTTCGGTCAAAAAAAGAGAACTGGCTTTAAAATTGAACCGATGGACACCTGACGATGGGTCAAAACCAATCGTTAGTATGCAAAGGCATCGGTCAAAAGGCCGTACATGCTCAGAATCAAGTTGACTCATGCTTGGAAGCATTGAACTTCGTTTTTTTTCAGCACGTCGTGTGTTTTACGTCACCGAGTTCTGACACGATTGTTTTTTTTTAACCGATGGTGTGTAGGCACATCAGATCGTCAGTCGGCTTAGTCGGTTAACCCATCTCGTCGGATGGACTGATCGTGTGTACGCGGCCTAAGGGTGAATGGAATATTTAGCTCCATTGTTTTGTTCGTTTGGGGACCACTGTACCACTCTCTATTGTTATTTGGGTGCGTTTTATTACAGGAGTGATATATATTGTAGATTAGGATAAGTTTGGATTTCTTCTGAAGGCACTTTGAGTGAACATTAGTGATGTATCCCGCTCAGCGGGGGACAGGTCTTAGAGAACAGAGGCCGCATATGGGCAGCACAGAGGCTTAGTGGTGAGCCTTGCAGCACTGGGGTCCTTGTTTCAGATTGTGACCAGGACACTATCTGCATGGAGTTTGCATGTTCTCCCTGTGCTTGCGTGGGTTTCCTCCGGAGACTCCGGTTTCCTCCCACACTACATGCTACTTTTGCGTTGGTGGTGCAGTGGTAAGCATATCTGCTTTTTAAGCGGATGACCCGGGTTCGATTCCCGGCCAACGCCATCTCCAATACTTGGAGTCCTCAGAGAGAAAAGTGCTATATAAGGTCAATGCAGAGTATATATTAGTGGTGGAATAAAGAGAACGTGTGGAATGTTTGAGGAAGAAAATGTTCCCCCAGAATCTATAGAAGATGAGCCCATCAACTGATAGAAGACGCTTAGCTTTGGCTGCGATCACACCTAGGCTTTCCGGATCATGGGACGAAATTACTGCAATTTCCCAAATTGCCGCAAAACATGTGACACGCTTGTGGTCTCGTTACTTTTAATGGCACCCCAATCATGGGACAATATTGTCACCTGACAAATCACACAAACAAAATGACGGGACGCCTGTTTCCCAAAAGCAGTCCTGCGATATGTCAGGTGACAATCGCAGCAAAAATCACGCCTCAATTGGGGTGATATTGAAAGTAAGGCTGCATTCACACCTACGCTCGATACACTGGAGGGGCGAATTTACATTGCTGTCTATGAGATGGTTCACATCTCACGCCAAAATGCCTGCCGCCTGAAAAAAAAGATACGACGGCTCACATTCGGATTTACCACGGCGTACGTGGAGATACGCCGTCGTAAGTCCTTCGTGAATCTGACCCAATATGTTACCAATATAAAAGATGAAGTAAAAAAGGTACCCAAACATGCTAAGATTCAAATTTATGTGCACCCACAAAACAATGAACTTCAGTACCCTATACTTTCCATAGCTATATGATGCATTAAAAGCCTCTATAGGCCATCACTAAGTTATTGGGTGTAACTTTATTTATTTATTTTTACACTTTTTTTCACTAAAACTTTATATCAGATGGGGGGGAGGAGTTGCCTATGTGACAAACTCTTTGTGACAGGTCCTCTTCAATGAGACATCTGGGGCCTTTTGGACCCTGGATGTCGCATCTATCTTCCATTGAAGCTAATAAAGCACAGATCGTGGGGGGCTCACAAAAAGCTTACAGCTATGTGTAAAACCCCTTGCTGCGACCAATGCATGACATAATGACATACAGCGATGGCAACAAAAGGGTCAAAAGTAAACCAACATTAAAAAAAAAAAAAAACTTTAAAAGAATAAACTGTCCCCCTAGTCCTACACGAAGGCTACTTTCACATAGCCCCACTGGGGGCGTTGGGGGTTTTACCATAATTTTTGCAGAGCTTTACGGCCACTAGTGGGGCGCTTTTAACCCGTTAGTGGCCTGCAAAGCAACACTACAACGGCGCTTTGCCAACGCTGCCCATTGATTTCAATTTGGATCACTGTGTTTTCCTGGCAGGGACAGCTTTCCATGCCCCATGCAGGGAGAACATAATAGGGGATTCCATCCCACAGAGCTATCAACAATGACTGTGTTGATGGTAATAAAAAAAAAAAAAAGTTGAGTTGAAAATATGTTTATTGGTATTTTAGCAAATGGAACAAACAACAGGAGAAGACATCATCCAAAAACAGTCAAAAGTGCATTGGGGTAAGGAGTCAGTCCAGCGGCTATCGCCCACAGCACAGGCAGTATAAATTAATTAAAAATGATGCCTCCTTTCAAAGTGGTTAAAGGGTTTATCAATCATTTTGTCTATATTTTTACCCACGGTCCTGTAAAAGCTGGTGCCAGTCTGTTGATTTCAATGGGCAGGGGCGCTGTAGGAGGGGTGTATACACTGCTCCTACAGCGCCACAAAGATGCTGCTTGCAGGACTTTTTTTTTAGCGTCCTGCCAGCGCACTGCTCCAGTGTGAAAGCACTCAGAGTGAGAGGAGAGGCTCTTTACAGGCGCTTTTTTTTAGCACTATAGCGCCTGTAAAGCTCCCCAATGTAAAAAGCCTTACTTATATCTCCTCTCCTCCACCACTTTAATTCACAAACAATGTCACCCAATATTACTGATAATTGTACGTTCCATGTCATAACAACCCAGCCCAATGAGACAGCGCTAAAGCCTTGTGATTGGCCATTCAGGCCCCAAACGTTGCACTGTGGAAAGGCAGGGGTCGTGTCACATGTTCTCCCCCATACCTGAAAAAAGTCCATACTGTAGCTGCTAGCTTTTAGACCCAGATCACCCCAGACGCAATGCGCATTTTTTCTGCACAAAATGCATGCTGTGTTTTCCATGTATTCCAATGGCTCTAGTTTACTGAAACTGATGCATGCTGTGAACTAGAGCCATTGGAATGCATGAAAAACACTCTGCATGCGTTTTTAGTGCAGAAAAAATGCGCACAGAACAGAACTGCGTCTGGTGTGAACTGGCCCTAAATAAATGGACATTTATGTGTCCTGGAGTCCAGCGATGTCAGCAGCGCAGCTGAGGTTACCATCAGCTGTCGGGTGCTGCTGCCGCCATTGTGGGTAAGGGTACCCAGCAGTGTAGCCTTTCGGCTCCATGCCGGGACCCCTACTGTTAATGCACGAGGCCCCGCTCCTCTCTCCTGTCCCCCCTCTGCCCGAAAGGTGAAAATTGTGGCGCCGGAGGAGGGGGGGGGGGGAATCAGATGAGTGGAAGTTCCACTTTTGTGTGAAACTCCTCCTTAGGGCTGGTGTCAACCGGTGTTTGCTTGCTTCAAATGGGTACCGCGCTCCAATACAATTCTATAATAAAACGAAACATGCTTGAAGCAAGTAATAGGAGTCAACTGCACCTGTCAATGAATTCTGAAAGATCTCAGTAGCGTCTCAAACTGATGTCATTGACAGGGACGCTAAATAAGGTTGTTTTTTTTTTTTTTTGGGGAGACGGATTTAACCACTTAAGGACCGCCTAACGCCGATAAACGTTGGCAGAATGGCACGGCTAGACACAAGCACGTACAGGTATGTTGCCCTTTAAGTGCCCAGTCGCACGTTCGTGACCCGGTCCGAAGCTCTGTGACCTCGCCCACGATTGCCGCCGGTGTCACAGGAGCTGAAGAACGGGGAGAGACGAGTGTAAACAATCCTTCCCTGTTCTTCTCTGTGGCTTGTCACTGATCATCTGTTCCCTGTCATAGGGAACGACGATCAGCGACATCACCCTGCCAGCCACACCCCCCTACAGTAAGAAACACAAAATAGGACACACTTCACCCCTTTAGCGCCCCCCTAGTGGTTATCCCCTTCATTGTAATTTTCACAGCACTTTTCGCTGTGAAAATGGCAATGGTCCCAAAATTGTCCGATGTGTCCGCCATATTGTCGTAGTCACAAAATCGCTGATCGCCGCAATTACTAGTAAAAAAAAAAAAAATTATAACAAAAATGCCATAAAACTATCCCCTATTTTGTAAACGCTATAACTTTTGCGCAAACCAGTCAATGAACGCTTCTGGCGATTTTGCCAAGAATACGCATCGGCCTAAACTGAGGAAAAAAATATTGTTTTTTTTTCAAAATTGTCGCTCTATTTATGTTTATAGCACAAAAAAATTAATACCACTGAGGTGATCAAATACCACCAAAATAAATCTCTATTTATGGGAAAAAGGACGCCAATTTTGTTCGGGAGTCACATCGCGCAATTGTCAGTTAAAGCGACACAGTGCCGAATGCCAAAAAGGGGCCAGGTCCTTTACTTGAATAATGGTCCGGGGCTTAAGTGATTAAAAAAAAAAAAAATTAATCTCAAATCTTCATCGGATAGCCTATACATAGGATTAATCACCATTTCCACTCAGTAAAAAAATAAAAAATTCAGTCCTGGAGCATCAATATATGAAGAGAATTCTAGAAAATATTTATATAGCAGTCTAATATAGAACTTACCGGTGACTTAAACACAGCATTGAAATTTTTTCGGTTTCCCAGAGGCGTCCTAGATGAAAAACAGATATAATGTGATAAGTGTCATGGTGACACTTCAATACATTTTTTTTCCAAAGGTACTAAAAAAATAAAAGTTTTGAGTCTTCCCCTCCTGGCTCTTGTAAGCCAGCCATAGATGGTTCCAATCTTGGCCGGTTGATCGGGGACTGGCTGAGATTCGGACCATCTATGGGCAGGATGATTGTACCAAAGTCGATCCACTGATTGACTTTGGTACAACCAACATGTCGGATCTTTATATGCGATTGCCAGGGGCTAAAGCCGCTAGCAATAATGACTGTTCTCCTCGCAGGCACTGCTCTCAATGCCCCCTGCTGGGAGAACATAATAGACTCCCCCGCCCCCCCAAAACTGTTGAAGGGTCTATCAGTCATTGTAACGGAAAGGTCCTGCAAAAGCTGGTGTCAGTCTGTTCCCCTTCTCTCCAAAACAAGAATGCAAGAACTTGGGCGCGCACCTTAAAGGAGTTGTAAAGGAAAAAAAAATGTTGCCTAAAATGAATGTCTGCAAGGTAGACAGACAGAATAGTGTAATGATTCTGGTAAAAAACGATAAATACCTATTAAATTCCTTCATCTATATCACCTCCGGCATTCTAGTTTCTGTTCTCTCATTCACTTCCTGGTTTGCGGCGCTCGTTCATGTAAGAACGACATTTCCCAGAATGCATTGCGGCACGCCCAGTAATTCACACCTTCATGAAGTCTCTAACACATAGGGCCAGATTCAGGTAGTCCAGAGCATCTTTGCTCTGGAGTAACGCTTCTCATTTGCGTTGCGCTGCAGAAATTTTAGGAGCAAGTGCTGTCATTCACGAAGCACTTGCTCCTAAAGTTGCGGCAGCGCATCGCAAATGAGCCGGCGGAATTCAAATTTGGCGGGTACGGGGCGTGTAGTATGCTAACTAAGCGCGATCCCGTCGCCAACGTACTGCGCATGCGTCGAGTGTCAAAACATCCCCGTGCGCATGCTCCAAAATCTGTGAATGAACGTCAATGACGTCACATTCCCATTCATGACCGTTTTACGCAAGCGACGTTTTGTTTTTTTTTTTCCCGACGCGATGACGACGCCTATACCTAACATAGGATACTCCAACCCCATGTAGGTATATCTATGCGCCGCGTATCCCGTCCGGAAACGTCGTATCGTCATTGCGTCGCGCCGGAATTCGATCGTGAATTGCCGATTTCCGCTCATTAACATATTTTTTGAGCGTAAATCGGCGGGAACGCCCCCGGCGCCATTTTTAAGTTGAAGTAACGATGCGATGGCGAAACTCAGTTACGCTGCTCGCATCGGAACTTCAACCCGGCGTTTCTTGTTTTCTGGTTACAGAAAACAGAAACGCCGGCTCAAAGTCACAGTTAGGCTGGCGGATCACTCGATCCGCCAGCCTAACTGTTTGTGAATCTGGCCCATAGAGAGCGTCCTGCCGCACAGATGTAGTTCCCAGGAGGGGGCGAGCACGTCACTGACCACCACAGTAAAGCCTCCCTTCACGGTGGTGAGTAAAAATCAGACCAGCAGGAAGTGAACAGAACAGAGAAGAAATAGAGCAACTTCTGAGCAAAAACTAACAATGAGGACGTGAAAAGAGGAATGTCTGCAGGTAAAGGATGTTTATTATGAAAAAAAAAAGTTCCTTTAGAACCCCTTTAACCTCTTAAGGACCGCCGCATGTACATTTACGTCGGCAGAATGGCACAGACAGGCACATCAACGTATATATACGTTGCTGCATAGACGTGGGTCGGGGGTCCGAACGGGACCCCCCCCCGGTACTTGCGATGGTCCCGGTGGCTATGCGAGCGATCCGTGCTGAGGGAGGGGGCGTTTTTGTCCGCCCCCTCCGGATCTCTCCCAGCCAATCCGCGCGCTCCCCTGCAGTGTCATTTCCTCCTGTGTAAAGGAAGAGGGAAGTGATGTGATCTCTGCTCTCGGAGCCGCTGAGGAGAGATCACATCACATAGTAAGTCTGCACAACACTACACTGACACACACTACACATAGGCACATTAACCCCTTGCGATCAACCCCTCCCCCACCCCCCTGCCACAGTGTCACTGAATGCAGTGTACTCATCACTGCAGTTAGTGTCAGTGTGACAGGCAGTTAGTGTTAGGTCCAGGGTAGCCCCGTACCCCCCCCTAATAAAGTTTTAACCCCTTGATCACCACCCTAGTTAACCCTTTCACTCCCTATTGCCAGTGTCACTAAGCGATCATTTTTCTGATCGCTGTATTAGTGTCACTGTTCCCGCTAGCTAGCTATTTTTTTTTTACTAAAGACACGTGGCTAAATAAATGTTGGCCTAAATGTTTGACTACAATTTAGTTTATTTGATTTTTCTTATAACAAAAAGTAAAAAAAAGATTGATTTTTTTTCAAAAATGTCGCTCTATTTTTGTATATAGTGCAAAAAATAAAAATCGCAGAGGCGATCAAATACCACCAAAAGAAAGCTCTATTTGTGGGAAGAAAAGGACGCAAATTTTGTTTGGAAGCCACGTCGCACGACAGCGCAATTGTCTGTTAAAGTGACGCAGTGCCGAATTGTAAAAATCCCTTGGGTCATTTACCAGCGTATTGGTCTGGTCCTTAAGTGGGTAAGTCATCACTCACAATGCAGGACCAGCCATAACCAATGATCCTGCACTGTACACGATGATGGCGGCATTGACAAGGTGACTTAGGCCATCACAACTGGAACTGGTGGGAAGGAAATCCGCAGGACTGTGGAGGATGTTTTATCTCATTCCCTGAAAGAAAACAAGAATTATATCTCTTTTTTCTGGCGAGGGGAGGAATTTTAAGTGAAATTGGCCAGAGTTAGACTTTACGGACTAAATTCACTTTTTGTTACAACTTATATTGGGTATAACCCCTCCATATTTCAAACTCAACATGACTGTGTGGGGCTCCACCCATAGAGCCGTGTCATTCATAGGAATGTGTGAACAAAGAAATGATGGACATTGAGGGCTCTGATGAATGCCTTCACAGTACATTGACTTTTCTAACAGAAAGCCCATACAGTGGTAAGGGCAAGAAAGCTGGAAAGAGAGTCTGCAGGAGCCGGACATTGCACCTGTGATCCACTAAACGCGGCACAATGCTTTGCAGCTCCTGGGGAGGGGGAATAATAATTAAAAATGCATTTTTTTTTTGCACATAAAACATGTCGGCGCAACAAGTTTCAAAAATTTACAAAAAATTGGTATTTTGACCCTTGATGAAGTCCGTACAATAATAAAAAAAAAGCTTAAAAGTGTCACTAAAGGAAAAACTAGGGTTGTCCCGATACCGATACTAGTATCGGTATCGGGACCGATGCCGAGTATTTGCGCTAGTACTTGTACCCGCACAAATACTCCCGATGCCTTAATAGAATACTTCCCCCCCCCCGCGCGCCGCTCCCCCCCCCCCCCCGCCGCATCGCGCCGCCGAATCGAAAGCCGTCGCATCGCGCCGCCGCTGCAAGGGGTTAAACGACGTGCAGGAATATCACAGCATTCATTTGAATAGCTGTAGTGTTCCCGCCTGTATAGACACTCCCCCTTGCTCGTGATTGGATGGGCGATCGTGATCTGTCCAACTCCAATCGCGAGCAAGGGGGAGTGTCTATACAGGCGGGCTATTCAAATGAATCCTGTGGTTTTCTCCATGCGGCTTTCGGCGGCAAAGGTAAGGGAAATGGCTGAATGGACATTGCTGCATTATGCCTGCATATGTGAGGGACATGGCTAGAGGGACATGGGACATGGCTGGCTGCATATGTGAGGGACATGGCTAGAGGGACATGGCTGGCTGCATATGTGAGGGACATGGCTAGAGGGACATGGGACATGGCTGGCTGCATATGTGAGGGACATGGGACATGGCTGGCTGCATATGTGAGGGACATGGCTAGAGGGACATGGGACATGGCTGGCTGCATATGTGAGGGACATGGCTAGAGGGACATGGGACATGGCTGGCTGCATATGTGAGGGACATGGCTAGAGGGACATGGGACATGGCTGCATGCATATGTGAGGGACATGGCTAGAGGGACATGGGACATGGCTGCATATGTGAGAGGGACATGGCTAGAGGGACATGGCTGAACGGACATTGCTGCATATGTGAGGGACATGGCTAGAGGGACATGGCTGCATATGTGAGGGACATGGCTGCATATGTGAGGGACATGGCTGCATATGTGAGGGACATGGCTGAAGGGACATGGCTGCATATGTGAGGGACATGGCTGAAGGGACATGGCTGCATATGTGAGGGACATGGCTGAAGGGACATGGCTGCATATGTGAGGGACATGGCTGAAGGGACATGGCTGCATATGTGAGGGACATGGCTGCATATGTGAGGGACATGGCTGAAGGGACATGGCTGCATATGTGAGGGACATGGCTGAAGGGACATGGCTGCATATGTGAGGGACATGGCTGAAGGGACATGGCTGCATATGTGAGGGACATGGCTGAAGGGACATGGCTGCATATGTGAGGGACATGGCTGCATATGTGAGGGACATGGCTGAAGGGACATGGCTGCATATGTGAGGGACATGGCTGAAGGGACATGGCTGCATATGTGAGGGACATGGCTGAAGGGACATGGCTGCATATGTGAGGGACATGGCTGAAGGGACATGGCTGCATATGTGAGGGACATGGCTGAAGGGACATGGCTGAAGGGACATGGTTGCATATGTGAGGGACATGGCTGAAGGGACATGGCTGCATATGTGAGGGACATGGCTGCATATGTGAGGGACATGGCTGCATATGTGAGGGACATGGCTAGAGGGACATGGCTGGAGGGACATGGCTGAATATGTGGGATATGGCTGCATATGTGAGGGACATGGCTAGAGGGACATGGCACATTGCTGCATATGTGAGGGACATGGCTAGAGGGACATGGCTGGAGGGACATGGCTGAATATGTGGGGGACATGGCTGGGGGGACATGGCTGCATTTGGGGACACATGTAAAAAAAGTATCGGTATTTGGTATTGGCGAGTACATGAAAAAAAGTATCGGTACTTGTACTCGGTCCTAAAAAAGAGGGATCGGGACAACCCTAGGAAAAACGTTTTAAAACTTTTGGATAGGGTGGAGAGGGAATATATTCATTCCTGTCTGTGCCCCCCGTTAGGGAGATTCAGCCTCTTCATTACCATAAAAGTAAAAGAAAACCTTTAAAGTTTGGGTTGTCAGCAGAACACAATAGAGGGAAAATCTTTCAGTGGGGACACCCTGAATTCCCTCACTTTGGAGGGGATTTCCTCCCACTTCCTGTTTAGGCTATGGGACAGGAAGTGAAGGGGTATCTCCACAAGGGGACACAGATGGGAAAAACAACTGACAGGGGTTATTAAAAAAAAATTAACAAAAAAATGCTTTAAGTGAGACTTTAAAGTGGACCTTTACCCTAAAGATCATCTTGTGCTGCTCTGCCTCCTCCCTCTCTTACATATGGACATTATTATATGTGTACTTTATCTGTGCTGCAAAGCTGCACTTCTGCTTTTCTCACCTAGGCAAGATGTTCCTACGGCCCCCTCCGCAGATATGCCACAGGATTTAAAGCGAATGTATACCTGCAGATTAAATTTTTTAAAAACCTGTAAGGCAAAAGTCATAATGAGCTAGTATGCACGGCATACTAGCTCATTATGAAATACTTACCTTAGAACGAGGCGTTGGCGGGTGATCCCGGTCCACACTGAGGGACATGACATTTTCACACAACTTTTTTAAAACCAGAGAGACCACCCAGAGGACCCCGAAGGCTGGGCAGAGCCCATGGAGTACATCTGCAATAATGGCAAGGCAGGGAAGGGGGAGGGGCACAGAGCCTATACAGCACAGGTGTCAAACTGGCAGCCCGCCAGCTGTTGCAGAACTACAAGTCCCATGAGGCATTGCAAGGCTGACAGTGGCAGCATGACTCCCACAGGCAGAGGAATGATGGGACTTGTAGTTCTCCACCAGTTGGACACCCCTGCTCTACAGAGCAGCACTGAAGTTCAGTGTTAACATACAATAAATACAGCATAAACCTGCATGCATTCTCTGTGCCTTGTGGTATGAATTAGCTCTCTATATATATTTGCACACATAAATATAACTATACATAATAAACAAATCAGGTTCTAGAGAAGAGATCACCCCCTATGACTGACTGACATTCCCCAGGATCCACCATACATGTGTAAGCCGTGTACTGAGGTGGGCTCTCCAGGATACAGCGAAGTCACGAACGAGGAAAACAACTTTGACACCAGCTTTTGTGTAACAGGTCTATTCTTTTACTGTAGAAAATGTTAAACCAACGACCCCACAATGAACACAAAATATAAGGTACATACACCCAGCCGTAGCTGGGAACCCCTGTGCTGTACAGCAAGATGCTCCCGGGTTGGATACCAAGGAATTTGCCTATTGGCGGACACAAAGGACTGTCCACCCGTACCTGTTATTACCCTATAAGAAACGATTGAGAAATACTTAGTTTAGGGGTCCTCTGCGGTACAGCACAGCAGCTCACAACCTTATCACCTCTATACAATATGTACCCCCTTTCTCAGTATTAGTAAATGATAGTAGTACTGCAAGGCCTTGCAACAAGAATAGTCTATCTTTGATCTTCTTTCTTCTGCCAGCAATTGATTAAGTAAAGATTATAATCCAGGGGTTCTTCTGGTTAAACAAATAGAGTGAGGCACCATAAACTGTTGTTTCCTTTTATGACTGGTGTCTGTGCACTCTTTCCTATCAGCACACCTTCCACTGCAGTCACTACACAACCGCTTCAGGCTTGAGGCCTAAGCACATGTAGCTCTATCAGCTGAACTGTTTCGTGGGACTACAGGTCCCAGTAACTCTCTAGAGGCAGTCTAGTAAGTAACAATCACTACAAAGTTCCGGGCAAAAAGCCCTCTCACCAAACCAGGCCTGGGAACTTGTGGATCTCTGCTCCGGCGATCTCGGTCCTGCTTCCAAGTAGTACAGCCGCACTGCTAATTTCCGCAAAACAAACCGAACCGTCACTCAGCTTCGTCACACTCCTTCTTCCAGCACACTGTGGTAAGTAGAACACCGATGGTTGTTCTGCTCTGCACGAGGTAGGCCTTGTTCTGTGCTCACCTCCACGGATCTCTACAGTCAGATCATGCACCCAGCATCAGAGAGCTAGAAAATGGCTGCTCAGCCTTTTATACCCTCACCCAGCATGCAGTTCGGCCCTGAGAGTTCAAGGGTAACTTGTTAAGATAACACCTCCCATTAATCTTAAATTGACAGAAATAATCAAGTCCATTCCACATTTCAACCACTAGATGGTGTCAAACACCTATTTACAACAGCAGTGATAGAACAACATTAATCTGGCTTCACAATCTCACATGCCACCCCACTAGAGGTTGTCGTCCTCGGCAACTTTCCCCATATAAACTCATCCTGGGCATAGCGCTGTGGGGGCACACCAGCATTGGGCCTGGTTGACCTTTTTAAAGAAAGGGACTCAGAAGTACTGGGGACATTAGGCATATCCGTCAGGGGAGGAGCTACTACTGGTTCAGTGCTCTCTCTGGGTGGCAAACCTGCCTCAGTCGAGGCCTCGTTGGGTACCTGGGCAGGAAAAACCCACCATTTCTCGTCCTCCTCCTCCTCCTCCTCCTCTGTACTCTGAGCGTGAGAAGGAATCTCCTCCACACACACTGGTCCGTCAAAATTACAACGTCTTAGCATATTACGGTGCAAGTTTCGGGAGGGCCCTCCAGTCCCCACTGGCTCTACCTCATAGACTGGAATGGCAGGGTCTACCCTCCCTTTTACAATGTATGGGACTGCCTCCCACCGCCCATCCAACTTCCCAGATGGCCGTTTGGCTTTGACCATCACTCGATCACCCGGGGCATACCCATCCCTCTGTACTGGTCTCGGGTTGGGGTGTACCACTTGCCCCAGGCGCTCCCCTACAACCTTGTGGATAGTTCTCAGCCGGCGGCGGTGTTCTTGCACCCAAGCGGTGGTACGTCTTGGTGGGGGCTCCACCGGATTGGGCATGTGGAGGTCTTCAATCTCCCGTCCAGCTCTCCCAAACATAAGCATATGGGGAGAGTATCCAGTGGTACTGTGTACCCTGTTGTTATAGGCCCACATTAGTTCGGGTAGATATTTGGGCCACTGGGCCTTTTGGCTATCTTCCAGAGTCCGCAGCATCTGGAGCAATGTGCGGTTAAAGCGTTCGCACGCCCCGTTTCCTTGAGGAAGATACGGGGTGGTGCGTTCGATCCCATACAGCTGATACAGTTCATGCATTAGAGTACCCTGGAAACACGCTCCCTGGTCTAAATGTATTCTCTGTGGGCAACCGAACACCTGAATAAAGTGTTTGCAGACCGCTTCAGCGGCTGACTCTGCTGTCTGGTCTCTGGTGGGTACAGCCACCGCATACTTGGTAAAGTGATCTGTCATGACTAGACAGTATGAGTGTCCCGAGGTAGAATATCCAATCTGCACATAATCAATCATCAGAAGCTCCAGGGGCGCTGAGGTCCGGATGGTCTGGATAGGGGCCCGCTGTTCCGTACTCTTACTCAACCCGCAGGGTCGACACTTAAGACATGCCTTGACCACCATGTCAGCCAGATCTGGACAATAAATCAGCCGTTGGAGCCATTTGAACGTTTTGTCGCTCCCGAAATGGGCTCCTCTTTCGTGGGCTTCCCTGGCGGCTTCCGGTCCCAATGACATGGGGATGACAATCTGTTGTCGGTGTTGCAGCTCTGTCTGTAAGTATATGGTTCGGCACAGGAGTCCCTGGGTAATGGTCAACTTATCCCACTGTCTCAACAACTTTTGGCCCTCTGGGGTCAGTCTGGCCCGCTCTTCCGGCCGTGGCCAGATCTTAGCCTGAACCCATCCCTTCACTTTCCACAAGTCCGGGCAGCCATTCTGGATTCTCTCCCAATCGGCAAATGTCTTTCCCAACACCAGGGAAATTCCGGACGCCACCCCACTTGAATGTGCCAAGTCCTGAAACAGAGGTAATCGACCAAGGTCAGGCGTTTCAGTGTCTTCAAGCTCCTCGTCGGTACTCCGATCCGACAACCCTACAGGGACTCGGGAGAGTGCATCAGCGTTGCTGTTCTCCCGACCGGACCGAAACTTGATGCAGTATTGGTACTTAGAAAGGCGAGCCATCCACCTCTGTTCAAGCGCACCGAGTTTGGCATTCTCCAGATGTGCTAACGGGTTGTTGTCCGTCATCACGGTCACCTCTGCACCGGTCAGGTATTCTGCGAATCTTTCGGTCATGGCCCACACCAGCGCCAGTAATTCCAATTTAAAGGAGCTGTAGTTGTCGGGGTTGCGCTCTGATTCCCTCAGAGACCGGCTGCCATAGGCAATGACCCTCTCACGTCCATCCTGGACTTGGGATAACACGGCCCCCAGACCATGTAGACTTCTGTCAGTGTACAACAGGAATGGGGTGTCGAACTGTGCATAAGCTAGAATTGGGGCTCTGATTAGCGCCTCCTTCACTGCTTCAAAGGCCTCTTGTTGTCTGGATCCCCACTCAATGGGACGATTCTTCGGCCCCCCCTTGTGCCCCTTAATAATTCGTTTAACGGGCCCACCAGATGTGCAAATTTGGGTATGAACCTTCGGTAATAACCGGCCAATCCCACGAATGCCCGCACCTCTCTCAGTGTCCGCGGTTGGGGCCACTTCTGGACGGCCTCGACCTTACTGGGGGCCGGCTTTACCCCCTCCTGGGTGACTACATGTCCCAAATAGTCGATCTGCTGCCGAAACAGTTGGCACTTCTTGGGCTTGATCTTGAGCCCATGGTCTCGTAGCCGTCCTAGGACCTGTCGCAGCTTCTGGAGGTGGTCTTCAAAAGAGGCCCCAAACACTACTATGTCGTCCAGGTATATCAATACCGATTCGAAGTTGAGATCCCCCAGGCAGTGCTCCATCAGCCGCTGGAATGTTCCTGGCGCATTGGACAGGCCAAATGGCATCCGGTTAAATTCGTAGAGTCCCATAGGTAGAATGAAAGCAGTCTTCGCTTTGTCCTTCTCAGCCATCGGTACTTGCCAATATCCACTGGCCAGGTCAAGAGTAGAGAAGAATTTTGCATGGCTCAGGGCTGACAACGACTCCTCAATACGCGGAAGTGGGTAAGCATCTCGGACGGTCTGAGCATTCAGCTTCCGATAATCGACGCAGAACCGGAGACTCCCATCTTTCTTCCGCACCAAGACTACTGGAGCTGCCCAGGGACTTTGACTCTCTTGGATCACCCTGTTTTCCAACATGCTGGCTACCATATCCTTCACCTCCTGGTACATTTTAGGTGGGATTTGTCGGTAACGTTCCCTGATTGGTGCCGCATCGCCAGTGGGGATTTCGTGTTCAATGGCGGAAGCGCACCCGAAGTCCTCATCGTGTCGCGAAAATGCCTCTTGAAATTCCCAGAGGGTGTCTTCCAACAACTTTTGTCGTCCGGGAGTCAGAGTCTTACAATCCACCCCCATTCGGTCCATGATCACTCGACCATTCCACTCCTTCGTCGGGGCCTCCCTTTGTTGAGCCTCTATAGCATAGGTCCAGGCTGATCTCCCATCAGGCTGTAGCATGAAACTCCGTCGTCGAGAGACATCTCCTTCGGACACAAAGACTTTGGCCAGCAGAGTGTTTCCGGGAATGGTCAGCTCACCGTCTTCAACATTGAGGCAGCGTACAGGCACTCACCATCTGTTGTAAAACTTTCTGGGTCGGCCGGTGTGTGGTGGCCCGTTACCAATACTTCGGCCCTTCTTTGGCATAGAGTTGATGGTCTAGATCCCTCAATACATTCATACCTAGGGTCACGTCCATTCCTTTTCGGGACGGATGGTCCACCAGCACGACCCCCTTCTTGCCAATGTCTTGCCCAAACAATCGGACCCGCATCCATACTATCCCTCGGACGTCCATCTCTCGGTTATCAGCAGCAGTCAGCCGGATGACGCTCCAATCTTCGGGCTCCATCATATGCCGGAAGTACCTTTCAAAGAATTCCAGGGGCATAAGGGTACACTCTGACCCTGTATCAACTAAGCAGCGTACCTTCTGGCCTTCCAATTCGGCTTCCATAACGGGGCTGCTGGCATACAAGTCATGTCCCTCACGCATAGGGCCTAGCTTCTGATGTACTGCCGCAGTACGCCCAGCTACTGCGGCAGTCGGAAGTTTAACGCCGGCTCGGACTTCATTTGTTCTGGGCACTCTCTGGCTATATGGCCGTACTGTCGACAAACCCAACAGAGGGGTCCTCTTTTGATGTGCCCCCGCACCTGAGTTATCCTGGATGGAGTGGTGTGGTGTACTGGGTTCATTTCCGGGGGCCGGGGCGATCCTGACTTTATCTGGGACACTTCCAGCCGGAGTTCTTTCAATTCTGCCCGCAGGGCCTGGACCGTATCCTTTAAGGAGTCAGAGTCTTTAGATGCAGACTGACATTCCATAGCATGGGTGCTACTCACTACTCTTGCCATCACAGGCATGTGCTCTTCTTCTCTCTCCACGGCGGCTAGGTAGACGCTGTAAAATGTCACGTCGGCCGCCGTCCGGGTCATCTCTTGCAGCTTGTCCTGTAAGCACTTGTTAGAGAGCCCTACTATGAACTGATCTCTTAATAGCTGATCTACCTCCCGGAAGGCTCCCATGGCCTCAGGGTCCCGCCGCTGTATTTCATTGAGTGTCTCCTGTAGGGCATTAGAGTACTGCATCAGGGTCTCACCCTCTTTTTGTGGTCGGTTGAAGAAGTGGCTTCGCAGCTGCACTACTTTAGCACGGCCTCCTAGTGCTCTCTCCAGCAGGGAGAGTATTTTCTCTAGGGTGTCCCTCTCGGTTTCGGGTCTTACCATCACTGCCCGTCTGATGTCACCCTCGAGAGCTCCCAACGCAACCTCTGCCTGCAGTTCAGGGGTCAGGTTACACATTCTAACTGCACTCCGCACCCTTTCAGTCCAGTCCTGCAACGTCATGTTTTGGCCGTCATACTTTGGCAGATGACGCAGCAGCGCCCCTACGGGGATGTATCCTACTGGGGCGGGCATGGCATTAGGGGCAAGCTGGCCTTGTGCTGCGTTCCCCTCCATAACGGTCGCTGTATCCTGCCGACTACGCCAAGTTGTAAGCCGTGTACTGAGGTGGGCTCTCCAGGATACAGCCAAGTCACGAACGAGGAAAACAACTTTGACACCAGCTTTTGTGTAACAGGTCTATTCTTTTACTGTAGAAAATGTTAAACCAACGACCCCACAATGAACACAAAATATAAGGTACATACACCCAGCCGTAGCTGGGAACCCCTGTGCTGTACAGCAAGATGCTCCCGGGTTGGATACCAAGGAATTTGCCTATTGGCGGACACAAAGGACTGTCCACCCGTACCTGTTATTACCCTATAAGAAACGATTGAGAAATACTTAGTTTAGGGGTCCTCTGCGGTACAGCACAGCAGCTCACAACCTTATCACCTCTATACAATATGTACCCCCTTTCTCAGTATTAGTAAATGATAGTAGTACTGCAAGGCCTTGCAACAAGAATAGTCTATCTTTGATCTTCTTTCTTCTGCCAGCAATTGATTAAGTAAAGATTATAATCCAGGGGTTCTTCTGGTTAAACAAATAGAGTGAGGCACCATAAACTGTTGTTTCCTTTTATGACTGGTGTCTGTGCACTCTTTCCTATCAGCACACCTTCCACTGCAGTCACTACACAACCGCTTCAGGCTTGAGGCCTAAGCACATGTAGCTCTATCAGCTGAACTGTTTCGTGGGACTACAGGTCCCAGTAACTCTCTAGAGGCAGTCTAGTAAGTAACAATCACTACAAAGTTCCGGGCAAAAAGCCCTCTCACCAAACCAGGCCTGGGAACTTGTGGATCTCTGCTCCGGCGATCTCGGTCCTGCTTCCAAGTAGTACAGCCGCACTGCTACGTTCCGCAAAACAAACCGAACCGTCACTCAGCTTCGTCACACTCCTTCTTCCAGCACACTGTGGTAAGTAGAACACCGATGGTTGTTCTGCTCTGCACGAGGTAGGCCTTGTTCTGTGCTCACCTCCACGGATCTCTACAGTCAGATCATGCACCCAGCATCAGAGAGCTAGAAAATGGCTGCTCAGCCTTTTATACCCTCACCCAGCATGCAGTTCGGCCCTGAGAGTTCAAGGGTAACTTGTTAAGATAACACCTCCCATTAATCTTAAATTGACAGAAATAATCAAGTCCATTCCACATTTCAACCACTAGATGGTGTCAAACACCTATTTACAACAGCAGTGATAGAACAACATTAATCTGGCTTCACAATCTCACACATGTATTCCCCATCACACCTGCGGAGACTGCCCCTGGGTCTGGGGGTGAGGAAGCAGGTCTGTCCGGGAGTCTCCGGGGAGACTCCAGCCTGCAGCTCTGGGGCCACACACTGCTCTGATCACACGTGGGGCACCATGGCAGCACACAGCACCCTCCGATCACAGGCAGCCTCTGGGAGAAGACACGACTCTGTCAGCTGACCGGTCACAAGACTCGCCGGCCCACATGATCAGGCCTGGCATCTGTCAGGATGTGTGATCTGCTTGCTGCCAGTACTTGTGTACACAGTGCTGCTGGTGTATACCCTCTGTGATTAATCATATACCAAGCCTCTGCTACAGTAAATAAAGTGTAATAAAGGCAAAACTTTAGTTTTGTTTAAAGTGGAAAAATATTAGAACAGGTTTTTCTGTTGTCTAAGGCTCCACCAGAGGGTTTTTTCCTCATTTCCGGTTTCGGTGACAACGTTTTACCTGACAGGAAGTGAGAGACGCACGTCAATGGACAGAAAACTGTCAGGGGGTCCTAGTGTTTGTACTTACAGCTGACCGACCTTCACCCTCTCCATTGAGTTTCTCACACCCCCCGCCCTCACACAAATGGATATTGTTATTATTTACTTATACTGTATATTTTTTAGAAAATAATTGTCTTGGGGACCCTCGCCCCCTCCCTGGTTTCTCACCTGAGAGAGGCCTCGTTCTCACGGGTTGCATGAATGCATACATTGTGTGAGGGCCGTGTCTGCCTGCACAAGGGTGCCACCTTTTTGTTCAGGTCGAATCTAAACACTTTAGCGGTGCAGCCAATTTTTTTCCCGTAGTATACACTATAGGATTATAAATGACCTGGGACCAAGGAGAGTAACAATGTGGTACACATAGCACTCAGCGGCAAACAATAGGTGTGGCCGAAGTCCGTGGCGGCTGGTGCTCAACATTTTTGGGGGGGCGCAATCAAATGAAAAAAAAACAAGACAACTGCAGCCTCACTGTGCCCATCAAATGCAGCTACTGTGCCCATCAAAGGCAGCCACTGGGCCATCAACTGTCACCACTGTGCCATGCCATCAATTGTCGTCACTGTGCCATCAATTGTCGCCACTGTGCAATGCCATCAAATGCACCCACTGTGCCATGCCATCAAATGCAGCCACTGTGCGATCATTTATCGCCACTGTGCCCATCAATTGTCACCACTGTGCCATGCCATCAAACCCAGCCACTGTGCCCATTGTCGCCACTGTGCCATCAATTGTCGCCACTGTGCCATCAATTGTCACCACTGTGCCCATCAATTGTCACCACTGTGCCATGTCAAATGCAGCCACTGTGCCATTAAATGTAGCCACTGTGCCATGCCATCAAACGCAGCCACTGTGCCATCAATTGTCACCACTGTGCCATGCCATCAAATGCAGCCACTGTGCCCATCAATTGTCACCACTGTGTCAACACAGCCACAGTGCCATCAAACGCAGCCACTGTGCCATCAAAAGCAGACACTTTGCCATCAACTGTCGCCACTGTGCCCATCAATTGTCACCACTACCTACAGACCCCCCCTTCCGCAGTACAGACCCCTCCACTAACTACAGACCCCCCTCCACTAACTACAGACCCCACTTCCGCAGTACAGACCCCTCCACTAACTACAGACCCCCCACCCACAGAACAGACCCCCCTCCACTAACTACAGACCCCCTCCACTAACTACAGACCCCCCTCCCGCAGAACAGACCCCCCTCCACTAACTACAGACCCCCCTCCCGCAGGACAGACCCCCTCCCTCAGTACAGACCCCCCCACCACGTACAGACCCCCTTCATCAATATAGACCCCTCCCTCCTCAGTATAGACACCTCCATCAGTGCAGACTGCTCATCAGTACAGACACCCAAGTGCAGACCCTCAAAAGCACAGACACCCCCCCTCAGTACAGACACCCAAGTGCAGACCCCCAAAAGCACAGACACCCCCCCTCAGTGCAGACCCCCTCAGTACAGACAGACCCCCATCAGTACAAACACCCCCACCCAAGTGCAGACCCCCCATCAGTACAGACACCGCCACCTAAGTGCAGACCCTCATCAGTACAGACACCCCCACCTAAGTGCAGACCCCCATCAGTACAAACACCCCCACCCAAGTGCAGACCCTCATCACGACCCCATCTCATGCCAGCTCACATTATGCATCTTTGCACGTTAAACACACACATTAATCATGGCACAATGAGAATGCATGCATGCACACCACTGTGGTCCCTAGCACACACACCCCACATCCTCATCACATTGGATTGGCACCAGTCCACCATGCAGGACTTGTGAGCAGCAACGCCACGCCAAGGCTCCAATTATGTCACTGTACATTCATACACCATTCACACGGACCTGGGGATCACTTCTCCACCACAAATGAGGGTGACACCCCTTTTCCGGCAGGAATGTCACCCCCACATTCCCAAATCATACACAAACAGAACCAAAAAATAAATAAAAATGACCAGCAAAAATATAATTAAAAAAAAAAAAAAAACAACAAAGAAAACACATAAAAGACAACAATCACTCTGCAAAACAGTCCCCAAATATCTCAAAGACAAGTCACAAACAAACAAATAAACGCTAATAAACAACAGAACAAAAGCACCTTGCTGTATAGGGAGGGATACAAAGGGATGTACTTTTGCAAAGGAAGGGCGTTTGTGTCTGTCTATTTATGCTGTCTGCGTAGTTCTCTAAGTTGCCCTAGTCCACTTCCAATTTCACTGATTGCGCCGTTCCTGAGTTGTGAGCATGCGCACAGAGGTGCTGACCATGGTCTCCTTCAAGCGCGCATGCGCGAGCCGGCCGGCCCTTCATTTGCATGGGGTCAGGGCTCATTACAATGTAACACGCCCACGTCCTTCCCAATTTGTATTACTCCGCCTTGCGCCTCTGAAATAACGTTACGCATGCGCAAATTTCTGCGTAAAAGCGTCGAGAATAGGTTGATTGCGCCACTACATTGCGCAAGTCTAACGTAAAGGCGGTGCGCTACGCCGGTCCAATAATGCGCGGATGTACCTGAATCTGACCCAATATGCTTAATTTTCGGTGTTGATGTATTAAGTTCTCCTGAACGCGTATATTTGTTTAGACATATTGTAATGTATATTGTATTTCCTAGTACCAATAGGATTTCCTGAGGAAGCTGTAAAGCAAAACGTGTAGTGATCCCGCGGTGCCTTGATTTCCTGTGGGACCCCAATATGTAGGACCTTCTTAACAGACCTACCACAGAGTCCATCTTATCCATGGGTACACCCACAGGTTTTCCTGTGTTCATGTAAGACAATGTTATGTGTTCACATTGGAATATTTTTCCATGTTCGTTTCTATAATATGGTTTTAACATGATATACAGTATAAAATTAGTATTTTTATTCATTTGAGTGTTCTCTTTTTTTATTTGGGTCTACTGGTGGCTACCAATGTAAAGTCCATATTCACCTTTAAAATAGCAGTCAAGTGAAGCAGCGCATTATACTGTATGTACACTCTAAAATGCCCAATGAAATACAACAGAATATAAAGTGCTATATATATACATTAACATGTATAAAGTGCCAATAAAATGTAATGGTGCTAATATAAAATCACAAGTGCAAATGTGGAATAAATTGATAATTTAAAATATACAGAATCTGTCCATAAAGTTTCATAAATAATTCAAATGTATTATAGCAAAAAGTAAAAAATATTGTTTTTTTTTCAAATTTATCGCTCTTTTTTTGTTTATAGTGCAAATGCAGAGGTGATGAAATACTACCAAAAGAAAGCTATATTTGTGGGAAAAAGGTATGTAAATTTTGTTTGGACAACCACACAATTGTCAATTAACCACTTAAGACCCGGACCAATACGCTGGTAAATGACCCAAGGTGTTTTTGCGTTTCGGCACTGCGTCGCTTTAACAGACAATTGCGCGGTCGTGCGACGTGGCTCCCAAACAAAATTTGCGTCCTTTTCTTCCCACAAATAGAGCTTTCTTTTGGTGGTATTTGATCACCTCTGCGATTTTAATTTTTTGCGCTATAAACAAAAATAGAGCGACATTTTTGAAAAAAAAACACTATTTTTTACTTTTTGTTAAAAAAAAATCAAATAAACTAAATTTTAGTCAAACATTTAGGCCAAAATTTATTTAGCCACATGTCTTTAGTAAAAAAAAAAAAACGCAATAAAAAAAATAGCTACCTAGCGGGAACAGCGACACTAATACAGCGATCAGAAAAATGATCGCTTAGTGACGCTGGCAATAGGGAGTGAAAGGGTTAACTAGGGCGGTGATCAGGGGGTTAAAACTTTATTAGGGGGGGTGGGGGGGCTATCCTGAACCTAACACTAACTGATTTTACACTGCCTGTCACACTGACACTAAATGCAGTGATTAGATCACTGCATTCAGTGACACTGTGACAGGGGGGGTGGGGGGGCAGATCGCAAGGGGTTAAGTATGCCTATGTGTGTGTGTGTGTCAGTGTAATGTTGGTGCACACTTACTGTTAGGTGTTCCTCTCATCGCAGCGGTTGGAAATACCGCTGCGATGAGAGATTACATCACTTCCCCCTTCCTGTGTTTACACAGGAGGAGGAAGTGACACAAAGGGGGAGCGCAGCGATTGGCTGGGAGCGATCGCGGGGGGGCGGGTAAACACCGACATCCGCCCGCTCGTCCCGGATCGCTCCCGGAGACACGGGGACCTCCGCACGCCGCGGAGGGGGTCCCGATCGGACCCCCGACCCGCTACTGGGCGAGGACGTAAATTTACGCCCTTGTGCCCATCCGTGCCATTCTGTGGCCGTATATGTGCGTGCGGAGGTCCTTAAGTGGTTAAAGTGACACAGTGCCGAATTGCCAAATTGCAAAAAGTGCTCTGGTCTGGAGGGGGGGGGGACATTTTTCTGGGGCTGAAGTGGTTAATCACGGCACCGCCATTCGAAATAAGGGAAACAGGCAGAGGAGCCTTGCGGAATAGGAAGTGGCCGATTAAGACGGTCTGACTAGCAATAGCCATTTCTGGTAAGTATAAAAAAAAAAAAATATTTATTTTTATTTTTACCATTTTGTCAATTTTTTTTTTTTTTTTTTAGGGTGGACCTCCGCTTTAAAGTGATACTAAAGCTTCAAATATATAAAAAACTAAAAAACAAACATGTTATACTTGCCTCCACTGTGCGCTCTCCCAAGGGGGTTACCTTGCGGGCGCGCTCCCGAGTTCTGTATTTGGCGTCCATAGCCGCCGACTACAGGACTCGGCCCCGCCCCGGCCCTCGCATCATTGGAGTTGATTGACAGCAGCGTGAGGCTGCTCTGCTATCAATCTATCCAATGAAGAGCTGAGAAGACTGGGCTGAGATCAAGCGTGTTCTCGACGCAGGATTTTCGAGGGCTCAGGTAAGTAAACCGGGGGGCTGGGGGGTCCTTAATCATCAGATGTTTTTTCACCTTAATGGATAGGATGCATTAAGGTGAAATAACATGAATCTTTACAACACCTTTAAATGGCTTTTTTTCCTGTATGGTCCACGCTCCAGTGCTCCTATAGACTTGAGATATCAAAAATAAGATAGAAAAATCTGCAAAAGGGGCCAGATTAGGTGATTTAGCAGGACTTCATTTTCTGACTATAGTTCCACTTTAATCTCAGCAGTAGCTTCCTCCTCATTGGCTCATCATTCTAATTCACATCCCATTTTAATTATTTGGTGTTGGTGACACTTCAGAAGTCCAGCAGCTGTATACACATTGAGTTATAATTTATTATAAACATAAATCGTCAATCCCAAGGCCAGGACCATCTTAATAGCATTATGGGCCCCTGGGCAAAGTAATGCTCTGGGGCCCCTACAACGATGACAGTGCAGGTAAACAGACATCAAGTAGGTAGGAGGCAGACTGCCTCCTTTGTGTATCCATCACTCTCAGTACCATCATGGGGCCCCCATTTACGGGGGAGCATGAGCTCAAGGACCAGCTGCTTTGGGGAAAGTTAAGGGCCCCCATGCAGCTGGGGCCCCTGGGCAGTGCCCAGGTGTGCCCTCTCATTAAGACAGGCCTGCCCAAGGCCTATATCAAATATGCCAGTTACAAATCGGAAGAGTTTAATATGCAGAGAGGGACTCACCAAGGGTGTCCTCTATCACCGCTTTTATTCGCTTTAATTATTGAACCTCTAGCACAAAGGATAAGGATGGAACCAACGATCATGGGTATAGAGTTAAGCAGATGTCATCACAAAATACGTTTATTTGCAGATGATATACTCCTATTTCTATCCTCACCACGGGTATCGGCCCCAAATCTATTGTGGGTACTTCACGAATTCTTCCACATTTCTGGCCTCACAGTTAATAACCAAAAATCCTTGGCACTGAATATTTCACTCAGTGACACGGTAAAACAAAATTTACAGTCCTCACTACCCTTTAAATGGGCAGACCGTAGTATACCATATTTAGGTAAACACCTTACAGCTAATGCCTCCGAATTATTTGCTGCCAACTACCCTCCCTTACTGAAAAGTGTCACTAGATTGTTATCCGACTGGTCTTCTTTACCGATTTCCTGGTTTGGGAAAATCAACATAATAAAAATGGCTATACTCCCCAAGTTTTTATATCTATTTCGAACCCTTCCAATTCACGCTCCTGCTTATTTTCTTAGATTGATCCAGCATAAAGTAACACAAATCACGTGGGGGAAGAAAAAACCCAGATTGCCTAAAAAAAATATTAATTCTACCCAAATTGATGGGTGGGTTGGGATTTCCAGATTTTGCAACATACTACAGAGCAGCACAATTGGCGCAATTATTAAAGTACCACTCAACCACAGAAATCCCATTGTGGGTACTTATTGAGGCAATAGACTTTGACCCTCTCCCCACTAACAATATCCTTTGGCTGAGCCCTCAAGACCGTAGAAAAATGAAAAATCCAGTCTCTAAACACTCATTGTCATTATGGGATAGGTACAAAACCTGTCATAGATTACAATCCCCACACATTCCGCTTCTTTCCTTTTATAAAAAATCCGACCTTTTATCCAGCATGGGTATTTCCAAGCACTTTTAAGGCTTGGATCAGGGCTGGAATTACATGTCTATATCACATAGCATCAACAACTACAATCCAACCTTTTCCAGACCTTTGTGAGGCATCTGGCCTCCCCACTACAGAAATTTTCAGATACCTTTAAATCAAGAACTTCTATGGATATTCCCTTAGCCTTAGTGATAACCTAAATAATAACCAATTTAAAAAGGATATGTCTCAAAGATCCACATGCCAAAGGTCGTATTTCAATAATTTATTCCCAACTGATCACTAAATCAAATACTATTACCCTCTTATACTGCTAAGTGCGAATTAGACTTAGAACGTAAAATTAATTACGAAACCTGGGCAAGCATTTGGTCTAATACCAGCTCTGCATCTAAAAATGTATCGGCAATAGAAACATCATATAAAGTGCTTTCCCATTCTGTACGTATGTCACTCTGCATATGAATAAATAACAATTTATAAAGTGCTCAAATGAATAAACAAATATAATATAAATATAGTGAATGTCCTAGTTGGTGTAAACGTGAAAAGTCCAAACAAACCAAGAAATACATAAATAAATACAATTTCCCCTAATGAGAGCAAAATTCATAAATGAGACATATAGGAAAATGATATGAATATATAGTTCTCCAGATGGATGGGGCAAGGAAGACACTTCTGGTAAAGGAAGGGAAAATCCAGATTCCAGATAGATGGCAAATAGTCGTGTGGAGACAGTAGATGAGAACTGCTATACACCACCACCATGTTTCATTCCGGTGTCACACAGAATAATAAGGGGGACCCTTACCAGATATGTAGGACCTCCGGTGTCAAGGTCTGGGATCGCTTCTGCAGATAAGAACCTCTGCAGCGGTTATGAGGTAGAAGTAGAGCGTCCAATCGTCCGAGCCACTGCAGGGTCTTCTTCTCTAGAACTAGCAGCGAGGATGGTATCACCTCTTCTAAAAAAGGGGGGGACCAGTCCGTGGGTCGTATCCGTGGATGAAAGATAAAGGCAGCAATGTGCGTTATCTCTTAAAAAATGTATTTATTTGTAAAGCTCACAGGCATTTACAACCAAAATATGGATTAACATAACCGGCATAGCCAAAATCAAAATACGAGCGCCCGTGCTTCCGGGGTCACGTGGGAGCACAGTGACGTCAATGCGTAGCACCGCCCTGACCAGTTTCGTCAGAAATGACGTCTTCAAAGGGCACCGTTTCCCGTTGGTACCTGGTTCCCAATAGATTAGCCAAATTTTCAGCAAACTGCTCAGATCTCTGTTTTCGCGGTTGCCCAGACAAAGGAACATATAGCCACAACTGGTGCCAGTGTCCACTTGCAAGGAAATTCTGGGAAGGGATTTTCAGGATCGCTTCTAAAATATTTGACTGTATTATACTACGGGATCCAATGGCGGCCTTACCAGAAACCCATTCTCGGAATCAACATAGGTTATTTCTTTTTATTTATGATAGCCGCAAAACAAGTAATAGCCAGCGCATGAAAATCACCTGCATTACTGTTGTCGGAAGCCGAAAAGAGAATGAATCTTTCATTCGTACCTGCTAAACTAGAAGCGCTAGACAAAAATGGGTTGGAAAAATTCGATAGCATATGAAAGCCCTGGGCCATACACTATACGTCAGACACTTTTGACTCAAGAGTTCTCATGTCATGGTATTCATACCCTTTCATGGATAATAGCGAAATAAAAATAAGTGCAATCCACCTTCGGAACACCACTACCCTCTCCCTTCCCTCCATTAGTTCTCATTTCCATTTATTAGTAATTGTTTTTATTTATGTTTATTTATATCTGAATAATACTACAACTCCTACAACAGTTCAATTATTATTGCATTTATCTGTATTTCAATGCTGTATCTCATTTTTAGTTGTTGTCATCTGACATACTGTAACTGTTGTAATCTATTACTTTAAAATAAAAACATTATAAAAGAGAAAAAAAAACATAAATCGTCATACACTTTGAGTACCCCATTTTTTCATATTCACCTTTGATTTTTTTTTTTCAATATGTTGCAACAGTTACTCAACTTAGGGTGAAGATGTAATGTCCTTCATTGTTCCTTTCCCAGAGTCCAACTTAAAACGTCTTCAAAGTTCTCAAGCTTCTCCAAAACCCTCCAGCTTCTGGCAGCCATGTCTTCATAACTCCCAACTGTCCCTGATTTGGAGCAATGTCCTTCTGCCCCTCATTCCTCCTCATTTGTCCCTCATTTTGATCTGATCTATATAGATGTGTATAAAATGCACTTTTTATCTTTCAAAAAGTGTTTTCCAGCCCTAAAACTTTCATCTGATTTCTAACCTGTTAGAAAGTCTGTAAATAGCCCTACAGAACAACAGTACACAGTCCACATGGGCTTTGCTGCTTAACTGCAGACAGGAAACAGGAAATTGTATTCAGGGAAAAGATATAGACCATACCAAAGATGCAACTACAAATTTATAAACACTGCCATCTACTGGTTGAAGAATATATCTCTACCAAATACTGATGTACTGTACAGGAGCTGTTGCACAAAATACAATTCTGTATTCCAACAGAAACTGATTGAACAGTAAACATTTAATCCACTCCCATAACATGTAATTGTGCCCCTGGCTAACCCGTTTTTAGACAATCAGGATAGAGAAAAACTTTCCAAAAAACTTTAAAAAGATATGGTAAACTCCGAAGAGTTAAGTGACAAAAGAGATTTATTTTTATATTTCAAACTGTCTCATCTTCCAAATTTATTTCACACAGCAAATTTATGTGCACCTAATTGAGATGTATTGATGTGACCGCTCACTCACCTTCTTATCATAAATCTGAATTACTGACCTGCGGCTTCATGGAGTAAAAACTACCAGGACAAATGGACACACGTCCCAGGTTGTAATTTTTCTGATCAACCGTTTCAAAGATTTAACATGTTTAATGTGTTTCATTTTTAGGACTAACGTGAAATATTTTGCCGAGGCGAATCGTCTTCATCGCCAGAACAGCTCTGGGATAATCGCAAAATAAAGTATTTTCTGTTTCAGTGATTTCAGACGTCAGCAGCTACTGCAAAACGTTCCTATCACGTTTTAAAGTCCAACTAAACTTTCTGTTGAAATCAGCTAAATATATTCTAGGTCCTGCAGTAATTCCCTGATACTGCAACACATCGCATCAGCCTGTGTAGAAAAGCCTGTCCCCTGCCCGCATGCTGCAGAATGGAATGCTTGCTCGCTGTGGGGAAGTAGAAGTCTCTCTTTAGGTCCAACACACCCCCTGTTGGGTCAGACCTAAAGCTGTACAATCAGTAAAACTCTTGCTTCCTGTTGGGTGGAGTTCTGAAGGTCCTACTCAGCGTTAACATGTTACTGTCATGTGCGTGTAAAGGCAGGTGTCCCAATACTTTTGACAATATAGTGTATATGTGGTAAAACCTTTAAAAAAAACGAATTTACGATGAAAATAATCCTCATTTTAAAGACAGGGAGGGAAGTGTAGCAGGATTAAACTTCCTCTGATAACACCTTCATCTGCCAAACTGCACCATCTTTGTTCAGGCATCTTCCAGAGTCATATCTACTTCCTGGACTGAGGTGCCAGTTTAGAATTAACAGTCATGTAAATTCGTATGCTTGTGTAGTTCTTAGCTGTGTTCACAGATGTCTGATACAGACCAACCCCTGCTGCAGCCTATCACCCTATAACTTGTCACAAAGGTACATTGTTGCAGTTTGATCCATGGAAGGAAATGCCTGCAGCATATTAACCGCTTCCGGACCGCCCCAACGCACACTTACTGTGGCAGGGAGACCTGACTGCACGAAACAACATACCTGTACGTTGCCTCTTCTTCCAGGCCCTGGAGCATGCGCAAGTGCTGCTGGCGTCTAAAGATGCGATTTTTTTACCCCGTTGCGATCTTAACAAAGGATTTTCTGATGTTTGGTATGCAGAGAATTTTCTCTCTGCTCTCAGCCGTTGTTCTGACGAGCGGGTTCTACCATCGATATGGTTCTTTCCAGAGTGCGCAGGCCAGCAAGGGGCGGATGTGATATTGACCAGTGGTTTTTTGATTGGTTATCCACGCCGTTCTTTACAGCAAGGGGCGGATGTGATACTGAGCAGTCCTTTTTTGGGGGATGTTTTTTATCACATCCGCTCCTTGCTGTGTAAATCGGCGTGTACTATAGAGCGCTATGTATAAGCAGGCAGCGGGAGCGATTGTGTCTAAGCTGACAATCAGCTGTTGAGGCTCAGAGATTTCCGTGGCCTCCTACTGCACCTGCACAGTCAAGGCAGGAACCATATCAATGGAGGAACCAGCTCAACAAGTCAAAAGTCAGTCTGTCAAGTTTTAAAACATTCTATCAGTGGAATGTTAAGTCTAAACATTGTATCAATTTGACTTTTACATCAAAGGAATACACTTCTGTATGTAAATTAGGAACGTTTGACCACTTAAACACCAAAACTTTTTCTGACAGTTGTTGTTTTCAATAGGGTTGTCCCGATACCGATACCAGTATTTGTACTCCCGCAAATACCCCCGATACCTAAATAGAATACCCCCCCCCCCCCCGCCGCTGCCGCCGCATTGAAAGCCGCCGCATGGGTTAAACAGCGTGCGGGAACATCACAGCTTTCATTTGAATAGCTGTAGTGTTCCCCCTTGCTCGGGATTGGATGGGTGATCGTGATCTGTCCAATCCCGAGCAAGGGTGAGTGTCTATACGCGCGGGCTATTCAAATGAATGCTGTGATTTTCTCCATGCGGCGGCGCGGTGGCTTTCGGCGGCAAAGGTATGGGGGAAATGGCTGAAGGGACATGGGACATGGCTGCATATGTGAGGGACATGGCTAGAGGGACATGGCTGAAGGGACATGGCTGCATATGTGAGGGACATGGCTGAAGGGACATGGCTGAAGGGACATGGCTGCATATGTGAGGGACATTGCTGAAGGGACATGGCTGAAGGGACATGGCTGCATATGTGAGGGACATGGCTGAAGGGACATGGCTGCATATGTGAGGGACATGGCTAGAGGGACATGGCTGCATATGTAAGGGACATGGCCAGAGGGACATGGCTGCATATGTGAGGGACATGGCTAGAGGGACATGGCTAAAGGGACATGGCTGCATATGTGAGGGACATGGCTGAAGGGACATGGCTGCATATGTGGGGGACATGGCTGCATTTGGGGACACATTTAAAAAAAAGTATCGGTATTCGGTATCGGCAAGTACTTGAAAAAAAAGTATCGGTACTTGTACTCGGTCCTAAAAAAGTGGTATCGGGACAACCCAAGTTTTCAAGTTAAAATCCTTTTTTTTGCTCTTTCAAATGCAATTTTTTGGGAAAAAATTACTTAATGAATTAAAAAATAAATAAAAAAAACTAACCAGTAAAGTTAGCTCAAATTTTTTGTATAATGTAAAAAAATTTACGCCGCGAGAATCGTGATGCTCATTTTGGCCAGAATCGTGCAGCTCTACTGGCGACCCACTCCCACTGTGATTGGACACAGCGGAGGCCCTGATGTTAACCCTTTGCCTGCTAGTGTCATTAGTACAGTGAGAGTGCATTTTTTTTAGCAATGATCACTGTATGAGTGTCACTGGTCCCCAAAAAATGGTACTTAGTGTCCGATTTGTCTGACGCAATGTCGCAGTCCTGCTCAAAATTGCTGATCACCACCATTACCAGTAAAAATAAAAATGGCATAAAAATATCCCTTTATTTGTAGATGTGATAACTTTTGCGCAAACCAATCAATGTACGGGATTTTTTTTTAAAACATGTAGCAGAATACATATTGGCCTAAATTGATAAAGAAATTCGATTTTTTTTTTTTTTTTAATTATTGGATATGTTTTCTAGCAGAAAGTAAAAAATATTGCTTTTTTTTTCAAAATTTACAGTATTTTTTTGTTAATAGCGCAAAAAATAAAAACCGCAGACGTGATCAAATACCACCAAAAGAAAGCTCTATTTGTGGGGAGGAAAAGGACATACATTTTATACAAAATGACTATGCTTGAGAAAGGAGCGCGCTTAGTCATTGGCAAGCGCCCGCGTCGAAACGTCGTCGCATCATAGTGACGTCACCGCGTGGCCTACACCTGCTACATGGACGGTTCGACTTAGGGGGTCTATCCGGGAGCACGATCAGCTAAACAACTGGCTCGGCAAGACGCCACATCCCCCCTACCTCAGGATCAATCCGATCGAATCTACATACTTGATTCTACTATTTTATATGTAAGTTCACATTGTCATCTGTATACCATTAAAGCTTTACAACGCTTAACCTGGAGGAGCCCTCTGTTTCTTCTTTTCTTATAGCAAAATTAAAGACGTGCGGTGGTTCAGTTATATGACATCCAGCAGAATAAGCCGCAATCGCGCGCCCGGGGGGGGGGGGGGGCATGCAACGCGGCGATCGGTGGTGTGGTGTGTCAGTCTGACACACTGCAACATTGATCTCGGTAAATAGCCACTGACAGAGGCTCTTTACCACTTGATCAGCTGTGGCCAATCACGGCTGATCACACCGGAAACTTGAAGAGCCATTTATTGGCTTTTCCTCACCTGCGTCTGACAGACACAAGTAGAGGAGAGCTGATTGGCTGCTCTGACAGGTGGGATCTGTGCTGATTAATTATCAGTGCAGCCCCCCCCTGTGGATGCCTGCTGAGGACCACCAGGCAGTGTCATCTTAATAGCATCATGGGCCCCTGGGCAAAGTAATTCGCTGGGGCCCCTACGAATCTGCATCAATACCCCCTTACATCATGTTTCCCTATCACTGTGCCCATATACAGTACATCAGGTGTCCCCATACATCAGGTTTCCCTATCACAGTGTCTCCATACATCAGAGTTGTGCCCTCCTTGTACTCACAGATCACAAATGCTGTTCCCACCTACAATGAAGGCAGCTCCTTCTTCCTCTCTCACACGCTGAGACTGAGGTGAGTTCTCAGTTTCAGTGCTGCTCTCTTCTGCCCCTTAGAGGAGGAAGGAGAAAGCTGAATCCTCTCTCAAGCAGATGCCAACCATGTGCTCCTTCTGACAGGAGTGACATTGCAGCTACTCCCGTCAAAGAAGAGTACACAGCACCCGCCCACCCACCTTTTCCATGCCCTGATCATGGGCCCCCATGCACACGGGGCCCCTGGGCAGTGCCCAAGTGTGCCCATTCATTAAGACAGCCCTGCCACCAGGACCACCAGGGCTGTCCACAAAGGACGCTTACCAAGTATGCCACCCTGGACCACCAGGGATATGCCAATCAGTGCCCAGGCAGATGCCAATCAGTACCCATCAGCAATGCCTGCTAGTGCCATCAGTGATGCCTATCAGTGCCATCAATCAGTGCCGCTATCAGTGACTATCAGTGCCACCCATAAGTACCCATCAGTGCAGCCTTTCATTGCCCATCAGTGTCGCTCAAAAGTACCCATCAGTGCAGCCTTTTAGTGCCCATCAATGTTGCCCAAAAGTACCTATCAGTGCAGCCTTTCAGTGACCATCATTGTCGCCTATCAGTGCCCATCAGTGCCACCAATGAGTGCCCATCAGTTCCACCTATCAAACTTACTTATTTAGTAAAAAAAAATGTAACAGAAACAAACAAAAACTTTTTGATTTAAAAAAAAAATGTGTCTTTCTTTATTTCTTTAGCAAAAAATAAAAATCGCAGAGATGATCAAATGCCCCAAAAGAAATCTCTATTTGTGGGAACAAAATGATAACAATTTTGTTTGGGTACAGTGTAGCATGACTGCGCAATTGTCATTTAAAAAGTGACAGCGCTGAAAGCTAAAAAGTGCCCGGTATTGAAGTAAATATTTGCACGACCACGCAATTGTCAGTTAAAGTATCGTATGGCCTGGTCATGAAGGGGGGTGAAACCTTCCGGGGCTGAAGTGGGTAATAATGACATCATCTCAGCCTAGGCAGGACATTGTGTGAAGCCCAAGGATGTCTTTTAATGATGAAAGGTGTAGTTTTGCTGAAGAATGATGAATCAGAGAGATGTCAGGAATTTACTAAAGGGTCGTCTTTAATTGATTTTCTAAAATAATATCTAGTGATGTTTTGTGGCTGTTTGAAATACACACAATGTTTAGCATAGTCAGTAGTCGCCCTACATGTCACGGTTAGCGAGGTGCGAATTGTCACACAGCAGCAGCGGATATGTATTTGATGTATTCCTAGCTGCGTCTCTGCTGGAATTGTACTCAATACCCTCCTCTGGCAGGAGACGGCACTGACGAGTAACCCCGGGTAATAAATTGCAGCAGAGGGTGGTGACCCTTTAAACCAGACTAATCTTTTTATAGCGCCAGCCCTGACCCTCCATAATTCACTCATATCACAGACAGGCAAGTCTTTTCTCTGCAGACAAGTTATGAATATGGATCCCGCCCAGGGCGCCGATCCTTACAGAATGTTCTTTTATCCTGTGTAATTAAAATGACTACAGCTTAACACGTCTCTCGGGGAGAATAAGAGAGCGCGTTTTACGGGGAAATTTGAGAAAGTCGATGCACAAAGAGATGACGTTTGATAATGGATTACGGCGACTCGGATGGCCCCGTCTGATTGTCTCATGTTACGGAATAAATGTCACTTGATGCCCCCTCTGCAGTGACATGACCTTACATGACAGGGTCACAGTGTTGTTCGGGAATTTTTTACTGTACAGCCAATGAACATTGCATTCCGTGTGCAGGATATTGGAGATATTATAGAGATTTGAGATTTTGTGAAAAGCGACCATCTCACTGCTGTATGAAGAAGAAAATAAACTGTATTACATTTCTAGAAGTGTAAGCCACTCAGGGCTCATTCACCCTGCATGTGCGTGTTTCCTGCACAACATTAAAAACACACTAGGTGTGCAATCTACTATCGACAACCCAAATGCAGTGAGCTAGATTCTCGTACGGCGGCGTAAGTACGAGCGGGGCGTAGCATATTGTATTTACGCTACGCCGCCGCAACTTTGGACGCAAGTGCCATATTCTCAAAGCACTTGCGTCCTAAGTTACGGCGGCATAGCGTAAGCCCGGGTAATTCAAATTAGGCTTGGAGTGGGCGTGTTGCATGGTAATCAACCATGACCCCATGTAACTGACGCTTTTTCCAAATGGGCATGTGCGCATGCTCAAAATTACGCCGCAAATACTCATTGGTTTCGACGTGAACGTAACTTACGCAAAGCCCTATTCGCGAACGATTTACGCAAATGACGTAAACGACGTCCATACTTAACATTGCGTATGCCTCACCTACGCCTCATATAGCAGGGGTAACTTTACGCCGGACTTACAATTACGCAAACCACGTAAAATACGACGACCGGGCACAAGTACGTTTGTGAATCGGTGTATCTAGCTAATTTGCATATTCAAAGCGCCACCTAGCGGCCAGCGTAAATATGCAACTAAGATACGATGGCGTATCTTGTTTTCAGAATACAGAAATTAGGTTCCCCGGCGCATCTTAGAAGTTACGCGACGTATCTCGAGATACGCCAACGTAACCTCTTCAAGAATCTGGCCCAGTGTGTTTGCCTGCACTGGATCGCATGGTGCCGCAGTACCAAATGATCCAATGCAGTGCATTCTTGAAAGGTTGTACAGTATTTGGTGCAATTTCAGCCCATTTAATTGAATTGGCCCGGCTAGGACCAAAAGCCTAAGAACTGAGCTAAAAACAATTAACCCTTTCCCCAGCCTAGGCCAGCTGCTGGCTAACTAAACTATACACATTTTCAACCTGCCTACACCAAGAGAATTTATGAAGTGTTAGCTGGGCATTGGGGGAGAGACAGTGGTGGTTCCTGTATCCAGGCAACTAAGGTGTTTGCCTTGGGCGGCATTTTTTAGGGGGGTGGCGTCATCCCACCCCCTTGCCATTCGGGAAAGTGATCAGAAAGAAATCTGCAGCATTGTCACAGAAGGTGTAGATAATGGCAACACTGTAGTTCGTTCTTTATAGAACAAGATTTCCCGCTCCCCCACCACAGCGGTCTGCACAAATAGCAGTGTCTCTGTTGCCACGGGTGTCCTGATCGGCTTCAAGAATAGCGTGAGATGCATAGAAGGCAAAGAGCTATCAGCATTCACCCCACCCACCACCGCTGCCCACTGCCTGTCAACGATAGTGATTGGTTGTTAGAACCGCCAGTGTCCTAGCAACCAATCACATGTTTTCTCTGCCCCCATGCCTTGGCTTTCAGAGGAGGAGGAGAATGCAATTTCCTCTTCCAGACCTGCCCTGTCCCAGTACCATTTGTTGAAATTGTTATTAATGTATGTTGTCAGATGTCCCCCAGTGATGGTTTTGCTGTAATGCGCTCATGTGATCGTATTCGCACATACGAATACGTAAGACCATTGGCTGCAGAAACCTTTCTGTAGATACAGCAGATCTGTTTGCTCTTTTAGGGATGTTCGTTCATGTCTCACCAAGAGACTGACCACTTCATGGCGATTGCATTAACGCTTCTAGTAAACAGATATGCATAAATGGGAACCATAGCATAACCATACAAAAATTATGGCTCACTGAGCCATGATAGAGTACGGCTTGCGTCATTGGTAGCAGTGGGATGGTGTGCACACGATCGTGTTCAGAACCATGTAGTTAGTGTTCAAATTGTGAGACACTTTGGGAACCTGGGGACCCTGATATAAGGGAGGGTACTTTAGTGACCATAATAAAAGGGGTAACTCTGGGAAACTTGATGTAAAAGGGTATCCTGGGGACCCCAATGTATGGAGACCCTGATGTAAGGGGAGAGAGACCATGTTTGGTAAGGGGGACTAATGCGGGGGAAGGGCACTACTCGCTCATGGGCAATGTCTGCACATCTGGACTCTGTACAAGTTCAGACACTTCATGACTAAGTGCTCAGGACCAGGGCCACTGATAGGTCAGTACAACTGGCCTTGTTGTACCAGGCCCGGCCAGCAGGGGGGCTCGGGCAGCCTGAACAGATAACTAATTAATTAATGTAGAACAAAAATCCTCCAGCCATGACCGATCACAGTCCGACTCCCGCCCAGCGATTGGCAGACTGCAGTGTTATTGTATGTGGCGACAGGGGGAGGGACTATTTCTTCTATTTTGGGCACATAAGAATGCCTCTTTGGAGCCTGTTCCTCCTGCTGGCTTTAGTCCCGGCCGGCCAGGCCAGCGTGTCCTCTATTGTGCTTTCCCTGGTGCTACAGGGTTGATATCTCTCCCTCCGCGTGAGAGAAGAAGCAGTGAGGCAAGCGCGTTGGCAAAAGAAAAAAAAGAAGCATCTGGGATTGCATCTGTTCAGGCAGCAGCAGGATCAGGGAAGAAGTGACTCCTGGGGACTCGACTAACAATTACACAGGTGTGTGCTTGCTTGGGGGGGGGGGGGGGGGATTCAAGATCTCCTACTACTGCACTCTGGCATTGGTGGCATGGGTGGCACTGTCTGCCGGTAGCACATGCGTTATGGGCCATAATGTATGTGCTACCGGCAGACAGTGCCACCCATGCCGCCAATGCCGTAATGTGCTGCAGACAGTGCCACCCATGACGCTAATGCCATAACGCATGTGCTGGCTGCATTATGCCATTGGACGCATGGGTGGCACTGTCTGCAGCACATTACAGCATTGGTGGCATGGGTGGCACTGTCTGCAGCACAATAGGGCATTGGCGGCATGGGTGGCACTGTCTTCAGGTAGCACATGTGTTATGGCCCATAACGAATGTGCTGCCTGCAAAGACAGTGCCACCCATGCTGCCAGTGCCATTATGCTATAACGCATGTGCTGCCTGCAGAGACAGTGCCACCCAAGCCGCCAATGCCATATTGTGCTGCAGACAACACAGATGTTATTAGAGTTACCACATGGCTGTCCTGTACTACCAGAAAGTGGTTGGAGCTGCCCTATCCTAGTTCTCCTTTATCCCAGTGCATTCTGGGATAAAGACAGTGGTGTATTTTGGTTTTGTGCTGCCCTAGGCAAGACTAAAATTGGGTGCATCCTCCCACATCTAAATTTGCCCTACCTCTATCTTTTCTGGTGGCTATGTAGGGTCTCAGGTGGTTATGCAGGGTCTCTGGTGGCTCTGTGGGGTCTCTGGTCGCCATGCAGGGTCTGACAGGGCCCCCTTCAGCTCCACCCCTGGTCCCGCCCCTGGTCCTTCCTTCAGCCCCACCCCTGGCTCCATCTAAGACTCAGCCTTGAAACACAGTGCAGGTTTGTCTACAAGTGATATTTATTTTTCTCCAGACAGTTATAAGTTTGATTATCCAAAAAAAATACTGTTTTCACGTGAGAACAGACCTCTTTAATGTGCTGCAGACAGTACCACCCAAAAAGCATCAAGTTAGTGCCAGGTAGGTAGGAGCAGAGGCATTGAGCATTATTGTTAGATGCAAAGCTTTTTGTGTCAGTAAAAGACATCCTCATCAAGTGTCTGTACATGGAAGGGACAGTGTCAGCAAGTCTCATGAAGCCTAATAATAATGTATCAGTACTCATAGAAGAGGTAGAAAAGCACCCAGAATTATATGACCCAAGTATTTCAAAGTACAAAGCGAAATGGGGTTCACAGCTCCAGGGAGGTCCCGAATGCAACCATAGGCCCAGGTAAATATAGGTGCTGGCAATGCACTAGACAATGGAAAATAGCAGGAAACGGATGGACGGCCGCACACCAAAGAATTCTTGAGTTGTCTTTATTGAAGAAACATAAGCAAACACCGCAAATACACAGCAAGAATCATATACAGCCGACGCGTTTCACACTTGGTCAGTGCTTATTCATAGCCATGAATAAGCACTGACCAAGTGTGAAACGCGTCGGCTGTATATGATTCTTGCTGTGTATTTGCGGTGTATTTGCGGTGTTTGCTTATGTTTCTTCAATAAAGACAACTCAAGAGTTCTTTGGTGTGCGGCCGTCCATCCGTTGCCTGCTATTTTCTATTTCAAAGTACAGTCGAATCTCGGATTGCGAGTAACACGGTTTACGAGAGTTTCGCGATACGAGCCATTTAACAAAAAAAGTCTGATTCGATTTGCGAGCGTGGTCTTGCAAGATGAGCAGGATTGAAGCCGCTGGGGTGTGCAGTACCGCATTTGGCCAGAGGCATGGGGCGCCGGTGACGAGTGTCTCCGGCGCCCCCGCACCTCTGGCCACATGCGGTACTACAAACACCGGTGCTTCCGCACCTCTGGCAACAAACAGTACTGCATACATGAGCAGTCACTGTGGAACAAATTATTCATTCCTATGGGGAAACTTGCTTTGATATACAAGTGCTTTAAATTACAAGCATGCATTTAGAGGCATAAATTAAGCTCAGTGTTTAGAAGCAGAAAAAAAACCTTCTGGTTTGCGTTTGTAGCACTACCCCCGGAGGACCTGCTGGTTGTTTTGGGTGGCACGTTTACCTCATGGCTCCCCCAAATTCCTAGGGGTGAATGATGCTTATTGCATTTGGTAGAAGTAAAAGGAATGTCCGCAACAGGTGCTCTTTGCTGTGCTCTTTATTATCCAGCCGGGTAAAAACAATAAACTTGTGGTGAGGAAAGTAAAGTTGAAGAAGAAGAGAGAACAGCAGATTCAGGCGTGATAATAGGAAACAGTCCTGCTCTCAAGCGTAACACTTTTCTGCGCCACTCCTGCCTGAGTGGGTTTAGTGTACCCGGACAGGCCTCTCTCACTGATCTGGCAGCCGGAGTATCACACGAAAATTTGTAGGATAAAGTCCCCGCCACAGACCCTCCTTGGTGAACTTGAACTTGAGGAAAAGTCTCTGTCACAGACCCTCTTTGGTGAACTTCAGGGAGACACCTCTGCCACAGGCCCTCTCTGATTGTAGTTAAGGAGATAATCCTCCTTAGATGAATTACACCTGGATCTCCTTCAACTTGTCGCTCAGGTACCGACTGACAGGTGATCAATCCTTCAGTGTCCGGCTACCTTGATCCCCGGTGGTTTGTCGAGGCCCTTTTGGATCGCCAGCCTCTCAATGGTGATCCTCAGACCGACTCCCCACAGAACAGCAATACAGCTTGAGATCCTCAAAAGTGGGAACCCATTCGCTCACTGGGTTCCCGTCGCTGTTCAGATGCTCTGGGCCAACATGGTCCCGGGACCAGGAATACTGCGTGGCACACACGCCCCGGCCAGATAGGCCATAAAGCCGGGGGGGCCGTGATGTGGTCACCCTAAAGGTGGGTGCCACACTCGAAGAAGAAGACCCAGAACCAATGGTGACTGCCTCATAAATACCCCTCCCCAGCATGCACAGCAAGGCCAAACCCTCCTGATTGGCTGCTGGGAAAGAGCACCCAAACCTTGACTGCACTGCTGCCACCTGCAGCACCGGGGGTTGGAAGAACACCCCAGCGCAACAGAATAGCCTACAGCACAGCCAAGCTGAGACAGAGACCCTGTTTTGCATTTAAAGAGGAGTTCCACCCAAAAATGGAACTTCCTCTTAATCCACTCCTCACCCCCATACATGCCACATTTGGCATGTAATTTTTTTTGGGGGGGAGTGGGGGCTTCAGTAGGAGTGGGACTTCCTGTCCCACTTCCTGCTTCCGCCGAGGGGCTGATAAGGCGAGAGGCGTAATCGCCTTATTTCAGCCCCTCCCTGTAGGCGATGGCCTAGGACACTGACAGGTCCTAGGCAATCGCCTGTCCAATCAGCGACGAGCCGCGCCTCGCGCGCATGCGCAGTGCGGCTCGCTCATGCGCAGTTGGTGCCCGGCCGTGAAGCCGAAGGCTGTCACGGCTGGGTGCCCACAGTCGGGATGGAGACGCCGACTGGGGAGGGGGGGAGAGGAGCGGAGCCCCGGTCGGCGCATCGCTGGAACGCAGGAGCAGGTAAGTGAGTGTTTATTAAAAGCCAGCAGCTACACTTTTTGTAGCTGCTGACTTTTAATAAACACATTTTTTGGCTGGAACACCCCTTTAACAATTTGGATCAGAGTTTAACTACACTCTGATCTCCCTCTAAATTTAACCAGCACCGGAACTATAACATACATAGGCGCTACACGTTTTTGAGAGGAGTTTACTTCACGCCTGTACAAAAACATTCTATACAAGTGTTTTTTTACGCCAAAAGAACTGGTGTTTTTTTTTTTTAAGCCCAGTGTGCATGGATCCTTAATCAACATATCAAATTAGATCATTTCCTCTACATCACTTCCCCTTTAAGCACTTCACACTAAAAAAGCAACACTTCCATTAACATTGATCAAGCATTCTTGAAACATTTTCAACGCTTCATAAATACAATGAAAACAAGTCATAAACACATCATGAATGCCGTAGAAGCAATAATGGGCATTGCTTTGTTCTTCATTATCACACGTGCGAATGAGTCTTTGCACATGGCACTTACCACCAAAAATTCTGATTATATAATAGTGATGGAATGTCATATAATGAATACATTGGGTCGATGAGGTGGTATGTTTTCTCTGACAATGCAGAGTCCTCTCCGTCTCCCCTCCTATTGGTACATTATGTCCCAGATATTTAATGTGACAATTTACATGCAAATCAGATAGTAATGGAGCATTTATGGCATTCTTGTCAGAGATTTGTGTCTAGTGTTTTGTTTAATTAACACAGCGTAATGATTAAAGTAATTAAAGTTAAAGAGCTATATCAGCCCCTGCAATTCTGCACTAAGAAAACATCCTCCTTCCTGTCTGCCAAACAATCGGGAGTAATCGGTGATTCTCAGGGAAAGGAAAGAACGGCTGCTAAAGGATTTATGTTTTGTTCGTCCTGTCCTCAGATTGACACAGTTCTTCAACAGCACAGGGGAAGGAACCTGATCATTCGCTGCTGCAGTTTCACTTTCACTTTTACAGTTAAGCCCCATACACACTATCAGTTTTCCTGATGGTTTTCTCTTCAGGTTTACCAAAACCATGTAGTACAAGGGCCTGCCTGATTGCATACAAATTGAAACTCTTGAGGTTTGACCTCATATTAGATGGTTTTGGTAAACCTGAAGAGAAAACTGATAGTGTGTATGGGGCTTAAGATGACCAGATTTTTTAATTGAAATCCGGGGACATATTATTCTTTTACCAGTAATGGCGGCAATTTCGGCCCGTCGCCGAAACCGCCGCTCGCCTCACAGCCGGTCAAGTCTTACTCTACGGGCCCCGGGTGGGAAGCAAGGACATAAGCAAGCAGGTGGCTGGCTGGGACTTGAGCCAAGGCAAGGCAGAAGAACATGCGAGTGGAGCTGAATAGGCATGTACCCGAAACTGAAGAAATATTGCCTCAGCTCCGACCAGCACATGATCATCAGAAAGGGGCACAGATAATGGAAAAAAAAATACACCCCTTTAAGCTGTAGGAGCGGGGGTGTGTAATTCAGAATTTGTCTTTGAAATTACCCCAACCCCTGTCCAAATCCAATCCGGGGACAAAACCAGGGACAGACTTGGTCTGGGGACAGTGTCCTCAATCCGGGGGCTGTCCCTGGAAACCAGGGATGTCTGGTCACCCTAATTTACAGGTCCCTCCCCCAGCCTGTAATGGGGCAGCAACAAAATGAAGCAGTATATCACTCTGCTGTCTCCTCCTGTCAGTATACTATTTGCACTGTGGCACAATTGATTGGCTCCTTGTGCTGCTTCTCTCTACTCCCACTCATGCTGTGCAATGTTGTGCACAGAGCCACCTCTCTGCATATTCTGGGTAGAGTACTTGCTTGTGCCTAGCACTGTCCAGCCTCCCTCTGGGACTACCTATTATCTAGGGCAGTACACAGTATACGTAAGTGTTACCCCGACCCATTTAGAAGTAAAAAAATAAAAATAAATGAGATAAGAGTATAAGGAAGGAGCCATGGATTTCAGGAGGTAACAGAGGTTCCCTCCAACATTAAGATTTGTAATCTGTCTAAACTCTATAAGGACCTACATAAGTTCATCATCCGGGTGATGACAATCAAAACTCTATGAGAATAGGTGAGGTTGATGTTTTCATACACCATTTAAGCCACAGTCCATTGTCAATCTAGTACATACAAATGTGCCCTTCTAAGTGTTACCAATGTGAGTATGTTAATAAAAATCCATAGAAGATTAAATAAAAAATTGAATAAAAAAACATGTAGCCAAGGTTAACTACTATGCATAGCAGGAACAAAAATTGTTTCTGGACAACCGCACTGTGAACAAGTTGTAGCCTTTATTGAAAAAAGGACAGCACTACAAGTCACATAAACATAAAATAAAACCGGACCGCTGACGCGTTTCGCACTGAAACTAATGCTTAGTCATAGCTAAAAAATACAACAAATGATATCAAATATATATACAACCTTAATACGACCAAACAACTGAAGACCCAAGAAAACAGGTGGTGTTCAATTATCTAATTAGTAATCAAACCAATAGGTGAGTGAGAGTGTCTGGTGAAAGATAACGGCGATCTCACAGCGAATCCGCTGCGGAGACCGCCGTTATCGTGTACAGGACCGCCCACTGTAAAGATGGATATCTCGGTTGTGGCAGCAGCTGCTGCCGTTACCGAGATATCCATCTTTAAAGTGAGGACGTATAACGGCGGTGGGCGGTCGGTAACTAGTTAAATATTAAAGTTGAGAAGGGGGGGAGGGGGTGTTCTGCTGTCGGAAATTACATCTTACATTAAAGTGAGAAGCGGGGTGAGGGACCGAAAATAACTTCTCACCAGGCGGAGCCTCTAGTAATTTGGGGGCCCTCTGTAGCTTTGCGGGGCCCTAAGCAGCTTGCAAAGTGAGCCTATAGGGCGTATCGGCCCTGTCTGTGTGACAGGGAGTGCTGAGAATCTGCGGCCTACAAAGCGGGGAGCCGGATCACCAGCCTCAGAGGGATCTCAGAGGACAGCACTGCTATTCCAATACAGTGTTCCAGGCTATCTGGAGGTACCTGCAACCCAGTCCACCGGGAGCTGCAACGTGGAGTGGTGTCGCCATTTCCACAGGACAAAGCTACAGAGAATTCTATTCATCTGATGTTCGTAGTGGTGAGTGGGCACAGCCCTTGTGATAGTTACCAACAGTACTGTTGAGTAACATTCATACAGATTGGCTGGTGACACTTGTAGTTCCACAGATATGAATCTACTTCTTCACAGGCCTCATACAACAGGCGCTTGGGGTCAATACTAGGGTTGTCCCGATACCACTTTTTTAGGACCGAGTACAAGTACCGATACTTTTTTTCATGTACTCGCCGATACCGAATACCGATACTTTTTTTAAATGTGTCCCCAAATGCAGCCATGTCCCCCCACATATTGCAGCCATGTCCTGTCCCCCACATATTGCAGCCATGCATGTCCCCCACATATTGCAGCCATGTATGTCCCCCACATATTGCAGCCATGTATGTCCCCCACATATTGCAGCCATGTATGTCCCCCACATATTGCAGCCATGTATGTCCCCCACATATTGCAGCCATGTATGTCCCCCATATTGCAAGCCATGTATGTCCCCCATATTGCAAGCTATGTATGTCCCCCATATTGCAAGCCATGTATGTCCCCCATATTGCAAGCCATGTGTGTCCCCCATATTGCAAGCCATGTACAGTATGTCCCCCATATTGCAAGCCATGTATGTCCCCCATACCTGTAGCTATGATGCCGCGCCGCCGCATACCGCCGTTAATCCCCCTGCATTATAGCGTAGCGTGCATTACAAGCTTTCGTTTTGAATACTTGTAAATGCCCGCGCAGCCATGTATAGACACTCCCCTTCTCGGGGATCCGTCCAATACCGAGCAAGGGGGATGATACGTGGGGGACATATCATAGCTACAGGTATGAGGGACAGGGCATGGCTGCAATATGAAGTATTCTATTTTGGTATTGGGGGTATTTGTGGGAGTACAAGTACTCCCGCAAATACTCGGCATCGGACCCTAGTCAATACTCCCATTGTGCTTTAAAGTCAGTATTGTGAACATTTCTTTAATACAGTTAAAGGAGGAGCATCCACTGGTTATCATTTCTTCAGATAAGGTGCAGTTTAGTTCATTCTTGTTACCCTCTTCCATCTTGGATTACAAATTTACTGCAGTGTAAAGAAAACAGGCTAGCTGAAGATAACTGGAACTAAAGGAACATTTCTTATTTCCTCTCTGCTGTGCACAACTTCCTTATATTCCTTTGCATCACAGTTACTAATTACTATCACAGCTGTGACAGGATGAAACCCAAGGTGTCAGAGGTAAGAGGATTTGGAGAGTCACGATATCCAATGGGGTATAGAGTCTACTCGCAGCCCTCACCGATACACATACATCAACATATAGAATCCATCCAATTTTAAATTTCATAAAAAATAGTGGTAAAGTGAACATTTTTTATTTTATCAACAAATCTGGTGAGTCTTCACATGTGCTCCCCCTTCAGGTCCGCACTCACCAAAGGGATGTACCCCTGCAGGGGTAAAAGGCCTCACAATGGAGTCAGCTCTTTGTCTTGCATTCCCTCTTTGACATCCATGATTGTTCAATGCACTCACATATAGATGGATACAAAAAAAAAGGATCCCATTGTGTAAATTCTGTGGCAGAACGTTGCCCTGCCAGGTTCTAGAAGGAGCTTGTGACCCAGATTTCTCAATCGGACGGGTTGAGGGGCTACAGGGAGCTTGTAACAGAAAGAGGAAACTGGCTTTTCAGTTTACTCCTTTCTTAGAAAAGTCCACTTTGGGACCTGGAGCTGAGGATTTCTGAGAGATCCGGGTAGGAGGAACAGAGGAGTCTCTAGGGGGGGCAGAGTTGGCCCTGACCCCCCCAACATTATGCTGTGCCCCACCATGTGCCCCCCCCCCCAAAAAAAAATTTTTTTTTATATTTTTCTCGGGCCGCCCCTGGAGTATCAGTCTCTCCTGAGAGGAAGAGCATCCCCAGTCAGCTCTGCGGGGCATTCCTCCCCCTCCCTCTGCTCGCTGACATTGCCTAATGCAAGCGTTCACACAACCACAGCCGCCCGATCTGCTCCTTCCCCTGCATCCTCATTGGCACGGAGAAGAGTGAGTTGCAGAAAGGACTCCATGAGCACTGTGGGGGAGGGGGGGCCCAAGCCTTCATCTCAGTTACTGAAAAAACAGACTGATTTCTCCTGTCCTTAGGACAGGAGAACCAGCCTGTAAATTCCGAGAGTGGTGACTGCAAGCTGAGCCGAGTGTCAGTCTATGACACTCTTTTACAGCCCAGCGAGTCTAGCCACCTCCCCCCCCACTCTCCTCACATACGAGCAGGGAGGAATACAGCTCCTCCTCCTTCTCCTTTCAGTCCCGGCCACACTATCTCGGTGTGCTGTATCTGAAGAGAGGGGATGTGTGTTCAGGAAATATGAAAATCAGCAGCATGTGTGTGAATGATGCCTGAGATTCTAGCCTGGACCGTGGGTAAGTGTGTGCACTGCAGACTGCAGTACACTGTAATCACTGAATATATATATATATGTGGTTGTACTCTTGATGCTAATGAATACTGTATTTATTAGATCTGACTGGGAGCATTACCTGGATCACATCCCGATCAGCATGTCAACAGAGAAGGTTATACAGCATTACTGCTGCTAGGTGACCAGCTGGGGGCTCAGCTCTCTATAACCAATAGTGCCAGCCTTCCCCTGCATGCACCCATAATGTCACCAGAACTAGGTCCTAATGGACTGCCGCCGCTGCCAAGGAGACAGATGCCAGACCAGCGCTGTCAATAGCAGGGACAGGACAGCTGGGGAACCCTACAGTGGCAGAACACCAGGGCTCGGTGGCAAGACAACCTTTGCAACCCTGAAAGTTCTCCCACTGCTTTGGACCATTATATTTTCTTGGTGTGCTGGTGACATATATCTCTTGTTTTCTGCCACCCTGGGGGGCCCCAGTATAGTAGGAAGGGAGCTCACTGCAGAACATGTAAAAGGCCCATTGTGGGATCGTAGTAAAGGGCCCCAGGAGATATATATATATATATATATATATATAAAATTGCATTTTATAGTTGCCCCCCCTACTTTTGTCCCTGTCCCCCCATGTGCCCCCCCTAAATATGAAAGCTGGAGACGCCACTGAGGAGGAAATCCCCAGTCCTGGGTCCTGATTTTGAAAATAGCCAGCATACTGATTGGTCAGGTGTAAGCTGGCCATACACCATACAAGTTTCTCTTTTAAATTTAAACAAAGCCCTTAAAAAGAAGAACCAGCGAGTGGCGGTGTCCTTAAGCTCTACATTTGACGCTAGTCCTTTACAATCCGTAAATAAAAGTTTATTGCATAAAAGTTTAGTAAAAAGCTGTCAGAAACCATGAATCAGATCGAGACAGAAGTACAGTTGAATCACACTTGTTTAATAATAATAATAAAAAGACAAACAGAGTAAGCGTAGTCAAAGTAGCCAGAGTTTAGGAACTGGATTGCATAGTCAGCCAAGCCAAATGTCAGAGAGCCAGAGATAAACGTAGTAGAACAGCAAGCAGGATCTGGAGCCAGAAGGAACGTCAGCCAAGCAAGTCTTCAACAGAAACGCAGGAGATAGTCTCTGTGATGTTGACCAAGGTGAAGGCAGAGATCAACTGAGCTGGACGGCTTAAGCAGGCAGGACTGACGAGCAGGATATCATCAACAGGTGAGTCACTGTGGAAACATAGGAGCTGGCAATTAGCCGACAGCTGAGCTACCAGCTCAGAGAAGGAAGGGCTGAGTCCAGCCCTGACAAAGGCACTGTCACTAGTGGCAAAAGGTAGTACATGATTTACAACAAAATCATCTGGGATGCCTTGCGTTCCACTGACCAGAAACAGCAAAACCATGAGTCAGTGACGCTGTAAACTTCCTCCTACGCATTTCGTCATGCAGACGCCTCTTCGTACACCTCACGCCCTTTATAGCGTGCGGTTTCCCAGCAACAAATTTCCCTACACTCACACCAGTAGCACATGACTAGAGGGTGCTACATTTATATATATATATATATATATATATATATATATATATATATAGAGAGAGAGAGAGAGAGAGAGAGAGAGACAGAGAGACAGAGAGAGAGGGAGAGAGAGAGAGAGAGAGAGAGAGAGAGATATTGATATATGCAAAGCCAGTGTATAGCTGAATCTTTCTAAATAATTTATACATGAAAGTTTCTGTCTTCACTATGGTCATGCGATTATTCCTAATCTCTCTGTAGGTGCAGCAATCTGTGTAATAGACAGGGCTGGACTGGGAATAAAAACCAGCCCTGGAAATAATTTCATACCAGCCCCATAGTATTATTATACCAACCCAACAGCATAACGTTATTATTTTCTTGTTCATACAAGGGAAACCCATGCATTCTAAAGCCCATCTGAAGAGTGCCCAACCGCATAGCCTCACCAGCGCCCATCAATGCAACCTCACCGGTGCCCATTAATGCAGTCTTCCCGGTGCCCATCAATGCAGCCTCACCAGTGTCCATCAGTGCAGCCTCACCAGTGCCCATCTATGCAGTCTGATCAATGCAGTCTAATCAGTGCCTACCAATGCAGCCTGATCAGTGCCCACCAATGCAGTCTGATCAGTGCCCATCAATGCAGCCTGACCAGTGCAGTCTCACCAGTGCCCATCAATGCAGCCTCACCAGTGCCCATTATTGTAGCCTGATCAGTGCCCATCAATGCAGGCTCATCAGTGTCCATCTATGCAGCCTGACCAGTGCAGCCTCACCAATGCCCATCTATGGAGCCTGACCAGTGCAGCCTCACATGTGCCCATCTATGGAGCCTGACCAGTGCCCATCAATGCAGCCTCACTAGTGCCCATCAATGTAGCCTCACCAGTGCCCATTAATGCAGCCTCACCAGTGCAGCTTCACCATTGCCCATCAATGCAGCTTCACCAGTGCCCATCAATGCAGCCTGATCAGTGCCCATCAATGCAGCCTCAGCAGTGCAGCTTTACCAAAGTCCATCAATGCAGCCCCACCAGTGTCTATCAATGCAGCCTGATCAGTGCCCATCAATGAATCTTTAACAGTGCAGCCTCACCAGTGTTCATCAATGCAGCCTTACCATTGTCCATCAATGCAGCCTCACTAGTGCAGCCTTACCAGTGCCCATCGATGCAGCCTCACCAGTGCCCATCGATGCAGCCTCACCAGTGTAGCTTCACTATTGCCCACCAATGTAAGTTCACCAGTGCCCATTAATGCAGCCTGATCAGACCCCATCAATGCAGCCTCACAGTGCAGCTTTGCCAGTGTCCATCAATGCAGCCTCACCAGTGCCCATCAATGCAGCCTCACCAGTGCCCATCAATGCAGCCTCACCAGTGCCCATTAATGCAGCTTCACATGTGCCCATCAATGCAGCCTTACCAGTGTCCATCAATGCAGCTACACCAGTGCAGCTTTACCAGTGCCCATTAATGCAGTCTCACCAGTGCCCATCAGCTCAGCCTCACCAGAGCCCATCAACGCAGCCTGACCAGTGTAGCCTCACCAATGCTCATCTATGCTGCCTGACCAGTGCCCATTGTTGTAGTATATGTAGTAATATGTTGGGTGTTATATATATATATATAAGTCCAAAATTGACCAGGCCAGATTTCAGATTTCAAACCTGTAATTACATGTTACACATCAAAAGACACTTGTCCATTGTCAAATGGACAAAGAGACAGGATCAGGTCTATTTTGCACATCAAACCATTACTCAGGCCACATGTAATTTAATTACTTATTAAAAGAGAGCTTATTAGTATGCAAGGATGCATACTAATTAGTGACTCCGGCTACCTGCCACTCTGAAAGACAGGATGTAGATCAGAGACGGCCAATCAAATTGCTCAGCTATTCAGTGAATAGGAAATATAATCTGGGAGTCAGTCTTGTCACTCAGAGAATGTATTCCTGGTATTCTCTCTGTATGAGGGTGGAGGCACAGGTCTAAGATGAGACTTTGAATTATATACTCTGTTGGATTTTTGTATCGTCTGTGGAATTTGGACTTTATTCTGTATTGGAAGTCAGTTAATTAAAATTGCGTTCTCTGGAGAGCCTGGTGTGTTGCTGCAAAACAACTTAATTTATAGTCATCATAACAACATCTAAACACCAATTATCTAACCGGAGGACTACTGGACACTATACTACACCTGTAAGATCACTACACCCATCAGTGAGAGAAAAAATCCAACACCTTAATTCTTCCAGTCATTCTCTTTCGCTGCATATCACTCCACACTGGCTGCAGGCATGAGTTCAGTTGGTGGCGCCGTGCCAGATTGAAAGAGGAATCCAGCGGCTTCATTCTGACGGCCTACGACCATTCTCCCACTGCCCCAGGCATATCACTCCGCAGCCACAGCAACCAGTTCAGTGGGTGGCGCTGTGTATGGAGGAGGAACATTGCATCTTTTCAGATGACAGCAGCAAGCAAGGTTCAGAAATGTGTTACGTACAGAGTGCAGAGTTCAGGAGTGCATTACGTACATACAGTCCTTTGTTAGCCTATGCATACAGTAATTATGGTCATGCTGAGAGTTGTAGTTCTTGTCACCCTGACCACGTTGGGAGTTGTTGTCCCCCTGTCAATCAGGCCACAATGGGGGTTGCAGTCTCCCTATCACTCAGTAAATTCTGGGCGTTCTAGTACCCCTGTCATTATGGTCATGCTGGGAGTTTTAGCTACTCACCCTTTGCTACTCCCTCTCGATCTCCCCGGCCTTGTCGACAATGGGTCCCCTCACAGCATACTCCATGTCATGGACCATGAAATACTGAAGTGTTTCTACATGAAATCCTAATTCATGTATTACAGATTTTATTCTGAACCCCAGCCAGGTCAACAAACTCATAAGTGATACTTATTGTCCATTGTGTGATAACCCTATCTAAAGCCTTTCTATTATCAGGTGTAAATGTCTTCTGCCCTGTCTCTGGTCTCCAGACAGTTCCATTGTTCTGTGGCTGGCTATTGTGTACATTGATTGACCCCCTGGTGGCTTCTCTCTCTGGGAGATAATTACTAAATGTCTTTTAGATCTGTAATTGTGTATTCTAAAGGTTAATTCAATTCAAAAGAATGTGATGTGTCAAGCTTTGCGGTGCCGAAATGCCTCTGTATGGAAACCCCCAGTGTGTGGAAAAGGGGGTGGAGATTTCATTGTTCTTTGATTGATGACAAGCTTGTAAACTGTGTATATAAATCTGCAGAGTTTTGCCATTAAAGTGTGTCCTGTTAGATTCAGCATTAAGCCATGGCTCATGTGTGGATTATTCAGCGATTCCAGGGATATTCCTAGTCGGGGAATATTGGGGTGATTTCTTTTATGGGAGAAGAAGGGAATGGATGGCGGAGATATGTTCGACTACCGTCACACTGGTTGGCAGCAGCGGGATGTTCCCTTCTACTTTCCGTTACACCAGGATTCCAAGCAGACACTGGGAACAGTGAATGGAAGACTGGTACACCCTGCTTAAAAGAAATACACGGAAAGGACTACTGGAAGTTTGTGGAAGGATTGCTAGCAACAAAACCGAGCGTGTCATCATAGCAGAATAAATGGAGCTAGACCAGGAGAACTCGGTTGCAGCAAGGCCTGCAGTACAAGAGATGGGGACACCAGTGATTCAGGATGAGGAATCACCAGCCAACAAGCTAATAAGAGAGAAATTAGCATGGTTCGGTCCGAACCCAACGGCGGATGTGGTGCTGAAAGTGATGACCCTGTTAGCGGAGGAGGCTAAACAAATAAGAGACGCAGAGCTACAGTTAAAACTGGCAGCAGTCCAACAAGCAGCCGCACATTCTCCAAACAGTGAGTACAGCACAGCAGACACAAGGAAGATTCCGTTTAGCGCTTTTGAAGCTTTTGATGAGAAAGAACGAGAGCGGCAACATGAGCTGAGAATTGCAGAAATACGACGATCGGTGACAACGCCTAAGGAAGCAGCACCAAATGAAAGACGAGGAGAGGTACAGATACCAGTAACCATGGAAGAGGAATTCAGAAGAAGGTTACAAGAGATGCGGATACAGCACACAGGACCAGAATCAGAGGAGGTCCTGCTGGGATGGGCAGATGTGATTCGGTGCCAACTCTGGAAGGAAGCGCTAGCTCTGGAGCAGCAACACCAAGGAGAAGTCCTGCCCTACATCTATGCAAGGTACTGGCCGCAGTATGACGTACGACTGCCGTTGTTGGGGGAACAACCGAAGCAGGAGTGGATAGCGGAATTAAGCAGGCTGCTCAGGGCAGAGATGCAGCTGGATGAGAGCTACAGAGCCCTCCGGTGGTATGTAGCCCAAGAGTGCCCATGGTCAGCGGATGACAGCCCCACAGAAGGCTATGACTATGATGGCCTGGGATTGTTATATTGGAGGATGTCCAGTGATCCCGACTTTGGGGATGATCGGGAGTGGCGCTTGGAGGACATAATGGAGCACAGAGAGAAAAAATTGAATATCTCGGAAGCGCACTGGCTACAGGAAGATTTGGAATTTCTGGCCGCTCGGGAATGGGACCTGGAGATCGCCTACAAACAGCTGCTAGACTCTGCTCAGCGCCAGGACCGGGCTCCCTTTGCCTGGGACTATCAGGAAATACCAGTGGACAATGCTGAAATCCTGGCTGAAGAATCGTCCATGTGGCAGGGTAACAGTGTGCTTTTCCAACCTGCCCCTGCAGCTATGGACCAGGAGGTTATATGGCGGATGCAGCAAGTGCCGACTGACCTGGATGATCCCGTTTCTGCATGGGATGATCCTGAAGGGAGGAATGTGCCTGTCCAGCAGTATGCCAGTGAATCGGCAGTGGAAAATCTAGAGATTGCCATTCCCAAAGCTGAAGTTCTGACCGCAGGGCCGTGCTCTGCTAACCTCTGCTCAGTACCTAGAGCATCTTCTGGGTTCCATGGACAGGAGATGGTGAACCTCTATCCCCAGACACCAGAGACAGGGGATTTAATAGATCTTTCTGCTGAGGACAAACAACCTGATGGGCCTCCAGCAGAAGAGCTGGTATCAGGGCCAAACTTCACTGTGCTCTGCCCAGCACCAAGAGCAGTATTTGTGGAGTTACAAGGAACTTCCCCAGCTGAAGCGCTGTTCACCGGACAGAGGGTTCAGGACCTTTGCCCCACCCCTGTGGCAGTTTCGGAGGCTCAGGGTGAGAAGATGGCCATCACTCCCCAGCCACAGATTACAGAATGTAGGGGTTTAGAGGATGTTCTGGATTATGCACCCCCAGCAGAAGTGCTGGCAACAGGGCAGATTGCCAGCCATCTCTGCCCAGCACCGGGACCAACTGTGGAGTTCCAGGGAGCCGGGGCGGTTGGCCCCCCTCCCCAGCAACCAGCTGAGGTGGTAAAGCTCTTACTCCCAGCGGAATCACTGGCAGCAGGACAGGATGCTACTGGCGGCTGCACCCCACTACAGCTTGAGTGGATATCGGTGGATGGGACTGTGGTCTCCACTCACAGCAATCCAGCGGAAGAGCTGGCAACAGAGCAGAGCGCCCCGGGCCTCTGCTTTCACCTAACAGAAGAAGGGGTTCCTGGGGTAGTGGATGGGACTTCAGTCTCCACTGGCACAACCCCAGAAAATGGTACAGGACTGAAACAGGAGGATGTCGGCTTTGCTTTGCAAGCACTGGGGGATTTTCACCTCACATCAGTGGATGGGACTTCAGTCTCCACTGGTATACCCCATAAATGGTGGCCAGTTGGCCCAGATCCCCAACAGCATGATGGACTGAGCCCAGCCACCCTGTCATCTCTCCAGCGGCTGAAAGGACTCCAGGGAGAAGGGCTAGTCCAGGCCTCTCCCCAGCGGCAGACGTGTTCCCTGAGAGAGGCAGAGGATGGCGGGGTGAGTAATGCTCGGTTTGGAGCAAGTGATTTGGGGTACTGTATGGATACCGGCCTTGGGGGACTGGAACTACTGACTGAATTCAGAGACAACCCATCTGGTGTCTCCTACTGGGTTAGTCCCCTGACAAAAGGGGAGATGTGTGACAGGCCTAGCCGGGACAGGGGCTTTTGGAGAGGACTGAATGCGAGCCTCTTGCCGTCCGATTATGGGCCAGGGCCTCAAAGCAGGAAGGCGGATGGGTTATCCTGGCAGACAGTCCTGGAACCTTAAGACTACTTGCCCAACATCCTCGAGTGACCCGTTTGGGTCCCACTGCAGATGTTGAACTATTTCCCAGGGGGAGTAATGTCATGGACCATGAAATACTGAAGTGTTTCTACATGAAATCCTAATTCATGTATTACAGATTTTATTCTAAACCCCAGCCAGGTCAACAGACTCATAAGTGATACTTATTGTCCATTGTGTGATAACCCTATCTAAAGCCTTTCTATTATCAGGTGTAAATGTCTTCTGCCCTGTCTCTGGTCTCCAGACAGTTCCATTGTTCTGTGGCTGGCTATTGTGTACATTGATTGACCCCCTGGGGGCTTCTCTCTCTGGGAGATAATTACTAAATGTCTTTTAGATCTGTAATTGTGTATTCTAAAGGTTAATTCAATTCAAAAGAATGTGATGTGTCAAGCTTTGCGGTGCCGAAATGCCTCTGTATGGAAACCCCCAGTGTGTGGAAAAGGGGGTGGAGATTTCATTGTTCTTTGATTGATGACAAGCTTGTAAACTGGACTTTATAGGCATCAAATATAGAAAAAATAATTTTAATTTAATATAAAAATAGTATAAATAGCTACATGTCATCAACACCACACATGTTGATGTATCATGTAGATCTAAAACAACATATTCACATTTATACAGAAAAAAGCAATATCAAGACAGTAAATAACACAGTAGATTTGTACTGGGATAACCAAGACAACGCAGATAGAGGTTTTTTTTTTAGCAAACCAAGAAAATAGCTGCTGTGTATATCGGAGAAAGATGTTTTTTTCAGGTCTTGACATTCATATGCTTCCTTTCAAAAAGCTCTACATGTTTCATGGTATAGACCACTTCATCGGGAGCATGAGGAAGATAAACTGCATAAATGAAACACAGATTATAATAAACAATTTAACATACAATGTACTATATATATAAATGCACATTATACTTCCATCATTGGATGGGCAGAGCAATGTGCTTGGTAAACTTACCAGAAAAAAGAAATTTAGTGGTATATAACAAGAACCAGGGGAGATATAAATTGAGGCTACCCAGTAGAGGCTATAGAGAGCCGTAGATGTCTCCTGAAGTGGGAGCACCGTTGCTGTAAGGATCAGGTGGGCTGGGTAGCGCGGGCAGCCCAGAGAATTATTCCGAGATGGCAGTGAGCTCCACCAGACAGGGTGCTATGAAACCTACACAGTGATTGAAGCATTGTTTTATGTAATTGGCAGATATTTTGAGTATTTAATGTAATCATACAGATTAATTAAACGTAGTCTAGTAGAGGTGTCACAAGGGGGCGCTCAAAACTAACAACACTAATGTAGTGAATTTAAACAAATAAATAAATAATCAATTTGTGGATAATTTGTTAGTGGGTAGTTAGAAAAAGCCCCAGAAACACTATATGGTACATTGATATTTATTACTAGGACTAGAAAATTTTTTGCACGCTTATTGAAAAGGGGATGTGTGTATATATGGTAAAACACAACACTAGGTTAAGTTACCTTTCCTGGGGAATGCTGGACTCTCCCTTTGTATGTGGATTTAGTGCATCCAGACGTATTGCCAAAGCAAAAGCAAAAAATACTCTGCAGGGAGATAGCCATAATCAAAATCTATACAGATATAGCTTGTGCCTGTAATGGCGAACAAGCTACTGAATGTAGTTTGGAGTGAAGAGAGGCTTACCTTGTACAGCTTAATACAAGCAAGGTAAGCCTCTCTTCACTCCAAACTACATTCAGTAGCTTGTTCGCCATTACAGGCACAAGCTATATCTGTATAGATTTTGATTATGGCTATCTCCCTGCAGAGTATTTTTTGCTTTTGCTTTGGCAATACGTCTGGATGCACTAAATCCACATACAAAGGGAGAGTCCAGCATTCCCCAGGAAAGGTAACTTAACCTAGTGTTGTGTTTTACCATATATACACACATCCCCTTTTCAATAAGCGTGCAAACAATTTTCTAGTCCTAGTAATAAATATCAATGTACCATATAGTGTTTCTGGGGCTTTTTCTAACTACCCACTAACAAATTATCCACAAATTGATTATTTATTTATTTGTTTAAATTCACTACATTAGTGTTGTTAGTTTTGAGCGCCCCCTTGTGACACCTCTACTAGACTACGTTTAATTAATCTGTATGATTACATTAAATACTCAAAATATCTGCCAATTACATAAAACAATGCTTCAATCACTGTGTAGGTTTCATAGCACCCTGTCTGGTGGAGCTCACTGCCATCTCGGAATAATTCTCTGGGCTGCCCGCGCTACCCAGCCCACCTGATCCTTACAGCAACGGTGCTCCCACTTCAGGAGACATCTACGGCTCTCTATAGCCTCTACTGGGTAGCCTCAATTTATATCTCCCCTGGTTCTTGTTATATACCACTAAATTTCTTTTTTCTGGTAAGTTTACCAAGCACATTGCTCTGCCCATCCAATGATGGAAGTATAATGTGCATTTATATATATAGTACATTGTATGTTAAATTGTTTATTATAATCTGTGTTTCATTTATGCAGTTTATCTTCCTCATGCTCCCGATGAAGTGGTCTATACCATGAAACATGTAGAGCTTTTTGAAAGGAAGCATATGAATGTCAAGACCTGAAAAAAACATCTTTCTCCGATATACACAGCAGCTATTTTCTTGGTTTGCTAAAAAAAAAACCTCTATCTGCGTTGTCTTGGTTATCCCAGTACAAATCTACTGTGTTATTTACTGTCTTGATATTGCTTTTTTCTGTATAAAAGTGAATATGTTGTTTTAGATCTACATGATACATCAACATGTGTGGTGTTGATGACATGTAGCTATTTATACTATTTTTATATTAAATTAAAATTATTTTTTCTATATTTGATGCCTATAAAGTCCATTTCCTTTCCACAAATATTCTCTCAAATCAGTAGGACGTGGCATTTATATTACTAAGGATGTTGATTGTCATCCAGGGAAACAACAATCAATCCATAAAAAGCTTGTAAACTGTGTATATAAATCTGCAGAGTTTTGCCATTAAAGTGTGTCCTGTTAGATTCAGCATTAAGCCATGGCTCATGTGTGGATTATTCAGCGATTCCAGGGATATTCCTAGTCGGGGAATATTGGGGTGATTTCTTTTATGGGAGAAGAAGGGAATGGATGGCGGAGATATGTTCGACTACCGTCACACTCCACTGCCCGCACCTCTGCCTGCACAGCATGCAGGGTGCAGGGTGAGGATCCGGCTTCGCACTGCGGGGGTCTACCCCACGACACTACTCTTGGTCCTCCTACTCTCAGCCCGCTGTGGAGCACCGACCTCAACAGACCACACATGTCACCGGAAGTCCGCTGCTCTGTGGTGGGCGGAGTCAGGAGGAGGGGCCAGGTGCCGCTCTGTGGTGGGCGGAGTCAGGAGGAGGGGCAGGTTTCCGCTTTGTGATGGGCAGGGTCAGGGAGGAGCAGGGTGGCACTCTGTTTGTGGGGAGGAGTTAGGAGGCTGAAAGCACATATCAGCTTGCCCATTCCTGACATCAGAGGCTGAATTTGACAGCTGCCCTTTCCCTCATTGCAGCCTTACCCCTGCTAGCTTGCCCACCAATCGCTGGTTTGCCCACCAATCTCTGGCTGTGCTAGATGTTACAGCACACACAGATGCTACAGGTCCTGCTATTAACATAATGGAGTAATGCGGGACAAAGCCCCTGTACTCCAGGACCGCGGGACAAAGGTAAAAATGTGGGACAGTCCCGCCCAATCTGGGACTGTTGGGAGGTATGCTTTGGTGCCATTTTGGCCCCATAGAATATACAAACCATATTAAAGTTGCATCTAAGTAGTGCTACATAATCCTACTGAAAGGTGGATCATATTCGTATCACAGCAGTGTGAACCGAGCCTAAGTGCATCAAACCTTAGGACATTACCAGGGATGTCATATTCCAAGCATTGTTTCCCTGTACTTTGGGACCTCCGGGAGTGAGACGATTGCAGGAGCAGGGAGATGAGGATTCCAAAAATTCCCCCCCTTTAAGAGTTCCACTGGCTTTTTTTAGAAGTTGCAGAAAAATTATTGCTCCAGTAAACTGAAACAGGAAGGTCATCTCCATCATGTTTAAAGACAAAGTAGCTTCTATATACTGTATGTTCTATAATTTATTAATTTTTTTTAATATTTTTTTTTTTTTTTAAACAAAACCGAATTGATGAACTGAGAGCAGCGAGATGACAGTTAATGCGCGGTAAGTGCGCAGATAATGGAGCTCTGAGACAATTACTTGCCTCTTGTACTCGGTTAATAAATAGCCCCGTCGGCCTGGTTAAATCGCGTTGTTTTGATGAGGCGAGTGCGAAGACAATTAGCTCCTCGCGCTGCACTCTCCATTGTGCGGCGTCTACAACGCGCGGCGCGCCCGCCATTTCAATAGCAGAAAATGAGGCATTAGACAAAGGTAAAACGCTCTTCCCCAGATCACTCCATTCCTGGTAATAGCGGCTGACAAAGGCACGGGACACGGGACAATGGCGACAGATGTTTCATCCGTCTTGTTTGCCGGTGTCTCCACTCTCTCTACCTCTCTAGCAGGTTTCTTAAATGCACAATTAAAAGCACAGAAAATCCTTTGTTCGCCGCGCGCCATCTGCCAGCAAACGTGTGATGTGTGTGTTTAAAAAGCCTTGTAATCGCGGCCATCCTCCGCTAATCAAAAACGTCTATATTGTTCGAGGTTCCAACAATGAGCGCAGCAATTACACCGCACTTGTATCGCCTGTGAAGTCATTTAATGGACATCTGTTCGGAGCTTGTTAGGGAGGTGACGCCGGGGATTGTGGGATGGCGCACATACGCTTTTTCTAGTTGACATTTATCCTTCCGTCTAGGCTCACTCCACATCCACGAGAACAGATGGGGGGAAATGAAAATATAATGCATAGACAATTGAAAGTGCCACCATATGGAGGAGCAAAGATGCACAATTTGCCAAAAGGAAAGGAGAGCTGTTTACCTGAAAGAAGGTGAACTGTGATCGTATGGAGCCTGAAATCCCCAGAGGTAAAGAGTACCTGTGAAAATACATAGGCTACCATTGCTCTTTTGCTGCTAAAATTACTAGTTTACTGGCAGCCATGCAACCTTTGCAACAAGAATAAGGACATTTTAATAACAAATCAGCAATAGCTGCCAAAATATAATCTCAGCATAGGTTTCCTTATATATTTTAAAAAACATAATATTTGTCCAGCAGGGGGAGACAAATATTATGCGTGGATCAGCTTTACAAGTCTATACAAATGAAGTCCTGACATGTCACAATGAACAGTATTAGTTTTAGATAAGCTCCACCTTTTATCATTAAAGTGGAGTTTCACCCAAAAATGGAACTTCTGATTTAAGTACTCGTAACCCCCTGACTAGTTTTCACAGCTACCCAGCTTTCACTTCCTCTCCTGGCACCGAAAGGAAGTTCACCTCTCCCCCTCCCTCCCTGCAATCTTCTGGGACACGTCACAGGTCCCAAAAGATTGCCCGGCCATTCATAACGCGCAGCACGCGCCCGGCTGTGAAGCCACAGCCGGGCACCCACACTTGCAATGCCAGCGCCACAGAGAGGAGGGGGAGAGAAGTGAGGCTTCGGCTGCCGCATCGCTGGACTGTGGGATAGGTACACAGGCAGTCTTCTTGATGAATGACGTGGGCTCACCGGAGTCTAAATATCAAGCAAGTGTTCACCAGAGCTCCTGATGGTGGAGGTGTAATTTGCTGCATGTTAGCACCAGGTCGCAGGCCTCAGGATTGCCCCACCAAGAGGTGAGCAAGCCGGAATCCAGTAGCATATAAGAGAGTCAAACAGTCAGTAAACAAGTCAGTAAGTCAGTAAACAAGCTAAAGGGTCGGTAATGAATAGTTTCAGGCTGGAATCAGGCAGAAGCATAGTCGAGGAACAAGCCAAGGGCCAATAACGAGTGGATGGCAGCAGGGTAGACAGGAGCGAGATACTGACTGGAGAGAGCACAATAATCTGGCAAACAGGTAGTGCAGAGACATGGCTCAATTCAGGAAGTTCATGGGAGGAGCAAAGAATTCAGGGTTCAAGACAAACTAGGTTCAAGACAGGATCCCTCAAGGAATTGTCCTGGGAACTGTCCAGCATTCCAGGTAGCTCATCATGAAGAGACACTGCCTGACACAGGTGAGGTTCTGGGCCCAAATTCAGGCCCCGGTAGCAGTGATTGAAGATGACTAAGGCTAGGTTCACATATATACAAATTTGATGCGTTTTAAACCACATCCATGTGAATGTGACTGTAACGGTCACCGCCATTTACGATCTTCCATCAACCCAAGACAGCTTATACGACAGTCCGACAATCCATGTAGACACGATCCATTCCATTCCCCAGAATAACGAGACTCAGCTCTGTTCTCTAGTTTCAAAATGTATGAATGAACTCTTTAATGGTTAGCTCTCTTATATACAGTACCGCCATGTTACAGTTATCAAAGGAACAAAGAAACTCTCCACCCACACATCACACAATGGGGCTTCAATTACATTCTTTTAGAATGACATTCAGATGAGGTAATTATCCCCCAGACGTCCCGACTATGCCAATAAGTAATTCACCTGCAGAATACACATTCCTATGTCAGACGTTATGTCTCCGACAATAAGCTATTCACACCTGATCATCAATAGGCTTTAAACAGTGTTATTAGCATCTCACAATGGAATGTCTAGGAGCAGACACAATTAACACCTCAAAAGCATGTGATCCCACCTTGAATGAAACATTGACCTTTACAGCTTGTAATATGTCCAGATCTCCTGCAAAACATAAATGATCATTTATCAGTCACCCTATGCCCAAAAGGGACACAGGGTGACCTAGACCCAAGAGTCATTAGTGATGCCGGCACAGGAGTCCCCCCCCCATCCCTCAAAAGTCTCTGGGTGTCACGGGTCATTCCGTTACAGTGACCACTCTTAATGTAGCCAGTTCTCACATGTCTGGTGTGGCCGTGGTGTAGTTTCAAAAAGGGTTCTTGGGTTTCATGCTTATACATCTTTTAAATTCTGCATATACGAAAACATATATTCCATTGTACTGCATACAGCTTATGGTTTTCCAAAATCAATTAAACTTGATGGAAGGAGTTATGGCATCCACAAACAGCAGGGAGGATCTTTTCTGCAAAACTTAGTTCAACTGGATTGAGTTTACCTGTTTCCTGGAATATCAGGATATCATGGTATACCAGGCATACATTTTTCTAGGACTGTTAGCTCATGCACATACACAACATTAAAGGGCCTTGGAGGCCCACTCGGAAATAATCTGTATCTTTCCCACCATAGGTCGTACACGTATCTTTCCCATCCCCCCCCACCCCATACATTTCCAACCCGTCTCTCTTATCTCATTCTGGTCTGATACATCTAATTTTCTTACTTTTTGTTTTTACTTTTCACCATAGTGACAAGCTACAGTATCTACCCTTGTGGGACCTGTATGATTTTCTTGATATCAATAATAATTCTAAACTCTATTTCCTTTTTTTGATACTTAGTATACATGTTCTAGGCCTTACGGGAAATATTTCCACTAGCTATGTTGGAACGGGCAGATTGGGGATTGCATTTACTGTGGGTGCTAAAATATGTTTTTTCCCCGCATTCCAATTAGCATAGCAGGAGAATGTGACTGGCTCTCTGGAAATGGTTCACACATCTCCGGTTCGACTGCGGAGAGCACTGCACAGAAACGCTGTGCGTCTTTGTCTCCATTTCAGGGCTGAATTCAGGCAAAGATTCGGCCCTGAAATGGAGAACAGGGATCGCACAGCGATGCTGCTTCTGTAGACCAGTGGTCTCCAAACTGTGGTCCAGGGGCCAGTTATGGCCCTTTGCTAGCCTTTACCCAGCCCTTGGGCCACGATTACTTCCACCAATATGAGGCACTATTCCTCCCACTGACACCACTGATGGGGCATTATTTCTCCCACTAATACCAGTGAGGGGACATTATTGCTCCTATTGATACCAACAATGAAGCACTATTTCTCCCACTGACACCAATGATGGGCACTATTCCGAATCCTCCCACTGACACCACTGAAGGGACCCTTTTCCTCCTATGATACAAATGATCGGACACTATTTCTCTCCATAATACCAAAGATAGGGCACTATTCCTCCTCCTACTGATGCTATGTAATTTACTCCCACTGACCACCAAGCCTGTAATTTACTCCCACCAAATATGAGACATTTTCTTTCCCCACAGGCCACAGACCAGCCCCCCTAAAGTCTGAAGGACAGACTGGCCCTTTGTTTAGTAAGTTTGGAGACCCCTGCTGTAGATGAATGTGATCAACCTTTTTTGTCTTGGTCTGATTAGGACACATTCTAAGTTGTACCTTGTTTTAAAGTGGAGTTCACCCAAAAGTGGAACTTTTGCTTAATCCACTCCTCGCCCCCTCAGGCCGCGTACACACTATCAGACCGGTCCGATGAAACTGGCCTGAAGACCAGTTTCATCGGACCAAATTGATCGTGTGTACGGCCCATCGGACCAAAGTTTTAAAACTTGCTTTAAAATCTGTCTGATGTCCAAAACGATAGTTAGTACACAAAAGCATCGGACCAAAAACCCGAGCATGTTCAGAATCATGTCGACGCATGCTTGGAAGTATGTAACTTCATTTTTTCAGCACGTCGTTGCGTTCTACGTCGCCAAATTATGGTCTGATCGGATTTTGGTCCGATGGTGTGTAGGCACATAAGACCATCAGACCAGACTGGTCCGATGAAAACGGTCCGTCGGACCAGTCTCATCGGTTTGGTCTGATCGTGTGTACGTGGCCTTACATGCCACATTTGGCATGTAATTATTTTTGGGGGGGAGTTGGGGCTTCAGTAGGAGTGGGACTTCCTGTCCCACTTCCTCCTTCTGCTCAGGGACGGCTTAGGCGATATGTAATCTCGCCTACGGCGGCCCCTCCCTGTAGATGATTGCCTGGGACACGTGACAGGTCCCAGGCGATAGCCTGACCACTCATAGAGTGCAGCTCCACGGCCCGGTGCCCACAGGAATGAAGGCGCCGGACAGAGAGGGGGGGAGAGGAGCGGAGCTCCGGGCGGCGCAGCGCTGGAATGTGGAGCAGGTGACTGTGTTTATTAAAAGCAAGCAGCCTGGAACTCCCCTTTAAGCAATGAGTATTGTAAAAACCCAACCTATATACTTTTGTGATCTTCAAAATGTTCCTTCATGTTCTGGAAACTGAAAATAAAGAATAAAAAAAAACTACCAGGGAAATCCTTTTTTATTAAACATGGTTTATTGATTATTCACATAAACCCACAAATGAACACAAAATATCTGGAGTGTTCAGGATGAGACAAACACTTCACATAGTAATTATCAGCCATTGGTCTGATTATAATGAAATAACTGGATAATACAGTACAGATCAATATTATTGCTGGCACAGAACAGACAACTACAACCCCTACAGTTGCCCATTATGAATATTATTGGAGGGTGACCAGTGAAAAGTCCGCAAACGAACGCTGTCACCGGTGGTGGAAAAATTGTGGCTTTGATTTTTGTTGAATCTGGAACTGTTTAGAAAAGTGTATCCATATACGTTACATTGCAATGGCCACAATGTGCTGTGCAGAAATGTCAGGTCAGATGCATCTGAAACGTTGGCACCATGCATGGTGAATTTCAACCATACTGGATTTTTCTTGAACCTACTGGCTGGTTTAAAAAAAGAGAAACCTCTGAGCTGTCAATTTTGTCCTAGCTTTACTAAACTAGTCGCCGGGGGTTGATGGAAAAGAGACAGGAACTTGCGGTTTTAGGAACTTTTCTTTTATTGTTTACATCATTTTACTATTACTGCTTCTCTGTCACAGCAAAAATCCAGTACCAGTGCCTGGCTGCCAAAGTGGTGCTAATACCAAGCCAAACTTGTCATGTGCTGCAGCAGAAATGCCACCACTATGAGTGATGAGCGAGATCAAGAGTTTTAATTTCCACAAAAATAGCAGTAAAAATAAGGAGATTTCAGCAAAGTGTTATGCCGCGTACACACGATCACTTTTTGTGATGAAAAAAAAACTTTGTTTTTAAAAACGTCATTTAAAATGATCGTGTGTGGGCAAAACGTCGTTTTATGTCTTCTAAAAAACGACAAAAAAAAAAAATTCGAACATGCTTGAATTTTTTATGTCGTTTTTCAAAATGTCGTTTTTTTGTGTCATAAAAAATGATCACGTGTGGGCAAAACGACGTTTAAAACAACGTTTTTAAACCCGCGCATGCTCAGAAGCAAGTTATGAGACGGGAACTTCAATGGAACAGAGTGCCGTCGAACGTGGTGTACGTCACCGAGCTTTGCTGGATCTTTTTGGAAAAACGATGGTGTGTACGCAGCGTCGTTTTTTAAAATGAAGATTGAAAAACGTTGTTTTGTTCCGTGAGATAAAATGACGTTTTTTTTTTCCATCACAAAAAGTGATCGTGTGTACGCGGCATTAGCATTTTGGGAAAATGGTCAAAGAAGTATGTAGAATGGTTCATAAGGGTGCATTGAACTTTAAAGATCTCTAATGCCGCGTACACACGATCACTTTTCGGCATAGAAAAAAAACTAAGTTTTTCAGCATCTAGAAAAAACTATGGGCCAGATTCACAGAGCCCTTACTCCGGTCTATCTCGCGTTAGACCAGAGTACTTTCAAATTACGCGCGTCGTTTTATTAGTCTGAATCCTCAAACCATGAAACGACGGCTGCAGGCTTCAATCCGACTGGCTTACGTGTTTGTACGCCTTCGGATCTACGCTGCAATAAATTTGCGGCCGCTGGGTGGAGTTCCCGTCGTTTTCCGCGTCGGGGTATGCAAATGAGCTTTTTCCGACGATCCACGAAGTTACGAGCGTCATTCGCAATCTCTTACGGCATCTGTAGTCATCTTTTTGCTGCGTAAAGTTATACCAGCTTTTAGCTAGTCTAATATTAGACAGCCCATGTTAAGTATGGCCGTCGTTCCCGCGTCGAATTTCATCGTTTGTTTTTATTTTTTACGTAAGTCGTCCGGGAATAGGAATGTACGTAAACGGCGCTACTCAAACCAAAAATGACGTAATGACGTTATTTAGCGCAATGCACGGCGGGAAATTTCTGAACGGAGCATGCGCAGTTCGATCGCCGCGGGGACGTGCCTAATTTAAATACTTCACGCCCCCTAATCGCGTATTTCGATTCCGCCGCGAGAAATACACTACGCCGCCGTACCTTACGGGCCAAAATCTACATGAATTCGTCGTAGAGCCAGGTAAAATACGGCGGCGTAGTGTATCTCTGATACTCTGCGCCAATGTAATTGTATCTAAATCTGGCCCTATGTTTTTCCAACTTCATCATTAAAATCGATGTTGCCCACACACCATCGTTTTAAAAAAAATGATGAGCAAAGCGCGGTGAGGTACAACACGTACGACGGCACTCTAAAGGGAAAGTTCCATTCAAGGTCCCGTCTCATAACTTGCTTCTGAGCATGCGCGGGTTTAAAACGTTGTTTTTAACGTGGTTTTAGCCCACATTGGCATTTTTCAGGAGATGAAAAACGATGTGAAGCCCACACACGATCATTTTAAATGACGTTTTTAAAAAGGTTGTTTTATTTCATGCCGAAAAACGATTGTGTGTACGGGGCATAAGGGGTTAAAGAAGCTCCACTTATCTATTTGGGACTGTTCTTGTGCCAAAAAAAAAAAAAAAGGCCCCCCATTAGCCGCGTTATATTATGCTTTTTTTTTTACATAAGAAAAAACACAGCAAAAAAATAAAATAAAAGAAGAATAACAGTCCAGAAATAACAAATAAATACATAAAAAGGGGAAAAATACAAAACATTAAATGAGATAAGCTAAGCTACCTAAAAAAACAAATAAAATAAAAAGCGTAAATTTCTCCTAAGCTCAGTGAGGGAAAATAAAAGTTAAGAGTGTGGTGAAAATTCATTGGCAAATTCAGTCATTTCGCAGCTAAATTTATTCCACTTATCCCTAAGCACCATTCTTGGGATAAGGTCATTTAACACCCAAGACAAAAGGCCATAGTGCCCCCCGTATTACCCCATGAGCTGTGAACTATCTTAGCGGCATAGGTTGCAGGTCCTGCCCATTTTGCTCTCCTCTCCTGTTGAAGCACCTAAGGCAACTGCCTCCTCTGCCTACCACTCAGCCTGGCTCCGGATAACCATCACCTCCTGGAACTGGGCATTGGTGGGACGGAAGCCCTAGCTATAGCAGGTACCAGCTGTCTCAAATAATAGATCTATTCTACTAAAGGAATGGGGTAATACTGGGGTCCATTGGCTTTTACTGAAATAAGTCTAGTCATTTCTAAATTGTAGTGCCATTAATTTTATATTGATGATACAAAAGCTATACAGCTGAAATGATAGAGTCGGATCTTCGGAATCACTTTGTGCTTTACAAACCTTGTGCGTCATGAGATATTGCTCTGCGAGAATTTAAAGTATAAAACATCCTAATTAAAACGTCTTGGCTGCTTCAGATACAAAACTGTTCACATTTTTGTGTGCTTCTCACCACAATGTAATAAAACAGATAATCTAATGCATAAAACCCTGATTATTCCACATTAAAGCTAGCACAGAGTGAAGAGCCTTCACACTGTGCCCTGATATTTGGTGCATTGGATTAGAATTTATGATCAATACTTTGAGCACATTAGTACGAGACATCTCAGATATGATTGGAAAAAGTGCTTATTGTGTTTCACAGATTTCTACAGCTAGAAAGGGTTTCTAATAGCGAAACCCGTGGATAGAAACACCAACACCCACAATACACCGGGTGATACTATACAGCGGGCTCTACTTGTATGTCTTGTGTTCTTTGTGTTCACAATTCGGGAGGGTGTCTAGGAGCTGCCCACCACTATGGTCCAGGAATTCTCCGTCCTTCCATACTGAAATCATAAAATACAATAAAAGTGAACAAATAAAAAAATAAGCCAAACCAAAAATATTTTTTTGAGAAATAAAAGGCACCCACCCTGTGCTAATAAAAAATTGACAGTTGCCCCTTTAAGTGTGAATCACACTATTACATAAAACTAAAATTATAAAGAAGGCGCTATTAAACTAAAGATCTCTCTTAGACTTATATGTCATAAATAATTTGGACTTTAAACACTGGAAGATTAATAATGTGCAATAAATAAAATTATAAAAAAAAAAAAAGAAAACCTGTGTATATAAAATCGTACAGTTCATATATAAACGTGCCATTCGTGATGAGTTTGTACACATAGAATAGTGCTAAACAATAACCACATCCGATTCTATATCTTGCACTTTAATTAAATGCTTCCTAGACATGTGCAGAACGAAAAAATGTGTTTTAGTTTAGTTTCCATTCATTATTTACATTAATTTGTTTAGTTAAATTTGTTTTTGGTATTCGTTTTGTTTATTCATTTTCAAATCTCGAATATTTTTCAAATCAATTTTGAATAGTTTTCGAATTTGAAAAGTTTTCGAATAGTTTTCAAACTAACTAATAGTTTTCCAAAAATAATAAAGAACAGAAAAGATTTGTTTTCTATTCTATTCCTTTATTTTCTATTCTATTTTATTATCTTTGAAAATTGGGTAACAATTCGAATAGTTTTAACATTTTCAAGTTTTCCAATTCGTATTCAAAAACGATTTGAGTTCAATTTTCGTTCAAATTTGAATTTCGTTATTTCGGATTCGTTTAAATTTGGTACTATTCTAATTCGGATACATTTAAATTTCCGAATAACGAAAATTCGTCCGAATGCTTCCCATCTACCGTGTGTCTTTGGTCAAATCCAAAAATAATCATGCTCCACCACCAGTGATACAAATACTCACTCCCCAGAGCCCAAAGGCCCACTGGACCACAAAGCGTGTATAATAAAATAAAAATATGCCAGCATGGGACTCCCCACTTCACAGATGTTCCTTCCCCTCAGAAGGATATGCACCAATTACCCAGAAAGAAAATAACATGGTAGCCGTGCAACACAGTTTTATTTTAAAATTCCCACTTAATACAAATCCCCAATTATATGCGCTTACATATCAAGGAGCCCAGACTGGCTCCAGCTTGACCAGGATAAACATGTATATCTACGTGTGCCAGGAGCGGACTGACAACTCATGGGGCCCCCGGGCAATAGGAGATTATGGGGTCCCTGTGCAATAGGAGATTATGGGGCCCCCAGGCAATAGATTATGGGGCCACACTGTATACACACACATACAGTATACATACACAGTATACACACACACAGTATACACACACACAGAAAACACATACACACAATAAAAAGGTACTGGAGAGGCAGGGCAGCTATAATCTTGGGATTTAAAAAAAAAAAGAACCCTGTTGGGACCCCCTAGTGGCATGGGGCCCTCAAGCAGTGCCCGAGTTCCTGAATGGTCAGTCCGCCCCTGACGTGTACTATCCACCACACTGCCTTGTGGTGGATGACGCTATACAGCAAAATGCATAGAGGTCGGATCGCTGTTTGCATTCCCATTGACCACAGGTGACCTCACATCCGTTCGAGAAATGAGCGCAGAATTTGGTTGGTGAGACAGATGGCGCCATTGTCTGTACCATTTAGGCGGCAGTGTAGTGGATAGTACACGTAGATATACATGTTTATGCTGGTCGAGCTGGTGCCAGTCTGGGCACCCTGACAATTAAGCGCATATAATTGGGGATTGGTTTTAAGTGAAAAAAAAACTGTATTGCATGACTATCATCTTTGGTGCATATCCCGCTGTGAAGTAGAGAGGAATCAAATTGGGAATCCTGTGCTGGCAAATTTTAAGATTATTATACACGCTTTGTGGTCCAGCGGGGCTTCTAGCTCTGGGGAGTGAGCATTTGTATCCAATTTAGGTGGTGGAGCATGTTTTTTTTAAGATTTGACCAAAGACACACGGTGGATGGGAAGAATTTAATTAAAGATATAGAATCAGATGTGGCCACAATTCATGAAGGACTTTATATTTGTATTTTTTAGCACTATTCTATGTGCACAAACTCATCACGAATGGCACATTGATATATGAACTGTATGATTTTATATCCACAGGTTTTTTTTTAAATAAATTTATTTATTGCACATTATTAATCTTGTTGTGTTTAAAGTCCAAATTATTTATCACATATAAGTCTAAGGAGATACTTAGTTTAATAGCGCCTTCTTTATCAATTTGGTTTTATACAAACCAAAAAGATGATCATGATAACTTACAAAAAAATTGTATTTGTATATTACAAAACTTAAACAAAATAAGTACATGAAATGAATTAAACCGAAAACATTTTACCCATTTCCATTCCTTTTAATCAATTTCCTGACTGCAATCTGTAAACTAATGCTTCCCAACACAATGGGGTTGATTTACTAAAACTGGAGGGTGCAAAATCTGCTGCTGCTCTGCATAGAAACCAATCAGCTTCTAACTTCAGCTTGTTCAATTAAGCTTTGACAAAAAACCTGGAAGCTGATTGGTTTCTATTAGGGTTGCACCGATACCGATATCAGTGGCGACACTAAGCATTTGCATGAATATTGGTACTCATGCAAATGCTTCGATACCAGAAACCGCTACTGACAGCTAAAATGGAAAAAAAAGACGGCAATTATTGGTTGTTATGATCAGGGCAGCCGTGTCCTTAACAATTGATGACTCATTCATCTGTCAGTGGGGTTCTCCTGTTGAAAAAAGCAGCCGATAATGTTTATCAACAACATTGCTTAGCCACTGAAACAGAAAGATAAAAAACATTGGGCCAGATTCACATACAATTACAATGGCGCAGAGTATCAGAGATACACTACGCCGCCGTATTTTACCTGGCTCTACGACGAATTCATGTCGATTTTGGCCCGTAACGTACGGCGGCGTAGTGTATTTCTCGCGGCGGAATCGAAATACGCGATTAGGGGGCGTGAAGCATTTAAATTAGGCGCGTCCCCGCGGCGATCGAACTGCGCATGCTCCGTTCAGAAATTTCCCGCCGTGCATTGCGCGAACTAACGTCAATACGTCATTTGTTGTTTGAGTAGCGTAGTTTATGTACATTCCTATTCCCGGACGACTTACGTAAAATATAAAAACAAACGTTGAAATTCGACGCGGGAACGACGGCCATACTTAACATGGGCTGTCTAATATTAGACCAGATAAAAGCTGGAATAACTTTACGCGGCAAAAAAATGACTACAGATGCCGTAAGAGATTGCGAATGACGCTCGTAACTTTGTGGATCGTCGGAAAAAGCTCATTTGCATACCCCAACGTGGAAAACTACGGGAACTCCACCCAGCGGCCGCAAAATTATTGCAGCGTAGATCCGAAGGCGTACCAACACGTAAGCCAGACGGATTGAAGCCCGAAGCCGTCGTTTCATGGTTTGAGGCTTCAGACTAATGAAACGACGCGCGTAATTTGAAAGTACTCCGGTCTAACGTGAGATAGACCGGAGTAAGGGCTCTGTGAATCTGGCCCATTGTTTCTTTTTGTATCTTTCTGTTTATTCATCTACAGATCAAAGGGATGAACTGAACTCTGCAGATGAAGTCAGTTAAATACAGCCTGTCACGTAAAAAAAAAAAAAGTTTTTTTTTTTTTTTTTTTAAGGTTTCTCTGTTTAACCCTTAATTTACTCTGATCAGCCTTAGTTAATTCCTTGTTATCCTTCATTTAATTATTTTGCTTTTTATTTTTTTGCTCACTACTTCTATCTTATAAATTATTATTAAAACTTGTTTTGTTTGCTTTGTTTGTTAATATTTTTACACCTTTAACATATATATTTACAGGTTTCACATTGAAAAAAAGCTTAAAATAAAAATAATTTAATTTCATTTGTAAAAAAAACTTGTCATTGCTTACAGCTGAAGTGTAAACAAAACAGTTGCAGTAGGTATCAGTAATTAGTATTGGCGAGCACCAAGAAAAAAGTATTGGTACTCGTAAAAAAAAAAAATGGTATGGATCCATCCCTAGTTTCTATGCAGAGCTGCACCAGATTCTGCACTCTACAGTTTTAGTAAATTAACCCCAATGTCTTACAGTTGGGTTTTGTTCATCTACATTTCCCATTTGACAGACAGGTGCAGGCTCTACTAGCTGTCAGATCGTGCAGTGCCTAATGGTTCCAGTCTCCACCAATGACCAGGAAGCAACCAGCATGATCCTGATCACATGGTCACTATGATGGCAAGTTTAATGATGCAGGCTAAAACTGCTAAATTTGATTTGTGCACTCATGCATCAAGAACTCTTGCCTCCTTCCGTTTCAGCCAGTGACTGCTGAATACAGAACTTATCTGGGATGCTGGCTATGGTTTTAACCACTTAAGACCCGGACCTTTAGGCAGCTAAACGACCCGGCCAGGTATTGAGATTCAGCACTGCGTCGCTTTAACAGACAATTGCGCGGTCGTGCGACGTGGCTCCCAAACAAAATTGGCGTCCTTTTTTTCCCCATAAATAGAGCTTTCTTTTGGTGGTATTTACTCACCTCTGTGGTTTTTATTTTTTGTGCTATAAACAAAAATAAAGCGACAATTTTGAAAAAAATTCTATATTTTTTACTTTTTGCTATAATAAATATCCCCCAAAAATATATAAAAAAATATTTTTTTTCCTCAGTTTAGGCCGATATGTATTCTTCTACCTATTTTTGGTAAAAAAAAAAAAATCGCAATAAGCCTCTTATCGGTTGGCTTGCGCAAAATTTATAGCGTTTACAAAATAGGGGATAGTTTTATTGCATTTTTATAAAAAAAAAATGTTTTACTACTAATAGCGGCGATCAGTGATTTTTTTTTCATGACTGCGACAATATGGCGGACACTTCGGACAATTTTGACACATTTTTGGAACCATTGTCATTTTCACAGCAAAAAATGCATTTAAAATGCATTGTTTATTGTGAAAATGACAATTGCAGTTTGGGAGTTAACCACAAGGGGGCGCTGAAGGGGTTATGTGTGACCCAATGTGTGTTTACAACTGTAGGGGGGTGTGGCTGTAGGTGTGACATCATCGATTGTGTATCCCTATAACAGGGATCACACGATCGATGACGCCGCCACAGTGAAGAACGGCTCTCCCCGTTCTTCAGCTCCGGCGACCGATCGCGGGACTCCAGCGGCGATCGGTTCCGCGAGTCCCGTGGTCCCGGAGCTTCGGACCAGGTCACGGGAGCCACGGCTGGGCACTAGCACAGGACGTACTTGTACGTGCATGTTCCCAGCCGTGCCATTCTGCCAACGTAAATGTGCAGGAGGCGGTCCTTAAGTGGTTAAACAATCTTTTGGCAGATTTTATTACAAAGCAGAAATTAGCTGTACCTTTCTTCCTGCAACCATGTAAAGAGTGAACTCTTGAGCTGAAAGCGTTTCTTCACAATTATTAGAAGCTGCAGAAGGTATCTGGAGGCCACCTTATTTTCAGTCTTAACAACTTGAAGCAGCATGCAGCCCTTTTCTCTTCATCCATATTTTCACTGGACTGCCTCTTACAGCTATTTGTTTACTCTGCCAGCAATCTATCTGTCCCCAGTTACTGTACTGCTGTTCTAAATGTTATATGAAGAACACAACCTCAGCATCCCTTTAGATGTGCATGCTCCTCCAGGCTGGCCACTGGGTCACTGGGTGTTACAGACTCTCGATCAGTGTTTCTCAACTACAGTTCTCAAGGCGCCCCAGCAGGTAATGTTTTCAGGAGTTTCCTCAGATAAAACGGCTGTGGTAATTACTAAGGCAGTGAAACTGATCAAATCACCTGGGCAAAATAATGGAAAGCCTGAAAACATGACCTGCTGGGGCGCCTTGAAGACTGGAGTTGAGAAACACTGATCTAGATATACATTCTACGAATCATTTGCTTGATTACACTATGGGCCAGATTCTCAGAGGCGCTATGACTGGGTATCTCAGATACCCCGTCGTATCGCCGTTTTTTTCCCCGGGTATCTATGCAAGTGATTCCTAGAATTACTTTGGCATAGATACGGGTGAAGATCCGACAAGTGTAATACAATTACACTTGCGGATCGTACATGTAATGACAACTCCGGCCACTAGGTGGCCTTTACGTTGTTTTCTCATTTGCCTATGCAAATGAGGCTACTACTCAGATTCCCGAACGCTTTTACGCCGCCCCGTCGTCGCTTACGTCGTTTTCGAATGCGTAAGGTTACCCCTGCTAATATGTGGAGTAACCTTACGCAGTACCGTCGGATGCCCTCGGATGCCATGTTAAGTATGGCGTCGGGTCAGCGTCGGCTTTTTCTGTCGGTTACATCGTTTTACTAAGTCGTTCGCGAATAGGGCATTGCGTAAATGCCGATCACGTCGTTTTGACGTCGGTTTCAATTATGCTTTCCGACGTGAGCTGGAGCATGCGCACTGGGCTTTTTCCCCGGCCGGCGCATGCGCAGTTCGATCGACGCGGGGGCGCGCTTAATTTAAATACAAGCTGCCCCCTTTGAATTACGCTGGGCCATTTACACTACGCCTCCGCAAACTACGGAGCAAGTGCTTGGAGAATACGGCACTTGCTCTGTTAAGTTGCGGCAGCGGAGTGTAAATGGCTTACGCTACGCCAGCGCGAATCTATGAGAATATGGCCCTATATTTATAGGAGCAAGCATGTCTAAAGGTATGACAGGAGTTGTGTTTTTTTCATATAATGAATGCATGAGTTTAACGCTAACATGATCTTACTGACAAAAAAAAAAAATATATATATATATATATATCAATAAAAAAGATTTTATGATGATCTTACTGAAAGATAAAACCAGCAGACAGATGCGGTCATTATGTCACTTGATCTAAAAACAGGTGTATTTTGCAAACAAGAACATTTGTGATTAAAAAAATGTAATTGCCTGTTGATTGAAGGGGAGGGAGAAACAAGGGGATGTATTACATTATATTACATTACAGTTCAGCTGTAAATCAGCACTTTGCAAAATTGCTCATTTCCTTATAAATAAAGCTGAAAAAGTAAACTGTACAAAGCATTAGAAGGGTTCCTGCCTCCAAACAAGGGCAAAGAGTGTTATAACCCACCTGGATATCGGCCAGCTCCTTCAATACACGAGCAGCAATTTTAGGTCCATTCTCCATTGTCGGGATATGTACATTCTGTGGAAACAAAATACAAGGATTAAAAAATAGTTACAAATATTTCAAACCACTAATAGGTACCGGTATATGATTAATGTTGGTCTCTTTCTAATTCATATTCTACTTTAAAAAATTGTAAAACAATTTTGTTACAAAGGAATCTGAAGATGCTTACTATTTTGTCTATTTACCTACAAAAATAATTTTTCTTGTTTTTGTTTATAAATTGTAAAAAAAGGATTTAAAAAAAAAACTATTTTATTTAAATGTTGTATACATATTTGGGCTTCAAGAAAACTTAAAATTAAAAACTATATAAAACGATTTTTTTCCTTTTTTTGATGAAAAAAAAGCTCCTGTGTGCTCACAGGATGAGATCTACAATGTGGCACGGCAATGGCGTCCATATTGTCAGACAAATCTACCACTAATTCTCTGTTAGCACAGACAGTCTCACCTCATTCTTGTACTGTACAGTTCCAACTGGACAAACCACACAGGCCGTACCGGAACCGAACATTTCCTTCACTCGGTTTTCTTTCAGTGCAGTCAACAATTCCTTCATGGTGATGTAACGCTCAGACACCTTAAACTCACCCTGTGAAAAGGTACAAAACACATATCGTATCAGGATACTTTAACTATTTAACTCCCACCTCTTGAATTTAGAAAAAAACCTGCTTGATGGTTTTTGGCTTTTGGATAAATTATTTTTCTGTACATTCTTACATTTCTTAAAAAGAATCTCCATTTTAAAATAAAAATGAACCCCTGTCTTCAGACCTGTCTAGTGTAGCCAGGTTCTAGGCTAGAGACAGAGAGAGAGATTTATGACACTGTGCTGCAGTGCTTTCTGTGCTCCCAATGGACTTCAGCTGAATGGATTGACAATACCTTGCCTCCATCCACCAGGGGGAGCTCACAAGCAGAAGGAGCTCAAGAAACTTGATGGTTGGTGTCACCAAATCATGGGAGATGAAGTTCATGTAAAACTTTACTATGGCAGTCTATGGACCATTGGACTAAAATTCCTAATGCGAGCTGAGTGCAAGGCGGGGGGGGGGGGGGGAGAGAGAGCTGTGTTTTCACAGGCTCAATACAAGGAATTTCCTCTTTGCTAAAAGGAGGCCAAGGTGTGCAAGTAACTGCTCCTGTGTGTACACATAAACCTGCTATAAGCCTGCAGCTGTCTGCTGAGGTCCAGAACTGTTCTAGGCAGATCCAGAAGTGAGCCGACATCTGAACAGCATGGCCCTTTTTGCTATATCGACAGGACAGGTGAGAGAACATTGCTGCCATTAACCTGTTGCCGCTAGTAGGCACTGAGCACATAGGGAATGGCCATCTAACAAGAAGCATTATTTACTGCATGTAGACTTTATTGGGACTATACTCATGTGCACCGCCATAAAGACTGGACCGCAACACTAGCCGGCTGAAGAAATAGGTATAAAGACTGCTCACTTAGATAGATCTTAACAAGAGCTTTGCCTATTGTTCATAGTGAGAGGTACCTCTCTATGAAGTTTTGAATTTAATTTCTGGCATTCATATAGAGTGCACTCTAAAGTGCATATAGCCTACAGGTTACAGAGGAGTTATTGCAGTAGTGATTATCATTGATGTTACTGTTTTCTAATGCCATTACGTATTGCTAATTTTGTAGATTACCAGGTTTACTCTAATTTAGCTGGATAGAACTCCATCCTATGCTGTTATAGCCTAGTGAATATATTGTCTAGTGAAGTGTGATTGATCTAATCCTTTACTTACTCATTTATTTACACACTGCTATTTACTGCAACCTGTGACAATATATTGGGTTTATTCGCCAGTAACCAGTCTGATGTTTGCTTTTTGATATTGAACCTTACTTGTAAACATGATATCTATATTTGTGCTCCCGCTAGCAGGGCCGTATCAGTCTGCTTAACCTGGTGGTTCAGTGGGGGTAAGGTTGTTCTCAGAGACAAGGCAGAAGAACAGAGAACCCAATCTACTTAGCAGCTCCTGCAGGGGTAACACTACACTGGCAACAGAAAGGTTACAAACTACCTTGAATGAAGCAAAAGAAACCCTCATTCTAAATTGTAATACATAAACCTGTCTGTATAAAGTTAATGCAAGCATCCGTGCCAGTTTTAGTATCCTGAGATCACATAAACTGAGACATATTGTTATTATCACACCAAGCTATTACCACCATGGAGCATCAGTGTTCTCTGTACAGCAATTTGGAATATCTCAGAGCTTTATAAATGTAAAATAATAGTGTGAGAAAGTGATGGGAATTTTAGAGTTTAATCTACTCTGGTGCAAAGACTGATGTACAACACTATGGAATATGTTAGAGCTATATACATTTATAGTAATAATAATGTGTGGCTGTGAAAGGGATGTAAGAGTGGAAGCCCCAGACAGATATGAATGGCTGTGTTCTCTGTGTTCTCTGTACAGCACTGAAAAACATGTCAGTTTTATAAATGTTTAATAATAATGTAATAATAAGAAGAAATTACACTTTGGAGTGTAAGCTCCTCTGGTGCAGAGACTGATGTGACTGGCTCAGTGTTCGCTGTACAGCACTGTGGAATGTGTCAGAGCTATATAAATGTATAATAAAAAAATGTGTGCAACTGTGGTGGGACATTGGAATGTTAGCTCTTGGTGCAGAAACTGATGAGATTTTGCTAAATTTTTATCATTTGAAAATAAACGTTTTTTTAAACAAAAAAAGCTTTGCACCAGAAACATGATTATAATGAACAGGGACAAATCAAAGAATAACATTTGTAGTCAAACCTAATACTTATTTACTCGAAAATTTGCATATTGTAATTCTTTTTATGAACCCTTTCATTCTCATTTTTGTACCATTTGTATATAAGCAGTCATAGGTGTGCACAGCCTATTGCATTAGGGTGTGCAATCCAAAGCTTAAACACACATGCGTGTACATCTATATTGTGTGTGTATATATATATATATATATATATATATATATATATATATATATATATAGCAGTAGAGCAGTAGGGCAATGGAGCAGTGGTCGATGTCATAAGGGCAGAGATTGGTGTCAGTTGTTTATTTTTATTATAATTACTTACCAATTTATTTATTTTTACAACAATAAAAAAAAAAGAATTGGGGTAATTTGGTGAAATGTGAGACCCCTGATGTCTCACTATTGAGTCAGAGAATGGGACTCACCAGTGCCTTTCTCTGCAACCAAGCAGCAGGAGAAATCTGTGCAGCACAGGGTGATTAGGATGTGCCCAGGCACACCAGGCTCACCCTGTGTGCACGCCTTTGTAAACGGTTTACATTTGTGTAGCATGGAATTAAAGTGCAGGGGTCATACTTTGGCAGCCTTGCCTTGGGTGTCAGAGGACCATGTCCTGGCACGCATTTTTAGATGTGTACTCACCCATTTCTTGGCGAGGTCTAGTATACTATGCCTTGTTACTCCAGGAAGAATGATCCCATCTAGAGGTGGAGTAGCCAGTTCTAGTTCTGTAAAGTTAAAATGTAATTAATAAAAAAATAAAAATGTAATTACTGGCAATACAAAAACAGAATGTGAAGGTTAGTGAGAATAAAATAATTCCTTCAAATTAACAATTGCTTTGCAGATTTTGAGACTGAGTTACTAAAAGAGAATCTCTACACAATGAATTGCATGAAAATTTCCTTTATTTTTTTAATCATATCAAAAGCAAATTCTTGTTTACTTATTTCATCTGCACATCACTGGGTATTCAAAGTGAACAGGAGTTTTCTTTTCACATGATCGGCTAGTTAAAGTGAGTATTTCCACAGTTTATTCTGTGAAGGTTTTCAACTCATTTAGTAAGTCAGCCCAGTTGTATATTGTATTCCCTATTTGTCAGCTGATTCCTCCAATGTGTCATCACTGGCTGTATCACCTGCTGGGTGACATATTTTATGAATGGGGAGCAGAGGACCGCCAGTTGTCACATTAGCTATAAATCCACCAGACTGGGAAAGCTGACACCGAGGGGCTGCAGAGCAAACCCAATACCAATGTGAGAGATCAGCAGTTGCATAAGGAAGATGATATGGAGATTTCTAGTAAAGGGAAGTGTATTTCACTCCTCTCCTGTCACGGCAGCATCTGAGAAAAAGTTAAATATATCTGTCCGCACACATACCACTTTTAACCAGGGCTGCTTTTAGAAATTATGGGGTCCCGTATATTCCTGACAGGACCCCCTCTCTCTCCAGAAAAGATCAAAACAATATGTTCACTAAAAATACACTAAAATCAGACATAACAAAATGTTCTAAATTCCTGCTAAATCTAAAAGATAAAACTCTATTGGGTAAATAAATAAAGCTCAGTGTGTAAATGAGGTCTGTTCTGTGAAGCCCTCAGAGGTTTGTTATAAAACTTTAGTGAACAAACAGCATAATAAAGGACAAGGAACACACCAGGCAGGTCAGGGATACAGTTGTGGAGAAGTTTAAAGCTGGGTTAGGTTATAAAAAACTATCCCAAGCTTTGAACATCTCACGGAGGACTGTTCAATCCATCATCTGAAAATGGAAAGAGTATCACACAACTGCAAACCTACCAATACATGGCTATCCACCTGAACTGACAGGCCAGGCAAGGAGAGCATTAATCAGAGAAGCAGCCAAGAGGGCCATGGTAACACTAGAGGAGCTGCAGAGACCCACAGCTCAGGTAGGAGAACCTGTCCAAAGAACAACTATTAGTCACGCACTCCACAAATCTGGCCTTTATGAAAGAAAGCCATAAGAAGTTGTGTTTGCAGAAACCATGAGGGGGACACAGCAAACGTTGAAGAAGGTGTTCTGCTCAGATGAAACCAACATTTAACTTTTTGGCCTAAAAGCAAAACGCTATGTGTGGCGGAAAACTAACACTGCACATCACCCTGAACACACCACCCCCACCGTGAAACATGGTGGTGGCAGAATCATATAGTGGGGATGCTTTTCTTCAGCAGGGACAGGGAAGCTGGTCACAGTTGAGGGAAGATGGATAGAGCTAAATACAGAGCAATCTTAGAAGAAAACCTGTTAGGCCACGTACATGCGATGGGTCCAAACCGATGAAAATGGACTAAAGTTCAGTTCCATCGGTCCAAACCGACCGTGTGTACGGCCCATCGGTCTGTTGTCCTTCGGACCAAAATTAGAGAACTTTAAAATCAAACCGATGGACTGCAAACCGATGGTTAGTACGTAAAAGCATCAGTTCAAAACCCGCGCATGCTCAGAATCATGTCAAAGTATGCTTGGAAGCATTGAACTTCGTTTTTTTCAGCACATTGTTGTGTTTTACGTCACCGCGTTCTGACACGATCGTTTTTTGAACTGATGGTGTGTACGCACATCAGACCATCAGTCTGTGAACCGATGATACTGAACTTCAGTCTGTTTTCATCGGTTTGGACTTATCGTGTGTACGCGGCCTTAGAGTCTGCAAAAGACTTATGCCCCGTACACACGATCACTTTTTGTGATGAAAAAAAATGACATTTAAAATGATGGTGTGTGGCCAAAATTTCATTTTATGTCTTCTAAAAAATGACCAAAAAAAAATTCGAACATGCTCAAATTTTTTATGTCATTTTTCAAAATGTCATTTTTTGTGTCATAAAAAATGATCGTGTGTGGGCAAAACTACGTAAAAAATGACGTTTTAAACCCGCACATGCCCAGAAGCAAGTTAAGAGACGGGAGGTAAAACTACCATTCATAATGGAGTAAGCACATTCATCACGCTGTAACAGACAAAAAAGCAGGAATCATCTTTTACTAACAAGTAACCATCTAAAAGCAGCCTCAAGGCAAATAGAACTTTCCCTTTAGAGTGCCATCACTTTGTTCATCATTTTCAAAAAATGATGGTGTGTACGCAACGTCATTTTTGAAAATGAAGTTTGAAAAATTTTCGTTTTTTTTCATGAAAAAAAATGACATTTTTTTCATCACAAAAAGTGATTGTGTGTACGGGGCATTAGACTGGGTTGGGGGTTCACTTTCCAGCAGGACAACGACCCTAAACATAGAGCAAGAGCTACAATGGAATTGTTTAGATCAAAGCATATTCATGTGTTATAATAGCCCAGCCAAAGTCCAGACCTAAATCCAATTGAGAATCTGTGGCAAGTTTTAAAAAATGCTGTTCACAGACGCTCTCCATTCAATCTGACAGAGTTTGATCTATTTTACAAAGAAGAATGGGCAAAAATGTCACTCTCTAGATGTGCAAAGCTGGTAGAGACATCTCCAAAAAGACATACAGCTGTAATTGCAGTGAAAGGTGGTTCTACAAAGTATTGACTTAGGGGGGCTGAATATTAATTCATGCCACACTTTTCACATATTTATATATAAAAAAAATGTTGAACATCTGACCAGCAGCAGAGGATTATAAGCTCCTCCTGCTTATACAGCCATAGATCGATTAAGAAAAATTAAATTACATTTTTTTTGTCATTAAAATAATTACAGTGCCATCATCCACATATAGAAATAGAAGGGAGAATGTAAATTAAAGCGGATGGCCCATACATTTTTTTTTTTAAAAGCCAGCAGCTACAAATATTACAGCTGCTGACTTTTAAAAATAGGACACTTACCTGTCCTGGAGTCCAGCGGCGTCCGCAGCAGAGGACAAGCGTTCGCTCGTCTCTCTGCTGCTCCCCCCTCCATCCATGGTGAGGGAACCAGGAAGTGAAGCGCTGCGGCTTCACTGCCCGGTTCCCTACGGCGCATGCGCGAGTCGCGCTGCGCCCGCTGATTGGCTCCCGCTGTGTGCTGGGAGTCGAGAGTTCCCAGCACACAACAGGAAGAACCCGTCTTTTGCCCGCGACTGCGGGCCGGAAGTGGGTGAAGATACCTGTCTTTAGACAGGTATCTGCACCCCCATCCCCCCTGAAAGGTGTCAAATGTGACACCGGAGTGGGGGAGGGTTCCGATCAGCGGATCTTCACTTTAGGATGGAGATCCGCTTTAAACCGTGTGTGTTTAGTATCACTTTAAGAACAGAGCCAACCAGAAAAAGCTGAGCAAAGCTTCTGTTCAAGTTTCCTTTACAGAAATAAATAACCTGCCTCCATTTTCATTTGTCCAATACAGGAAGAGGTTCATTGTCCCAACTTCGGTGATCTGCTCATCCTCCCCATATAACCAGAGGACCTGCTGACATCCGGCATCTTGAGCCTCATACTGAGCAAACATGGAGTTCCCATAATTCCTGGGGAGAAAACAGATAACGTACATCTATAAAGTCCAGCTCCAGATAAATCAGTCAATCACAAATACTGACCTGAAAACACAACAACTGACCGAAAGTCTATAGTTACATAGTACTCTAGGTTGAAAAAAGACACAAGTCCATCCAGTCCAACCCATCATGTGTGTAATTTTATGTCAGTATTACATTGTATATCCCTGTATGTTGTAGTCGCTCGGTTCAGGTGCTTATCTAATAATTAAAAAAAACTATGAATGCCCCCCCAAGCTGAAAACACTGCCTGTGCAAGGGAATTCCACATCCTCTCCACTCTTAGGCCTCGTACACACGAGCGGACAGATTTGTTCAAATCTGTCCGTCCGACAGATTTGAACAAATCTGTCTGCTGGGATTTTGGTTTGCTCGCGTGTACACACGAGCAAACCAAAATCCCCGCCAGCAGACGGCGCGCTGACGTGGCGGTGACGTGGCGGTGACGTGGCGGTGACGTTGACGCCGCCACGTCACCGCACCAGGAAGTAAAACACTTCCGCGCATGCGCCGAATCCATTCGGCGGCGGTGGTGCGGGGCGACATGTCTGCTGGTAAGTGTACTAACCAGCAGACATGTCGGGCGGACAGATTCCCACCCGATAGATTTCAAAGCATGCTTTGAAATCTGTCGGGTGGACAAATCTGTCTGCTCGGCCGTACACACGATCGGAGATGTCTGCTGAAACGTTCCATCGGACCGTTTTCAGCGGACAAATTTGATCGTGTGTACGTGGCCTTACAGTAAAGAACCCTCTAAGCAGTTTAAGGTTAAACCGACTTTCTTCTCATTTTAGTCAATGGCCGCGTGCCTTATTAAATTTCCTTACGCGGAAAAGTTTCATCCCTGTTGTTGGGTCACAACCAGTAAGGCATTTGTACATTGAGATCATATCCCCTCTCAAGTGTTCCTTCTCCAGAGAGAATAAGTTCAGTGCTCGCAATCTTTCCTGATAACTAAGTGTCATGGACCTGGAGATACCAAAGTGTTTCTACTTGACATCTGTTACACAGGAGAGGGTGGCTAATAAATCATAATTCATGTATTACATGAGATGGGACATTACTGATACGTGATTGCATGTGGACTCACAACCAATCAATAAGAATGACTGTTTCAATGCTTAAGAACAGACTATTGAAATGCTAAGTGAGCCGGCTTGTGAAAGACATTTCATTGTCCACTATGTGATAAGCCTGTTTAAAGCCTTTTGTTTATCAGATGTAAATATCTTCTGTTAGTTGAGAGTCCGTCTGTCTAAAGATGTGGGTTGAAAGACATACCATGTTCTATTGTGTGATGCCAATACTGTGTTGTAATTGATTAAGTCAAAAGGGTCTCTGCCCTGTCTTAAGGCTAACTCAACTCTTTAGACGGTCTCATTGTTCTGTGGCTGGCTATTGTGTACATTGATTACCCCCTGGAGCTTCTGTCTCAATACACATAACAGTACTTCTATTCAAACTATGGGACCAATCTCTGCTGCGTAATTTTCAAGTCCTCATTTGCATGGTTAAGGAGGATCTGAGTGAATATACTTTACAATGGACCAATAGGAAAGCGGTTGTTGGGGACGGGATGTTCCAAATGCTGTATAAAAGTGTGCTGTGTACTTTCAATAAATGAGTCCTGTTTGAACAAACATACAGCCTGCCTGGTGTTATGTTCTAAATGGATCCAAATGGCACATAGCTGTAGTTTGGATCCTGGAAACTTGGATGACTGGACCATCAGATGTTGCAATCTACAATCTGATCCAATAGAAGCAGAGGAGTGTCGGGAGAGCAGAACCGAGCAAGCAAGGGTCTCATCACACTAAGGTCCTCCAGTCCACATTCTGCAGAGAAGTTATTGCCCTGCTTAGCTTAGTATCGTCCGCAAATACAGAGATTGAGCTGTTTATCTCATCCTCCAGAACCCTGGGGGACCCCACTTTCCACCCCTGTCCATTCTGAGTACTCCCCATTTATCACTACCCTCTGAACTCGCCCCTGTAGCCAGTTTTCAATCCATGTACTCACCCTATGGTCCATGCCAATGGACCCTACTTTATACAGTAAACGTTTATGGGGAACTGTGTCAAATGCTTTTGCAAAATCCAGACACACCACATCTACGGGCCTTCCTTTATCTAGATGGTAACCCACCTCTTCATAGAAGGATAATAGATTGGTTTGGCAAGTTTTGTTCATGAATCCATACTGATTATTGCTAATGATACCGTTGTCATTACTAAAATCTTGTATAAAGTCCCTTATCATCCCCTCCAAGAGCTTGCATACAATTGATGTTAAGCTAACTGGTCTGTAATTCCCAGGTGTGTATTTTGGGCCTTTTTTAAATATTGGTGCTGCATTTGCTTTTCTCCAATCAGTTGGAGAAATCATGTTCCCTTTTCCACATTAAGCAGGGCTTGCAGAGTACTTCCACGTGTCTCTAAGCAGTTATGCTGTACTGTCTAACCTTCCCTCTACCTATGTGCACAAAACACTTCCAGAACGATCAGATCGTGGGTGAAAATATTTTTCTGCAGGGCCCAAGATGTGTGCTTAAAGGGGTTGTAAAGGTTTGTTTTTTATTTTCTAAATAGGTTCCTTTAAGCTAGTGCATTGTTGGTTTCCTAACCTTTTCCTTCAATTTCTCTTCTAAATGTTTTTTTTTTCCTTTGTTTTCTTTGTCTGAATTTCTAACTTCCTGTTTCTCCTCAGTGAGGTGTTCAGTAAGCTGTTCTAAATGACTTTCCACCGCTCAGATGATGGTGGAAAACGTACTGAGGAGAAACAGGAAGTGAGAAATTCAAACAAAGAAAAAAAATTTAGAAGGGAAATCGAAAGGAAAAGGTAAGTGATCCAACAATGCACTAGCTTAAAGGAACCAATTTAGAAAATAAAAGACAAACCTTTTTAACTGAATCCCAACTAGAGACATGTTTTTTAAATCTTTTTTAACTTTATACAGATGGGGGAAGGAATATTACCTTTGTCGGGTGTTTATTTGCGGCCTTTTTTATTTAATGGGATTTTCTGCAGTGGGGATACAGACTGCAACAAAGAAGTAATTACTTTTCTCAAGTATAACCAAAACTAGTAGAATTTTGTTTGAAATTATTTGTTTTGAAAACATTTGTTATATTTTCTAATCATTAGTGTTTCAAATTGATGTTTGTATTTAAAGTGGATGTCCGCTCAAAATTTTTTTTATTAAAAGCCAGCAGCTACAAATACTGCAGCTGCTGACTTTTAATATTAGGACACGTACCTGTCCTGGATTCCAGCGCCGTCCGCAGCAGAGGATGAGCGATCGCTCGTCACTCTGCTGCCCCCCAGCCATCCACAGTGAGGGAACCAGGAAGTGAAGCGCTGCGGCTTCACTGCCCGGTTCCCTACGGTGCATGCGCGAGTCGCGCTGCGCCCGCCGATTGGCTCCCGCTGTGTGCTGGGAGCCGAGTGTTCCCAGCACACAACGGGGGGGCGACGGGAGGTGACGACATGCCCGCATTCTGCCTGAGAATGCTGGGCCGGAAGTGGGTGCAAATACCTGTCTTTAGTCAGGTATCTGCAACCCCCTCCCCCCCGAAAGGTGTCAAATGTGACACCAGAGGGGGGGAGGGTTCCGATCAGTGTGAGTTCCACTTTAGGGTGGAGCTCTGCTTAAACCACACTGATGAACATTTTCTAAAGAGCAGGATGGAAACATTTTCCCAAACAAACACATTTCTAACTGTGAATGTGTTTTTTGATCAAAAAATTACATTCACTCCTAACTCAAATGTTAACCACTTGCTTACTGGGCACTTTTATCCCATTCCTGCCCAGGCCAATTTTCAGCTTTCAGCGCTGCCACACTTTGAATGAACATTGTGTGGTTATGTAACACTTTACCCAAACAACATTTTTAGCATTTTTTTTTTCACACACATAGAGCTCTCTTTTGGTGGTGTTTAATCACCACTGGGTTTTTTATTTTTTGCTAAATAAACAAATTAAGACCAAAACTTTTGAAAAAAACAAACAAAACAAAAACAAAGCTGTTTCATAGTTTGTTATAACATTTTGCAAACAGGTAATTTTTCTCCTTCACTGATGTGTGTTGATGAGGTGGCACTGATAGGCTATACTGATGGGCACTGATGGGCTGCACTGGTGGGCACCGATGAGGCAGCATTGATGGCCACTGATGAGGAGGCACTGATAGGCAGCACTAATGTGCACTGGTAGATGGCACTGGTAGGCTGCACTAATAGGCGACACTGATGAGAAGGCACCGATTGGCAGCACTAGTGGGCACTGATTGATAGCACTAGTAGGCACTGTTGGGAATGCACTGATAATCAGGACAGTGATAATCAATGCCTGGTTATCATTGTAGATGTCCCTTTTACACAAGCCGGTTTCTGGCTTTCTTCTCCTCTCCTCACGCTGCCAGCAAAAGGAAAAGAGTGCCAATAACCAGCTGTGATTGTACTGATTGGCTCTTTACCTCAATCTGTGATCAGCAGTGTCTGGAGGACACTGTGATCACAAAGCGCACTGCCTGCTCCCCACAATCACTGGAGGCCTCCCAGAACTAGCTGGTCATGCTGTAGCCGTGATTTGGCTGAAGCGTCGTTGGCAAGTGGTTAAAAGCCCAAAAAAATTTAAGTACTTTCATACAACATTCATCAAATCGAATGTACTGAGTATTTTTGTACAAATGTTGATACGTATATCTGTACAAACATTCGTTCTAGGATATACTAGTGTATGATAAATAAATTGTTCTATCCGAAGTTAGGCTTTAACATGAGACCATTCCAGGCCATGCATGATTATACAAGGAGCCTTTATAAAGGTATCTGGTCAATTTCAGACAAAGAATTGTCTGAAAACAAAGCTTTACTCGACTTACCAATTACCAACAGTACACACCTGATCACGGGTGTGGGGCAATTCAGGAAACAGCAATCACAGGTCAATTAGCTTCAGTATAAATCACACAAATAGGAAACATAAGGGGAATACAAAGACACTGAATTTCAAAAGAGCCAACCTCCCTAAACTACGACAAAGATATAAATTGGGATAAAATCTTAAGAACAAAGAACATGGAGGAGAGATGGGTTTGCTTTAACAGCATATTAAATAAGGGCATAAGCAAGTGCATCCCATTCAGAAATGAATTTAAAAGAGCAAACAAAAGTCCTGGATGGCTTAAATCCAATGTAAAAATGCATATAAAAGCAAAAGAGAAGACCTTCAAGAAATACAAGGCTGAGGGATCATCATCAGCATTCCAACTTTACAGAGAGTACAACAAGAAATGTAAGGGTGTAATTAGGGCAGCTAAGATAGAACATGAAAAAACATAGCAGAGGAGAGAAAAAAAAATTGTTTAAGTATATAAATAGTAAAAGTGGGAGGACAGACCTTATTGACCCCATAAAGAATGTCAAAGGGAATCTGGTTACTAAGGATGGAGAGATGGCAAAGTTATTGAAGTTATTCTTCTCCTCAGTCTTCACGAGGGAATCGGGGGGCTTCAGTAAACAAAACTGCAGTGTTTATCCTCATGACACATAACAGTAAGCACTCTCATGGCTAACAGAATTAGACTTGGAAAACTTAACATTAATAAGTCACCGGGACCAGGTACTTGCACCTGAGGGTCCTTAAGGAACTCAGTCAAGTAATTGCCAGACCATTGCTTCTAATTTTTACTGACAGTCTACTGACTGGAATGGTACCAGCTGATTGGAGAAAAGCCAATGTAGCACCAATATTTAAAAAAGGGCCAAAATACATCCCTGGGAATTACAGACCAGTTAGCCTAACATCAATAATATGCAAGCTCTTGGAGGGGATGATAAGGGACTATATACAAGATTTTAGTAATGAAAACTGTATCATTAGCAGTAATCAGCATAGATTCATGAATAATCATTCTTGCCAAACCAATATACTAACCTTCTATGAGGAGGTGAGCTGCCATCTAGATAAAGAAAGGCCCGTAGACGTGGTGTATCTGGATTATGAAAAAGCATTTGACGCAGTTCCCCATAAAAGTTTACTGTACAAAGTAAAGTCCATTGGCATGGACCACAGGGTGAGTACATGGCCTCACCTAGAGTATGCTGTCCAGCTCTGGGCACCAGTCCTCAGAAAGGATGTACTGGAAATGGAGCGAGTACATAGAAGTGCAACAAATATTAAAGGGACTGGACGATATTAGTTATAAATAAAGGTTACGAGCACTGAACTTATTCTCTCTGGAGAAGAGACGCTTGAGAGGGGATATGATTTCAATTTACAAATACCATACTGGTGACCCCACAATAGGGATAAAACATTTCTGAGGAAGCAAGTTTAATAAGACACATGGAGACTCGTAATAAAATTAGAAGAAAAGAGGTTTAACCTTAAACTGCGTAGAGGGTTCTTTACTGTAAGAGCGGCAAGGATGTGAAATTCCCTTCCAAAGGTGGTGGTTTCAGTGAGGAGCACCGATAGTTGAACAAAAAAATTAGATAAGCACCTGAACAATCACAACATACAGGGATATACATTGTAATACTGACATATAATCACACACATAGGTTGGACTTGATGGACTTGTGTCTTTTTTCAACCTCACCTACTATGTATATGGTGTATGGAGGTTATTGTGACAATTTAGGGTAGACACTACAGTGAGTTACAAAGTAATACGCACCCTCCAACCTTGCTGTCTCCGGTGCCTCCCTTCCAGGCGCGGACATACTTTGGATTGGCCCACAGTGACACTGGACTAAAAGCCCCACTTTGGAAATACGCCCCGACCGGACTGAGGATGACATAGAGCATGGCCTTGGACGGTCTCTTTACACCTAGAGAGGGCTGCAAACATAAGAAAATTTCTAATTTCACATGAAATAAAGGAGTAATGACATATACAGAAGCCAAGCCCAGATCAACGATCAGAGTTTATCTATTAAAACTGATCTCCAGCCTTCCCTTCAGTCTTGCACAGTTATACAGGCTCCTCTCCTGTACTGAAATTGCTTACTCTGATTTCACTTCACACTGCGAGCTTCTCTCAATGTGCATTATGCCATGTACATATGATCGGTTCGTCTGATAAAAACGGTCTGATGGACTGTTTTCATCAGACGAACCGATCGTGTGTGGGCCCCACCGGATTTTTATCCATCGATGAAAAAACTAGGAACTTGTTTTATAATTATCTGATGGTTAAAAACCGATCGTCTGTGGGCACGTCAATCAGTTAAAAATCCACGCATGCTCAGAATCAAGTCGACGCATGCTCGGAAGCATTGAACTTCATTTTTTTCAGCATGTCGTTGTGTTTTACGTCACCGCGTTCTAACACGATCGGTTTTTTGGTGTGTAGGCAAGACTGATGAAAGTCAGCTTCATCGGATATCTGATGAAAAAATCCATCAGACTGTTTTCATCGGATGAACCGATCGTGTGTACAAACTGCATGTAGAGCTCCTTTCCTGGCTGTAGGACATCCATCATCATCTAACCGTTTCCTCCTCAGCCTGATTGTCCCTGGCCCACCTCTTTAATTCATTGGATTTTAGTTCTATCAATCATGGAGACTCAGCATCATATGTGGGTGTTATCAACATGCAGATACAATCTACCTAGTAATGGCCACTACTCCAGACTGACATTCACCAATTAAGGCATTTTTGGTATTTGGTGAAATCACTGAATCTAAATAAGGTATGTAATGATAATGGAAAGATTTTATTAAAAAAAAATCTGTTTGTTGTGACCACTATTGTCAAAGTATTAAAATATTACAGCTGTTACAACAGCAGGAAGCTAGAGAAAATCTTCCAATGGGGGCACCTGCTCCAGTGAGAACTATCTAAGACATGGTTTCCCCTCACTATGCAGAGCTCTCACTTCCTTTTGTGTTTCTGGAACAGGAAGTAATGTGAAATCCCCCCAGCAGGACACTGTCAGGGGATCTAAGCACTGCTTTATCCAAAAAAAAATAAAAAAAAAATAACTATGTTTCCATGTGCAGTTAACAGAAATCTGATAGTTGCTAAGGTTTACTGCATCAGAGCAATTTTTTTAGACACTACTGTAAATTTAATGATCAGTTGCTAGTAAATATAAAATAGTTTTAGTGGCTAGATAAAAGCAACACAAAAAGAAAAAGAAGAGAAGTGAGTTCTTATCAGTCATGCAATGCTCATGGCAATGATCCTGTACAGTCTAACTATACACTAACCATATCTGCCAATCAGATTGGGATCTCACCTCAGTGCTCATAAAGATGGGGCGGACGTACAGACTGGCATCGGTGGACTTTGGCACCCACTCTCTGTCTATGTCGATCAATTTCTTGATGCATTCCAGAAGTTCCTTCTTTTCGAAAGGCTGAAAACACAAATTGCATTCAGAATAAAGTTCTTTAGGAAGGATGACATTTTCCTGCGCACAGCTTACTTCATGTCAGCAATCCCATAAAACTGATACTTCAATGTTTGGTAGATACTGAAGAATGTAACAAGTTGAAGGACTTGCATTTCTTCTGGTCTCCATTGATAAAATCCAGTTGATGAATTTCTGGCTCTACACATTTCCCAGGTCTGCACAACTGCTGTGTCTATTGTAAAGGGTTCCCACCATCCCTGTGCCAAATTACCAAGTCTGCACAGTTGCTTTGCCTTTATATGAGGGCTTTCCACCATCCTTGTGCCGAGTTCCTGGGCCTGCACAACTGCTGTGCCCAGGGCCGCCATCAGGAATTTTGGGGCCCCTTACACAGCTTCTGCCATGGGCCCCCTGGAGCAGAGAACCGGGGGGGGGGGGTGCTGCCGCATGGAATTGAGAAGCGGGGGGGGGCTGCTGGGGTGCGAGTTGAGAAGCGGGGGGGCCCTGAAGAAATAAAGAATAAATATAAAAAAGGGGGTAGCCATTCGGGGCCTTGGGGACCTCTATGCCCTTTAATAAAAAGAGAGAATATATATATATATATATATATATATTTATTTTTTTTTTAAAGGGTGGTTGCCAACTGGGGCCCCGGGGACCTTATTTTTTTTTTTTTTATAAAAGGAAATTACAAAAAAAGGGGCTTTCCATTCGGGTCCTCTGGGCCCTTTAATAAAAAGAAACCTCTGGGCCCTTTAAAAAAAAAGAAATAAACATTTATATAAATAAAAATAAAAAAAACCAAGGGGGGTTGCCTTCCAGGGCCCTGGGGACCTCTGGGCCCTTTAATAAAAATACATCTATATATTTAAAAAAAAAAAAATATAATATAAAAAAGAAAAAAAAATATATAAAAAAGGAGGATTGTCATCCGGGGGCCCTGGGGACCTCTGGGCCCTTTAATAATATATATATATATATATATATATATATATATATATATATATATATATATATATATATATATATATATAAAAATAAAAGAAATAAAAAAATATATAAAAATTATATATTTTTTTTATAAAAAAGGGGGGTTGTCATCTGGGGCCCTGGGGATCTCCAGGTCCCTGTGGACCTCTAAAAAAAAAATAAAAGAAAAAAAATTGGCCCTTTAATAAAAAATAAAAGAAAAATATATTAAAACAATATATTTTTTTATAAAAAATAAAATAAAAATGAGGGGGTTGCCATCTGGGGCCCTGGTGGCCTACGGGCCCCTAGACCCCTAAAAAAATGGCCCTTTAATAAAAAATAAAATAAAAATATATTAAAAAATATATTTTTTTTATAGAAAATAAATAAAAAAAGGGGGGTTGCCATCCAGTGCCCTGGGGGCCTCCGGGCCCCTGTGGACCTCCGAACCTCTAAAAAAAAAAAAAAAGAAAAAAATTGGCCCTTTAATAAAAAAAAAAATATATATATATTAAAAAAATATATTTTTTTATAAAAAAAAATATATTTTTATAAAAAAATATATTTTTTTATAAAAAAAAAGAAAAAAAGGACTTGCCATCTGGGGCCCTGGTGGCCTCCGGGCCCCTGGGGACCTCCGGACCTCTAAAAAAAAGAAAAAAATTGGCCCTTTAATAAAAAATAAAAAATATATTAAAAAAATATCTTTTTTTATAAAAAAAATATATTTTTTTTATTAAAAAAAGGGCTTGCCATCCAGTGCCCTGGGGGCCTCCGGGCCCCTGTGGACCTCCGAACCTCTTAAAAAAAAAATAAAAGAAAAAAATTGGCCCTTTAATAAAAAATAAAATAAAAATATATTAAAAAAATATATTTTTTTATAAAAAAATATATTTTTTTATAAAAAAAAAGAAAAAAAAGGGTGGCCTCCGGGCCCCTGGGGACCTCCGGACCTCTAAAAAAAAAGAAAAAAATTGGCCCTTTAATAAAAAATAAAAAATATATTAAAAAAAAATATTTTTTTATAAAAAAAATATATTTTTTTTATTAAAAAAAGGGCTTGCCATCCAGTGCCCTGGGGGCCTCCGGGCCCCTGTGGACCTCCGAACCTCTTAAAAAAAAAATAAAAGAAAAAAATTGGCCCTTTAATAAAAAATAAAATAAAAATATATTAAAAAAATATATTTTTTTATAAAAAAATATATTTTTTTATAAAAAAAAAGAAAAAAAAGGGTGGCCTCCGGGCCCCTGGGGACCTCCGGACCTCTAAAAAAAAGAAAAAAATTGGCCCTTTAATAAAAAATAAAAAATATATTAAAAAAAAATATTTTTTTATAAAAAAAATATATTTTTTTTATTAAAAAAAGGGCTTGCCATCTGGGGCCCTTGGTGGCCTCCGGGCCCCTGGGGACCTTCGGACCCCTAAAAAAAAAAAAAAAAAAAATTTTTTTTTTTTTTTTTTTTTTTTTTAGTGTGGTTCCCATCCGGGCCCCTGGGGACCCCCGGGCCCCTTACAGGTGTAATGCCTGTACCCCCCTGATGGCGGCCCTGGCTGTGCCCACCATGAAGAGTTTTCCCTGTGCTGTGTTTCCAGGCATACACACCTGCTGTGCCCATTACAATGGGTTCCCACCATCCCTGTGCCAAATTACCAAGTCTGCACAGTTGCTTTGCCTTTATATGAGGGCTTTCCACCATCCTTGTGCCGAGTTCCTGGGCCTGCACAACTGCTGTGCCCACCATGAAGAGTTTTCCCTGTGCTGTGTTCCCAGGTATACACACCTGCTGTGCCCATTACAAGGGGTTCCCACCATGCCTGTGCTCAGGACCGATCCGAGGGTCACAGATGTCTGGGTGCAGAAATATTTCTGGCACCTCCACATGGACGTGGTCATCCTACTAATTGCTCCCCTTTAGCCAAGGTTCACACTGGGCTGCGGGAATGAACGCGCACAATTTCACTCCCGCTTGTCAGTCCTGATTTCACTTGTCAGTCCAGGTTTCTGCACAAATGTCAATGTAAATCGTGGGCCGAAATCGCAAAAAGTAGTACAGAAACTACTTTTTGAAATTGGCGCAGCGCCGCAGATGCGGTGTCTCACCAAAATCGCATGTCAAAATGCACCAGTGTGAACCAGGGCATATACATGATTTCAATGGCACAACACCTAAAGTTAATCCTCAACAGCTTATTACCAGTAATTCTAAACATTTGAGTTTACAGTTTTACTATATGTAATAATGAGTTACTTTAAAAAGCACACAAGGATCACTCTAAATTCAGCATCAGAAGGAACAAGTTGCAATGACTGGGGGCCCCTCCTGCACCTTGTTTCTATGCAGGATCTGATATGTGGGGCCCCCCTGTCCCCGGGGTGTCTGCACACATATGTTGGTCTGTGTAGAGGAGTGATGCCGGGAGTGCTGAGTGTGTCGGCCCAGGGCCCCTTTCCTCAGGCTGCCTATATTGATTGTGCAGAGTGGGGCCCAGGCCCCAGGCCGCTCAATTCTCAGTGCCCATTATTGCAGCCTTATCAGTGCCCATCAAATGCAGCTTGATCAGTGCCCATCAAATGCAACCTGATCAGTGCCCATCAAATGCAACCTGCTCAGTGCCCATCAATGCAGCCTGACCCGTGCCAATCAATGCAGCCTTATTAGTGCCCATTAAATGCAGCCTTATCAGTGCCCATTAATACAGCCTGATCAGTGCCCATCAATGCAGCTTGATCAGTGTCCATCAATGCAGGACAGGTGCACTGGGGTGACACCCCTACCTGACATCCCCCCCCCCCCCCCCAATGTGTGGCACTCGGGCGAAGCATCGCCCGTTGGCACGGACACCGTCCCCTGTGATTTCTCTGCCTCTCCTCCCTTCCTTTCACTTACCGACTCTCCATCCACTCCCCTCCGCAGGTCCTACACACCTACAGCAGGCTGATCCTGGGCGTCACAGTATGTGTCATATAAACTTAAAGGGTCACGGCACCAGGCCACTTGAGCTGTGGTGCCTCCCCACCTCTGTCTCAGCTTGCAGCGCCTAGGCGCAGTGCACCTTGTGCACCTGCCCTGGATCGCCCTGCCTATGCTGATTTCCTGGCTCTTCACCCCTGCTGTGCTTATTATGAGGGGTTTCTAGCATCCCTGTCCTGAGTTCCCGTGTCTGTACACCTGCTACACCTATTATGAGGGGTTCCCACTATCTCAGTCTGATCGGAAGACAGTAGAAATTTCTAGTCAATAGCAACAAATTGTTTGGGCAAAAAGGTCAGTTCTCCTCACTGGGAATCTGACTGTTAGTAACATCCTGATCTTAGCAAGTACACATTGGGCCAGATCCACGAAGCCCGGCGTAAGTGTCTGCTTGGCGTAGCGTATATCATTTACGCTACGCCGCCATAAATTAGAATGGCAAGTGCCATATTCACAAAAGCACTTGCGTCCTAAGTTATGGCGGCGTAGCGTAAATGGGCCGGCGTAAGCCCGCGCAATTCAAATGGGGAAGACGTGGGCGTGTTTTATTTAAATTATTCGTGACCCGACGTAAATAACTTATTTTTTTACTGCGCATGCGTCGTTCGTGGAGGTATCCCACTGCTTTTGACGCGAATGTAACTTACGCAAATCCCTATTCACGAACGTATTACGCAAACAACGGAAAATTTGATGCTGTCCCGACGTCCATACTTAACATTACGTACGCCTCCATACAGCAGGGGTAACTTTACGCCAGACATACGCTTACGCAAACGACGTAAAAACACGTACGTTCGTGGATCGGCGTATCTAGCTCATTTGCATATTCAACGTTGAAGCGCCCTTAGCGTCCAGCGTAAATAGGAAACTTTAGGACGACGGCGTAAGACAGTGTTTCTACGCAAAAAAAAACGGCGTATCTTGTTTTGTGGATACAATACAATGATACGCCGGCGCAGATTTGAAGTTACGGCGGCGGATCTGAAGATACGCCGCCGTAATTGTTTGTGGATCTGGCCCATTGTGTGTGGATGTGTACATTCCCTGGCACACTCCTTGGGTTGCACATGAGTGCAGTAAACATAATTTATACCCCAGAACTGATGTCCTTCTGAGGCCAGCCTGACCAGAATAAGAATTTACTACTAGGAGCCCTTTAGGGGCTATAACAGGGCAAAAACCGGCACCCATTAGTACAATAAACTGACATTTTTTACATTCTCTGAAAGTCCTTACAGTCACACAATTGTCAGTAACTAGTCTAATCTGTCTACTGGTTTATAAGACTTTCTAATGTGCCTCCAGCTAATGCTGGGAGAGTCCTTGACTGCAACATAACACTTTTTTGTTCTCATGTACCGGCAGAGTCATTCTGACAGCAGAGCGCAGCATTCGATCCATGTTCAGTTGTGGTCGAAACAATCGGATCTTCCCATCCACACCACGGTAAGCCTTCATTCCTTCAAACAGCTGAAGGAGAAAAGATACAAATTATTACAATGTCATACAATGCATGGGATACAATGTGCCGTAAAGATATTACATTGATTTAAAGCTAAACTCCAACCATTCCTTCAGTCTGGAGCTACAAATCCTGCTGACACTTAATAAAAAGGACACTTACTTGTCCATGGGATCCAGCGTCGTCCTTGCCTGGGCTAGTTCTTCACTAGTCTTCGGGCCTCTGCCGCCGGCATCTTTAGTGTGGGAAGCTGGCTGTGACAGCTTGTGGCTTCAAAGTTGGCTTCCTACTGCGCATGCACAAGCTGCACTGCACTTTGTGAATGGACCCACAGCCTTCTAGGACCTGTGATGTGTCCCAGAAAGGTACAGGTAAAGAGAGAGGAGAATGAACTTCTGCTCGGATCTCCTAGGCCAGTGATGGCGAAGCTTTGCACCCCAGATGTTTTGGAACTATATTTCCCATGATGCTCATGCACTCTGCAGTGTAGTTGAGCATCATGGGAAATGTAGTTCCAAAACATCTGGGGTGCCAAGGTTCGCCATCACTGTCCTAGGCAATCCAGATAGAAGTGGGAGTGGGCACCAGTCAAAATGAGGTACTCTCTCTCTCCCTCCCTCCCCCTCCAAAAAAAAAAGATATACCGAATGTGGTAGAGGCAAAGGGAAGAGGACTTAAGACAGAACTTCCGCTCTTGGGTAAGTGGAACTAAAGTTCCACTGTTGTTGGCTGTGAATAGGCAGGATTTTCATTGCAGAAGAGATATGCAATGTATGTTCTACGAAAAATTAATTTACTTGCTTGCAGGAGCGGACTGACCATTTGGGCACGTGGGCACTGCCGAGGGCCCCATGCCACTAGGGGGCCCCATCAGAGTTGCCTCAGTAAAACCAGGGACAGTATGTTTTTTTACACCTGTCCCTGAAATGTCCACCCCTACTTATTTGTTTACAGCACCCAACACCCCCCCCCCCCCCTATCAAAAGAAAACTCAGCTGAGCTTACAGCAGCTGGCCAGTGTCCCGGAATGACAGCCTCCAGTGAAGCCCGGAGTGACAAAACAGAGGAGGATAACGCAGGGCTGGCATGACTGGGGTGGAATCAGGGGCAAGAAGGGTTAAAGAAGGAGGAGGTGCCTTCAGGGGAGTGGCTGTAGGATTAGCCAGGAGAAGGGGAGGAGTGCCATATATGGGGGGGGGGGCGGAGTCGGCGCCAAAAGCTCAGGCAGAAGTGAGGGAGACACAAGGAAGCAGTTTTTCCTCTGCTCCCTGAAGTTAGACCATGGACATTGATACGCTTTTGGCGCGGCTGCGGGCCGCGGCGGCGAATCGGGAACCAGGATGGCTGGAGGAACAGGTGGGGGGCCTGATCGAGGATGTGGCGGGGGGGTCTCGGGAGGGATCGCGGACACCACGCGCTCGACGGTCGCACCCGCCGGAGCGTTATTCGCCGACCCCCACCGCCAGGGCCCAGCGGCACAGTCGGAGCCCACAAGGGGACCCGTCGCCCCCCCCGGCCAAGCGAACGCATGCTTTGGCTGGGGGTGATGGTGGACGGCATCCGCCGCCCAGCCTGGGCCCAGTGGGCGGGGCTTCGGGCAGCAATGGCGCCCGGACCCCAGCCACGCGTCGGAGCAGCATGGAGCAGCCGATCCCCCCCCAGAGCGTGGGGACGGCGGGGGGGGGATCCCAGCGCACAAAACGCGGGGCAACAGCCGGAGGGTCCTCCAGGATCGGGGCCGCCGGTTCCCAGGCAGGGGGGAGGCCGGAGTCCCCAGAGCGGAGGCCCAGTCGGGGCTGCAGAGCAGCTGAGACACCCACGGCCGGGACCAAGGGTAGAGGACGATCCGCCGGGAGGCTGGGATCCACGGCCTCCAGGCCTCCTGCGCCTGGGAGGCAGACGTCGCCAGTGTCGCCGGCCTCGGAAGATCCATCCGGGGATGAGGGATCAGAAGCGGAGGAAGTGTCGCCCACGGTGGAGCTGCCGGTATCGGCTGTGAGGGACGTGCCCGGCCAGCCTGGTAAGACACCTTTCAATTCTAATAATGAATTTGCTACTGCTTTGTGTGCACTGTTAGGGGTTGGGGGTGGGGGTCCTTCTGGGTTGCCAGTTAATGTTTTACCCACTGTGAGGTCGCCGACCGGGGGCCCCGGGGTGGCGGGGGTTTCGCCTGCTGCCCAGGGTTCCCCTGGTGGGATGCAGGATTTGTTGGGTGGGTTGCAGGACCTGTTGCACCGTTTCGTTGGGGGGGGTACTCCGCCGCAGGCGGCACCATGGGTGGGAGGCCCAGCTGGGGGGGGGGCCCCTGTAGATGGGGGGGCGCATGCCCCGGCTGGGGTGTCACCGGATGGTGGGGCTAGCAGTGACGCAGGGGGTGAGAAAACGGGGGGGGTCAGGACAGACGTGGTAAGGATGGATGATTCTGCAAAAGGTGAGGTATACGTTTGCTATGAGGGGCCGCTGGGGGCCCACCTGAAGCAGGAGGTCAGGGATAAGATCGAAAAAGGTGAGTACGTGGAGATTTTTTCCCTGTTGCCATTAGAAAAATTTAATTTAGATAGGGTGAAGCCGGATAGTTCAAAAAAGGATGATGAGGAGAGGAGGCGATACAGGTTGATTCCCCGGACGTTCAGCAATTGGTTGCAGGCATTTGCTATCATGGCCAGCGTTATAGGTGAAAAAAGCCCGGAACACTGTTCTGCGCTTTTTGGTTATATGGACGCCATTGGGGAAGCTTATCGGGTTTATGGGGGGACGGGGTGGTTGAGGTACGACGAGCAATTCCGCCAGCGGCGGGCTGTGCGTCCTACATTGCGATGGGATCACAAGGACATCGTCCTGTGGATGCGGATGATGTCCGCGCCCCGGACGAGTACTCCGTTTTTTCAGGGCGGGGCCGGGGGTACACCCACCTCTGGATCGCCGGCCGGAAAGAGATGGGGTGTGTGTTGGCAGTACAACGAAAGTTCCTGCAAATTCGGGGGTACATGTCGTTTTAAACACGAATGCTCCGGATGCGGGGGGAATCACCCCCTGTCCCGCTGCTTCAAAAAAGGTAAACGGACGGGGGATGCTGCTAAAAAAGGGGACAACGCCGGTGAAGGGGGAAAGGATGGAGCCTTTTCTAAGTAGGTACCCTGACAGGGCCGCGGCGCGGCTGCTCGCGGCCGGGTTTTCCGAGGGTTTTGTCATTCCCTGTTCTTTGTCGAAGGTGCCTCCCTTGGCTAGGAATCTGCGGTCTGCCTTGGAGAACCCGGACGTGGTGTCGGCAAAATTGGCAAAGGAGGTTGAGTTGGGTAGAATGGCGGGTCCGTTCACAGAGATGCCATTGCCGGATTTGGTGGTGTCGCCTCTGGGGGTGGTTCCCAAGAAGGAGCCAAACAAGTTTCGCCTCATTCACCACCTGTCCTTTCCAAGAGGGGGGTCGGTGAACGATGCAATCGATCCGGAGGCATGCACGGTATCCTACACGTCATTTGACGCGGCGGTGCGGTGGGTGCGTCGGTACGGAAAAGGGGCTTTGATGGCAAAAGCGGACATCGAGGCTGCGTTCCGTCTGCTACCAGTACACCCTGACAGTTTCCGACTGTTGGGCTGTCGGTGGCAAGAGGGGTTCTACGTGGATCGCTGCTTGCCAATGGGCTGCTCGATCTCGTGCGCACTGTTCGAGACATTTAGTTCCTTCTTGGAGTGGGTGGTCAGGGATGTGTCTGGCTCAGACTCCGTCATTCATTGCCTGGATGACTTCCTGTGCGTGGGCCCTCCGTCATCCAGGGTGTGCGCAATTTTGCTGGCAACATTGCAGCACATGGCTGATAGGTTCGGGGTGCCTCTGGCGGCCGACAAGACGGAGGGCCCAGTCACAGCATTGAGTTTCTTGGGAATCATGATTGATTCCGAGGCGATGGAGTGCAGGCTACCGGTGGATAAGGTGGAGAACCTTCGGCTGGAGATTCGGGAGATGCAGGGGCGGGACAAGGTTCAGCTACGGGCCTTGCAGTCTTTGCTGGGCAAGCTGAATTTTGCTTGCCGCATCATTCCCATGGGCAGGGTTTTCTGCCGACGGCTGTCGGCAGCTACAGCAGGTGTTAGAGCTCCAAAGCATTACATCCGTATAACAAGGGAAATGAAGGCTGATTTGCAGGTGTGGCATACGTTTCTAGAAACGTACAATGGGAGGGCTATGTGGATGTCTGGGCCCGTCAGCAACTTTGACTTGGACTTGGCCACGGATGCGGCCGGGTCCACGGGCTATGGGGCTTTCTTTAATGGAAGATGGAGCGCGGAAGCGTGGCCAGAGTCCTGGGTGTCAGCAGGTTTTGTTAGGAACCTTGTGCTGCTTGAACTATTCCCGGTAGTGGTGGCGATAGAGTTGTGGGGGGCGGAATGCAGAAATCTGAAGATCAGGTTGAACTGTGACAACATGGGTGTGGTGGAGGTCATCAATCGGGTTTCCGGCTCCTCATTGCCGGTGATACGACTGCTGCGCCACCTCGTGTTGCGCTGTTTACAGTGGAACATATTTCTGTACGCAGTGCACATACCGGGGGTAGAGAACGGACTCGCTGATGCTTTGTCTCGATTCCAGTGGGACAGGTTCAGGGAGCTGGCCCCAGGGGCGGATGCAGTCGGGGTCCCTTGCCCGGGGTGGATGTGGGGACTTGCGTTGGAGTAGCAGCAAATTGGATCAGGAAGTCGGTGAGTGGGCAGACATGGACCGCATATTCTAAGGTATGGGAAGAATGGGATGGTTTTAGACGGCTGGCGGACGCTGGGCTGGGGGAGAAGGAACTGGGCTGGTTGGTAATGTACTTTGTGGTGAGGCATATGGAGAAGGGCGTGTCGGTGTCGTCCTTGGAGAAAAAATTAGCGGCCTTGGCATTTTTGTTCAAACTAGAGGGGCGGGAAGATTTCACAAAAATGTTCTGGGTAAAACAGGCGGTTAAGGGATACAAAAAAGGGCGACAGTGCAGGGATGCGCGGAGACCAGTGTCGTTTTCTATTCTTTGTAGGATTTTTGAAGTGGTGGGGGAGGTTTGTTCATCGCGGTACGAAATACAGCTGTTTCGGGCGGTTTTTTCGGTCGCATTTTTTGGGGCGTTTCGGGTGGGGGAAATAGTCAGTCCTTCAAAGCGGATGGCCGGGGGCCTTTTGAGGGAGGACGTCAAGTTGGCAGAGGACAAGGTGAGTTTTCGGCTGCGGCGGTCTAAGACAGACCAAAGAGGTAGAGGTGTAGACGTAGTGCTATATCCGCTGCCGGGTTCTGAAGTGTGCCCGGTGCGGGTGGTAAGGGAATTTCTGAAAGGACGGCCAGCGGGTGGTGGGCCGTGCTGGATACATGAGGATGGTTCTTTTCTGTCACGTTTTCAATTTATAGCGGTATTTAGAAAATGTCTGCAGAAGGCGGGGTTGGACGAGGGATTGTTTGCCTCGCACTCCTTCCGTATCGGGGCGGCGACTGAGGCGGCCCGGTGCGGGTTGGATGAGGCGGCAGTGAGAAGGATTGGGAGATGGGAATCGAGGAGATTCCGTTCTTATGTGCGCCCGCATATGGTGGTGGAATAACAGGGTTGGGGGGTGCATTGACTGACATTCCAAAATGGGATTGTGGGGGGATGAATGTGGTTAGTCATGCTTGCTGTTTTGTTTTTCAGATGGAGAGCAGGCGTGCCTCGTGTGGATTATGGGGCATTCATACGTTTGTAGGGGGGCCCGTAGAGCGGATGCCAGGCCGGGGGGACGGCAGTTGGGCATTTCTAGGCGGGAGGCGACGATCAGGTGGTTGGGCATCCCTGGGATGGGTTGGCGCAGGGTGCTGCCGGAAGTGCAGCGCTACGCTCAGCTCGACAGACCTCCGGACGTGCTACTGTTACACGTCGGGGGGAACGACCTGGGGATTCGGCCCATAGGGGACTTGATGTCCGCAGTCAAGGCGGACGTATTGACATTGCGGGCATCTTTCCCAAAGATGCTGATTGTCTGGTCTGACATTGTTGCGCGAACCACGTGGCGCATGGCACGGTCAGTCGACAGGGTTAATAAGGGGAGGGTGAAAGTGAACAAGGTTTTGGGGAGGTTTGTGGCTCAGCACGGGGGTTTGGTGGTGCGGCACAGGGAATTGGAGATTAATGTGGGTATGTACCTACTCGGTGATGGTGTTCACCTAACTGATGTAGGTACAGATTTGTGGGTGCTAGGCCTGCAGGAAGGGATTCAGAGGGCCCTGCGGGTGTGGAGGGGCCTGTAAGGAAAAGGGAATTTTCCTTCCGGGCTGTGGCGGTGTTCTTGGTCTTGATGGTGAAAGTTAACGGAAAATGGAAATGATTGGGAGGCTCATCGGTGGGATGGGCTCCTTATGGGGTTATTGTGGTGGAACGGTGTCCGCTACAATACGGTGACGGTGCACTGCGGTGTTAAAAGGGGTGTCTCAGAGCTGGAGTCGGCTGGAGGCCTGGGTATGGTGATGGTACGCAGTGCTGGTGGTGAAGAAAAGGTTAATGGGGGATTACCGTCAAGACCAAGTAGGACTGGTGTTAAAAAATTAATAAAAATGTTGGGTATTTATATTGTTAATAAGTATAGTGGAATTGTTGGAAATTCCTAGCACCAAAAAGTGTGGTAAAAGTTTTGGTTAATTATTTAATTTTTGGTTACAAAATAAATGGCTGTTGTGGCCAATTTTATTCCAATTCTACTGTGTCGGTCTCGTTTACTGGGTTAGGGGGCTTGAGGGGGGGGGGAAAGGGGGGGGGGGTGGTTTAAAAGGTATGGATATGGGGGGTAGGTTTAAAGTATGGATATGGGGGTGGAGTAGGTTTAAAGTGATGGGAGCCCATTGAAACTACGCTAGTCATGCGCTGGAGTGACATCATCACACCAGTCAATGAAGTTGACCAAATACCAGCACACAGGAGAAGATACCAGCACCGGCAAGGAATGGGGCTATTGAAGGAAAGGTAGTATAAACTGCCTTTAGTTCTGTTTTAAACAATTGTACAGGCTTCTCTTCTATACTGAAATTGCTTACTCGGATTTAACTGCACACTGTGAGCTTCTCACAATGTGCATTAGAAGCTGCAGTAAGTCAGATAAAGCCCGTCTTATCTTCTGGCTGGAGGATGTCCAGCATCATCTGGCACTTTTCCCTCAAGCCTGGCTGTTCTTGAACCACCTCTTTTATTTATTTTAATCATGAAGGCTAAGGCCCCTTTCACACTACCGCAACTTCAAAGTCGCGCAATTTTGCTGCGATATTACCGCCATTGCAGGGAGACTTGAGGTCTATGAATCTGAACTCGCATGATAGTCTGACCAAAGTAGTGCAGGACCTACTTTGAAGTTGGCACGACTTGAAGTCGTACAGATATGAATGGTTGTCATTGGAAATCATGGGGAACGACTTGTCATGCTACTTTGCAGTCCCAAATCGTGGGAAAAGTTTTACAAGTGTCAAAGGGGCTTTAGTGTGAGATACAATTTACACAAAGAAGAATTTTAAATAAAACATTTGGGCCCAGATTCACGTACCTGGGCGCATCTTTGTAAGGGCGTAGCGTATCTTCTTTACGCTACGCCCCAACTTAGTCAGGCAAGTGCTGTATTCACAAAGCACTTGCGTCCTAAGTTACGGCGGCGTAGCGTAAATGGGCCGGCGTAAGCCCGGGTAATTCAAAATAGGCTTGGAGTGGGCGTGTTGTATGGTAATCAACCATGACCCCACGTAAAAGACATTTCTAACGAACGGCGCATGCGCCGTCCGTGGATGTATCCCAGTGCGCATGCTCAAAATTACGCCACAAATAATCATTGGTTTCGACGTGAACGTAAACTTACGCAAAGCCCTATTCGCGAACGTTTTACGCAAACGACATAAACAACGGTACATTCGATGCTCAAAATGACGCCGCAAATACTCATTGGTTACGACGTGAATGTAAACGACGTAAAATTCAACGCTGTCCCGACGTCCATACTTAATATAGCAGGGGTAACTTTACGCCAGAAAAAGCCTTACGCAAACGGCGTAAAAAAATGCCCGGGGGCACGTACGTTCGGGAATCGGCGTATCTCCCTCATTTGCATATTCAATGCGTAAATCTATGGAAGCGCCACCTAGCGGCCAGCGTAAATATGCAACTAAGATACGACGGCGTAAGAGACTTACGCCGCTCGTATCTTAGCAAAATTCCGGCGTATCTAGTTTTCTGAATACAGAAAAAAAGATATGCCGGCGCATCCTAGAACTTACGCGGCGTATCAACAGATACGCCGACGTAACTTCTTTCTGAATCCGGCCCTATATCTTTAAGTAGACTGAAGCTTTAAAATACTATCTGCAGCTTTCAATAATATAATCCTGGGTGGTCCTGCAATTAAGGTCCTTGTCCAGGACAGGGTGACAACATCCTGTCTCACAGTTCTGCTCCTACAATGTTATATCCCAGGTAAAGACTACATGTGGCCAAGGAAAGTTTTGCCCATAAATCCACAGTTAATATTTTACATTGTGTGTAGAGCTTTTAGTCAGACCCAAATGAGGGAAGAACACAGGACAAAGGGATTGGCTTCTAAAGCAGAGGCCGTAGGTTGACATCATCAGCTGACATCATCAGCCCCCTGTAGTTATAAACTGCAACTTGATTCTGACCTCATACGTGCCAACGATGCTGATCCAAAACATGCAGAGAAGGGTAACAATCCTCCCTCTGTGAAAGCCCTATTACAAGTTATCACAAGGGTTAATATCACCACACCGGGCTGCAGCAGAAGATTATGGCTAAAAATAAACATGATCTAAATAGGATCAAACTGCACCAGATTCAGGGATTTTAAAGAGGCTCTCCTATTCTGACCTGCTGACGTAGGACTCCTGAAAAAATGACCGTTTTTAAAACTTTTTTTTCCAGTGATACATGTTCCCTCGGGCAAGACCCGGGTTCTCAAAGACGTTTTCACAGGCAAACTATAGACACCCAGCAGGTACAACATTTAAAGGAGTTTTTCATTTTTCTTTTTTTTTAATTAAGCATCATTAAAGGGGTAATTCCCCCAAAAACCTTTTTTTAACATTGATTGAGGCTCGTTATGTCAAGGGGAATCGGGTGTTTTTTTATTAAAAACGAAGCAGTACTTACCGTTTTACAGATGCATCGTCTCCGTCGCTTCCGGGTATGATCGTCTGGTCTGGGCGTGCCTATTTGATTGACAGGCTTCCGACGGTCGCATACATCGCGTCACGAGTAGCCGAAAGAAGCCGAGCGACGGTGCGGCTCTATACTGCGCCTGCGCACCGTCGTTCGGCTACTTTCGGAAAATCGTGACGCGATGTATCCGAACGTCGGAAGCCTGTCAATCAAATAGGAACGCCTAGACCCGAAGACCATACCCGGAAGCGACGGAGACGATGCATCTCTAAAACGGTAAGTACTGCTTTGTTTCTAAAAAAAAACCACCCGATTCCCCTTGACAAAACGAGCCTCAATCAATGTTAAAAAAAAGGGTTTTGGGGGAACTACCCCTTTAAAATGACTGCTCCAGGAGCAGTGATTTTATTGATGCTTAAATAAAAAATAAAAAATCCTTTAAATATTGTACCTGCTGTGTGTCTATGGCTGTGATAACGTCTTTAACCACTTAAGACCCGGACCAATACGCTGGCAAATGACCCAAGGGGTTTTTGCGATTCGGCACTGCGTCGCTTTAACAGACAATTGCGCGGTCGTGCGACGTGGCTCCCAAACAAAATTTGCGTCCTTTTTTTCCCACAAATAGAGCTTTCTTTTGGTGGTATTTGATCGCTTCTGCGATTTTTATTTTTTGCGCTATATACAAAAATAGAGCAACATTTTTGAAAAAAAATCAATATTTTTTACTTTTTGTTATAATAAAAAACCAATAAACTAAATTTTAGTCAAACATTTAGGCCAAAATTTATTTAGCCACATGTCTTTAGTAAAAAAAAAAATCGCATTAAAAAAAAATTAGCTACCTAGCGGGAACAGCGACACTAATACAGCGATCAGAAAAATGATCGCTTAGTGATGCTGGCAATAGGGAGTGAAAGGGTTAACTAGGGCAGTGATCAAGGGGTTAAAACTTTATTGGGGGGGGTGGGGGGGCTACCCTGACACTAACACTAACTGACTGTCACACTGTCTGTCACACTGACACTAAATACAGTAATCATACATATATGATTACTGCATTCAGTGACACTGTGAAAGGGGGGAGGGGGGGGGGGCGATCGCGGGGGTTAAATGTGTTTGTGTCTGTGTGTAAGTGTGCTGTTGGTGCAGACTTACTTGCTGTGTTGTGATCTCTCCTCATCGGCGCTTGAAACAAACGCAGATGGAGAGATCAGATAGCTTCCTCCTTCCTGTGTTTACACAGGAGGAGGAAGTGACAGGGCGGGGGGGCGCGCGCATTGGCTGAGAGCGATCCGGAGGGGGCGGGTGAAAACGGATAGCCGCCCCCTCTTGTCGGATCGCTCCTGCAGCCGCGCGGACCGCCGCATGTACGGGGGGGGGGGTCCGATCGGACCCCCGATCCCCCCCAAGGCACCAACGTATATATACGTTGATGTGCCTGTCGGTGCCATTGTGCCGACGTAAATGTACATGCGGCGGTCCTTAAGTGGTTAAATAGCACAATCACCTGCCTGCCAGTAAATTAGGAAGAACTGATCTATCTAAGCTATACAGTGTATAAATATATGTACAACTCCTGGGATGTATATATATTCTCTACACACTGTAAATTAAGCTAAACTGACTAGCCTGCCTGCCTGCTCTATCTAGCTATATAAAAAGACAATCTCTCTGTCTCTCTGACTGCTTTCATTAACAAGCCGATACACACTACACAAGGTCGCCCAGCAGGCGGCCTTATATAGTGTGGGGCGTGTGCTAAAGCCCTGAGCCATAATTGGCCAAAGTCACCTAGGCTTTGGCCAATTATGGCTCTTCGTTTTTTGCGCGCTGTGATTGGCCAAGCATCCGGGACATACAGCATGCTTGACCAATCATCAGCGCGCAATGCCGCAGTGAATTATGGGCCGTTTTGCGTCACTCTAATTTGGCGCGAACTACCGCTTTTGTTCGAATTTTGTCGAACGTACGAACAGACAATGTTCGAGTCGAACATACGTTCGTATCGAACGCGAAGCTCATCCCTACACATGAGCACATACTGTACATACTGTAGCCAGAATTATTGTTGGTTGGTAGGAGATCCAATACTTATTTTACTCACTGAACTGCAACTCAATTTATGCAACTTTTTGGTTGATATTCTGTATGTATTATTTAATAAAAAAATATATGATAAAAAGTTATACACCCTTCATTTCCTTAAAAGTGGGCAAACTTAAAAAAATCTACAGGTGATCAAATAATTATTTTCCCACTGTAGGTACCTACATTGTTTCCATTTAAAAAAATATATGTATTATATATGAATGATTAGAGAACGTCATTAATTTGAGCCTTTTACAAGTAGTTTATCAGTCCAGAGTTCAGCTTTAATATTATTAATACTACATGATTATGGTTAGAATGCCGCAGTGTGTCTGAGTTTGGATTCTGAACATGTTGGCCTTTATATTGATAAGGGATAGCTGTACCCAATAAAACGCCCGCTGACTGTACAGAGACGCTAAGTGATGCCAGTGCTGTTTGCCTGCTTACCTGGATGGCGTAGTGAAGTGCTGAGCAGGCAGGGTGGACGGAAATGTTCTGGAAAGGCTTGATGGTAGGTTTCTCCCATCCGTTCTTCAATGACCATTCAACAATGAACATGTGATCAGTAAATGCTGAGCCAAAGACCAGAGTGCTTGGGTCAGGCTTTTCTTTGGGCGAGGTGGTCAGTTCAATGGCGATGTCCGATGCCTGAAATACAGAAAAAAATACGATGTTTATTAGAAGCTCTGCCATCTCTGATGGTCAGGGGGAAATATACCGGCTCCAGCCAATAACACCACAGTCAGAGCTGTGTCCGACAAATAAATATTCGCATCTCTCTTAAGCCTCATACACACGATCGGACTTCCAACCAATGTTTCTATGGATTTTGGTCTGAAGGGCGTTGGCCGTAAACTTGTTCTACATACACACACATTTTCAGCCAACATTCACCAAACCACTTGGTTTTTCAGCTCTTTACTGCCACCCTTTGGGCAACTTCTGCTTTAGTTGTCTGATGTTTAGCATTGGTTCCGAGCATGCGTGTTTGTACTTTGGATTTTAGTTGGACGGACTTGTGTACACACGATCGGATAAACCGACAGATTTAGTGCCAGACAGTTGGTGAGCATGAACAGCCAACATTTGTTGTCGTTAATTCAGTCAACAATTGTCTGATAGAGCATACACACGGTCAGATTATTAACCACTTAAGCCCCGGACCAATATGCTGCTAAATGACCATAGGTGTTTTTACAATTCGGCACTGCGTCGCTTTAACAGACAATTGCGCGGTTGTGCGACGTGGCTCCCAAACAAAATTTGCGTCCTTTTCTTCCCACAAATAGAGCTTTCTTTTGATGGTATTTGATCACCTCTGCGATTTTTTTTTTTTTTGCGCTATATACAAAAATAGGGCGACATTTTTGAAAAAAAATCAATATTTTTTAATTTTTGTTATAAGAAAAATCGAATAAACTAAATTGTAGTCAAACATTTAGGCCAAAATGTATTCAGCCACATGTCTTTAGTAAAAAAAAAAAAATCGCAAAAAAAAAAAAATTAGCTACCTAGCGGCAACAGTGACACTAATACAGCGATCAGAAAAACGATCGCTTAGTGACGCTGGCAATAGGGGGTGAAAGGGTTAACTAGGGCGGTGATCAAGGGGTTAAAACTTTATTAGGTGGGGGGTACGGGGCTACCCTGGACCCAACACTAACTGCCTGTCACACTAACTGTCACACTGACACTAAATGCAGTGATCAGTAAATATATGATCACTGCAATAAGTGACAGTGTGACAGGGGGCTGGGGGGGGGGGTGATCGGAAGGGGTTAAATGTGCCTATGTGTGTGGTGTCAGTGTAGTGTTGGTGCGACTTACTGTGAGTCTTCTCTCCTCTCGGCGGATTGAAAATACCGCCAAGAGGAGAGCTCACATCACTTCCTCCGCCTGTGTTTACATTATACAGGCAGAGGAAGTGACACGGCGGGGGGATGCCGGATCGGCTGGGAGCGATCACGAGCGGGGGGACAGAAACGAACAGCCACCCATTCGTCACGGATCGCTCCCGGAGGTAAGACGACCGCCGCACGCAGCGGAGGGGGTCCCGATCGGACCCCCGACCCGCAACAAGGCAGGGACGTACACGTACGCCCATGTGCCTGTACGTGCCATTCTGTGGACGTACATAGTCGTGCAGCGGTCGTTAAGTGGTTAAAAACAATGCGTCCAACAGACAATTATGGCCATAAAATTGGATCGTGTGTACGGGCCTTTAGGCTGCCAGGAATGTACTGTACAATGTAACATAAGCAACAAGGGAAGAAGGGGGCAGATGAAACTGGAGGCTGGAAACCCATTAGCAAAGCGGAAGAAGCAGGAAGGTACAATTTGGGATTAGCAATCTATCACTGGTAGGTGACCCACAGGACAGCTTCCAATGATGTTAGCGTGTAACATTAGTAAAGGGAAAGAAGGGAGAAGATACAACTCAGCACTAGAAGACTATGACTGGTGGGTGACCCAGAGGACAGCGCCCAGTAATGATAAGATGTAGAATAAACAAAGGGGCAATAGAGGGGAAGATACAACTCAGCAACAAAGGTTTATCATTGATGAGTGACCCAGAGGACAACCAATAGCAGGTGATGGATATTAGCAGGAGCAAGAAGGGAACATTCAGTTCTCAGATTTCATGGCGGCAATAATTCAATGTAAAAAAAGCTCAGATAAAACAGTGGCGGTGTTACCATTCAGTGATTGCAGTTAAAGCGATATTAAACCCAAAACCCAAAACGTATTATATCGCAGCTTACCAATCATTAGATGTGGTGGCAGCATACATTTTCTTTTCTTAAAAAAAATGTTTCCTAAAGCCGCGTACACACGAGCGTTTTTAATGTCCTAGAAAAAGTTTTTTTCGACGTCATTCCTCTCAAGCCTGCCTTGCACACACACGATCGTAAAAAAAAATGCTCTAGCAAAGCGGGGTGCTTTGGGCTGCTTTTGCTGATTTCTTGTTAGTTTGGTGAGAGACGATTTGCGCTTTTCAGTCTTCGTGCTTTTCTGTCTGTTATAGCGTGACGAATGTGCTACCTCCATTACAAACGCTAGTTTTACCAGAACAAGTGCTCCCATCTCATAGCTTGCTTCTTTCTGAGCATGTGCGTTTTTTCCCGTAATTAAAGCCCACACATGACCATTTATCACGACGTGAAAAACGACAACGTGAAAAACGACGCGAAAATTGAAATGGCCATTTTTCACGTCAAGAAAAATGCTCTTGAGCCCACACACGAAAAACGGTCGTGTGTACGCAGCATTAGGCTTGTTCCTTACCATTCACCTTTTGTTCTGGCCAGTAACAGACCTCCTTTATTAGTAAAACACAGCTCTGGAGGAATGAGAACATGAGGCACAGTGGGCAGCAGTATTGTGAGTCGGGGGGGGGGGGGAGTGGTAAATCTATTACCACATTGTAGCCAAACTCCAAGTCACACTTTATAATCAGTTACAGCAAACATATTCAAGGTTTTGCATGAATAAATAAAAACTGATCATTGTGATCACCCCTGCCAGTGTAAAGGCCCATACACCCGATCTACATTTTTGACAACAAATGTCCGACGGACCTGTTTGTTTGGACAATCCGACTGTGTGTACGCTCCATCAGACAAACTTTTTGTGTTTTTCATCGGACAAATGTTTGCTGTACAAACTTTCCAGCAACAAATGTCCGATGGAGGCTAATCCGATCGTGTGTATGCTCCATCGGACTAAAGTCCGAAGTACAAACACACATTCTCAGAACCAATGCTAAAGATCATACAACAATAGCAGACGTTGCCCAAAGGGTGGCGGTAAAGAGCTGAAAACCCACGTGATTTGGGGAAAGTTGGCTGAAAAAAGTCCTTTCGTGTGTATCCAGAACAAGTTCACAGCCAACGCCCTTTAAACAAAAATCCACGGAAAAGTCCGATGGAAGTCCGATCGTGTATAAGAGACTTTAAGTGGTTTGTCTCATTCATGTAAACTGACACATTCTGCTGGAGAGTTTGTATGGTGAAAAAAAACCAGACTTGCTGGCTTGATCGCCAAATGAAAATAGAAGGAAGCTTAAAAGGGCAAATAATACAATCATTACAATCTGCAATATAATAAATGTTTGTTTATAATAATTGGACTGCTTAACCACTTAAGGACCGAGGGTGTTTTTCTGATTTTGTGTTCAAAAAAACGACCAAAAAAAAATTCCAACATGCTTGAATTTTTTGTGTCGTTTTTCAAAACGTCGTTTTTTGTTTCACAAAAAGTCACCGTGTGTAGCAAAAACGTTGTTTAAAACGACGTTTTTCAACCCGCGCATGCCCAGAAGCTAGTTATGAAGCGAGCTTCAATGGAAAAGAGTGGTGAACGTAACCTCGCTTTTTGTGAAAAAAACGATGGTGTGTATGCAACATTGTCTTTGAAAGTGACGTTTCAAAAACGTCGTTTTTTACTTCACAGAAAACGTCGTTTTTTTTCATCACAAAAAATGATCGTGTGTACGCGGCATCAGGTAACTGTAAACTGTCAAGCCCCGTACACACGGCCGAGGTTCTCGGCAGAAACCAGCGAGAACCTCGCTGGGATCCTAATTCTGCCGAGAACCTCGGCCGTGTGTACGGATTCGCCGAGCCCAGCCCGTCGGGAAAACCGTCGAGCAAATAGAGAGCAGGTTCTCTATTTGCTCGACGGCCCGTCGGGATAAATGGCTGGTCGCCTTTCCCGACGGGCTGGTCGCCGAATCTGACGGCCGGCCGAGAACCTCGACGGGCGGAACGATGTGTTACGCCCGTCGAGGTTCTCGGCCATGTGTACGGGGCCTTTTTAGTATTTCTTTTTTTTCCTTATGCCGCGTACACACGGTCGTTTTTTGCGATGAAAAAAAACGACGTTTTCTGTGAAGTAAAAAACGACGTTTTTGAAACGTCACTTTTCAAAGACAATTTTGCATACACACCATCGTTTTTTTCACAAAAAGCGAGGTTACGTTCACCACTCTTTTCCATTGAAGCTCGCTTCATAACTAGCTTCTGGGCATGTGCGGGTTGAAAAACGTTGTTTTGCAAGAATTTTTTTTTATTAAAGATTTTTTCACATCATACATATATATAAAAAAGAAAAAAAAAAAACATACACATTAGTACAATAACATACAGACAGTTACAAACATGAACATTGGTACAATAATATACAAACATCTACATATACATGGTCTTCTTGTGGTCCCCTTATCTATTAGTCTATACTGGTCCCAGCTATCTGCCTAGCATACCCTTAATTAACTTTATAAGATCTCCACAAAAGAGAAGCTCTTGGTCTGGGAGAGGTAAGGTAGAGGGAGAGAGAGAGAGAGGAAGAAAAAACAAAAAAATTGTGAGTTTAAAGGGACTATAATGTCACTGTCCTCATCTTCTTAGTGCGAGGAGAGGCAAAAAAAAACAAAACATTTTTTTGGAAAAAATTAAATAAAAGAATTAAAAAAAAAAAAAACAATGTGTGGTCTAACTTCCCCTGTGATTATTAAGGGGGCCCTACTGCCCCATATCTCTCCTCTAGACAGAATTGGATAAATATAAACAGAGAGAAGAAGAGGAGAGAAAAAAAAAAAAAAGGGGGGAATTCCCCTTTTTGTTTGTGTGAAGGGGTCAGTCTGACTCCCCTATTCCACATGTGTAATATATATATGTGACTTTTCTTACTTACCCTATATAGTGGGAATTTTAATACATTGTGAGTTTAAGGGGACTATATTGTCCCTGTCCTCATCTTCTTAGTGCGAGGCGGAACAAAGAAGAGAGAGAGAAAAAAAATAAAATAAAGAAAAAAAGGAAAAATTATTGGTGAACAATCTTAAGCCCTCTTCCATATGATTCACCTACTTATGTGTATATACCTAACCAGCTACTTAGAGTGCATGTAACTATCCTAAAAATCCACCAGGTGGGAAAAAAAAAAAAAAGGGGGGGGGGGAAGTAAATAAACTAAAAAAAATTGAGCAATTATAAAGACAGTGAGGGGGGGAGGCTTCCCACGTTCCCACCTCCTCAATCCTCCCCCTCCCCTCTCCTCTCTATCTCCCTAAACCTCCCCCATCCTTCCCAAATCCCCTCCTGTCTCCGCCTGGAGTTACCGTGGAATGCCCACAGTTCCTCCATCACTTTAATTCTATCCATCTCCCTAATCCACTCCTCTATCGAAGGTACTTCCTTTTTCTTCCAGTTCCTAGAAATAAGTGCCTTAGCTCCATTCAGTAGATGTGGGATCAATGATCCTCTATATTTTTTCCTTGACATCCTCGTATTATGAAATAAGCTTTACCAGGGGTCCTGCTTCACCTCATACCCACTTATCTTCTTTATCTGGTCTAATATGTCTTTCCAATATATCTGTATCCGGGGGCATTGCCACCAGATGTGGGCATGAGTTCCTTCCATCCCGCATTCTCTCCAGCACAAAGGCGATACCTCCTTATCTATTCTATGCATTTTCATTGGGACATACAGTGCAGAAAATAAGTATTTGAACACCCTGCTATTTTGCAAGTTCTCCCACTTGGAAATCATGGAGGGGTCTGAAATTGTTATCGTAGGTGCATGTCCACTGTGAGAGACATAATCAAAAAAAAAATTCCAGAAATCACAATGTATGATTTTTTTAACTATTTATTTGTATGATACAGCTGCAAAGAAGTATTTGAACACCTGAGAAAATCAATGTTAATATTTGGTACAGTAGCCTTTGTTTGCAATTACAAAGGTCAAACGTTTCTTGTAGTTTTTCACCAGGTTTGCACACACTGGAGGAGGTATTTTGGCCCACTCCTCCACACAGATCTTCTCTAGATCAGTCAGGTTTCTGGGCTGTCGCTGAGAAACACGGAGTTTGAGATCCCTCCAAAGATTCTCTATTGGGTTTAGGTCTGGAGACTGGCTAGGCCACGCCAGAACCTTGATATGCTTCTTACAGAGCCACTCCTTGGTTATCCTGGCTGTGTGCTTCGGGTCATTGTCATGGTGGAAGACTCAGCCTCGACCCATCTTCAAAGCTCTAACTGAGGGAAGGAGGTTGTTGCCCAAAATCTCGCAATACATGGCCCCGGTCATCCTCTCCTTAATACAGTGCAGTCGCCCTGTCCCATGTGCAGAAAAACCCCCCCAAAGCATGATGCTACCACCCCCATGCTTCACAGTAGGGATGGTGTTCTTGGGATGGTACTTATCATTCTTCTTCCTCCAAACACGGTTAGTGGAATTATGACCAAAAAGTTCTATTTCGGTCTCATCTGACCACATGACTTTCTCCCATGACTCCTCTGGATCATCCAAATGGTCATTGGCAAACTTAAGATGGGCATTGACATGTGCTGGTTTAAGCAGGGGAACCTTCCGTGCCATGCATGATTTCAAACCATGACGTCTTAGTGTATTACCAACAGTAACCTTGGAAACGGTGGTCCCAGCTCTTTTCAGGTCATTGACCAGCTCCTCCCGTGTAGTCCTGGGCTGATTTCTCACCTTTCTTAGGATCATTGAGACCCCACGAGGTGAGATTTTGCATGGAGCCCCAGTCCGAGGGAGATTGACAGTCATGTTTAGCTTCTTCCATTTTCTAATGATTGCTCCAACAGTGGACCTTTTTTCACCAAGCTGCTTGGCAATTTCCCCGTAGCCCTTTCCAGCCTTGTGGAGGTGTACAATTTTGTCTCTAGTGTCTTTGGACAGCTCTTTGGTCTTGGCCATGTTAGTAGTTGGATTCTTACTGATTGTATGGGGTGGACGGGTGTCTTTATGCAGCTAATGACCTAAAACAGGTGCATCTAATTTAGGATAATAAATGGAGTGGAGGTGGACATTTTAAAGGCAGACTAACAGGTCTTTGAGGGTCAGAATTCTAGCTGTTAGACAGGTGTTCAAATACTTCTTTGCAGCTGTATCATACAAATAAATAGTTAAAAAATCATAAATTGTGATTTCTTGAATTTTTTTTTCCGATTATGTCTCTCACAGTGGACATGCACCTACGATGACAATTTCAGACCCCTCCATGATTTCCAAGTGGGAGAACTTGCAAAATAGCAGGGTGTTCAAATACTTATTTTCTGCACTGTAGTACCATTTGATGAGAAGCTTATAGTTCATCTCTTTTACCTTTGCATCCATTGAGGTAGTATGAACATATTCTAGTACTTTCCTTTTTTTTTCCATACCTATAGTTTGGTTCAGCTCTAATTCCCAACTTTCCACTATTTTATCTGCCTCTACCTTCCCGGTAGGTGTTAATATCTTATATATATTGGAGAGTCCCTGTCGTCCTGTTCCACCACGGAGTATGTATCTTTCCCATTGGTTTAGGTCATTGGGGGCTCGCAGTGGCTTCGGTAGGGTATTTATAAAATGTTGAACTTGTCTATATCTCCATGCATCTCCCGGATATACTCCATATCTTTCTTGTAATTCCTGAACAGAACACAGGACATCGCCCTTCATTACATCCCTCAGTTTTAATATTTCTGAAGTTGACCATCTCCGGAATGCCCCTCCCTCTTTCCCAGGTGGGAAATACTCTGTACCTGTAAGAGGCATTAACGGACTATTATAGGGCCATTCCTTCTTTTTACAAATTCTGTCCCAGATTTTATACGTTTCTTTTGTCATTGTAGGGATATCTTGGGGTAATCCTCTATGTTGCATCGGGACCCATATTCTGTTTCCCAGATCTTGAACACTTAAACTCTCTTCTACTTCTACCCACTTTTTTTTCGTTCCTCCCCCTCCCTCTGTTTGGAACCAGTCTCTTATTCTCCTCAATACTGATGCCTCGTAATACCTTTTAAAATCAGGCAATTGGAGTCCCCCTTCCTGTCTAAATCTAGTCAGGGTTCCTACCGCTATACGAGATTTTCTTTCTTTCCATATAAAGCCCCTGATTATCTTGCCCAGAGTTGTAAAAAAGGCTTCTGGTATTTTTATCGGGAGTGTTTGAAAAATATATAAGGCTTTGGGTAATATCATCATCTTTATGGTGTTTATCCTTCCTAACCAGGAGACTCTGTTTACGTTATACCCCTTTAGGTCCGCCTTTAATTTGTTTAATAAAAGTATATAGTTATCTTCGTATATGTATCTTTCTGTTGTTGACAAAAAAGCACCTAAATATCTCATCCTCCTCTGCTTCCATTTAAAAGGATATAGAGCCTCAAGATCCCTGCGTTCGCCCCGACTTACCGAGATACTCAAGATCTCGGTTTTTTCTTGATTAATTTTTAAATTTGAAATCTCGCCATACTTCTCATATTCCGCTATTATCCTTGGAAGTGTTTGTCTCGGATTAGATACATATAGCATCATATCGTCTGCGAACGCAGAGATCTTGTGCTCCCTTCCACCCACCTTTATCCCTTCTATTTCCTGGGTCATCCTAATAGTCTCCAACAACGGCTCTAGTGTCAGGACAAACAAAAGGGGGGAGAGCGGGCATCCCTGGCGAGTCCCATTATATAGTGGGAATCTATCTGACAGGGTGCCATTCACCCTCACCTGGGCCGAGGGTTTAGAATATAAAGCGCTTATCCACCTAAGCATATTTGGGCCTAGTCCAACATGTACTAAAGTTGCTAGCATAAAGCTCCAGTCCAGCCTGTCAAAGGCCTTTTCGGCATCCAATGACAGGAACAGTACCGGCTCCTTACCTTTTTTGGCCTTTTGTATCAGGAATAAAGCTCTTAAGATATTCTCCCTAGTTTCTCTCCCAGGTATAAACCCTGCCTGATCATTCTCAATCAATCCTGGCAAGAGAGGTCTTATTCTCTCCGCCAGGATTTTTGAGTAAATCTTTATGTCCACATTGATCAGGGATATGGGTCTATAGCTTGCGCATAGCGAGGGATCCTTATCTTCCTTCCCTATCAGGGTTATATGGGCTCCCAGTGCCTCTTCCCGTATTTTCATACCTCCCCCAATGGAGTTCATATAATTCTGAAAAAAGGGCACTAAAATCGCTCCAAATCTTTTATAATAGGCTGAGGTATACCCATCTGGGCCATCGTTTTGAACGACGTTTTTGCTACACACGGTGACTTTTTGTGAAACAAAAAACGACGTTTTGAAAAACGACACAAAAAATTCAAACATGTTGGAATTTTTTTTTGGTCGTTTTTTTGAAGACAAAAAACGACGTTTTGCCCACACACGATCAATTTAAATGACGTTTTAAAAAACGTCGTTTTTTTTTCATCGCAAAAAACGACCGTGTGTACGCGGCATTAGGATTCCCTTCTAGGTTTGGGGTGTGCGCTATAGGGCGATAAATACGGTACATTTTCACATTGTATTTCAATTGCTTCTACTCTATTTCTATCAATCTGGATGATCTTCACGTTTGTAAACTTACACTATATTACCAAAAGTATTGGGACGCCTGCCTTTACACGCACATGAACTTTAATGACATCCCAGTCTTATGCCCTGTACACACGATCGGTCAAACCGATGAGAACGGTCTGATGAATTTTTCCATCGGTTAACCGATGAAGCTGACTGATGGTCAGTCGTGCCTACACACCATCGGTTAAAAAAACGATCGTGTCAGAACACGGTGACGTAAAACACAACGACGTGCTGAAAAAAATGAAGTTTAATGCTTCCGAGCATGCGTCGACTTGATTCTGAGCATGCGTGGATTTTTAACCGATGGTCGTGCCTACAAACGATCGTTTTTTTGCTATCGGTTAGGTATACATTGGTTGAATTTAAAACAAGTTGGCTTTTTTTTAACCGATGGATAAATAACCGATGGCGCCCACACACGATCGGTTTGATCTGATGAAAACGGTTTGACCGATTGTGTGTACGCGGCTTTAGTCTGTAAGGTTCAATAATGAGTTGCCCACTCTGCGTAGGCCAGTCAAGTTCCTCCACCCCAAACTCGCTCATCCATGTCGTTATGGACCTTGCTTTGTGCATTAGTCCAAATCATTTGGCGGAGGGGGGATTACGGTGTGGGGTTATTTTTCAGGAGTTGGGCTTGGCCAATTAGTTGCAGTGAAGAGAACTTTTAAGGCGTCAGCATATCAATACATTTTGGACATTTTCAGGCTCCCAACTTTGTGGGAACAGTTTGGGGATGGCCTCTTCCTGTTCCAATATGACTGGAGTTTGAGGGGGAAGAACTTCACTGTCCTGCACAGAGCCCTGACCTCAACCTGATAGAACATATTTAGGGCATATTAGAGCAGAGACTGCCAGTCCGTCTCATCCAACATCAGTGCCTGACCTCACAAATGCGCTTCTGGATCAATGATCAAACATTCCCATAGACACACTCCTAAACCTGGTAGACAGCCTTTTAAAGAAGATTTAAAGCTGTTATAGCAGCAAAGGGTGGGTCAACTCAATATTGAACCCATGGACTAAGACTGGGATGCAATTAAAGGGACACTAAAGTCAGGACTTTTTTGTTTTTAAAATAACAAACATGTTATACTTACCTCCACTGTGCAGTTCGTTTTGTACAGAGGGGCCCGGAAAGCTGTCTTCTGGGGTCCCTCAGCGGCTGTCTGGGCTCCTCCTCGCAAAAGCTTTCTACCTTCATGCGAGGGCGCTCGCACGGTGGAAAGCTTTTGCGAGCGCGCTCCCGTGATACAGCGGCGGCCATAGCCGCCGACTGTATCACTCGGCTCTGCCCCCCGGCGCGCCGCGTCATCCGCTGTGATTGACAGCAGCGCCAGCCAATGGCTGCGCTGCTATCAATCCGCCCAGCCTAGCCAATCAACGGCCAGGCTGGGAACCAAAGAGGATGACGCAAACGCGCCCGGGAGTTTCGAACGGTAAGGTAAGTAAAACGAGGACTCGGGGGGGGGGGGGGGGGCGGTGCTGTGAGATGTTTTTTTACCTTAATGCATAGGATGCATTAAGGTAAAAAAACTTTTACCTTTACAACCCCTTTAAAGTTCATGCGTATAAAGGCAGGTGTCCCAATACTTTTGGTAATATAGTGTACTTTGTGAAAATCACCACACATTAACTTACATGAATTATGTGACACATATTCAGGATGCCCTGTAAGTAGGCACTGAGTCACACATTTCATAGAGCCTGCCTCCTGAACTACAGAGGAGCTGAGAGGAGGAGTTTCAGGAGGAGGAGCCAGTACTGGAATCACTGCTTGCAGACAGCAAGGTACCATGGGATATATAGTCCTTAGAAATTGCATGTAAGTAGCAGAAGAGAAGCTGTAAAGCATGAAAGGAAGCTAAAATTGTCAGATATAATTATTGTTTGCATTGTTATAACAATGCTGATGTTATAAAATGAAAGTGTTTGCTGTGACCATAGAATTCCCGCTGGCCAGTAGTGTATGAAGAGGGTAGTGTTGCTCAATCTCTTTGTTTCAGACTGCCTGTTCATTCTGTGTTTGCCTCCTTTATAGCGTTTATCTGTATGATGTAGTGGTAGGGTCAGGATTTTAGAGAAGCCATTATAAAAGAATCCCCAGTTCCCATCCTATGACGTCTTTACACCCTTGCACTTAGTGTCTGATGAATTCACAGTATGTTATGACCCTTCTATGCAAGATCCTCGCCCTCTGTTCCTTTAATGTTTTAGAGCATGCGATCAAATGCCCACTCATGATGTGGAAAAATGTTCTCCTATACAGAGAGAAAAATGTATAACTGAGTCAACAAAAAGGAAACGACCTTGTTACAGCCAGTAACAGCGGCACTTCCAGGAATACAAACAGAGATAACGTCCTGCACTGCACAGGTCGTGCTGCAAGCAGAACCCCATCTGAAAACCAACGCCATTCTTGTTAAAGGGTCCGTCCACCTCATATCTCAACTTTCAGTAGATGCTGGGGAGTTAGAGCTCAGTCACACTTGCTCTGGTCGCTGAAAAGCGATCCACATTCATATTTCTCTTCAGAGAGCATCTGACAGGCGGTGAGGAGGCATTATAATGCCTTAAAGCTTACACTAGCGAGCAACCACATGTACTGAGTGCAAGTATAACTCTTGCCATGGTCGTGAAGCATGTGTACACCTCGAACCTCTGCAGCTAAAGAGTAGCAGTTGGGGAGCAGTAAATCATGATTTTTACCGCCCCTTAACTGCTAATGTAAATGAGCCCTTAAAGAAGTAGTAAACCGCAATTGTTTTATTTATTTTTTAACCCTGTTAGACAAAGGCATAATGTGCTAGTATGTATCCCATACTGGCACATTTGAAATACTTACCTTAGAATGAAGCTCTCTAGTGGCACGCTGTTTACGCCGAGGGGGCTACCCGGTTTGCGTCCTTCCGACGCCTGATTGGCCACGTCGCAATGACGTCACTCCCGCGCATGCTGTCCCTTCAGAGGGCATGTGCCAGTGACATCGCCGGCTGCACGGTTTAGGAGATATTCACTGTACCTACAGGTAAGCCTTACCTGTAAGTACACGATTAAAACAAGGGTAAAGAGTCACTAAAGGAAAAAACATTTTTTTGCTGAAATGACTGTTTACAGGGTATAGAGACATAAAAGTTAACTGATTCCTTTTTAAAATGATTAAAAATAGATAAAAATTAATCATATAATGTGCCTGCAGGTTAGTTTCACTTTTGAACTGGCTTCATGTTTCTGCAAAGTAGAAATAGACACACAGAACAAAAACAAACAAATCCAGGGCAGTGTTTTGTTTTTAAAATGAATTTGATTGGTTCTGGGAAGTTTTAGACACAGAGTAATGACAGCTTAGACCACCGTGAGAAAGCTCCCAGCACTGTGGTTATAAGGAAACAGACAAGCAAAAAGTGTGGAGAACAGAGCAGGATTACATCAACTTCAAAGCAAAAACGAACAATAAGGACATGAAACCAGTACTGCAGTAAGGTAAAGGAAGCTATTTAGCTAAAAAAAAAAAAAAAAAATTCCTTTAGTGATCTTTTAACTTCCACTTTGAAGTGAAAGAAAAGCCTAACTATTTAGAAAAAGTCCCCCCCCCCACCTATCCTACCTAACCTGTATAAAAAAAGATGTGTGTACTTACCTTTTGCTAATCTGCTCTGATCCCAACACGTGATCCCATAGCTTTGGCTCCCCTCTGTCAGTGAGTGGCTGCTGCAGGGAAGAGGAGTCCAGCTTCCCATGCCCATTGTTTGACAATCCCAAGCCTAAAAGCCTTAAAATGGCCAAAATATTCGGCTTCCAATAATTTCAATGAAGTTCAGATTAACATTTAGCAGGAGTTCAGTGAATGTCCAGGTAGGTTTGTCTCAGCCCTATTAGTAACCTTATTGGGGCTCCACAATACAATAGAGAGCTGCAACACTATAGCAATCATCCACCCCTACTGCATTGCTATGTTTTCAATATATGGTATGGAGCACCAAGGAACACCAGGAACTAAGGCAGATCGCATATGCCAGGGGTCTTAAAACTATGGCCCTCCAGTTGTTCAGGAACTACAATTCCCATCATGCCTAGTCATGTCTGTGAATGTCAGAGTTTTGTAATGCCTCATGGGATGTGTAGTTCAACAGCTGGAGGGCCGTAGTTTGAGGATCCTTGGCATATGCCATTGGAGCACCTGGGGAAACATCAGACTTTTAATTGTAATATCTCATATGTTGCGTTTTGTTTTTGCCAAACAGGCTGAAATGGAAAATAAAATCCCCAAATCAGATTTCCGCACAGCAAATCTGTAATCTACAAGAAGCTGTTTGTTCGGAGAAAGAAAACAACAGAACAAAATGTTATCCTCTTACAAGGATAATCCCACCAAGAGAGCTGCACAGAGTACCCAATGCTGGATATGGCAGGATGGAACATTGGACTGTGCCCCACTCTGAGTCTCCTTCCCTGTCGTTTTTCAGAAGACATAAAACGACGTTTTGCCCACACACGGTCATTTTAACCACTTCAATACCGGGCTTTAAAATCCACCTCCTTCCCGAGCCTCTTCTGGCACTTCTCTCCTACATGTACAAATCATCATTCTTTTGCTAGAAAATTACTCAGAACCCCCAAACATTATATATGTTTTTTTTAGCAGACACCCTAGGGAATAAAATGGCGGTCATTGCAACTTTTTATCTTGCATAAATTTATGCAATCATGCGCAATAATTTTTCAAACTGATTTTTTTTGTAAAAAAAATGGTTTCATAAATTAAAAAACAACAAAACAGTAACGTTAGCCCAATTTTTTGGTAAAATATGAAAGGTGATGTTACGCCGAGTAAATAGTTCCCTAACATGTCATGCTTTAAAATTGCGTACACTCATGGAATGGCGCCAAACTTTGTTACTTAAAAATCTCCATAGGCGACACTTTACATTTTTTACAGGTTACCAGTTTAGAGTTACAGAGGAGGTCTAGTGCTAGAATTGTTGCACACGCTCTAACGCACGTGCCCCGACACCTGACATGTGTGGTTTGAACGACGTTTACATACGTGGGCGGGACTTACGTGTGCGTACGCTTCTGAGCGCGAGCTACCGGGGACAGGGCATTTACATTTTTTTATTATTATTATTTATTTTACTTATTTTTTTATTTTTTACACTTTTTTTTACATTATTTTTTTTTTAATCGCTTTTATTACTATTACAAGGAATGTAAACATCCCTTGTAATAGGAATGTGTGTGACAGGTCCTCTTTATGGAGAGAGGTGGGGTCAATAAGACCCCACCTCTCTCCTCCAGGCTGGAAAGAATGAGATCGTGAAAAAAAAATTCACAGATCTCATTCAAACTAACCGCAATTGCGGTTTGTTTACTTAGGGGACCCGGGCGTGACGTCATCACATCGCGCCCGGGCTTCTGACGGTCATAGAGATGACTGGTGACCATCTGGTCACCAGTCATCTCTATGGAAAACATCCGGCGGACGGCGATCATCTCTCCGGGCCCCTGATGGGACGGGAGAGACCGGAGAAGCACCGGATGGCGGCGGGAGGGGGGGGATGTCCCCTCCCGCCACCTGTAAGAATGATCTAGCGGCGGAACTGCCGCTATGATCATTCTTACGGTGCACACGATCGCCGCCGCTAAAAAATGATATCTCAATGATGCCTCTGGGTGCAGGCATCATTGAGATATCCCCCCGCAAAGTGCAGGCCATCATATGACGTCCACCCGGGATAACAGGTTCCTGTTTTGGACGTCATATGACGGTGGGCGGGTATCAAGTGGTTAAATGATGTTTTTTAAAACGTCGTTTTATTTCATCACAAACGACCGTGTGTACGCGGCATTAGATGCTGCAAAATGCGTTGCTGGAGAAAAAGCTAAGCTAAATAAATTCAAGCTTTAAAGACCTGTAGCTGGGAAATATAACATTTAAATTAAAGCTGATCACTGGGATAAGTAAATATCTTTCCCCCCTTCCTGCCCAAGCCAATTTTCAGCATTCAGCGCTGTCGCTTTTTTGAATGACAATTGCGCGGTCATGCTACACTGTATCCAAACAACATTTTTATCATTTTGTTCCCACAATAGAGCTTTCTTTTGGTGGTATTTAATGCCCTCTGGTATTTTTATTTTTTGCAAAACAAAAATTTTGAAATTTGTTTCTTCGATTCTGTTGTAAATAAGTATGTTTTCTCCTTCACTGATGAGGCTGCACTATGGGGCACAGATAAGATGGCACTGATGAGGTGGCACTGATAATGGGCACTAATATGAAGCACTGATGGGCACTGATAGGCGGCAATAAAGGGCACTGCAAAGAATACCCAATCACATGCAAAGGAAAAAAAAAACAGCATTTTTGCTTATACATGATTGGATGATGGAAGTCAGCAGACCTTCTGCTCATTTGTGCAAAGTGCACAATCTATTTGCCTTTAGCAAATCAACCCCCATGTTTTTATTAAAGCTAAGCTCCTGCCAAATAGTAAAGGGTTGTTTACAATAGCCATCTTACATTAAATATATTAGCACGACAAGTAAAGAAAAGTGTCGTGTTAACTGATTTTTTGGAGACAAGGTTGATATCTCCCCACTTTTTTCTCTCAGGGTTTGTTTCCCAGTAAATATTACCTTAAAGCAGATGTAAACCCTCACATATACCCAGTGAAGTGAACAGCCTCAGATGATACATCGGCATGAAACAAATCTCCCTACACAAGTTTTTCATGTATATCTGCTGTCTTCAGCTTTAAATATTTTTTAGTGCATATCCTGTTAGAGATTTTCTCTTCCTGTTCAGCACTGGGAGTGGATTATTGGCATACACTGTGTGACAGCTGGTTGGGTAAAGGCACCCCCCCCCCCCTCCACATAGGCAAGGGAAAGAAGACATGTGCAGAGCTGTGCTGTGCCAAGTCAAGCTCTCTGCTAATCTATTTTTAGCACCCACCCCTACACAAATTTCAGGCTGCTTTTATCTTCGTCGACTGAGAACTTGTCAGAAGCAAAGAAACAGCAGAAAGATGCAGGGCTTAGTGCTCTGGAGAGAAAGATAAGAAAACACTACAGAAATATGTGCTAATGTCAAATTTCATGAATCAGGTTTACATTCACTTTAATGGGGTCTGCTTTCAACAAGCCTTATCTCTCCTATGCGTACATGACAGGGCTGTGATGTAATAGCCCTGTGTAGTCTTCAGTAGTAAAGCACAACAGTGGGGGGGGGGACACTTTCTGTGGATCCCTTGCTGTCTTTCCCCACCCATGAGGATCATCAAATTTCATGGACAGTCCATACAAGTCAGACACTGCAATCCTGCTGATGATGGGGGGTAGTAACAGAAAGGAGAGAACTCCCCTGTCACCACCAAGTTTTACAATTATGGACTATGCTTGGGGGAAGCAAGGGTTGGGAGCACTTAAAGATGATCCTAGTGTTGGATTTTAACAAAAAATTAACTAAATGGCATTCGGTTTGGGTTTACATCTACTTTACATAGCCGTGGGAAGTGCTAATAATTAAAGGAACCTTCCATTGTCAGCTTTCTTAAAGCGGAGTTTCACCCTAAATATAAGTCCTTCCCATGTGATCCAGCATACTGGCGTCAGCGCCAGTATGCTGTTTTTTTTTTTTAAATCCATGTACTTACTGTCTTATTCAGAATTTTATTTTTTTTACCCCGCGGTGGACGGCGCCAGTATAGCGCGTCACATCTTACGAAAGTACCCGAAAAGGACTCGGGTAATCGCGGTGAAAATGCGGCGCCTGCGCACAGACCTAGGAGCTGACTGCGCAGGCGCCGTATTTCTCCGAGTCCTATTTCGGCGTTTTTCGGAGGGCGTTACGCGCCATAGCCGTAGGACTCGGAGAAATACGGCGCCTGCGCAGTCAGCTCCTAGGTCTGTGCGCAGGCGCCGCATTTTCGCCGAGATTACCCGAGTCCTTTTCGGGTACTTTCGTAAGATGTGACGCGCTATACTGGCGCCGTCCACCGCGGGGTAAAAAAAATTAAATTCTGAATAAGACAGTAAGTACATGGATTTAAAAAAAAAAAACAGCATACTGGCGCTGACGCCAGTATGCTGGATCACATGGGAGGGCTTATATTTAGGGTGAAATTCCGCTTTAACTTAGGGTAGTCAATAAAGTGCGTCACTTAAACTTTAAGGGCCAGATTCAGGAAATAAATAAGACGGCTTATCTCCAGATAAGCCGTCTTATTTCTGCGTCTGAGCCCTCCTATCTATGCGACCGATTCATAGAATCAGTAACGCATAGATTTCCATAAGATCCAACTGGCGTAAGTCTCTTACGCCGTTGTATCTTATTTTCATATTTTAGGCTGGACGCTAGGTGGCGTTCCCGTCTAAAATATGCAAATGAGCCTATACGCCGATTCCCGAACGTGCGCCCGGCCGGCGTATCTGGTTACGTCATTTACGTAAGCCTTACGCACGGCCTAAAGCTATCCCTGCTATAGCTGGCACAGCCAATGTTAAGTATGGACGTCGGAACGTAATTTACGTTGTTTGCGTAAGTCCATTCACAATTGAGCTGGGCGTCAGTTACGCTGACGTCGCTTTCATTGACAAGTAGCGACGTGATTTGGAGCATGCTCACTGGGAATCAATCACGGCGGGCGCATGCGCAGTTCATTCGGCGCGGGGACGCGCTTTATTTAAATGATACACGCCCCCTACCCGCCGAATTTAAATTCCGCCGGGTGATTTACGCTACGCCACCTCAACTTTACAGGCAAGTGCTTTGTGAATAAAGCACTTGCCTGAAAAAGTTGCGGCGGCCTAACGTAAATGAGATACGTTAGGCCAAATTAAAGATAGGCTCTCCTACCTGAATCTAGCCCTAAATTTCCACATTAATAAGTGAGTAACATGTTACAAGATTCTACTAGGACAGGGGTGCGCAACCTGGGGCCCTCCAGCTGTTGCGGAACTACAAGTCCCATTATGCCTCTGGGAGTAATTGTAACAGCCAGCCTTGTAATGCCTTATGGGAAATGTAGTTCTACAACAGCTGGAGGGCCCCAGGTTGCCTACTCCTGTACTAGGACCTTTCTCTGGAAGTTTTCCCAGATGTTTCACTCTACACAAAGCGATCACAGGAGAGCAGTGTAACTTTCCCGCGCTCTACGGTCCCAACGCCAAGAAAAGCCCCAGCTAGGACAAATCTCTGCAGTCATTTTCTGCCGCAGGAGGCGAGCTGATCCAGACAGCGGGAAGCGGAGGACATGGAGCAAGACAATACAAACGTCTTCCAAAAACAACTGCAATCGCAGGAATGTGCGACTGTGCCAGATGTAGAGGGAGTGTCAGGTCACACGAGGTCAGTGCTAGAGGAGGAGATGAAGCAACGAATAGTACAGAACGGGATTCTGACAATCTAAATACAATACCGGCTGAAATATTTACTTTACACAATATGTATTATTTTAAACATTTGTATATCGTTGGTTGTGTTTATTTTACCAATAATGTCACCAATCTGCTTTTATAATTTTGAAGAAGTTTATAATAAAAAACATTTCGATTGCACAAAATATTTCCCCCCTTTTCTTTACACATTGTACCGCTTAAAGCAGAACTTTGGTTCCACTTTAAGTCCCCCCCTACTCCTCTATCATAATTGGCATATCATTTTTTTTGGGGGGGGTGGGTATCTAGTTTTGAAAGGCACCTTCTCCCACTTCAGCTCGGATCGCTTAGTTCTCCTTCCCCCTTCCCTCCCCGCAGTCTGCTGGGACATGCCGCAGGTCCCAAAAGACTGCGGGACCATTCACAAATCACAGCGTGGTTCGCTCATGAGCAGTGGGCAGCTGGCTGTGAAGCTGATGAAGAACTAGCCCATGTGAGGATGGTGCTGGATCTCTGGTCTGGTGAGACCAAAATAGAACTCCGTGGCAGAAAGTCAACTCTGCCAACCAACCAAAGATAGAAAAATTCTATCAATGGCAGAAAGTCAACAACGCCATAAACTCTGAGAGCACTATCCACACTGTAAAGCATGGTGGTGGCATCATGTGGTGTTGATTCTTTTTGTAAGAAGTTACTGGGAAATTGGTCAGGTCCAGCCAAATACAAGGCAATTTCCAGAGGACCCATGATGTCCTGGTGCTTTTGTTAAAGCATATGCATTAGGACAGGGGTTCACAACCAGTGGCCCGGGGGCCACATGTGGCCCGCAGAGCCCTCTGATGTGGCCCGCGCCCTCCTGCTCTGGAAGTGCACCACACCTGCAGGATATATAATATAAGTCTATGGCAAAGTGCAGCTAAACCACAGGAAAGCCACAGGTGCACTGCGTTACACCCTCAGTGTAGGTATACTGCAGCGCATCAGTGTGAAAGCAGCCTTAGGTCCCTTTGACACGATCAGTCTGACCCAATTGGACCCTTCATTCACCTCTATTGAGCCACAGATGTAAACAGACTTGTGGCCATTTTACACTCACCTACCTCTAATTCGAGCCACAAAAAAAACAGAACGGGGAGATTTGTCCCCTTCCATCTGAGAAGATCGGATTGGAGGGCCAAAAGAGTAGAGTGGTCTGTGCCCCTGTCTGCTCTGCATATGCGGAGTGGACATAGGCCTGTCATCTACCCACTCCGCTCATTGTGGCCCCGTGACCGGTTAACGAGTCTCTTAAGTGGCCCTCGCTCTTCAAAAGGTTGGGCACTCCTGCATTAGGATGTCTTTTTTTGCACGTTAAAGTGGAACTAAACCCTTTATAGCCAAGGAAGTTGCCATCTTAGTCTCTGTTTGATCTGCAGTTGACATGGTGCTGATGCCATGATCGGGTATATCACTGGCCATTTGGTAGCTTAACATTGCATTTGAGAGCACAAATGACTGTGACAGTTATCATTCATGGCATGCCTTGAGCATAACTATGACGGGAAACTGTTGGGTTTAGTACTACTTTAACATGCATTGCATTAGGGCAGCCCAGGAAAATGAATGGGTTACCCATATACCAAAATATCCAAAAAAACAAGGCAGGTAGTGGTTAATGCTACCCTGATTGGGAAAGTTAGTGTTAATTGTGTTTCTAGGTGGGTTTTCTTGGGTCAGGACAGAGGCCCGGACCCTGGGGGGCAACTTACTAAGGAGGCTTTTACTACGAAGAGAGACTGGGCACTGCTTACTTGTCACAGACCCATTTACCACCATTGCCAGAGTCTGGATTTCCAGTGCCTTGCCGAGGTCAGTATTCCCACTACCTAGGGGGATTGCTGGGGCTTGCAGTTCTCTCTGAAGAAACCAAGCATGGACTCTGCCAAGAATGTACTCCTTCCTATACAGATATGCTAGGATGGCCACAAGCCTCAAGTTAGGAACTAGGGATGTTAGGAAAAGACTGCACTTTATTTCAGACTTTTGTCTGTATATGTCATCATGGTCATTTATTCATGTACTGTACAGCATTTGAAAATTTGCCTTTGCCAAGCGGTGGTAATGCAAGTTACTGGCACATCCAGTTTAGGTTAGCTTAGCTTCCACATCCAGTTTAGCTTGAGTCACTAAACACATTGGGGTATGAAGATAACGGTACAAGAGTTAGGGTGTAACCCCCAAAAAAAAAGATCTGTTCCCTTATAGCAGGTTAAACAGCACAGTGCTTGTGCTGTCCAACCTGCCCCTCTGTAAGCTGTAAAGGACCTGGCTGATCCTGCCTGTTTCTGTGCCCTCCTGTCTCTGCTGACCACGGTTTATAAATGCTGCTGACCCCTAAATACTGTGGTCAGTTTACATGCCTCTGTCATCCGCAGCTTTCCTCTGCCCCCCTCACTCCTCCCTCCCTGCCTGTCAGCTTTGTGTGTCTGTGTCTCCGCTCCTCATGCTGCTATTAGTAGTTAACCACTTAAGGACCCCATCATACCGATATACGTCGGCAGAATAGCACGGCTGGGCACAAGCATGTACCTGAACGTGTCTCTTTAAGGGCCAGCCGTGGGTTCACGAGCGCGCGACGCTGGCATGCTGGCAACCCATTCCGAAGCTCCGTGACCACGCCCGCGGACCCAATCACTGCTAGTGTCCCGCTATTGGTCACCGGAGCTGAAGAACGGGGAGAGGTGTGTTTAAATAGTGAAAAACAGCTTCTTTTATACCTTGTGATATCATTAAAGGCTCGTAAAATTCTTCTGCTGCTGGGACACCAGTTCTGAGGCCGCGTACACACGAGGGGATATGTCCGCTGAAAACGGTCCGATGGACCGTTTCAGCAGACATCTCCGCTCGTGTGTATGGGCTAGCGGACAGATTTGTCCACCTGACAGATTTCAAAGCAAGCTTTGAAATCTATCCGGTGGGAATCTGTCCGCCCGACATGTCTGCTGGTTAGTACACTTACCAGCAGACATGTCGGCTCCCACCGCCGCCGCGCCGCTGCCGAATGGATTCGGCGCATGCGCGGAAGTGTTTTACTTCCTGGTGCGGTGACGTGGCGGTGACGCGGCGGCGTCAACATCACCGCCGCGTCATCGCCACGTCACCGCGCCGTCCGGCGGCGGGGAATTTGATCCGATGGTGTGTACACGCCATCGGATCAAACTCCCGATCGGACATATCCGATGGAAATGGTCCGCGGACCGTTTTCATCGGATATATCCGATCGTGTGTATGGGGCCTGATAGACATGCCCCCGGAGCAGAGGCGTAGCTTAAAGCTTGTGGGTCCCGTTGCAAAAGTTGACCTGGCCCCTGGGCTGTTCTCACCCTGTGCTCCTCTATATTCAGGAAATGGCCCACAGCTTGTCCCCAGCCAATGAGAACAGAGGGGTGTGGACCGTGGAAAGCAAAGTGGAAGACCGGTACTGGAGCGTGGCTGTGGAGCCCTTGGGCAGATCTGAGCTGGACTTTGTGGAGGATATGATAATATGACAGGGAAGGTGCAGGGGCTCCCTGAAGCTAGGGGTGGGGTTGCGATTGTGACCCCTGCAACCCCTTATGCTACGCCCATGCCCCAGAGCTACATTTCCCAAGAGTCCTTTCCCTACACACACAGTTGGGAGTCAAGGCAGCAGTGTTGTTTTCCTGCCGAGATTTTGTCTGCTCCCGATGTGGGAGCTATACATTTTGCGCAAACCAATCCATAAACGCTTATTGCGATTTTTTCCACCAATACGTATCAGCCTAAACTTTTATATATTTTTTGGGGATATTTATTATAGCAAAAAGTAAAAAATATAGGTTTTCTTTTCCAAATTGTCGCTCTATTTTTATTTAATAAAAACCGCAGAGATGATCAAATACCACCAAAAGAAAGCTCTATTTGTGGGAAAAAAAAGACGCCAATTTTGTTTGGGAGCCACATCGCACGACCGCGCAATTGTCAGTTAAAGCGACGCAGTGCTGAATCGCAAAAAGGGGCAAGGTCCTTAACCTGCATAATGTAGTAAAAAGTAAAACAGCCTGACAACTAGCTTGTGAGAGATAGTCCTGCAATAGCAGCCCCCGTACTTTCCTGACAGATGTATCCTAAATGGTAACTGAAGCAATATTGTGCCTTTAAAGCGGCTGCAGTGTTTTCTGGATAACATCAACAGATATATGATTTATTATACTTGTGTTTAATGATGCTGCCAAGATTCCTGTCTATTTCTGGGTACATGCTCATCACTGGTGCTTGGTGAAAGAGGAGAGGCAAGGATTTGTCCTGGCTGAGAGACCTTAGAGAGAAAGTCTCAGTCTGCTGAACAAACACAATATTTTACTGAGCAGGTTTGTGAGACTCGTCCCGGGGTTCCTGAGATCTGCACAATGTATGTGTGACACAATGGAACAAGGAGCAACTCCAACTAGCAAGGAAGGCGTATGACCGATTTCTCAGTTCCCACCCCAGCCAGCAAAGGGGTCTCATTAAAACTTTCAGCATTTTAATAAATTCAGAAGACTCTGTTACATCAGTTCAACCCCACCCCAGGGAGCCTCTGTGACATGGATGCAACCACACCGGAAGATACACTATATTGCCAAAAAATATTAGGACACCTTCCTTTACATGCACATGAACTTTAATGGCATCCCTGCACAGAGTCCTCACCTCAACCCGATAGAACACCTTGAGATGGGATGAATTAGAGCAGAGACTGCGAGTCAGGCCTTCTCCTCCACATCAGTGCCTGACCTCACAAATGCGCTTTTGGAAGAATGATCAAACATATCCATAGACAAACTCCTGAACCTTGTGGACAGCCTTCCCAGAAGAGTTGAAGCTGTTATAGCTGCAAAGGGTGGGCCAACTCAATATTGAACCCTACGGACTAAGACTGGGATCCCATTAAAGTTCATGTGTGTGTAAAGGCAGGTGTCCCAATACATTTGACAATATAATGTACATTGCAATAAAACTGATTGTAAGCTTACTGGAGGTGACCCCCATACCTTGTTTAAAGGGTATGTTTAGGCATAACTCAAAGGTAGCCCCCAAACCTCCTTACCCCCTACTAGACCATGTCCCAGCATTATTATAATTTTGGGGGGCTTGTTCCTATAGTGAAAAACAGCTTCTTTTATACCTTGATATCATTAAAGGCTCGTAAAATTCTTCTGCTGCTGGGACACCAGTTCTGATTGACATAGACATGCCCCCGGAGCAGAGGCGTAGCTTAAAGCTTGTGGGTCCCGATGCAAAAGTTGAACTGGCCCCTCGAGTGTTCTCACCCTGTGCTCCTCTACATTCAGGAAATGGCCCACAGCTTGTCCCCAGCCAATGAGAACAGAGGGGTGTGGACCGTGGAAAGCAAAGTGGAAGACCGCTACTGGAGCGTGGCTGTGGAGCCCTTGGGCAGTCCGGGCTGGACTTTGTGGAGGATATGATAATATGACAGGGAGGCTGCAGGGGCTCACTGAAGATAGGGGTGGGTTTGTGATTGTGACCCCTGCTCCAGAGCTACATTTTCCAAGAGTCCTTTCCCTACACACACAGTTGGGAGTCAAGGCAGCAGTGTTGTTTTTAGACATGTGCAGACTGGAATATTTTGTTTCGTTTTTTCGTTTTCGTCCAGAAAATAAATTTATTTAGTTATTCCCGAAAATCATTTTGATGTATTTCGTTTTCGTCTGGAAAGTTTTCGTCCGAAAACGACGATTTTCGATTACATTGTCGAATTAAACGACGGAAATTCGACAAAGCATCGAAAATCGTCATTCTGAATACAGTGAATATACCTATTTCCTGTATTCAGAACGACGATTTTCGATGACTTTGTGAAATTGAACGACGGAAATTCGACAACGCATCGAAAACGAAAATAAAGCATTTTTTATGTCGGATCTTTCGGTTTTCGTTTCTTGCGCTTTAGTTTTCGTTCGTTAAAACGATAACGAAAATACCCGATTTTCGGACGAAAATGCATTCTAACGAAAACGAATGCACATGTCTAGTTGTTTTCCTGCCGAGATTTTGTCTGCTTACGATGTGGGAGCAGGAGAGGGCGGAGGGATTGGGAAGGCGTCCCCCCTGGAAGAAGACAGTGATTATTGCTAGTGGCTATAGCAGTCACTAGTGATAATTGTAGGAGAATCAGGCAAGCTGGTTGTACCCAAGTTGATCGATCGATCAACTTGTTACATTCAGTCTGCCCATTAACGGTTCGAATCTTGGCCAGTTCCTGCTGAACCGGCCAAGATTCGAACTGTCTTAGACACAGGCTAGAGGGGCATGATACAGACTGTGACTGGCAAAAATGGATGGAGTGTGGAAGGGTGAGAACCGCCATTAAGTTTCTCTAGTGGTCTGTGTGGGGAATTCAAAATTCCCAAAAACTTGTGATTAACAGATCTGTTCCGGTCACAACTTTACCGTACACAGGTAGTAGTACGAATTTCTTATAATGAGTGGCTCCTTCCCACTCAACTTCCTTCATTTGAAAAATTTAAGGAACCAGGCAGAAAATTTCATCCAATCAGGTGCAGTCACTGTTCAGGTATTCTGACAATCACTGGTGCAGGCTGTCTAAATACAATAGCCACAGCGGGAGATTTGTTCATCCTAGCACTACAGCATGGATAAATGAATCTGTAGGCTGAATGAAAAAATATAAAAGTGCATGGCCAGCATTAGAAATTCTTTTTCTTCCCAATAAAAATAATAAAAAATAAAAAAAATGATTTTTCTTCAACCTGAGCAGATTTGTTTTATGTCCTATTGTGTCTCTGGGACAGGAAGTACAATCTCAGCAATAGGATACAAACTGCAAAAAACATGACAATGGTTCTAATCATTCCACACTTCATCCCAAAAAGATACATTTTAGGAAACAGTAGCACAGGAGAGATCCAGACTTATGCCGCGTACACACGGTCGTTTTTTGCGATGAAAAAAAAACGACGTTTTCTGTGAAGTAAAAAATGACGTTTTTGAAACGTCACTTTTCAAAGACAATTTTGCATACACACCATCGTTTTTTCACAAAAAGCGAGGTCACGTTCACCACTCTTTTCCATTGAAGCTCGCTTCATAACTAGCTTCTGGGCATGCGCGGGTTGAAAAACGTTGTTTTGAACAACGTTTTTTGCTACACACAGTGACTTTTTGTGAAACAAAAAACGACGTTTTGAAAAACGACACAAAAAATTCAAGCATGTTGGAATTTTTTTTTGCCAACACACAATCAATTTAAATGACGTTTTAAAAAACGTCGTTTTTTTTCCATCGCAAAAAACGACCGTGTGTACGCGGCATTAAAGCGGAGGTTCACCCTAAATATAGTCTTTCCCATGTGATCCAGCATACTGGCGTCAGCGCCAGTATGCTGTTTTTTTTTTTTTTTAAATCCCCCACTTACTGTGTAATCTTTATTTTTGATTTCTCCCCCCCGCGGTGGATGGCGCCTGTATAGCCCATCACGCCTTCCAAAAATAGCCGATTTCGGACTCGGGTTTTTCCGGTGCAATGCGGCGCCTGCGCACAGACCTAGGAGCTGACTGCGCAGGCGCCGTATTTCTCCGAGTCCTATTTTGGCTTTTTTCGGAGGGCATGACGCGCCATAGCCATAGGACTCGGAGAAATACGTCAGCTCCTAGGTCTGTGCGCAGGTGCCGCATTGTGCCAGAAATACCCGAGTCCTAATTCGGGTATTTTCGGAAGCCGTGACGTGCTATACAGGCGCCATCCACCACGGGGGAAAGAAATCAAAAATAAAGATTACACAGTAAGTGGGGGATTTATAAAAAAAAAAAATACAGCATACTGGCGCTGACGCCAGTATGCTGGATCACATGAGAAAGACTATATTTAGGGTGAACCCAGGAGTAGTAAAGGAAAAACATTTTTTTGCTGAAATTACTGTTTACAGGGTATAGAGACATAATAGTTAACTGATTCCTTTTAAAAATGATTAAAAATTGATAAAAATCAATCATATAATGTGCCTGCAGTTTAGTTTCGTTTTTAGACTAGTTTCAGTTTGTTCTGTGTGTACAGAGGCACACAGAACAAAAACAAACAAACACAGGGCAGTGTTTGTTTTTAAATTGTGCACCGTCGTATGTATGTGCTGATTCTTTAAATCAGATACGCTTGAATGCTTGGGTGCATATTTACGCTGGACGCATTCAGCTTTCCCATTAGAAATATGCAAATGAGCAAGATACGCCGATTCACGAACGTACGTACGCCCGACGCAGTAATCTACGACGTTTACGTAAGGCGTTTTTCCGGCGTAAAGATAAACCACCAAAAAGGTGGCGCTTCCCATGCAAGGTATGGACGTCGGAACAGCCGTCGTTTTTACGTTGTTTACGTAAGTCGTACGTGAATGGGGCTGTGACGTTCACGTCGTAGGCAGTGTTCGACGTGTATATTAGGCATTTTATTCGACGTGAGCATGCAGGCGCATGTGCCGTTCGCTCGGCCGCTCATTTACATGGGGTCACGGTTAATTTAAATGAAGCACGCCCACTACCTGCCTACTTTGAATTAGGCAGGCTTACGCCGGCCTATTTACACTACGCCGGAGCAACGTACGGCGCGACTGCTTTGAGAATACTGTTCTGGGCTCCCTGTCTTACGTCGGCGTAGGGCATATGAGATGCGCTACACCGGACAAAAAATACACCGCTGTACCTGAATCTGGCCCCTAGTAATCACATCTTCTTGATCATGGACCACAATGAAAAGCTACCATGAGTTTTTTCATAAGGAGCCAGACAAGCAGAAAGTGTGGAGTTCAGCAGCAACTTCTAAGCAAAAAACGGACATGGAGGACATGAAAGCAGGACTGCTATAAGGTAAAGCAAGCTATTTAGCATTAAAAAAATAATTTCTTTACTGATCCTTTAAAATAGACACCTCCGCTTTATATAAAGCAGCTCCCCTTCATAAGCTCTGGTTATGCACATGAAAGGAATTAGCCATGATATGAAATAAATACAGTACAATGTGTCATGTGTTTGGAGAGCTGTGTCACACCCAGCCAAACTCCCAATAAATCTGCACTAAAAAAATGCTGCAGCAAAAGCAAACAGGAAGACTGGACATTATTGCCTGTCTGTTTGGAAAGCATATTTACTTAGTATTGGGGAGCATCAAGAATGCTTTAAAACATATTTTCACCTTTGCCGTTTCATACTTTCAAACGCTGTAAAGCCGCGTACACACGATCAGTCCATCCGATGAGAACGGTCTAAAGGACCGTTGTCATCGGTTAACCGCTGAAGCTGACTGCTGGTTCGTCGAGCCCACACACCATTGGTTAAATAACCGATCGTGTCAGAACGCGGTGACATAAAACACAAGGACGTGCTGAAAAAAATGAAGTTCAATGCTTCCAAGCATGCGTCGACTTGATTCTGAGCATGCGTGGATTTTTAACCGATGGTCGTGCCTACTAACGATCGGTTTTGACCTATCGCTTAGGAATCCATTGGTTAAATGTAAAGCAAGTTGCCTTTTTTTTAACCGAAGGTTAAATAACCTATGGGGCCCACACACGATCGGTTTTGACCGATGAAAACGGTCCATCAGAGCGTTGTCCTCTGTTTAACAAGCTCCTCTGATGCAAAGACAATTTTAGTCGTGTGCTGAATATTGATTTGTTTCAGAATTCTTCTAAAAATAAACAATATATATCATTTAGGAAACGCCTTATAAGAACACAGCACCCACAATGCAATATTCACCTTAAAGGCGCCAGGTACGTGATCATTATCCCCGTCACAGGAGGGGGCTCCGTTCTCACAGCCATTCTTACAGTTCTGTTAAAGAAAAAACAAGACGTTAGCCGAAAGATGAATTCTAATGCAATAAGCAATATTAATGATTGTTGTGTTTTGTGACCACATGCCATATCTGACTGCTGTGTACACATAACATTTATGGAGGTGAGATGATCTCTGATAAGTTCATATTTGCACAATATATTGCTAGATAAACATGGCCTTCACGTGCCGATATAATGTACCTCTGGAGTCACCTTCACGTGACACTACAGAAGTGTGCGGTTCAGAGACATATATTTTTGAACTCTATAGAATCATTTGCTGCCTCTCCATTCAATCTGAATTTAGGATTTCGACTTTTCCCTGTGATCCTCCCATACACCCACCTTGTCTTGTTGTCGGCTTCAGATTCCACAACACATCATAAGTAAAACTTATTGGCATGAGAAAATTGTGACTTTAAAGTAGAACGTAAAGTAGAACTTTTCATTTGTGTCTGTGTCCCATTGAGGAGATTTCCCTTCACTTACTGTCCCATAGCCAAACAGAAAGTGAGAGAAAATCCCGGAAAATTAAAGGGTCACTAAAGGAAAACATTTTTTTTGCTGAAATGACTGTTTACAGGGTATAGAGACATAAAAGTTAACTGATTCCTTTTCAAAATGATTAAAAATAGATAAAAAATCAATCATATAATGTGCCTGCAAGGTTAGGTTCACTTTTGAACTGGTTTCATGTTTCTGTGAAGTAGACACACAGAACAAAAACAAACAAATCCAGGGCAGTGTTTTGTTTTTAAAATGAATCTGATTGGTTCTGGGAAGTTTTAGACACACAGTAATGACAGCTCAGAACACCGTGAGAAAGCTCCCAGTATGGTGGTTATAAGGAAACAGACAAGCAGGAAGTGTGGAGAACAGAGCAGGATTACAGCAACTTCAAAGCAAAAACGAACAATAAGGACATGAAACCAGTACTGCAGTAAGGTAAAGGAAGCTATTTAGCTAAAAAAAAAAATTCTTTAGTGATCCTTTAAGGGAATTTCTCAGGGACCACCAAGTCACCAGAACTAGTTTCCCCATAGGATAATTTCCCCCTATTACTTTTCTGGGGACAACCCAAAATTTAGGATTTCCTCTACTTCCACTTTCAATGATAATAAGGACAAATAGAGAGGGTGACTCTCCCTAATGGGGGCACAGACAGCATCAGTGCTCCAATTTTTTTGGGGGGAGGCGCAAACAAACGAAAAAAAAAAAACATAAATTGCAGCCTCACTGTGCCCATCAATTGCTATCACTGTGTCCATCAATTGCCGCCACTGTGCCCATCAAACGCAGCCACTGTGCCATAAAATTGTCGCCACTGTGCCATAAAATTGTCGCCACTGTGCCATAAAATTGTCGCCACTGTGCCATGCCATCAAATGCAGCCACTGTGCCATGCCATCAAACGCAGCCACTGTGCCATCAATTGTCGCCACTGTGCCATGCCAAACGCAGCTACTGTGCCATCAATTGTCGCCACTGTGCCATGCCAAACGCAGCCACTGTGCCATCAATTGTCGCCACTGTGCCATGCCAAATGCAGCCATTGTGCCATGCCATTGTCGCCACTGTGCCATGCCATTGTCGCCACTGTGCCCATCAATTGTCGTCACTGTGCCATGCCATTGTCGTCACTGTGCTCATCAATTGTCGCCACTGTGTCATGCCAAACACAGCCACTGTGCCATGCCATTGTCGCCACTGTGCCATGCCATTTTCGCCACTGTGCCCATCAATTGCCCATCAATTGCCGCCAGTTTTCCCCCCTCAGGCTGTAATCGGAAAGCCTATCAGAGCCTCTATGGACGCACCGCCACTGGACAGAATTAAAAAAAACTGACAGGGGTTCTAATCCCTCAACACTCTATCCAAAACTAAAAAAGGTATTTTTTTTTTTTTCCTTTTCAATAGAATAAGTAAAGGCTATAGCCTCTGACAATTTTTAGCCAATTGTGTCTCAGAGGAGATTTCCTTCATCTTCCAAAGTGAGGGAATGTCCAATTGTCACCAGGATCATCACATCTAGTGTCCCCATTACTGTTCTGGTGATAAGTTAAGCATTTTCTTTTTTACTTTTTACTCTCGAAGATAACAGTGAACAGGACCCAGAGAGGGGTGAATCTCCCTAATGGAGGAACAGACAGCATTATATACCAGACAGGCATTTTAATCTATCCAAAACTGAAAACAAAATGCTTTGCCTTTAGTTACATTTTAAGACAAAGGTTTTGATGTAATTTATTTATCTTTTGGATAGATTAGAACACGTGTCTGGTATTTTATGCTATGTGTGCCACCATTAGGGAGATTCACCCAATATGCCTTCTTTACTATTATGATCGAGGGTGAAAGTGAAACAAAATCCCAAATTTTGGGTTATCACCAGAACAGGAAGTATGTGAACGATTTGGAAGAGTATTTCAAGCATTTTAAATGCGAATTCAAGCCTAAGGCGTTATTATTTTAGCCAGTGGAAAGCACTAGGGGTTAGAGGGGGTTATGTTGTACAGGGTAAAAAATGTCTGGAAAACTTGGAAAAAAAATCGGCGACTACTTGAAAAAAAGTATCGGTACTTGTACTCGGTCCTAAAAAAGTGGTATCAGGACAACCCTAGATATTTCTGTGTGAGAAATATCAAAGAGACTTTTTTGTTGTTTTCTGCTGTAGGACCCGCAGTGTCTGCCCAGCAGTAGGCTGTGCCAGACTCCATAGGTAGGTTCCTGTGTTGGGAAGGTAGACGCCCCAAGTGGCAAGGGTTTACTTTATGTTTTGTTTTGTTTTGTGTATGCCGTTTTGATGCTTGCACTTGTATCCAGCAATATGGAAAAATAAACCATATCATTTGTTTTCAATCCTCCTCAACTGCCTTTTTGTACAGATCAGCGTGTCACACACCAGGGGGTCACACACACCCGCTACCGAGTTAATCCCTCACAATATATATATATATATATATATACATATATATATATATACAGAGCTTTTTTTCTCAGAAAATAGGTGCAGGAACTCAACCACGACTCCGTTCAGATTTCACAAACAGTAGAAGGGTCTTAAAGGGGCATTAAATACCAGGATTGCATTACATACAGAGTGCAGAGTTCAGGGGAGTTACACACAGAGTGCAGAGCTGTCACTTGTAAACACAGAAACCAGACTTCTGTGTTTACAAGTGATTGTGGTGAGCAGGCACCAAAGGGTCTGAGCGAAAGGTGGTGGAACTGAGTTCCACCAAGTTCCCCCAGAAAAAAAGCCCTGTATATATATATATACATACACACACACCTAGATGGGGTAAATTAACATTGCATGGTATCACTGTAACACAGGATTGGTCAGGATCAATAATTCTCATGTTTCACAAATTCCAGCAACCTCTAAACCTTGTTGAATGTATCATTTTATAAAAACCATTTGGTTGGGGGTTTTCCCATCGACCAACCGCACTTATTCTATAGGTGACCTTGTTGCATTATTCTGGTGATCTCAGACTGCACACATTACCAGTTTTAGATGGCAATGGAGATGTTATGAATGAGGATCCTTGTAATGATTAACTCCACGTGGACAACACACATGAGTTACCAGGCACCGTCACGGTACATTACACTAAACAATTTTTTCACTCCTGTGAATTTTATTTCACGATTATGAGATTATGAGCAAAGCCTTGTTAAGATAAAATAATATACACAGAGCAAAACAAAGCATTCAACTTCGACCCAAGATTCTCGCAGATTTCGTTCCTCATCAATTCTCCATCACGGCTGCAATAAAAAGTTTTCTGCTAAAGATATCTGACAATAAATATAATTAATCTCTTAAAACATTTGGCCTTGGCTTGAACAGAGTTCCCAACACAATTGTGTTATATAGAGGAGAGTTAGAAAAAAAATAACATTAAGCCCTCGTTCACACCGGTGCGACTTGATTGTTCCAAATTGCATGACCGGTCGCACCCCAGCAATGGAACCATTCAAATCGTCGCAAATCATGTTGCAGTGACTTTGAAAAAGTTTCCTGCACTACTTTTTTTTTCATGTTTCATTGTGACTCGCATAGACTTCTGTTAAATTAAGTCCCAAGCCGCAATGAAATCTGAGAAAAAAATCGCACTGATCTGCGGTTTTGAAATTGCTCTGAAGTAGCGCAATCTCAAAGCCACACTGGTGTGAACCAGGGCTGATGGGAAAGCCAAAAGATTTGACTTGACACAGAAACGGGGGGAACATTCAATGAAGAAGTCATTGCTGGTGACCACTGGGTAAGAGGGAATATCTTCTTGTACAAAGCAAGGTTCATAAAGAAATAGATAAGCGAGTTTGGGGTGGAGGAAATTGACTGGCCTGAAAAGAGTCTTGACCTCAACCCGAAAGAACACCTTTGGGATGAATTAGAGAGGAGACTGGAACCAGGCCTTCTCGTCCAACATCAGTGCCTGACCTCACAAATGCGCTTCTGGAAGAATAGTCAAACATTCCCATAGACACACTCCTAAACCTTGTAGACAGCCTCCCCAGAAGAGGTGAAGCTGTTATAGCTGCAAAGGGTGGGCCAACCAAATATTGAACCCTACGGACTAAGACTGGGATGCCATTAAAGTTGTGTTAAACCCTAGAGAACCCCCTCCAAAAAAAAACTGCAAGACAAAGGCATAATGGGCTAGTATGCATAGAATACTAGCTCATTATGAATTACTTACCTTACATCAAAGCCTCCACAGCTGTCCGCGGACCCCCCTGCAGCTGGCGACAGGTTTCGCAAATCCATGCATGCTCTGAATCAAGCAGAAGAGCCGCACTGGCTATTGAACCTTAGTTTTCTCGGCTCGTCGTACATGTTGTACTTCACCGCGTTCTTGAGTTTCGGAATTTCCGACAACATTTGTGTGACCGTGTGTATACAACACAAGTTTGAACCAACATTGTTTGTCGGAATGTCCGATCGTCTGTATGCGGCATTAGAGTGACATATTAAAAAAGAGGAATTCATAATGATTGGGATTAGTAGATCCAGGGTAGGGAGTACGAGAGTGCCACTCACAGGCTCATGCTCACACCTTGCCCCGGAGCCCAGGTATATCAAATTGTACAACTCCATTGCAACAAATGTATCCCCACCTGACACCTGTCTGTCATTTTTCACTTTTGGATACAGAGTAAAGATTTGATGAGTTTTGTATGAAAGGGAATGAGTTGAAGATCACTGTTTTGTACATATGTGATGATGTGTGTATAAAGTCTGCAGCAAGAAGCATTACACAAAATGTTGCAATAAATACAGAAATATGATTTGCAGGACATAGCGCAGACACAGCTGGGGCAGAGTGTGGCCCCCCAGGGCCCCTAACAAACAATTGGTTCCAGAGTTACAGGATGCTGACTTTGGGAATAGTGGATCACATCCCCCCTCCCTCTTCATCCTGCCAGTCCCAGAGGGTGAATGGATAAAAGGTATAGGGATGTCTGCCATATATAATGACGCCAATGTGATTGGAGGATCCTATGAGCAGCCAGTAGGGAGGGGAGAATTATAATAAACATTATGGATGTAATATAAAGTCAGACGTGTAATATTACTAAGAGGGTTATTAAAGAGCTATGCATTATTATTCAGAAACACTGAAATTAATACTTCAGTCTTTACTGTATAGATAAAACGATGTGTCTGTAAATTACATAAGGACTGACCTCCATAGGGAACAATGGTAGATCTATCAATCAGACACATCTATATACAGATCCTGCAGCATTGTTAGAATAGGAAATAATATAAAATGTGGGGGGGCAATACTGAATCTATAGTTCAGTGTACAGAAACCTCTATATACCGAGCCTGCAACATTGTCTAATAGGGATTTCATCAAATCTGACCTCTGTAAGGGACAATGCTGGGTCTATAGCTCAGTGTACAGATACATCTATATACAGAGCCTTTAGCATCCTATATGATGGGATTGTATAAAATCTGACCTCTATAGAGGACCATTCTGAATCTATAGCTCAGTGTACAGATACATCTATATACAGAGTCCGTAGCATCCTATATGATGGGATTATATAAAATCTGACCTCTCCTATAGGGAACAATGCTGAATCTATAGTTCTGTGTACAGATACATCTATATAGAGAGTCTACATCATCCTATATGATGGGATTATGTCAAATCTGACCTCTATAGGGAAAAATGCTGAATCTATAGCTCAGTGTACAGATACATCTATATACAGAGCCTGCAGCATCCTATATGATGGAATTATATCAAATCTGACCTCTATAGGGGACAATACTGGATCTATAGCTCAGTGTACAGACCCCTCTATATACAGAGCCATGTTTCCTCCTATTTGATGGAATTATCATCCACCCTCTATAGAGGACAATCTTGGGTACCTAGCTGGGTATACAGATCCCTCTATATAAAGATCCCTCTATATACAGATCCTTCTATATACAGAGCCTGTAGCATCCTATATGATGGGGATTATATAATATCCACCCTCTATAGAGGACAATGTCGTGTCCCTAGCTGGGTATACAGATCCCCCTATATACAGCTCCCACTTTATACAGATCCCTCTATATACAGATCCCTCTATATACAGATCCCTCTATATACAGATCCCTCTATATACAGAGCCCTGTCTCCTCCTATATGATGGAGATTCTATAAAGGACCGTATGCTGGGACAGGTCACATGTGGATTATATAATCCCCTCTCTATATGTGATGTCATTGCTGTACGATTATATAAGAAGGGTGATCAGTCAGAGGGATGTTTATTCTACAGTCACGTGACCCCCTATAATAAGCGCCCTGGCCCCTCCCCCGGGTGATGCGGGTTACCTGGTGCCCCGGTGCCCTCTGCCGCTGTGCCAGGCTCGCCATCCCGCTCCTCCTCCACCCGAGTGGCGTCACCCTTCTTCCTAACCCGCTGCAGCTCTACCCACCGCTGACGTCAGAGCCCCCTAAGCCACATAGTGCTCGGGTGTGCGGTGACGTCAAGGCTCCCCCCAGCGCTGTGGATAACATTGTATCAGTGTGCTTGCTCCGTACTTATAAGAACCATCCGGCTGAGCTCGCTGTAAGATCGGAATTACAATGTTATGTCAGTAGTAGATGATCGCCATAGTGTGACGTCAGAACTCTCCTGTACATCATCATGTCAGAAATGACAAGTGTCTTCATCATCATTACACTGTGCATCATTGATTATCTGTTTAGTGTGACATCATCATGTCAGAAGTGACAAGTGTCATTATCATTACACTGTGCATCATTTGATTTTCTGTTTAGTGTGACATCATCAATGCATGCATGACATCATCCCACACTAACACTACTGGAATGAGTTCCCTATACGCAACATTATACCGCCTCATTGCGCTGACATACGCAATAATTCACAGGTTACCGCAAAACGCAGTGCGTTGGCGTGTTGTGGTGCCATTTAATGTCATACAGTATGTGGTATCTTCATGCAAGTCAGGAGAAGAATTATTTTGTTTTTTGGTGGTGGCCTGGTGGGTCATGGTGACCTTCCTGGAAAGTTCTCGCAATTTTACAGAGTTCCCCCTTAGATGTCTCCCTGGCGTGGCACCATGTGCATACCCTGGAAGGCCTGGCGCTGTGCCGCAAATAATCTGTGAACAACGTGTTTGCACAAGCTGATTACACTGCCACAACTCTGCCAATTCTTTACAAGTCGAGCGAGATAATACAGCGAGCATTTGAGGTCGTTCCCCATAAAAGTCACATGACAAATGTAGAAGGGATTTATAAGGTTCTGGAGTTTGTTGCGCTCCACAAGTGCCAGTGGTGATGCGCCATCTGTTATGGTTGGCCTGGTATGCAACATTTTTAGTACTTGCCGCAGGAGGTTTCATAGACGCCACCCAACCTGTAATACTCCGGAGATGAGGAAGGTTTGTTATGGGTCATAGTTATGAGTTCAGGAACCGCGCTGAGATGTGGTGTACACACTGCTTGTTACGGGAAAAAATAACTCTTTACTTCCAGTGCCTGAAACATGACCATCAAGGCCAGCCATAAACCGGCTGAGATCCCAACCTTTAATGGGCAGGCTGATTGATCGATCAACTTGGGTATAACCAGCCTGTCAGATTTGCTTCCCGTTATCACAATCACTGTCTTCTCCCAGTGGGGGCTCCAGGAGAAGACAATTGGCGGCTTACCTGTCAGCACTGTCTGTGTTGATAGGGGAATCATAGAAATGTCTTTCCTGCAACCCGTGGTTGCAGGAAAGAAATTCGCACAGTGTATGACTGGCCTAACTCGTTTCTTCCAGTGCCTGAAATGTGAGACAGTTTGAAAACTGTGGTGTCCTTTTTTTCCCACAGATAGAGCTTTCTTTTGGTGGTATTTGATCACCTCTGCGGTTTTTATTTTTTGCCCTATAAACAAAAATAGAGCGACCAAAAAATCAATATTTTTTACTTTTTGCTTTAATAAATACCCCCAAAAAAGATATATATTTTTTTTTCTCAGTTTAGGCTGATTATTATTATTATTAAGAAGTGTTTAATATCGCGCCCGTCTTACCCATAGGGCCTCGAAGCGCTAAACGCAAAAGTACACATCACCCATAGCAGAGAACAAAAATTGGCACCGCAGCAATTAAAAGGGGTACTAAGGGGTACTGATACGTATTCTTCTACATATTTTTGGTAAAAAAAAAATCGCAATAAGCATTTAATGATTGGTTTGTGCAAAATGTATAGCGTTTACAAAATAGGGGATAGTTTTATGGCATTTTTATTTTTTTTTTTTTTTTTTTTACTACTAATGGCGGCGATCAGCAATTTTTTCGCGACTGCAACATTATGGTGGACACATCGGCAAATTTTGACACATTTTTTGGACCATTGTCATTTTCACAAAAAAAAAATGCTATAAAAATGCACTGTGAAAATGACAATTGCAGTTTAGGAGTTAACCACTAGGGGGCGCTGTAGGGGTTATGTGTGACCTCATATGTTTTTCTAACTGTAGGGGGGCGGGACGGGGCTGGGCTGGACGTGTGACGTCATTGATCGTGTTTCCCTATATCAGGGAACACACGATCAATGAAGCTGCCACTGTGAAGAACGGGGAAGGTGTGTTTACACACAGCTCTCCCCGTTCTTCAGCTCCGGGGAACCGATCGCGGGACTCCAGCGGTGATCGGGTCCGCGGGTCCCACGGCCACAATCAAGGAGCTTCGGACCGGGTCGTGGGCGCACGGCCGCGGCACGCGCACACAACCCACGGCTGGGCACTTAAAGGGGACGTACAGGTACGTGTTTGTGCCCAGCCGTGCCATTCTGCCGACATATATCTGCAGGAGGCGGTCCTTAAGTGGTTAAAGGAACCTATTTAGAAAATAAAAAACAAACCTTTACAAGCCCTTTAACAATAGGTCTTCAGCTGTCAGCAGCTGAATGTAAGAAAAAAACATTGCCAGCAAAAGGAAAAATATGAAACAGCATTGGTCCCCCCCCCCCCCCCCCCCCCCAATCCAAAACATGACATTCGGGTTTGGTGTGGATTTTAAGGGGAAGACCATGCCAAAGTGTAAAAAAAAGTGTGGGGCCCTCTCCAAATCCATACCAGACCCTTATTATCTGAGCTTGCAGTCTGGCAGGCCAGGAAAGGGGGGAGGGGGGATGAGCAAGGGCTCTCCCCTCCTGAACCATAGCAGGCCACATGCCCTTAACATTAGGAAGGTCGGTTTGGAGCACAGTACCCCTACCCCTACTCCTTTATCCCTAAAATAAAGTGTAGTGTTTTTAAAAAAAGGCAGTAGGCCGGGGGGGCGTGGCCGGACGTGCACCTGGGTGGACGTGTTTGTGAAGAGCTCCGCCGGTCCTGGAACAATCCACCGCCATCCACTGTGGAACGGAGCTCTAAAACCTCCAAAACTTGCCCTACCTACTTCTGGGCATTACCTGCACCCTCTAGTGCTCCTTTCGTGGACCCCTGTCGTTTCTAGCACGACCTGCAGCTGATCCACGGAGCCGCGACCCGCCGCCATTTTGGGGCCTGTGAAGCCTCCTGCATCCTCCGCACTGTGATACCCAGCCCGGCCCAGGTCCTTATCCTCGGAGGAGATACCCTGTCTACACGAGGGACGAGGCTGTCCGTCACTCGCGGGAGGCCGTGGAAGACTTCTGCCGCCCAGCTCCGCGGCACCGGAACCTGCCGTAGTCTCAAGGCCCCCATTAAGGTACTGTGCCATCCCATTACACCTCCCCCTGGGTGACCGCGCTCTCCTGAGGTCCGTCGGAGCCTTTCCTGGGCCTAGGTGGGGTAGCGAGCGGCCTAGACGGAGCGGGGCTCTTCCGGTCGGCAGCCGAAATCAGGAAACACCGCGGCTCCGGCCTAGTCCTGGATGACGGCCGGCCATCTTGCTGCACCCGTTCACGTGACTACACCCTCTCTTGTCTCCCCTAATACCTGAGACATTCACATGTAAATATCTTTAGAGGGGGGATAAGTCCTAGGCACCCACGTCCACCCACATAGCCTGGCTGTATCACCTGGTACTAGGAAGGAATCCCTCCACCAGCTGTCTTTTTTTCACTCTGCAGCTTCCCCCTGCTGTTTTTTTTTTTTTTTTTTTTTGGCAAGGCCTTAAAGGGCCATACCCCCATCAAATCTTCAAATAGAGGGTCTCATGCTCGGCCAGCAGCAATGATGGACATGTCTTAAACCCACATTGATTCCCGCTCCTTCCTAAGAGATCCTGCTCCGCTTCGAAAGCTTTCATAGGCACAGGATCAATACTAGCTGCTTTTGGACATCTCTGCACACTACATGGGCAAAGTAGGATTTCAGAAAAACATCTATCAAGGTTTTATCCCGCCAATCCCGTTGAGACCTACACAACCCATGGAGCGATTTCTACATAAGTCGCAATCCCCAACCCCGAATATGCCCACAGACCCGACTGATGTCGCAGGCCCCCTTGCCTCTGCACCAGGCACCTTTCACACAAGTAATACATCCCAACTGGCAGGCCCTGCTCAGGCTGTCACGGTATCAGTCCTGGACCTGAAATTGCAGACGCTTCTACAGGATTTGACACGCAACATTACCAAAGAAGTTGGGAAACTCGCTCAAGAGCTCAGAGGGGAGATTGACCAACTTGGAGAACGCACGGCTACTCTGGAGACTAAATTTGATGAGACTATACAATATATGCATGCCCTGGAGGAGGAAAACGCCTATCTTAAACACACAGTTTCCCAAATACAGCTTCAGCAAGAAGATTTGGAGAATAGAGAACGTCGCTCAAACGTGAGGATCCGTGGAGTCCCTGAAACAGTCAATGACAAAGAGATACGGGCCTATCTACTTGACCTCTTTGTCACGCTAGCTCCCCACATACCCGATATAGATTGGCGCCTGGATAGGGCCCATAGATCCCTGGCTCCCAAACCTCCCCCTGGTTCCAACCCGAGGGACATTGTAGTCCGTTTCCACTATTACGAAAGTAAGGAGGCCTTAACTACAGCTACACGCAACAAAAATCGTATTGACTTCAAGGGTTCCAAAATCCAGATCTTCAGTGATCTCTCCCCCATTACCCTGGCCAAAAGACGCAACCTACGTCCAATTACGGCGCACCTCCAACATCATCAAATTACCTACAGATGGGGCTTTCCGTTTCGCCTTTCAGCTTCCAAGGATGGCACACAATACACCATCAGAGACCTTCATGAATGCGAAGCCTTCACTCGCAACTTGGGCTTACCACCTGTCCCAGAAGAAGACCTCCAGCTCCCTCCGCCTGCCCTGGCTACTAGGCCCCTTCAGGCCCCCTCTACAATTTGGACCCCAGTACGTCGGAGACAACAAAAGGCTTTCTCCACTCCACAACGCTCCAACCTGCCTAGATCCTCAACCTGAAGCCCTGAGACATCCCTGATTTACACCTCATGGTCTTATTTTTGATTCCCGGATGCCTGATGGTCCGACCATTTTTTCTTCGGGTTTCCGCAGGGAGTGCGCCTCCCTGATGCCCATACTGAGTGTTACTTTTACCTATTGTTTCCAGATGGGCCCGCTGAAGTTGAGTTTGGTTTAAATTTTGTTGCTATTTTTTTTTTCTGTCAACCTTCCCACACATAACGGAAGACTGATGGTCCCCTATTTCGAGAAGTTAACTGTTATCTGTCCAAGAATAAACACTTCCTACAGGAGCGGGTCATAATCCGCCATTCTTGTTGTCCGTCATGTTCCTCTACATGTCCAAGGCTTGTCGCCTTGGTCCCCTGAAGGTCATTTTCCCTTCAGGCTTTCAGAACATGTTTTTTGTTTTTTATTTTTTATTTTTATTTTTATTTTTATTTTTGTTTCCTGTTATCTCTGCATCTTGTTTCATTTGTATATTTCCTTTTTTTATCAGGTCTTTTTTGACCTGTTGTTCTTATATATTGCTGCAGGTAGTGAATTCATCACACATTGTCTCAATGCTCAGAATTGCTGATATGTACATGTCTATTTCAGGTTTCCTTGGGTTGGTTTACTTCCTACCCGTGAGTTATGTTAAATTGTCATTTGCCTATCTCTCCAAGATTATAATATGGCTTTAAAGATATTTTCTTGTAATGTTAAGGGCTTGAACTCCTTACGTAAACGCTGGCTGGCTTTGAAGGAATTCAAATCCTCTGGAGCTGATGTGGTGATGGTTCAGGAGACGCATTTCCGCCCAGGGGGTTCTTTTAAATTTGCATCTAAAATGTTTCCCATAGTCTACATGGCCTCAGATCCATCTGGTAAGGCTGGAGTGGCTATACTAATCAAACGTTCATGCCCCATCCGGATATTGACCTCAACTCTGGACCCCCGGGGTCGGTATGTCCTCCTGAGCTGTATCCACTTAAATGCCTCCTTCACCTTGGCTAATATCTATGCACCCAACACGGGACAGATTGGTTTTCTTACTGGGGTTCTTGATCGGCTGAAGTCCCTCTCTCAGCCGTTCACGATCGTAGGTGGGGACTTTAATATGTGCATGTCTCCCAGTAGAGACAGACGTGTTTTGTTCCATCAGACTACATCTCTACAAGTTCATAAATTGTCCACCTCTTTTCGCAAACTAATACGCTCCCACAATCTTTTTGATGCGTGGAGAGTGAAGCACCCCACTCATCGTCAATATACTTTTTTCTCCCCGCCACATAAACTTTATTCTCGTCTAGACCACTTTCTGGTATCTGCCCCCTTACTGCCTAACATTGTGTCCTCGGAAATAGACTCTATTACATGGTCTGATCACGCCCCCATTACCTTGTGTTTAGAGATCCAAACTGCATCACCCAAGACTTGTCATTGGAGACTTAATGAGTCCCTCCTACGACATGCGGAAACAATGGACAGACTTCTTAAGAATTTGGAGGAGTTTTTCCGTTTAAATGAAGGTTCGGTCCCCGATACATCCACTGTATGGGAAGCCCACAAGGCCTTTTTTAGAGGCGAGTGCATCTCAGCCAGCTCTCGCTTGAAACGCGACTCTGTTAGATTGAGGTTGGAGCTGGTGGCCCAGCTACGGACGGCGGAGGCACAGTTACTCCGCTCTCCTACGGTGGGTCGCTTGCAAACGGTGATTGCTATTCGTAACCGCATTAGGTCTCTAGATACAAACAAAGTTTCGAAGTCAATGCTATGGTCCAAGCAAAAATTTTATGAGTATGCAGACAAGCCTCATAGGATGCTGGTCAACAGGCTCAAGCCCCGCCCTTTTCTAAACATCCCTGATCATATAGTCCAATCAGATGGTTCACCTACACATTGTCCTCAGACCATGTCCGGAGTTTTTGGAGAGTATTATAGTAAACTTTATAATTGCTTAAGTACAGATCCACAGGCACAATTCTCACAAGACGGACTAGATGCCTTCATGTCATCTGTACACCTTCCCAGATTGTCCCTAGACCAACGTTCCTCTTTGAATCAACCTATTTCCGTTGAAGAACTAACAGACGTAATTAAGCACCTCCCCTCGCATAAGGCCCCAGGGCCAGATGGTCTCCCCTACTCCTACTACAAGACATTTTTGCCGACCCTAACTCCACACTTGCTAGCTCTGTTCGCCTCCCTACTCCAGGGAAAGCTACCGCATTCTTCGTTTTTGCACGCTTTTGTAACCGTTATCCCTAAACCGGGTAAAGATCCATCCCTTCCAGATAACTACCGACCCATCGCCCTATTAAATTCGGATTACAAAATCTTTACCAAGATTTTAGCGAATAGACTGTCTTTACTGCTACCGGCTCTAATCCATAAAGATCAGGTAGGATTCGTCCCCATGAGACATGCTGGAGACAACACGCGTCGGACTATCGATCTTATAGACCTGCTTACAAAAACCAAGAGTCCAGCTTTGATTCTTGGTTTAGATGCCCAAAAAGCATTCGATCGACTTAGCTGGCCGTATATGTTCGCAATACTAACTCGTTATGGCTTCTCAGGTTCCTTTGTCCAAGCTCTTCGAGCCCTATACTCGAAGCCCACATCACAAGTACAACTTTCCTCACACTTATCGAGTCCTTTCTCCCTTAGTAACGGTACAAGACAGGGCTGCCCTCTGTCGCCACTCCTTTTTATTCTTAGTCTGGAACCCCTGGCTGCGGTTATACGGGCTTGTCCAGATATTAGAGGGGTACACCTTCGACGCAAGGAATATAAACTATCTATGTTCGCAGATGACATTCTTCTCACTCTCACCCACCCCCACTGCTCCTTGCCACATCTGCATAACGTGCTATCAGCCTTTAGTTGCCTCTCAGGTTTTAAAATTAATGCTGCAAAAACGGAAGCACTACCCGTAAATGTCTCTGCCCCATTACTGTCTTCTCTCCAAAGCAAATATAATTATCATTGGTGCTCTCAGTCACTTAAATATTTAGGTGTTCAGCTCACTGCCTCTTATGACACACTATATCGGGCCAATTTCCCCCCCCTGTTCGCGGAAATCAATCGTTTGCTGACTCATTGGACCACTCTCCCCCTATCCCTGCTGGGGAGAATTAATGTACTTAAAATGTCCATCCTTCCTAAATTGTTATACTTGTTTGAAACGCTCCCAGTTGCGGTCCCACTGACGCAGCTGAAATCCCTTCAAAGGAGGAGTCTCCGCTTTGTCTGGAACAACACTTCTCACAGGATGGCAGGGACAGTGGTCTTGGCCCGGAAAAATAGGGGGGGTTTGGGAGGCCCAGATTTTATCAAATATTATCATGCATCCCATTTGAGAGCTCTTGCTTCATGGACCTCCCGGAATGCCCCGAATAGGTGGGCGGAAATAGAAATGACTGTCACAGCCCCAGTCCACCCTTGCTATATGCTCTGGCCCTCCACTGCCCTTCATATGCCCCAGCTGCGGAAACTTTGCTTAGCTCCCATGCTGTTCACGTTATCTATCTGGAAACACTGCTCTGAGCGCTATTCCTTGTCCTCCCCGTGCCCACCACTCTTGAATATCCTATTTAACCCAGACATCCCAGATAGCCTCTCCTATGATCGCATGTTGCCATGGTCCCAGGCTGGACTCTTCCAACTACGGCATTTTGTTAATCCTGGGTCACAACGTCTACTGACTTTTCCTGAGTTACAAACACAGCACAAAATTCCCCAAAAGCTCTTACATTCCTACCTACAGATTAGGCATTTTTTCTCCTCCAGATCCCCTTCTTTGACTCTGGAGAAGCCAACAGACTTCGAAGCCATGTGCGCTAGAGGCCCTTATGAGCCCCAGATGATCTCCACTATCTATAAAATATTACATGAGGCAGTTCCTATGATGGAGGCTACTCACCTCTACATGAGAAAATGGTCTCAGATCCTGCAGCATGACATTTCCTTGTTAGATTGGGAAAGCATCTGGAAGCACACTTCCAAGATATCTCGATGTGTGTCCCACAAGGAAACCGCATACAAAGTCCTGATGCATTGGTATAGGACCCCAGATATTTTACATGCCCGCAACAGAACAGTCTCAAAACAATGCTGGAGATGTAACGGTGCTGTGGGCACTCATTTCCACATTTTTTGGGAATGTCCCCCTGTTAACCAATTCTGGCTTCAAACCCAGAAATTGTTAGAAAATCTGATTGGTTCTCCCATTCCTTTGAAGCCCATACACTGTTTGTTAGGTCTCCCTTTTCCTGGTATTTCTAAGGCCCTGCGCCAACTGATGTCTTTTGTTTTATTGGCAGCTAAAAGGGTCATCCCTAGGTTGTGGCTGTCCACCTCACCCCCAACCATCCCACAACTACTCACTACTGTAGCTGACATACGCAGAATGGAGCAGTTGACGGCTACGGTGGAGGGTACAGAGCAGAAATTTTATGAGACGTGGTCAGCGTGGGATGAATCAGAGTATGGGTCTGAGGGAACTGGTTCGAGTTAGGTTTCATCATGTGCTTACGTATTCTTATGAACGTATTTGTTATCCATACCTCTCTAAGTGCAGTGTTTTTTTTTTTTTTTTTTTTTTTTTTTTTTTGGTAGGGTACATAGTTTGTTTAAAGTATGTCTATGTTTATGTGGCCTATATGATCCCTATCAGGCCAGGTTGGGTAATTTTAGTCTCTGCTTTCCCTGTTCTACTATGTGGTTATCTTCTCTACTCTTATTTAACGGATCGGTTTTCTATACCCCACTCAAGGTAACTGTTCATTCACATCGTCATTCATTTACTTGTACAAATTGCATATGCTCAGTAGTTCGCTTGGATAATGTATACCTGCCATTGTTTCATACTGTTAATGATTCTTGTGTATATTCTTTTGTTTGACTTGAAAACTTATAAATAAACAATTTAAAAAAAAAAAAAAAAAAGGCAGTAGGCCTTTATTTAAAAAAAAAACATTTTTCCCAGCGTAGATCCATCGTCAATCATGACGCCCGCCGCTACCGCCGACCTATGAAAGAAAAACCCAGGGGTTTATTTAGGTTTTGTGCTGCCCTAGGCCTGACTAAACTTGTGCACCTCCTAATTTAAATATGACCCACCCCTTTCTGTCAAGGCCACACCCCTTGCAGTTTAAGACCCACTCTGAAATTTTCAAGGGAAATCTCTGCAATGGGACAGGCATGGTAAAAAATTAGAAGAGCTCCATGGTTGGAGAATGCCAACCGCACACATACTGGAAGCAGTGCGGCTGATTTATGGGGGCGCTAAACTAATTTGCCTAACAGTGTAGTGCAAGCTGGCGGGGACACTGTCCGTGCTGCCCCCCTGCAAAGTGCTGCCCTAGGCCTGGGCCTTGTTGGCCTAGGCCAGGATACAGCATTGGAAAAACCTCTGATCCTGACGAAGGCTCTCGCCGTCTGAGAGCTCTTAGATAACTAAGGGGCGGGGCCACCCAGTGACCACCCCCTTGTGACATCATTGATCGAGGGTATGCTTGTTTAAGAGCTGTCAGATGGGTCGGTGGTGGTGGTGGGCATTGTGATCGGCGTTGGATCTACACAGAGGTACTTTTTTTTCCTATTTTTGATTTTTTAATAAAAGACTTGTCAAAAACCTGTGTTGTGTTTTTATTTACTTTTTACACTTTTTAGTTGAATTGGGGCGGGGGATTCCATACGTTTGAGGAGTCACGCCAAAAGAAAATTCCAATTTTTAGACCATAAATACATAAAAAATACGTTTTACATTTTTATTATCAACAGTTTATAAAGGACATTAAAAAGACAAAATTTACATTACATTTGGACAAGTGTAAAAAAGTATATGTTGATGTATATTGTAATGTAGCACATTATGATTTATCATAACAGTAGAAGTGTATATTGTAAACAAGGCACTGATATGTCTCGATGCGTTTCGTGAAACAAAGTTCACTTCCTCATAAATGCAATATACGTCAACATATACTTTAAAAAAAAAAATGTCCATCATGGAATGTAATAATAAAGATGTAAAACTTTTTTAATATTTTCATGGCCTAAAAATTGGAATTTACTTTTCGTGTGGCTCCTCAAAAGTCCCATGAGTACCTGTTTTACAGTGCGGAAAATAAGTATTTGAACACCCTGCTATTTTGCAAGTTCTCCCACTTGGAAATCATGGAGGGGTCTGAAATTGTCATCGTAGGTGCATGTCCACTGTGAGAGACATAATCAAAAAAAAATTCCAGAAATCACAATGTATGATTTTTTTAACTATTTATTTGTATGATACAGCTGCAAAGAAGTATTTGAACACCTGAGAAAATCAATGTTAATATTTGGTACAGTAGCCTTTGTTTGCAATTACAGAGGTCAAACGTTTCTTGTAGTTTTTCACCAGGTTTGCACACACTGGAGGAGGGATTTTGGCCCACTCCTCCACACAGATCTTCTCTAGATCAGTCAGGTTTCTGGGCTGTCGCTGAGAAACACGGAGTTTGAGCTCCCTCCAAAGATTCTCTATTGGGTTTAGGTCTGGAGACTGGCTAGGCCACGCCAGAACCTTCATATGCTTCTTACAGAGCCACTCCTTGGTTATCCTGGCTGTGTGCTTCGGGTCATTGTCATGTTGGAAGACCCAGCCTCGACCCATCTTCAAAGCTCTAACTGAGGGAAGGAGGTTGTTGCCCAAAATCTCGCAATACATGGCCCCGGTCATCCTCTCCTTAATACAGTGCAGTCGCCCTGTCCCATGTGCAGAAAAACACCCCCAAAGCATGATGCTACCACCCCCATGCTTCACAGTAGGAATGGTGTTCTTGGGATGGTACTCATCATTCTTCTTCCTCCAAACACGGTTAGTGGAATTATGACCAAAAAGTTCTATTTTGGTCTCATCTGACCACATGACTTTCTCCCATGACTCCTCTGGATCATCCAAATGGTCATTGGGAAACTTAAGACGGGCCTTGACATGTGCTGGTTCAAACCATGACGTCTTAGTGTATTACCAACAGTAACCTTGGAAACGGTGGTCCCAGCTCTTTTCAGGTCATTGACCAGCTCCTCCCGTGTAGTCCTGGGCTGATTTCTCACCTTTCTTAGGATCATTGAGACCCCACGAGGTGAGATTTTGCATGGAGCCCCAGTCCGAGGGAGATTGACAGTCATGTTTAGCTTCTTCCATTTTCTAATGAATGCTCCAACAGTGGACCTTTTTTCACCAAGCTACTTGGCAATTTCCCCGTAGCCCTTTCCAGCCTTGTGGAGGTGTACAATTTTGTCTCTAGTGTCTTTGGACAGCTCTTTGGTCTTGGCCATGTTAGTAGTTGGATTCTTACTGATTGTATGGGGTGGACAGGTGTCTTTATGCAGCTAATGACCTCAAACAGGTGCATCTAATTTAGGATAATAAATGGAGTGGAGGTGGACATTTTAAAGGCAGACTAACAGGTCTTTGAGGGTCAGAATTCTAGACAGGTGTTCAAATACTTCTTTGCAGCTGTATCATACAAATAAATAGTTAAAAAAATCATAAATTGTGATTTCTGGAATTTTTTTTTTGATTATGTCTCTCACAGTGGACATGCACCTACGATGACAATTTCAGACCCCTCCATGATTTCCAAGTGGGAGAACTTGCAAAATAGCAGGGTGTTCAAATACTTATTTTCCGCACTGTATGTATAGAACCTTTCATTCATTAATTAGATGTAAGTCCTTCGAATCATGGAGGCATCACATGAGGGAATTGCCCATACAGCATGTGTTGGAATGCCCACTCCTCCAGACTGATATCCACCCTTTAACCACTTCAGCCCCGGACCATATTGCTGGTCAATGACCAGGCCCCTTTTTGCGATTCGGCACTGCGTCACTTTAACTCACAATTGCGCGGTCACGCGGCATGGCTCTCAAACAAAATTGGCGTCCTTTTTTCCCCACAAATAGAGCTTTCTTTTGGTGGTATTTGATCATGATCACCTATGCGTTTTTTTTTTTTTGCGCTATAAACAAAAATAAAGCGTCAATTTAAAAAAAAATTATGTTTTTTACTTTTTGTTGTAATAAATATCCCCAAAAAATATAAAAAAACATTTTTTTTCCTCAGTTTAGGCCGATATGTATTCTTCTACATATTTTTCATAAAAAAATCGCAAAGAGCGTTTATTGATTGGTTTGCACAAAAGTTATAGCGTCTACAGAATAGGGATAGTTTTATGGCATTTTTATTAATATTTATATTTATAGTAATCAGCGATTTTTATCGGACCTTATGGCGGACACTTCGGACACTTTTGACACATTTTTGGAACCATTGGCATTTTTATAGCGATCAGTGCTATAAAAATGCATTGATTACTATAAAAATGCCACTGGCAGGGAAGGGGTTAACACTAGGGGGCGAGGAGGGGGTTAATTATGTTCTCTGGGTGTGTTCTAACTGAAGGGGGGGGGGTGGGACTGACTAGGGGAAATGACTGATCGCTGTTCATGCATTGTATGAACATACGATCAGTAATTTCTCCGCCTGACAGGACCGGGAGCTGTGTGTTTACACACACAGCTCCCGGTTCTCACTCTGTAACGAGCGATCGCGGGTGCCCAGCGGTGATCGTGCCCACTGGGCACACGCGTCGGCACCAGGGGCGGGCACGGGGCACGCGCACTATTGACTGAAATGCGAGATGACGTATAGCTACGTGATCTCGCGCAGCCGAGCCGACCTGCCGCTGTATAACTGCGGCGGCTAGTCGGCTAGTGGTTAAGACCTGTTGATATTTGCATAACTCCTCCCAAGAGCCAGCCCACTACTTGCATCAAGACTGAGGGCCAGATTCTCAAAAGAGATACGACGGTGTATCTTAGATATACCGTCGTATCGCAGTTTTTTTCAATGGGTATCTATGCGAGTGATTCTTAGAATCACTTACGCATAGATACACTAAAGATCTGACAGGTGTAAAGCAATTACACCGTTGGATCTTAGATGTAATGACAACGCCGGCCGCTAGGTGGCCTTTACGTTGTTTTCTCATTTGCCTATGCAAATGAGCCTAATACACCGATTCCCAAACGTTTTTGCGACGCGGCGACGTAGTTTACGTAGGTTGCGAACGCATAAGGTTACCCCTGCTGTATGAGGGGTATGTTTCCAAAGTGCCGTTGTTGCCATGTTAGGTATGGCATCGGGTCAGCTTCGTCATTTTCCGTCGGTTACGTCGTTTTACTAAGTCGTTCGCGAATAGGGAATTGCGTAAGTGACGATCACGTCGTTTTGACGTTGGTTTCAACGACGCTTTCCGACGTGAGCTGGAGCATGCGCACTGGCCTTTTTTCCCGGCCGGCGCATGCGCACTTCGTTTGACGCGGGGCGCGCTTAATTTAAATACAGCACGCCCCCTCCTTCAGTATTTGAATTACGCGGCCTTACGACGCCGCATTTATGGAGCAAGTGCTTTGAGAATACGGCACTTTCTCCAGTAATTTGCGTAGATATAGTGTAAATGCGATACGATACGTTACGCCGCCAGATATGCCATTTTTTGAGAATCTGGCCCAGTGTGTTCGTGAGAGGAGTACTGAGGAAGGGTGCTGTGATGTCATTGGGAAGCTATCTACAGCACCCTGCTAGCTCCCCCCACAAGCCAGAATTGGCCTGCATTGCATATAGAAGCAGTAAGCCCCAATAATGATGTCACCAGTTCTAAAATGAAATATGTAATAAAAAAAACTGAAACATTTCAGTGACGTGTCAGTGAAGATGAAATTGGTAATTTTGCTGCAAAATTTATTTCAGAAAAATCTCTCCACTCATCTATACAGATGTGTGATATTGACTCATATAAAAAACTACAAATAAACATTGCTGTGCCATTCTGACTTGAACTCACAGGAAGTCTGTCCGTTTATAAATGTTTTTCCCCAAGATTCATAAAATTATTAAATTGGAATTAATTGGGAAAAAGTGTTGAATTTGTAACATTTATTCTAATTGCCTTCAATAGGGGAAATATGTGAATCCCAGATGAAAGTTGTTTGAATCTTGTGTGGAATCATATATTATATTAGGGTTGTCCCGATACCACTTTTTTAGGACCGAGCACAAGTACCGATACTTTTTTTCATGTACTCGCTGATACCGATTACCAATACTTTTTTTTAAATGCAGCCACGTGTCCCCAAATGCAGCCTTGTGTCCCCAAATGCAGTCATGTCCCTAATTCAGCCATGTCCCTAATTCAGCCATGTCCCTAATTTAGCCATGTCCCTAATTTAGCCATGTCCCTAAATTCAGCCATGTCCCTAATGCAGCCATGTCCCTAATACAGCCATGTCCTTAAATTCAGCCATGTCCCTAATGCAGCCATGTCCCTAAATTCAGCCATGTCCCTGATGCAGCCATGTCCCTGATGCAGCCATGTCCCTAGATGCAGCCATGTCCCTAATTCAGCCATGTCCCTAATTCAGCCATGTTCCTGATGCAGCCATGTCCCTAATGCAGCCATGTCCCTAATGCAGCCATGTCCCTAGATGCAGCCACGTCCCTGATGCAGCCACGTCCCTAGATGCAGCCACGTCCCTAGATGCAGTCACGTCCCTGATGCAGCCACGTCCCTAGATGCAGCCACATCCCTAGATGCAGCCATGTCCCTGATTCGGCCATGTCCCTGATTCAGCCATGTCCCTGATGCAGCCATGTCCCTGATGCAGCCATGTCCCTAGATTCAGCCATGTCCCTAATGCAGCCATGTCCCTAGATGCAGCCATGTCCCTGATGCAGCCACGTCCCTAGATGCAGCCACGTCCCTAGATGCAGCCACATCCCTGATGCAGCCACGTCCCTAGATGCAGCCACGTCCCTGATGCAGGCACGTCCCTAATGCAGCCACGTCCCTAGATGCAGCCACGTCCCTAGATTAGGGTGACCAGACATCCCCAGTTTCAGGGGACAGTCCCCTGATTGAGGACACTGTCCCCGGACCAAGTTTGTCCCTGGTTTTGTCCCCAGATTGGATTTAATAGGGGGCAGGGGCAATTTCAAAGACAGTCAGTGCAGAATTAAAATTAAAAAAAATAGAATTACACCCCCCGCTCCGCCGTGCCTACTAGCTTAGGGGGGTTGTATTTTTCCCATTATCTGTGCCTCTTTCTAATGATCATGTGCTGATCAGAGGGGAGGGAATAGTTCTTCAGTTTCGGGGGCACATGCCCAGTTAAGCTTCACTAGCATGTTCTTATGCCTTGGCTCAAATCCCGGCCAGCCACCGGCCTATCTCCTTGCCTTCCCTGGCGGAGTGATCGTCCTCCACTCCCCATCCAGTAGTAGCCGTGGCCCGAATAGTAAGGCCGCGTACACACGATAGGATCGTCAGAGGAGAACCGTCTGAAGGACCGTTTTCATCAGTCCAAACCGATCGTGTGTGGGCCCCATAGGTTAGTTAACCTTCGGTCAAAAAAATGAGAACTTGCTTTAAAATGTAACCGATAGACGCTTAACGATAGGTCAAAACCAATCGTTAGTAGGCACGACCATCGGTTAAAAATCCATGCATGCTCAGAATCAAGTCGACGCATGCTTGGAAGCATTGAACTTCCATTTTTTTTGCACGTCGTTGTGTTTTACGTCACCGCATTCTAACACAATCGTTTTTTTAACCGATGGTGTGTAGGCACATCAGACCATCAGTCAGCTTCATCGGTTATGATGCATTTGAATAGCTGTGTGTTCCCCACCGCACCTTGTCATGTATAGCCCCTCCTCCTTGCCTGGGCACTTTGATAGACAGATCACCCGCCCCCTCTCCACCCACACTCCACCCGCACTCCACCCCCTCTCCACCCCCTCTCCACCCGCTTTAAAAAAAAAAAAAAGTATTCGGCCAGGCATCGGGATCATTTGCGCAAGTACAAGTACTCACGCAAATGCTCAGTATCGGTCCCGATACCGAAACTAGTAAGCGAGCAGAGAGGAAGAAGCTGCTTCTTTTCAACCACAGTGTTTTCTGTAGCAGTTATTAGATATTGTGGGAAACCAAAGAGGAAGTTTGTCTAATTATATTTACAGCAACTATTGAATGAGTTTACGGAAACTCATGCAACATCCTAACTTTAGACGTAAACTGTATCTGGGCAACATTTAGTTTGCTTTCTGCACTGTGTATCACACACAACTGTCATCTTTTTAAATGAAGTCTTGTTTCCATCCTTGTTTTCTCAGTGCTGCTGATCTCCTACAGCCTCTTTGCAGACACTATGACCCGGATTCACGTAAAAGAATTACGCCGACGTATCTAGAGATACGCCATCATAAGTACAAATGTGCGACGTTGTATCTCTGCGCCGATTCCCCAAGCTAGATACGTTGAAAAATTTGGCCTCAGCCGCCCAACGTAACTTGCCTACGCCGGCATATCGTGGGCGCGTAGTTACGCTGGACGCATTCGGCGTACTCATGTTAAATATGCAAATGAGGGAGATACGCCGATTCACAAACTTACTTGCGCCTGGCGCATGTTTTTAGCGATTTGCGTGAGGGTTACGTCCGGCGTAAAGTTAAAAGTATGGACCAGGGAACGAACGCCGTCGATTTTTACGTCGTTTACGTAGTACGTGAATAGGGCTGTGCGTAGGTTATGTTCACGTCGTAGGCAGTGTTTTGACATATCTTAGGCAGTTACCTCAACGTAACTGTAAGCATGCGCACTGGGATGCGTCCAAAATACGACGCATGCGCAGTTCATTTTTTGAAGCTCAGCCCATCATATGGGGTCACGCTTCATTTAAATGTTACACGCCCACTTCCAGCCCACTTCCACCTACTTTGACTTACGTCGGCTTACGCCGACAACTATACGGTACGCCGGCGCAACGTTGAGAGCATTTGCTTTGTGAATACCATGCTTGCCTCTCAACGTTGCGCCGGCGTAGCGTAAAGAAGATACGCTACGCCGGCAGAAGATGCGCCCAGGTATATATGAATCCGGGCCTATCTGTCTACATGCACGCCAGTAATGGCTGCATGCCATTTCTTAGGGTGGGATTCCCCAGGAAGTAATATGTGTTTCTCAACAGTGCTCAGCGTCCATCCCATAATCCAGTGTTTATCCCCAACATCCTACTCACTGCACCACTGTGGGATGTGGGGGGGTATGAATATCTGAGTGCCAACCAAGGAAAGTCCAGGTCTGTATATTGTGCAGCGAAGGGTTTTGATTTTGTCATTTTGCAGTACCTTGTCCTGGTTACTCAAGTTAGGTCTCTTTCACACAGATAGACCAATTGGGTCCGTCTGTCAGTTTGATAGGCAGACCCGATCAGACCCTCCATTGCCCTCTAGTCTATGGAGGGTTGATACCCACCAACATCTGATCTTATCTGCTAAAAACAGATGGGTGGAGGATCAGTTCGCCATCTGTCTGGCAAGTCAGATGACAGTCGAAGGGAAACGGACAGGTGGTCCATTTCCATACGACTGCTCATAGAGAACAGTGGGCTGTGTCCATGTCTGCACTGCATGAAGCGGACACGGACCTCTCATCCGCCTGCTCAGTGGGGATCAGTGGACAGATTCCCCACTGAGCAGGCAGATCCGCTGCCCAAGTCTGCCCATCTAAAAGGGGCCTTACTGATTATTATTATTATACAGGATTTATAGGGCGCCAACGGTTTGCACATTGCAGACAGTACAGTTACAATACAATTTAAGAGGAATCTGAGGGCCCTGCCCCATTAGAACTTACAATCTAAGATGAAGAAGAATTGTTGCAATATACTGTATATAATTACTGCACACACAATTTTTGTAGTTTGATGTTTTAAAAAATTCCCTTTGATCCCCCTTTTGTGAATTTCTAAAATTGTCAAGAAATCAAATGTTATGGACGGGCAAGGCTTAAAGGGGTTGTAAAGGTAAAAAAAAAAATCACCGTAATGCATTCTATGCATTAAGGTGAAAAAACATCTTCGGATTAGTGGCCCCCAGCCCCATCGTTTACTTACCTGACCCCTCGAAAGTCCCGCGCCATGAACGTGCTTGCTTCTTGGCCAGGCTTCTCGGCTCATTCATTGGTTGATTAAAAGCAGCGCAGCCATTGGCTGGCACTGCTGTCAATCACATCCAATGACATGGCGTGCTGGGGGTGGGGCCAAGTTCGACAGTGAGCTGCTATGGCCCCCGGGTTTATCACAGGACCGCGCCCGCAAGAACTCATCACCATGCAAGCTCGCTCGCATGAAAGTGATGAGTTCTTGGGAGAGGGAGCCGAGACAGCCGCAGAGGGACCCCAGAAGACCAGGTTTGGGGCCACTCTGTGCAAAACGAGCTGCACAGTGGAGGTAAGTCTAACATGTTTGTTATTTAAAAAAAAAAATCCTTTACATACCCTTTAATTATCATCTGTTGACACGACCTAAGTCTCTAGGAGGCATCGGCTTGCCAGATGTCCATAAATACTTTAGAGCTGCACATATGGCTTGCATTCTGAGCTGGTGCTTCCCAGAAGCGGGAAAACAGTGGGTACGTTTTGAACAGTCTTTCTTGGAATGTCTATTGGGTGCTCTCCTTTGGCTTGCTCAAGAAGTACTCTTATATGCCCACCCAACCATTGGGGCTACCCTTACCGGGGGTGCACCCCCTAATTTAAATATGACCCACCCCTTCCTGTCAAGATTTCACCCCTTCCTGTTTAAGACCTGCCCTGTCATCTGTAAACCACACCCCTTCCTCTTTAGGCTCCACCAACATAGCGGCTGGTGTGAACAGATCCTAAGCTCCTGTGTTGAGAGGCTTTTGCTCAGGTAAATGCAGGTCAGAAGAAGGTCAAGTGCACCTGTCAATGAATTCTGAATGATCACTGAAACATATCAAACTGATGTCAGAACTAATGCCAGTGCTGAGTAATAACAAAGACACTTCCAGTGGTGGAAGTGCTCATATTCACCTGCTAAAATTCCCCTAAATGATCACATTGGGCCAGCAGATAGGGTTGGGTGGATTATTGGACATACAATGCTGATCTAACCACACAAGTAGCTCTTGGCTGCCGGTGCCGCTTTACCAGGAGGAACACCGGGGATGGGGACCTGCCCAACTAATGTTCCATTTGAAGTTATCAAGCAGGAAGGAAACCACCTACATGCCCTCTTCAGAGTCATCAGTGAACTGCCAAACCTGGGGGCTTCCCTCCTGTCTTCTCCATACTATTGACACAGAGAGCCCTGGGAGAAAGTTACATTACATATCGTAACTTCCTCCTGAGGATGCTGTGTAGGAGGGTAGGCGGAGCATTAGGTGACTAAGGCTGCGTACACACGACCGGTTTCCTCGGCAGAATTCAGCAAGAAACTCGATGGGAGACGTATTCTGCTGAGGAAACCGGTCGTGTGTACACTTTTCGCAGAGAAACCTGTCGAGGAACTCGTCGAGCCAAAAAGAGAGTTCTCTATTTCCTCGTTGGGCAATGGGAAAATTTGGCTCGACAAGTTTTTTGACTGCCGATGTGATTCGCCCGACGAGTTTCTCGGTCATGTGTAAGCGGCCTAAGACCTGTTGCCAGTGCCACACTTACTAGTATTGGCGACTGCCAGTTATAATAAGTGTGGCTGCCGGTCTGTCCGAACGTTAGGCCGTCAGGCTATCATACCGACAGTGTGACTGCCTCATGGGCTCGCCAGACGGATTTGCTTCCTGGACCCTGCCCCCCCAGCCCAGTCCACCCCATAAGACTGGTGCTACACTAAGGCCTCGTACACACGATCAAATCTGTCTGCTGGAAACGGTCTGCTAGACCGTTTCAGCAGACAGATTTGATCGTGTGTACGGGCAAACAGACGGATTTGGCCACCCGACAGATTTCAAAGCATGCTTTGAAATCTGTCGGCTGGGAACCCGTCCGCCCGACATGTCTGCTGGTTAGTACGCTAACCAGCAGACATGTCTTCTCGCACACGCGCCAAATGATTTTGACGCATGCGCGGAAGTGTTTTACTTCCTGGTGCGGTGACGTGGTGGCGTCAACGTCACCGACACGTCAGCGCGCTGTCTGCTGGCGGGGATTTTGGTTTGCTCGTGTGTACACGTGAGCAAACCAAAATGCCAGCAGACAGATCTGTTCAAATCGGTCGGTCCGACCGATTTGAACAGACAGATTTAATCGTCTGTACAAGGCCTAAAAGTGTGGAGCAAGCCAGCGGAGACTCTTTTTGTGTGGGAGTCGGGAGAAGGCTGTTTGTTTGTGCGGAGAGGGGGGGGGGCCTTTTTGCCACCCTAGGCCTGGGCTTTGTAGGCCTAGGCCAAGATACAGCATTGGCCTGCTTATGTAGAAGGACAAAAACTACATTTTATCAGCCCTAATTGCCATTTGCTCGACCCCTATCATTTCTCACCCAAGCTTTACCCCGAGATTACACATTAGTAATTTTTTCTTACCACCCTGAAAGATAACTAATTCAGGGTGCGACTTTTCAATACGAGAGGTACGTTATGTTTGAGCCTCCTCTCCCTCTGTTGAAGGCGATGCAACTGCGTCATTTCCTAATTCACATGTTTGACATCGGCGCAGGTGCACTAAGAATGGTTTTTAGAATGGATAACGCTGTGACTGGCCGGAGCCGCAATGACGTCACTCCCACGCATGATCGCCGTTAGTAGCGGCACGCTCAGTGCACCTGCGCTGTAGACATTGGTGCCTTTCTTTTGCAAATATCTCCTAAACCGTGTAGGTTTAGGAGATATTTGTTGCACCTACAGGTAAGCCTTAATCTAGGCTTACCTGTAGATTAAAATGGTCTATAAGGGTTAACAACCACTTTAGCTAGATGGTAGAGTCCCCAAAATCCTGCATCAATTGTTCCACCAGAGCTCCTTGTTATGTTGGAGATGTCAAAGGAAGGTAGGCTCCATGCTCCATGTTTTCTGGTCCTGTGAGGGTCTTAAATATTTCTGGTCACAAATAAAATACTGGATGCAGAGGTTTACTGATATTCAGATGCCGGATGATGCAGCCGCCTTTCTGTTGCATTTGACCCACCATGTCCTTGAAAAGTAACAATTGCTCTCACTGCATTTGCTGAACATTGCAAAGGCATGTATCCTGCTATTCTGGAAACCAACCACACCCTAATCAATGAGACCTGGTTTACCATACCAAGATCAAAGAAGTTCAACTAATGGAAGATCTTATGGCAGCGGCACACATTATAGGCTGCATTCACACCTGAGCGACGGTCGTTTGGTCGTTTTTTGGGCATTTTTTTCCAGCGTTTTGTCGCGCGTATTCATGCTTATTTGCGCGTTTGCATACAGCATCGTCCGACGTTTTTGTACTTTGACGTTTTTTATTTTAGCCAATAGGAAAAATTATCATCTTTTCATCACTTGTTGCTATGTTGGTAGATTTGTTTAATCTTCTGCCTGGGTGAAAAGTTCTATTGATTAAAGCGACAAAACGCCTGTAGCAAACGCTCGTTGTCGCGCTAGTCGCTTGAATCGAGCGTTTCCATTACTTTCTATGGGAAATGGAAACGCTCAAATACGCCCAAACCGCCCGATACGCGCGACAAAAAAGGGTCCGGAACTTTTTTTAACTACAGGCGATGGGCGTCAGGCGCATCAGCGTTCAGATGTGAACCATCTCCATAGGCTTTCATGTATTTTTGTCCCTCTGGCGTTTGTGAGCGTCGCGCTACAGGCTACAAAACGCCTAGGTGTGAATGGAGCCATAGAGAGGAACAGTTTAGTAAAACATGGTTTTAATGAACGGAATTCACTTTCACATCTGAATATCAGGTTATTCTGGACTCTAAACCGTGACTCCCTTGACTCTCCCTGTTGAGGTGATGCCTTTGACACCAACAGACTTCCTTGTGCCAGCTATACTTAGACGGCATGCTCACTTCCCAACCCCCTTTCCTCACAACCCCCCCCCCTCCCCCCCAAACACACACACCTTTTCCCCCCCTCTTTTCTCCTTTTTTATTTATTTTTTGTCTTGTTTTTCCGTTTGTATTAAAAAAAAAATGTTATGCAGGATATAAGCGTGTTATGGTTCCTTGGGCAAAAGGAACTCTATGGCTACTGTCTGGACGCATCTTGTTTTAGCTGGTCTATCTGCAGTGTTTTTACTGTTGACTTTACTCCTGTATGTGAACTATGCTCCTTGTTGTCTTGTGGGAGTCTGTATGACATAAAATCCAATGAATAAAGGAAAAAACAAAAAACAAATCAAGTGTCCCTATCTATGTAATCCAGAGGGGTTGGCACCTTAAAATTTCATTTTCTGCTGGTGCGATTGGCTCCTTGCTTTTCCTGGACAGAGATGCAAGATAAAATCTCAGGCATTTCCTGAAATAGAACATTTATTTTTGGTGGGAATATATATATATATTTCTATCCTCACCTACAGGGATGCAGACACTGCAGCTTTTTTCATTCCAGCACTGTGACTGCTTAGCTGGTGATAACAAATGTGACCCTCTCAATCATCAATCAGGAAGGAAATGGTGAAATATATATAAAATTAGATATATAAAATGGTTTATATATATATATTTTTTTTTAAAACAAATTGTGAATCTCTAAATCTCTTTGAGAAATGCACTGATCACACACCCCAGGTTACAGCAACGCAGATTAAAGGGGTTGTAAAGGTAAAAAAAAATCCCTAAATAGCTTCCTTTACCTTAGTGCAGTCCTCCTTCACTTACCTCATCCTTCCATTTTGCTTTTAAATGTCCTTATTTCTTCTGAGAAATCCTCACTTCCTGTTCTTCTGTCTGTAACTACACACAGTAATGCAAGGCTTTCTCCCTGGTGTGGAGTGTCGTGCTCGTCCCCTCCCTTGGAATACAGGAGAGTCAGGATGCTCTCTACATTGCAGATAGAGAAAGGAGCTGTGTGTTAGTGGGCGTCTTGAGGGACGAGGGGGCGAGCAGGCAAGTCAGGACACTCTCTACTTTGCAGATTGAGAAAGGAGCTGTGTGTTAGTGGGCGTCCTGACACTCCTGCTCGCCTCCTCCCTCCTCAAGAGGCTTTCTCTACACCAGGGAGAAAGCCTTGCATTACTGTAGTAAGTGAAAGTGAGGAAGTGAGGATTTCTCAGAAGAAATAAGGACATTTAAAAGCAAAATTGAAGTATGAGGTAAGTGAAGGAGGACTGCACTAAGGTAAAGAAAGCTATTTAGGAAAAACATATTTTACCTTTACAACCCATTTAAAGAAGTTGTAAAGGAAAAAAATGTTTTGCCTAAAATTAATGTCTGCAAGGTAGACAGACAGAAAAGTGTAATGATTCTGTTAACAAACGAGTAAATACCAATTAAATTCCTTCATCTATATCACCTCCGGCGTTCTAGTTTCTGTTCTCTCATTCACTTCCTGGTTTGCATCACTTGTTCATGTAAGAACTACATTTCCCAGTATAAATTGTGGCACACCCAGTATTTCACACCTCCTTGAAGTCTCTAACACGTAGAGAGTGTCCTGCCGCACAGATGTAGTTCCCAGGAGGGGGCGAGCATGTCACTGACCACCGCAGTAAAGCCTCCCTTCACGGTTGTGAGTAACAATCAGACAAGCAGGAAGTGAACAGAACAGAGAAGAAATAGAGCAACTTCTGAGCAAAAACGAACAATGAGGAAGTGAAAATAGGAATGTCTGCAGGTAAAGGATGCTTATTATGAAAAAAATAAAATTCCATTACAACCCCTTTAAGTTTTGTCTGCTTGGTGGTTTCTTTCTATGTAGGGCCTGTGATGTCCCACATCTGCACCGACACGTGGGGTTTCCTTTTCATCAGTCTCTGTGGCTCACGCTGACATCACGTGAGTGAGCGCGCATATCATCTGAGAACTCAATAAATTAAATTAAGGCTTACAGTTTTACCACAAAAACAGGAAGCAGATGACAATGAGCTCCTCTCAGCCAGAAATTGGCACTGCTGACATGAAACATCTGAGGTTTCTTAAAGCGGAATTTCACCCTAAATATAAGATCTCCCATGTGATTCAGCATACTGGTGTCAGCGCCAGTATGCTGTTTTTTTTTTATTTTTATCCCACACTTACTGTATTATCCTGTAATTTCATTTTTTTCCCCCGCGGTGGACGGCGCCAGTACATCGTGTCACATCTTCCGAAAATACCCAATATGGACTCGGGTAATCTCGGCGAAAATGCGGCGCCTGCGCACAGACCTAGGAGCTGACTGCGCAGGCGCCTGCGCAGTCAGCTCCTAGGTCTGTGCGCAGGCACCGCATTTTCGCCGAGATTACCCGAGTCCATATTGGGTATTTTCGGAAGATGTGACGCGCTGTACTGGAGCCGTCCACCGCGGGGGAAAAAAATGAAATTACAGGATAATACAGTAAGTGTGGGATAAAAAAAAAACAAAAAACAGCATACTGGCGCTGACGCCAGTATGCTGAATCACATGGGAGATCTTATATTTAGGGGGAAATTCCGCTTTAAATATAGTGTACGCTCCTGGAAAATATGAGCACTTTGCATTCAAACTCAGAGGACGTGACCTGTCTAGAAACTGATAGGATTTCTTATTCTGGCACTGAGTACATGGCTGCTAAATCATTGTACTATTCACCTTTCTTATCCTCTGAATGGACTTGAATGTGACACCACCATGAATTCAGTGTGTTGCCTGGTTCCAGCTCTTCCCTCTTGCATGCCTGTCCACATATAGGTAGGTTGTCATGTGACATAAGGCTGTAGTTCCAGCATGACATAAAAGCAAGTGAATTTTCTGACATCTCCACCTTTCCAGTGTTTACTGAACAGCATTAGCAGCTCTCTGATTTATTTTGTTAGATGACCACATTACAAACCGAAAGAGGTGACCTTCCGAAGGTCTCTCTAATGTAAGGTGACCAGATTTTTAAAATGAAATCCGGGGACATATTTTTTCTTTACTAGTAATGGCAACAATCAGCGACTCGTTGCCTGTCGCCGCTCCCGCCTCACAGCCCCTCAAGTCTTACTTTTCGGGCCCCGGCTACTACTGGATGGGGAGCGGAGGAAGATCACTCCCCCAGGGAAGGCAAGGAGATAGGCAGGTGGCTGGCCAGGATTTGAGCCAAGGCAGAAGAACATGCGAGTGGAGCTGAATGGGCATGTGCCCCGAAACTGAAGAAATATTCCTTCTGCTCCGACCAGGGCATGATCATCAGAAAGGGGCACAGATAATAGGAAAAATACAACCCCCCTATGCTAGTAGGCACGGCAGAGCAGGGGTGTGTAATTCAATTTTTTTTATTTTAATTCTGCACTGACTGTCTTTGAAATGGCCCCAGCCCCCTATTAAATCCAATCTGGGGACAAAACCAGGGACAGACTTGGTCCGGGGACAGTGTCCTCAATCAGGGGACTGTCCCCTGAAACTGGGGATGTCTGGTCACCCTACTCTAATGCCTCGTTTCCACTGAGCGGATCGGTTCGGTACAGATCGGTTCGGTCCGCTATTTTGGGTGTTTCCATTATGAAAGTGTGCCATAAAACCGAACCGTACCAGACCATTCTGGGTCCTGCATCAGATGTGGGGCCATAGCAAATGGAACGGTTCGGTTAGGGCGGAGCTACAATACATTCCACTGATTGGTGGATGCGCTAGTCATTTTTTCTAAACCCTGTATGGTCCCGGATGGTCCAATTTGCAGTGGAAACACTCAACAGAATAGATCGGTCCATTCTAACCATTCCAAATTTACTGACCCGAACCATTCAGTGGAAACGAGGCATATCTGACTTCTGTGTCTTGCCTTGGAAATAAAATCGTTTTTAAATCTGCAACCTGTCCTGCAGAAGTTGTACTCCTAACAGTGCCCGAAAGCTGCTTTGATAGGCAAGTGTTATCAGCGACTGCAATGACATTATTTAGAGAGTTTTAAAGTGCAGAATCCAACCCAAATTCCAGATGGGCCCATAGCAGCCTTGTACTTGTACGAGGGGCTGCTGGAAATAGAGTGGTACTCCCAAAGTAGTACAGAGGCTGCTAGTCACAGAAGCACAGTCCCACCCAATTCAGTCTAGGGGGTTCCACCCAAAAATGCAACTTCCGCTTTTCGCCCCCCCCCCCCCCCCCTCCGGTGTCAATTTGGCACCTTTCAGGGGGGATGGGGGTGTAGATACCTGTCTTTCCACCCACTACCGGGCATAGACTCCCATGGGAGTCAAGCCACTAAACCCAAGCCCCCTGCTGTCTCCTGGGAAAAACACTGGTCCCAGGAGAGAGTGGGGACCAGTGAGGGCTCGCCGTGCTACTCGCACATGCGCAGTAGGGAACCGGGCAGTGAAGCCGCAACGCTTCACTTCCTGATTCCCTCACTGAGGATGGCGGCGGGGGCAGCCGAGAGACGAGTGATAGCTCAGCCTCGGCAGCTGACATCGCGGGCGCGCTGGACAGGTAAGTGTCCATTTTTTTTAAAAGTCAGCAGCTACAGTATTTGCTTAAGTATTGATTGCTGCAGGACTTTAACAGAAACGGGGTTTAGGGTCACAGGATACTCGAAACTGATCAGTAACAACAATGGGAGGACAAACTTCTTTCTATATCTTGTAACAGCAGCTCTTCCTGGAGGTAGCAATACATGGTCAGTATATCTAGCAGTCCATGTAACCATTTCTAGCACTAAATACCCTTCTGGCACTTGCACAGCAAGGTCTTTACTCACAGTTTCCCAGGAGCTGTCTGCCACCCAGCATCCACAGGTAGATCCTCAGTGAGGAATATTACAAGATCCCTCTCCGGACCAACACCTCAGTGCAGTACCCCAGCAAATATTGTCCTCTGGCAATCTTCCCCAGGCCCACAGCCCAACAGCTGATGAGGTTCAGACTGAATATTCTTATCTTGGTAGAGCTGCCTCCAGGGGCAGCAGCCCCAAGAGAACCAGAAACCTCCCCTGAGGGAAAGAACACTCTGTTCAAGACTCCTGCACATTTATCACCTCCCCAGCCACCTTCTGGATTCCCTCACTCCAGGAATTGCCTGCTGGGGTGTGATAAATATTGAACTGAACATGTGAATCTCCATGCCTTTAACTCAGGAAACTTCTTTCAGAGGCAGGTGGGAGCAATCAAAACTCTCAACTCAGGAAACACCCAACAGATCAAAACAATCAATCACTACGGCACTACAGTGGAACCAAAAACAAAATGTACAGTAACCTTGCAATCTAGCTAAAGGATGGTTCTACAAATGTAAATGTGATGCTTATTTCTAAAGACCAAGGAAGAGTCCTTGCCTATGTAGCAATTGATGAGAGGTCAGTAAACATTCTATTATTGCCAATGAAGGTGTTCCCAAGTAGGGGTACCGCGTACCTCCGGGGAGATATTACATCCCTAAGAGAAACACATATGTGACTTCTGAGTGCCTGATGACTGTCATACTTCAAACAACGTGCCTTCAATGCCATCCCAGGCACACAATAACTCAGAATGTATATCTAAGGCTCAAAAATTGGCCCTACCTTCTCTAGGATAGGCAAATATTGTCTAAATACATAAGAAGTGTATTATTACTTGATTCTTGGTGTGCTTTGCGTATTTATCCAGATCTGTGCAGTAAACCAGTGTGAGACTTCACCTATGTACAGGAGTTTCCCATAATAAAGACCAGTCATGGCTTCTCTCTCTCCTTGTGCAGGGTGACTGGTCTTGTCTCCGCCCCCTCCTGTAGGTTTCTGTAGGCAGCCTGAAGCGGGTGGGGTCTGATGGGTCCCTCCCACAGCTCTGCTTTACAACATAGTGATGATGTAATGATGTTACTATGACATCATGGAAAAATTAAAATGATAGGACAATGTTTCCTGTCTGATGCCTATATTTCCTGACAGAAGCACTGGAAATACAGTGTCCGCCTCTTCCTAATTTTTATTATGTGCACTCTTTGCTAAAAGTAGGCCGAGGCACAGAATGCTGCCTCAACCTTTTCAGGGAGCTAGTGAGGTCACCGAGGCACGAGGCACTTGTTTAAAAAGCAATCTATTTTTCTGCAGTAATTCCAACAAACTGGAAACACTCAGTGCCTCTCCTATAAAACACATCGGTCATTATACCAGGATGGGGGTGATACAAATATCTTCCCAGACACACAATGACCTATTTACAAGGAGCACAGCTGTCCCCGGATAGAAATCTCTTAGATTGTCTCTGAACATCTTGAAACACATGAACACAATATCCGGCTGAGAGGACACAAAAACCTCCTCCGCTCTCGCTGCAGACTCTGGATTATCAGATTACTAAATCGTTTTCCACCTGAAAGTGTAGCTAAAGCTTAAAGCTTTCCTTTTTTAGTTTTTGACTGGACAGGATAATAGTTACAGATGAACTCCAGATGAACTTTTATTTAGTCTTGCATCATCTAGCTTAGGGGTAGGCAACCTGGACCCCTTCAGCTGTTGCAGAACTACAAGTCCCATCATACCTCTGGGAGTAATGATAACTGCCAGCCTTGCAATGCCTGATGGGAAATGAAGTTCCACAACAGCTGGAGGGCCTTAGGTTGCCTACCCCTGATCTAGCTCTGTCATTTTCATTCATTTGGTTTAAGCCCTGGTTCACACTGGGCTGCGGGAGTGAAGCCGTGCGAGTTCAGCTGAACTCGCACAATTTCACTCCCGCTGGCAGTCCCGATTTCAGCCACGATTTAAGAGACATCTGTGCCGGTTTCTGCACAGATGTCAATGTAAATCGCGGCCCGAAATCGCAAAAAGTAGTACAGGAACTACTTTTTGAAATCGGTGCAGTGCCGCACATGCGGCGTCGCACCGATTAGGACGGTGTCATTGCCGACAATTGCCGGCAAATGCCGCCGATTTGAGATGCGATTTCACACGTGAAATCGCATCTCAAATCGAAGCAAATCGTACCCAGTGTGAACCTGGGCTAAAGCAGAGTTCCACACATTTAAAAGTCAGCAGCTACAAATAGTGTAGCTGCTGACTTTTAATAATCAAACACTTACCTTTTCCAGGGTCCAGCAATGCGGGCGTACAAAGCCTCACTCCTCGCCACTGGCTCCCGCTGCTGTCAATCAAAAGCTGTGACATGGGGGCATTGACACTGTCTGTGTCAATGGATGCAGCAGCGGGACTCGGGAGCGAACCTGCACGGGTGCCCCCAGGGAAAGCACCTTTCTGTGGGAGCACCCGATGAAGAAGAGGGGCCAGGGGAGGAACCGAGAAGAGGAGGATCGGGGCTGCTCTGTGCAAAATCACTGCATAGAGCAGGTAAGTATAGGCATATTATTTTTTTTTGAAAAAAAAATCGTAGGTTTACAATTTATCTTTACCTCCTGTCTAAGAAAACAAGAGTGAGAAAAAAAAATTCTACAAAGCAAAGGAAATCACCTGGTAGACAGTTGTCACAAGAACAGGTGTTCTCAATGGAAGGTTTCAGGCTTCAGATACACCAATCACTTTATGACACTTTTGACGGGTTAAGTGATTAACATTGATTATCCTGTTACAATGGCATCTGACAGTGGGTGGGAAATGTTAGGTAACAGGTTAAACATGTTGTCCCTGAAGTTGATGTGTTGAAACTGAAAGCAGAGAAAAAAATGGAAAAAAAATTATTTGGAAATAAAGCAACCTGCCAGAGTATAGAAAGACATGGCTGCAAAACACAAAAAGAAGTGAGAAAGAAAAAAATTGAGGGTTTAGTGAAAGCAGCAGGGGGGAGGGGGGGGGGGTCTTCTACAACTGAAAGGGTTTTATTTGTGAAAAAGTGGAAAATGCTGCTAGTCTGGAGACCCCGGGACCTGAGTGTATTGTCAGGGACAGGTGAGGATTTGCATATGTCACAATGATGAAAATAAGATCCCACTGGACATGGAAGAGGCCCACAGGTGGCAGCTGAGACCCTGGGCTGTATTCCTCCCATAGATCAAAGGGTGACCTGCTGACCCCTCACCAGTGGGCACCTATGGAGGGCAACAATATTGGATCTCCATCTCTCAGCGGGATCAGGCTTGTTCAATGTGCACATTCCAAAAACTTCCCAGCAGAGAGGAGACATAAATCAAAGTGGAGATCCCTCCAAGGATCAAGTTGCACAGTGTCAGAGATTGGGGTCATGTCTGCACATGTCCTATGACCACAAGTGGATGTAAAGAGCCCTGTGAACACACAGTATGTGCTCCTATTGATACAAATGATTATTGCTGCATGCACATGCTGACTAGTCTGTCCCCAATGGGAACTTATGCACTGGTCAACTGATTTTCCTGCTTTCCCAGCCACATTCTCAGAACCACTTGAATCTCTGAATGGACCCAGAGTCTCACAACCCTGACAGTCCAAGCTCACCCATAGACAGACAGCTGTGAAGATACACCCACATACAAATACTGATACTGCAGAGATTTAATAAACAGGTTGTCTGCAGTCTTTGACCATCTCCTATAGCATGTCTGTAGTCTCTGACCATCTCCTATAGTATGTCTATGACCATCTTCTGTCGCATGTATGCAGTCTCTGACTATCTCCTGTAGTATGTCTGCAATCTCTGACCATCTCCTGTAATATGTCCACAGTCTCTGACCATCTCTTGTAGTATCTCTACAGTCTCTGATCATCTCTTCTAATATGTCTGTAGTCTCTGACCATCCCCTATAGGACTGCATGTCTGTAGTCTCTGACCATCTCCTATAGTATGTCTGAAGTCTCTGACCATCTCCTATAATATGTCTATGACCATCTCCTATAGCATGTATGCAGTCTCTGACCATCTCCTATAAAATGCCCTTTTTATCTATCAAAAAAGTGTTTCCGAACACTAAACCTTTCATCTGATTTCTAAATGACTGCATTTGTAAATTCCAAAAGCCAAAATAAAGGAATAGTAGTGGTAAAAAAAAGCACCTGTGGGTTTAACCAATCTTCTTTTTTTGGACAATTCTCCTTTAAGGGGGTGTGGCAAGGGGTGTGACCTATGTCTGCATACTTTTGCTGATAGGTGTCCCTCATTCCAATCTTAAAAAGTTGGGAGGTATGCTATAGTGTGTCTGTAGTCTCTGACCATCTCCTATAGTATGTCTGTAGTCTCTGACCATCTCCTATAGTATGTCTGCAGTCTCTGAGCATCTCCTGTAATATGTTTTCAGTCTCTGACCATCTCATGTAGTATGTCTGCAGTCTCTGACCATCTCCTGTAGTATGTCTGCAGTCTCTGAGCATCTCCTGTAGTATGTCTACAGTCTCTGAGCATCTCCTGTAGTATGTCTGCAGTCTCTGACCATCTCCTGTAGTATGTCTGCAGTCTCTGAGCATCTCCTGTAGTATGTCTGCAGTCTCTGAGCATCTCCTGTAGTATGTCTGCAGTCTCTGACCATCTCCTGTAGTATGTCTGCAGTCTCTGAGCATCTCCTGTAGTATGTCTACAGTCTCTGAGCATCTCCTGTAATATGTTTTCAGTCTCTAACCATCTCCTGTAGTATGTCTGCAGTCTATGACCATTTCCTGTAGTATGTCTGCAGTCTCTGAGCATCTCCTGTAGTATGTCTGCAGTCTCTGACCATCTCCTGTAGTATGTCTGCAGTCTCTGACCATCTCCTGTAGTATGTCTGCAGTCTCTGAGCATCTCCTGTAGTATGTCTACAGTCTCTGAGCATCTCCTGTAATATGTTTTCAGTCTCTGACCATCTCCTGTAGTATGTCTGCAGTCTATGCCCATCTCCTGTAGTATGTCTGCAGTGTCTGATCATCTCCTGTAATATATCAGCAGTCTCTGAACATCTCCTGTAGTTAAGTCTGCAATATGTGATCATCTTCTGTATGTATGCAGTCTCTGATAGTCTCCTGTAGTATAGATTCAGTCTCTGATCATCTTCTGTAGTATATATGCAGTCACTGACCATTTTTTATATGTCTGCAGCTTCTGATCACCTTTTGTCATATGTCTACAGTCTCTGACTATCTCCTGTAGTGTGTCTGCAGTCTCTGACCATCTCCTGTAGTACGTCTGCAGTCTTTGACCATCTCCTGTAGTACATCTGCAGTCTTTGACCATCTCCTTTAGTACATCTGCCGTCTCTGACCATCTTCTGTAGTACACTTGCAGTTTCTGACCATTATATGTAGTACATCTGCAGTCTTTGACCATCTCCTGTAGTACGTCTGCAGTCTTTGACCATCTCCTGTAGTACGTCTGCAGTCTTTGACCATCTCCTGTAGTATGTCTGTAGCCTCTGACCATCTCCTGTACAGGTATACCCCACTTTTAAGTACACAATGTTTTTTTTTACTAAAGCTGGAAAGCGTGAAATCAGGCTCACTTCTGCATAAAAACCAATGAGCTTCCAGGTTTTATTACCAGGCTTAATTGAACAAGCTGGGTTTAAAAGCTCATTTGCTTTTATGCAGAAGTGAACCTGATTTTGCGCTTTCCAGCTTTAGTAAATAAACCCCATTGTGTACTTAAAAGTGGGGTATACCTGTAGTACGCCTGCAGTCTCTGACCATCTACTGTAGTACGTCTGCAGTCTCTGACCATTTACTGTAGTACGTCTGCAGTCTTTGACCATCACCTGTAGTACGTTTGCAGTCTCTGACCATCTCCTGTAGTATATTTGCAATCTCTGACAATCTTCTGTATGTTTGCTGTCTCTGTCTCCTGTAGCTGCAGTCAGTCAATGACCATTGTTTGTAATATGTCTGCAGCTTCTGACCACCTTCTGTCATATGTCTACTGTGTCTGACCATCATATGCAGTATGTGTGCAGCCTCTGACCATACTCTGTAGCAATAAACAAACTGAATATTATGTGTGGTCCCCTGTTGTTGCCAGAATCAGAATAATCAGAGCCAGCATAACTGTCTTTATATTGTAGGTTGATCACTGCTGATAAAATAAAACTTCCTTTTTTTGCTTTTTTGACTTTGCAAGTTGGCAATGACTAGACATGTGCAGACTGGAATATTTTGTTTTGTTTTTTCGTTTTCGTTTGGAAAATACATTTATTTAGTTACTCCCGAAAATCGTTTTGATTTATTTCGTTTTTCGTTGGGGAATAGCTTTCGTCCAAAAATCCAATAATACTTGGTTTCTGTCGAATGGTCAAAAGAATATTCGACGGAACGTCGAATCTTTACGTCGAATCGTACATTTCCGTTCGAATATTCCGCCTACAAGAATTCTAATGTTGTATGACTAGTAATAATGTCGAATCTATTTTCTCATAAATCGAAATCTAATCTCTGTAATGTCGAATCTATTATTTCTATAGTGTCGAATCTTTTCTCTATAATGTCGAATCTTTTCTCTATAATGTCAAATCTTTTCCCTATAATGTCGAATCTTTTCCCTATAATGTCGAATCTCTCTATATCAAATTTTTACCGCAACGAAAACGAAAATACATTTTTTTTTTATGTCGGATCATTCAGTTTTCGTTTCTTGCGTTTTGTTAAAACGATAATGAAAAAAAAAAGATTTTCGGACGAAAATGCATTCTAACGAAAACGAATGCACATGTCTAGCAGTGACCCATCAAAAGGTGGGTGAAAGTATTTCCGGGGTAAAGGTAGTTTTAGAAAGTGGTAAAAACTTTCTAGCTGTGCTTGGTGTGAACATAGTTCATACTCTAATTTCACATAAATGCATACAGCAAGAAAAAGAAAACACAAAAACAAAGGTGAGTTGCAAAATGTAGTAAAAAATGCAGTGTTGGCGTCCATTTAGGAAAAGTCAGACGCTCCTGTAATCATGGACACTCGCAATCTAAGAATAGGCGTGGAGAAGAACATTGCAGACCAGGACAGACCAGAACTCTGTGTGATAGGCCAGCTCAGTGTTATTACAAACATTCCATGGTCACCAAAATACCAGAATTTCAGCTCCACCCTCCTAATGATGATAATTATTGGCTCCACCAAACATTATAGCCTACTGCTGGTTAAACCAGTCTGCTCTAGAAGATCATATAACAGGCAGGTTAAAGGTGAATCCAAGAACGAAGGCGGTGTGTAAATTGTCCTCACATAAACCGTACTATGGAGCTTATTATAACGAGGGATGCTTCTCTAATGTTCGCCGTACACTGGAAACCGCACTGGTGATCGTAATTAATTACCAGAAACGAAGCAAACGACCACCTACGAGTTTGATTATCGAGATAACACCCCCCCCCGTTATACTTACCTGACCCCTCGAAAGTCCTGCGCTCGGCCCAGACATCCTCTTCGCCGCTCAGCCTGGCCGTTAATTGGCTAGAGCGGGTGGATTGAAAGCAGCGCAGGCATTGGCTGGCGCTGCTGTCAATCACTTCCAATGATGCGGCGTGCCGCGGGGCAGGGCCGAGTGATACAGCGAGCGGCTATGGCCGCTCGCTGTATCACGGGAGCGCCCCCGCAAAGACTCCACACAATGCGAGGGAGCTTGCATGTATGTGTTGAGTTCTTGCAGGGAGGACCAGAGACAGCCGCCGAGGGACCCCAGAAGAAGTGGATCGGGGCCACTCTGTGCAAAACGAGCTGCACAGTGGAGGTAAGTATAACATGTTTGTTATTTTTATTTTTTTATTTACAACCCCTGTAAGGGTGCATTTATACTTTTGTGATGAAAAATATGCGTTTTTAATAATAATAATTATTATTATTATTACACTGGATTTATATAGCCACAACAGTTTGCACAGAACTTTAGAAAAATGAAGGCAGACAGTTCAGTAACAATACAATTCAATACAGGAGGAATCAGAGGGCCCTGCTCAGTAGAGCTTACAATCTAAAGGTGGGTGGGGAGTAGGTTGATTTATTTTCACGTATCACCATTCATTTTTATGTAACACACATAAGGATGCATTAAGGTGAAAAAACACAAGGGTTTACAACCCTTTTAGGCTCCACCCCACAACCTCAAAAATGAGATGTGCTTGGAAAGACAGACTAATGCCGCGTACAGATGATCGGACATCCCAACAACATATGTACGATGGGAGCTTGTTGTCGGATATTCCGAGCATGTGTAGGCTCCATCTGACATTTTCTGTCGGAGCTGGTTCTCAAATTTTCCGGCAACAAAATCCGCTCTCCTAAATTCCGATCGTGTGTAGCCAATTCAGACGCACAAAATTCCAAGCATGTTCTGAATCAAGTACAAGACGGAAGCGCTTGGTCTGGTAAAACTAGCGTTTGCAATGGAGATAGCACATTCGTCACGCTGTAACGGACTGAAAGGTACGAGGCTGAAAAGCGCAAATTGTCTCTCACCAAACTTCTACTACCCTGTTTCTCCGAAAATAAGCTATACCCTGAAAATAAGACCTAGCGTGAGTTTCTGGGATGGCTGCAATATAAGCCCTACCCCAAAAATAAGCCCTTGTTAAAGTCCTTGTAAAAACATGTAATTTATTCTGTAAAAAGATTATATAATGTGTGTCTCCTTGTGTAACTTTATCGTGGAAAATACCTTATTTACAGCACTACTGGGCGCTCACGTGACCCGCCGGAGCTCTTCTCCTCTCCTCCCGGCTGATGTATCATTCAGGGTAAAACTGACGTCATTGGGGATCTTGGCCCCTCCCTCTGCAGTATTTGGAGTAGGGAAGAAGAGTTCCAGCGGGTCACGTGAGCGGCAAGCGGCACTGTAAATAAGGGGCCAGATTCACATACAATTAGATTCGCGTAGAGTATCTGAAATACACTACGCCGCCGTATTTTACCTGGCTCTACGTGGAATCCCGGTAGATTTTGTCCAGTAAACTACGGCGGCGTAGTGTATTTCTCCCGGCGCGAAATCACGTCGTTACGTAATTTTTTTTTGAGTAGCGTCATTTACGGACATTCCTATTCCCGAACGAGTTACGTAAAAAAAAAAAAAAAAAAATGTAAATTCGACGCGGGAACGACGGCCATACTTAACATGGGCTACGCACCGTTAGACCAGCAAAAAGCTGGTCTAACAGTACGTAAAAAAAATAGACGAAAGCGATTGCGAAGACCGCTCGTATCTTCGTGGATCGCCGTAAAAACTCATTTGCATATCCCGACGCTGAAAACGACGCAAACTCCTCCCAGCGGCCGCAAAAATATTGCAGCGTAGATCCGAAGGCTTACGAAGACGTAAGCCTCTCGGATCGAAGCCCGAAGCCGCCGTATCATGGTTTGAGGATTCAAACTAGTGATACGGCGCGCGAAATTTGAAATTACTCCTGTCTAACACCAGTTAGACAGGCGTAATTGCTCTGTGAATCTGGGCCAAGGTATTTTCCACAATAATGTTACACAAGGAGAGACACTGCACATGATATCATCTTTTTACAGAACGGATTACATCATTTTATACGGTCTAATTTTTCTAATAAAGGTTTATTTTTGGGATTATAGAATTTCACAATGCTAACTCCAGAGCTGACAAGGGGAGAATTTTTTTTGTACATACCATACCAATAAATAAGACATCCCCTGAAAATAAGCCCTAGTGTGTTTTTTCTAGCCCGAATTAATATAAGACCCGGTCTTATTTTCGGGGGAAACACGGTAACACAACTGGTATTGAACTTTAATAGTGCCGTCGCACATGTTGTACGTCACTGCGTTCGGAATTTCTGACAACATTTGTGTGACCGTGTCTACGCAAGACAAGTTTGATCCAACGTATGACCGTCTGTACGCAACATAATAGTCTGAGACTGAGAAAAACAGTAAAGCACAATCACTGTGCTGCTCTACTAAGCAAGAAGCAGGTCCTATATATAACCAACAGACACATGGGTACATTAGGGTGTGCACCCCAAAGCTCAAACACACATACTTTTCTCCGCAGTCATAGCTGCACTGGACAGTGAATGAATGGGAAGTCCTGTTTGTTCACAAACTAAAGCATAGTAAACACAGTGTACTATGCTTCAGGTATGAATGAACACAGTAAGTGAGTGTGTTCATTTAGAAAAGGAATGGGCTGGTAAAGAACATATTTACTAGCCCAGTCTCCACTCATTATGAAACATCCCCCGCAGTAGCTGAGGGGACAGGAGGGAAGCCAGCAGCACTGCGGGGAGGGGGAGCTGCACTGCACAGAGTGATTAGGGTGTGCACACCCCCTGCGCACGCCTATGTCAACAGATATGGCCACCCAATATAAAATTTAAAAACAATAATCAAGATTGTTAAAGATCACCAAACACTGTCCAATCCACTTATTTCCTTGCAGCCAAAATACGCAGAACTCAGGCAACACAACAATGTTAGAAAATACAATCCAAGGGAACATTTTCAGCGCAGTTCATTCACTGCTCGCTCTGTGCATGAGTCACTGTGACATGTGCTCTGTCTTATCTGTCACTGTCACACACATATCTGTCTCTGTCACCTTCTTGCTAGGCACCTTGTAGGGCTGAGCTCAGCTCTATAGTCTGTGGGGGGAACACACACAGGGACGCACTCATATACCAACCATATAACTATATCCTCCCCTCTGATACAAGGATGGGGGGCAGAGGGTGGCACTTCTGTGTACATATCAGATTTGCAAATCACAGTCATGATGTCTTGGGCCATTCCACCCAAAAGTAACATTTCAGTCCTGGGTGGATACTAGTAAGTAAATATATCAAAAAGTCAAATTTTTCTAGACTTCTAATATGGAGAAATCATGGGGAGAGATGGATCCACTCCGGATGGTCACAGTGGATGAGCGGAGCAGGAGGACCAGATGTGGGAACCTCAGGGCTGGAGTATCTAGCAGGCATTAGAAGATGGTGAGTGATTCAATCATTCAGCATCCATCCAAAACCAAAATATCAGTGCCAAGTAGAGCGATGCTTAAAGAGGAACTGCAGTCTGCTCACATAATTTGTAATAAAAACATCTTTGCCATTCTAAAGCTTCCCTCCAACCACTTTGCATATTATTTTATATACTATGATTCTGTACTTGCCAAATATGCTGCAGAAATCTCTCTCCACTGAGTCTGACTGCATCCATTTTAACTGTGGGCAGCTGAAGCTGCTGCCTGTTCACTTCCTGGATGTACACAGAGGCACACCCCCAGCTCTGCAGCTCTCATTGGCCCTCTTATGACTCACCCTCCTCCCTTCCTGGCAAACAATTACGAGAGTGAGCTGTACACGATGTCTTAAACCTAGGCTTTTTACCAGACAAGAAACAGGAAGTGGGCTGTATAAGGTATTTACTGGCAGAAAAAATACGTTTTACTATCCAAAGTTAAAGGGTTTGTAAAGGATTTTTTTTTATCTTAATAGCTTCCTTTACCTTAATGCAGTGCTGTTTTCATGTCCTCATTGTTCGTTTTTGCTCTCAAGTTGCTGTAATTCCTCTCTGATTTCCACACTCCCTGGTTGTGTGTTTCCTGATAACCACAGTGCTGGGAGCTTTCTCTCTGTGGTCACTAATCAAGGAGGTGTGATTACTGTGTGTCTAATACCCCTCAGAACCAATCACTTTTGTTTTCCCAACTCACTGCCCTGTATTGGCTTTGTGCCTCTGTACATCAAAGAACCAGGAAACAGCATGCAAAAACGAAACTGAAACTGCAGGCACATTATATGATTGATTTTTATCTATTTTTAATCATTTTTAAAAGGAATCAGTTAACTATTATGGGCCAGATTCAGGTAGATGGGCGAATCTTTATTCTGGCGTAACTTTTCTCATTTACGTTACTCCATCCGAAACTTTAGGAGCAAGTACTGTATTCACACAGCACTTGCTCCTAAAGTTGCGGCAGCGTAGCGAAAATGAGCCGGCGGAATTCAAATTGGGCGGGTAGGGGGCGTGTATTATTTAAACTAGGCGCGATCCAGTGCGCATGCTCCAAAATCTGTCAGTGAACGTCAATCCCCATTCACGGACGTTTTACGCAAACGACTCAAAAAAAATTTTTTCAACGCGATGACGACGGCCATACTTAACATAGGATACTCCACCAGGGGGCTGGTTAATCTTTACGCCGCGTATCTCTTACGGAAACGTTGGAAAGTCACTGCGTCAGGCCCGAATACGATCGTGAATTGCCGATTCTCGCTGATTAACATATTCTCGGCGTTAATCAGCGGGAACGCCCCCAGCGCCATTTTTAAAATTGCAGTTCCGATACAACGGCAAAATACAATTACGCCGCTCGTATAGGAACTCCAGCCCGGCGTTTCTTGTTTTCTGCTCACTGATACTCCAGAGTAACTCTACCTGAATCTGGCCCTATGTCTCTATACCCTGTAAACAGTCATTTCAGCAAAAAAAAAAATTTTCTTTATAACTCCTTTAAAACAACAAGGGCAGAAGATTTATTAGACGGAAAATTAAACAAAATCACTGAAGTTCCGCTTTAGGAAGTTTGGATTAAGATTATCAGGGGAAACAAAAACATTTTGGTTGCAAATGACAGTGTAGTGGTAGATATACAGGCACTAGTTGTATGTGAACCTGCAGTGGTCTTCCAAGGCCAAGAAACTTCTCCATGTCTGTATCAAAATCAGAACATTTTTTATTTTATTTTTTATGTCACAATGTAGAGTATAAGATTTCCTATCATCTGTGCCCAGTCTTGCCACACAGAGTTAATCCAGCTCTGATCAATCCTCTTTTATGTTCAGTGAAAATTAACAGCCTTCGAGATAAAACCTGTCTAAAGCAAAAGTCCGTTTTCTTTCTTCTTGCTTTGAGTGAGAGGTTATTTACATATCTAGCTAGGACATGTTTATCATATGTTATGTTATGTTTACAAACATCATAACACATCCTAGTAATATACAATGAACTTTGGATCACCTCTTGTTATGATAAACATGTCCACGCTAGATATGTAAATAACCTGTCACAGAAAGCAATAACAGAGAAACAGACTTTATAATTTGGCAGGTTTTTATCTGAAATTCTGTTAATTTGCACTGAACTTTAAAAGAGGATTACTCAGCACTGGATTAACTCTGTGTGGCAAGACTGGGCACAGATGATAGGAAATCGTATACTCTACATTGTGGGTTTACAACCACTTTAATGCAAATAAAAGCCACACAAATCCCTTTCTAAGAGAATGCCTATAAAATAGAAAAAAAAAATCACAAAACTTGCTTCAAAGTTACAATGTTGCAGTCTGACCACTGGGGGGAGACTGAGAAATGTTTCCTCCTGCCTGCAGTAGACTGATGACATCATCTCAGCCTAGGCAAAGTTACTAACTGGAGCTCAATGATAGTTTTTAAATTATAAATTATGGAATTTTTCTGAAAAAAGTGATATTGCTGTATATTGTGACATGTCAAGGATTTATTCTTGGAGAAAGTAAAGTTAATAAAAGGTCTATTTTAACTTTGTTTTATTGTAGGTTTTCAAAATGTTAAAAGAAAGAACGGACAATGAAGGTCTAAAGTAAACCTTCCAAGGGTGCAGCCAACGAGGGCGAGGGTTGTTAGCGGTTATAGGAAATCATCTGTATGAGTGCTGCAGAATATGTTTGCACAGGACCATGTCCAGGAAGGTGACAATAACCCTGGATTAATGACCCTTCCGTCCAGTCACCAGACCTGCAGTCACCTGGACATCTGTAACAGTTACATTGAAACCCATTGACAGCTGGTAGTAAAGCCCAATTTGTGATTTTTACCTACAATAAGGCTTACCTGTAAAATGAATATCTCCTGAACGTGCACCCTGTTGGAGATATTTACCCTGGATGCAGCCGTGATGTCATCAGCACATGCGCTCTGAAGGTACCTTGCCGGACCTTCAGAGTTTCGCGCCCTAAACAGAGGGCTCCCACATGCATGCACGGTAGTGATGTCATCGTGGCTCTGGCCAATCACACAGTCAAATCGTGCGAGAACAGAAGAAAGATTGTGGGAAGACGTCAGCCTCTCAATGGTGGAAATGCGTCGCTGGAAGGCTTTGTTCCAAGGTAAGTATTTCATAATGTGCTAGTATGCAATGCATACTAGCACAATATGCAATTGCCTTACAGGTGATTTTTTATTTATTTTTTACAGTCGTGGTTCACTACTGCTTTAAAGGGCTAAACCTATGCATTGAGGTGAAAAAACACCTGGCAGTGACACCCCCCCCCCCCCCCCCCCCCTGTTTTACTTACCCGAGCCCCTTTATTCAGTCGGCAGAGACTGCCTCACTGCACGGGGTCCTGGCTCTTGATTGGATAGGTTCATAGCAGCGCAGCCATTGGCTCCTGCTGTTGTCAATCAAATCTAATGACACGGCATGGGGGCGGGGCCGAGTCTGGTCTTCGTGTCTATGGACACAAATGCTGGACTCGGGAGCATGCCCGCAAGGTAACCCCCTCCCCCTGGGAGAGCACTTCTCCTAGGGGGTTATCTGATGTGGTGAGGAGCCGCCGGGGGCCCCCAGAAGACGGGGATCGGGGTCACTCTGTGCAAAATGAGCTGCACAGTGGAGGTAAGTATGATATGTTTGTTATTTAAAAATAAATAAAAAATTAGGGTTTACAATCACTTTAAGCTAGCTATAGACTAGTAGATTTATTAATATTGGGTTGACGTACATCATTCTAAAGTACTTCAAAATATATTTTGCTTTTAACATTCAATGTTGGAATGAATGGACTTTATTGAAAGAAAACCATACACACCATACAGAAAAATAATTTGTTCAAGAACATTGTAATATCTGGTCCTCCAAGTTTTCTCGCAATTATGGTAAAAAAAATAAAACATCAATTTGACCCACTAATTAATAGAAAATTTAATGATTTTTTTTTTAAATGAAAGAATTTTAACAAAATTCTACTAGTGTATACAGTAGCCGGCTTTAGTTATATAGATCAGTGGTGTGGCACAGTGTTCAGTTCTATGGGGGCACCAAGGATCTGCTTCTTAGCTGGGCACCTGCTACCCAGGCATTGAACCCTCAGCAGATTTTTTCTATCCACATACTGAGTGTATAAAATACAATTAGGAGTTTAGTTTTGTCACACAGCTGACAGCAGTAAATCAGAATCCAGCAGCAGGCAGAATGCATCACACAGCATGAAATGTTTTACACAGCAGGGGGGAATGAGGTTTACAAAGGTTTATGCCAAAGATTGTTTTCCTATGTATAAGCAGTCCTGCGATTTACACATACCCTGAGTGTAGTTGGTGGCCTGACTTTTCTCCACTGCAGTCAGAATAATAAAGCCTGGTTACCTCCCCATCTACAACGTATGATTGGACAATAAAGGAGCAGCAGCAGACTGATAACCACATCTCTCTGCTCTCCTGATAGCAAGCTTCTATTGCTGCCTCTCCCACTCCCCTTCAGCATTCTGCTGTCCCCTTCAGCATTCTGCTGTACAGGGGCGTTGTAAGGGGCTGATGCCCAATCCAAGTTATTTCCACTAGTTGCAGTTAAGCACATTTATTGATTTTAGTGAATATATAACTGCATCATATTTGTTGTTATTCTATTTGGTTCCAAAGATATGTGTTGACTTTTGTGGCATGGCAGCAAAAGATTGGTTGAAGGTGACAGGCCTGATAATAGCTCCTGAATACATCAGTGGCATCACACTAGTGACATTAGATCAGGGCTCAAGTCCTGCGGGAACTTGTGGGAACGGAGTTCCTGCACTTTTTTCACAGCAGGAATTCAATTCCTCTTACAGGACTAGAGCAGCCGAGAGCATCCGAGCTGCCCGAGCCAATCCTTCACTAAGCGGCGATGCCCAGCTCGAGTCACTGTCAGGGGCAAGTGAACCTTAGTAATCCTTTATGTTACTGGCCGCTTCCTGTATATGGATTCATCAGGTAGTGTGCGGGTATTCCGTCACTTCCTCAATGCCGCAATGTCTCCTGGGAGCTTTTGTCATTGTTCCCAGGAGACATTGCGGAGGTCTGCCGCGAGTTATTGCGGGATTTAGAAAGAACTTGCTTAAATTTCCCGCGATAACTTGCGACAGATTGTTCCTGGGAACAATGACAAAAGCTCCCAGGAGACATTGCGGCATCGAGGAAGTGACAGAATACCCGCACACTACCTGTTAAATCCATATACAGGAAGCGGCCAGTAACATAAAGGATTACTAAGGTACAGTGGATCGAAAAAAAAAACATGCGGTTTAGTAATTATGCATATGAGCATATCATTTTTTTTTATTTGGTGGGGGAGTGGATCTTGGGTGGGAGTTCCCACACTTTTTTCCCCAGGACTTGACCCCTGCATTAGATGGCATTGTATATTGCATTGCTCTGGGCAAAATATTGGCACCACTCTCATTCCAGAAACATGGCCCTGCTGTGGCGTTACTGATATGGCACTAGTCTACCTCTGGTGACATGGGGTAGTTAAGCACCACAATTTGGTGCCATACTAAGATTTAATTGAGCTTCATGTAAAATATCCCTTGAACCATCTCTGGGCAGCATGGAGGCCACACAGGTCAGGTAAGTGCCAACCCTGCAAAATGCCAACAGCATGTTTTTCAGTCGATATGCAATCACATGATCACAATGTCAACAAAGCAGCTATTAATGTATTAATATGTATGTGTTGCCTATGTTGGGATTGGCCCACAGCTATCACATGGCACCTGGGCCAGTCACAGCACCCTGAACCATTTGATTAGCTGTAGCCAATCACAGATCACTAATGGTCGCAGCTGTCATAAATGGTTAACCCAGTCATGATAGTTGAAAACTTTGCTGTTATGCTGTTATAATGATCTTCAAGTTTAAGTAAACCCTCCTATCGTTTTCAGCCATCTTTGCCTCAGTTTATTCTACAGATGCCATGATGATGCACATGTGATCAGTTATGACACCTGCCATTGGATGGTTTGACAGATTGGTGGAGAGCACAACCAATGGGAGTGTTACATTTCTGGCATGTGCCGTAAATGAAACTTTGATCACTCCCTAGGAGTAGTACAGTGTTACTATGGTAACACTCAATTACTCTGATGGAAGTATTCAAAAAAATGATAAAAATTAAATACAATAAAATGTTTTTTGTTTGTTTTTTTAACATACTGTCACCAGTCAGTATCCCTGATCACCGCCACACCAGTCATATGATGATGCTGTACTGCAATGGTGATCGTATGTAAAGAAAATTGTGAAAAAAAAAATAGAAACATTTTATTCAATTTCTTTATTTTTCAAAAAAAACTTGCCATGACTCTTACTAAATGCCTCAGACTGTCTACTTTCCAAAAAGGGGGGATTTGTACTGCCCTAGGATTTTTAGGGCCTCAAGAAATGAGTACATCAGGATTGATCAATTGTCAAATATACAGTATATACCATATTTTGTGGACGCAATATCTTTAATATACACTTACTGAAATTGTTCTTAGCAAAGACATGTAGCAGAATAAATTTTGTCCTAAATTTATGACTACATTTGAGTTCATTATATGTTTATAACAGAAATTAGAAAATATTGTTGTTTTTTTCAAAATTTTGGGTATTTTTTTTTATTTATATTGCAAAAAAATGTAAAAACCCATCGTTGATCAAATATCACCAACAAAAAGCTCTATTTGTGTGAGACAAATGATACAAATGTAATTTAGGTACAATATTGCATGACTGCACAATTGCCAGTTAAAGTAGCGCAGTGCTGAATAGCAAACAATGTCCTGGTCATTAAAGCGGATCTCCACCCTAAAGTGAAGATCCGCTGATCGGAACCCTCCCCCCCTCCGGCGTCACATTTGACACCTTTCAGGGGGGAGGGGGGTGCAGATACCTGTCTAAAGACAGGTATCTGCACCCACTTCCGGCCCGCAGTCTCGGGCAAAAGACGGGCTTTTCCCGTTGTGTGCTGGGAACACTCGGCTCCCAGCACACAGCGGGAGCCAATCGCCGGGCGCAGCGCGACTCGCGCATGCGCTGTAGGGAACCGGGCAGTGAAGCCGCAGCGCTTCACTTCCTGGTTCCCTCACCGTGGATGGAGGGGGGAGCAGCAGGGTGACGAGCGATCGCTCGTCCTCTGCTACGGACGCCGCTGGACTCCAGGACAGGTAAGTGTCCTAATATTAAAAGTCAGCAGCTGCAGTATTTGTTGCTGCTGGCTTTTAATATTTTTTTGAGGTGAACCATCCGCTTTAAGGGGATAAAACCTTCCGGCGCTGAAGTGGATATATTACATAGGTGGCACTTCTTAGAAAATTTACATCATATACCCCACACATATGTGCCAATATGACAAGCATGTTGCATCATATCCTAGCAATGGCAATATGGGGAAAAAGGAGGAAGACTGCAGATTGCCAGGTTTATACAGTGCTGTACCCCCATTCATTGAAGAGTGTCAGGTGTGTACAGCGCTGTACCCCCAATACAGTATAGCAAGAAGGAGCCAGGTGTATACGGCATTGTACTCCAATACTGTAGGAGTATCCGCCACTGCCATATAGAAGGGTGCTTTTCCCTACACTGATTTCACCACCATATGTTAGGCAGTACAGTGCTGAAAGTATCTGGGCCCTTTAAGAAAAGGATAGCAATATTATTGTATATTTCATACTGATAAGAAAATACTGGAGAGTTACATAAAAGAGAAGCAGAGAGGAGAGAGATAGAGGGGAAGACTCTGAATATGGTGTTATCTATATACTGTATTACAACTGAATGTATTGCATATGGTGTGGCGCAGTGTTGCTCCACTCCTGTCCTCAGGACCCACTAAGACCCCATACACATTATTAGATTTTCTGCAGATTTTTGTCTTCAGATTTATCAAAACCATATAATATGAGGTCAAACCTTAAAGGGGTTGTAAAGGTAAAAAACAATTCCCTAAAAAGCTTCCTTTACCTTAGTGCAGTCCTCCTTCACTTACCTCATCCTTCCATTTAGCTTTTAAATGTCCTTATTTCTTCTGGGAAATCCTCACTTCCTGTTCTTCTGTCTGTAACTGCACACAGTAGAGCGAGGTTTTCTCCCTGGTGTGGAGAAAGCCTCTTGAGGGGGATGGGGCGAGCAGGAGTGTCAGGACACTCTCTACTTTATAGATAGATAAAGGAGCTGTGTGTTAGCTGCTCATCCCCCTCCCCCTTAAGAGGCTTTCTCCACACCAGGGAGAAAGCCTTGCATTATGGTGTGTAGTTACAGACAGAAGAACAGGAATTGAGGATTTCTCAAGAAATAAGGACATTTAAAATCAAAATTGAAGGATGAGGTAAGTGAAGGAGGACTGCACTAAGGTAAAGGAAGCTATTTACCTTCTTTCTTTTTTTTTACATTTACAACCCCTTTAAGGCTACTTTCACACTGAGGCACTTTACAGGTGCTATAGCGCTAAAAATAGCGCCGGTAAAGCGCCTCTCCTGACACTACAGTGTAAAAGCTCAAGGGTTTTCACTCTGGAGCACTGCGCTGGTGGGATGCTACAAAAAGTCCTGCAATCAGCTTCTTTGAGGCACTTTAGGAGCGGTGAATACACCACTCCTAAAGTGCCCCTGCCCAATGAAATTAATGGGCAGCACCGCCGAAGCGCCTGCAAAGTGCTGCTCAGGGTAATACTTAAAATCTGGCCTGTTCCTGAGGACAGGGGTGGAGAACCACCACCAGTGTAGGGTATGTAGTATAGTGGGATGTATAGCATATGGGTCAGGGTATGTGATACAATGCGATATAGAGCATATTATGTAGGTAGTATAATGGGATGTATAGCATATGGGTCAGGGTATGTGGTAAAGTTAGTTATAGGGCATAGTATGTAATAACATGGGATGTATAGCACATGGGGCAGGGTACACAGTATAGGAGGTCTATTGTATAGGGCACATAGTATATATGGGATGCATTGTATACAGCTTCTGGTAAAAGTAACCAACACTGAAATGACAAGATGATACACAATATGCATCTTTAGCATATTGGAAGGTGGCAGGCTGCATAAGAATGGGAAAGAGGGTATAGGAGGGCAAAAAGGGACCAGCATAATCTGCATAGTATGAAAGTGCCATATTGTATACAATAATGCCAGCAAAGGATATACAATGTATACATTAGTACCAGCATGAGATATATCGTGTATACAATAGTGCCAGCATGGGATGTATAGTGTGTAGGTGTGCCAGCAAGTTCTCAATAGAGTACAGCAGAGACAGCATGCGCCGGTTGCCTTGAAGCAAAAGTAGCAGAAGCATGTGGTGTATAATATACATATATGAAATATAAAAGTGCATTCTAAACAGCAGTCCCAGCATGTGGCACAGAGTACACACAGGAAAATCTTAGTGCCCCACAGTGCGCGGTGCCCCCCTCGTCTCCTCTTACCTCCATCTGGGGCAGTAGACGAGGCTGATGCAGCCCGGACACGTTGCAGAGTTGTAGTCAGTCTGGAATGAATTGTGACTTGAGATCCGCCTGCCGGGAGGAGACTCTCCACCACTACTACTCCTCCTTCCTTCCTCTGCAAGTACTACTACTCCTCCTTTACTCTATAGAAATCCTCCTCTCCTCTGCCTGTGCTTACTCTTTCTTCCCTCATCTGTCTGTACTACTTCTCTATCTGTCTGTACTACTTCTCTATCTGTCTGTACTACTTCTCCTTCCCATCTTTATCTACTACTCCTTCCCTCCATTGTCTGTACTATTTCTCATTGCCCTCCACAGCCGGCACTACTCATCCTTCCCTTCTCTGGTTGTACTACTCTTTCCAAACCTCCTCTCTCAATACTCCTCCTCTTCTATCCCTGTACCATTTCTCCTCTCTTTTCTCTAAACTACTCCTCCTTCTCTCTTTTCTATGTACTACTTCTCAGTCCCTCCTCTGCCTGTACTATTCCTCCTTCCCTCATCTGCCTGTATTACTTCTCTTTCCCTTCTATGCCTGCACTACCCCTTCTTCCATTCTCTGACAGTCACAGTACTACTCCTCAGTCCCTCCTCTGCCTGCTATTCCTCCTTCCCTAATCTGTCTGTACTACTCATCCTTCCCTCCTCTGCCTGTATACTACTACTACTTCAATTTCCCTCCTCTGCCTGTACTACCCCTGCTTCCAATTTTTGACAGTACTACTCCTCAGTCCCTCCTCTGCCTGTACTATTCCCCCTTCTCTTATCTGTCTGTACTACTCCTCTTTTACTCCTCCGCCTGTAATACTTTTTCTTCCCTCCTCTGCCTGTACCACTCCTCCTTCCCTCCTCTGCATGTACTAACCATTCTTCCATCTTTTGCCTGTTCCAGTACTCCTTCACTCACCTACCTGTCCTCTTCTACCTACCCTCCTTTACATGCACTACTCCTTCTCCTCTCCTATTTCTGTACCACATCTCATTCCCTTCCATTTCTCTCTATACTACTCCTCCGTCTATCACCTGTACTCTTTCCCCTCCTTTGTCTGTACTACTACTTTTACCTTTTCCACCTGTACTCCTCATTCTCAACTTCTAATGCACTACTGCTCCTTCTGTTCTCTCACTGTACCACCCCATATCCCATTGTACCAATCCTCCTCTCCTCTGTCCTGTGGTCCTCTGACTGTACTATTGCTACTCCTCTTCTGTGCCTGTACCAGGGTGGTCTTAATGAGAGGGCACACCTGGGCACTGCCCATGGGCCCCAGCTGCATGGGGGCCCCTGCACTTCCCCCCAAAGCAGCTGGTCCTTGAGCCCACGCTGCCCGGAAATTGGGGGCCCCATGGTGGCACTGAGAGTGATAGATACACAGGGGAGACAGTCTGCCTCCTACCTATGTTATGTCTTTTTACCTGCACTGTCATCTTTGTAGTGGCCCCAGAGCATTTCTTTGCCCAGGGGCCCATGATGCTATTAAGACGGCGCTGGCCTGTACTACCCCCTTTCCAAATTCCTCTTACTGTACTGCTTGTATTTTTCGCTTGGGACTATACTTCTCCTCAATGTACTATTTCTCCTCCTCTCCTCTGATTGTACTACTTCTCTCATTCTCTGCTGCACTATTATACCTTCTTTTCACTGGCTGCACAACTCTTCCTCTCCTCTATTTGTACTTCTCATTCTCTCACTACATATATATATATATATATATATATATATATATATATATATATATATATATATATATATATATATATATATATATATATATACCACCTCCTTTCTTATCCTCCACATTGCATTTACTGCTCTTCCTCTCCTCTATTTGTACTTCTCCTTCTCTATATACCAGCTCCTTTCTTATCACAGTACCACATCCTCCACATTGCATTTACTGCTTTTCCTCTCCAGCATCACCTGCCACATATCTTGACTTTTGTTGCTTCATCCCCCTGATCAGCACTATTGTTCAGGCCTGTTGAGACATTGCTTGTGACAGTTTTCCTTCATCTGCTACAATGTTATCCTCATCATCACTGCTACAAAGTGTGGTGCTGCAGCTTATTATTATTCTTCCTTCTAGCCTTAAGGCTTCATTCACACCTAGGCGTTTTGTCGCCTGAAGCAGGACGCAAATGCAGCCCAAAGACGCTAGAGGGGAAATTTAACATTCCCCTCTATGGAGATGGTTCACATCTCCACGCCGAACGCTGAACGCCTGAAGCTCAAAACAAGTCCCGGACCTTTTTTTTCAGGTGGCTTCGGCGTTCGGCATAGAGATGTGTACCTGAAAAAAAAATGGGGGCTGAAATCGCGGCGTTGTGTTGCCGCAAATCGTGGCACAAGACGCCCGTAATTTCTCGCCGCAAATCGCGGCACAAAACGCCGCGATTAGGTCGCCCAAGTGTGAATGCAGCCTAAATGTTCATCACTATTGCTACATTACTTGTTAAACTCATCATCTTCTACATTGTTAGTTATAATAATCTGAAGCCATTGCTGCTCCATCTTTACACATTACTAGAAGTAAGAGCTAATATAGCTTGTAACAACCTCCATCCATAGCTGAGCTCTCCATCTTCTCACTGCTTTGATCATATTTCCCTCTCCTCAGCAGCACTGTATCCCATCCCTGATCATCCTGACACTAATTACTGGAAATAATGGCCCTCCTAATCCGCACCGCTGCCGGGTATTAGTGCGGAAACCAGAAAAATGAATCTGACATAATTCACTGTTCCTGTGTCATTGGATGTACAGGCTGATTCTGGAGCATCTTCTGCTTGTCTATCACTGAGGCGGAGCAGAAGGAGGTCGTGATGATGATGATGATGATGTGAATGACGAGTGCGGTAAAGTTTAGCAACATCTTTCCTCAGCTTGCAGCAGTCAGAGTTACTAGGGGATTCTGGCACTTATACATTATTCTGATCAAATATTATCTAAGCCTATTTATTAATTGATCTGCAGGCCCCTGTGGGGAAAAGAAGCGTAAGCTCCTCTGTGTCTAAAATACAGGGTGTGACTGTAGTGACACATTAGATTGTAAGCTCCTCTGGTGCAGAGACTGATGTAACTGGCTCAGTGTTCTCTGTACAGCACTGCAGAATATGTCAGAGCTATATAAAAATAGTATATTGGTGTGTGACTGTGGTGGGGCATTAGAGTTTAAGCTCCTCTAGTGCAGAGAATGATGTGACTGGTTTAGTGTTCTCTGTACAACACTGCAGACTATGTCAGAGCTATATAAATATATAATACAAATATTGTGTGACTGTGGGCCATTAGAGTGTAAGCTCCTTTGATGCAGAGACTGATTGATGTAACTTGTTCAGTGTTCTCTGTATAGCACTGCAAAATATGTCAGAGCTATGTAAACATACTATAATTGTGTGTGACTGTGGTGGGCGCAGGGCAGGACTTAGGGTGGTGGGGGCCCCTGGGCTTGAGTCACTTTTGGGCCCCTTCCTTCTATCCATTACTTTAAATAGAACAAAATGATACATACACAAGCTATGTGTTAGAGCTACACGATTCTGGATAAACTGAGAATAATAATAGAGATCACGATTCTGAAGTTCTGCCCAGTGGCCCCAGCTGCATGGGGGGCCCCTGCTTTCTGCCTTCTGTCTTCTGCCTTCTTGTTCTGATGTTGCGACGTCGCTCCCTCCCGCTGTAATGCCGGGTGTGTCGTGAGCGATAATTTATATAGGCCTCTTATGACATCACATTTCCAGCATGCTCTGGGTAATGTCGTCACCACCTGTAACATACTGGGAATGTGACGTCATAAGAGGCCTATATAAATTATCGCGCACCACACTTCCCAACATTACATCGCGGGGTTCCCCTTCAAGATTCTCCGCACACCAGTCGCCCCGCAAGTCGGATCATCTTGATCCGACTTCTGGTGCAACCTCTATTCAAATCAATGGGCTCCCATAGGGAACCATTGATTTTGAATAGAGACAGAAACGCAGGACGAGGCTCACAGCTCTAACCCTGGAGCTTCAGAATGCACTGGTCCTGTTTTTTTTTTTTTGCAGCTTAAAAACGTCTCAGCCATCTACAGCTCAAAAACGTCATAGTTGGCATGAGGCCAAAGAACTAACATGGAGAGCCGTTTTTAAGCTGCAAAAAAACGCTCAGAAAAGTGGCTGTAAAAACGTCCATGGAAATGAAGCCATTATATATATCCCCCAAAAATAAGGCCTGCAAATACCTTTTTTCAGGTCTGTTTCATTCTCTGTATTTCCGGGTATCTCAAGCGCCATTCATACTGATGTTATGCGATTCAAATTATGATGTCGCTTCCACCCTTACTGTGTCCCTGTCGGCAATCTTGCGCATGCGCCGTTGCGCCGCAACCATTCGTTGCTGTGTCTGCGGCTGCTGTTTTCTTTCACTCCCCTTTTGTGAAGTCTTCTTTAGTCACACAGGGGAGTATCAGGAAGAGTGGAAGGAGTTAAACACGGCAAGACTCCTCCTCTGTGCCGGACAGAGGGGAAGTTCTCAGAGACTGCATTCCGGTGTGCGCAAGCGTGGTGAGGTCATGCAAATGATCAGCTGCCTGTGTTATGGGCTATTTTTTAAGACAATGTTGTGTCAGAGGGTTTACATTACAACCACTTTAAAGGGGTTGTAAAGGTAAAAATACATATTCCCTTAATAGCTTCTTTTACCTTAGTGCAGTCCCCCTTCACTTACCTCATCCTTCGATTTTTCTTTTAAATGTCCTTATTTCTTCTGAGAAATCCTCACTTCCTGTTCTTCTGTCTGTAACTCCACACATTAATGCAAGGCTTTCTCCCTGGTGTGGAGAAAGCCTTTTGAGGGAGAAGGGGGCGAGCAGGAGGGTCAGAACACTCTCTACTTTGCAGATAGAGAAAGGATCTGTGTGTTAGTGGGCGTCTTGACACTCCTGCACGCCCCCTCGGCCCTCAAGAGGCTTTCTCCACACCAGGGAGAGAGCTTTGCATTACTGCGTGTAGTTACAGACAGAAGAACAGAAAGTGAGGATTTCTCAGAAGAAATAAGGACATTTAAAAGCAAACATGGAAGGATGAGGTAAGTGAAGGAGGACTGCACTAAGGTAAAGGAAGCTAATTAGGGGGAATTTTTTTTCCCTTTAAAACCCCTTTAAATGACTGGCATATTATTGAAAAAACTTAAACGTAAGAGGCCCCCTATTGGGTGGGGCCCATGGCTTGAGCCCAGTCAAGCCTAATATTAAGTCCGGCCCTGGGTGGGGGCATTAGAGTGTTAGCTTCTCTGATTCAGCGACTGATGTGACTGTCTCAGTGTTTTCTGAACAGCACTACAGAATATGTCAGAGCTATGAAAGTGTACAATAATAGTGTATGACTGTAGTGGGCATTAGAGTGCAAGCTTCTCTAGTCCAGAGACTGATGTGACTGGCTCAGTGTTCTCTATACAACACTATGGAATGTGTATGCGCTAAATGAATGTATAGTAATACTGTATGACCGTGGTGAGATATTAGAGTGTCAGCTTTTCTGGTGCAGACACTGATGTGAGTGTTCTCTGTACAGCACTATATACATGTATAAGAAGTATGTATAGATCCAGTTTTTACATAATGTTCTGATGGCCAAAGCACTATTTAACCACTTAAGGACCCGCTCATGTACATTTACTTCGGTACTTTAAAGATGAATATCTCGGTAACGGCAACAGCTGCTGCCACAACCGAGATATCCATCTTTAGTGTGAGCGGTCCTGTAAAAGATAACGGTGGTCTCCATGGGGGATTCCCTGCGAGATCACCGTTATCGGCGGCGGGAGAGGGCTCCCCCCTTCCGGTGCTCTCCCGCGCCCTCCACCGCTTACCGGAGCCGTCGGTAGCGGCGGAGACGATCGGGTCCTTCAGCCTGCTGTTTGGGAATGCGAGTGAGGGCAAGATGGCCCCCACCCGTCCCCATAGCATAGCAGGTCGTAAGTAACGTCAAAATGTCAGTTCCACCCATGCGTCTGAGGCCCCATACACACGAGCAGACAGATTTGTTCAAATCGGTCGGACAGATCGATTTGAACAAATCTGTCTGCTGGGGACGTATTGGTTTGATCGTATACACACGATCAAACCAAAATCCCCACCGGAAGATGGCGCGCTGACGTGGCGGTGACGTTGACACCGCCACGTCACCGCACCAGGAAGTAAAACACTTCCGCGCATGCGTCGAAACTATTCGACGCGTGTGCGATAAGACATGTCTGCTGGTTAGCGTACTAACCAGCAGACATATCGGGCAAACGGGTTCCCAGCCGACAGATTTGAAAGCATGCTTTGAAATCTGTCGGCTGGCCAAATCCGTCAGCTCGCCCGTACACACGATTGAATCTGTCTGCTGGGACGGTCGGGCCGACCGTTTCCAGCAGATAGATTTGATCGTGTGTACGCGGCCTTAAAGGCACATTTTTTTGTTGTCATTTTCTTTCTGTCATTTTTTTTTTCTAAGTCTAAATATGAGATCTGAGGGGCCAGATTCACAGAGCGATTAGACTGGAGTACTTTCGAATTACGCACGTTTTTTCACTACTCTGAAACCTCAAACCATGAAATTACGGCTGCGGGCTTCAATCCGACTGGTTTACGTGTTCGTATGCCTTCGGATCTACGCTGCAATAAAATTGCGGCCGCTGGGTGGAGTTCCCATCGTTTTCCGCGTCGGGGTATGCAAATGAGCTTTTGCCGACTATCCAAGAAATTACGAACGTCTATCGCAATCTCTTACGGCATCTTTAGTCATCTTTTTGCTGCGTAAAACTATACCAGCTTTTTGCTGGTCTAATATTAGACAGCCCATGTTACGTATGGCCGTCGTTCCCGCGTCGAATATCAACGTTTTCCGATGACTTTTTTTATTTTTGACGTAAAACGTCCGGGAATAGGAATGTCGGTAAACGACGCTACTCAAACAACAAATGACGTATCGACGTTATTTCGCGCAATGCACGGCGAGAAATATCTGAACGGAGCATGCGCAGTCCGATCGCCGCGGGGACGCGCCTAATTTAAATGCTTCACGCCCCCTAATCGCGTAATTCGATTACGCGGCGAGAAATACACTACGCCGCCGTACCGTAAGGGACAAAATCTACCAGGATTCGGCGTACAGCCTGGTAAAATACGGCAGCGTAGTGTATCTCTGATACTCTGCGCCAATGTAAATAAATAAGAAAAGCAAAAAACTATTTTTTAAAGCGCCCCATCCCAACGTATGCACGCGCAGAAGCGAATGCATACGTGAGTATAAAAACGGTGCTCAAACCACACAAGTGAGGTATCACCGCGATCGTTAGAGCGAGAGCAATAATTTTAGCCCTAGACCTCCCCTGTAGCTCAAAAGATGCAACCTGTTTGACGCCATTCAACGAGCAGGCGCAATTTTTAAGCGTATCATTTTACTTGGCGTAACATTATCTTTCACAATAAAAAAATTGGGCCAAATTTATTGTTGTCTTATTTTTTAATTCAAAATTGTTGTTTTTTTTTCCAAAAAAGTGCGCTTGTAAGACCGCTGCGCAAATACGGTGTGACAAAAAGCATTGCAATGACCGCCATTTTATTCTCTAGGGTGTTAGAAAAATATATATTTAATGTTTGGGGGTTTTAAGTAATTTTCTAGCAAAAAAAAACCCTGTTTTAGTCTTGTAAACGCCAAATCTGAAAAACAACCAAGGTCCTTAAGTGGTTACAAGGCTTAGCCCCAGGGTATGTACCATTTGAAAAAACATTTATAAATATAAAAGAAAACAGATATACATTTTGTAAACTTTGGAGATGTTACAATATGTAACATAATAAACACTCACAGTGATACAGAGAGAATCAGTACACAAACAATGACCCGCACTAATGAGAGAAAGATAAAAGACTGCATGAACTCAGGGAAACCACAAAAATATTATGGAAAGAAAGTGCGTGCTCAGCACATGACGCTATCAACTCTCTAGAATCTCCCAAAGTGTATTGTTTATGGGCACTGCAGCACATCTATACATTTTAAAAGCATTCCATCCCATCCATACTGACTGGGCATGTTTATACCATGCAGTATAATAAGACATGTTGTAATTTGCTGTCATGTATTTAATGGAACCATCCAGGGGGGTGCATGCAGAATGTGGCATGCAGGAATTCTCTGTGTGCTACAACGGGGGGCAATTTCTGTAAAATAAAATTCAGAAAATATCTGGAAACAGCCATTACAAGCCCTAAGATGGTGACATCAGCTTTACCAGTGATACAGGAATTGAGGTTCAGCTCCGAAGTCGGTTGTATTTAACTTAACTAACCTTGCTGCTAGTGGGACGGCACTAGCACAACTGCCACCTACCCCCCACGCGTGGCGTGGCCCAGCACTAACGCCTACCCGCTGTCCTTACCCTAGATGCAGGGGGTGAGAGCAGCGGTGGGAGCTGCTCCGGTGTCCTCTCCTGGAGCAGCTTCCGCGGTGTGTCTCCTCTCTATACCTAGCGGGGCTAGGAGTTCAATAGGATCGCCTGATATTTTGGCCAATCAGGAAAAGGGTTTCATACCTGCTTCCCGATTGCCCGGGAGGAGGATCAGGGTTGCAAACGCCCTGGGTGGGCTCCGGACGCATCCTCTGTAACCCCAGCCCACCTTATTTTGGAGCCTATTAGAGCCTCTGGCTGTAATCAGGTGCTTAAAAAAAACTGGCTGCTGTAATTCATGTGCCTGGTGCTCTGAAAGGGAGTGGCCATGGACAGATTCATGCAGTGGCGTATCTAGGGTATGGCAGACATGGCAAGTGCCATGGGCACCATATGAAGGGGGCGCTGTTGAGTGGCTGGGCAGCAAGGCACTTACCAGGGTCTGAGGATGTCTTCTTCCCTCCTCCCGAGCATAGGCAGGATCTCCTTTTCAGCACCTTTGCTAATGGACAATGGCAGTGCTATCCCTGCCCAGTCCCCCCCCCCCCCCGTTTTCCCATTCCATCTGGTCAGATTGGCAGTGCACAAAGAAGAGGGAAAAACATCAGTTTCTCCCTCTTCTCTGTGAAAACCGAGGCCCTAAGTGATAAAGAATTCATCGCTTCCAGTATTGGTTCTGCATTTACCTGGCCTTGGAGGGCAGAGGTGGGATCAGGGGTCTAACAAGCCCCAGATTTCTCCATAAAGAGGATATGTCACTACCCAAGGTATCACAAGGGATGATAAATATCACTAGTTTTGTTAACTGTTTTTTTTTTGTTATGATTATCCGAAAGATGTGTTTCAAATGTTTCGACAGGGGTGCAGTTTCAGTGCTTGCCATAGGCGCCATTTTCACTAGATATGCCTCTGGATTCATGCTATGTATGAATATATCCATTGCATATAGGGAGTGGCGAGGAGAGAGGGGGCGGCGCCCTGGCATCCCTAATGGACAGGCCACCACTGGTAGACAGATTCGATTTCTGTGTGAAGAATAGCTGGTGAAAAAACAGCCATAAGCTGTCAACGGGCTTTCCCACTGACAGCTGAATGTAAAAAAGAATGCCGGCAATAAAAAATAAACAGAAAAAACTGTGTGGGGTCCCCTCCTGCGGGTCCGGTTTGGAATGGAATTTAAGGTAAACCCCATGCCAACATTAAAGGGGTTCTAAAGGTACAAGTTTTTTTACCTTCATGCATCCTATGCATGAAGGTAAAAAAACATCTAGCAGCACCGGCCCCCCCCGAGCCCCCGTTGTACTTACCTGACCGTTCGAATCTCCCGGGCGCGTCCACGTCGTCCTCTTCGGTTCCCAGCCTGGCCGTTGATTGGCTAGGCTGGGCGGATTGATAGCAGCGCAGCCATTGGCTAGCGCTGCTGTCAATCAGGGCGGATGACGCGGCGCGCTGGGGGGCGGAGCCGAGTGATACAGTCGGCGGCTATGGCCGCCGCTGTATCACGGGAGCGCGCTCGCAAAAGCTTTCCTCCATGCGAGCGCCCTCGCATGAAGAAGGAAAGCTTTTGCGAGGAGGAGCCCAGACAGCCGCCGAGGGACCCCAGAAGACAGGTTTCCGGGCCACTCTGTGCAAAACGAACTGCACAGTGGAGGTAAGTATCACATGTTTGTTATTTTTTTTAAATAAAATCCCTGACTTTAGTGTCCCTTTAAAAGAAAAATGGCGTGAGGTGCCCCCAAAATCTATACCAAACTCTTATCCGAGCATGCAGCCAGCAGGTCAGGAAAGGGGGCGAGTACCATACTTCTTGAACCATACTAGGCCACATGCCCCCACTCCAAATCACCTTGTCCCCATTTTGATGGAGACAAGGGCCTCTTCCCCACAACCCTGAGCTGTGGCTGTGGGGGTCTGCGGGCGAGGGGCTTATTGGATAAATAAGAGGGCCCCCAGATCCTGCCCCCCCTATGTAAATGAGTATGGGGAACTATCCTACCCATTTACCAAAAAAAGTGTAAAAAGTGAATAAAGACACAAGTGTTTTTAAAAACATTATTGACTGATCTGAATTGTACATCTCTACCTCTAATTTCCTCTCCCATTCCCTGTAGCTGTAAAGCGCTTTTAAAAAAAGCTGCAAAAACAATAAAAGAAACTGCAAAAGCATCCAAAAATGGCAGTAAATCGCTACGCTCAGGTGTGAATGGAGTTGACCAGTCCAATTTAAAGCCTAATTCCAGACAAAAAATCGTCTCTAATAGGTGTCCTGATTATAGCCATGGCACCTAATAAGCTTCCAAATTGGTAAACAGCGGGCGTAATGCTGTGCGTTTGCTGTTTTCACAGTGTTGTGTTAGAGATGCGAATAAATTGCTTCACTAACACTGGCTCGCCTCTCAGCCAATCAAGTGGTCGGGTCTGGTTACCCAGTCTCCTGATCGGCTGAAGCGACAGGTGCTGTAATTGGATGCCTATCAGGCATCCAATCATAGCAGAGATGACGGGAAAAGGATGGTAGAAGACATGGAGGACTCAGAGCGTGGAGGACAGCAACGGCGTGGAGGACAAACTGGCGCCAATTTATGGGGCACACTTGGAGCAATTGATGGAGCACACTGGCAGCAATTGATGGGCACATTGGCAGCAATTGGTGGACACAGTGGTGGCAATTGATGGGCACACTGGCAGCAAATGATTGGACACAGTGGCAGCAATTGATGGACACAGTGGTGGCAATTGATGGGCACACTGGCGGCAATTGATGGGTACAGTAGCTGCATTTGATGGCACAGTGGTAGCAATTTATGGGTATAGTGGCTGCGTTTGATGGGCACAGTGGCTGCGCTTGATGGGCACAAAAAAAATTAGAGCACCAGACACCACTGCCCCCGGTGCAGGTAAAAACGCAGTGCATCAGTGTAAAAGCAGCCTTATGGGCGGTCTGGACAGTAACATTTGCAGTTTGGGTGGTGGTAAAACCCTATACAGTTGAGATGTGTTTTTACCACACTCCCCCTCCCCCCCCCCCCCCCCCCAACCACTGGTCTAGCATCAGAGATCACAATGGTTGAAGTCATTGTTCAGGTATTCTGGCCGCCACGGGCGCTGCTTTTCAGAATACAATAGTCGGGTGGGGGGAGTTTTGTCCATCTGCACTGGTTAGCATGGAGGATGGGGGCCCGTAGGTTGAGGGAAAGAGTGTATGGCCAGCTTTAGAAACCCTGTCTTGTGTTGTCTGTGTCTTCTGTAAGAACATTTGGCCTAACTTTTTTCCCTGTGGTACACAGATCAGATATCACTGGGATTAAAAGATTTAGACAGCAACAAAAACTTGACACAACCCGTAACCTTTCCCTGCTCTGCTGAAAGACATGGTTCAGCTTTGATGAGCTGCTGCTGGTATCGGAGGGGTTATGCCCATCTGGGTGGATGACGTGCGCAGGGCTCACAGAAGTTTCAACATTTCAGTCATTTACATCTGTTACTAATTTTCATTCTTTTTTTATAAAACTATATGTAAAACAGGTGGGCAGCAGCGATATAGCGACTTGGAATATGAAAGTTTAGTTGTGTGTTGGGTGTTCTGGATAGTTTTGCATGCAAAGATGGCAAATTAGTCACCTTTCAGACGGATGGCTGTTTTGCCGCAATTAAAAGCATGTACTTTTTTATTGAAATTCAAGGCTCTGGGCACTGCGATTAGCTGCATTTGTACATTGCGATTACGTGCGGTTACATGCGGCCGCGTTTAGCTGCGGTAGTCATTTCTATTTTATTTTTTTTGATTATGATGTGCTTCCTGTTGTTCTTTTTTTTTTCTCACGCTGCTATCCGCAGTTGACACAAAAGACTGCGATTACCTGCGGTTAAGTGCATATAGCTGCGCTAAATCGCACCTGGACACATTCAATTCTTTTTTTTCTATTCGCACCAAACCGCATGCAACGAAATCGCAGCTAAACGTTGTGTGTGAATGGGGCCATGAGAAAGCATTGTGTGCTTTTAGCTGCGGTAAAAAAATAGAATATCCGCAGCTAAAAGAACCATTCTATCCGTCCGTGTGAAAGGGACCTTAGTGTGAAATGTCTTCTTAAGGCGGATCTCCACCCTAAAGTGAAGATCCGCTGATCGGAACCCTCCCCCCCTCCGGTGTCACAATTGACACCTTTCAGGGGGGAGGGGGGTGCAGATACCTGTCTAAAGACAGGTATCTGCAACCACTTCCGGCCCGCAGTCTCGGGCAAAAGACGGGGTTTTTGGCGACATCCCGTCGCCCCCCCCGTTGTGTGCTGGGAACTCTCAGCTCCCAGCACACAGCGGGAGCCAATCGCCGGGCGCAGCGCGACTCGCGCATGCGCCGTAGGGAACCGGGCAGTGAAGCCGCAGCGCTTCACTTCCTGGTTCCCTCACCGTGGATGGAGGGGGGAGCAGCAGGGTGACGAGCGATCGCTCATCCTCTGCTGCGGACGCCGCTGGACTCCAGGACAGGTAAGTGTCCTAATATTAAAAGTCAGCAGCTGCAGTATTTGTTGCTGCTGGCTTTTAATATTTTTTTCTAGTGAACCATCCGCTTTAACTTAACTATGTAGTGCAAGGGCCTGTCTAATTGCTTAAAAATGCAAAATGTTTAGATTTTACCTCATATTATATGGTTTTTGGTAAATCTAAAGGAAAATGTTACAAGAAAATTGTATAATGTATGCCAAACCTTATGCTGGCCATACACTATACGAAAAATCGGCCAAACCCATTTTCGAAAAACGAACGCTCGGTCGTGAGCACAAACGATAGTGCCATCATGTAATGACCGATAAATCGTTCAGTGCACATAAATGAATAAATTTTTTACATATACCTAGTGCAAACAGGAAACACATTAAAGGGATTGTAAAGGAAAACATTTTTTTTCATAATAAGCATCCTTTACCTGCAGACATTCCTCTTTTCACTTCCTCATTGTTCGTTTTTGCTCAGAAGTTGCTCTATTTCTTCTCTGTTCTGTTCACTTCCTGCTTGTCTGATTGTTACTCACCACCGTGAAGGGAGGCTTTACTGCGGTGGTCAGTGACGTGCTCGCCCCCTCCTGGGAACTACATCTGTGCGGCAGGACGCTCTCAACGTGTTAGAGACTTCAAGGAGGTGTGAAATACTGGGCATGCTGCAATGCATACTGGGAAATGTAGTTCTTACATGAACGAGCACTGCAAACCAGGAAGTGAATGAGAGAACAGAAACTAGAATGCCGGAGGTGATATAGATGAAGGAATTTAATAGGTATTTACTTGTTTTTTAACAGAATCGTTACACTATTCTGTCTGTCTATCTTGCAGACATTTTAGGCAACATTTTTTTCCCTTTGCAACTAATTTAAAGAGGAATACAAATACAGCCAGTTTGCCGCCTCAAATACAGCCAATTTGACCCCCCCATCACTTACCTTTCTCGGGTCAGCGCCGTCCTCTTCCACGATCCCTCAATGTCATCTCTGCTTGTCTGACGCTTCAGCCAATCAGGCGACCGGTAACCAGACCCGTTGCACCTGATTGGCTGAGAGGCGGGTCAGTATTAGAGAAACGATTCCCTAACACAGCACTGTTTAACCACTTGTCCTCTGCCCACCGTCAAATGACGGCGGGCGGAGGACTCCATTGTCCTGACATCACGTCATATGACGTGATGTCCTTTTAAAGCCGCGGGCGGGCGCGCGCGCACCCGCCGCTCTGCTGGGATCCCGGTGCGAGTGCCCGGCGGCAACGATCGCCGCCAGGCACACGCAATTGCCCAGTAACTGAGGGGGGACGTGGAGCTCTGTATGTAAACACAGAGCTCCACGTCCTGTCAGGGAGAGAGGAGATCATTGCTGTGTCCCTTGTACATAGGGACACAATCGGTCACCTCCCCCAGTCACCCCCCCTCCCCCTACAGTTAGTACACTCATAGGACACACATTTAACCCCTTCCCCGCCCCCTAGTGGTTAACCCCTTCACTGCCAGTCACATTTATACAGTAATCAATGCATATTTATAGCATTGTTCACTGTATAAATGTAAATGGTCCCAAAAATGTCAGAAAAGTGTCCGAAGTGTCCGCCATAACGTGGCAGTCCCAATAAAAAAATCGCAGATCACCGCTATTAATAGTAAAAAAAAAATGCCATAAACTATTCCCAATTTTGTAAACACTATAAATTTTGCGAAAACCAATCGATAAACGCTTATTGCATTTTTTTTTTACCAAAAATATGTAGAAGAATACGTATCGGCCTAAACTGAGGAAAAAAATATTTTTTTTATATATTTTTTGGGTTATTTATTATAGCAAAAATGAAAAAATATTGCATTTTTTTCAAAATTGACGCTCTATTTTTGTTTATAGCGCAAAAAATAAAAACCGCAGAGGTGATCAAATACCACCAAAAGAAAGCTCTATTTGTGGGGAAAAAAAGACGCCAATTTTGTTTGTGAGCCACGTTGCACGACCGCGCAATTGTCAGTTAAAGCGACGCAGTGCCGGAAGCTTACATTTTGTCTGGGCAGGAAGGGGGTGTAGGTGCACAGTAGGCAAGTGGTTAAACAGGAAACGCACAGCAATGCGCCCGCTGTTTAAAAATTTGGAAGCTGATTAAAGCCCACATGCTCTAATCAGGAAGCCTATTACAGCCTCTGGCTCTAATCAGGCACTTCCAAAACACACCCACCGCTGTTATTCAGATGGGCGGTGCTAAACAGGGGGCCGACACCTGAATAGTGGGCGGCAGCGGCAACAATAGATAGATTCATGCAATGCAAGAATCTATCTATTGGAGGTTGACAGGTGCAGAAGAGAGGGGGCGGCGCTTCTGCGCCCACTATGGACGCACCGACACTGGTTTAGTTGTATTCAGGATTCAGTTCAGGATTTCAGCATGGATTGCTCTCCTACTACAGGAGTTTATCTACTGCAGTGCACCCGGAAAGTATTCCCAGCGCTTTTTTCACATTTTGTTATGTTACATTATTTTCCACAAAATTCTACAAACCATAATGACAACATGAAAGAAGTTTGTTTAAAATCTTTGCAAGTTTAGTTAAAAAAAAAGAAAGAAAACGAAACAATCCCATGTACATAAGTATTCACAGCCTTTGTTCACCTAAATCTGCCATTCTTAAACCTAGTACACACAATCTGATCGTTAGTACACAGCTTTCTTCTGAAATTATCCGAAGGAACAAACACGTAAAAAAAAAATTCTCGTATGCTTTCCATCAGTACAGTTTTCGTCCCACAATACATTACAAATACATTATATCACTTCTCATTTTTTTTTTGTACGAGAATTTTCGTACTTTAGTAACCTATTCGCTTTCGATATGGAGACTAGAATGCAAAAAAAACGATAATCTCATTGTGTGTACCAGGCTTAACACTACCCTCTCTCCAGACTAACAATGCTGCTGTCCAAAGCTCTCTTCAGTGCTCCATAATATATAAAGGGAGAAAAAAGAAAACAAATGCAGCCACCATTTTTAAAGAGGCTGTAAACCTCCCTGTAACATTTTTACCCATAGGTAAGCCTAAAATAATGTAATGGAAAGGATTAGTACCCCAGGGGGCTTTGTATTGCAGCAAGGAATGATACTGTTTTTATATGTAAAAAAAAAAAAAAAAACATTTTTATTTAAAAAAGATCTTCCACAAGGAGATCATCTGTTAGATTCAAAACATGAGCTCCGAATTTTAAAGTAAAAACATATACATAATAATACAGCCATATGGGTACATATACAATGACATAGCATAATGATCCTATAATAAAATAGAAGCTACAACGCGTTTCGACCTTATCCGTAGAGGTCTTCTTCAGGGTGAAAAAAGAAGATGCTGTAAAAAAGGCATCTTATTTAACTTGGATTGCATGGGTGTTCATACTCATGTGATGCGATTCAGGTGTCCTGTGACCTGTTTTTGGGGTGTTGTTAACTTTTAATTGACACCAGCAGCAGGTCGCATTAACACAGTGCGATTGCTGCGCGGTGCGATGAGATGTGATGCAATTCCTGTATGTTTTCTGCATTGCATCAGTGTGAACCAGTGCAAAATGTATGGCACTGCCACGCTTTGTTAGAAGTTTTTTTTTACCTGTCTGGAATTCATGTATAACAGTAATTAATCTTTGTAGCTCTCTCAGTTGTGGACAGACAATGTTGCTTTATGGAGAATTGTCCCCGGGAGGGGGGGGGGGGTACACGAGCTGTTCTCTGTTTACCATTTCCCATGACCCTGTCAGTAACTTCAGGGCCATTTGGAGGATGATTTTTTCTCCTCCCGTCTTTGCTACCTGTCTGCAGAGAACTTTGTTATTATGGTATGTCACCCAGTCAAGGTTGCCCTTTACAATCAGTGTACAAACATGGAGGTGTGTGCAGCTGTTAGGGGGCACGCCGCACACACAACACACCTCCTGCCACACCCCTCTGAATCAATAGAGGAATCCGCCACTATCACCCTGACAAGCACCTGCTGCTGGAATCTGAGAAAACCAATACACAACCTGTTTGTGTGCCCTCATTGAATTGCATAATTTTCCTTTTACACATCATGAAAATATTTTCACTGCCAGCTTTCCATCAGCATCCAGGTTATGTGATAGAACAGATCATGACACCGACTGATTTGACCACAGGGGCAAAAAAGCACTTGTTTGGGTTGGATTGGTAGGGTAGGTGTCACCTGGTGCAGGAAAACATGGCGTCACCCCCCACCCCCCGTGCGCTAGCCTGCCACTGTGGAGTCACAGCAGTAGTGTATTGAGTAGGCTAGCGTGTTATCTCAGCTCATCCCCCAGCCTACCACAGTGCTACTTGATGGTGTCACCCAGGGCTTTTTTCTCAGAAAAAAGTTACTTAACCTCCCCTACTCTGAAACTGGACCTATACATCAAATTGTGGGTGTGGCCAGTTTGCACTAACAATGGGGCATTGTTAGTTACTGTAGCACTACCCCCGGAGGAGCTGCTGGTTGTTTTGGGTGGCACATTTACCTCGTGGCTCTTCTGAATTTCTAGGGGTGCACGATGCATTTAGTAGAAGTAAAGGACTGTCCACGACAGGTGCTCTTTGTTGTGCTCTTTATTACCCAGCCGGGTAAAAACAATAAACTTGTGGTGAGGAAAGTAAAGTTGAAGGAAGAAACGAGAATAGCAAATTCAGGCGTAGTGATAGGGAAAACAGTCCTGCTCCCAAACGTAACACTTCTCTGTACCACTCCTGCTTGAGTGAAATTAGCATACCCGGACAGGCCTCTCTCACTGACCTGGCAGCCGGAGTATCACTCGAACATTTGTAGGATAAAGTCTCTGCCACAGACTTGAACTTGGGGAAAAGTCTCTGCCACAGACCCTCCTGATGAACGTCAGGGAGACACCTCTGCCACGGGCCCTCTCTGATTGTAGTTACGGGAGGTAATCCTCCTTAGGTGAATTATGCCTGGATCTCCTTCAACTTGTCGCCCAGGTACCGACTGACAGGTGATCAATCCTTCAGTGTCCGGCTACCTTGATCCCCGGTGGTTTGTCGAGGCCCTTTTGGATCGCCAGCCTCTCAATGGCGCTCCTCAGACGGACTCCGCAGCAATACAGCTTGGGATCATCAAAAGTGGGTATCCAGTCGCTTACTGGGTCCCCATCGCTGCTCAGATGTTCCAGACCAACGTGGCCCTGGAACCAGAAACACCGCGTGGCACGCACGCCCCGGCCAGGTAGGCCATAATGCCAGGGCACCATGATGTGGCCAGCCTCAGGCCGCGTACACACGAGGGGATATGTCCGCTGAAAACGGTCCGATGGACCGTTTCAGCAGACATCTCCGCTCGTGTGTATGGGCTAGCGGACAGATTTCTCCACCCGACAGATTTCAAAGCAAGCTTTGAAATCTATCCGGTGGGAATCTGTCCGCCCGACATGTCTGCTGGTTAGTACACTTACCAGCAGACATGTCGGCTCCCACCGCCGCCGCGCCGCTGCCGAATGGATTCGGCGCATGCGCGGAAGTGTTTTACTTCCTGGTGCGGTGACGTGGCGGTGACGCGGCGGCGTCAACGTCACCGCCGCGTCACCACTACGTCACCGCGCCGTCCGGCGGCGGGGAATTTGATCCGATGGTGTGTACACGCCATCGGATCAAACTCCCGATCGGACATATCCGATGGAAATGGTCCGCGGACCGTTTTCATCGGATATATCCGATCGTGTGTATGGGGCCTAAGGGTGGGTGACACACTGGACGAAGGAAAACCAAGAACCAATGGCGTCTGCCCCATAAACACCCTCCGCCAGCATGCACAGCGAGACTCAGCCCTCCTGATTGGCTGCTGGGGAAGAGCACCCAAACCTTGACTCCACTGCTGCCACCTACTGCACAGGGGTGGGAAAGACACCCCAGCACAACAGAATGAGCCCACAGCACAGCCCAGCTGAAACAGAGACCCTTTTTTTGCACATAACAATTTGGATCAGAGTTTAACTACACTCTGATCTACCTCTAAATTTAGATAGCACCGGTACCTCAAAGTAACCAGGTGCAAAATTACATTGTTACATACCAGTGCACTATGTACAGAGTGCAGAGTTGAGGTGTGCGCTAAATAAACTAATGTGCAGTTGAGGGGTGCGGGTGCGCTGTGTACAGAGTGCCAGGTTGAGGGGTTCACTGTGTACAGAGTGCTGGTCTGAGGGGTACGCTGTGTACAAAGTGCCAGGTTGGGGGTGCCCTGTATACAGAGTGCAGGTTTGAGGGGTGCACTCTGTACAGAGCACAGGGTTAAGGGGTGCACTGTGTACAGAGTGCCGGTTTGGGGTCGCCCTGTATACAAAGCACAAGTTTGAGTGGTGCACTGTGTACAGAGTGCACGGTTGAGGGTGCACCCGCTGCCCACCCGAGACAAGGTAAGTCCCGGGCAGAGGGGGGCACAGTGGCACAGTGGCAGTACTTGGGCACAGTGGCAGCACTTGGGTCACAGTGGCAACATTTGGGGCACAGTGGAAGCACTTGAGGGAAAGTGGCAACATTTGGGGCACAGTGGCAGCACTTGGAGCACAGTGGCAACATTTGGGGCACAGTGGCAGCACTTGGAGCACAGTGGCAACATTTGGGGCACAGTGGCAGCACTTGGGGAACAGTGGCAACATTTGGGGCACAGTGGCAGCATTTGATGGGCACAGTGACAGCATTTGGGGCACAGTGGCAGCATTTGATGGGCAAAGTGGCTGCATTTTATGGCACAGTGGCAGCATTTGATGGCACAGTGGCTGTGTTTGGTGCAGTGGGTGCGTTTGATGGGCACAGTGAGGCTGCAATTGATGTTTTTTTTTTCTGATTTTTTTTGTTTGTTTGCACCCCCCCAAAAATTTTGAGCACCAGCCGCCACTGTTGTATCAGGTGCTAAAGGAGTGCAAACACAAGTTAACAGTACAAATTCTGGATGGACCGTCTGCACACTGCTATACACCCTTTTCAGAAAACTATGCAATGAAAAACAGGGATTTTTTAGATCACACATATTATAGCAGTGTGCAAGAAGGTTCATACAGAATTTGTAGTGTTAACATGTGGTCACATCTCTTTAGCACCTGATAGATTATGTACATGTACAATCTATTGAAACAGAAATCAGATTACATTTAAATGTTTCAGTGGAGTTCTTTAACAAATGCCTTGGTAACAACTACACAAGCTGTCCTCAAACAATGGAAACTTGGAGACCATTGCTGTATGTTGGTGTATGTAACTGAAATAAACAAGTCAAGTTAATCAATGGTTAACAATAGCTTGATCTTCTAATGTATATGTCCTATGGAATGTAACAGCGCCATCTAGAGTTTGAATTGGAGAATGCAGCTCCCATTGAAACACAGTATTGCAAAAGAAGCCACACCCATGTTATAATAGTAAAACTTTTTAAATAAAAAAAGCCAACAACGGAGACCGAAAGGGGGTCTCCATAATGACTTTACAACAAGGAAGGTCTGTATCAGCCGAAAAAGTTATACCTAAAGACATTTTCGCCTAATCTCCAGCAACTGCTTATAGATTAAGTCTGGGATCCTCGTTGTCTACGCAGTTCATGAACCCACTGTAACCTGAGTTAAGTAACTTTTAAGATAATTTCTACTGTTTAGAGACCATAGTTTCTGCTGATTTGCTAGAAAGTAGGTAGCATTTTTTTTATTGTATGTATATCTACCAGTCTAGTAATTGTTTTTCCTATAGCAGTTTAGCAGTTTGTATGTACAGAATTTGCGTGTAATAAAAGCACATTAATACACTGCAGAGGTCTAAGCTTCCTTGATTTATTGCAACGTTACCTGACTAGACGCCAAAGCAAAACATAGTGGGGTGCAGAGTGTTGAGGTGTCAACAATATGCACAAGTCAGGTGCAATACAAAAAACTTGTATTGAAGTAATGCAGCAACAGGACACAACAAACCCAGTGGAAAGACTGCCCAGCTGGGCGCACTTAAGGCTTTCAGTAATGGGAACAGAGCAGGTTCCAGTTGGACTGACAGCATCTGTAAATGGGGGCAGATTGCAGCCTGGCCATTCCATGCCCAATCAGTATGGTGTCCAGAAGAGAAGTGACCCTATGCTTTCCCTCCTCGATAGGAACCTTTTCCTGCCGCTAGAACTGTTCTTAACAGACGGGTTACCTGTCCTTGCTCAAGTCACATGGGGCCACAGCATCCAATAGGATAGTTTCTCCAGTGACGCAAGAAACCATAGAGGGAACTTGTTCCTCCTGACTTCCTCTCCGACATCCATGCAACTGCAGAAGAGCTCCACTGCAGTGGAAAAAATAGACTGCACCTGCCTACCACTGTAAGGGGGACATTCTTCTCACCAATCATTACTGTAAGGGGGACATTCTTCCCACTGACTACCACTGTAAGGGAGACATTCAGTCCACTGACCACCACTGTAGGGAAAAGGGGCATTCTTCCCACTGACCACCACTGTAAGACCGACATTTGTCCCACTGACTACCACTGTAAGAAAGTGATTCTTTCCACTGACCACCATTGTAAGGGAAAGTGTCAGGGTATCAATCCCACTCACCTTCCGATTCCCCAGCTGCGTGACAGCCCAGGGCCATCGCGCTCCCTTGGGCGGCGCGTGCGCGCGCGTGGTGCGTCTGCCCGCCGCGTGCGCGTGCACGATTGCGTGCGCGAGCACGTGCATGAGCGCGCGCCCGTTCTTGGGCGTGCGCGCGTGCACGCACGCGCCCGTCCCGCTCTCGGCCAATCAGTGGCCTGAGCGGCCTATTTGAACCAGCCCCTTCCTCCTCTCGGGTTGCTGGTTTGTAAACAGCTTCTGTGTGATCTGCTAAATACTACCTGTTGGATTCCTGTGATACCTGACCCTTGGCTTTGTTTTTTGGACTGCTGCTTTCTGGAATTACTTGACCCCGGCTTGAACCTTGATATCCGATCTTCTTCTGCCCTTGACCTCCGGCCTGAACTTGGACTACCGCTGTCTCTGAACCCCTGTCCACGGCTGGTTATCCGGACCTGTTTCCAGCCCTACCCGACCTACGAATTACCTGATCCCGGTCAGATACCTCTGTGCACGGACTACCGTCTGCTTCATTTGCTGCAGCCTTCCAGCCGGTGACCTGCTTGTACCTACTCCACGCACCTGCCTTGATCTGCTGGTATCTGCTTCACGCACCAGACTTTCACCTTCCCGCTGGTACCGGTGCCTCCGGGTGCGTCTGTCCCTCTGTTCCCATTCCAGGGGACAGATCGCATCAGGTCGCAAAGGTGAGCCACCCTAAGCATCTCGGCCTTGGTAAGTGAACTTCCCGATAGTACAAACCAGCCAATATCTGAGGCCGACAGGGTGCGCTCACCTTTTGAGACTCTTTGCCAACAAGTCTCAACCTTAACGGACGCCGTCCAAAAGTTACAGGAGGGCTATCTTCAGATGGATGGCCGTCTTTAACAGTTGACCACCGCACCTGGATCATCAGTCCCCCCTGCAGTTCCGGGAGCGGGGGCCTCTACCTCCCAGCCCGCTCCAGCACCAGCAATGGTCGTGACTCACCCGGAGCCCCGGGTACCTACCCCCGAGTGGTTTACGGGCGACCGCAAGAAGTTTCGGGCCTTTAAAAACGCCTGTTCTCTGTACTTAGCCTTGCAACCCAGGACTTTTTGCTCCGAAGCTGTGAAGGTAGGCTTCGTGATGTCGCTCCTTGCTGACGAACCACAGTCCTGGGCACACAGTCTTATGGAACAAAGAAGCCCGATTCTGGATACTATGGACTCTTTTTTTGAACACATGTCCAAATTATATGCCGATCCCCTGCTCTCAGCCATGGCTGAGGCCACTCTTCATAATTTGAACCAGGGCAGGAGGCCTGTGGAGGATTACATTGCAGAGTTCAGAAAATGGTCTGCTGACACTGGGTGGAACGAGCCTGCCCTCAAGTACCAATTTCGTCAAGGACTGTCCGAGTCCCTCAAGGACGAGTTGGCTAGGCTCGATCCTCCTTTTGCTTTACTTGAGGACCTGATTCAGTCAGCCACCCAGCTTGACCGACGTCTCCGGGAACGACGGGCGGAACGCTTCCAAGCAAACCGTCCCAACTGGACTCCACCAAGGTTCTCTCCTGCTCCTCCACCTCTTCCGGTCCCACCGGTTCCTACTCTTCCAGATCCTGAACCCATGCAACTTGGCCTGGTCCGGGGACCCCTCACTCCCGAAGAGAGACAGCATAGACGTCGGTCCAACTTGTGCCTGTACTGTGGCGGAGCTGGCCACTTCCTTCGTTTCTGTCCAGTAAGACCTTGTAAGTTGAAGTCACCACCTGCTTTCAGTTGCCACATTGCTAATTCACAGACTCATGTTGTCCTCTTTCTTTCCTTGCAGCTCCCGGAGGGGGCAACCCGGCTGCCAGCCATAATTGACTCCGGAGCATGCAGCTGCTTTCTGGATTCTGCCCTGGCCCAGAAGCTGCGTATTCCCTGCCGTCCTAAAGACTTCCATCTACAAATCCATCTGGCGGACGGCTCTCTTCCCCGTTCCGGTCTCATCACCCAGGAAACCCAGCCTATCCTTGCCATCTCTGACACCGGACATCAAGAATTTCTTTGTTTGGACCTTATACCGTCCCCAATGTTTCCCATCATCTTGGGACTTCCATGGCTGCAGGCTCATCAACCGTGCATAGATTGGTGCAAGAAAGAGATCAAATTTTCATCCTCTTACTGCTCCCAGTACTGCCTCCTACCTCCTAAGACCTCTTGTTCCATCCTGTCTACCACACCGGACAATCCCCTTCTTATTCCGTCTGCTTACATCGAGTTTAAGGACGTTTTTGACAAGCAACAGGCCGATCGCTTTCCCCCACACAGGCCATACGATTGTCCTATTGACCTTTTGCCTGGCTCTAAGATCCCTTTCGGTCGTATCTTCCCCTTGTCTGAAACGGAGTTAGTTGCCCTCAAGGCCTATATTGATAAAAACTTGACAAAAAAATTCATTCGCCCTTCTTCTTCGCCAGCCGGAGCTGGAATTTTCTTCGTCGAGAAGAAGGATGGCTCCCTCAGGCCTTGTATCGACTACCGGGAATTAAATAAGATCACCATCAAAAATCGTTACCCGCTACCCCTCATCTCAGAATTGTTCCAACGTTTCCGTGTGGCCCAAGTCTTCTCCAAACTAGATCTCCGAGGGGCCTACAATCTCATCAGGATCAGGGCCAGAGATGAGTGGAAAACTGCCTTCAGATCCAGGTTCGGGCATTTCGAGTACCAAGTAATGCCTTTCGGCCTCTGTAATGCTCCCGCCACGTTCCAGCATCTGGTTAACGATATTTTCCGCCAATATTTAGATTATTTTCTCGTTGTTTATTTAGACGACATCCTTATTTTTTCAGTTTCCCTCGAGCTACATCGGACCCACGTCAAGAAAGTTCTGGCCATTCTCAGAGAACACAAATTGTACCTTAAGGCCGAAAAATGCGAGTTTGAGAAAACAACCATTCAATTTCTGGGGTTCATCATCTCAACCAACGGGATTGCTATGGATCCACAAAAAGTTAAGGCTGTCCAAGACTGGCCCGTTCCGGTTGATAAGAAAGGCATACAACGATTCATTGGCTTCGCCAATTTTTACCGGAGGTTTATTGTTGGCTTCTCCTCTATAGTAGCCCCTATTACCGAGCTGACCCGTCAGGGTTGTCGCTTTCACTGGCCCCAGAAGGCTTAAGAGGCTTTCACACAACTTAAAGCTACCTTCTCCTCCGCACCTGTTCTACGGCATCCCGACCCGACTCTGCCTTTCATTTTGGAAGTTGATGCTTCTGAGACCGCCATTGGCGCTATTTTGTCACAAAGACAGGGGCTAAAATCTCTCCTTCACCCGGTGGCATACGCTTCCCGGAAATTAACCCCTCCAGAAAAGAACTATGACGTTGGAGACCGGGAACTGTTGGCTATTAAATTTTCTTTAGAAGAGTGGAGATACCTTTTGGAAGGCGCCCTTCATCCCATATTAATTTTCACTGACCATAGAAATTTGGAATACCTGCGTTCTGCTAAACGCCTAAAACCTAGACAAGCCCGTTGGGCCCTCTTTTTTACTCGTTTCAACTTTCACATCACTTTTAGACCAGGCTCAAAGAATGGGAAGGCTGACGCCCTCTCTAGAATGTTCTCGGACACCTCCGCCAGGCCAGAACCTAGTACCATCCTTACCGCCCAGAATTTCTTTTTGGTTTCTCAAACAGACCTGCTAAACGCCCTAAAAGAGGCCTCCAAATGCTGCTCTGACCCAATCACGCTTTCTCTAGAGAGACGAGACGACCTGCTGTGGTCACGGAATAAGATCTTTGTACCAGTGGAACTAAGACAACAAATTCTAAGTATGTTTCATGATCACAAATTAGCGGGCCACTTCGGAACACGAAAAACTGCTGAATTGATCAACCGCTCCTTTTGGTGGCCGAAGTGGAGACATGACTGCAAGATCTACGTCTCTTCTTGTCCTCGCTGCCAGCGCTGCAAAGGGCCAAAGACCAAGTCCTGGGGTCTATTGAAACCTCTTCCCGTTCTGGAATGCCCATGGACAGAGGTTTCCATGGACTTCATTGTCGATCTGCCCCCCTCTGAAGGTTTCACGACGATCTTGGTTGTAGTTGACCGTCTATCCAAACTGGCCCATTTTCTGCCTATGATCGGCACACCTTCTGCGACAGAGACGGCCAAATTTTTTTTCAAAGAGATAGTGAGACTGCACGGTGTGCCCAAGAGCGTTGTATCCGACAGAGGGGTGCAGGTCACGTCCAAGTTCTGGAAGGAGCCCTGCAAAGCACTGGAAATCAAAGTCTGTCTATCTTCTGCCTATCATCCGCAATCCAACGGTCAGACGGAAAGAACCAACCAAACATTGGAACAATATCTCCGTTGTTTTTGCTCTGTCTCCCAGAATGATTGGTCATCCTTACTGCCGTCGGCAGAATTTTCCTATAACAATTCAATACATGCATCCACTAATCAAACTCCTTTTTGGGCCAATTTCGGCTACCACCCTTCATTTCTTCCGGATTCCATCCCAGAAACACCTGTCCCAGCGGTCCAGGAGCATTTAGTCCACATTCAGCAGAACTTTCAGAAACTTCAAGAAGTCATGCAACACGCACAGGAAAATTTCAAGAAATACTATGACAGGAACAAAAAGAAGTGTCCGGCCTTCAGAGTTGGGGAAGAGGTTTGGCTATCTGCTCTTAACCTTAAATTACCAATTCCATCTCAGAAGCTGGGCCCCAGGTTCATCGGCCCATTCAAAATCAAACGACAAATTAACCCCGTGGCCTTTGAACTAGCATTACCTGAAAACTACAAGATTCATCCAGTTTTTCATGCCTCTTTACTTAAACCAGTCTTGTCCAGCCCGTTCCTTGGGAGAGAGGAACTTCCGCCTCCACCAGTAGAGGTTATGGGAGAAGAGGAATTTGAGGTGGAAACTATCCTAAGCTGCAGAAAGAGGGGGAGACAGCTCCAATATTTAATCAAATGGAAAGGATATCCTCCAGAAAATAACTCCTGGGAGCCTTCCAAAAATCTACACGCTCCCCGTTTAATTAGGGCTTTCCATCGGGAACATCAAGAATTGATGGACAGTTTGGGCGTCCGGAGTCCGCCCCTTGGGGGGGGGCACTGTCAGGGTATCAATCCCACTCACCTTCCGATTCCCCAGCTGCGTGACAGCCCAGCGCCATCGCGCTCCCTTGGGCGGCGCGTGCACGCGTGTGGTGCGTCTGCCCGCTGTGTGCGTGTGCACGAGCGCGCGCCCGTTCTTGGGCGTGCGCGCGTGCACGCACGCGCCCGTCCCGCTCTCGGCCAATCAGTGGCCTGAGCGGCCTATTTGAACCAGCCCCTTCCTCCTCTCGGGTTGCTGGTTTGTAAACAGCTTCTGTGTGATCTGCTAAATACTACCTGTTGGATTCCTGTGATACCTGACCCTTGGCTTTGTTTTTTGGATTGCTGCTTTCTGGAATTACTTGACCCCGGCTTGAACCTTGATATCCGATCTTCTTCTGCCCTTGACCTCCGGCCTGAACTTGGACTACCGCTGTCTCTGAACCCCTGTCCACGGCTGGTTATCCGGACCTGTTTCCAGCCCTACCCGACCTACGAATTACCTGATCCCGGTCAGATACCTCTGTGCACGGACTACCGTCTGCTTCATGTGCTGCAGCCTTCCAGCCGGTGACCTGCTTGTACCTACTCCACGCACCTGCCTTGATCTGCTGATATCTGCTTCACGCACCAGACTTTCACCTTCCCGCTGGTACCGGTGCCTCCGGGTGCGTCTGTCCCTCTGTTCCCATTCCAGGGGACAGATCGCATCAGGTCGCAAAGGTGAGCCACCCTCAGCATCTCGGCCTTGGTAAGTGAACTTCCCGATAGAAAGATTCTTCCAAGTGACTCCTCAGCAGCCTATCAGGAGGGTGGGCCACCTCGCTGAGCATGTTGGGGAGGGGTATTTAGGGGGCAGACGCCATCTCCTCAGGGTTCTTCCTCGTGTGGCGCCCACCATTGGGGTAGCCATTTCACAACACCCCCGCCAGTGGTTCTCCTGGCCGGGGTGTGCGAGTGTCACAGTGTTCCTGGTTCTGAGACCACATTGGCCTCGAGCAATTGATCTGCTGTGCAGACCCAGTGATTGACTGGGTCCCCAATCTAATGGGGGTCCCGAGCTGTCTGTCAAATTGGAGGAAGCTAACGGATGAGGAGTCTGTCTGAAGGATACCAAGCACAAGGCTGGTGTTCCAGGAGAGGCCTGTCTATTCATCAGAGGACAACCTTGGTTCTGAGAGGCTGGATGTTGGTCACCTGTCAGGCCCCGTACACACGACCGAGCTTCTCGGCAGAATCCAGCGAGAAGCTCGCTGGGATCCATATTCTGCCGAGAAGCTCGATCGTGTGTACGTTTTCGCCGAGCAAACTGTCTAGCGAGGCGTCGAGCCAAAATAGAGAGCAGGTTCTCTATTTCCTCGATGGGCCATCGGGACTAATGGCTAGACGCCTTTTTTGACAGCCTGGTCGACCAACTCGCCGGCCGACCGATAACCTCGTCGGGCGGAACGATGGGTTCTCGTACGTGTGTACGCGGCCTCAGTTGCTAATTTGACCAAAACTACCCAAAGGAGATCTGGGTGCTGAATCTACTGAAAGAGGATTTCGGACCATAATTGTCTCCAACCTTTAGGGCGGTCTGTGGCAGAGACTAAATCCTAAGTCCAAGTGACACTCTGGCTGCCAGGCTGGAGAGAGAGGCCTGTCCAGATGCACTAGACCCACTTTAGCTAGTGTGGCAAAGTTAAGTTGTCGTTGGAAGCCGGACTGTTTCCCTATCCAGTTACACCTAAATTTGCCATTTCCTTTTCTCCTATCTCTTCACCCATTTCTACTATTATCGTTTTTACCCAGCTGGGTAATAAAAGCACAGAAAAGACATCTGTCGTGTGGACATATTACACTTTATTACAGCTCTCATCAAGTACCCTAGACGGCGGAGATACAGAGGTAACGTGCCACCCAAAACAAACCAGCAGCTCCTTCGTGGGTAACTAGTGCTACATATACATGCCCATATCCATCCTAAATATAGATAAATTTAACTGTCCATCCAGAACTGCTGGTTCTTAATACAGATACAGGCTAAATATATGTAGCTAGGAGCTGACCATTCATTGTATCTGCAATTCAGGGACAGTGTGCAGTGCCTATTAATGTGGAGCTGTCTCCCTCTAGTGTTGGCTTGGACTCCATATGTCATTTCCGGACAGACAGAAACTAGAGCTGAGCAAAGCATTGTGTGATATGTAGTGCAGAATGCCGAGGTCTCAATTCTAGCAGGACTGGCCTGAACTACAACCACCAAAGTGCAGAGGAAGAAAGAGCAGACTGCTGGGAATAGATATAAAAAGGCTGGTTTAGGCCTAGATCACTTTCTTGGGACATCGGCCTGAATCTGCCAGCAGGAGCTCTGTGCCAGTGTGAGCTGCGGCCAAGTCACGGCCTGCATAGAAGGGAGCCATACAGCTGCATCCAGAGGACAGCATTGCTTTCTAGCTGTAGCAATCGGGTAGTTAATCCAGATCCTTCAGCGTTACCTGCACTGCAGATCCAGGTAAGCCCCGGCACGGTGTGATCTGGGAATCGGATGCCATTCCCTGAGCCAGGACCCAGAGGGAGAGCTTGAAATCATCATCATCTGCATCATTGCCAGCAACTTCTGTGGTGATCAGTGAGCCCATTTGAACCCATAGGTTCCCACAAGAAGCAAGTTCTTTATTACCCACAGACACTATATGCAGACATCGGTGCTTCACTCACATCCCTTTCTTCTGTGACCCTAGTGGATACAATATCATTGAAGCAATAAATATGGTGACCAGGTGCTTGTAATGTAAACAGGGAAAGTTTGAAATTACAACAGCTACATTTGCTCTTTTTCACCACCAAAGAATTATTTCCTTCATCATACTTGAGTGCTAGCTGAAGATTTTGCCAGATACCACTGAGCTTCTCTTGTAAATTTTGAAGATTAATTCTCCACAGTGCCTATAGAGGTGAATAAGCACGTGTTTGGAAATTATTGTACTACTTGTTTAAAATATTTAAATACTTTAAAGAGGAGCTCCAGTAATGTATGCTCTTATAAGGGGTTTTGCCCAAGGAGGTATAAGTTACCTGGTGAACTTATCTGTCTTTAATTTAAAATGTACACTTTTATAGATTGCTAGGAGTATAACTTTGGTATCACTATACACCCAATGCTCTAACAGTAGATGCTGCTCTGCTGCACATTAGACGCTCTGCTCGCCCCTCTCCTTTGTTGTTCATTCCTAGAATACTTTGTATTTTGTGAATGGGTTCACACAATTCAAAGTGCCTTGTGATTGGACAGAAAGAGAGGCGTAGTGGGCAAAACAGCTGCAAACAACTCTATGGCTTCTGTGGAGGAGATGCGAAGGTCCAGTGCAGGAGTGGCAGAAGTATAGCGATAGCCATACCCCTAATGCTCTGTAAAGGTATAAATTGTAAATCAATGAGGTAAGTCCATGAGGCAGCATTTACCTTGTTGGACTAAACTCCTTTTTTAAAAGTGCAGGAGTAGAGAATGTAGAGAATCAATGATCTTTGGTCAGAGGTTTACAAGTCGCTGTGCTCTCCTGCTAGAACCCCAAATCAAATCTGAGTTGCACATGTGCATATACAGTATGTATACTATGGTCTCATGCTTCTTACACTGCCTATCATTTCCTACAGTTTCTAAATGATGCTCCTTGCTTCTTGTATTATTAAAATAAATCACAACTCACTGCTCTATTAGTAAGTTTTAATGATCATATTAGCATATTTATATTTGTGCGTTGTTGGTTGAGGCTGCACAGTCACTACCAGCCCCAGACTGCCAGTGTCAGTGTGGATGGCATTGTGATGCGATGGTAGTGGAACAGCGCATCCTAGAGGCCACATTGTGACGTTCTCAAATACTGTATAGTGAGATAATAAACTCTGAAAATGATCTGGCAGGAAAATCAATAAAAATTTTTTTTACTTTGGAGCATATATTTAAGCCTATAAAGCCTGACTGTAGAAGAAATAGTAATTTTGCACCTTATGCTGCGTACACACCACCATTTTTAATGGTCTAGAAAAAACTATTTTTTTTTCTACGTGATTCTTGTCAAGACTGCCTTGCCTACACACCATCGTGAAAAAAAAATGCTTGAGCAAAGCGCGGTGACGTACAACACGTATGGGGAAGTTATGAATAAGCACTGTATGATAGTGTGAAATGCGTCAGCTTTTTCATCGAAATTTTTGCTGTGACATGTTTGTTTTGTGACCAGTTTTATTAAAAAGGAGCAACATTGTTTTTGGAGTGCGGCCATCCTATCTTGTTTCCACAAATCTTGCACTATAAAGGGGAAGTTCCATTCGGATGGCGCCACCCTTGGGGCTGCTTTTGCTGATTTTGTGTTAGTAAAAGTGTGGTGAGAGACGATTCGCGCTTTTCAGTCTTCATGTTTTTCAGTCTGTAAGGCCCCTTTCACACTGAGGAGTTTTTCATTAAATAGCGCTGCTATACCGCCTGAAAAACTCCTGCCCAGCCTTCTCAATGTTGAAGCCCGAGGGCTTTCACACTGAGGCGATGCGCTGGCAGGAGAGAAAAGAATCTCCTGCAAGCAGCATCTTTGGAGTGGTGAGATGAGCGGTATGTATACCGCTCTTTCCCATTTAAAACAATGGGAAACCACGGTAATACCACCCACAATCCGCCTCTGCAAAGGCGCATTGCGGGCGGTAATAACCCTTTATTGAGGGAGCTGTGGTGGCTCAACGTGATTGGCACTGCGCTGATAAGTCGTTCACCTCTGCAGCCAAGGGTTCGGATCCCGGTCTCGGCTACATGTGAATTGAGTTTGGTGGTCTCAGCTCGGCTCCCGGTGGGTGTGCTATGCAAGGTAAGCCTGTGCTTAGTATGCCCACCCCCTCCCCCCACAAGAAAACACCACACTTGCACGCACACAAAATTGGTTTAACACGCACGCACTTTGGCCATGCGGTGTCCTAAAAAAGAGAGGCGAAGGACCTACGGGGCTGGCTGAGCGGGCTAGGACCCCTCACTTCCTCATAGGGGGAGTCCCTCTGCCCCGTCGGGGTCCCGTTGGGCCCTGCTGGGCTCCCAAGTGGAGCAGGTAGGGCGGGGTGAGGGGGAGGTCCTCCCTCACACCCGCCATTGCCACCGGGGGCATGGAGAAGGATGTCAGATTGGGGGCATGGAGAAGGGACTCCCAACTCCTGCAGTCTGGCTCCTCTCTCTCGAGTTCACGCACAAAAATACACTTTAGAGAAAAAAATAAGAAAAAAAATAAATAAATAACCCTTTATTGGCCGCTAGCGGGGGTTAATACCGCACCGCTAGCGGCCAAATCCCGCGGCAATTCCAACAGTATATTTTTAGCGGCGCTATACCGCCATTGCGCCTCCTGCCCCAGTGTGAAAGGGGCCTTACAGCGTGACAAACGTGCTATCTCCATTACGAATGCTAGTTTTACCAGAACGAGCACTCCATCTCATAATTTGCTTCTGAGCATGTGCGTTTTTTTCACATTGTTAAAGCCTACACACAACCGTTTTTCACAAGATCTGCTTAATAAAATTGTATCAAAAGATGTGACACTGTGACAGTAGTAATGACACTTGTTATTATGTACATTGGGAAATTATAAGAAAGAAAAAATAGATAGTGACGACAACGGAAAATTGAATATCAAATACTTACCAAAATTTTCCTTTCCTGACGAGCTCCATGTCAGCCTACTACTGGGTACGCTCCGCCCATACCCCAACTGCAGGACCTAACTCACAAATGTACCTCCTGCCTTCAGGCCGGCGTTCCAAAACTTGATTTCTACATCTGGGTGGGAGTCAGTGCTGTCAGATGGAGCTTGTCAGGAAAGGAAAATTGTGGTAAGTATTTGATAGTCAATTTTCCATTTTCCTGAGAGCTCCATATCAGCCTACTACTGGGAACCAACTAGCTACCCAGGGTGGGATAATGCAGAAACAAAATAGGGTTAATTATGGCCTCAGGCTAACGAGATAACTGTTTTGCCAAAATGAACAGTTGTCAATAATGACGTATCTATGAGATACTGAGAAATAATGCTTTGTATGCATGATTACGTTGCTGACTTGTATATTGACTTCATTACGTCTCTACAGGCAGCTGTCTAGGAGTTTGCGACACTTCTTGTGGAGCACAACGTTATTTTTTCTGAAAGGGCCAACCCCTTATCCGTATATGAGTGGGAGATCCCTTTCACAATCCAAGAAGCAATCACTCTGCTCGAAGCTCTGGTCCCTTTGTGTGAACCTCTGGGAACCACAAACAGGCAATCTAATGTCCTAAAAGTTGGGGTAGCATGGATATACTTCTTCAGTGTCTCCCCGACATCCAAAGGACTTTTTGTCCATCTTCCACATGAAAAGTAGGCACATGCCGGCCTGAGGGCGGAAGTAAAGTTAGACCCTGCAGGTGGGGGTATGGGTGGAGCATACCCAGTAATAGGCTGACATGGAGCTGTCAGGAAATACAATCTTATCCTTCACCTACTATATAAAATGTCCCGCAAAATTCCAACGCATGCTCGGAAACAATTTAACGCATGCTCAAAACCATTGAACTTAATTTTCTCGGCTCATCGTAGTGTTGTACGTCACCCCGTTCTTGACGGTCGAAAGTTCAGAGAACTTTTATGTGACCGTGTATATGCAAGCCAAGCTTGAGCGGAATTCCGTCAGAAAAAACGATTGTGTGTACGAGGCATTATTTTACGCCCTCCTATCTCTTTTCCTTTGCGTTGATTTTTGGACATTTTCAGTGGCAAGAATGGGATGATGTCACTCCTGCACATGCGCAAGAGCTAGTCACTCTGGCACACAGGGATTGGGCCAGCCGCTGTAAGCTGAGCTGCGCATGCGTAGCTAAGTTTACATTTTGGGGATGTGAGTAGACAGGAAGGTGTCGTTTATTGGAGAAGAGGTATTGTATGCATGAAGGTAAAAAACCTGTGTTCAGCAGTGCCCCCAGCCCCCCTAAAACTTACCTGAACCCCATCCTGTTATCACTTTAGGTTACTGACAGGTTTACTTTAAAGAAGAACCTATTCTGACGAATATGTGAGAAATGTGGGAGTTGCCATTTATATAGTTAACTCAAAGCTCTCTTGAATTCATCCGACATGGGCACCTTCTTCCATTGCTCCGTGCTCCACTTCTGATGCTCACGTGCCCATTGTAGGGGCTTTTACTTGTTGACACAGCTTAACATGGGCACCCTGACCAGTCTGCAACTACACAGCCCCATACACAACAAACTACGATGCTCTGTGTGTTCTGACACCTTTCTATCAGATACAGCATTACCTTTACCAGCCTACCCACCTCCATCAGCGAGCCTCCCCCCCCCCCCCACCTCCATCAGCGAGCCTTCCCCCCCCACATCCATCAGCAAGCCTTCCCTCCCAACCTTCATCAATGATCCTTCCCTCTCCACCTTCATCAATAAGCCATCCCTCCCAACCTTCATTAACCACTTGTCATCTGCCCACCATCAAATGACGGCGGGCAGACGACTCCATTGTTCTGACATCACGTCATATGACGTGATGTCCCTTTAAAGCCGCGGGCTGGAGCGCGTCGCCGGCGGCGCGCGCGCGCACCCGCCGCTCCGCGGGGATCCCGTGCGAGTGCCCGGCGGCAACGATCGCCGCCGGGCACACGCGATTGCTCAACTGAGCTGGGACGTGCAGCTCTGTCTGTAAACACAGAGCTGCACGTCCCTGTCAGGGAGAGAGGAGAGCGGTTGTGTCCCTTGTACATAGGGACACAATCGGTCACCTCCCCCAGTCACCCCCCCCCCTCCCCCTACAGTTAGAACACTGGCTAGGACATTTAATTCCTTCCCCGCCCCCTAGTGGTTAACCCCTTCACTGCCAGTCACATTTATACAGTAATCAATGCATATTTATAGCATTTTTCACTGTATAAATGTAAATGGTCCCAAAAATGTCAGAAAAGTGTCCGAAATGTCCGCCATAACGTCGCAGTCCCAATAAAAAAATCGCAGATCGCCGCCATTAATAGTAAAAAAAAAAAAAAAATTCCATAAACTATCCCCTATTTTGTAAACGCTATAAATTTTGCGCAAACCAATCGATAAACGCTTATTGCATTTTTTTTTTACCAAAAATATGTAGAAGAATACGTATCGGCCTAAACTGAGGGAAAAAAAATTTTTTTTATATATTTTTTGGGGTTATTTATTATAGCAAAAAGGAAAAAATATTGCATTTTTTTAAAAATTGACGCTCCTTTTTTGTTTATAGCGCAAAAAATAAAAACCGCAGAGGTGATCAAATACCACCAAAAGGAAGCTCTATTTGTGGGAAAAAAAGGACGCCAATTTTGTTTGGGAGCCACGTCGCACGACCGCGCAATTGTCAGTTAAAGCGACGCAGTGCCGGAAGCTTATATTTTGTCTGGGCAGGAAGGGGGTGTAGGTGCACAGTAGGTAAGTGGTTAATGATCCTTCCCTCTCCACCTTCATCAATGAGCTTCCCTCCCAACCTTCATCAATGATCCTTCCCTCTCCACCTTCATCAATGAGCCTTCCCTCTTCACCTTCATCAGTGAACCTTCCCTCCCCACCTTCATCAATGATCCTTACCTCTCCACCTTCACCAATGAGCCTTCCCTCTCCACCTTCATCAATTATCCTTCCCTCTCCACCTTCATCAATGAGCCTTCCCTCTCCACCTTCATCAATAAACCTTCCCTCCCCACCTTCATCAATGAGCCTTCCCTCTCCACCTTCATCAATGAGCCTTCCCTCTCCACCTTCATCAATGAGCCTTCCCTCTCCACCTTCATCAATGAGCCTTCCCTCCCCACCTTCATCAATGAGCCTCCCCTCTCCACCTTCATCAATGAGCCTTCCCTCACCACCTTCATCAATGAGCCTTCCCTCACCACCTTCATCAGTGAGCCTCCCCTCTCCACCTTCATCAGTGAGCCTCCCCTCTCCACCTTCATCAGTGAGCCTTCCCTCTCCACCTTCATCAGTGAGCCTTCCCTCTCCACCTTCATCAATGAGCCTTTCCTCTCCACCTTCATCAATGAGCCTTCCCTCCCTACCTTCATCAATGAGCCTTCCCTCCCTACCTTCATCAATGAGCCTTCCCTCACCACCTTCATCAATGAGCCTCCCCTCTCCACCTTCATCAGTGAGCCTCCCCTCTCCACCTTCATCAGTGAGCCTTCCCTTCCCTCTCCACCTTCATCAGTGAGCCTTCCCTCTCCACCTTCATCAATGAGCCTTCCCTCACCACCTTCATCAATGAGCCTTCCCTCTCCACCTTCATCAGTGAGCCTTCCCTCTCCACCTTTATCAATGAGCCTTCCCTCTCCACCTTCATCAATGAGCCTTCCCTTCCCATCTTCATCAATGAGCCTTCCCTCTCCACCTTCATCAATGAGCCTTCCCTCTCCACCTTCATCAATGAGCAATGAGTCTTCCCTCTTCACCTTCATCAATGAGCCTTCCCTCTTCACCTTCATCAATGAGCCTTCCCTCCCCACCTTCATCAGTGAGCCTTCCCTCTCCACCTTCATCAATGAGCCTTCCCTCTCCACCTTCATCAATGAGCCTTCCCTCCCCACCCTCATCAATGATCCTTCCCTCTCCACCTTCATCAATGAGCCTTCCCCCTCCACCTTCATCAATGAGCCTTCCCCCTCCACCTTCATCAATGAGCCTTCCCTATCCACCTTCATCAATGAGCCTTCCCTCTCCACCTCCATCAATGAGCCTTTCCTCCTCACCTCCATCAATGAGCCTTCCTTCCCCACCTTCATCAATGAACACCACACCTACATTAATGAGCTATTTCTAAAGTCACAGGAAATTTCATCCTGATCCTTGCTTTATTACTAACCCAGAACAAGTATACAAGTCAGGAATTTTAAGAACATTATCCATATACTGTACTTGTTATTTGGTGTGAGTGACTCTTAGGTGATAAAACAAGGATGAGGATGACAGCCTCAGAACTCTCAACAATAAAGACAGGTCAACAGTGCCATCTTCAATATATATTTATTCTGAGGTTCCATATTATGGCTACAAATGGTGCACTTTTTTGGAAACCTTTGTTGAGAGAATATGAAGTCTGCTATTGATGACCGATCCCTCTGAAATGCTATTTGCTTGGCTGCCGTGCTTATTGCTTAGTTACTGCTGCATGTATGTTCTATTTCAGTGACTTTGGTCCAAATCATTTAGTGGAGGGGGGGGCTATGGTGTGGGGTTGTTCTTCAGGGGGCGTGCTTCACTGCAAAGACTGCGAGCAAAGACTGCGAGCAGTGAACAGGGACGCACCGGACCCCTGCTGTGAGCTGCTCCGTGCTTAAGTGTGAACCTAGCCTAAAGCCTGGTACACACGATCAGATTTTAAGCAGACAAAGCGTTGGCCAGGATCTTGTCTTGCACACAAACGGCAAAGAATTGTTGGCCAACAAACACGAAACGACTTGTTTTTTAAGCTCTTCAGCGCAACCCTTTGGGCACCTTTTGCTAATGTTGTGTTATGGTGAGCATTGCTTCTGAGCATGCGTGTTTGTACTCTTGTGTACACACGATCGGAAAATCCGACAACACACGATTGTTAGCGGAAAATAGGGTCAGTGCCAGCAATGTATGAAATAGGTCTGATAAGACTGGTGTATGAGAGTCTGCACAAGTTTTTTGGGAACAAGAAGCTATGGATGTACTTTCTATATGTGAGTGGCTTTCTAGTTTATAGGAGTTTTGGGGTTCGTTTTGGGGGTCGATCGTGTGTACAGGCCTTTCTTTTAAGCTTCCTATAATCTTCAAGGGCAGATTTGCTGTGTTTTTGAGGTGATGGCAAAGTGGTGATTGTTTTTTCAAGAAGCAATGCTCTACATTTCATCACATATGGACACTTATGGTTCATAAAATAACTTTTTTGTTCACATGTAGCATTTTGGATGGACAGTATGTGCCGCTTACATATATATATATATATATATATATATATATATATATATATATATATATAGGGCCAGATTCAGGATGGCGAGCGGTTCTTTGTGGCGCCGTAACTTTTCCTATTTACGTTACGCCGCCGCAACTTTACACGCAAGTGCTGTATTCACAAAGCACTTGCATGTAAAGTTGCCGCGGCGTAGCGTAAATTGGGCGGCCTAATTCAAATTGGGCGGGTAGGGGGCGTATGCTATTTAAATTAGGTGCGTCCCCACACCGAACGTACTGCGCATGCGTCGACCATTGAAAAATCCAAGTGCGCATGCTCCGAATTATGACGGTGTTTTCAATGTGAACGTAATCTACGTAAATCCCCATTCACGGACGAGTTACGCAAACGACATAAATTTTTGTAACTTGTCCATACTTAACATAGGATGCGCCATCTTTTTGGTGCTTTATCTTTACGCCGGGGAAACCCCTTACGGAAACGGCGTAAAGTCACTGCGTCGGGCGAGCGTACGTTCGGAAATTGGCGTATCTCGCTGATTTACATATTCTCGGCGTAAATCAGCGCGAACGCCCATGGCGGCCATTTTAAAAATGCATTTAAGATCTGACGGCGTAATACAATTACGCCTGTCGGATCTTTCCTGCAAACCGGCGTATCTTGTTTTCTGAATACAGAAAACAGATACGCCGACGCAAAGTCAGAGTTATGCCGGCGTATCACTGATACGCCGGCATAACTCTACCTGAATCTGGCCCTATGTGTTTTGAATAATAAGGTAAGTATATCTGATCATTGTTCTTCCACTAGACAGGGGGTATTTTTCTTTCATTTGGAGTTGGACTTGATCAGAGATTGCAGTGTCAGTTCTGTCCAGAAGGTGGCAGCAGTGTACCTTCTGCTTTCAGGATTAGATGGCTCAGAGATGGATGGGTGGTGGTGACACACCTGATGTTGGTTCTATTGATTACCCAGAGCTGGTTCTGACACCAGGAACTCTTCCTGTGCAACTCTGATCAGACTCCCAGCCCAGGCTGGAGGAAACAGGTTTGTAGCTGGAAGTCTTCCTGTTTGTTTTTACACATTATCAGTGTTGGCTCCCTGCATTCTAGAGAATTCATCACTGTTGGGTTGGTGAGTATTTCACAGTCAGTACTGGCATAGGGGACCCTGCAGGCTCACATGAGTTCAGGATTGGATTGTGTATCCTAAAAGTAATTAAATACAGCCTAATAATATTTCAGTGATAAGTCACATGGCATTACTGTTCATATCCTAGATATTCATCCTTATTGTAAGGTTCTATGATCATTCATAACTGCCAGTATAATAAGTGCATGCGCTGACTGCATTCACACCTAGGCGACAAGTAACGCCACGTACGCGGCTTATTTTGCCGCAATTCGATTAACTTTTTTTTTTTTTTTTTAACAAATCCTTTTCATTGCTGTCTGTGGCCAAATGCCAATGCCGCCTGAAAAAAAGGGTCCGGGGCTTTTTTTCAGGCTGCAGGCTTACAGCGTTTCGGCGTTCGGCGTGAGATGTGAACCATCTCATAAACAGCAATGGAAATTCGCCCCTCCAGCGTATCGGGCGTTTTGTCGCCAAGGTGTGAATGCTGATTAAAGGAAACCTGCATTTTAGAGAAATCTGTAGGCTTACATTGCTGATGCCCACTTCTGAAATGCTATTACTTGATTTGACCTGTGTGTATGTATATATATTATCTATCTATCTTTATTTACCATGTGTGGGTATTTATTTTTCTTGTATGTAGTATTTAGCAGTGCTGTGACCAGGTTCCTCCATTGCCCATAATGCCCCCACCCTGAGTCATTGATATCCCCCAAAAAAACTTCAGCCAGTGTCACTAAAGTGCAAAAAAAAAAAAAATGTCCTTGAGATGGTGTTACTGAAATGCAAATAAAAGTGATCGAGTCGGTGTCACTGACATGTGAAAAAATGCCCGTGTCGGTGGTGTACCTGGGAAGAAGTGCCTCTGCATTGGTGGTGTCACTGGAAGCAACACCACTACAAAGCTTCTCCCCTGAACCTTAAAGGATCACTAAAGGAATTTTTTTTTTTTTTTTTAGCTAAATAGCTTCCTTTAACTTACTGCAGTACTGGTTTCATGTCATCATTGTTCGTTTTTGCTTTGAAGTTGCTGTAATCCTGCTCTGATCTCCACACTTCCTGCTTGTCTGTTTCCTTATAACCACAGTACTGGGAGCTTTCTCATGGTGGTCTAAGCTGTCATTACTGTGTGTCTAAAACTTCCCAGAGTTCATTTTAAAAACAAAACACTGCCTTGGATTTGTTTGTTTTTGTTCTGTGTGTCTATTTCTACTTCACAGAAACATGAAACCAGTTCAAAAGTGAAACTATCCTGCAGGCACATTATATGATTGATTTTTATCTATTTTTTAATCATTTTGAAAAGGAATTAGTTAACTTTTATGTCTCTATACCCTGTAAACAGTCATTTCAGCAAAACTTTTTTTTTTCCTTTAGTGACCCTTTAAAGGAGTTGTAAAGGCAAAAAATGTTTTGCCTAAAATAATTGTCTGCAAGGTAGACAGACAGAATACTGTAATGATTCTGTTAAAAAATTAGTAAATACCTATTAAATTCCTTCATCTATATCACCTCCGGCGTTCTAGTTTCTGTTCTCTCATTCACTTCCTGGTTTGCAGAGCGCGTTCATGTAAGAACTACATTTCCCAGTATGCATTGCGGCACGCCCAGTAATTCACACCTCCTTGAAGTCTCTTACATGTAGAGAGCGTCTTGCCGCACAGATGTAGTTCCCAGGAAGGGGGCGAGCACGTCACTGACCACCGCAGTAAAGCCCCCTTCACGGTGGTGAGTAAAAATCAGACAAGCAGGAAGTGAACAGAGAAGAAATAGAGCAACTTCTGAACAAAAAACGAACAATGAGGAAGTGAAAAGAGGAATGTCTGCAGGTAAAGGATGTTTATTGTGAAAAATAAAATTTCCTTTACAACCCCTTTTGAGGTAAGAGGTGGGACACAAGTCTAAACCTGCCTGAGCTAGCCTGCTGAAGCTGACAGCCAATCATAGGTGATGGAGACATTCAATGGCTCACAGCTGAATGTATACATGCCCTCTTGCATACAAACCGCTGTGGGGCAGGGAATGACTCTGCTGGCTATATATAACCTAAATTTATCACTGCTCATTCCCATTTTCCCCACCAATACAGGGCTCTCTACGCAACCTCCCCCCCACCCCCCCAAAAAAAATCCCAGTACTAAGGGTCCAAGCTCACTGAAGCTGATAAACTGCAGTTTATTGGCGTTTTGGCTTTTTTTTTTTTAAAGCCCATAAACTGAACTCTATGTTGGCCTATGTGCCCATGCACATCTGGGCGTTTTTCAGTGTTAAAAAGCTTTGGAGTTTATTGGCTTTTTTTCTGAACGCCCGAAATTTGCGTTCAAAGTGCCGTTTTTTTGGTGTAAAAAACGCAAAAAAAAAAGGCTCAAACGCCAGCGTTTTTAGTGTTTTTTTATCCATTGAAAAAAAAAGCTGATAAAAGCTACACTGAAAAACGCTGATTAACTACTTGCTGACCGCCCGCCGTCATATTACTGCGGGGCGGTGGCACTGTTTCGCGAGAGCACGTAGCTGTACGTCCTCTCTTTTGCGGCCACTAGGGGGCGCGTGCGCGCCGCCGAGTCCCGCGCGCGTGCCCGGCGGGTACGGTCGCCGCCGGCCACACGCGATTGCTCGTTACAGAGCGGGGAACGGGAGCTTTGTGTGTAAACTTAAAGCTCTCGTTCCTGTCAGCGGGGGAAACGCTGATTTTCTGTTCATACAATGTATGAACAGAAGATCAGTGATTTCCCCTAGTGAGTCCACCCCCCCCATACAGTTAGAACACAAACAGGAACACACTTAACCCCTTCCCTGCCCCCTAGTCTTAACCCCTTCACTGCCAATGGCATTTTTATAGTAATACAATGTATTTTTATAGCATTGATCGCTATAAAAATGTGTCAAGTGTCCGATGTGTCCGCCATAATGTCGCAGTACTGAAAAAAAACGCTGATCGCCGCCATTACTAGTAAAAAAAAAAATTAATAAAAATGCCATAAAACTACCCCCTTTTTGTAAACGCTATAAATTTTGCGCAAACCAATCAATAAGCGCTAATTGCGATTTTTTTTTTTTTTTTTTTTTTTTTTTACGAAAAATATGTAGAAGAATACATATCGGCCTAAACTGAGGAAAAAAAATGTTTTTTTTATATATTTTTTTGGGATATTTATTATAGCAAAATGTAAAAAATATTGAATTTTTTTAAAAATAGTCGCTCTATTTTTGTTTATAGCGCAAAAAATAAAAACCGCTGAGATGATCAAATACCACCAAAAGAAAGCTCTATTTGTGGGAAAAAAGGGACGCCAATTTTGTTTGGGAGCCACGTCGCACGACCGCGCAATTGTCAGTTAAAGTGACGCAGTGCCGAATCACAAAAAGTGCTCTGGTCTTTGGACAGCAATATGGTCCGGGGCTAAAGTGGTTAAAGCTATTGCAAAAACGCTAAAAAAACGTTGCATGGCTCTCTGCAAAGCTACTGCCGTTTTTTTATAGCTTTTATCAGCTTCAGTGTGTATGGAACTTTAGTTATTCCGCCCATCCCCAGCTACTTACCCTGTCTTTAGTGCAGGAAGAGGGGTTGCTAGGAGGATGGGCTGACATGCTCTGTGTGAGCGCTCCCTGCTCTGCAGCATGATGACCTAGTCTCCTGGCAGCTGCTCCTCCTGCACTGAGGACACACTGTGCATTTGTTTAGTTTTGTGTTGTCCCCTTTTTTTTTTTTTAAAGGTTACTTTTTGGCACTAGAACAGACCTTTGATGGCTGAAAGGAGCACATTGCGCCATTTAAAAGCAATTTAAAAATGTCAGTGCATTCATCCATAATGGCAAAATGTAACAGATTTCATCTGATCTGACAAAATTTCAGCAAAATGGAAACCCCCGTTTTTTCACTCAATCGTGACACTTGTCATAGTTGCTAAACATTACTTGTAACCTATAATTCATAGTGCAAATTTATTGGTACAGTTGCAAGAAAAAGTATGTGAACCCTTTTGGAATGATATGGATTTCTGCACAAATTGGTCATAAAATGTGATGTGATCTGATCTTCATCTAATTCACAATAGACAATCGCAGTCTGCTTAAACTAATAACACACAAATAATTAAATCTTACCATGTTTTTATTGAACACACCATGTAAACATTCACGGTGCAGGTGGAAAAAGTATGTGAACCCTTGGATTTAACCACTTAACACCCGCCCGCCGCGGAATGCTCTATTGTTCTGACAGGACTTCATATGGCGTCCTGTCATTTAAAGGCGCTAGGGGGGTTACTGAGAACACAGTGCGCGTGGCCGGCGGCCGCGCTTGCCCAGTAACTGAGCAGGGACGTGGAGCTCTGTGTGTAAACAGAGCTCCACGTCCTGTCAGGGAGAGAGACCGATCTGTGTCCCTTGTACATAGGGACACAATCGGTCACCTCCCCCAGTCACCCCCCTCCCTCAGTCACCCCCCTCCCCCTACAGTTAGAACACTTGGGACACACATTTAACCCCTTCCCTGCCCCCTAGTGGTTAACCCCTTCCCTGACAGTCACATTTATACAGTAATCAATGCATATTTATAGCATTGTTCACTGTATAAATTTGAATGGTCCCAAAAATGTGTCAAAAGTGTCCGATATGTAATAATAATGTCGCAGTCCCGAAAAAAAAATCGCCGCCATTACTAGTGAAAAAAAATCATAATTATGTCCTCTATTTTGAAGGCAATATAACTTTTGCGCAAATCAGTCACTATATGGTTATTGCGTTTGTTTTTTTTTTACCAAAAATATGTAGAAGAATACGTATCGGCCTAAACTGATTATATATAATTTATTTATATATTATTTCTTTTTTATGGGATATTTATTATAGCAAAAAGCAAAAAATATTGTGTTTTTTCAAAATTTGTTTATAGCCCAAAAAAAACAACTGTACAAGCGATCAAATACCACCAAAAGAAAGCTCTATTTGTGGGAAGCCACGTCGCACGACCGTGCAATTGTCAGTTAAAGCGACGCAGTGCCGGAAGCTGAAATTTCGTCTGGGCAGGAAGGGGGTGTAGGTGCACAGTAGGCACGTGGTTAATAACTGGTTGAACCTCCTTTGGCAGCAATAACTTTAACCAAACGTTTCCTGTAGTTGCAGATCAGACATGTACAACGGTCAGGAGTAATTCTTGACTATTCATCTTTACAGAACTGTTTCAGTTCAGCAATATTCTTGGGATATCTGGTGTGAAACGCTTTCTTGAGGTCATGCCACAGCATCTCAATCAGGTTGAGGTCAGGACTCTGGGCCACTCCAGAAGGCGTATTTTCTTCTGTTTAAGCCATTCTGTTGTTGATTTACTTCTATGTTTTGGGTCGTTGTCCTGTTGCAACGCCCATCTTCTGTTGAGCTTCAGCTGGTGGGCAGATGGCCTTAAGTTCTCCAATGTCTTGATAAACTTAGGAATACATTTTTCATTTTGATTATAGCAATCTGTCCAGGCCCTGATACAGCAAAGCAACCCCAAACCATGATTCCCCCACCACCATACTTCACAGTTGGGATGATGTTTTGTTGGTGTCCTGTGCCTCTTTTTCTCCACACATAGTATTGTGTGTTTCTTCCAAACAACTTGATTTCATCTGTCCACATACAACTTTGTCAATACTGCTGTGGAACATCCAGGTGCTCTTGCAGTCCTCTTTACAGGATGGCCACTCCTAGGGAGAGTAGCAGCAGTGCTGAACTTTCTCCATTTATAGACCGTTTGTCTTACCATGGACTGATGAACAGCAAGGCTTCTGGAGATACTTTTATAACCCTTTCCAGCTTTATGCAAGTAAACAATTCTTAATCATTGGTCTTCTGAGAGCTCTTTTGTGTGAGGCATCATTCACATCAGGCAATGCTGCTTGTGAAAAGCAAACCCAGAACTGGTGTGTGTTTTTTATAGGGCAGGGCAGCTGTAACCAAAACCTCCAATCTCATCTCATTGATTGGACTCCAGTTGGCTGACATCTCACTCCAATTAGCTCTTGGAGATATCATTAGTCTAGGGGTTCACATACTTTTTCCACCTGCACTGTGAATGTTTACATGGTGTGTTCAATATAAACATGGTAACATTTAATTCTTTGTAAGTTATTAGTTTAAGCAGACTGTGATTGTCTATTGTTGTGACTTGGATGAAGATGACATTTTATGACCAATTTGTGCAGAAATTCATATAATTTTCTTGCAACTGTATGTTAAATTATTATTTTTCTTTTCTACAGATAAAAATGTCAGAATCAGGATCAGCAACCAAGAGGCACAACCCTGTAGACAGTATTCGCCGTAAGATCAAGACTATCGAGATGCGGGACCAGGAATCCAACCCACACTTGCAGATCCCCAAATTTCAGTCTAGAAACTTTGACAGTCCCCAGTCCAGCACAAAGAAAGACTTAGAGGAGGTTCTGAAGAATCGTGCCATGAAAAGCGCCAGCAAAGACCCGGGGAGCCCCAGCACACTGGTTGGCTTCTCCCCACGTATCCAAGTCCAGTCTCCGATGCTCCAACAAGTACTGGACTACGACTCCCCACTGAGCAGTATGCTCTACTCTGCTAGTGTGACCTCCAAAGAGAGGGCCAAGAAAATCTGGCCATCCTGTGGCTCCCAGAGCTGCTCCACACCAGTCATCTTTCCCCGAGAGACCCACTTTAAATTCCATCAGTCCACCAATCCAAGCTCTGTTATCTTTGAAGACCGGATTTTGCCCTCTGTCTCAAGTTTTTACTTTGACCAAAAATCGGAAAATTTTACATTGAAGTCTCCAGTTGTGAAGAGGTTGTCCATGAGTGAGAGTGCAGGTAAAACTTGCACACACAGGGCGTTCACAGTGAGAGGTCTTTAGTCATATTGCTTAGACCCCCCATAATCGGATATAACCTCTACCCTCTGCTGCTGTGACTCCAAAGCTTTTCCTTCAGCATATCGATATTGCTTTTCCAGGTCTGAAGCGTACAATAGAACACAAACCTGAGTCGGCATCTGAAGTCAGTCTTATCTGCGAGGAGGACCTGCTGGACAGCATTTTCCATGCCTGCGACACCGAACGCAGAGGTGAGGATTATGTATGATGAGGCCCAAACCATTAGAGATGACAGGGATGGGCAATCCTTATTTCAATGCCATTCTTCCAGGGCCATCTTAATAGCATCATTGGCCCCTGGGCAAAGTAATGCTCTGGGGCCCCTACAATGGAGACAGTGCAAGTATACAGAAATAAAGTAGGTAGGAGGCAGACAAGCAGAGCTTCCCGTTTTGGGTAGAGCTCTGCATTAACTACATGAACAATCATTCTGTACAGCAAAGAAACAGTGAGAAAATACTACATACATAAAGTACCAAAGCTGTCCTGTGCATGTAATATATCTGCTAGATTGATGCCTCCTCAGCACTCTGACCCCTCTACGCCCCAGATATCCCCCCCAGCACTGTAACCATATACCATGAGATACCCCTTGTATTATGACCCCACAACATCCCTGATACTCCCAACGCTGTGGCCTCTCTACATCCCTGATAGAACTATAGCTACCCTAAGCATTGCTACCCCCTATACACCCCAGCCCCCCCCCCCCCCCCAGCATTGTTTTCCCCCATACACCCTTGATATCCCCCGGCACCATTATTCCATCCATGTAGTACCCCCTTTTCCAGTGGAGATGCAGTGCATGTAAACTTTTGGCTCTGTGCCTACCTCCAGCACTGCACTCGCCTATACCAATCAAGCAGGCAGAAGGGGGGGGTGGAGGAGGGAGCATCCCTCTGGGCATTCCAAGCCCTTCAGTGCAAACCATGCTGGACAGCTGGGCTCACCATGACATCATCCATAATGCTACTTCTGTAGGTGGGCTCTCAGTGCTGCCGACTCAGCAGCTCCTACCCCACAGCCTTCAAGTCCCAAGCATTTAAGCTGCATGGGGCGGAGTCAGAGCATCACTATACCTACTAGCAAACGTATGTAGGCATAGGACACATCTCCAGACAAGCCCCCTTAAAGGGGAAATGACAAAAAAAGTTACTTAAATCCAAGAGTGCTTTGTTTTTTACAACTACTACTCTCTTATATTGGCTTTAAAACTTGAAATGCAGCAATTTAGAATTTGGATGAAAGGTAAAGCACTGTGAAACACTTTTTGAAAGATAAAACATGCTTTTTATATTGATCTGACCAAAATGAGGGACAAATGAGGAAATCAGGGGTAGTCCCTCCAAATCGGGGACAGTTGGGAGCTATGCCTGCTGGCTGTGAAATAATAGGTGTCGTTCTACACAGCACGGCGCTCTGATGACAGCCTGCCTCCCATGTGTATCCATCACTCTTAGTGCCATCATGGGGCCCCCAATTTTGGGGCAGCATGGGCTCAAGGACCAGCTGCTTTGGGGAAAGTGCAGAGGCCCCCATGCTGCTCGGGCCCCTGGGCAGTGCCAAGGTGCGCCCTCTCATTAAGACGGCCCTGCTTCCAGAGTCACAGAAAATTTTGCAGCATTCTAACATTGCCATATGATTGTGTACAGGATCTCAAATCGGTACTTGGGAGATTTAACAGGTGAGAAAGGGGGTGGAAAAATGCCAGATTGGTTACTTGTTATCTGGAATGCAGATGGGAGGCTGCAGGCAAGAGAGGCCGGTCAGTGGGACGGATGCAGGCGAGGGAAGGCCGGTCAGTAGCACAGTTGCCACAATAGTCAGGGATGGGCCAGTGGCACAAACATGCGGGCAGGTCCTTTATCTATCCCTGCAATCAGAATGTGAAAATTGTACGTCATTCTAGTGTTTCTTCATTGTATTGGCAGTTAACACCCACTTATATTATGGATCATTTTGGCACTTAGGTAAGGTGGCGGTGTCGAAAATTGTGGATTACCTGCGATATACAACCAGCCGTGGCTCGGAGGACAGTGGACTCAGTGAACTGTGCAACATGCTGGATCCAGAGAAGAGGGACATATCGATGGACCTGGACACCTACCACGCCATTATGAAAGAATGGGTGGATGACTGCCGTAACAATGCGTAAGAGCTGATCGATTCCTCCATCTATGGTTCGGGCGTTCTTTGATTATACTCTGTATTTGGAAAAAAAATAACTAAGGGGACACCTATTCTTACAATTTAATTAAATTTAGATCTGAACGTTGTATAGAAGACACATAAACCTTGTCAATGCAGTTTGAAAGAAAGGGATGCAGTGTAATCAAAGGGTTTTGAATGCTGATGTTCTGTGTGTCTTCCAGCACTGAAAATAAGACAAGGGATTCTGCCATCATTACCGAGGACTCCATGATTAAACTGCGGGACAGTATACTGGCAGGTGAGAGGACCAGAAGGGGAAAAAAAAATTATCTCCACTTACCTCGTGCACATTCTTAACTCAAATATTTTACACCCCATCTGTTGGATACAGGGGAGATCATTGTTCTAGAACTACAAACCCCAGCATTCATAGAGATCAGGAGAATAGAGTTAAAGTAAGGAATAGAGTTTTCCGTGAGAGAAAAGTTAGCGGAAGGCAAAGTCATTCAGCAGTGCAGAGTATTTCAGGAGAGGGGAGTTAGAGCAAGGAGCAGAGCCCTTCAATAGTGCAGAGTATTTCAGGAGAGGAGAGCTAAACTGACCATACGTGGACTGAAAGCGGGGGAGACTTCCTGCTGTCAGAATACACTGATCAGCACTGCAGTCTATAGCCTGCGTCATTGATCGAGTAGAAGGCAGTTGTACAGAAGTCAATTGATTCAGCCGCTCCCTGCTGTATGGGCACTGTGGCTGTACAAAAGACTATTGATCGACTTCTGTATAATTGCCTGTTGGAGTTTCCCTACTCGATCTGTGCCGCAGGCTATAGACGGCAGCACTGATCGTGGTATTCTGAAGGCAAAGAAGTCTTCATTCTGTCAGAATACAATAGCTCAGTGGGGGGATTCTCACATCCACCTCAAATGTGTAATACTTTCCAGTAGGACAACGACCCTGAACATACAGACAGAGCTGCAATGGAATGGTTTAGATCAAAGCATATTCATGTGTTAGAATGGCCCAGTCAAAGTCCAGACCTAAATCCAATTGAGAATATGTGGCAAGACTTGAAATTTGCTGTTCAGACGCTCTCCATCCAATCTGACAGAGCTTGAGTTATTTTGCAAAGAAGAATGGGCAAAAATGTCACTCTCTAGAATGTCCAAAGCTGGTATAGACATCCCATAAAAGAGTTGCAGCTGTAATTGCAGTGAAAGGTGGTTCTACAAAGTATTGACTCGGGGGGGGGGGGGGGGGGGGGGCTAAATACAAAAGCATGCCACACTTTTCACATATTTATTTGTAAAAATAAAATAAAAATTGCAACCATTTAGAATTATGTGCCAGTTTGTTGGTTTATCACATAAAATCTCAGTAAATTACATTTAGGTTTTTGGTTGTAACAGAACAAAATGTGGAAAATTTCAAGGGGCACAAATACTTTTTACAAAGCACTGTATGTGACTACTGTATTGGCTGCCTAGGTATAAGGAACAGAGTACAACCCCAATTTCACACAAATTTGTGACGCTGTGAAAAATCTACATATAAATGCAATGATTTGCAAATCTCAAACTCATATTTTGTTCACAATAGAAAATCTCAAATATTTTAAACAGAGAACATTTTAAGAAAATTAAGGTCATTTTGAAATTGATGGCAGCAGCACATCTCATAAAATTTGGGACAGGGCAACCAAAAGCTGGCAAAGTAAATGGTACTAACAAGGAAGGAAACATTTTGCAACTAATTCGGTTAATTGACAACAGGCCAGTGAGAGTCAGACTCTCAGAAGTAAAGATTCAGGTTCACCAATCTGTGAAAAGCTGCATCTACAAATTGTCAAACAAATTAAGAATGTTGCTCAATGTAAAATTGCAAACACTTTAAATATATCATCTAGGGTTGTCCCGATACCACTTTTTTAGGACTGAGTACAAGTACCGATACTTTTTTTTTTTTTTATGTACTCGCCGATACCGTATACCGATACTTTTTTTTTTTTTTTTTTTAAATGTGTCCCCCAACATATTGCAGCCATGTCCCCCAACATATTGCAGCCATGTCCCCAGTACCTAAATGATGCCGCCGCGTTAATCACCACGCGGGGGAACATTACAGTCAGCTTTCGTTTGAATAAGCTGTTTTCCCTGCCGCACTGTGTATAGAGACACTCCCCCTTGCTCGGGATTGGACAGATCCGTCCAATCCCGAGCAAGGGGGAATGTCTATGCGCGGCGGGGGAAAACGGCTATTCAAACGAACTCTAATGTTCCCCGCACGGTGATTAATGCGGCGGCGGCTTTGCGATATATGGCGGCGGGGGGGGGGGGGCACAAGTATTCTATTTAGGCATCGGGGGTATTTGCGGGAGTACAAGTAATCCCACAAATACTCGGTATCGATACCGATACTGGTATCGGTATCGGGACAACCCTAATATCATCATCTACACTACATAATATCGAAAGATTCTGAGAATTGTGTATGTAAGGGACAAGGCTGAAATGAAATATTGGATACCTGTGATCTTTGGGTCCTCATAGCAATGCATTTAAAACTGGCATTATTCTGTGAGGGACATCACTCCATTGGCTCAGGAATACTTAAAAAAAAAAAAAAAAAAAAAAAAATCTCTGTCTGTCAACACAGTTCACCATGCCCTCCAAAAATGCAAGCAAAAGATCTACAATGCAAAGAAGAATCCAGACGTGAAAATTATCAAGAAATGCCTCCATCTTCTCTGGGCCAACGCTTCATTGTCTGTCGCAAAGTGGAAAACTGTCCTGTGGTCAAAATTTGACATTGGTAACCATGGGCACCGCGTCCTCCTGACTAAAGCGGGGGACCTTAGTTCAAAAACCTGCATCTCTGATGGTATGGGGGTACATTGGTGCAGATGGAATGGACAGCTTATACATCTAGAAAGGCACCATCTAAGCCTTTTTCAGGAAAAGCCCTGCATATTTCAGCACAACAATGCTAAACTGCATACTGCATCTATGACCACATCATGGCTCCCTAGTATAAGAGTCCAAGTGCTTAAATAAGACAAAGAAGACCCAGGACTGTTGTGTAGTTAGAATATTCTATCAGACAAAAAAAGGGGACAACATTCCACAACTCCAGTAAATGGTCTCCTCAGTTCCAAGACATTTTTAGACTGGTTATAAAAAAGAGGATTCCCACACCTTAGTAAACATGGCCCTGTCCCCAAAAAAAATTGCGACGTTACTGCGATCAATTTCAAAATTGCCAAATTACCTTTATTTTTTTATAAAATGGTCAGTTTTTACAGTTTAAACTCTTGATATGTTTCTTTTGTGCATACAATATATAGGTTTATGAGATTTTCAAATTCTGTTTAGATGGTTAGAGGAAAGAGCAGAGTGATTCAGGAAAGGAGTCTTTATTATCTTTTTCAGATGTTAAGAGTCTGCATATGAAGTTGTATTTTATAGTTATAAGTTGGTCTCTGTGTTATGCAGTTCGCAGGATCTCTGGGACCACCATGAATATCACATCTGGCAGTCTGGAGGCATTTGGTGGTGACATCTCACGGGATCTGTAAGTGAAATTATTGTTCCCTATAAAGCGTCATTGTATATTTTATGATACCTGTAAAATGTGTATTAGACCTAACCCTCCAAGCCAGGATCACATGCAGTAATGTTAGTTATTGAGAACTGTTTTGAAATTTCCAACACTTAAAATATCTATGTTCTGTATTTGATTTATTTACATGAGAAACAGGTGAATGAACCAGATTGTGCAGATAAACCAACGGTGGGTCAACCTATTTGGTGGACACCAGAAATTCATGATTGTTACTTTGTTAGTATTTTGTATCTCTAGGCATACAGCTGGTGTCACTAGAGAAAAAAAATATATATACTGGCCAGTTTAAGGTACACTTTTGCTAGTACCGCGTTTGGCGTGTTGGACCCCCTTTGGCCTTCAGAACTGCCTTAATTCTTTGTGGCATAGATTCAACAAGGTGTTGGAAACATTCCTCAGAGATTTTGGTCCATATTGACATGATAGCATCACGCAGTTGCAGATTTGTCAGCTGCACATCCATGATGTGAATCTTCCGTTCTACCACATCCCAAAGGTACTTTATTAGACTGAGATCCAGTGACTATGGAAGCTATTGGAGTACAGTGATATCAGTGTCATGTTCATGAAACCAGTGGTGATTTTTAAACTTTTAACATGGTGCATTATTCTGCTGGAAGGAGCCATCAGAAGTTGGGTACATTGTAGTCATAAAGGGATGTACATGGTCGGCAACAATACTCGGGTAAGGCGTGGCATTTAAACGATCCCCAGTTCCAACTAAGGGGCCCACAGTGTGCCAAGACAATATCCACAAAACACATTACCCAACCACCGGCAGGCTGAACCATTGATACAAGGCAGGATGGATCCATGTTTCATATTGTTTACACCAAATTCTGACCCTACCATCTGAATGTCCCAGCTGAAATTGAGACCCATTGGACCAGGCAACGTTTTTCCAATTTTTAGTGAGCCTGTGCGAACTGTAGCCTCAGTTTCCTGTTCTTCGCTGACAGGATTGGCACCGGGTGTGGTCTTCTGCTTCAAAGTCTGATTGATGTGTTGTGCATTCAGAGATGGTATTCTACATACCTTGGTTCTAAAAAGTGGTTATTTGAGTTACTGTTGCCATTCTATCTTCTTGAATCAGTTTGCCCATTCTCCTCTGACATCAACAACCATGCCATGTTCAAAGTCACTTGCATCCCCATTCTGAGGCTTTGTTTGAACTTCAGCAAGTAGTCTTGCATTGTTGCTGTCATACGATTGGCTGATTAGTAATTTGTGTTACCTAGCAATTGAACAGGTGTACCAAATAAAGAAGCCGATGAGTGTATTTTTCTTATCTCCCATCTCTCTGGCCCCTGTGCTGGGACATGGGATCAGAGGCGGCTCTTTAATTAGGCAAATTAAGTGGTTGCCTAAGGCCTCGCCCTCACAGGGGCCTCGCGGACGCCTAATTTGCTTATGATCAATCACCAGGGTGGTGTTCCGCCACCTCCAGCGCTGCCCCCTGTTTTCCGGTCATCGATGTCACTTCTGAATACAGAAACCCGGTGTAACAGAATGGCCCGTGATACCCAGAGACTTTTAAAGGATGCGGGGTACTCCTGTGCCAGCTTCACCAATGACTCTTGGCTCTAGGGTCATCCTATGTCCATTAGGGGCATAGGATGACTGAGAACTGATATATCGGATTACATGAGATGGGACAGTAACGATAATTCATGTATTGCAGGATATCTTGAGATATTACAGGTGGTTAATTCTAAACTCAACAGATTAATTGAAAGATGTTAATCGATGGTAATCACCTCCAGCTACCTGGCGGTAGGTATAAAAGCTTGCTGTGATTGCATTCTATTGTCTATTGTGCTAATTAAGTCTGGCTTCTGAAGGACCTCTCATTGTGTGTTGCTAATGACACTGTATTGTGTGAAAGTTCTATTGATGATAATATGGAATGTGACTTTGCACCCTCAAAGGTCAGACGTCTGGCTTGTGTTTACTAGAGGAATGTGAGAGTGGCTTATCGCGGAGTCAGAACATCTGGTAATTAGCTCATCTGAATGTCATTATCTAACGGAATGTGTATTGAAGTTCATTGTGTCATGTTGTGGGTGGAGTTGATTCATTGTCCACTCTTAGTTTCTACTGTATAAAGCCTGAGTTTTACCATTAAACTATTCTATTTGTTTGACCTAAAGAACCGAGCTTGTGTCTCGTTGTTCTGGGGAATCCAATGGGTTGTGTCTACTGGCTTGTCGGAAGCTGTTGTGGGTTGGTGGAATGGAATATCGTAAACGGCGTTAACCCCTGACCGTTACACCTGGCTTCTGCAGAAGTGATAGCACAACTCTGTGCGGCTACACTGACCCATCCCCACCTGGGTGAAGCTGGTGTAATGTACGGGAGGTGGGGAGACATCGCAAGTTCCAGGCATCTATCCAGACGTTGCACTTGAGTAGGGCCTAGCGTCTAAATTTTGCCTAAAGCCTCACAAAGCCTAGAGCCGCCTCTGCATGGGATTAATGCAAGGGCTGTCAACGGGGCCGGACTTACCATTGGGCTTGACTGGGCTAAAGCCCATGGGCCCCGCCCAATAGGGGGCCCCTCTAAAAAAAAAAATGTTTAGGGGTCCGGAGGTCCCCAGGGCCCCGGACAGCAACCCTTCCTTTTTTTTATTTATTTTTATAAAAAAATATGTATATATGTATATATGTATGTATATATGTATGTGTGTATATATGTATATATATATATATATATATATATATATATATATATATATATATATATATATATATATAAATTTATTATTAAAGGGCCCAGAGGTCTCCAGGGCCCCATGTGGCAACCCCCCCTTTTTTTTTTATTTTATTTTTTTTTGTTTATTTTTTTTTTATTATTAAAAGGCCCAAAGGTCCCCAGGGCCCCCGGACAGCAACCCCCACTTTTTTATTTATTTTTTTATAAAAAAAATATGTTTATATATATATATAATGGGCTAACTTTACTGCCTATTTTTTTTTTTTTTAATTCATTAAAGTAATTTTTTTCCAAAAAGACTGCTACGCAAATACAGTGCTACATAAAATATTGCAACAACCGCCATTTTATTCTCTAGGCCAAGGTCTTTACTAAAAAATTATATAATCTTTGAGGGTTCCAAGTAATTTTCTAGCAAAAAAATGATTTTAACTTGAAAAGAGCTGTCAGAAAAAGGTTTGGTGTTAAGTGGTTAAAAATTCCTAATTTACATACAGAAGAAGTTAATTCCTTTGAAGAGATACAATGTTTAGACTTAACTTTCCACTGATAAAGAATGTTTCCAAAACTTGGCAGGCTGCCCAGACTGACTTTTGGCTGAGAGCAGACAGGAAATTCTTTGCATACCAAAGTGCAGAGAGAAAATTTTTTTCATGTGAAAGATCGTGAAACCCTGTATCAAGAATCGCAACGGGAAAAAGATCACGATAACGATTCTTGACGATTAATCGTGCAGCTCTAATATATATATATATATATATATATATATATATATATTTATTATTATTAAAGGCCCCAGAGGTCTCCAGGCCCCCTGGATGGCAACCCTCCTTTTTTTTTATAAAAATATTTACATTTTCTTTATATTTTTTATAAATGTTTTTTTTTTTTTAATTAAAGGGCCAAGAGGTTTCTTTTTTTATTAAAGGGCCCAGAATTTTTATTCCGTGCACACAGATGAGTCACCCCCCCCCCCCCCCCCCCCCCCGCTCAACAACTTTAATGTGCACCCCCCCACTCAACAACTTAAATTCGCCCCCCCCCCCCCCCGCTCAACAACTTTAATGAATGCGCCCCCCGCTCAACAACTATGATCCCCCCCCCCTCGCTCCAGGGGGCCCTTCAACACTCAAGCCCAGGGGCCCCCACCACCCTAAGTCCTGCCCTGGCTGTCAATGATGAACTCCCTATGAAAATGCTAACATGCTTTCTGTCATGTCTGCCTTCAATAAACAAGCAGATAATATAGAAAGTGATGTGATCTGAAATTAGTTTTTCAGGCGCTGATTCAAAGGTTTTGAGGGCAGAGAGTTTTCATGACAGCCAGGCATCTAGCTTAGTCGGAAGGTCAAGCAGTGGCAGCTTCTTTCTCTCTTTCTGTCCAGGTGTGTGTAATATATATAATATTATTGCCTTAAAGCAGGGGTCTCCAAACATTCTAAACAAAGGACCAGTTTATTGTCCTTCAGACTCTTGGAGGGCCGGACTTTGGCCAGCGGGGGTAAAAATGTTCCTGCCATCAGTGGGACTAAACATCTGGTATTAGGGGGATAAATAGTGCCCCATCGTTGATATCATAGGGAGGATAGTGCCCCATTAGTGGTGTTAGTGGAAGAAATGGTGTTCCAGTGTCAGAATAGTGTCTCGTATCAGTGGGAGAGATGGTGCCCCAAGGGCTGGATAAAGGCAAGCAAAGGGCCACATTCAGCCCTTGGGCCGCAGTTTGGAGACCACTGCCTTAAAGTATTCACACCCCTCGAAAGTTTTCACATTTTGTCATGTTACTACCAAAAACATAAATGTTTTTATGTGCTAGAACACAAAGTGGCACATAATTGTGAAGTGAAAGGAAAATTATAGTTATTTTTTTTTATTTATTTTTTTAACAAATATCTGAAAAGTGTGGCCCCCTTTACTCTGATACCCTTAATTAAAATCTTGTTGAACCAGTTGCCTTCAGAAGTCACCCATCTAGTAAATGGAGTCCATCTGTATGTAATTTCATCTACACCTGTTCTGCAAAACCCTCAGGTTTGTTAAAGAACTTTAGTGAACAATCTGAATCATGAAGGCCAAGGAACACACCCGACAGGTTGGGGATAAAGTTGTGGAGAAGTTTAAAGCAGGGTTATGTTTATAAAAAAATAATATCCCAAGCTTTGAACATCTCATGGAGCATGGAAAGGAGTATGGCGCACATGCAAACCCACCATGGCCGTCCACCTAAACTGACAGGCCGCGCAAGAGGAGTATCATTTTTATATATAATATAAAATAATGTATGTGTGTATATATATATATATATATATATATATATATATATATATATATATATATATATATATATATATATATATATATATATATATATATAAAATTATATTTTATATTATATTCATATTCTATATTTTATTTATATTTTCAGCTAGTCAATACTTTGTAGAACCACCTTTTTCTGCAATTGCAGCTGCAAGTCTTTTTGGGGATGTCTACTTTCTTTGCCAGTTCTTCTCTGCCAAGTATCCCAAGTTATGTCAGATTGGATGGAGAGTGTCTGTGAACAGCAATTTTAAAGTCTTGTAACACATTCTCAATTGGATTTAGGTCTAGAATTTGACTGGACCATTCCATTGTAGCTCTGGCTGTATTTTTTAGGGTCATTGTCCTGCTGGAAAGTGGAATTCCACCCCAGTCTCAAGTCTTTTGCTGACTATAACAGGTTTTCTTTCAAAGATTGCCCTGTATTCGGCTCATCCTTATTCCCATCAACTCTGACCAGCTTCCCTGTTCTTGCTAAAAAAGAAAAGCATCCCCACAACATAATGCTGTCACCACCATATTTCACGGTGGGGACGGTATGTTCAAGGTGATGTGCAGTGCTAGTTTTCACCCACACATGGCATTTTGCTTTTAGGCCAAAAAGTACATTTTTTTTGGTTTCATCTGGTTTCACCTTCTTCCACATGTTTGCTGTGTCCCCATATGGCTTCTTGCAAACTGGACCTCTAATGGCTTTCTTCTTGCAACTCTTCCATAAAGGCCAGATTTTATGGAGTGCACAACTAATAGTTGTCCTGTGGACAGATTCTCCTACCTGAGATATGGATCTCTGCAGCTCCTCCAGAGTTACCATTTGCCTCTGGCTGCTTCTCTGATTTATTGCTCACCTGGCCTGGCTTGTGAGTTTAGGTGGATGGGCATGTTTTGCAGTTGTGCCATACTCTTTCCATTTTTGGATGATGAATTGAACAGCGCTCTGTGAGATGTTCAAAGCTTGGGATATTTTTTTTGTAACATAGCCCTGCTTTAAACTTCTCCAACTTGTATCCCTGACCTACCTGGTGTGTTCCTTTTGGCATTCATGATGCTGTTTGTTCACTAAGGTTTTCTAACAAACCTCTGAGGGCTTCACAGAACAGGAATATATATACTAAGATGAAATGACCAAAAGTGGATTCCATTTACTAATTGGCTGACTTCTGAAGGCAATTGGTTACATTTTGTTTAGGGGTATCAGAGTAAAGGAGGCTGAACACAAATGGACGACACACTTTTAAGATATTTATTTGTAAGAAAAAAAAATTGAAAACCATTTATCATTTTCCTTCCACTTCACAATTTTTTGCCACTTTGTGTTGGCCTATCACAATAAAATACATTTTAGGATTTTGGTTGTAACATGACAACATTTGGAAAATGTCAAGGGGTATGAATACTTTTAAAAGGCACTGTGTGTGTGTGTGTGTGTGTGTGTGTGTGTGTGTGTGTGTGTGATAGATATAGATATACAGTGCCTTGCAAAGTAGTCAGCCCCCTTGAACTTTGCGACCTTTTGCCACATTTCAGGCTTCAAACATAAAGATATAAAACTGTAATTTTTTTGTGAAGAATCGACAACAAGTGGGACACAATCATGAAGTCAAACAAAATTTATTGGATATTTAAATTTTTTTTTTAACAAATCAAAAAATTGAAAAATTGTGCGTGCAAAATTATTCAGCCCCCTTAAGTTAATACTTTGTAGCACCACCTTTTGCTGCGATTACAGCTGTAAGTCACTTGGGGTATGTCTCTATCAGTGTTGCACATTGAGAGACTGAAATTTTTTCCCATTCCTCCTTGCAAAACAGCTCGAGCTCAGTGAGGTTGGATGGAGAGCGTTTGAACAGCAGTTTTCAGTTCTTTCCACAGATTCTCGATTGGATTCAGGTCTGGACTTTGACTTGGCCATTCTAACACCTGGATATGTTTATTTGTGAACCATTCCATTGTAGATTTTGCTTTATGTTTTGGATCATTGTCTTGTTGGAAGACAAATCTCCGTCCCAGTCTCGGGTCTTTTGCAGACTCCATCAGGTTTTCTTCCAGAATGGTCCTGTATTTGGCTCCATTCATCTTCCCATCAATTTTAACCATCTTCCCTGTCCCTGCTGAAGAAAAGCAGGCCCAAACCATGATGCTGCCATCACCATGTTTCACAGTGGGGATGGTGTGTTCAGGGTGATGAGCTGTGTTGCTTTTACGCCAAACACTCCCTGGTGGCTTGTGGCAAACTTTAAACGACACTTTTTATGGATATCTTTAAGAAATGGCTTTCTTCTTGCCACTCTTCCATAAAGGCCAGATTTGTGCAGTATACGACTGATTGTTGTCCTATCGACAGTCTCCCACCTCAGCTGTAGATCTCTGCAGTTCATTCAGAGTGATCATGGGCCTCTTGGCTGCATCTCTGATCAGTCTTCTCCTTGTATGAGCTGAAAGTTTAGAGGGACGGCCAGGCCTTCGTAGATTTGCAGTGGTCTGATACTCCTCCCATTTCAATATCATCGCTTGCACGGTGCTCCTTAGGATGTTTAAAGCTTGGGAAATCTTTTTGTATCCAAATCCAGCTTTAAACTTTTCCAACAGTATCTTGGACCTGCCTGGTGTGTTCCTTGTTCTAAATGATGCTCTCTGCGCTTTAAATGGACCTCTGAGACTATCACAGTGCAGGTGCATTTACAGGAGACTTGATTACACACAGGTGGATTCTATTTATCATCATTGGTCATTTATGTCAACATTGGATCATTCAGAGATCCTCACTGAACTTCTGGAGAGAGTTTGCTGCACTGAAGGTAAAGGGGCTGAATAATTTTGCACGCCCAATTTTTCAGTTTTTTATTTGTTAAAGTTTGAAATATACAATAAATTTCATTCCACTTCATGATTGTTTCCTACTTGTTGTTGATTCCTCACAAAAAATTAGTTTTATCTTTATGTTTGAAGCCTGAAATGTGGCAAAAGGTCGCAAAGTTCAAGGGGACCAAATACTTTCGCAAGGCACTGTATTATACATTTTACGATTATATATTTTTTGTGATTATATATTTTTTGTATGTGTACACAGACAGTATCTCACAAAAGTGAGTACACCCCTCGCATTTTTGTAAATATTTTATTATATCCTTTTATGTGACAACACTGAAGAAATTACACTTTACACTGTAGCAAAGTAGTGAGTGTACAGCTTGTATAACAGTGTAAATTTGCTGTCCCCTCAAAATAACACACAGCCATTATTGTCTAAACCGCTGGCAACAAAAGTGAGTACACGCTTAAGTGAAAATGTCCAAACTGGGCCCAATTAGCCACTTTCACTCCCCAGTGTCATGTGACTCGTTGGTGTTGCAAGGCCTCATGTGTGAATGGGGAGCAGGTGTGTTAAATTTGGTGCCATCGCTCATACTGGTCACTGGAAGCTTAACATTTCACCTCATGTCAAAGAAATCTCTGAGGATCTGAAAAAAAGAATTATTGCTCTACATAAAGATGGCTATAAAAAAAAAAAGTGAGGGGTGCGTGTGTGAGAATATATATCTATATCTCTTCATGTCACAAGAAATGTACAATGTGACAGGTCCTCTTGAGCGATCGATTGCGATGTTGACAATTCTGTGGCAACTGTTTGACTTTCTTTGAAATATGATGTAGTGATAAGTTCCCTCTGTTGCTATGAAGAGAGTTTGTTTCTCTGAGCATTTGGCGGAGGTTAGGCGACGGAGAGCGATGAGAGATCGCACTTATGCGTTAAGGTATGGAGACTTTCTTCCCTCAGGTTTAGAGATTTGGGACCTTTTCATCAGTTGAAGCTCGGTGCTGAGATATTAGTAAAAATCTTTAATGCATGAGCATTTTTGTATTTAAACAAGACTCTGTGTGCCTGCTGAGTGGTTGTGCTTTTCATGCTGGCATCTTCTGTATATGGCTGCCTCTCCCTGCCACTTGTCACCTGATAATGTAACTGTCCTTATACTGAGCTCGTCAAAGACCAGCTCTGCCCTCTGCAGGTCTTCGTGAAAATGATTGCGTAGAATCGTGTACAAAAGAAGAACTTGCTATACTTGTCTGCAACAGCCCCTTAAAGGGGTGTTCCACCCAAAAAAATGACCCCTTCTGAATCCACTCCTCACCCCCATACATGCCACATTTGGCATGTAATTTTTTTGGGGGGGGAGTGGGGGCTTCAGTAGGAGTGGGACTTCCTGTCCCACTTCCTGCTTCCGCCGAGGGGCTGGTTAGGCGATTAAGCTTAATCGCCTACACCAGCCCCCTCCCTGTAGGCGATCACATGGGACACTGACAGGTCCCATGCGATCGCCTCTCCAATCAGCGGCGAGCCGCGCCGCGCACGCATGCGCAGTACGGCTCGCGCATGCGCAGTGGGTGCCCGGCCGTGAAGCCGAAGGCTGTCACGGCTGGGTGCCCACAGTCAGGATGGAGACGCTGGCCGGGGAGGGGGGCAGAGGAGCGGAGCCCCGGTCGGTGCGTCGCTGGAACGCAGGAGCAGGTAAGTGAGTGTTTATTAAAAGCCAGCAGCTACACTTTTTGTAGCTGCTGACTTTTAATAAACACAACTTAGGGCTGGAACACCCCTTTAAATTATTGTTGTTTAGTCATTCCCATTGTGAGAAAATCAATCCGCGCCACAATACTAATAAATTACTCCCATAGTGATGTGATAAAAAAAAATCAAATATACCCCTTGAGTGTCTACACAGCTGCTGAACACTTATAGTAATACACCACACCTACTGTAATATTTTGTGAAAATAGTGCAGCTTTTCTATAAATCTTATATAAACAATTATACATTCCATAAAACAATTTATGAAAAAAAAACGTATTTTTTTTAATTAAAAACAGTTCATATGTAGAACTTACAGACAGATCACTCCTTGTGTCCACCGCGATCAATCCACTTTACCAATGGTAGAAATTCCTTCAGTCTCCAGACTGCATCTCTGTGTGGGTAATCAACGTTTTTTTTTTATTGAAAAACAGCATGTATGAGGCACAGTGACATACATGTGACACAACACTCAAAGTAGCAATCGTCGGTTCATACAGTGCAATATACAGTGTACTTATTGGTGGTTTTTTCAATTTTCAAGATTTTATTTTCAAAAAAAGATAGGCAGTTACATGTTTACACCAATCTACATTCGTAACACCTTGATATACCATTAACATATACTTTAAACCCCTAAGTTATTACGGGGAAGAAACCCCTAGTATAATCTTCCATTCTTAGGCCTTGACTTATGAGTGAGTGAAAAACTTATATAGCGCAAACACTTGCGTACTGAATCGCCTCTGGGCGCTTATCATAGATATTCCTTCCCTTCCTGTTCTCCTACCGTCAGCGGTTACCTTAACGCTGGCTACTCCTTAAACCAAGCATCTCCTACCTAATATCTTCACCCCCTGTAGTCCCCCCCCCCCCTACAAAAACAAACAAACCAACCCCCCCCCCGATATACTAGGGTTGTCCCGATACCGAGTATTTGCGGGAGTACTTGTACTCCCGCAAATACCCTTGATGCCTGAATAGAATACTTGCCCCCCGCCGCCGCCATGTATCGCAAAGCCGCCGCTGCCGTGTTAATCACCGTGTGGGGAACATTACAGTCAGCTTTCGTTTGAATAGCTATTTTCCCTGCCGCGCCGTGTATAGAGACACTCCCCCTTGCTCGGGATTGGACAGATCTGTCCAATCCTGAGCAAGGGGGAGTGTCTCTATACACGGCGCGGCAGGGAAAACAGCTATTCAAACGAAAGCTGACTGTAATGTTCCCCTCACAGTGATTAACGCGGCAGCGGCGGCATCATTTAGGTATGGGGGACATGGCTGCAATATGTTTGGGGACATGGCTGCAATATGTTTGGGGGACATGGCTGCGTATATGGGGGACATGGCTGCGATATGTTTGGGGACATGGCTGCAATATGTTTGGGGACATGGCTGCGATATGTTTGGGGACATGGCTGCATATATGTTTGGGGACATGGCTGCATATATGTTTGGGGACATGGCTGCGATATGTTTGGGGACATGGCTGCATATATGTTTGGGGACATGGCTGCATATATGTTTGGGGACATGGCTGCATATATGTTTGGGGACATGGCTGCATACATGTTTGGGGACATGGCTGCATATATGTGGGGGGACATGGCTGCATATATGTTTGGGGACATGGCTGCAATATGTGGGGGGACATGGCTGCATATATGTGGGGGGACATGGCTGCATATATGTGGGGGGACATGGCTGCAATATGTTTGGGGACATGGCTGCATATGTTTGGGGACATGGCTGCATATGTGGGGACACATTTAAAAAAAAAGTATCGGTACTTGTACTCGGTCCTAAAAAAGTGGTATTGGGACAACCCTATTTTATACCATCTGGTGAAAATCTTAAAATTTTTGTTTCTTGTACTCTAGTACAGTGGTCATCAAACTTGTCCTGCAGGGCCCACTAACAGGCCAGGTGTGCAAGATAACTGAAATACATCACAGGTGATATAATTTGCTGCTCAGTGATTGCAGTATTCTAGTCTGCATCTCCCCAAGGTAATACATAAAACCTGGCCTGTTAGTGGGCCCTGCAGGAATGGTTGATGACCACTGCTCTAGTACACCAAGTTGTCTCGTGTATCAACCTACACATCCTCTGTCGCTGTTCCTGACCGAAGATCCTCCCTATTTCTCTTTCCCATTCACAAATACATTTTAGTGAAGGTTCTTCTAGCTGTATTATTAATAGTCCATAACACACCGAGAGTGTGTGGGCTATTACTCCCTTTTCGTTACAGAGTTTCTTGAAGCTAGTAAAAGGTCTGATGAACCTATGTGGGTCTGGAAGTATGCTGAAAAGGTGAGCAAGTTGAAGTGCATTCCAAAATTTAAGCCCAAATCTGCTCCCTTGTTTGGTCATTTCCTCTTTCGTCAGCCAGGCCCTGTTTTGGATGAAACTGTATGCATAAATGCATCCAGTGTCAATCAAGTGTCGAAAATCATTTCCTTTGCATCCTGGTTGAAATATAGGGTTACCTAGTACCGGGTACAGAGGCGAGTTTTCAGGTACTATCCCCAGGATGGGGAACAACGTCGAGCAATGTTTAGCCGTGTTTCCCACCACCGGGTGTTCCTTCATTTCTTTAGGCAGTACCGTATAACACCAGGAGGCTCCATTTTAATGGAATTTGTGATTGTCCTTGTTCTGGACCCATAATTTGGTCTCCCTGTGTCTGTTCCAATCTATAATTCTTTTAATAATAAACAAAAAATATTGCGCTAAAAGATGGGGATCAAAGGTGCAACAAATGCAGGTACAAATCAATGTACATACATGTATGAAAAAAGAAAAAAAGGAAAGTAAAGGCAGCTAGCACACCAGTGGATAACAAGTGCAAAAATATAAATAGAATAAGCGCAGCACCAAACTTGGGCTCATGAAAGTTCCACTTGGAAGGTAAATCAAACAATAAGGCGTTCACTTGTGAACATAAGACCTCATCAATTCACAAATGAGGAAAATATGCAATCATCATATAAAGTGTGGAACAAAGATAAACCATGGATGTGATGAATATAACTTATAAAGTTCTAATATTAGGAGTGGGGGTTCATCAGGATCTCCTGAGTGTATTCAGACATCTAGATATTCATTTTCTAGAGGATCTTCATCTTCCAAAAGGCATTTCTTGGCATATAGAAATGAAAAAAATACCCTTACCAGCAGTTGGTGACCCGCAACTCACCGTACGGTGGGTGGGTCTCAAGAGCTTGTGTGGGCCAACCCGGACCGTGCAGGAGTAATTTATAGGGGTGCAACGTCTTTAAAAAAACAGATTGCCCCAAACGTACCAGACCCCCCGGTTAAACCAACCTTTTTTCCCCTGTCAAAAGGTTTCCACCCCTGCAGAAGATGTAGGGTATGCGCACACAATACCATTCGGGGTAAGTCTACCAGTTTTAGATCTACAGTCACTGGGATGGACTTCCGAATGAAGCAATTTTCTACATGTGTGACTAGGTTTGTTGTATGTCTAATTACCTGCCCTTGTGGCAAACAGTACGTTGGCAGGACCATACGGAACTTTTCCACAAGGGTAGGGGAACACATTACCAAAATTATCCAAGGTTACTCCAAACATACGGTGCCTCGACACTACTTGGAGAAACACAATAAAAAGATAGAAGGAACCACCTTTCAGATTATTGACCACTTTGAACCTCATTGGCGGGGTGAACCCAGTATTCGAGGGGTTTCTAAATTAGAAGTCTTCTGGATCTATCAATTAAAATGCTACACGCCCCACGGTTTGAATGTAGAGTGGGATGTAAATTCCTTTATTAATCAATCTTGGTTGCATTGCATACTTTTTTGTTTCTTTTATATGTACTATGTAATTTGGTGTGGGGACTGGTGATATCCCATAGGGAATCTCCTCCCACCCCTGGATCTTTGCATGAGCTCCCCTGTGCATTTAGATCATCCCCTTGAGACAGTTTAAGTTTATATGGAAATGGGGAGATCACTGAGTTACCCTTTATACACTTGGTGTTCTGAATAGGGCAGTGTATACGTAACTCATTGCAAGTCACAGTACACTTCTGTATAATTTTAATTTATATATATAATCCATTGGCCCTCAAGCTAATGATCCCTGACAGGTGTACAGTAGATGGGACGCCTTGGTGTTGGTACCAACGTTGGTGCGCATGACATCAGGGTGTTCCTCTTGAGGCCGCGCCACCTTATTGGTCAGTACGGGTGATTGGACACTCTGCTGTCTACGTCGCCCGTGTAGATCATTGGTGGACGCAGGGCCATGTCCCCTATCCCCAACCCCCCCACAACAATGGGGAGGAGTGTAAGGACAGGATGAAGCTCTCCTTCCCAATACCTCCAACTTCCGGGTTAGCGCCATGATGTCATATCCGGCGTGTGGAGTGCAGGCTAACCAGAGGTGACATAACGGGAAACGCCATTTCCGGTGTGTGGAGCGCAGACAGACCGGAAGTGACATAGCGTGAAACGCACGCCGCTTCTAACACGATATGCGGCGAGGGGAGCTTGTGCTAATGTCTGGGGGACCACGCATATATATATATATATATATATATATATATATATATATATAGTGCGCAGGAAGCATGGAGGTACAGTTCCCAGCCCCAGTTGAAGTCTTTTGCAGACGAAACCGGTCGGGTTGAAATTCCAATACTTCCATTGCGCAATAGATCGCCTACCTCTTTGCAGTGTTTTGTACTTGATTGTGGCGTTTTTTGGACTTTTTTCCGAACTTTGGACTTACAATTCTTTTAAATTTTTGCACACGGTTTCTATGATTTGTGAACTGTGTTTTTTATTAAATACTTTTACACTATGAGGAGGTGTTTCTCCTTTTTTCTTTTTTCCTGTGATTGGAAAATTCTGGAGTATTCCTTCCACATACCCCATTGGAGAGCCCTGTGGTTACCGGCTTCATTGTGGACCTACCCGGATTATCAGGATTGGGAGTCAGATCTACTTCCAGTTCCAAGGAGGGAGGTTGGCCCACACGAGCTCTTGAGACCCACCCACCGTACGGTGAGTTGCGGGTCACCAACTGCTGGTAAGGGTATTTTTTTCATTTCTATATGCCAAGAAATGCCTTTTGGAAGATGAAGATCCTCTAGAAAATGAATATCTAGATGTCTGAATACACTCAGGAGATCCTGATGAACCCCCACTCCTAATATTAGAACTTTATAAGTTATATTCATCACATCATGGTTTATCTTTTTTCCACACTTTATATGATGATTGCATATTTTCCTCATTTGTGAATTGATGAGGTCTTATGTTCACAAGTGAACACATTATTGTTTGATTTACCTTCCAGGTGGAACTTTCATGAGCCCAAGTTTGGCGCTGCACTTATTCTATCTATAATTCTGTTAAGGTGTACTGCCTGATAATATTTCCGTACGTCTGGTACTGATAACTCACCCTGTTTCTTAGTAAGGATCAGTTGTTTACGTTGTATCCTAGGATGTTTGTGTGCCCATATAAACTCAAATATTGTCCTCTGACACTGTTTAAAGTAACTTAAAGGGATATATACTGGCAATGCTTGAAATAAATATAAAAATGTAGGGAGTATGCTCATCTTTATGATGTTACAGCGTCCTAACCATGTGTGATAGCCCGGATTCCATTTATCTAATAGCAGCTTTACCTTTTGTAGTAGGGATGGAAAATTTTAATTAAAAATCTTTGCTTCATTTGTTGGGATTAGGGTGCCTAAGTAAGTTAGAGCCCTGTCTGTCCATTTAAACTTAGTTTTTTTTCAAATGTGTTATCGCTGTTTGTGGAAGATTAACCGCTATTCGCTTTTTAATAATCCATTCCACTTATAATATCCAGGGGTATGGACATGAAACAAAAAACACAAGTACCATAGTGTTCTCTGCTTTTTAATTTTATAAAAAAAAAGCCCCCCTAAACAGTTACTTACATGCTGTTTTTGTTATTTCACCAGCACATTCACTGCAGATCTAGACTCGCGGTGCTTCGCCTGACATCAGACTCATCCCCTCTAAACGCGTGTCGGCCTCTCATTTGGATTTCGTCAGTAGATCACGTTCTACAAATTCTACTGATGAAGGCAAATGAGAGGCTGACACGCGTTTCCATTATAAGGCATTCCTACCATTCCCACGCTGAGTTTCTAAGTCTGTACTCTTAGTGTGCACATTATGAGGGGTTCTCACCATTACTTTGCTGCTTTCCTGGGTCTGCACACCTTCAGTGCCCATTATGATGGTTTCCTACCATCCCTGTGCGGAGTTGCTGTATCTGCACACCGGCCATGTCCATCGGTACGGGTTCACAACATGTCTAGAGAGAGAGAGAGATGTAGCATCTATGTACTTCAACGTACGGGTGCTAGTAAATTTAGGGGAAAAAAAATCAGAGTGTAAACCTACTCTGATCTCAATTGTGATTGTTTAGGGCTCTCTGTTTCAGCTTGGCTGTGCTGTGGGCTCATTCTGCTGTGCCTGGGGTGTTTAGCCCCGGGACAGCAGGTGGAAGCTGAAGTTCGGGTGCTCTCCAAGCAGCCAATCAGCATGCTTGGGCCTCGCTGGGCATGCTGGGAGAGGGTACTTATGGGGCAGATGCCATTTTGTGGTTGTTCTTCTCTTCTGGTTCGGCACCCACCTTTTTAGGGTGACCGCACGTCACCGCGCCTGTGCGTTATGGCCTACCTGGCCAGGGCGTGGGTGCTATACGGAGTTCCTGGTTCCGGAGCCAAGCTGGACCAGAACACTTTGAGCACCATGGGGACCCAGTGACTTACTGAGTTCCCACCATCGAAGATCCCAAGTGAGTCAATCTGTTCGGTGGGGAGTCTAGTTGAGGGATTCCAATGAGAGGCTGGTGTCCCAACAGCACTGGAACGAATTATCGGGGATCGAGGTACTGTAACCTTAGGGGTTGTTTCCTCTCTTGGTCAGTACTAATTAAAGGAAGACTCAGGACAACCTTTACTCAGGAGGGGTACCTCCGTATTGCACTCAGGGAAGGCTGGTGGCAGAGGCACTTTGCTGATGGTAGTTTTGAACAGGGCTCAAAATTTTCAAGTCCTGAGCTACTAGCCAGGCCTCAAGGGTTACTCGCCACCAGTTGTCCCACCCAGCCTGCCCCTAATTCCGGCCCTAAACACGCTCTCATAAAATGACATTCAAATGTATTATGCAGAATTAAGTAATTTAAAATAAATATTAACAACTGTATTCGTGCCCACCAATGCAGCTGTGTCCCCAGTGGCCACCATGCAGTCGCGTGCCCACCAATGCAGACGTGTGCCCACCATGGAGCCTTGTTTCCACCTTGCAGCCGTGTGCCCAGTGCCACCGATGCAGCCGTGTGCCCACCAATGCAGCTGTGTACCCAGTGCCCACCTTGCAGCCATGTGCCCACCTTGCAGCCATGTGCCCATCATGGAGCCTTGTGTCCTCCATGGAGCCGTGTGCCCACCTTGCAGCCGTGTGCCCACTGCCCACCATGGAGCCTTGTGTCGACCTTGCAGCCTACCTGTGGAGCCGAGGAACAGGAGAGCCTCCTAGGTGATAAGAGTGCAGCGGGGGAACACAGTGATAACAGCTTTCATTTCAATAGCCGTGTTCCCGCCGCGCAACGTCATATACAGCCGCACCCCCTGGCCGGGGAACTTTGGAGTGGCGCAGAAAGACTGATTATTGTCGGAAGCAGGATTGCTTCAAGATCCAAGGCCTGAGTCTGCTATATCTCCTCAAACCTTTGTCTATCCTCATCACCTGTTCATCGTTTTTACCCAGCAGGGTAATAAAGAGCACTTATAAAGAGACTTCCTATTTTGCGGACATTCCTTTATTGCCACTGTATTCATCCTTCACCTTAGACACTTCACTGGAGCCATGAGGTAACATGCCATCCCAAATATAACCAGCAGCTCCTGCGGGGATATATATATATATAACTCTCATGAATAAAACCTATTTTATCTGGGGGTGGGATTCACGTGTTATATAACAGAGCCTCTTAAAGATTTTGTTACTTTTCTGGTGTATCACCTGTACTTTCACCATAGCAATAGTAGATTTGCATCTTTTTTGATATTGCATCAATATTTACAGTGTAGCATGGTGCTCAGTAGACACCTTCCCACCCAGACATGGATTCTTCTCCCCCCACAACAGCTTTCAGGTTTGCAATCGGGTAGCTGTGTGGTGCTTTACTGCAGCAGATGGGACTTGTAGTTCTCAATGCAACATAAGTGTAGTGATCACTGTACTCGTAGTCCCAAAGACACCTGTACCACTGCACAGACAGGGAGCAGGAGAGTCTTCAGGTGACTGTCATTGCCATGTGGTTACAAGGCTTTGCAGGCTCATTTTGCAAAAAATAAATGAAGTGCTAATTTTTCTGCAAATATATGTGCATTTGTTGTTGTGTAATTTTTTTTTTATTCCTTTTTGCCAAAAATGTACTTAGCCTTTTAATAGCTTGAGTTGATCAATACAACTTTGTGCATAGATTCGCTATACAGTTTGTCCAGCAGAGGGAGGAAAGGTTATAAAAAATGTATCGGCAATGCTCTGTACAGCACATAATCTTTTTCCTTGCGGTTAGTTTTAAATATATGAATAAAGAACACATATTTGAAATTTCTGAAGAAATCAATAATAATCCAAACCGTGCTCCAAAAAAGTGCATTAAAGAGCAGCAAATAGTGTAGAGTTGTGAGTAATGGTTTGCAAAGCTCTTGGCAACCTGATGAGATGATGGGGTCAAAACGCAGTCTGAAGAAAACGCTTACAATGGTTAGCTTTTACTCATTTACGTAAAGTCAAAATGGGGGGATTGCTAGCACTCTCTAAAGTGCTTGAGTTACATAGTCAGGTTGAAAAACCACACAAGTCCAGCAAAGCTCAATCCAATTTGCTACAGCAGGGGGGGAAAAAACCCTTCCTGATCCCCTGAGAGGCAATCGGATTTTACCTGGATCAACTTTCTTTACCTGTTTAAATGTTAGTACCCAGTTATATTATGTACATTTAGGAAAGAATCCAGGCTTTTCTTAAAGCAATCTACTGAGCTGGCCAGAACCACCTCTGGAGGGAGTCTGTTCCACATTTTCACAGCTCTAAGGCCGCGTACACACAAGGAGATTTATCCGATGAAAACGGTCTGACTGACTGTTTTCATCGGACAAGTCTGCTGGGCTATTTTGGTTTGATCTGTGTACACACGGCCAAACCAAAATCCCCGCGGACAGACAGCGCGGTGACGTTGACGCTGCCACGTCACCGAACCAGGAAGTAAAATACTTCCACGCATGCGTCAAATCCAGTCGACGCATGTCCGCTGGTTAGGCGTACTAACCAGCGGACATGTCGGACAGACGGGTTTCCAGCAGACAAGTTTTAAAGCATGCTTTAAAACTTTTGTCTGCTGGAAACCTGTCTGCTGGCCCGTACACACGATCAAATCTGTCCGCTGATAAAGCAGATATATCGATCGTGTGTACGCGGCCTTACTGTTAAGAAACCTTTCCATATTTGGGAAATCCTTTTTCCTGTAGAAGTAAAGAATGTCCCCTTTGTGAATAACTTTTTTTTTTTTCTTTGCTGCTTGATATATCCCACCCACTTTCAGGTGCCATTTTCGCAAAATAATCATCAGGGCCAATCCGCACTATAGGCTCACTATGCAAGCCGCTTTAGGGCCCTGCGAAGGGCCCCCCAAATTACTAGAGGCCCCGCCTGGTGAGAAGTCATTTTCACCCCCTCACCCCACTTCTCAACTCGCTGGCTGCATGGGAGAAGAGGTAAGAAGTCAGCACCCCCCGCGTCTCAACTTTCTTTAACCCCTTAAGGACCGCCGCATGTACGTCAGCAGAATGGCACAGGCAGGCACATTAACGTGTATATATACACGTGCCTGCCTTGACGTGGACCCCCCCCCAGTACATGCGGTGGTCCCCGTGGCTGTCCGAGCGATCCGGGATTAGGGGGCGGCTATTAGTTTTTGTCCGCCCCCTCCAATCAGCGCGCTCCCCCGCCCTGTCACTTCCTCCTCCTGTGTAAACACAGGAAGAGGGAAGTGATGTGATCTCTGCTCTCAGCGGTATTTTCAACCGCCGCTGAGGAGAGATCACAACACACAGTAAGTCTGCACAACAGCACACTGACACCAGGACACACAGGCAGACTTAACCCCTTGCGATCAACCCCTACCCCCTCCCACCCCCCTGTCAGTGTCGCTGAATGCAGTGATCATATGTATGATCACTGCAGTTAGTGTCAGTGTGACAGGCAGTTAGTGTTAGGTTTAGGGTAGCCCCCGTACCCCCCCTAATAAAGTTTTAACCCCTTGATCACCGCCCTAGTTAACCCTTTCACTCCCTATTGCCAGCGTCACTAAGCGATCATTTTTCTGATCGCTGTATTAGTGTCGCTGTTCCCGCTAGGTAGCTATTTATTTATTTTTTTATTGCTTTTTTTTTTACTAAATACATGTGGCTAAATACATTTTGGCCTAAATGTTTGACTAAAATTTTGTTTTTCTTTCTCGTACATCACGGGACACAGAGCGGCATATTCATTACTATATGGGTTATATGGAGTACCTTCAGGTGTGGACACTGGCAATCTCAAACAGGAAGTCCCCTCCCTATATAACCCCCTCCCCTAGAGGGAGTCCCTCAGTTTTTTCGCCAGTGTCTTAGGTGTTGGTCACGGAATAGCTTTGCTCCACATCCTTGGGATTAAGGGCGGGCTAACCGGATCTGTCCAAGGAGCCTCAGTGCCAAAGTGGACAGTACCCGGGCCCCAAACCGTGGGGTTTTGCCTATAATGCTCCCCTTTGGAGGGCTGGACCCTGGGCCCAGGACTTGGAGTTCATAAAGACCATAAGTTCCTGTTTGCCAGGGTGCTATATAGGTCCAGGACAGTGGGTACCTTCATAGGACCACAGGGCCTGAAGGTCTACTACGCTACCCACGGAGATGGGAGAAGATTGGATCGTTTTGCTGGACAAACATCCTGCAGCATGGAGCAGGTAAGAGGGGAGCCTGCGGGACTTGGTTCGACAGCAGGCTCTCCGGGGTAACCTAAAAGGGGGGTAGCCTAAGTATGCTCTGCATTGGCAACCTTGCTCACTATGTCTGAGAAAGACAGGATGATCCCTTTTCCCCCATCACTAGGTTCCCCTGTCTAAGAATGGTGTTGCTAGCTACCTGCTGCTTTCTTCCTAGGACTGGTAAGGATCCCTATGGGGCCTTTTAGAGAGTCCTACCTGGCCGGGGGTTTGAATCTGCCGCCTGATACTGCAGTCCTGGGTCTCCAACAGCGCGGCTCCTCCATGTTCCTCCTGCTCCGGCATACGCGCGCGCGCGTGCGCGCGCACGTCTTATAGACGTTTTTCGCGCCGTTCGGAGAGGAGGGCGGGGGGGGGGCGTGCCTGCAGCGTCATACAGGGGCGCGCCTTGTGCTGTTATAGATCAGCAGGCATTGTCAGTGCTCAGTCTGAGGCTGATCTCAAAGGGAGAGGACGCAGAGCGGCAGAACAGTGACTCCCGGTGGCGGAAGAGGGGTAGTACATGCTGGACTTTGTTCCAATGCCTTTTTGTTAAGCCAAGAAATTCCCCTTTTTGCAGCAGGTTGGAGGCTGGCAAACCTAGTTTGGGGTCACTGTATGTTTAAAAAAAAAAAAAAAAAAAAAAAACATACGGGGCCCCATCAGTTTTTGGGCATTAGTGATCTATTGTCCCCTAAACTCTAGTTTTGTACTCCTGGCCACTACAGTCTGTTGTTGTTGGCGGAGTCCCTCGATTTTGTATTATGGCTTCCAAAGGTTCGGGGTCAAAGGGTACAAAAAAGACCAAAAAACAAAGGGGTTCCCCCTCTGATTCTGATGATATGCCGATACTTTCCCCGCAACTTATTCCCATAAAGGTCGCCTTGGATGAGCCATTAGGGGGGTCTGGTGCGGAGGCTGGCCCAGATCAGCCCAGCCCTGTGTTTATCACAGAGGAGATGCTAGCTGTATCCCTAGGGGGGCTAGAAGAGAGAATAGCAGCATTGATCGCTAGAGCTATTCCTGGCAAGAAACGGGTTAGATCCCCATCACCAAGAGGTGTATCCTCAGATGCTGAGATTCTCTCTCCGGAGGAATTGGAATCGCAGGAGGATCAACTAGACCTGAACCAAGAGGGTTCAGGGATTGAGGGATCTACCTCTGAGGAACCATTTTCAGACTCCCAGACAGAGAGACTGTGGGTGCAGTCTTTGACGGACATGGTCCGCTCGGCATTTAGTTTACCATTGCCAGAGCCTCAGGTTCCTCCGGTATCCTCTCTGGGCTCTTTGAAAGCTCCGTTAAGCAACGCAGTTTTTCCGGTCCATCCTGTCTTGGAGGAATTGATCTTTCGGGATTGGGTACGGCCGGACAGGATTTTTCTGCCACCGAAGAGATTTGCGGTCATTTACCCCATGGAGGAAAAATTCTCCAAGAGGTGGAAGCTCCCAGTGGTGGATGCAGCCATCTCATGTGTGAATAAATCACTAACTTGCCCGGTGGAAAACATACATATGTTTAAAGATCCGGTTGATAAACGGTTAGAGACACTTTTAAAAGCATCCTTTGCTACGGCAGGAGCAGTGGTACAGCCAGCTGTGGCTGCAATTGGAGTTTGTCAGGCGTTAAAGGACCAGACAAAAGAAATGTTAAAGGACATGCCTACCCAACAAGCAGAAGAGTTTTCTGACATTCCCAGAGCTCTGTGTTTTGCTGTAGATGCTATAAAGGATTCCATCCAGCAGGCCTCTCGTTTATCACTATTTTTGGTGCACATGAGAAGGCTCTTATGGTTGAAGAACTGGGCGGCGGAGCCCCCATGCAAAAAGCTTCTGGCAGGGTTTCCCTTCCATGGAGGACGACTCTTCGGGGAGGATCTGGATAAATACATTCAGACTATTTCAAGTGGCAAAAGTACCCTTTTACCGGTCAAAAAGACATTCCGGGGTCCTACATTTAAAAGGCAGCTCTTTCCTGTCTCAGGGCCCTCAAATTCCAGGCAGTATCGACGGCCGCCTGCACGATCCAACGTTAACAGTAGATCGCAGGGACAGGCCCCTGGGGGTAAGAGGCCATGGTATCGCAAGCCGACAAAGACAGCCCCTAAGTCTGCCTTATGAAGGGGCGCCCCCACTCTCGCGGGTGGGGGGAAGGCTTCTTTTCTTCTCAGAAGTTTGGGAAGCCAAGATCCCCGACAAATGGGTCCGGGCGTCTGTAACCGCAGGCTACAGACTGGAGTTTCTAAACTTTCCTCCGCCTCATTTTCAAGAGTCAAGGCTACCAAAGGATCCAGCAAGGAAGGCCTCAATGCTGGCAGCTTTGGATCACCTGCTTTGCCAGGACGTAATAATAGAGGTGCCAGCCCAAGAGCAAGGGCTAGGTTTCTATTCCAATCTCTTTGTCATACCAAAGCCCAACGGCGATGTCAGGCCAATCTTGGACCTAAAGAGGTTAAACGGTTACCTAAGGGTTCGTTCCTTCCGGATGGAATCCATCCGGTCAGCAGCCGCCGCGCTTCAGAGGGACGATTTTCTGGCTTCTATAGACATAAAGGATGCTTACCTTCATGTACCAATCTTTCAGTCGCATCAAAGATTTTTACGCTTCGCGGTGGGGCAGCGACACTTCCAATTCAGGGCGCTCCCCTTCGGGCTGGCCACGGCCCCCCGGGTATACACGAAGATCCTAGCCCCAGTTCTGGCCAATTTAAGGATCCAAGGGGTCACAGTCCTAGCGTACTTGGACGACCTTTTAATCATAGATCACTCACGGCCGGGTCTGCAACAGGCAGTAAACCTCACGGTTCAGTACCTCGAAGGATTCGGCTGGGTCCTAAACCGGGAAAAGTCAGCGTTCCAGCCTACAAAGCAGTTGGAATACCTCGGCATGAGGTTAGACACAGAACAGCAAAGGGTGTTCCTGCCCCTTGTAAAGATCGAGGCTATCAAGGGGTTGGTTCAGTTGGTTCTAAGCAAGAAAAAACCAACTATTCGCCTGTGTATGCGATTACTAGGCAAGCTAGTGGCCACGTTCGAGGCAGTACCATACGCTCAGATCCACACTCGCGTCCTACAGGCAGCCATTCTAGCAGCCTGGGGCAAGAGAGCACATGCCTTAGAGTCCCCTTTGACGCTATCATCAAGGGTCCGACAAAGCCTGGCCTGGTGGTTGAACCCTCAGAATCTTCTAAAGGGAAGATCCTTCAGCCCTGTTGTCTGGAAGGTAGTTACCACAGACGCCAGCCTGGCAGGCTGGGGGGCAGTCTTCGAGGGGTTCTCTCGCCAGGGAACTTGGGTGAAAACAGAGAGGCAGCTCCCCATCAATATCTTGGAGATCAGAGCTGCTCGCCTAGCCCTTCTGGCATGGACCTCCAGATTACAGGGGTTCCCGGTGAGAATCCAGTCAGACAATGCCACAGCGGTGGCATACATAAACCACCAAGGGGGAACCAGGAGTCAGGCCGCTCAGAGGGAGGTGAGCTTGATTTTTCAGTGGGCAGAGGTTCATGTACCCTGCATTTCGGCGATATTCATTCCCGGAGTGGACAACCTGCAGGCAGACTTCTTAAGTCACCAGATTCTGTCGCCAGGGGAGTGGTCTCTGCATCCCCAGGTCTTTCAGACAATCTGCCAGAGGTGGGGAATGCCAGACGTAGATATAATGGCATCCAGGTTCAACAAGAAACTAGACAGGTTCGTGTCTCGAGCGAGGGACCCTATGGCCTGCGGAACCGATGCGTTGGTTTGCCCTTGGCATCAATTCAAACTTCTATATGCATTCCCTCCGCTACAGTTACTTCCTCGCCTGTTGCGCAGGATCAGAGTGGAGCACAAGCCGGTCATTCTAGTAGCTCCAGCTTGGCCCCGGAGGACATGGTACTCACTAGTCCTGAAGATGGCAGTGGGAGACCCTTGGACTCTTCCTCTACGACCAGACCTACTCTCACAAGGCCCGATCCTCCACCCTACATTACAATGTCTAAATTTGACGGCCTGGAGGCTGAATCCCTGATTCTCAGGGGTAGAGGTCTGTCTAGGCAAGTAATTCCTACCCTGATTAGGGCTAGAAAGCCGGCCTCCAGGGTGATTTATTACAGGGTGTGGAGGAACTACGTAGGCTGGTGTGAATCCAAAAGATGGAATTCCCGCAAATATACCATTGATAGGGTGTTAAGTTTTCTCCAGCTAGGAGTGGCTAAAGGCCTGGCATTAAGCACAATCAAGGGACAGATTTCAGCTCTGTCAGTGTGGTTTCAGAGGCCGCTGGCCACCCACTCGCTGGTAAAGACCTTCATACAGGGGGTCTTGCGTATTAATCCTCCTGTCAAGTCACCAATTTGTCCATGGGACTTAAATCTTGTCCTGTCCACTCTACAGAAACAACCCTTTGAGCCGTTGGCTGAGATTCCTTTAGTTTTACTGACAAGAAAGTTGGTTTTCTTGGTCGCCATAGTTTCGGCCAGGAGAGTGTCAGAATTAGCAGCCTTATCGTGTAAGGAACCATATCTCGTTCTACATAAGGACAGGGCAGTTCTCCGGCCCCATCCTTCCTTTCTACCAAAGGTTATATCCAATTTTCACTTGAACCAGGATTTGGTACTTCCATCCTTCTTTCCGAAACCCACATCTAGAAAGGAGGGGTTGCTGCATACCTTGGATATTGTCCGGGCCATGAAGGCCTATCTTAAAGCTACAGAAAAGATCCGGAAAACAGATGTGTTGTTCGTTCTACCAGATGGCCCCAAGAAGGGGCAGGCAGCTGCAAAATCCACCATCTCGAGATGGATTAGACAATTAATCATTCAAGCCTACGGTTTGAAGAGGTTGCCTCCTCCTTTGTCGGTAAAGGCCCATTCTACCAGGGCCATGGGCGCCTCCTGGGCAGCACACCATCAGATCTCTATGGCTCAGATATGCAAGGCAGCGACGTGGTCATCAGTCCACACGTTTACAAAGTTTTATCAACTAGACGTGAGAAGGAATGCGGATTCTGCCTTTGGACAGGCAGTACTACAGGCTGCAGTTTAAGATCCTCGGGATCAGGGGCACCCTTGGTTGTAAAAAAGAAAAAAAAAAAAAAAAGTTTTTTCTTGACTAAGTTGGAATTATTATTATTATTTGAGTATACCTCTAAATTGAATCCTTCTTTGGAAGATGTCTCCCTCCCCTCATTAAAGCATTGCTTTCGGACATCCCATATAGTAATGAATATGCCGCTCTGTGTCCCGTGATGTACGAGAAAGAAAAAGGGATTTTTAAATACAGCTTACCTGTAAAATCCTTTTCTTGGAGTACATCACGGGACACAGAGCTCCCACCCCTCTTTTGGGTGAACATTTTGGGAGGCATACTGCTTGCTACAAAACTGAGGGACTCCCTCTAGGGGAGGGGGTTATATAGGGAGGGGACTTCCTGTTTGAGATTGCCAGTGTCCACACCTGAAGGTACTCCATATAACCCATATAGTAATGAATATGCCGCTCTGTGTCCCGTGATGTACTCCAAGAAAAGGATTTTACAGGTAAGCTGTATTTAAAAATCCCTTTATTTGATTTTTCTTATAACAAAAAGTGAAAAAAATATAGATTTTTTTTTTTTTTTTTAAATGTCGCTCTATTTTTGTATATAGCGCAAAAAATTTAAATCGCAGAGGCGATCAAATACCACCAAAAGAAAGCTCTATTTGTGGGAAGCAAATTTTGTTAAAATGGACTGCACCTACCAAATGTCAACAGATTCTAGAGGACTTTGCTGAATATAGAGTTGCATTGGTTGAAAAAAAGATGCAAGTCTATCAACCAACAGAAAAAAATGAATAAATAGAAAACCCCCATATACAGAACACTATGCCGACCATCCCTGTGCGGAGTTGCTGTATCTGCACACCGGCCATGTCCATCGGTACGGGTTCACAACATGTCTAGAGAGAGAGAGAGATGTAGCATCTATGTACTTCAACGTACGGGTGCTAGTAAATTTAGGGGAAAAAAAATCAGAGTGTAAACCTACTCTGATCTTAATTGTGATTGTTTAGGGCTCTCTGTTTCAGCTTGGCTGTGCTGTGGGCTCATTCTGCTGTGCCTGGGGTGTTCAGCCCCGGGACAGCAGGTGGAAGCTGAAGTTCGGGTGCTCTCCAAGCAGCCAATCAGCATGCTTGGGCCTCGCTGGGCATGCTGGGAGAGGGTACTTATGGGGCAGATGCCATTTTGTGGTTGTTCTTCTTCTTCTCTTCTGGTTCGGCACCCACCTTTTTAGGGTGACCGCACGTCACAGCGCCTGTGCGTTATGGCCTACCTGGCCAGGGCGTGGGTGCTATGCGGAGTTCCTGGTTCCGGAGCCAAGCTGGACCAGAACACTTTTTGAGCACCATGGGGACCCAGTGACTTACTGAGTTCCCACCATCGAAGATCCCAAGTGAGTCAATCTGTTCGGTGGGGAGTCTAGTTGAGGGATTCCAATGAGAGGCTGGTGTCCCAACAGCACTGGAACGAATTATCGGGGATCGAGGTACTGTAACCTTAGGGGTTGTTTCCTCTCTTGGTCAGTACTAATTAAAGGAAGACTCAGGACAACCTTTACTCAGGAGGGGTACCTCCGTATTGCACTCAGGGAAGGCTGGTGGCAGAGGCACTTTCCTGATGGTAGTTTTGAACAGGGCTCAAAATTTCAAGTCCTGAGCTACTAGCCAGGCCTCAAGGGTTACTCGCCACCAGTTGTCCCACCCAGCCTGCCCCTAATTCCGGCCCTAAACACGCTCTCATAAAATGACATTCAAATGTATTATGCAGAATTAAGTAATTTAAAATAAATATTAACAACTGTATTCGTGCCCACCAATGCAGCTGTGTCCCCAGTGGCCACCATGCAGCCGCGTGCCCACCAATGCAGACGTGTGCCCACCATGGAGCCTTGTTTCCACCTTGCAGCCGTGTGCCCAGTGCCACCGATGCAGCCGTGTGCCCACCAATGCAGCTGTGTACCCAGTGCCCACCTTGCAGCCATGTGCCCATCATGGAGCCTTGTGTCCTCCATGGAGCCGTGTGCCCACCTTGCAGCCGTGTGCCCACTGCCCACCATGGAGCCTTGTGTCGACCTTGCAGCCTACCTGTGGAGTCGAGGAACAGGAGAGCCTCCTAGGTGATAAGAGTGCAGCGGGGGAACACAGTGATAACAGCTTTCATTTCAATAGCCGTGTTCCCGCCGCGCAACGTCATATACAGCCGCACCCCCTGGCCGGGGAACTTTGGAGTGGCGCAGAAAGACTGATTATTGTCGGAAGCAGGATTGCTTCAAGATCCAAGGCCTGAGTCTGCTATATCTCCTCAAACCTTTGTCTATCCTCATCACCTGTTCATCTTTTTTACCCAGCTGGGTAATAAAGAGCACTTATAAAGAGACTTCCTATTTTGCGGACATTCCTTTATTGCCACTGTATTCATCCTTCACCTTAGACACTTCACTGGAGCCATGAGGTAACATGCCATCCCAAATATAACCAGCAGCTCCTGCGGGGATATATATATATATATATAACTCTCATGAATAAAACCTATTTTATCTGGGGGTGGGATTCACGTGTTATATAACAGAGCCTCTTAAAGATTTTGTTACTTTTCTGGTGTATCACCTGTACTTTCACCATAGCAATAGTAGATTTGCATCTTTTTTGATATTGCATCAATATTTACAGTGTAGCATGGTGCCCAGTAGACACCTTCCCACCCAGACATGGATTCTTCTCCCCCCACAACCGCTTTCAGGTTTGCAATCGGGTAGCTGTGTGGTGCTTTACTGCAGCAGATGGGACTTGTAGTTCTCAATGCAACATAAGTGTAGTGATCACTGTACTCGTAGTCCCAAAGACACCTGTACCACTGCACAGACAGGGAGCAGGAGAGTCTTCAGGTGACTGTCATTGCCATGTGGTTACAAGGCTTTGCAGGCTCATTTTGCAAAAAATAAATGAAGTGCTAATTTTTCTGCAAATATATGTGCATTTGTTGTTGTGTAATTTTTTTTTTATTCCTTTTTGCCAAAAATGTACTTAGCCTTTTAATAGCTTGAGTTGATCAATACAACTTTGTGCATAGATTCGCTATACAGTTTGTCCAGCAGAGGGAGGAAATGTTATAAAAAATGTATCGGCAATGCTCTGTACAGCACATAATCTTTTTCCTTGCGGTTAGTTTTAAATATATGAATAAAGAACACATATTTGAAATTTCTGAAGAAATCAATAAGAATCCAAACCGTGCTCCAAAAAAGTGCATTAAAGAGCAGCAAATAGTGTAGAGTTGTGAGTAATGGTTTGCAAAGCTCTTGGCAACCTGATGAGATGATGGGGTCAAAACGCAGTCTGAAGAAAACGCTTACAATGGTTGGCTTTTACTCATTTACGTAAAGTCAAAATGGGGGGATTGCTAGCACTCTCTAAAGTGCTTGAGTTACATAGTCAGGTTGAAAGAAAGAGAAAGATTCCCCAGTGGGCCTATACGCAGCAATAATGGATTAAATAAATGTTGGATATATAAAACAGTGTTTATTGCCGAGAGTCTCGGATTCCCAGTAGAGTCAAAGTTGGTTGTTGTTACAAAAAGAATAACATTTATAGATACAGTATAATGGATCATAGTATATAACATAATTCAGTAGTCTGTACAAAGGTGAGCCCCGACGCGTTTCGACCAGTTCGGTCTCTTCAGGGGGCATAATTTCTAAAAAATAATAGAATAAATAAGTATATAATAACAACAATTTCAAAAAAGGATATAAGGACACAAGTCAACATACATCACATTAATTACTGAAGTATTGTAATTACCACTGAACCAGGGAGTAAATTTTGTGTGGAACCGCTGGATAGTCCAGAGGGGCACGGGCTGCATCCGCCCACCAACCGGCGCGGGGCCAGACCTGGATAGCTGACAAGGAGCCACATTAACGATGCCCCCAGGGGCAATGGAGGAGTAAAGGCCTGCAGAAGAAAACCCCCCATGATCCCGTGGTTAGCGGGAAAAATGTATTAGAGTAAATTGGCTCAAAAGAATGGCTGCTGAAATGACAGCTGGATATGTATATAAGTACTATAGGTGTAATAAAGTACTAAATTAATGGGAGGGCTGAGGCAATTGCTAATTGCCAACATAGATGATAACAGTCAGGGCATCCTTGAGGTCCAATGGGATTAGATAATTAGATGGGAAGTGTAGTAGGGGTAGAGGTATGTTAGTACTAGGTGAGTGAATAATGGTGAGTGAGCATTGTGACAAAAAGTGATTACCAAATTAAGGCACTCCATGAAGTGCGTAGCGTGTAATTCTGTAATGAATCAAACAGAGAGGTGAAAAAAGGGTAAGATGAGATGGGAAGTGCATGATGTGTCCCCAAATAGGGGAAAGTGTTTGGGGTGAGTGAATGAGTGTGCAGGGTAGCTAATGGAGTGGTGTTAAAGTAAATACATACATGAATGTTGATATAATTACCTGTTACAGTGAAGGGTAGAAGTATGATGGCGTATAAGTATGGAATCCTGACTGCAATTGTGCACTCTGAGGAAGGACAAGGTGCCAAAGTTTAGGAACAGGGATGAAAGCACATCTAACCTGACCTAATTGGAATCTGTAATGATTCCCTGATGGCTGCTCTTTTATGGGCCCCGTGGGTGTGGTGATCGTGTGATCACGTGCAGGCAAGTGCCTCCATCCAATTGGCCGATTGTGAGGCGTATCGGCCGCCAAGATGGCGGCCACACGTGTGGCTCCCTCGGCGTCCCAGAAGGGCTGGACAGCCCCAACAACTGTCGTCCTCCCCGACGCGGCCGCGTGACGTAATGACGCCGCGCGCATGCGCGGGAATCGCGCACGCTCGCCGCGCCAATGTCGGTTCGGGGAGGATTCCTGGGACGCCGCCGGCTGGGTGACACTCGCACAGGCGCCAGGAGGGAGGAGCTCCTCCGGCACCCGGAGAGCAACAGGAGGGGACAAGGGGGGATAAAATACCCCACTCACCCCAAATGTTTTCACCCAGCCGGGCAGCAATCGAAGGCGTGGCCCCAAACATCAGGTTGAAAAACCACACAAGTCCAGCAAAGCTCAATCCAATTTGCTACAGCAGGGGGGGAAAAAACCCTTCCTGATCCCCTGAGAGGCAATCGGATTTTACCTGGATCAACTTTCTTTACCTGTTTAAATGTTAGTACCCAGTTATATTATGTACATTTAGGAAATAATCCAGGCTTTTCTTAAAGCAATCTACTGAGCTGGCCAGAACCACCTCTGGAGGGAGTCTATTCCACATTTAGCTCTAAGGCCGCGTACACACAAGGAGATTTATCCGATGAAAACGGTCTGACTGACTGTTTTCATCGGACAAGTCTGCTGGGCTATTTTGGTTTGATCTGTGTACACACGGCCAAATCAAAATCCCCGCGGACAGACAGCGCGGTGACGTTGACGCTGCCACGTCACCGAACCAGGAAGTAAAATACTTCCACGCATGCGTCAAATCCAGTCGACGCATGTCCGCTGGTTAGGCGTACTAACCAGCGGACATGTCGAACAGACGGGTTTCCAGCAGACAAGTTTTAAAGCATGCTTTAAAACTTTTGTCTGCTGGAAACCTGTCTGCTAGCCTGTACACACGATCGAATCTGTCCGCTGATATAGCAGATATATCGATCGTGTGTACGCGGCCTTACTGTTAAGAAACCTTTCCATATTTGGGAAATCCTTTTTCCTGTAGAAGTAAAGAATGTCCCCTTTGTGAATAACTTTTTTTTTTTCTTTGCTGCTTGATATATCCCACCCACTTTCAGGTGCCATTTTCGCAAAATAATCATCAGGGCCAATCCGCACTATAGGCTCACTATGCAAGCCGCTTTAGAGCCCTGCGAAGGGCCCCCCAAATTACTAGAGGCCCCGCCTGGTGAGAAGTCATTTTCACCCCCTCACCCCACTTCTCAACTCGCTGGCTGCATGGGAGAAGAGGTAAGAAGTCAGCACCCCCCGCTTCTCAACTTTCTTTAACCCCTTAAGGACCGCCGCATGTACGTCAGCAGAATGGCACAGGCAGGCACATTAACGTGTATATATACACGTGCCTGCCTTGACGTGGACCCCCCCCCCAGTACATGTGGTGGTCCCCGTGGCTGTCCGAGCGATCCGGGATTAGGGGGCGGCTATTAGTTTTTGTCCGCCCCCTCCAATCAGCGCGCTCCCCCGCCCTGTCACTTCCTCCTCCTGTGTAAACACAGGAAGAGGGAAGTGATGTGATCTCTGCTCTCAGCGGTATTTTCAACCGCCGCTGAGGAGAGATCACAACACACAGTAAGTCTGCACAACAGCACACTGACACCAGGACACACAGGCAGACTTAACCCCTTGCGATCAACCCCTACCCCCTCCCACCCCCCTGTCAGTGTCGCTGAATGCAGTGATCATATGTATGATCACTGCAGTTAGTGTCAGTGTGACAGGCAGTTAGTGTTAGGTTTAGGGTAGCCCCCGTACCCCCCCCTAATAAAGTTTTAACCCCTTGATCACCGCCCTAGTTAACCCTTTCACTCCCTATTGCCAGCGTCACTAAGCGATCATTTTTCTGATCGCTGTATTAGTGTCGCTGTTCCCGCTAGGTAGCTATTTATTTATTTTTTTATTGCTTTTTTTTTTTACTAAATACATGTGGCTAAATACATTTTGGCCTAAATGTTTGACTAAAATTTTGTTTATTTGATTTTTCTTATAACAAAAAGTGAAAAAAATATAGATTTTTTTTTTTTTTTTAAATTTCGCTCTATTTTTGTATATAGCGCAAAAAATTTAAATCGCAGAGGCGATCAAATACCACCAAAAGAAAGCTCTATTTGTGGGAAGCAAATTTTGTTAAAATGGACTGCACCTACCAAATGTCAACAGATTCTAGAGGACTTTGCTGAATATAGAGTTGCATAGGTTGAAAAAAAGATGCAAGTCTATCAACCAACAGAAAAAAATGAATAAATAGAAAACCCCCATATACAGAACACTATGCCGACCAGCTGATCCAGAAGACAAAAACATTTAAGTTCCTCTCTAGCTAAAGGAAAAATCCTTTTGCTTACTATAGACGTTTCTTCTTAAAATGGTGTTTGGGGGGGGCAGGTGCTAAGCATCTTATTTCCATAAAACCTCACCAACTTCCCCATTTTGAGGCTTTCGGTTGAACAGAGTAAGTGCCGTTATGCAAAGGCCTTCCGCAATAGCAGCTTACAGTAATTGGCTCTACACGGGAACAACATTCTCGGGCTACCACAGAAGATCAGTTGATACAACTCCCTCTTCTGATGGGGTCAAGTCCTGATCCGGAATTCTAAACTTGGCCATCCCCCAAACTACACTAAAAAAAAATTATGAATATTGTTTTTAATGCTGCTAGACTTCAACTTGTTTCACCTGTAAATTCTCACCCAACTTTCCTCCTAGTTTGACAAGTAGATGTAAACTCAATCAAAAAAAAATCTCTTCCATAAGCTTTAACATGCTAATGTAATTTTAAAATATTTTTCACTCTATTTACTTTTCATTAAAATAATAGCTGGTAATGCTTCCAAGAAGGCCCTTCCTGTAATAGGATAATAATATTCTATCCCTGTCTTCCAGTTATGTTCCTGTGTTGTCACATTCACCCCAATGGAGTTACAACTGGCCATGCCAATACACATTGCTCAGGCATGGCCCAACGATGTCACTAGCAGGAAGCTGGTCTAGAGAAATTATTATATGTAGCCAACGCTAGTTTGGGTTGGAGAAACTTGACAACTTGGTATGAAACTTGAAACTTGGTATGAACAGAGTCCTGACCTCAACCCGATAGAACACCTTTGGGATGAATTGGAAGGGAGGCTGCGAGTCAGGCCTTCTTGTCTACATCAGTGCCTGACCTCATAAATGTGCTCCTGGAAGAATGGTGAAACATTCCCATAGACACACTCCTAAACCTTGTGGACAGCCTTCCCAGAAGAGTTGAAGCTGTTATAGCTGCAAAGGGTGGGCCAACTCCTTGTTGAACCCTACGGGCTAAGACTGGGGCCTGTTAAATTTCATGTGCGTGTAAAGGCAGGCGTCCGAATATCTTTGGTAACATAGTGTGGATAGATATCCGGTTTTTACATGCACAAATATAAAATAATTACAGTATCTCTATCTCTGGTTTTCAGGAGCATTGTGGATGTTTCTTGTCATTGGAGACTGCATGTTTTCAATCTGAGATTTCATTGACTGGGCAACATCCATTATGCAGGCTTTGCTCTCAATGCATCTGCTTATGGTGACTCTGCAGCAAACTATTAAGCAGTTATTATGACATTCATGGCCCATTTTAAAAATGGCTAATCGCATTGATCTATAGTTTTTATGGAGAAAAAAACAGAACTTTCCTGCTTTGCAGTACCCCTGTGTATTCCCTTATACCCGCTTCCTTTTATACAATAATGGTATAAATGCCACACACATGGCACTGTCTTTTTATAATCAATCTAATATAATAATATGGTATAAATAATATGACAGGTTTTCATTTTTCTGTCTCTACAGTGATACCTCAGACCTCATCACCTGCGTCGCCGACTTGCAGTACAACAACCAAAAGCTGCTGGAGGAAAAGGGCAAGTTGAAGAGCGCCCTAGAGGTGCAGGAGGAGACCAACCACCGTCTGCTGGAGGAGAATGAAGAGCTGCGCAGCCAGTGGAAGAGGTAATACCTCTGTAGTCAGGGGATGCATGTGTATACATATTGCTGATTCTATTGGGGATTGGTAGCCAAGATGTCTGCTGTGTGTGCAGGACCAGACGTTTTATTTAAATTTGTCAACACTGTCAAATTCCTGAATCCTTGAAGCCTCAATGAGTCTCTGTTACTATGTTCCTCTATTGGTAGACCAGTTGTCACCCCACATCTCTATTAGTATGTGGTTTTCAAAACCTTAGAATAAGCTTCTATACAATGGTACTTAATGCTTATAGAGCTTGAATTATAAAGGGCTCTATCCCCTAAAACCCCAAAAAGACTGTATGTGTGTGTGTGTGTGTAGAAAGGTTGATTGAATACTGTTTATATCTGTGGTTGGTAAAGGTCTGAGGCACTACATCCTAACAGGTTAGAACTCACTGAAGGGTAGTAAAGTGCCATACACGTGGGCTAAATGTCGGGAGACATCGGCCGATTCAATAAAAACCAGCCGACATTCGGCCCGTGTGTATGCCGGTCTATGGGACAAGTATGCTAAAAAAAACAGTAACCAGCTGACTTCCAATCAATGCTCTCTGCCAATGGCAGAGAGCATTGATTAGAGTGAGGGGCCAATCCTCTGTCAGAACACAACGGCTTAGCAGGGGAGATTCACTTACCTTTTTTCTTTTGATTTCCCTTCTAAATGTGTTTTTTTTTTTTTTGTCTGAATTTCTCACTTCCTGTTTATCCTCAGTAAGCTTGCCCCCATCATCTGGCTGGGGGTTAGTCAGCCAGAACAGCTTACTGAGGAGGAACAGGAAGTGAGAAATTCAGACAAAGAAAAAAACATTTAGAAGGGAAATCGAAAGAAAAGGTAAGTGAACAAACAATACACTAGTTAAAAGGAACCTATTTAGAAAATACAAAACAAACCTTTACATCCCCTTTTTAAGGTTTGTTTAATGTGAATCCCTTTAGGGCAGCTGTCAAACACAAGGTGGCCTCTGGGAGGCGCTCCAGGTACAATGCACTAGATAAGGGAGAGCGTACCAAAAGTGTACTAGCTGAAAACAGGATGAATGTTGACATAAATATCGTGTGTGCCAAGAAAACTCCAGTACCTGGTTTTCAACCTTTTTCATCCAGAGTCTGGGAGCCCTGATGAAGGGAGCTTAAAAACCCTGGAATGCACTGGCAAGATCTTTTGATGTATTCAACAGGACTTGTATGTATCATCTTATATCTGTAGCACCTTGCGAGAACCTCCGAATGGGAGCTTTGATTGGTTGGACAGCTTAGAAAGCGAATTTGATCTGTGGTTCCTCCAATGAGTAGATCATCCTGCATCTCTGCCTATGGGGCGCTTCCCTTCTTACCCCTCTTAGCATAAGCTGCGCCTGCTATGAGGAGTATCTTTACGCCAGACGTAAGCCTTACGCACATCGCTTATATGAAGCGGCCTGGCGCATCTATGTTCGTGAATCGGCGTATCTTACTCATTTGCATATTTATAATGGGAACGCTGACTGCGTCCAGCGTAACTATGCGCCCACGATACGCTGGCGTAGGCAAGTTACGTCGGGCAGAGGAAGCCTATTTTTCGATGTATCTCGCTTTGTGAATCGGCGTAAAGATACCACGGCGCACATTTGGACTTGCGTCGGCGTATCTGAATCCGGGCCACTGTTTTTATTTTTTAGGAAAGGGACTTCAGCTGACAGGAATGATAAATGGGGTATCGCAGCCGTCGCTGCAGAACAATAACACTACAGACCTCACGCATTTTGTTCTATACTGTTATATTTACATATGGAAATGGAATTTTGTTTAACAAAGTTCTGTACACAGAGGATGTACATGACTCATTAATCCTGCAGATCTCTTGGGATGACAGAGAATTAAAAAGTTTGCCAAGAGCAAATCTTGGGATATGATGTGTTAAAGCTAATGTTTGTCCTTCCAATATATATATATTTTTTTTCACCACTTTCGTTTTGTGATTGTGAATTGGTGAATAACAAGATCGTTCCATATTTGGTTGAGTAGAAGAAATTATTTGCATTGGGCCCAATGCTTATCATCTTATATTTTAATTACTAACCTGTAGCCTTCTACATAACGGCTCTGGGCGCGCTGCTCAGTGGCACAGCAGATGCCATAGGTCAAGGGTCACGTCCTGGGGAAAAAAGTGTGGGAACTCCCACCCAAGATCGCCCCACCAAAAAAAAAAAAATGATACGCTCATATGCATAATTACTAAACCGCAAGAACTTTTAAGCAAGTTCTTTCTAAATCCCACGATAACTCGCGGGAGACCTCTGCAATGTCTCCTGCGAACAATGACAAAAGCTCCCTGGAGACATTGCGGCATCGAGGAAGTGACGGATTACCCTCACACTACCTGATGAATCCATATACAGGAAGCGGCCAGTAACATAAAGGATTACTAAGGTTCGCCTGCCCCTGACAGTGACTAGAGCTGGGCACCGCCGCTTAGTGAAGGATTGGCTCGGTCCTGCTGTGAAAAAAGTGCAGGAACTCCGTTCCCGCAGGACTTTAGCCCTGCCATAGGTGTTGTTTTTTTTGTCTTATTTTTTTATTATTGCTGTATGAAGCTGAACTCTAAAAACAATTATTTGAATAGCCTCACTAGCCAGAAGGGATATCAATTTACTTGTGTACTATGTGCACCAAATGGCTTTACAAACCAGATATCACATTGTTAAACTAGCAGAGACCACATCAATAGGCTTTACACAGCCTGTTTAGAGAGCTGAGCTGTGGGAGGGGTCCTGTATAGAGGAGGCGTATACATGACCAGTCACCCTGCACAAGGAGAAAGGGCAGCAGTGACTGGTTTGTATTACAGGAAGTTCTTGCAGAGAACAAAGCACTCTAGTTGTTTCTTACTAGATTACACATGGCTCTTGTATGTAACCAATATTTGTTTTGCCCAGTTGTCAGTTGTAAATGTTGACTGTTATGTGTTTGATGTCAGTGGGCCATTCATAAAAAATTCCATTGGGCCAATTTGACATGTCAAATCGTGTGCCAAATCGGAGCCTATTGCCGGCAACAGCACCGCCCCAAATCGGTGCGCCGCACAGATTTCCAAAAGTAGTTCCTGCACTACTTTTGGCGACCATAGGGGGCGATTTTTCAATACACATGTGTGCATTAACCTGTGCAGATGTTTCTTAAATCACCTCCAAAGTTGGACTGAAATGCTGGTTTGAAATCGTGCGAGTTCAGCTTGACTTGCACAATTTCAAGCCTGCATTCAGTGTGAACCTAGGCTTACTGTTGCTAGATAAGCAGAAGCCTGGCATAGACCTTACACAAGGGACTTTCTGCCAGTCTGTCTGGTACCGCTTCCTCAAACTGGAAAGACACTTACTCTACCCAACATGAACCTGTCAGGGCAGTAAAATTTGAAAAGTGCCATTGCTCACTCCGACCTTCTGTAGCTGTAAAATTAGGAATACCTGACCTTCAGAACGCACTATTCGTCAGTGACTTGCAGTAATGAGGGTAACACACAGGAGATTGTACCCTCTAAATGGCATCTTGTCAAGACAAACGTACAGACGCTGCCACCACGGACCTTACTTTAGAACAGCCATTTTGTGATGAACATTGAAATATGAAGGCAACATCAGATAGTGAGTGATCTACCACCGCTCAAGGTTTCTCCAGAGGTTGCTAGGCATTCCTTGAGCTGCGATAAATAACATTCTGTTGCCTTCATATTTCAAGGTTGTTCGCCACTTGGAAGAGCCATTAGCATGACACCAATGATCTTTTTAGCTGACTGTAGGGCTCTGTTACCACTAGTAAAACTCCAAAGTTGTGCGACTTTAATGCCAATTTGATGCAACTTTACATTCTCTGGCACTCGGTGGCATCAAAGCAGTACAGGAGCCTTTACTAAGTTGCTGCAACTTTAAGTCACACAGATTGCAACAGGTGCTATTGAAATCAATAAGCTTTGACTTGGCATGCGCATTTGTGCCCAAAGTTGCATGAGAAATTGCACTAGTGTGAACGGAGCTTCCTACTGGCCACCAATGTAGGGGGCATTTTCCTAAAGCTGAGATCCACCCAAAAAAATTTTAAGAGGCATCCAGCTCCCACTTTCTCCCGGGGGTCTGCGGCGCCGGAATGAAGTTAACCTTTCCCCCCCTCCCCCCCCCCCCCTTGCAGAAGATTACCCGGCCATTCACAGCGCACAGTGTGTGCCTGGCTGTGAAGCTACGGCCAAGCGCCCACAGTAAGAATTCCGGCACCATGGAGGGGGGGGGGGGGGAGTGGGACTTCATACGCTCACATCGTTGGCCAGTGGGACAGGCGAGTGTCTAATTATTAAAAGTCAGCAGCTACACTTTTTGTAGCTGCTGACTTTAAAATAAAATAAAAACATTTTTTGCCGGAACTCCGCTTTAATGATCACTGATCAACTAATCTCAGCAGGGGTTCCCTTTTTGACCTGAAAATAATTTCAGGGGTTCCTATGGTGTAAAAAGACTGCTTCAGAAGCTCCTTATCTCATCCTTATACTTCATACTTTTAAGGAGACTGCATTCAAACTGTTGCTTTGTGGTAGTGTTTGCCACAGTGCCATTAATTTTGACAGTAAGTTGTGACCCTGGCCTCTCTTGTTTTGCATGTTGTAGCGCCCAGCAGTCCGTTAGCAAAGCTCGAGTTTTGAAGGGAGAGCTGGAGGAGATGAAATCAAACATGAATCTTCTGGAGGAGGTCAGAGCCAAGCTGGTAGCCCAGAACAAACAGATGGTGAGTGACAGTCCTTATAAAGAGGTGCCACAGGGTACTGCAGAGCTCCCAACTGTCCCTGATTTCGAGGGACAGTCCCTGATTTGGAACAAGGCCCCTCTTCCCTTTTTTCTCATTTGTCCCTCAATTAGGTCTGATCTATATAGCTGTATATAAAATGCTAAACCTTTGATCCAATTTCTAAATCTCTGCATTTGTACATTTCAAAAGTCTAATATAAAGAAATCGTAGTGGTAAAAAAAAGCACTTGTGGGGGTTTACTAAGCTGATTGAATATGTTGAATACGTTGCCATCCAGTATTAAAGTGATGATAAACTCCCACAGTTCAATTTACATTATTTCTTCTATTTCTGTATGAAGCGCTACCCCCAAGGAGCCGCTGGTTAAATGCTGGGATTGGCACACCAAGTTACCCTGGTGATGTCTAGGGGTGAAATACCAGTGGCGGAGCAATGAGCGAATGTCCAGACAGTCAATAAAGTTTCCTTCAATGCCTTTTTTATTTTGCAGTCAACAAGGCAAACATCATCTTCCGTTTAAGGAAAGGAAAGCTGATGAAGGAAGGATAAGAGAACCTTGTGGTATCAGGCCTGGATGTGAACAGGGCAAAAATGTGATCACTTTTATTCCTATTACAAGGAATGTAAACATCCCTTGTAATAGAAAAAAAGCATGACAGGTCCTCTTAAATATGAGATCTGGGGTCATAAAGACCTCAGATCTCATATTTAGACTAAAATGCAAAAAAACAAAGAATTTTTGGAAACTCATTTTTTTTTTTCAAATGACAAAAAAAAAAAGTTTCTTTAAGACGCTGGGCAGGACTGACGTTTTGACGTCACTTCCGCCAAGCAGAGCTATGGGGACGGGTGAAGGACATTTTTCCCTCACTCGCATCCCCAGTCAGCCACCGAACAGACCCAATCGCCTCCGCCGCTACCGACGGTAAGCGGCGGAGGGCGCGGGGGAGCGGCGGGAGGGGGGGCCCCTCTCCTGCCACCGATAACGGCGATCTCACGGAGACCGCCGTTATCGTGTACAGGACCGCTCACACTAAAGATGGATATCTCGGTTGTGGCAGCAGCTGCTGCCGTTACCGAGATATCCATCGTTAAAAATACAGACGTAAATGTAGATGAGCGGGTCCTTAAGTGGTTAAAGGGTCACTAAAGGATTTTTTTTTTTTTTTTTTTTTTTAGCTAAATAGCTTCCGTTACCTTGCTGCAGTCCTGGTTTCATGTCCTCATTGTTCGTTTTTGCTCTGATGTTGCTGTAATTCTGCTCTGCTCTGGACACTTCCTGGTTGTCTGTTTTCTGATGACCACAGTACTGGGAGATTCTAGTTTCGTTTTCCTAACCATCACTCTCTATGGCACTGTCCAGCACAGAGGCATTAAATTACATGCAAAAACTAAGCTAGATGCAAAAACGAAAGTGAAACTAGAGGCACATTATATGGTTGATTTTTTTTTATCTGTTTTTAATCGTTTTTAAAAGGAATCAGTTAACTATTATGTGTCTATACCCTGTAAACAGTCATTTCAGCAAAAAAAAAAATGTTTTGCTTTAGTGACCCTTTAAGTTTATATCCCACATTTTGGAAGGGTTCACTATTTTTCATGTTTGAATTGAGCCTGTAAAGCGGCTAGATCTCACATTGCAGCCTGTATCTCTAGTATACTATATGTATTCCACTATATTACACTTAACTACATAATATTACACAATAGGAAACTTTAATTGTTTATGTAAGTGCACTGCCATAAACCTATTTTTAGCTAGGCTGAAAAACAGACCGTTCCATCCACTTCTCTCGATGACGCTCTCCAACAACTTTGTTACAGGTCAAGGAAAAACTAACAACTGTTCAACTCTGTCTAAGGGTGATATAGTTCTACACCATCATTTAGTAATGACAATAGGGGGAAAAATTAATTGGATGGAAAGTTTTTTTTTTTTTTTTAAACATTCCCCAGCTAAGCTGCTCTTACTGTAAAGAATCCCTTCCTGTAATGTCAGAATCCTTTTGCGCCACATCCTCCCCCCCCCCCCCCCCCCCCGCCCCCATGTCTGAAAAACTTATAACAAGTTGGGATCTTTAATTTTTAAGGAAAGTGTGGACAGTTGATAATGTTTGTTTTTTCAGGACAAGGAGAACATTGCTTTGATCCACAAGATCAGCTCCCTGCAAGAAGAGGTAAGTGCCTGTCACTTATGCAGCCTCTTCGCTTAAATTTTTCTGGGTGAAAAGCATAGGTAGTATGCTGAGATTGGAAAGCTTAATTTACCAGCACAGGGGCTGCCCAGGTAAATTTGGAAAAGTTTGGGGCTTGTGGTTTAGATACCACAGGCCTTGGTGCTACTGACCTTATTAAAGGGGTGTTCCAGCCTTGTTTTATGTTTATTAAAATTCAGCAGCTACAAAAAGTGTAGCTGTTGGCTTTTAATAAACAATCACTTACCTGCTCCAGCGTTCCAGCGACGCGCCGGCCGGGGCTCCGCTCCTCTCCCCCCCCCTCCCCGGCCGGCGTCCTCATCGTAACAGTGGGCACCCGACCGTGACAGCCTTCGGCTTCATGGCCGGACACCCACTGCTCGCCGCTGATTGGACAGGCGATCGCATGGGACCTGTCATGTGTCCCAAGCGATCGCCTACAGGGAGGGGCTGCTGTAGGCGATTAAGCTTAATCGCCTAACCAGCCCCTCGGCAGATGGAGGAAGTGGGACAGGAAGTCCCACTCCTCCTGAAGCCCCCCCCCAAAAAAAATTACATGCCAAATGCGGCATGTAAGGGTGTGAGGAGTGGGATAAGCGGAAGTTCCATTTTTGGGTGGAACTCCGCTTTAAGGATTTATGCACTGATGTCTCCTATTGTTGAAATGTCCTCTCCTTCTTGTTCTAATACTGATGGCGACTTTGTGTCACGCCATGCGTACCTAGATTGGCGTTACTGCATTATTGCTTCCTTTAAACGTATTTTCTAAATAAAATCCACTTTGTTCAAGACAAAAAGTGTAAAATGTTACAGTGCAGAAAATAAGTATTTGAACACCCTGCTATTTTGCAAATTCTCCCACTTGGAAATCATGGAGGGGTCTGAAATTGTCATCGTAGGTGCATGTCCACTGTGAGAGACATAATCAAAAAAAAAAATTCCAGAAATCACAATGTATGATTTTTTTAACTATTTATTTGTATGATACAGCTGCAAAGAAGTATTTTAACACCTGAGAAAATCAATGTTAATATTTGGTACAGTAGCCTTTGTCTGCAATTACAGAGGTCAAACGTTTCTTGTAGTTTTTCACCAGGTTTGCACACACTGGAGGAGGGATTTTGGCCCACTCCTCCACACAGATCTTCTCTAGATCAGTCAGGTTTCTGGGCTGTCGCTGAGAAACATGGAGTTTAAGCTCCCTCCAAAGATTCTCTATTGGGTTTAGGTCTGGAAACTGGCTAGGCCACGCCAGAACCTTGATATGCTTCTTACAGAGCCACTCCTTGGTTATCCTGGCTGTGTGCTTCGGGTCATTGTCATGTTGGAAGACCCAGCCTCGACCCATCTTCAAAGCTCTAACTGAGGGAAGGAGGTTGTTGCCCAAAATCTCGCAATACATGGCCCCGGTCATCCTCTCCTTAATACAGTGCAGTCACCCTGTCCCATGTGCAGAAAACCCCCCCAAAGCATGATGCTACCACCCCCATGCTTCACAGTAGGGATGGTGTTCTTGGGATGGTACTCATCATTCTTCTTCCTCCAAACACGGTTAGTGGAATTATGACCAAAAAGTTCTATTTTGGTCTTATCTGACCATATGACTTTCTCCCATGACTCCTCTGGATCATCCAAATGGTCATTGGCAAATTTAAGACGGGCCTTGACATGTGCTGGTTTAAGCAGGGGAACCTTCCGTGCCATGCATGCTTTCAAACCATGACGTCTTAGTGTATTACCAACAGTAACCTTGGAAACGGTGGTCCCAGCTCTTTTTAGGTCATTGACCAGCTCCTCCCGTGTAGTCCTGGGCTGATTTCTCACCTTTCTTAGGATCATTGAGACCCCACGAGGTGAGATTTTGCATGGAGCCCCAGTCCGAGGGAGATTGACAGTCATGTTTAGCTTCTTCCATTTTCTAATGATTGCTCCAACATTGGACCTTTTTTCACCAAGCTGCTTGGCAATTTCCCCGTAGCCCTTTCCAGCCTTGTGGAGATGTACAATTTTGGCTCTGGTGTCTTTGGACAGCTCTTTGGTCTTGGCCATGTTAGTAGTTGGATTCTTACTGATTGTATGGGGTGGACAGGTGTCTTTATGCAGCTAATGACCTCAAACAGGTGCATCTAATTTAGGATAATAAATGGAGTGGAGGTGGACATTTTAAAGGCAGATTAACAGGTCTTTGAGGGTCAGAATTCTAGCTGATAGACAGGTGTTCAAATACTTCTTTGCAGCTGTATCATACAAATAAATAGTTAAAAAATCATAAATTGTGATTTCTGGAATTTTTTTTTGGATTATGTCTCTCACAGTGGACATGCACCTACGATGACAATTTCAGACCCCTCCATGATTTCCAAGTGGGAGAACTTGCAAAATAGCAGGGTGTTCAAATACTTATTTTCCGCACTGTATATATATTTCATTTTTTTTTTTTTTATACTTTTGCTGAAATGTTGTCAAATTGACTATGGTGAAGTTACCTTGGGGAAACGGTACATGTTAGAGCTGAGAATAGGACCCTTTTCTGGTACAAGCAATGCAGCCTGATGGGTTTTACTTCCTCTTTGTTCCCTGTAAAGTAAAAGCATAATGGGCGAGTATGCATCGCATACTCGCCCATTATGTGCCACTTACCTGCAGAAGAATCCGGCGATGTCCCCTCTCTCTCATCACATCCATCTTCAATCCCTCTTCCTTCCAGGGCCGTGGACTCTGGCTCTGCTATTGGCCGGAGTCGCGTGACTTTACTCCCGCGCATGCGCCGACTGTCACGGCACATGCACGGTTATGTCGGCACCGGCTTCTATGGCGAATATCTCCTAAACCGTACAGGTTTGGGAGATATTTCTATCTATGTAGGGAAAAGTGGTTGTACTTGAAGGTAAAATTTGTCCTAACTCTTAAATACCCCCAAGCCCATTGCAACCTCCTTACAAACATACATTCTTCTTCATCCTTTTTTTTTGTTTTGTTTTTTTTAACTTCGCCTTTCCTTAAAATGAAAGCAAAACCAAATCTCCCAGGTTCACTTGCTGGTAACGGAATTTTTCATTCTTTGCAGAATCACCGCAGCACCCTAGAAGTAGAAGAAGTAAGGAAGACCTTTTGTGAGGTTTCGGAAAAAGCGGCCATTCTCCAGGTATCTGAAATAATCCCTTGTAATAATAGTAATACTTAACTTTAAAAGTTGAGAAAACTTTGACTGGAACTCTTTGGTTAATGCTGAACCCTAATAGCCCCTTATTGGCAGTACATTTTTTTTCCCATATTTGAGGGTCACCTTCATCCCATCTGAGCCCCAGGGCTTTGGCTGCATCTGCACTGCAAGCCAAAATATGTGACTTGATGGCCTTCTGATGTCGCTGACCATCTTTTAAACCTGTGCTGTGATGTTTTTGAAGGTTCTCATTTATCCAGGTCCTGATATAGCTAGTAGTAGTCCTATTCTACTATACCAATTCTGTAATGCTGAATGCAATTGAGAACAAGTTAAAGGGTCACTAAAGGAACATTTTTTTTTTTTAGCTAAATAGCTTCCTTAACCGTACTGTAGTACTGGTTTCATGTCCTTATTGTTCGTTTTTGCTTTGAAGTTGCTGTAAACCTGCTCTGTTCTCCACACTTCCTGCTTGTCTGTTTCCTTATAACCACAGTGCTGGGAGCTTTCTCACGATGGTTTAAGCTGTCATTACTGTGTGTCTAAAACTTCCCAGAACCAATCAGATTCATTTTAAAAACAAAACACTGCATTGGATTTGTTTGTTTTTGTTCTGTGTGTCTATTTCTACTTTGCAGAAACATGAAGCCAGTTCAATAGTGAAACTAACCTGCAGGCACATTATATGATTGATTTGTATCTGTTTTTAATCATTTTGAAAAGGAATCAGTTAACTTTTATGTCTCTATACCCTGTAAACGGTCATTTCAGCAAAAAAAATGTTTTTCCTTTAGTGACCCTTTAACTAAAGTGACTAACTCCTCTGTGTTTTGAATTCTTATCTCCTTCCCTTTAATGTTTTTGTCTGCAGATACAGCTGACGGAATTTGAGAGCACGTTGCAGAAGAAAGATGCCGGGCTCCTTGTGGTGAGGCCAAAGTAGTGTTGAATATTTCTACCATAAATAGGTATATACAGTTTTAAGGTGCAATTCACAGAATCATGTTTGTAGTTGAGGGCTTGTGTCAACAGGCTTTTGTTCGCTTTAGAACTTCTCTCCCAATGTACGGTACGTCTCTATGGGAATGCAAAAATAAAAGTGAAGAGGTCAAATGCACTAATGAATTTTAATTAAACTCAGAACAGTCTCAAAGTGATGTCAAAAGCATGCTGCGTTTGCCAATTTAAATGTGTCAGCACAGGCCCTAAATCGGACTCTACTGTGTTCATAAACAGCCTGATATTTGAAGATGATACAGAGACTGATGTGAGTGGCTCAGTGTTCTGTGGCATATGTCAAAGCTATATATAGTGTATCTGGAAAATATTCACAGAGCTTCACTTTTTCCACATTATGTTACTGCCTTATTCCAAAATGGATTAAATTCATTATTTTCCTTAAAATTCTTCAAACAATACCCCATGATGACAATGTGAAAGAAGTTTTTAGAATATTTACAAATTTATAAAAAATAAAAAAATCCCACGTTCATAAGTATTCGCGGCCTTTGCTCAATACTTTGTTGAAGCACCTTTTGGCACCATTTACAGCCTCAAGTTTTTTTTTTTTGAGTATGATGCTACAAGCTTGGCACATCTATTTTTGGGCAGTTTCTCCCATTCTTCTTTGCAGGACCTCTCTAGCTCTATCTGTTTTGATGGGGCGTGTCGATTCACAGACATTTTTAGATCTCTCCAGAGTTGTTCAATCGGGTTCAAGTCTGGTCTCTGGCTGGGCCACTCAAGGGCGTTCAGAGTTCTCCCATAGCCACTTATTTTTTATCTTGGCTGTGCTTAGGGTTGTTGTCCTGTTGGAACATGAACCTTCCCCCCAATCTGAGGTCCAGGGCGCTCTGGAGCAGGCAATTATCAAGGATGTCTCTACATTGCTGCATTCGTCTTTCCCTCAATCCTGACTAGTCTATCGGTTACTGCTGCTGAAAAAACTTCCCATAACATTATGCTGCCACCACCATGCTTCACTGTAGGGATGGTATTGGCCAGGTGTTGAGCGGTGCCTGGTTTACTCCAGACATGACACTTGCCTTTCAGGCCAAAGAGTTCAATCTTTGTTTCATCAGACCAGAGAATTTTGTTTCTTGATCGTACATCACGGGACACAGAGCGCATAGTCATTACATATGGGTTATATGGAGTACCTTCAGGTGTGGACACTGGTGTAATCAACTTCACAGGAAGTTCCTCCCTATATAACCCCCTCCCACTGAGAGTGCTTTAGTTTTTTCCGCCAGTGTCTTAGGTGTTGGTCACGTCTAGCTGTCCCTCGGAGGTCTCGGGACCCAGGATAGCTAGCCGGATCCGTCCGAAGTGCTTCAGAGCCAAGATGTACGGTACCCGGGCCCTGCTGGAGTGGGGTTTTGCCTATAATGCCTCTCCTTGGAGGGCTGGATTCTGGGCTCCAGTGCCTTAGTCTCTTCCAAGAACTAAAAGCTACTGATGCCAGGATGCTATATAGGTCCAGGGGTGTGGGTTCCTTAACACAGGACCCCGGTCCCTGAAGGTCCAAGACAATACCCACGGAGATGGGGGAAGGCTGGGCCTCTTGCATTTTGCAATACCCTGCGGCGTGGAGCAGGTAAGAGGGAACCTGCGGGACTTGGTTCGACAGTAGGTATCCCCCTGGGGGTTCTGGGTTGGCTAACAGTATGCTGGTGCATCAGCCACTATCTCCACTATGTCGGTTAAGGCAGGATGGGATTCTAATGTTTACCCAGATAACATGTAGATATATGTATACTTGTGTAAGTTATATATTTGCTACTCACCCCAGGTCTGCCTGTTAACACTGATACTGCAACCCCACATGTTTTAAAGAGGAAATTGCTGATAAAAAACTCCTGTTTCTTAGGAAGCCCATGGGGACAGCTTCCTCGCTGTGTGTGCACTACAATAAGATTAGTGCTTATCTGGTGTCTGTTGGTGCTGCATAACGCTGGTCCATGTTGTTCCTCTGCTCTGCTTCCTCCATGTGGGTTCGGCGTGGTGCGCGCGTGTGTACTCACAGGCTTCCTCGGTATTGCCACCTCCCAGGCGGGTAAAAAAAAAAAAAAAAATTTTTTTGAAAAAAAAAAAAAAAAAAGAAAGAGAGAAATTAGTTCTTTTTCATTTTTCTCATACCTGCCCTCACATTGGTTATTCCTAGCTGCAACAGTCAGGTGTTGGCTATAGGGGTGACCCAAGGTTGTACAATGGCTCCAAAGGGATCTGGACCAGCCAAGGCTGCTAAAGGTGCCAAAAAGCAAAAGGGGTCTCCATCGGGGTCAGAGGATTTGGGCCAGGCTTCTACGGCCCCACCCTCGCCAGTCAGGACACCGAGTGGCATAGTACAAGAGCCATTGGGGGTGCTGGGGGCAGAGGCGGCCCCCGATCCACCCATTCCCGTTTACGTGACGGAAGAAATGCTAGCAGCCACCATGAGTGGGCTAGAGAAAAGGTTAACTGCGTTACTTTCCCGTCCTTGCCCAAGTAGCAAGCGGGCTAGATCCCCCTCACCCAGTGTGGGGTTTTCAGATGCGGAGGTCTCCTCTTCAGAGGAACGGGACCCACAAGGGGATCACGCAGACCCAAGTCCCGACGGTTCAGACAGGGAAAATTCCACTATAGATGAATACTTTTCGGCCTCTCAAGCGGAGGGCCTGTGGATCCAGTCTTTGACAGATATGGTTCGCACTGCCTTTAAACTTCCAGTGCCAGAACTAGTAGCCCCGGAGGTATCCTCATTGGGTTCTTTAAAGGCCCCATTAACTGGTGCATCTTTTCCAATGCACCCCCTTCTGCGGAACGTGATTTACCAAGATTGGGCTCGACCTGATAGAATCTTTGTCCCTCCTAAAAGATTCTCTATTCTCTACCCTATGGAAGAGGAGTATATAAAGAAATGGGCTCTTCCTACAGTGGACGCAGCCATTTCCTGCGTGAATAAATCCCTGACTTGTCCGGTTGAAAATGTCCATATGTTCAAGGATCCGGTCGACAAGAAATTCGAGACCCTACTGAAAGCAACTTTCACCTCAGTAGGTGCCATGGTTCAGCCAGCAGTAGCAGCCATTGGTGTTTGTCAGGCCTTGAAGGATCAGGCAAAGCATATATTGAAGGACATGCCGGCTCAGCATACTCATGAATTAGCAGAATTCCCTAGGGCTCTCTGCTTTGCAGTAGATGCTATTAAGGACTCCATCCAACAGGCATCCCGTTCATCTCTACTGGTGGTTCACATGCGTCGTCTTTTGTGGCTAAAGAACTGGTCAGCAGAGGCACCCTGCAAAAAGCTTCTAGCAGGGTTTCCCTTTCATGGGGGAAGACTATTCGGGGAAGACCTAGATAAATATATCCACACCATATCAAGTGGAAAAAGTACTTCCTTACCGGTCAAGAAAGACCGCGTGGGCCCACGTTTAAACGACAGGCCATTGTAGGCTCGGCCCCTTCGACTTCTCGTCAGTATCGACGGCCTCCCGGGCGGTCAACAGCTAATAACCGCCCACAGGGACAAGCTGCGGCAAACAGGAGGCCCTGGTCTCGCAAGCCGGCTAAATCAGTAATCAAATCAGATTCATGAAGGGGCGCCCCCACTCTCTTGGGTGGGGGGAAGACTTCAGTTTTTCTCCGAAGTCTGGAAGGCCAGAATTCCCGACTCTTGGGTTCGGTCCGTAGTAGCCTCAGGCTACAAACTAGAGTTTCGAGAAATCCCCCCTCCTCATTTTCAGGGGTCAAGTCTTCCAAGCGACCCATTAAAGAGGGCCTCTCTCGTAAAGGCGTTGGATCGCCTCTTGCTCCAAGGAGTAATTGTAGAAGTACCAAACCAAGAAAGGGGTCTGGGATTCTACTCCAACCTTTTTGTTATACCAAAACCCAATGGCGACGTCAGGCCTATATTAGACCTCAAACGCCTAAATCGCTTTCTAAGGATTCAGACCTTCCGTATGGACTCCATACGTTCAGTGACAACCAGCCTGCATCAGGGCGACTTCCTAGCATCTATAGACATAAAGGATGCATATCTGCATGTGCCGATTTACCCAGCACATCACAAATTTCTTCGTTTTACGATAAACCAAAGTCATTACCAGTTCGTAGCCCTCCCTTTCGGGTTGGCAACCGCTCCACGGGTATTCACAAAGGTGTTAGCCCCGGTACTAGCCGTCCTAAGGACAGAAGGCATCTTGGTCCTAGCATACCTGGACGATCTCCTGGTTATCGACAGTTCAGCCTCCAACCTCAATCATGCAGTAGTCTGCACAGTGCGGCATCTAGAAGAGTTCGGGTGGATTGTGAACCAAGAAAAATCAAGGTTACAACCCACAAGACAGTTGGAATATCTAGGCTTTCGGTTAGATACAGAATGCCAGAGGGTATTTTTACCTCAAAAGAAGATCAGGTCGTTAATTCAAACGATTCAAATAGTCTTAGGCAAAAAGAAGCCGACTATTCGCCTATGCATGCGACTGCTGGGAAAGATGGTGGCCGCCTTCGAAGCAGCGCCCTATGCCCAGATCCATACCAGAATTCTGCAAGCAGCTATTCTCTCTGCTTGGAACAAGTCCATACAGACATTAGACCGTCCCATTAGTTCTGGTCCCTCAAAAATTATCAAAAGGGAAAACCTTTTGCCCCATCTCGTGGAAAATAGTAACCACAGATGCCAGCCTAACAGGTTGGGGGGCAATCTTAGGAAAACGGACCCAGCAGGGACAGTGGTCAGAGGCAGAAAGTCTGCTTCCCATCAATGTCCTAGAGATCAGAGCTGCTCGATTGGCCCTGGTCGCCTGGACTCTTCCCCTGCAGGGTCTGCCAGTAAGGATACAGTCCGACAATGCCACGGCGGTGGCATACATAAACCACCAGGGGGGCACAAGGAGCCTAGCGGCTCAAAGGGAAGTAAACCTGATTTTTTCATGGGCCGAAGCCCATGTACCCTGCATCTCAGCAGTGTTCATCCCAGGGATAGACAATTCTCAAGCAGATTTTTTGAGTCGTCAACAGTTACTCCCGGGAGAGTGGTCTCTTCACCCCCAGGTATTCCAAGAGATTTGCCAAAGATTCGGAGTTCCCGATGTGGACATCATGGCAACAAGATTCAACAAGAAATTGGACAAATTCGTATCCCGAGCCAGGGACCCCTCGGCCTACGGGACCGATGCGTTGGTTTGCCCCTGGCACCAGTTTTCTCTCCTGTATGCGTTCCCTCCACTACAGATGATTCCCCGCCTTCTACGAAGGATCAGGGTGGAGCGCAGGCCGGTGATTCTGGTGGCCCCAGCCTGGCCCAGAAGGGCTTGGTACGCACTCATCGTGAGGATGTCAGTAAGGGCACCGTGGCCACTCCCCCTGCGCCCAGATCTGCTGTCTCAGGGCCCGATCTACCACCCTGCTTCACAGCAGCTAAATTTGATGGCTTGTCGGCTGAATCCCTAATTCTTAAGGGCAGAGGCCTCTCAGCCCAGGTCATATCTACGCTAATTCAAGCTAGGAAACCAGTTTCTAGAAATATCTATTACAGAGTCTGGAAGAACTATGTGGAGTGGTGCGAGTCTCAAGGAGGGCATCCTCGCAAGTTTTTTATTGATAGGGTCTTGCGATTCCTACAGGTTGGCGTTGACAAGGGGTTAGCTCTTAGTACTCTAAAGGGGCAGGTGTCTGCCTTAGCGATATGGTTTCAAAGGCCTTTGGCCACACATTCGCTTGTGAAAACTTTTTTGCAGGGGGTCTTGCATGTAAATCCCCCTATTAGAGCTCCCCTCTGCCCCTGGAATTTAAATCTGGTCTTGTCAGCTTTACAGAGGCAGCCGTTTGAACCTCTGACAGAAATCCCTCTTGTGCTGCTAACCCGAAAATTGGTTTTCTTGGTGGCTATGGCTTCGGCCAGAAGGGTCTCCGAGCTGGCAGCCTTGTCTTGCAGGGAACCGTACCTGATTCTGCATAAGGACAGAGTGGTTCTGCGGCCACAGCCTTCTTTCCTTCCTAAGGTCATATCCAGTTTTCACTTGAATCAGGACCTAGTCCTACCATCCTTCTTTCCTACTCCCCAGTCCAGAGAGGAAAGATTGCTTCATACTTTGGACGTGGTCCGAGCCATGAGGGTCTATCTCAAGGCTACAGAAAAGATTAGGAAAACAGATGTGCTTTTCATTCTTCCGGAGGGCCCCAAGAAGGGTCAGCCGGCTGCCAAGTCTTCCTTGGCTAGGTGGATTAAGCAGCTGATTTTTCAGGCCTATGGTCTGAAGCGCGTTCCACCGCCCTTATCAGTTAAGGCCCATTCTACGAGGGCCATGAGTGCCTCCTGGGCGGCACACCATCAGATCTCTATGGCACAGGTTTGCAAGGCGGCAACCTGGTCTTCCGTACATACGTTTACTAAATTCTATAAGTTGGACGTCACAAAGGCTGCGGACGCAGCATTTGGGCAGGCGGTCCTATGGGCAGCAGTATAGAATCCTCTGGCCCGGTTCACGCCCCCTTTTTTTCTGTTGGTGGAGCTATTTACCTCCTGATATAGTTTTCTGTTTGGCTATTTTTGGCCTTACGGTCTCCCTCCCTTCATGGAGCATTGCTTTGGGACATCCCATATGTAATGACTATGCGCTCTGTGTCCCGTGATGTACGATCAAGAAAAAGGGATTTTTAATAACAGCTTACCTGTAAAATCCTTTTCTTGGAGTACATCACGGGACACAGAGCTCCCACCCCTCTTTGTGGGAACATTGTGTAACCTCAGAGAAATTGCTTGCTACAAAACTAAAGCACTCTCAGTGGGAGGGGGTTATATAGGGAGGAACTTCCTGTGAAGTTGATTACACCAGTGTCCACACCTGAAGGTACTCCATATAACCCATATGTAATGACTATGCGCTCTGTGTCCCGTGATGTACTCCAAGAAAAGGATTTTACAGGTAAGCTGTTATTAAAAATCCCTTTTTCTCATGGTCTGAAGAGTCCGTCAGGTGTCTTTTGGTAAACTCCTGTGCCTTTTTACTGAGGGGGTGGCTTCCATCTGGCCACTACACCATACGGGCTGATTGGTTCAGAACTGCAGATATGGTTGTTCTCCTAGAAGGTTCTCTTCTCTCCACAGAGAAACACTGGAGCTCTGTCAGTGTGACCATTGGGTTCTTGGTCACCTCCCCAACTAAAGCCCTTCTCCCATGATCACTCAGTTTGGCTGGGCGGGCCACTCTAGGAGAAGTCCTGGCGGTTCCAAACTTCTTCCATTTATGAATGATGGAGGCCATTATGCTCATTGGGACCTTCAATGCTGCAGAAATGTTTCTGTACCCTTCCCTAGATCTGTGCCTTGATACAATCCTGTCTCGGAGGTCTACAGACAATTGCTTGGACTTCATGGCTTAATTTGTGCTCTGACATGCACTGTTAACTGTAGGACCTTTTATATAGACAGGTGTGTGCCTTTCCAAATCATGTCCAATCAACTGAATTTACCACAGGTACATTTTTATAACTGTTATACTTTTAATTAATTTGAAAAGATTTCAAACAAACCTCTTTCACGTTGTCATTATGAGGTATTATTTGTATAATTGTTTGGAATGAATTTAATCCATTTTGGGAATACGTTTGTAACATAACAGAATGTGGATAAAGTGAAGCGCTGCAAATACTTTTCAGATGCAATCTAAGCCCTCGTTCACACTGAGGGTGGGTTTGAAATCATGTGAGTTCAGCTGATTTAATAGACGTCTGTCAAATCAGACAGATGTCTATTAAAATCGCCCCAAAGTCACCAAAGTAGTGCAGGAACTTCTTTTGGGAATTGGTGTGGCGTTGCAAAGTCTGCAACAGTCTCTGATTTGGCATGCGATTTGACATGTCAAGTCGCCCCAATGTAAATAGGGGTGTGTTATTGTGCTGGGGATGTTGGAGTGCAACTTTTTGTTAAACATAAATAATTTTATTATCAGTAAACTATGCAAAACATAACCTAAACGATTAAACATTTAACCCATACAAGCAACCTTTTTCCAAAATTTTTTTTTTTTTTTGAGTGGAACCTGACATTGTGCATTCCACGTGAAATAACAGATTACTAAGCTAACAAGAAAGTGTATCAAAATCCCAGTGAGTTTGAAAGGCCCCGTATGACCACTCTGTGCAACACAAGTAGGAAAGGAAGGAGATACCCAGAGCCCCAGATAACAACCCATATAGACTTCCATATTGAAGGGACACTGAAGTAAGAAATTATCCATTGCCTCCTCCACCCCACCACACTCCTCTCTTGCACAGCCATGATTCTCCAAAGAGCGATGCTTCGGGTTGCCCTTCACATAGCCTGCCATGGAACGAGTGCCAGACCTAATTCCAAAACTTTAAAGGAATTTTCTCTAGATTCATCAAATGCAGACCCTCCCTCATAACAGGGCCCCGGGCAATCCCTCAAGGCCAGTGGTTCGCTAATGGAAATTAAGAGTGTAAGCATCTCTGGTGCAGAGACTGATGTAAGGGCTCAGTGGTCTCTCTACAGCACTGTCAAATTTGTCAGAATTATATTAATCTAGAAGGCATTTTTCACATTGGTAGCTGGGGGGGCAGTAAAACCAGGTGTTTAGGTCTTGGTTTTACTGCCCCCCTGTCTGCCCACCTAAAGTGTAAAATCTAGTATTGTTTTTTTTTTAACATGTTGCATGTGCAATGCTTTGTATCTTGGCAAACTTAACAGGGCATGTTGAGTTGACAGACTGCACTGCATGTCAAATTCGGGCATTCAAGTCAATGATTCTGTACTGCAACGGCAAGACAAATGCTTGCCCCGCGGTTGCAGCACGTTTGCTCCATTATAAACTGCTATTCAGCCTAAAAAAAAAAAAGGCATTTTTTAGGAGGCAGCAGGATTGCCTCTCTTGAACACCTGACAGCAGCTGTTTATCCGTACTCTGAAAAGCGTTACACTGCAGATCATTTTTCAGAGCACTGACTAGTGTGAGCCTACACTAATAGTGTATTAAAGTGGGTTGGTGGAATATGTCAGAGCTATACAAATTTGGAACGTAAATTTTAAATCAAGATTTATTTTGTGTTGCAGAAAGATCTGTACATGGAAGAGTTGAAGTCCACACTGATGGAATACAGTTCTGTTATCGAGGTAACGTCAGAAAGTCGGTTTCTATTTTATTTATTTTTTGGTTATTTTTCTCTATTATCAGGCCAAACACCACTAGATTCTCAATCTGTTGAGCCAGTTTGTAAACCTCATAAATTTATTACCATTTCTGGGGTTTGGAAAATGTCTGGAATGTGTTGTATGGTCTCGTATGATCCATCTTCTCCTATTAACCTTTCAGAATCTAAGAATAGAGAAGAACAAGCTGGAGCACGATCTGCAGCAGATGGAGCAAGAGCTTTTGTCGTACGTATCTCTGATGTCATTCAGCGGCATCACAGCCAGCTGACAGAGAAACGCTATTTTATTAATATAAAGAAAAATGCTGCGTTCCTCTGTCAATGTGTACCTGACTGCCAATCTGCAGCAGTTGGAAGATGAAGAAAATATATATACAGTGCAGAAAATAAGTATTTGAACACCCTGCTATTTTGCAAGTTCTTCCACTTGGAAATCATGGAGGGGTCTGAAATTGTCATCGTAGGTGCATGTCCACTGTGAGAGACACAATCAAAAAAAAAAATTCCAGAAATCACAATGTATGATTTTTTTAAACTATTTATTTGTATGATACAGCTGCAAAGAAGTATTTGAACACCTGAGAAAATCAATGTTAATATTTGGTACAGTAGCCTTTGTTTGCAATTATAGAGGTCAAACATTTCTTGTAGTTTTTCACCAGGTTTGCACACACTGGAGGAGGGATTTTGGCCCACTCCTCCACACAGATCTTCTCTAGATCAGTCAGGTTTCTGGGCTGTCGCTGAGATACACGGAGTTTGAGCTCCCTCCAAAGATTCTCTATTGGGTTTAGGTCTGGAGACTGGCTAGGCCACACCAGAACTTTGATATGCTTCTTACAGAGCCACTCCTTGGTTATCCTGGCTGTGTGCTTCGGGTCATTGTCATGTTGGAAGACCCAGCCTCGACCCATCTTCAAAGCTCTAACTGAGGGAAAGAGGTTGTTGCCCAAAATCTCGCAATACATGGCCCTGGTCATCCTCTCCTTATTACAGTGCAGTCGCCCTGTCCCATGTGCAGAAAAACACCCCCAAAGCATGATGCTACCACCCCCATGCTTCACAGTAGGGATGGTGTTCTTGGGATGGTACTCATCATACTTCTTCCTCCAAACACGGTTAGTGGAATTATGACCAAAAAGTTATATTTTGGTCTCATCTGACCACATGACTTTCTCCCATGACTCCTCTGGATCATCCAAATGGTCATTGGCAAACTTAAGACGGGCCTTGACATGTGCTGGTTTAAGCAGGGGAACCTTCTGTGCCATGCATGATTTCAAACCATGACGTCTTAGTGTATTACCAACAGTAACCTTGGAAACGGTGGTCCCAGCTCTTTTCAGGTCATTGACCAGCTCCTCCCGTGTAGTCCTGGGCTGATTTCTCACCTTTCTTAGGATCATTGAGACCCCACGAGGTGAGATTTTGCATGGAGCCCCAGTCCGAGGGAGATTGACAGTCATGTTTAGCTTTTTCCATTTTCTAATGATTGCTCCAACAGTGGACCTTTTTTCACCAAGCTGCTTGGCAATTTCCCCGTAGCCCTTTCCAGCCTTGTGGAGGTGTACAAATTTGTCTCTAGTGTCTTTGGACAGCTCTTTGGTCTTGGTCATGTTAGTAGTTGGATTCTTACTGATTGTATGGGGTGGACAGGTGTCTTTATGCAGCTAATGACCTCAAACAGGTGCATCTAATTTAGGATAAGAAATGGAGTGGAGGTGGACATTTTAAAGGCAGACTAACAGGTCTTTGAGGGTCAGAATTCTAGCTGATAGACAGGTGTTCAAATACTTCTTTGCAGCTGTATATCATACAAATAAATAGTTAAAAAATCATAAATTGTGATTTCTGGAATTTTTTTTTTTTTGATTATGTCTCTCACAGTGGACATGCACCTACGATGACAATTTCAGACCCCTCCATGATTTCCAAGTGGGAGAACTTGCAAAATAGCAGGGTGTTCAAATACTTATTTTCTGCACTGTATATATATATATATATATATTTTTTTTTTTATTATTATTTATTTTTTTGTCCAAGTATAGCTTTTTCTTATTGAAAAACTGTCCTGCTGAACCTTATTCACTTTATGTATTTAAAGGTTTAAATCATGTCTCCGCTTTCTATTCCTTCCTCCAGACTGTTCATATTAGGTTCTTGAAGCCTCTCAATATATTTTATCCCTTAGACCTCTTAGTCTGTGTACTCGTTCTATTTTAATATTGTCTTTGTGTAAGTGAGGTCTCCAGAAATGGACACAGTATTTTAAATGAGGTCCAACTAAAGATCCATTTAGGGAATCGGGACGTTCTTCCTCCTGCTGGTGACCCATCTTGTGATGCATCCTAGAATTCTCTTTGCTTTCCCCACTGCCTGGACAAACCGTTTGCTCATTTTGCAACCATCTGCAATAAGTACCCCCAAATCTTTTTTTCCTCTGTAGTGCTGGCTATCACTTTAAATCCCCCAAATGTTGTACTCTGTCAAGGGATTTTTATTTTACTTTTAGAAACCTTGAACTGCAGTTTTCACTGTGTTGACCAATTTCCAGCAATGCCAAATCATGTTCCATGTTGACACCTACAGGGTTATCAACCCTACTACTCACCTTTTGTATCATCAGCAAAAATGCCTTTCCCAACAAACCTTTAGTTATCACTTGCATGTAGATTAAAAAGAACAGGATCTAGTACAGTGAACACCCTATTTACAACCACTCTCTGGTATCTGTCCTTTAGGCAACTGCATATCCACTGAACCACTAGGGCTGCTAAGAGGGTAGCACCAGTCGTCCTGTACAGGGCCCAGGCCAGCAGGGGAATTGGATATGAGCAGGAGAGGGAGTGATTGGTAAACTGGGCAGGGGGTTGCAATTAAAGGAACTGATCCCCGAAGTATCTCTCCCTGCAGCAGCTAAAAGCTGGCTTCTCTTTCTCTCCCTCCCATTCATTTTCAGCTGCTGCAGGGAGACACACAGGGGATCGGTTCCTGTAATTGCCTCCTCCCCCTGCCTCGCTGATCACCTTCCCTGGATTTGTTTCCCCGTGCTGCCCACTAATAATATAAATATCATTAAAAAAAAAAATTTGGGCGAAGGGGTCCATAATTTCTAACAGCAGGCCTGTGAACCACCCAAGGGTTAAGTCCTAGCTTGTACAACTTTTTTGTATTGGATCATTATGTGGAACTGTATCAAATGTACAAGGTTAGGTTTGCCACACTAACAGTGAATATAATGTAATCTGATAACTTTTATAAAACAAATCTAATGTGTCAAAAAGTGAGTTTCATGTGATTAGAACACATGAAGATTCCAATTTAATTTACGTCCAGCAAGTGCGTCCAATATATGGATATAGATGACAAGCCGAATGGTGAATCCCCCTAAGTGCGCCTCCTCCATCATGTAAAAAGTGGCTTCTTACCAGAAATTATGAACTCTTAGTTGGAGTCGAAAGCTCTGTATAAATGAAATATCATTTGGGATAGAAAGCATTCACTAGTTTTCTCCTCTGTAGTTAGAGTAGTATCACAAGTAATGGTGTGGATTGCTCCATCATAGCATGTAGAGAAAATAAATCCTAAATATCCACATGTTGTAAAACTATATGGTAATTTTATTAAAAGTACTAATTACTCATGATGTTAATCATAAAAGCAAGCATGTATATACAAAATACCAGTCCTGGGATCCAATCAAACTACCTTGTGGTTTTGGCGTGTGTGGCGTTGTCACGAGCGTGGGTTCCGCCCTATGCGTTTTGTCACAATTGACTTCATCAGGGTTATGTATCAAATCCACTCCTAAACCAAGCTATGCTATGTCTACCGCGCCATCCTGGTCCAAAACGTTTGTGATATAGTCAAAAATTTCAGGCAGTAACCCGATTTCTAATACAAACCACCTGCTGACTGCCTAACTGGGAAAATGCATTGTAACTTTGACTTTAAATACAGGGGTTATGGCTGCAGCTAGATGGGAAGATTGAAAACAGATCCAGCGCTAGCAGAGGCTGAGAAAATAGAGACAAGCGAAGGAAAGATGGCCTCTGCTTATCTCTATGCCCTAGGAGGACAGAACGTACCTTACGGTTCCAGCCATATATAAACAAGGTTTTTTTGTTTTTTGCTCTTCTGTTTTCAATCGTTTTATTATTTTTGAGAAAAATGAAAAAGTAAGCGATCACTTTCTAGAGCAGCAAACAATCCTTGCGTGCTCTGTACATAAAACAAAAATGATACAGGTGGAGGGAGAGGAATAAATGTACCAAAAGGGGAGACCAGAGAAGATCTTGGTAGTTGGGTTTAGTCCTTCATAAGGCCCCAGATGCATACTCAAACTCCATATAGCACAAACTTTGTTAGCATTAGGAGATGGCCGTCTAGACAGCTGCTCTTAAAATCTGAATACAAAGTAACAAGTCATAAGGATCTGGAGGTCAACGCCTCACCATTGTGTAATCACTGTAAGGAGGCCTATAGTATTTCCTGTTTATCGTACAACAAAACTATCCCAAAACTCAACCCCCCCAACTGTAAACATGAGCAAGGGTTATGGACAGACTATCCTATAAGGTATGGTGGGAAAGGGATCTATCAAAAGAAGTGGTAAACGAGCAATTTTATATAATACAGAAACGCACACCCCCAACATCCCCCGCAGTGACATGAACATATCTATTTTCAAACGGAGTCCGAACTGCCAAGTCAAGGCTGTCCTTCTGCAGAGGTTTAAGAAAATTGTTAATTTGTTTCCAGTGGAAGCTTTCAGTTGGGGGCCAAACTACCTATGAAATACGAGGAGGAGCGTATTCCCCTTTTGGTCAAGATAGTCACCTATGCGGTGATCTGCCACCAACCATGCCTATCTGGTTGTATACAAGATTATTGTATGTAAAAAATATAGTAGCCTGGGCAACCCTGTCATTTTTAGAGGCAATTCCATATCCACAGGCAGGCAAGACCATGCTTGATCCCTTCAGGCTTTATTTACATGCTGTAACCTCACAGCAGTGAGATAAGGGGCCATCTATTCACTATTGTGGAAGACACCGAAGAGCCATCCCCCTGTACCCATCACTCTATGTCTGATTGCACACCTTGGACTTTTTTTTATTATCACAACTTGAGATTTATCACGTTCACCCATACACTTTTTCATCCCACTCTGTGCCAATTTGTGATATTTTTTATTTTTATCTGTATTAATATGCATATGTACGATTTACATGTTTAATACGAAGATTCTCTGATACTGTGCAACAGTCTTTTCCAGTGTTATAAGTACACTTAGGCACTGCATTGATTTGCACATTCTCATTTGATTGCCACTTGCACAATATTTTGCACATTGCACTTTATCATTGTTTTTACCATTTATTTATACATTTTTTTTTTTTTTTTCAAATATAAATTTTATTGAAAGAACACATGTGGAGAAGTTCCAAACATATAACAGATAAATACACGTCATCAAAAAGTAAGATAAAGTAAAATAAACAAGTACAGAAGGATTAAATGACATATCAACCCTCCTCAGAACATGACATTTTATAGAGGCATACACGGAAAGAGATCAAACGACCCTCCTATTACAATTTAAATCCGATGGGGATAACGTCAACGAGTGGGAACCTCCCCGTGTTCAATTTCTCAATTAAGGAGGAATTAAAGTAATAGCAGGTGTAGTAGGAGGAAAGCGTAAGAAAGAAGGGGGGGGGGGGGAAGGTGGGCAAGAGGGGAGGAAGGGGGAAATGCAGGCAAGGCGAGGACGGTGAGTGGCCACGGCACCCCTAGTCAGGGGGGCGTTAGGACACCAGTAAGGAGACTCCCTCATCTGAGAAAATAAAAATATTCCAGATGCTCCAGACCTCTGTAAAGGTCTCCTGTTTGTGCTGTGCAGTGAGGATCAGGTCCTCCATCTTGCGTGTTTCCTCTACCTTCCGCAGCCAGCAACCAACACTCGGTGGGCACTGTTGCTTCCAGTAGAGGGAAATGCACGCCTTGGCTGCATTCAAGAGGTGGCACACCAACGATTTTTTGTAGGATTTAATTGGCAACATCGAAAGGTGCAGGAGGAAAAAGGAAGCGTCATCTGGGATCTCGTACTCCGTGAACTTTTGTGTGATACGACGGACCTCCGACCAGAAGTTCGTCAGTTTGGGGCAGGACCAGAAAATATGTATTAAAGAGCCCGCGTCCACCCCGCACCGCCAACAGCGGTCCGTGGTAGACGGGAAGCACACGTGTAATCTGGTGGGTGTGAGGTACCATCTAGCGAACAGTTTAAAGTTAGTTTCTTGAATTCTAGTGCAAGAGGAAGATTTTATTGCTAGGGAAACTATACGTTGTTTCTGTGCCTCCGAAAAAGTCCGGTTCAGGTCCGTCTCCCATCTCGTTAAGCATCTCAAGTCAGGTTGCATAGGGTGGGAATTTAAAAGAGAGTACATTTGTGAAAAAGTCTTCGTCGCGGGCCCGGAATCCGAGCAGCAGTCCTCAAAGGTCGTCAGGGGTCGTGAGAACTTCTGCGGGTCAGGGATAGAGTGGAGGAAGTGGTGCAAACGCACCGCATTCCAGAAGGGGAGGTTGAAGACTCCCACGAGGTCTGTCAATTCAGCTATTGACGGCCAACGACCCATCGTCACAAACTGAGATGCCTGTTCTCGTCCCGTCGCTCTCAGACCCGGGTAGTCCGTCGGGCTAAGGCCTGGTGTAAAGTCCGGGTGTCCAAGGACCGGGAAAAGCGGGGAAGTCCTGGACGATAGAAGTGTCTTCAAGGTCACTTGGAAGCTACACCTTAACGTGGTCCCTATCAATGGATGGGATTTCAAACGCGGGGGGAGAGCGTCAAAGCACCACAGTGCGCTTTTCAGAGGGATCGTGGTCTGAGTTTGTTCAATTTGAATCCACAATTTGTGTGTATCGTTGCGTCTCCAGTCTATTATTCTACTCAAATGGTATTTATACATTTTTTGTAGCACCATACGATTATTTTAATATCGACAGCTCAGCACTATCTGTTACATAAACATCCCAGACCTATTTGTTCCGCCATCCCAAGAGGAGTGTACTAGTTATGAGGTCACATGCTCTACGGACCTGGTCGGTGACATGTCTGTGCATCAAAGATCCCACCTGGTCTAACTGTCTAAGAATATCAACAACCTTTTAGCCAGAATTTTGGTGAATCATTTCAGATCTGTATTAATCGAGGATATGGGGCGAAAGTTTGCTACATCGCTGTGGAAGTTTAGGAATAAGAGTGATGAATGTTCTTGAAGTCTAGAGCTTTTGCTTTTAAGGATAGAGAGATTTGGGATCTTTTAGATCCCCATATCACTACACAGAGGACCTGTCATGCTATATTGTTATTGTAAGGGATGTTTACCTATCTTGCAATAGCAATAAAGGGGATCACTTTTTTTTTTCTTTTTTTTTAAGGGACAATGGGAAAAGTGTGGTATATGTGTTTATATATACTATATAATATGTATACACAGTAAAACCTTGGTTTTGAGAGTGTTTTGCAAGACGAGCAAAATGTTTTAATACATTTTTCCTTGATATACAATTGATGTCTTGATATGAGTAGCGTCATGTCACAACTGAGTAACGTCTGAGCAATAATTCTAGCACCGGACCTCCCCTGTAATTCTAAATTGGTAAACTGTAGAAGTATCCCCTATGGAGAGTTTTATGTACTTTTTTGGCTCCATTACACGGGCACATGGAATTTTAAAGCCTGACATGTTCCATATATATTTACTCAGCATAACCTCTTTCATATCCTACCAAATTGGGGTATTTATTATGTCTGGATGTGTGTTTGTGTGTTTTTTTTTTTTATTATTATTCAATAAAGTGTATTTTGTTCCAAAAAATTGCGTTTTTAAAAACGGCGTGACATAAAAAATTGTAACCGCTGCCTTTTTATTCTCTAGGGTCTCTGCTAGAGAATATATATATATATATATATATATATATATATATATATACACATTATATAATATAGCAAAAATTACAGATTTTTACTTGTAAACAACAAGTGTAAGAAAAAGACCTTGTCAGCAAGTGGTTATTGCCATCGATGACCACTAAAACATATCTGGTTTGAGACCCTTATGTGTCTTCTCCCCATACCAGTAATGTGTATTTTGCTACCATATTTTAGGAGCCTTCCATAAGGTGCATAAATGCTTGAAAGTCAAAAAGTAGTATTCCTCAAAGATCTCTTGTATATCCTCTTTAGGAATGGCATCAGTTCACCAATTACGTGTAAGTTAAACCGCGTCATAAATGTTGGTTTGAGCTCACTGCACACCGAGCTGGAATATGCACAGCAGTCGTCGGAGGTAGGTGCATGCTACACAGTCAGAGTATAATTGGTCCAACCTTACCCTCTGTCTGCTTTGCTCACCAATCTTCCCTTTGTCACATGCCCAGGTCTCCACAGCCGAGTGGATGGTCTCCTCAGGCCGCACATCTTCTCTTGATGTCACTTTGGACCGTGAGGTTCTCTTGTTGCTCCACGGACCAGGACACGAACAACTAGCCACAGAGTTAAAGGGCATCCTGCAGGCAATGGTAAGGGAAAGACTGGGCTTTGAATTTTAAAAGGTGTTCACAAGGAATTGTAAAACCTTTTTAGAGCGATGTGAAAAGCTGTAAATCGGGTAAATCCCTGGTGAGCATTTGGCACTTTATTGTGCAAGCCTTGGGACCCTTGGCATTGGTCTGTGTTTTGGTGCTTACTCAAGCCAGTAGAGAATGATTTTCTTTATTTTTGCTTCTATTCTTTCACAATATCTTAATTTTTTTTTATAATGCTAAGAGAAACATCTGATGTGGCAAAAGTGTGTTGTTTTTTTTTGTTTGTTTTTTTGGGGTGGTTGTGGGGAGCAATTTGTGCAAGCATTGATTTGTAAAGGGTCATTTTAAAATTCCTTCAGTCGCGTGTACATCAAAAGGATCCATCACCAAAACACATGCAAAATATCTTGATACTTGCAGTGTAGTGAAGAAGAATGCAGTTGGGAGATGAGCAACCTCTCCATAACGAAATGGGACACATTTTGGATGGAGAAGACAACTGGCTCACAAGAGGCATGATGGAGGCCATGATCATGGAACTGTAACAATCAACCCTTGACAGGGGTGAAGGCCTTCGACGCCATGGGGTTGGTTTACTAAAACTAGAGTGTGCAACATCTGGTGCAGCTTTGCATGGAAACCAATCGACTTCTTTTTTTTTTGTCAACGCTTATTGAACAAGCTGAAATTAGAAGCTGGTTACAATGCACAGCTGCACCATATTCTGCATTCCCCAATTTTAGTAAACCAACCCCATTGTGTCTTCAACATATATTTTAACATCTCTACCCCAACATTTTGACAATTCATGACTTCAGCCATGTAAAGCGTTTTTATTTTTATTTTTTTATTTTTTTTATGATAAACGGTGGAGCTTTTTAGATAAAAATATTGTTGCTGTATATTGTGACATATCAGGAATTCATTCATGCAAACTGAAAGAGCCAATCGAATTTGCAGATAAAAACTTTTAGTCAGAAAAACTTTTGAAAGTCTAAAGTGATTCTCTTCTCTCGCATACTGTTCATCTTATTTCCTTTTTGTTTTGTCCATCCACAGCAGGATGACAGGTATGTGATGGCGGATCAGCTTCTCGACTCATTACAGTGCCTGATCACCTCCGATATTGATGTGAAGGATTTATCCGGGAAGATGCTGGAGGTACATTTTAGAGTGATTTGATAATGACAGCACTGATGGTCGTAAAATATCTGCACTTAAAATGGTTGTAAACTCTGTACAACCACTTTCACTACAGGTACGACTATATTAAAGGGTCACTAAAGGAATTTTTTATTTATTTTTTTAAGCTAAATAGCTTCCTTTACCTTACTGCAGTCCTGATTTCATGTCCTCATTGTTTTTGCTTTGAAGTAGCTGTAACACTTCTCTGATCTCCACACTTCCTGCTGGTCTGGCTCCTTATGAAAAAACTTATGCTAGCTTTTCACTGTGGTCTATGATCAAGGAGGTGTGATTACTATGTATCTAAAACTCCTCAGAACCAATCAGATTCATTTTAAAAACAAACATTGCCCTGTATTTGTTTGTTTTTTGTTCTGTGTGTCTCTTTACTTCACAGAAACATGAAACCATTTTTTAAAACAAAACTAAACTGCAGGCACATTATATGATTGATTTTTTTTTATCTGTTTTTAATAATTTTTAAAAGGAATCAGTTAAATATTATGTCTCTATACCCTGTAAACAGTAATTTTAGTAAAACATTTTTTTTCCCTTAGTGATCCTTTAAGGTTTACCTGTAGGTTCTGGAAATATCTCCTAAACTTACATGGTTTAGGAGATATTTACAATGGCTAGATTATGTTTTGGCATCCACCTAATCGGTGTATTTTCATATTTGCATTACTCCCCCCAAAAGCCTGTCCACTGCTTGTGTCAGGGCTCATAGTGTTACTAAACCCAAAAACTTAAAATTAGTGTGTATATGCAGTAAAACATGCTCGTTGTACTAGCTGTGGAACCAAAGGGATTAATCATCCGCATTGTGTAAAAAGGCTGTTTTAAACCCATGGCTTCTCTGATCCTCCCCTTGCTTTTACTGTTCCCAACTCATCTGCTGATAGTACAGAGATTTGGAGGCACTTTGCACATGCTCTGTTTGGTGTGTATTACTAGAGGTGTGTGTGTTTTTTTTTTTTTTTGTTTGTTTTTTTTTTATTGGAGGGTGCATTTGATCAGCACTGGGCCAGACAGAGGGTCGAGGGCTCTACATCTTGATAGGACAGCCAGTGCAGTATTAAAACTCCTTCTACAAGCTTTAACCAGGCACTGATCAACGTCACAAGACTGCTATACACTTTACTGATAATGAAATGTATTAAGCAGTTTATATTTACTAAAATAATTGCATTTCAATGTTCTGTGTACTGTGGGAGACCAGATACAGTGGAACCTTGGTATACGAGTAACGCGGTTAACAAGCAGTTTGATGGACGAGCAACTTTTTAAAAAAACTCTGTTTGCGAGTGTTGTCTTGCAAAACTTGCAGAATTTAAGCTAATGGGGTGTGCAGTACCGCATTTGGCCTGAAGTGCGGGGGGAATTCCCGGGTGTTTTCGAGCCTTTCCGAGGTCAGCTGAGCTGTCCCCTATAGTTTGAGGCTCTCCGGCGCCCACCCACCTCTGGCCACATGTGTTATTGCATGCCATTGAAGTCGATGTGAAATAAATTATTTTCATTTCCATTGACTTCTATGGGGAAACTCGCTTTGATATGCGAGTGCTTTGGATTATGAGAATTTTCCTGGAACAGATTATGCTCATAATCCAAGGTTCCTCTGTATAGTGATTGCAGGGTCCTGGGTTTAGTAAAGGAGTACAGAAGCAGCGTGCTGGGATGTTGGCCCCTCCCACCAGCCATGATCTGCCTATGAGAGATACCACCGCTCAAAAACTGCTGATCCCTTGGCTTTGCTTCCGTTCCATTAAACCAAAAGGGTGCTGGCTATGCACAGGTGCATTGGATAGAAGATTCTGGACTGCCGCACTCATTAAAGGGGTGTTCCAGCCAAAAGTTTTGTTTATTTAAAGTCAGCAGCTACAAAAAGTGTAGCTGCTGGCTTTTAATAAACAATCACTTACCTGCGCCAGCGTTCCAGCGACGCGCCGGGGGGGGCTCCGCTCCTCCCCCCCCCCTTCCCGTCCGGCGTCTTCATTTCTACTGTGGACACCCGGCCGTGACAGGCTTCGGCTTCATGACCGGGCACCCACTGCGCATGCGCGAGCCGCACTGCGCATGCGTGTGTGGCGCGGCTCGCCGCTGATTGGACAGGCGATTGTCTAGGACTTGTCAGTGTCCTAGATGATCGCCTACAGGGAGGGGCTGCAATAAGGCGATTAAGCCTAATCGCCTTACCAGCCCCTCGGTGGAAGGAGGAAGTGGGACAGGAAGTCCCACTCCTCCTGAAGCCCCCATTCCCCCCCCCCCCAAATAAATTACATGCCAAATGTGGCATGTATGGGAGTGAGGAGTGGGATAAGCGGAAGTTCCATTTTTGGGTGGAACTCCGCTTTAAAATTATGTTTTTATTGTACAAATGGAATCCAAAAAACAACCAAAGCGATGCAGTGAAAATGAAGTGAACAAGAGGACAAAGGTGGCTGACATGTTTCACATCATGTGATGCTTACTCATAGCTATGTGGCAGTCCAGGATCTTCTATCTATTGATCTGCCTATGTTGCATAGAGAAGCACAGAGATAACATACGGTATACGGTAACATCACTGGATCTAAAATAAGGTATAGTATGTAATAAAATCAGAAAGGTTTTATGCAATAACTTCATTAGCATGTCGATTAGGGGGGAACCATGGAAGGTAAACTATAAGCAGATTAAACTTCAGCTTTAACAGTTGCAGCCTATGGATGTGCTTGGAGTTGTCTCCGTTGTCATCCTCATCTGCTTCCCTTTCCCAATAGGTCATAACCGCTGATATGAAGCAGAAGAAGGCAAACTGGGAGCAGAGGCTGAAGCAGCTGGACAAGCACATGGAGTCTATCGACCGAGAGTTCGTTAAGATGTCAGGGAACGTGCGACGGATGAAGACTGAGCAGCTTCACCTGAAAAAGGAGCTTTCCTCCAGGTAAGAGAAATCTGTTCATGGATTCACAATGTTTTACTCGGTCCTATTTCTGAACTGCTTTATCACTTGTTGTCCTTTGTTCATGAAATTCTAAATTGTTCTATTTAGAGTGTCTGTACAGGCTGCTAAGATGAGGGGAGACCAGTTTGACTGCTATGTGTGTACAATGCTTGTTATATACATGTTGGCTCTATCAGTCTCATGTTTCGGGCACTGCTAGGTCCTGAGGATGCTCAATGACGAGACACGTGTCTGCAACTAGGCTGTGATCTATTTCAGTTATCTTACAAACCTGGCTTGTTTAGTGGGTCCTGAGGACAGGAGTTGAGAACCCCTGTGCTAGGGGTACATACAGTGAGGGGAAAAAAGTACTTGATCTCCTGCTGATTTTGTATGTTTTCCCACTGACAAAGACCTGATCGATCTATAAATTTAATGGTAGATGTATTTTAACAGTGAGAGACTGAAAAACACACATATATATATCCAGGAGCACATTTCAAAAAAGTTATAAATTGATTTGCATTTTAATGAGGGAAATAAGTATTTGACCCCTTACCAAATCAAGACTTGGCACTTGGTGGCAAATCCCTTGTTGGCAATCAGAAGTCAGACATTTCTTGTAGTTAACCACCAGGTTTGTACTCATCTTGGGAGGGATTTTGTCCCATTCCTCTTTGCAGATTCTCTCCAAGTCATTAAAGTTTTCGAGGCTGATGTTTGGTAACTCGAACCTTTAGCTCCCACCACATGTTTTCTATGGGATTAAGGTCTGGAGACAGACTAGGCCACTCCGGGACCTTAATGTGCTTCTTCTAGAGCAGGGATCTTCAAACTACGGCCCTCCAGCTGTTGCCGAACTACAAGTCCCATGAGGCATTGTAAAACTCTGACATTCGCAGACATGACTAGGCATGATGGGAATTGTAGTTCCTGAACAACTGGAGGGCCGTAGTTTGAGGACCCCTGTTCTAGAGCCACTCCTTTAGTTGCCTTTGCTGTGTGTTTTGGGTCATTTTCAGGATGAGGGAAGGAGGTTCTCAAACAAGATTTGACAGTACATGGCCCCGCCAACTGTCCCTTTTTGATGCAATGAAGTTGTCCTGTCCTCTTGGCAGAACAATGTCCCCAAAGCATAATGTTTCCACCTCCATGTTTTAAGGTGGGAAAATAATTTTTAAAAATTTAAAGGGTAACTCCACATTCGTGTGTGTGTGTGTGTGGGGGGGGGGGGGGGGGTAGCAAGTAAAGAAATATAGCATATACAGTTGCGACACAAGTCACATTGCAATTGCATTTTAAGAATTTCCTTTTCTTTTCAATCTGCTGCTCTGGCTACCTGGAGGTGTTCTGTACACAGAATATGTACAGAACGCCCCCCAGGAACATAATTTCCTGCTTGTGTGATTGGCTCACTGATTTTCCCAGAAGTCTACACTAAGATACAAGTTAGATTCCTGGCATCTCCTGCAAACATTTTTTTTTAATTTTTGGTGAGATTTTTCCAATAAGAAATCGCGTCTAAAGGGATGCAGTCCCAGCAGCTTTCCTCATTGGTGCCCTGCAGATGCACAGCTGACAGATAATTATGAAACCACTCCCATTAGACTCACTTTACCACAGGGATTTCTTCAGAATAACAAAAGGTAGGAATCTGCAAGAAAGTTTGTTAAAATCCTTGTAATGTACAGTGGAACCTTGGATTATGAGCATCATCTGTTTCAGGAGAATGCTTGTCATCCAAAGCACTTGCATATCAAAGCCAGTTTCCCCATAGAAGTCAATGGGAACTAAAATAATTTGTTCCACATTGACTTCTATGGCATGCAATACCGCATGTGGCCGGAGGTGGAGGGCGCCGGAGAGACTCAAATATTTGGAGACCATTCAGTTGTATTCAGAAACACTCGGGAACAGAGTATTTATGAGTTGGAGTATTTCCGATCGGCTCTGGCGCACCTATGGCCAAATGCGGTACTGCACACCGCAGAGGCTTGTATCCTGCTCGTTTTGTGAGACAACACTCACATATTGAGAAATGATCGTTAACCGCGTTACTCGCAATCCGAGGTTCCACTGTAAATAGATCACCCAGAGGGGTTACCCTTCAAGTCTTTTCCCTTTGCGCATTTAACAGGCATTTTTCCACCTGGTCCTAAAAGTGCTTTTGCAGCTGTCAAGCAGAAGACTCTCAAACACATTAAAGTCAGCCGTTTCTGAATCCGTGTATCATATGCTCTCTATACGGTCACAGGTAAATCCTTTCTTTGTGACACCCTATTAGGCAGATGACCTGGGGAGTGCGCCAATGCTCATTTTGGATTGGTCACACACATTCTCATGGCAGCAGAGAGGGTTGGAGTGAAAGTATGGCGTACCCAAACAGTCCACTTGCTGCTGTCAAGCCTCGAGTTTCATAAGTAATTGTCTTTGAGAAAATGATTGCTAGACAAATGAAAAAGATAACATTTTCTAAATCATGGGAACCATGGATCGAGTCCCAGTACATGCCGCCCTCCTTTAACCTCCCTAGCGGTATGATTCTGTCTGGAATTTTGTTCCAAAAGCGGTACCATTTTTTTGTATGGAAATTTGGTGTTATTTATTGTAGGCCTGCAATTCTTAGTAAATACTTACTTAAACCTGACCAAAGAAGACTCTAGTAGACCTCTCAGATGTAATACACTGTATCATGTAACTTTATGTGTGTGTTTTACTTTTTTACATTGTAACATTGTAACTTTTTTGAATCTCCCGCCCACTTCCGCCACTGTGAGGCGCTGCGGTTCACAGAGACGGAAGAGAGAGGAGACATCAGAGAAGACATCAGCGGGGCTCTCACCGGGATTAGATAAGAACACCGCTGCGCTCACTCTGCAATACATTCTGCCGGGGCTCTCACCGGCGATCACAGCGGGAAACCCCGCTGGATCGCCGGGATGTCACCACACCACCGCTGCGCTCACTCTGCATTTCCCCTGACTCATCTGACCGGCGATCCAGCGGGACTAGTCTGACCGGCGATCCAGCGGGAAACCCCCGCCGGATCGCCAGGAATTTTTGGGGGAAAAAAAAATGCACCCCGAGCGTGACTCGGGGTTACCGCTTCTGGCACTGAATGTTAACCCCGAGTCACGCTCGGGAATACCGCCAGGGAGGTTAAGGGAGTCATTGCTTTTGTAGAGATTTGAAGTGGTAATATCCCTCTTTTTTGTGTAATAATTTTTGCTTAAGCATTCTAAACTTGAAAATCAAGAAACTGATTTTAAGTCTTCAAATAATGCAAACCAATTGCAGCAGCAATAGATTCTCTCTATTTAAATTTTAGTGTTGCTTTTTACATTTCTGCATTTGGCTACAATTGGCAGCACTGAAGGTTGGTGACTTTCATGAGTTGCTGTTATTGCTTTTTATTCCTTTTTTAAGTTGAGGTGTTTTATTATTTGAAAAATATATATATATCTGTGTGTGTGTGTGTGTGTGTATATATATATATATATAATGTGTGTGTGTGTGTGTGTGTGTGTGTGTGTGTAATTTTATATTCTACATTTTCACTGGTGGACATTATCTGTTTGACATTTATTAAAAAAAAATTATTCTCTGTCAAATTTTTAGGAGATTATTTTGTTCTAGGTTCCCCCGGGGCTATGCCTCTACCCCCCGTATTTTGTGATTGTTTGACATATATTGTGTGTACAGGGAGTGTAGCGGCTCAGTGTTTGTGTATGGTGTGGGAATCTGGCTGTGGCTTGCTGAAAACACCCCTTCAGACTCTTAAGACTCCCCCACTGACTGTAATATATAAATAGGAATATTGTTATCTGTATAATGTTTAAAAAAACTAGAAGACCCATTCAGCTTGTGTGTCCAAATCTACATCCACGTTAGCACCTTGTATGTACATGACCATCTCCCTCCTAAAAAAACAAAAACATTGCAGTTCAGTTCAGTGATGTCGTTCATTCCAGATGAGCTCATTGGCAGCCCAGGGAAAGAGTGGGCACATGGCATGTCCCAAATATTTGCATAGTGCTACCGAGTGAGGGCCACCTACTGAATGTGTACCCCACTGGTTGCCCTGACCTGGCACGACCTCTGTCACCCTGGGTTCAGTCATTTTTAGTGATGACTAAGATAATTTGGGGGCGGACACACACAATTTAAGTAAACAGTTGAGTACCGCTGTTGCTGCTCAGCAAAGAGTGAGTGTAGCAGGTCCTACAACCTTAGGCAAAAGAACAAGACAATGGTGTCTGCATGCAGCGTCTCTTGTATTATCAGACTGGGCAAACGCCCAGTTCTCAACGACTCTCAGTAATAAAAGTGACACTGCGCTGCAGCTTGGCTGGATCTGGCATTGACGTGTGAAGAGCGGCCTCCAGGCTGCCGCTGGATGGCCGGAAGAAGCTGGCAATGGTTGCTGCTCTACCTGCATGCAATCTCTCTCTCCCTCTCCCCTCTCTTCCCTCCCTCTCTTCCCTCCCTCTCCCCTCTCTTCCCTCCCTCTCCCCTCTCTTCCCTCCCTCTCTCTTCCCTCCCTCTTCGCTCTCTCTCCGCTCTCTCTCCCCTCTCTCTCTCCGCTCTCCCCTCTCTCTCTCCGCTCTTCCCTCTCTCTCTCCTCTCTTCCCTCTCTCCTCTCTTCCCTCTCTCTCCCCTCTCTCTCCCCTCTCTCGCCCCTCTTTTTTTTGGGTGAAAAAAAACCTATAAAACCAGCCCAGCCAAAAACTACATTGACCTAGTAGCCACTATTTTGGACAAGGAGGGTTACAGTTGGAAGAGTAAATTTGTCTAAAATGTCTTTAATATGATGTTTTAGTAGTATACTTACGTGAGACGCCTAAAATCAATAATTGCAGGGGAGTTTTCGTACCTTTTAGCTATATAGTGTATACGCCCTGGGGTTTAGTTGGGGAGCTTCTCACCAAATTCCTTGTCAGGAGTAGCTAATGTAGATAGTTGTTAGAGATCCATTGATTTCTCCCTATTGGCCTTGTTGTACTTTTCTCTTCTGCCACTAGGTGGCCGGCACTTGGTGGCATTAGATGTGAGAATATTTCAACGTCAAGTTATGGGTATATGGGAGGTCTCCACCAATTGGCAGGGGTTTTCTTGAATCCCTTAGCCTGCTGGTATTGCATTCATATATTCAGGTGGAGTCAGGTGATCTAAATTCTGTGCCACCAGGACTGCCGTCTGGGTGGAGGCGTGTCATCTGCCCCGGCCTACTAGGTCAGAGATTGGGCCTATCACGGGGGGTTTGCAGTCCAACAAAGTGACTGTTCTGCCAGCCGGAGAAACTGTCGTGGTCGGAGGTAGAAGAGAAACTGTTGCCACTAAGGGACCAACCATCTTTACCAGGGACCACAGTAATTAACTGGAGCATGTCCCGGAAACCACATTCTCACCAAACGGGCACAGTGGAGAATCGGGAAACTTCAGGCGGTGATCAAGTCAGGGACCCAACCAGCGGAAGTAAAGCTTTCAGAGCAGCCTTGTGTGCCAAGCCAGGGAATGAGCCAGTCAGCAGGGGTGCAGCTTGAAAGGTATCTGAAATGCAAAGTGTAACGTTCACCACCGTTTACAACCTTCCATCCACCCACGACAGTTTTATATGACACTCCACAATCCACCAGACACAATCCATATCAATTCCCCAGAAAATGAGACTGACAGCTCTATCTTCTGGTTTCAAAATTAATGAATGTTTTTTTTCTCCGCTTTTTTATGCAGTTGCAAGCATGTGACAGTAATTAGAGGGACAATGAAGTCTCCAACCCCCCATTCACACACTGGGGCTAATTACTAATTAGTATCCAGAAATTTTGGTACCGGGCTATAATTAATATGATCTAATTACTACACCTGAGCAGCCACATTCCTTTATCAATAGAATTCAAACAAAATACCATCACACAATGAGTTGCCCTTCAATCCACATCTTTAGACAGACGGCTGTCTCCGACAGAACGGTAGTCACACCTGGACATCAATAGGCTTTAAACAGTGTTATCACACAATGAAATGTCTTTCAGGAGCCAGCCTCACTTAGCATTTCAACAGCCTGTTACACAGAGGAATGAGTCACTGTCTTGTTGACCTGGTCAGGTCAACTTAAACCACTTGTAATATTCCAGTATATCCTGCAAACATGAATTATGATTTATTAGCCACCCTATGCCCAAAAGGGGCACAGGGTGAACTTAGACCCAAGAGTCCATAGGGCCGCTGGCACAGGAGTATCCCCCATCCCTCAAAAGTCTCTGGGCGTTACGGGTCATCTCGTTACACAAAGCTAGGGACCCAGCAGGGAAGCGTGGGTGATGCTTGAGGGAGATACCACCACAAAAGCTAGAGGAGATCTGAGTCAGTGAATCAGAGAATCCAGTGAGAGACCAGGAGCTCGAGGGACTGAGGGACAAGTTGACATTGTAGTGAAGCTGAGAGAACTGTTGAACTTTGCATTAGGAACTGTTGAATACTGTTTCCATAGGAGAAGGCCATCCTGCAGGTGCAGAAGTGGCACATTGCTGGAGCCTTTCTCTGTACGGCTGTCTTCCTATTGAAGTCTCATATTCTGCCTATTGAAATTGCAACTACTTAAGGGTGTCCTGGTCCTAACCTTGGTTTCCTTTCAAAATATAAAAAGGACGGTTAAAAGAAATAAAACCTCTTTTTCATCTAAGAAGTGTCTGGTGCCCAATGACTTTTTATCACCTTTGCACCCACTATGCCTCACAACCCACTACATATTGAAGGATGTCAGCAGTCTGTGGCATCAGGTCCTTATTAGACTGCAAGAGGTTAGAGATTCTGCGACATAGACTTAGTGGCTCACTTGGAATCCCCAGCGAGGGGTTAAATGCAGCTATCGCCTTGTTTCTAGAATGTTACAGGTACACCAGGCAGGTTTGTCCTTGACATTTTATGGTCAGTGTTTACAGTATTTATCGTTCGCTGTAAACATCTAATTTTATCATAGCAGGCTCAGGAACTTGATTATCCCTCTCCTTTTGGGGTGAAAATAATCTTCTCTTTATACTATCTGTGAACATTGAGAACCTACTGATCATCACCGGTGCTGCCTGTGCATTCTTTGCCTAATCCCCAGATGGTGGAAAGTTACAGCTGATCCTCTATTGCCCTTTTCCGCACCTGTCTTGGATTACAGTTGTACAGAACTTCTCTGATCACATCTAATGTTTTTTTATTTTGTCCGGTAATTGTTTGGGATGACATTTGTTCATGTAGGACGTATATGGTTAACCACATGCCGACTGCCGCACGCAGCTATACGTCAGCAGAATGACACGGGCAGGCAAAAGGGTGTGTGTGTATATATATCTATTATATAATTTCCCCTTTAAGAAGCGGCATTGTGGATGCATGCTCCCTGCCAGCTCCGTGGGCCCCGTGGACTCTATGTCCGTGGGCATACCCGCGATCGTGTCACGGTGAGGAAGAAGGGGGAAATGCTGATGTAGACAAGCATTTCCCCATTCTTTCTAGTGACAGGACAGTGTACACAGCTTCCTGTAATCGGAAGCAGTGATCACTGTCGTGTCACACACATCCCATCCCCCCTACAGTTAGAAGCACTCCCTAGGGCACACTAAACCCCTACAGCACCACCTAGTGGTTAACCCCTTCACTGCCGGTGTCATTTTCACAGTAATCGGTGCACTTTTATAGCACTGTTTGCTGTAAAAATGACAATGGTCCCAAACAAGTGTGTGTGTGAAAACATTTAAATTCTACTTCATATTTATAAAATCTAATAAAATAAAATCTCTTCATAAATTCAGGTCATGTATTCTGCAACATGTATTTTAGTAAAAAAAAAAAAAAAAACACACACACATTGAGACTATTGGTTTGTGCCTACAAACTATACTAATATACTGGAATTTTACACAGCTATAGACGCTATACTGTGATGGCGGTGATCAGTGACTTGTAGTATGACTGATGGTGTAGTGGGAACTCTGGCGCTAGTAGACACTGGCTGGGAGGGTCACTAGCTGACACTGACGTCGCTAGTGGCACAAATACAGTGATGATACTCTACACTGACGCTGTACTAATGACATTGTCTGGGAAGGGGTTAACATCTAGGGGCAATCAAGGGGTTAACTATGTGCCTAACATGTAATATGTGCTTTTCAGGGAGAAGAAATCAGATCACTGGTTCTGATCGTCTAATTGATTGGACACAGCCGATCAGCAGATTTCAGCCAATATCATTGGTTGAAATCTGCTGCCAAACTCATACTGTGTCCAATCACAGCATTGGTTGGTAGTAGGCATGCGTACCCCCAAACCTGGAAGAAGACCAGTCGCATACATGTGCATCTGCTGCACGTTCGGGTGGTTAAAGGACTTTTCTAAGGTTTTTGTGTGTCTGTTTACATTTAACTCTTTGTAGGAAATGGTTGGGGCATACTAATGTACCCCGTACACTTTTCCCTGGGAGGGGGTAGATACATAACGCAAGCTTCTGCAAAAAGACCCTACCCCCCAACTAACCCCCACATCTTGTTTAAGTGATGGGTTGTGGGGAAGGTGGCCTTGTCATAAGTCGCCCCCCGGGCATATATGCTGGCATGGTATGTAAAAGGGTAGGTGCACTTTTGATGATGCTTTTCTTATCCTGATGCATGCCTGGATAGAGGTCTAGTTAGAGTATTGATGTGAACCTGTCTCCTGTCCCTTCTTTCTCCTGTCCCTTCTTTCTCTTGCCCCTTCCTTCTCTTGCCCCTTCCTTCTCTTGCCCCTTCCTTCTCTTGCCCCTTCCTTCTCTTGCCCCTTCCTTCTCTTGCCCCTTCCTTCTCTTGCCCCTTCCTTCTCTTGACCCTTCCTTCTCTTGACCCTTCCTTCTCTTGACCCTTCCTTCTCTTGCCCCTTCCTTCTCTTGACCCTTCCTTCTCTTGACCCTTCCTTCTCTTGCCCCTTCCTTCTCTTGCCCCTTCCTTCTCTTGCCCCTTTATTCTCCTGCCCCTTCTTTCCCGACTACATTGTATTCGCCCATATTACCTTGTGCATCTTTAGGCCTCATTCATACGGACATACCAATCCCTGCGCCCTTGTCAAGGTCTGTCTTCAGCTGGTTGGGGTGTACAGGTGTTCCATGAGGGGCCATGCAAGCATCCTGTTTAAATCGATGACAGATGGTTGGCTGCATCTCTCCACCAGCCACCACAACTCGAAGTGCACATCTCTGCAGGTCTGATACATGGATCACAACGCTTTCTGATTGCACATGAGACTGAGACCTTACATTACATGCATGTAATTGAAAGGATTTGTGTATATACAACGTTGCCCTTTAAACCACATCTAAATATCCATTTAAAATTGTAGTTTTTTTTTTGCCTTGGTACATGTCTTCTTAGGCAGTTCCCAGCTACCCAATACCTTTTTTTTTTTATTCAACCATAACTTGCCTATTGCTGTTTTAAAAAAAAAAAAAAAAACATAAAAAGCTTAAAAAAATTGCTTGTTTCGACTCCCATTTATGTTAGAAGGGTCTTGGATTTGCAGACTTCCTCTGGGTTCATCGACTAATGAAACCCAGGCAGACTGGCTGATCTTCAGCGGTAGCCTATATCGCCTGCTCTCCAGGATCACTTATTGACCTTGAGGGACGTTTAGCTTTTGATGTGTCCCGAGAGTTTGTTTTGGAAGCTCCTTTGTACGTTAGTCTCTCTGGTGCTGCAATAAAGTGATGGTATTCAGCCATCTGTCATCCTTTTATAGATACCGAAAAATCGCTTTTGGAAGCCTAAGACTTTCAAAGCTCTCAAGTTTTGAAAAGTAGCAGAACTCTGGAAGAAGTGACAGGGAAAGCCCTTTGAGATTCTACAGAGTAAAGTCAATTGATGCATTATTTTGGCTGCAACCAAAAATAAATGAATTTCTTTTAAACTAGTTTATTTTATGTATTGAACACTTTATTTTTTTTATAAATGCCAAGTGTTCAGGGGCAGTGCCAGGGGTGGACTTGTTTATACTTCAGCACCCCCAAAAATTCTCAAAGCAAGTATACTTTACCACCCTCATAAGCAGCCACCCTGGGTGCCTTCGAGGAAAAGGTTCACCGTGAGCAGCCTGCCAGGTCTGCCATAATGACTGCTGGCAGACCCGGCCTCCTGCTGCCCTGCCCCTGTGTGAACAGGTCTCCAAGCAGTAAGCAAGCGCCTCTTCCAGCCATGCCACCATCGGCCTACCTGCCTGGCTGCTTGCTTACCTTTCAGCCCACCTGCTGACTGCCACCACTGCCTAAGTATGCTGTGGATTGGAGAGGATCACACTGCCCATTAAGGGGGGGGGCAGGGGCACAGTGACCACCATTGTAATGACCACACTATGCAGTGACCCCCTATGTAGGAGGGAGAATTGACCAATGCAAGTGCTTGTTCAAACATGCAACTACCATAGCCACCCATCTGAAAAGCGGTGAATCGCTTTTCACATGGCATTTCACAAGCGGTGAAGAAACAAAGGGGTTTATCTACTAAAGCTGGAGAGTTCAAAATCTGGTGCAGTGCTGCATACAGATCAATTGGCTTCCAGGTTTTATTGTCAAAGCTTAATTGAGCAAGCTGAGTTTAGGAGCTGATTGGCTACCATGCAAAGCTACACAAGATTCTGAGGGCTCCAGTTTTAGTAAATCTCCCCCTTAATGTCACAGCCTCACTGCCTGTTTTAACGTAAAAAATACAGACCCATTGCACTGCAACCACGAATGCACACAGTTGAAGAGCAGTTGCGGCGTGGCCCCATTCAACTGAATGCCAACCTTCGAATGCAACAATTCAATTGGTTACGCTGGTCACTGACTGTTAATGTAGGAGTGTGCACTGGTCACCAATGTAAAGGTGCACATGCAGCACTAGCCCCCAATGTATGAGGGTACAACAAGTGCTGCATAATACTCACTACTTGTCTGGAGCCACCCCTGCAAATGTTCTATAAAGTGTAGAAATGCAAACTGGACATCAATATGCAAATGTGTACAGCACTTCTAAGTAATGGGTCAGAATCACACTTTCAGGTAGAGATGCACCAATACCAACATCGGTATTGATGGCAATACTGAGCATTTTGACCAGTACCTGTACTGGTGAAAATTTGATTGAATCCGATACCGGTGCAATTTGCATCAATACAAAATGAATACGCACAAATCGCATTGCAAAGAATTGCATGCAATGTGAACAGAAATGCACTACGATTCCTGTCTAGATCGCATGTAATTTATTTTCCCCATTGTGTGTGTGTGTATAGAAAGGGAAGCGCCATCTAGTGGGCAGTTATAATAAAACTGTTATTACTTGCGTTAGAGGAGCTCCAGCCTTTTAAGTAGGGTTGCACCGATACCACTTTTTTAAGACCGAGTACAAGTACTGATATTTTATTTATTTTTTCCCAAGTACTTGCAGATACCGATTACCAAAGCTTCTCTTTTTTTTAATATATATATATATATATATATATATATATATATATATATATATCTTTTGACAGTGGCACTAATATGCAGCATTGATAGGTGGCACTGATGCGCACGGATGAGTTGTAGACTGTGTCAGTAGTGTTGTTTTTTTTGTGTTTTTTGTGGGTTTTTTTTCATGGGGTTGGGAGGAAGGTGAGTGGACAGTGTCAGTATTTTTATCATTTAACCTTTTAAATATTACATTATTTTTTTTTTATATCATCAGCCCTGTTAGGGGGGGGGGGGTGAGATATCAGGGGTCTAAACAGAACCCTGACCTCTCCCGGACAGACAGGGACAGAGGCTAAGGATACAGATTTCCTAGTTCCTTTCTCTGCAGCCTCAGCTGCACTGAAAATGAATAGAGAGAAGACAGAGGCTCCTCTCCATTCATAAACTGAAGCATAGTACACAGATTATGATGTTTCAGTAATTAATTGACTGTGTGTGTGTGTTTTGTAGATGTTATGTTTGCATAAACCAATAAATATACACCCATTGGGATTTTTGTTAACAAAAATATGTAGCTGAATACTTATTGGCCTAAGTTTATGAAAAAATTAATTTAACTCGTACTTGTGCAAAGTCGCACGACAAGTTATACCGCATGATCTCCAATGAGTACCCTTCATATCTGTGTGACTTCAAGTTGCACTGACTTCAAAGTAGTCCTTGCACTACTTTTGTCTGACTTTGATGGAAGTTGAGGTCCATAGAACTTGTTTCCACAGGCATTCCCTAAAATCGCCTTTAAAGTTGTGGTAGTGTGAAAGGGGCCTTATAAAGAAAGAAAAAAAATGCAGAGGTGATCAAATACCACCAAAATAAAACTCTATTTACAAATAAATACATTTATAAAATATAAATAAAATGGGATAAAAATGTTTTATTCGGGTACAGCGTTGCATGATTGCGCACTTGTCAGTTAAGAACGCAATGCCATATCGCAAAAAGTGGCCTGGTCATCAAGCGTTGTAAGTGGCTGAGACCCTTTCATGGTGTTCAGAGCAGGTCGGAGGAGTTGGGAACTCGTATGGAGCAGTCTGGGCTGCTCCACAAATACAAAGAGCTGCTAGGTGATTCAGCCGTCCTCCACCCAAAAGTGTTATTCCTTGTGTGCCGAGCCCTGGAGGTTTTTTAGGCCGACCTTCCCTGCTGTATACAGACATACTGTGTATATATATCCTGTGCCATGTGGATTTGTTTGTTGATCAGCTTGTCTATTGAGAGTTGCTGTGTTTATTTTATCCGCTTTTTGCATATGACATCAGAGTGCGGCTCGGAGAACACGATCCAGGTGTGAGGCATCCTCCGCCTCCGGTTCATAAAATGTCATTGACGTGTGGTTTCCCCTCTCCGCCTGTACAGGGCTCATGAGCTGGAAGCAGCCAGACAGCAGTTAGAGGAAGCCGAGGGACAAGAGAGACACATCTCCGCTCAGCTGCACCATTCTACTGCTGAACAAGAGGACCTGTCCAGACAGGTAAGCCTGAGCCCTCTGTCCTGTCACCAGCCAGAATATAATGTACAATGTATTATCTGTTCTACAAAAGTGGTCCATCTGTATTCTTTTACATCCGTCTCTACTTCCACTCTCAACTGTAATTCTAGTGTTCCTCAACTCATGAGCTATAGGGGACCTCTGCCTGCCTGCCTGCCCTTGATGTCACCAAGGGGTCCACATATAATCCGTATATGTAATTACAGAAGACTTCATTTACTCTAAGTTGTGTTTCCACCTCCCCCTAAGCTGCAAAGGCAGCCATACATATTGATGCACAGCATAACGCATCAAAAAAGTACCCGTTGTGTCCAGTTTGTCGGGCAGCACTTTAAAGCGGAGCTTCAGCCCCCCCACAAAATACTGTAGCCGCTGACTTTTAATATTTGGAAACTTGCCTCTCCAGGGATAGAGCAATGTTGGCACCCCAGCCGATTTTCTGATCAGCTTTCAGGTGCTGCCGCCACCATTCGTGGTAAGGGAAAAACAGCAGTGAAGCCTTTTACCTTCATGGCCAGTGTTCTGTCAAGAAGTGCCCCCCCACCCAATCGAATAGTGCCCGGGACGAACTGCGCATGCGCCTTGCGTCATAGCACAACTGCTGATGTAACCATGGCGCATGCGCACATTGTAGGAGGTATCTCTCAATGGGAGATACGATTTAACAGCCACAATTTAAACCTATTTAAACATCAGGGACACTGGACCATCGGCACACTGTAAAGCCACCCGCAACGGTGAGGCACAATACGAGAACTACGGTCTGCCCCCGCTGTTTGTATAGGTTTCAATTGCGCCAGTGAAATTGTATCTATTATCAAGAGATGCCTCCTACGATGTGCGCTTGCGCCCTGGCATGTCACGCCAGCTGATCGGCAACTCAGCTGGAGTACAGCTTCGTCTTACGCATGCGCGGGCACTATTCGATGGGCGGCAATTCTTGACAGAGCACGGGTTTCCTACAGTGCATGTGCGCTGCGCTGCACGTTCTAACTGGCCCGGTGACTTGTCATACTCTGCTTCCTATAACAGAATGCTGCGGAAGTGATGTGGCGGCCAACTGCGCATGCGTGATGCGTTCCAAACGCATCTGCGATGCGTTCCTATGGATTTACGACAGTACACACCAGCGAAACCTCGTTCGGCATCCAGGCTCTTTCCTTAACATCCCCGTGGATTGGAGGATGTTAAAAAAAAGAGCCAGGAGGCCGAGCGAGCGGAGCGAGCCGTCCGAACGAAGCGAGGACGTGAGGCCAACTGGCCACTTTCCCCTAAGTCTACGTCGCCCTGAATGACGGCTTCGCTGGTGTGTACTGTCGTAAATCCAGAACGCATCACAATTGCGTTTGGAAAACATCGCACATGCGCAGTTGGCCGCTACGTCACTTCCGGAGCATTGTATGATAGGGAGCCAAATATGACGCGTCACCGGCAGAAGAGGAAGGAGAGGGGCTGAACTTCTGGGGGACCTCCCTGCAGCCAGGTCTCCAAATGTGGGGGGAAGGAAGCAAACAAGTGGAGTTTGCAGTCTCTATCAACAGCCTGTGATATAAGGTGACAACATAAGAGCACAATTGAAAGACGGGGTGTTGTCATCTTAGAACAGGAAGTGCCTGGACAAGGACCTTCATGGCAGGATTATCAGGGACGTTTTTATTGAAAGCTGCAGATTTCAAAATATTGCTGACTCTGTTTTTTTGTTTTACTGACCACCCCTACCACCCTCCCTGCTTAAAGAGCTTGTCGGAAGTCTCGGTGGGGCAGATGCTTTCCCTGCTGAACTGGTAACATTTTCACCAAACAATAACTGAGGGAAAAAAACGCAAAAACTCATTCATAAATATGATTTTCTGAGACAAAGTGAAACCTAAAAAAAAGTGTCCTCTAAGCAAAACTAACTTCTTGTATTGTTTCACATTTCTTTTTAAACTATTACAAAATTGCTACAATGAGGAAGTTGGCAAAACCAACCCAAATGTAGCATCTTCCTGTTACCACACCGTTTTTTTTTTCTTGCGTTAAAAAAAAAAAAAAAAAAATTCTCTCATTTGATTTTTTTATTTTTTTTATTTAAAGAAGCAATATTTCAATAGCACTTGTTAACATCACCCAAAATAGTTATGTGATTGGTGGAGGGGCCCGGGTGGGAGGGGTCACATTTAGTGTCAGAGTACAGAGCGATTTAATGAAGTTTTGTTGCAGTTGCATGGTGCATGTCTGTTGCTGCATCAAGTTTGCTTGGTTGTTAATGCCTGGTTATGAATTCAGGTTGCTGAGCTGCAAGGCGCCCTTGACGTGCTGCGGACCGAGGTCGAGTCTCTGCGAGGCAAATTAGAGGAAGCCGAGAGCGAGCAGAAGGAGCTGGAGGCTGTGAGGAGCCAGCTGCTGAGCCAGTGTCAGGACACCGAGGAGAGAGCGAGGCAGCAGGAGGGTGAGTCTGCACTGTACATCCTGTCTATTATCACATTTTACCCACAGCTATACGGGCCATGTAACCAAATTCTGCAGGTGTTTGGATTGAGTCTTATGCCGCATTGTTCGGTTTGCAAATAACCTGTTTGGTTGGGATGAGTGAAATTTAAGAGTTTAAGGCTTGCCAATCGTTCGATGTGGTGGCTGCATTAGTTTTCTTTTTTTTTTTTTAGGCTTTTTTCCCCCTCTGTTTTCACCTGGTGATCTTGCCAGTAACGCGCGTCCTGTATTGGGGGGGGGGGGCCCACTCTGGATGAAGAAGCACAGGGGCATTCAGGCCCAGATTCACTCCCTTTGTCGCCCCAAGGCTGGGCCCTTCAATGCCGTCACCCAACCCGTGCCCATCATTGCCACCTCGCCATCATTGCTGCCTTACCGTGCCCATCATTGCCACCTCCATCACTGCCGTCTTACTGTGCCCTCATTGCAGCCTCCCTCACCATCATTGCTGCCTTACTGTGCCTTCATTGCAGCCCTACTGTGCCAAACAACGTAGCCTCACCAGTCAGTGTGTGCATTACGCACCTCGGGCATCTCCTGCTGTGTCACAGAGCTCACTGTAAAAAAATTGTGCACGCTGTGATAAAAATCCCAACTAGTCGGAGCTGTGGTGGCTCAACGTGATTGGCACTGCGTTGACAAGCCATTCACCTCTGCAGCCAAGGGTTCGGATCCCGGTCTCGGCTACATGTGAATTGAGTTTGGTGGTCTCAGCCCGCCTCCCGGTGGGTGTGCTATGCAAGGTACGCCTGTGCTTAGTACGCCCACCCCCCCCCCCAAAAACCACCACACTTGCACGCACACGAAATTGGTTTAAAACACACGCACTTTGGCCATGCGGTCTCTTAAAATAAAGAGAGGCGAAGGACCTACGGGGCTGGCTGGGTGGGCTAGGCCCCCTCACTCCCTCATAGGGGGAGTCCCTCTGCCCCATTGGGGTCCCGTTGGGCCCCAGTTGGGCTCCCAAGAGGAGCAGGTAGGGCGGGGTGAGTGGGAGGCCCCCCTTCACACCTGCCATTGCCACCAGGGGCATGGAGAAGGATGGCGAATGCCTCCGGGGGGAGGGTCTGCCTACTCCCAACTCCTGCAGTCCGGCTCCTCTCTCTCGAGTTAACGCACAAAAATACACTTTAGAAAAAAAAATAAAAAAATCCCAACCAGCTAGATAGACAGAACACTGCCTCTATCACACAAGCTGGTCAAGGAATAGGGCGGCACTTTTATCACGGAGCGCCCAAACTTTTCACAGTGAGCTCGGTGACGCAGCAGTCTCCCGATATGTGTTAAAACCAACGCCGCCCCTGCACCCATTGCCGCCCCAAGGCCTGGCCTCGGTGACCTTGTTGGGACTCCAGCCCTGGGGGCACCTTTGGAGAGCAGCATTATGCGTTTTGGAGGAGGGGAGTGTTGGATATATTAGCAGATTTAGATGCACTAACAAATTGAAGCTGAACTCAAGCAAACAATTACTAAGCAGTTAAAGTGTTGCTAAACCCAGGAGATGCTTGCTTCTTGGGAGGATAGCAATGGCAAACCTAGACAACATTATAAAATGCAGAGACATCACCCTACCGACAAAGGGCTTTATTTACTAAAGGCAAATCCACTTTGCACTACAAGTGCACTTGGAAGTAGATCTGAGGGGGACATGCAAGGAAAATAAACAGCATGTTTGCTTGTGCATGATTGGATGATAGAAATCAGCAGAGCTTCCCCCTCATTTCAGATCTTCCCCTCAGATCTACAGCGACTGCACTTCCAAGTGCACCTGTAGTGCAAAGTTGATTTGCATTTAGTAAATAAACCCCCACGTGTCGTATAGTCAAAGCTTTGGTATTGCCAGGAGTAACCTACGGCTGTGAAAGTTGGACCATATGGAAGGCTGAACTCCGAAGAATTAATGCTTTTGAACTATGATGTTGGAGAAGACTCTTGAAAGTCCCTTGGGACGGCAAGAAAGTTAAACCAGTCAATCCCAAAGGGGAGGATCACAGAAGACAGAATCAAACAGCCTTTTTGCACAATGTGCAGGATTAACCCCTCAGGCATAGAAGAAATAGCCGGAAACCCAAAGCTTCTTATAAGGATTTTATTTGGCACAATAGCAGTGCACAATTCACATAATTCAAATGCGTTTTGGCTGAAGCCTTCCTCGTAGCATAACAAGCATGCTTTACTGCATATACAGACTGATTTTACAGTTGTGAGTTTAGTAACACTTTATGCAACTTTTTATTCTTTTTTTTTTTCCTTATGGAATATAGGTTTTACATAAATAAAAGCTGATCATTGTAATCACCCCTGTCAGTGGTTAATTATTTCTCTCAACCCTCTAACATCTGTAGGACAGATTGTTTTGTTGAAAAAGGGCATTTAATGGTCAGATCATCAGGTGAAAAGAAAACGAATGCAGCCATCACATCTAAAAATTAGTAAGCTGAAATATAATGTTTGCGTTTTTGGGTTTTAATACCGCTTTAAGTTTTCTTAAAATGTATAAAGATTTCAGCAACATTTTGCCGCTTTGCAAAGTACATTGGAGCCGATGGGAAAGAAGAAATTCATGGAGTTTTTGTGCAATTTACTTTAAAAGTAGCCATACAAGTATTGTTGTGTGTGATTGCATACAAGCAATCCATCATTGATTTTCAAAATCTCAAATGATGCCACACATGTTGTCAATATTGTGGAAATGGATATTTGTTTGCACACTGTGCTGTGGCATATAATATTTTATTAATTGTTTCTCTTTTGTTTGCTAAATGACAAACCCTTCAATAAAAAGGTTTTTGGGGGGAGGGTTTTTTAAATGATCTATTGAAAACCATCATTTTATTGTTTCTCTATTGAGCCCCTTTTCTGCACCCTGATCTCACCCTCTTCTTCTTTTTTTTTAAGCCAATTAGAGCCTCGGGCTCTAAACCTGTGGTTAAAAAAAAAAACCCAATGGAATCCTTACAACATGCATGTAAATTAGCGGGTGCTGCGCCCCATATGTAGCGCCCGCCACTGGCCTGTCCGTTTTTCATGCTGCCCCGATCGGACCGCCCATCGCTCTCTATGGGCAGATGTCTGCAAAATGTGTCCGCTGTCACCCACCAACATCCGTTCCACTAAAAACAGATGAGATACATTCGCCATCCATCTGGGAGATTGGAACTGAACTTATACAGATATCGGTGCATTTTTTTTATTTTTAGCACTGATCACTGTATTGGTGTCACTGGTCCCCAAAAAGTGTCATTGTCCAGTTTGGCCGCTGAAATATCGCAGTCCTGCTAAAAAAAAAAAATGTGTGTGTGTGTATATATATATATATATATATATATATATATATATATATATATATATATATATTATTATTATTTAAACGTGTGTATGTGTGTGTGTTTTTTTTTTTTTTTTTCGCAAAAAAAAAAAAAAAACGCAGGGGGTCATCCTCAAATACCACCAAAAGAAAGCTATATTTTTAAGAAAGAAGGGAAATTTTTTTTGTGGTACAGTGTTGCACGACTGCACAATTGTCAAAGTATCACAGTGCCGTATCGCAAAAATGGCCTGGTCAGGAAGTGGGTAAAACCTTTCGGAGCTGAAGTGGTTAAATGGAGGGTCTGTAGTTTGATTCCTGTTCAATTTAGCCATTTTAGCCATAGTAAGAGCCGGTTTATACAGGGGCAACCCGACTTACAGCACGACTTTGCAAGATAACTTCAGCGCGACTTGGAGCAACTTACAACACGACTTATAGTTGCCTACAGGGCAGGCGCCTTTGACTGTGGCCAATCACAGAATAATCAGCTCTGTGGGAGGGGTTTGCCTGAGCAAACTATTTTCTCTTTCTGTAAAGTTGCTTTAGTGTTAAGGCAGAGATCCGACTTTGGAGACGACTTCCATTGAAATCAATGGGTACAAGTTGCCTAGAAGTCGCCGTGAAGTGGTACAGGAACCTTTTCTGACGTCAGAGCGACTTCAGTAGTGTACATTAAGACGGCTCTCATTCACTTGGAATTTCTAATGTCGCGACTTGGGGCGACAAGTCGGATTCAGGGGCGGACTGACAACTCATGGGGCCCCCTGTGTCCCCACCCACACCTACACAAGGCCCCACCTACATAAATCATGGGGGCACACAGCAAGGCACAGGCACATCACAGGGCATGGGGCACACATCAAGACATCAAGGGGTACACAGCAGGGAACAACACAGGGCATGTCACAGGTCACACAGTAGAGCACATCAGGGGGTACACAGCAGGGCACATATTAAGCACAACATGGTGCATCACAAGGGGGCACAGGGAACATCAGGGGGTACACAGCAGGGCATGGGGTGCACAGTATGCACACCATGGGGTACACAGCGGGGCACATCAGAGTATATCAGGAGGTACACAACAGGGCATGCGGAACATCACAGGGCATGTGGCACATAGTAGGGAACACAGTAGGGCACATCATTGTAAATGGGGCACATTTGGTGGTACACAGCAGAGCACATCACAGGGCATGGGGCACACATTAGGGTACATCAGGGGGTACACAGCAAAGCAGGGGGCATATTAAGGACACTGTGAGGGGAAAAGGATCGGGAGAAAATCACAGGGCCTCATGCTGTCCTGTTGGGGCCGGGCCCCCTACACCACCTGGCCTGTACTGTCTGCCGCGCTTCCCACTGGCGGCCATGGCACCTCCAGCAAAAATAAAACCGCACCTCGTGGCCACCCGATGTCTGTAGCCTGAATACCTCTCACAGCACGCTGCTCACCGCCGACCCCTCTTTTCTTCTCGTTCGTCCCAGGTGATGTCATATACAAGCACCTGGGTTGGACGGGAGGGAAGGAGGAGCCTGCAACGCGCGGTGAGAGGTATCACAGACGCGTCCTCAAACCCTTCTCTCTCCTGCGGAAGCAAAGGCTCTCCTGGGCCCAATAGCGGCATTGGCCCTCGGTCCGTGACCAATAAGTCAGTCCGCCCCTGGTCGGATCCCAAGTCGCGGTAGTGTGAACCGGCACTTAATGATCGATTTATGTTAAGTGTGTTCCCATCTTAAATGTTTTCTGTGGGGTTAACTAACCTCCTTTCACTTAATCCAGACTTCCACTTTTAATACAAACACAAGACGTATTTATTGTGTTTGCCCCCAGCAGATCCTATTTAACGCAGTACTAAACCCAAAAATCAAACATTTATTATATTGTAGGTTACCAATTCTTAGATGTGATCGCTGAATTTGTTTTCTTTTTTAGACTTTTATTCCCCTGGTGATCTGACTAGTAAGTCTGTTTTTAAACAGTGCAAGCTGTCCTACAAATATATCAGTTAGGAGTGTAGAGGCAAACCATTGACCACTGACAGGGCTGCTTGCAATGATTAGGTTTTATTTATTCATTTAGAACCTTTATCCAAAAGGAAAGAAATGGCTCGTAACTGATTATGTAGTGTTGGCTGGATTTTGAGCTTTCTGGTGTATTTAAATCTGCTAGTACATCTAACACCCCCCCCCCCCCCCCGACTGACAATGCTATTCTTTGCTGTGCCCCCATGTGCTCCTTCATCCAGAGTGTGGTCACTCTCTAATACAGGAATGTAACAAGTGATTGGTGTGATCTAATTAATGGTAAGCTGTAATATATCAAATGGTTTTCCAGTTTTAATACTACTTGAATTTTTCTGCACTGTGAGTCTGCTGGCATTTTGTAAACCAATAATAAATTTGAGAAGTTTCAGCATAAATTACTATTTGTGAGCCTCATCGTTCTTCTGGGAGTTGTGTAATGTTTTGCTGTAGTGTTAAGCTGGGTGGTGTGATGCCATGAAGTTCATTCAGGCAGCACAAGGGAGGATAAATTCTAGTTAGGGTTCAGAGGGTTTTCCATACCAGAGCGATCTCAACTGTTAGACACTTAAAGGGGTTGTAAAGGTACAATTTATTTTTCCTAAATAGCTTCCTTTACCTTAGTGCAGTCCTCCTTCATTTACCTCATCCTTCCATTTTGCTTTTAAATGTCCTTATTTCTTCTGAGAAATCCTCACTTCCTGTTCTTCTGTCTGTAACTCCATACGCTTTCTCCCTGGTGTGGAGTGTCCTGCTCGTCCCCTCCCTTGGACTACAGGAGAGTAGTGACCAAGTATTGAGTGCATACTAACTATATTGTACATGGACATACTTTTCAGTAAGCCAACATTTCTGATATAAAAAAATGATCTTATTGGTCTTATGTAATAATCAGATTTTCGGAGATACTGAATTTTGGGTTTTCACTAGCTGTAAACCATAATCAACATTTAAAAAAAATAATATTTGAAATAGATCAGTCTGTGTGTAACCCACGTTTGAGATCTCCCCAGAGTCACTCAATGATATTGAGGTCAGGAGACTGAGATGGCCACTCCAGAACCTTCACTTTATTCTGCTGTAGCCAATAACAGGTCAACTTGGCCTGTGGTTTATTGTCATGTTGGAATGTCCAAGTACATCCCATGTTCAGCTTCCTCTCTGATAATTGTCCTGTATTTCACCTGAAGTTATTTGTGGGTTTTTCTTTGCATCCGAAACTATATTTTCCTGGCAGTTGTGGCTGAAATTTTAGTTGGTCTACCTGACCGTGGTTTGGTTTCAACAGAACACCTAATTTTCCACTTCTTAATTAGAAGTTGAACGTTACTGATTGGCATTCTCAATTCCCTGGATATCTTTTTATACCCCTTTGCTGTTTTATACAGTTCAACTACCTTTTCCTGCAGATCCTTTCACAATTCTTTTTTGCTTTCCCCATGACTCAGAATCCAGAAATGTCAGTACAGCCCTGGATGAAAGATGCAAGGGTCTGTCAGGAGACCATAAACTCATTGACCTTTTATACACGCACACTAAATACAAGCAAACAGATCACAGGCGAGGATGGTTACCTTTAATAGCCATTCAAACCCCTTTGTGTCAACTTGTGTGCATATTATCAGGCCAACATCACCAGGGTATGTAAACTTTTGATCAGGGTCATTTGGGTAGTTTCTGTTGTCATTAAAGGTGGGCACTACACTGGTTTTGTTTACACAGTATGATGGAAACGGGTTGTGCAAGCAAGCTCCTATTGGGATATTGTTTTTACCTTTCTGCTGTGTGATATAATCTATACACCTTGCTCTCATATTTGAATGTCCTTTTTGTCTCTATCCAATTGCCTGAAGTTCAACTCTAAGAGGTATTGACCTGTCCATGCATAAATGGTGAAGTGGCTGGCTGGAAAAAAGGGCTCTCATCTTGTACATCATGGATTTTTTATTAACTTTCTGTTCTTAAAATGGTAGTAACGGTTCATGTCTTTTCACCTTAATGCATTCTATGCATTAAGGTGAAAAAACATCCGATTAGTGGCCCCCCCAGCCCCCCCCCCCCGTTTACTTACCTGAGCCCTCGCCTCTTTATTGGATAGATTGATAGCAGCGCAGGCATTGGCTCGCGCTGCGGTCAAACAAATCCAATGACATGGCACGTCGTGGGCGGGGCCAAGTCCTACATTCGGCGGCTAAGGCTGCCGAATGTATCGCTCAGGAGCTTCCCGGAGGGGGTTAGCTCTTGCGGGGAGTAGCCGCAAGAGCCGCCATGGGACCCCAGAAGAGGACGTTCGGGGCCACTCTGTGTAAAGCGAACTGCACAGTGGAGGCAAGTATATGGTGTTTTGCGTTTAAAAAAAAAAAATTTTAACATCACTATAATATATCAAAGGCCAGTTCCACTATTACGGTTGCCTAAATAGATTAACCAGATAAAGAAACCTGTTTCATGTGCGTTCTTTTCTAAAACTGCTACATGGCTGCATAACATAAGTAAAGGGATAAAACTTTACTTCCCATCACTGGTGTCGTAACACCATAAAAAGACACATTTTATTCAGTTTCGCTAAACTGAAAAATTGTGTGACTTTTGAAAGAATGCCTAATCAGGTGTGACTGTTTGGCTGGGCTCCCCGCTGTGCTGTATTCTTTCAGTTCTGCTTATTTGTGGAACTTTTAGTGTGTGTGTGTGTGTGTGTGTGTGTGTTTGTATATATATATGTGTGTGTGTGTGTGTGTGTGTGTGTGTGTGTATATATAATATATATTCTCAAAATTCAGCTTTAGCTTCACTTTGTTTGGAGAAATTGCAGGTATGAGATATATTATATAATATATATACACACACACACTCTGCACCTGCCAAGCTTCAAAAGAGCATCACTGAGGAATCACTAAAGCTTCATTAAAGGATCCAAACCCATCATAAAAGCATGTCTTGAAGTGGTAGGCGCTTTAATGCGTGTTGAAGCCAAAGAAAGTGTAAATGAGCCCTAAAGGTTACATAGGAAAAAACTTGACCGGGGCAATAACCAACCCTGCACCACTACTTCCCTCTGCATTCAACCCTGAACCTTCTACCCTGTTTCTCCAAAAATAAGCCCTGCCCTGAAAAAAGGACCTAGCGTGGGTTTCTGGGATGGCTGCAATATAAGTGAATGTATGAGGCTCTTGCGCCATCAAGTGAAATTGAATGACAATGCTGCTCAATCTGAATTGTGATAAATATTAATAAATATAACGGTGAATAGAATAAAAATGATTATGCGCTAATCATTTTTATTCTATTGGCTGCAATATAAGCCCTAGTTAAAGTCCTTGTAAAAACATGTAATGCGTTCTGTAAAAAGATTATATAATGTGTGTCTGCTTGTGTAACTTTTTGTGGATTATACCTTATTTACAGCACTAGTGGAAGCTCACGTGACCCGCCGGAGCTCTTCTCTCCTCCCAGCTGATGTCAGCAGCCCCTCCCACTGCAGTACTCAGAGTGGGGCTGACGTCATTGGGGATCTTGGCCCCTCCCACTGCAGTATTTGGGGTGGGGAAGAAGAGATCCGGCGGGTCACGTGAACAGCCAGCGGCACTGTAAATAACGTATTTTCCACAATAATGTTACACAAGGAGACGCACTGCACATCATATCATCCTTTTACAAAATGGATTACATGATTTTATAAGGTCTTTAAACTAAGGTTTATTTTTGGGATTACAAAATTTCACAATGCTGACTCCAGAGCTGACAGGGGGAGAAACTTTTTTGTACATACCGTAAATAAATAAGACATCCCCTGAAAATAAGCCCTAGTGTGTTTTTTGTAGCCAGAATTAATATAAGACCCGGTCTTATTTTTGGGGAAACACGGTAGCTCTAATGCTAGTGTGTGGGCTTCACATAGTTTTTTCATCTTCTGAAAAACGAAAAACAAAATTGGCGTCCTTTTTTTCCCACAAATAGAGCTTTCTTTTGGTGGTATTTGATCATCTCTGCGGTTTTTATTTTTTGCACTATAAACAAAAATATAGCGACAATTTTGAAAAAAATTCAATATTTTTTAATTTTTGCTATAATAAATATCCCCCAAAAATATATAAAAAAAAAAATTTTCCTCAGTTTAGGCCGATACGTATTCTTCTACATATTTTTCGTAAAAAAAATCGCTATAAGCGTTTATTGATTGGTTTGCGCGAAAGTTATAGCGTTTACAAAATAGGGGGTCGTTTTATGGCATTTTTATTAATATTTTTTTTTTTTTTACTAGTAATGGCGACGATCAGCATTTTTTTTTAGTACTGCGACATTATGGCGGGCACTTCGGACACTTTTGACACGTTTTTGGAGCCATTGGCATTTTTATAGCGATCAATGCTATAAAAATGCATTGTATTACTGTTAAAATGCCATTGGCAGTGAAGGGGTTAACACTCGGGGGCGGAGAAGGGGTTAAGTGTGTTCCTGGGTGTGTTCTAACTGTATGGGTGGGTGGCCTCACTAGGGGAAATCACTGATCTTCTGTTCATACATTGTATGAACAGAAGATTAGCGTTTCCTCCGCTGACAGGAACGAGAGCTTTGTGTTTACACACATAGCTCCCGGTCCCCGCTCTGTAACGAGCGATCGCGTGTGCCCGACGGGCACGCTTAAGAGCGGACGTATAGCTACGGGCCCTCGCCCAGCAGTGCCACCGTCCCGCAGTAATATGACGGCGGGCGGTCGGCAAGTAGTTAAAGCTCTCCAAATGCCAGTCAAAGCCCCTGTCACAAAATAAAATAGTTAGCACACAGTCCTGTTTACACCTTGCTTTTGCTTGGTGCTTCAATAAACCTTTGGGGGCCTTTGGTGGGGCCAGGGCCGTCTTTACCATAGGGCAAACTGGGGCAGCTGCCCAGGGCCCTGTCACTGTTGGGGGCCCAAAGCAGAGCCGCCCGTTGTGCTGCCCACAAATCAGCGCTGAAAATCAGCGGCACGCAGTACTGCTTCCCTTCCCAGTGTTTTAAAATGTACAACACCCCTGGCTTCCCTTTAGACCTGCACTTCTCCCTTCCTGCCACTGGGTACTGCTTGTATATAAAAGTGAATTAGAATGTGATTTTAAAGCATCCCCAGTGTGCTCTTCCTGAGACTGACTTCTTCTTCATGTCCTGCACTCCAAGGTATGTCACGGTTTGCTAATCTATATTGTAAATAGAAGTTTTCTGTAGAGTGTGCCCAAAGTCTTTATAATATTTGATGATTCACTGCAGGCCTGCTCAATGTTTTTTAATAAGTTCCTGTATTTTACACATGGCATGGCATGGGGTCACAGCGCCATCTGTCCATTCTGCTTTAGCACCATGGGACCCCATGTCATGCCATGTGTAAAATACAGGAACTCTTTAAATCACAGACCAGACCTGCAGTCCAGGCTGAGTTAAGGCCTCAGAGCACATGGCATTACTGTCTGTATTTACAGTAACTGCTTGATGGGCTTATTTTGGGCCTGGCTGGTTCACATGTATGTGTTTTGGCGGCCCACATTTGCGCAGGCACAGCAGCCCTTTCATTTGAATGGGCCGCCGTGCCTGCGTTTCCTGCAAAGAAATGTGCATGCCTCATGTAATAGGCTGCGCACACGGCACACCTATGCCCATCAAGCACTGAAATACAGCACTGTCTGTCCATTCTGCTGTCTGCTGTAAATTATCTGCAGTTCCTGCACTGTCAAACTTGCTGCATTTTTAGACGTTTAGGTCACGCTTTTAAAAACACAGTGCGTTTGTGTGTGCAAGAACTGCAGGTAAGTAGCATGGTGCAAAAGCAGAATGGATTTCAAGGCAACTCTATTTTTAAAATGCTGAATGCGCCTTTTTTCTGCAGGAAACAAAAGCATGGCAGGCCATTCAAATCAATGGGCTGCTGTGCCTGCACAAATGAGGGCCGCCAAAACACATACATGTGAACCAGCCAGGCCCAAAATAGGCTGGAAGGGGGACCAAAAAAAATGTTTGCCCAGGGCCCAAACCATATTAAAGATGGCCCTGGGTGGGGCTTTAGTGGGGCTTCAAGCGAGCTTTGTCATAGATGTCTATGGAGGCATTGAAGACACCTTGAAGCCCCACTAAAACTAGGTGTAAACAGGATTGTAAGCTAATCATTTTATTTAGTGACGGGAGTTTTGACTGACGTTCAGAGAGCTTTAACAAAGCCTGTCCAAAGTTTTGTTTTGAAGCAAGTGTAAACTTGCTGTTAATGTGCGTTGAACCCGAAGCAAGTGTAAATGAGCCTTATCCCTTGACTTAAGTTCAGGGGTTTACTGTAAATGGTTCAGTCAACATTTTCTTGTCTATTAATAATTACTGTATATTAAAAAGAGGAAGAGAAAAACATCTTGACAGTCATTTATTTTATTTTATTTTTTGCAACAGCGGAAATGAAAACACTGATCATAATTTGATGGAGCAGAACATTTTTTTTTACTTTATAAATTGTCACTTTGCTTGATTTACTGAAATAATGGAAGATTCACTTAAAGTAAAAATTGGCTTTTTAAAAATTCCACAATCATGTCCAAAGAATTTTTTTTAAGCGGTATTTGACCCAAAAGCAATTGCAGCTTACCAATTCGTAGATCTGATGGCTGCATTAGTTTTTTATTTTATTTACACTTTTTTTATTTTCACCTGGTGATCTGGCCAATTAGTCTGTTTCTAGGCAGAACAAGCTGTGCTGCAGATACAGCAATTACAGGGATGAGACAAACCATTTACTAGTGACAGTGATGCTTACAATGATGAGCTTTTATTTATGTAAAACCCTTATCCCAAAAGGGGGAAAAATCAGTTTGCTTATAAAGTGTTAGCTTGAGTTTAACTGTACATCTAACACATGCAGTGTTTTGATTGGACGTGTGCGGTCCTGGCATGTCTGTCAGCACAAAGGGTTGCTGTTTGAAATCACGATGGCCTTGTATAGCCTACCCCTTGGGACCCCCCATTCCCAATCTAAGTTATTTTTGCTTAAAATCTACTAAAATGTGGCCACTGCCCTCCTGTCCATGATCCCCCTGCTTGTTGGGGGAACTGATGGCCTGGACCCTTTAGGGGGTGGTAGTACTATTGGTACCCCTATAGGTGGTCCTGTCGTCACACAGCAGTAATATTTCACTGCAAACTGTGAAAACATCATACATCCCCCCCCCCCCCCCATTCTGCTTTTCTCATTGTTCACAATAGAAGTTCAAGAAACATCGCTTTATATGATGAAAAACTGCTTATCTGTATTATAACATCCGCTCATGATAAAGAAAACTGCTGAGCACATAATAAATGTAATTGCAGCTCAGTTTTCTATTACCAAGCTGATAATGGTGATAAGCATCACAAAACTCTGCAAAGTGTACAGAAGGTTTAAAGTGGGCCTTTCATCAGATATGCAGTAACATTAAAAATAAGAAATTGTAGAGTTCACTGGAACCCCACCTGACCATGCCTTAATGTGGATGTAAACCCCAACCTCACAATGTAGAGTATAAGATTTCCTATCATCTGTGCCCAGTCTTGCCACACAGTTAATCCAGTTTTGAGAAATCCTCTTTTAATGTTCAGTGAAAATGAACAGCCTTCCAGATAGAAAACTGACTTTTTATTTAGACAGGTTTTTCTCTCCTTGCTTTGAGTGACAGGTTATTTACATATCTAGCTTGGACATGTTTATCATATGTTATGTTATGTTATGTTTATCATAACATGAGGTATAAAAAGTGAGAAATCCACCCCTCCCCCACATAACACATCCTGGTAATATACAATGAACTTTGGATCACCTCATGTTATGATAAACATGTCCAAGCTAGATTTGTAAATAACCTGTCACTGAAAGCAAAAACAGAGAAACAGACTTTATAATTTGGCAAGTTTTTATTTGAAATTCTGTTAATTTGCACTGAACATTAAAAGAGGATTACTCAGCGCTGGATTAACTCTGTGTGGCAAGACTGGGCACAGATGATAGGAAATCTTATACTCTACATTGTGACATCAAAAAAAAAAAAAAAGGCACAACACACTACCAAGCATGCTAAACTTGACATTGGGGGGGAAAAATTATTGATGCCCGCTCCACTAGAAGGACATAATTAAATAAATTAAAAAAAACTCGCTGTCAAAGAAATGATTTTGCAATTCATAGCTGATTTCCTGTCTCTAAACGGAGCAGGAAAATGGAGTTGTGTGAAATGCCATTTATTAATTGTAATCTGCTATTAATCAAAGCAGAATAAAATGACATGCTTAGAAGAAGATTTAGATCTTTTTATTCAGTTTTTTTAAAGCTTTATATAATAATTTTATGCAGCTGTTTTCCCCAAATTTTAACCTCCCTGGCGGTATGATTCTTTAAGATTTTAGGTGCTAAAAGCGGTACCATTATTTGCAAGGGAATTTGGCGTTTTATACTGTAGGCTTGTAATTCTTAGGAATAACTCACTTAAATCTATTCAAACAAGAGTCTAATAGGCATCCCGGGTATGATTTTTTTTTTTTTTTTTAATTAAAAATTATAATATAATAAATAATTATAAAAAATGATCACAAATGATAATATAATTATAGTAAAAATTATTCAATAATGTAATCAAATCAAAATCACTGAAATTTGCTCAGTTGCAGAATTTTTGCTGTCATTTTTTTTTTTTTTTTTATGACGAATTTCCCCATAAATCGCTATCGCTAAATTCTGCAAGTGATTCTGATTTATTATCGCTGTTTTTTAGCTGCTCTAAAACAATTTTTGCCATAAAGGGACACTTTTGGTTGCTATGGGCAATCTACAGTTTGCAGGGAGAAAGAAAAGTTTTTATTATACAAAATGACATGTAGTGTACAGGGCAGACCACTAGGGACATGGGGGGTGTGTATTTTTTACATACAGTACTGTAATCTATAAGATTACAGTGTACTGTATGTATAGTGTTTGTTTACTTTTTTAAATTTGGCGCCGTTCCCCCCCCTACGTCGCGACGCTCGCAGGGAAGGGAATCGGCGGAACACACAGCATCAGGCGGACATCCGCCCGCCGTGTACTGCGGGGATTCGTCGCTGGATCGCAGAGAAAAGGTAAGTAAACTTTTTCTGCATCCAGCGAGGTAAGCGCGTGTGTGGCACGGGGTTACCGATATTAGCTTAAAAATCTCACCCCGTGCCACACACGTGAAGACCGCCAGGGAGGCTAGTCTGACCGGCGATCCAGCGGGAAACCCCCGCCGGATCGCCAGGAATTTTTGGGTGAAAAAAAAAATGCACCCCGAGCGTGACTCGGGGTTACCGCTTCTGGCACTGAATGTTAACCCCGAGTCACGCTCGGGAATACCGCCAGGGAGGTTAAGGTGAGAGGAACATGGCAAATGGAAAGACGGAAAATTTTGTAACAAACAATATTTGATACGGATAACTATAAAAAGTTTACCTGTCAGGTTAAAGGCCATCTGACAACCCAGATGAAGATGCAGTCTGAAAAAGATTAAAAGGTTTACTTGCAAACACTTAAAACACATTTATATATATATATATATATATATATATATATATATATATATATATATATATATTATACATAATCTCACAAAAGTGAGTACACTCCTCACATTTTTGTATTTTATTTTTTTTATTGTATCTTTTCATGTGACAACACTGAAGAAATTACACTTTGCTACAATGTAAAGTAGTGAGTGTACAGCGTGTATAACAGTGTAAATTTGCTGTCCCCCTCAAAATAACTCAACACACAGCAAATTATTTAATATTTAATTTAATGTCTAAGGCACTGGCAACAAAAGTGAGTATACCCCTAAGTGAAAATGTCCAAATTGAGCCCAATTAGCCATTTTCCCTCCCCGTTTCATGTGACTCTTTGGCGTAACAAGGTCTCAGGTGTGAATGGGGAGCAGGTGTGGTAAATTTGGCGTTATTGCTCTCTTTCACTCTTTCTGGTCACTGGAAGTTTAACATTGCACCTGATGGCAAAGAACTCCCTGATGATCTTAAAAAAATAATTGTTGCATAAAGATGGCCTAGGCTATAAGAAGATTGCAAAGACCATGAAACTGAGCTGCACCCGGTGGCCAAGACCATACAGCGATTTCACAGGCCAGGTTCCACTCGGAACCATTTCTTCAGTGTTGTCACAGGAAAAGATGTAATAAAATATTTACAAAAATGTGAGTGTACTCACTTTTGTGCGATACTGTATGTGTGTGTGATTATTATATATATATATACACACACACACACACCCCACTTTTAGGTACACAATGGGGTTTATTTACTAAAGCTGGAAAGTGCTAAATCAGGCTTACTTCTGCATAGAAACCAATGAGCTTCCAGGTTTTATTACCAAAGCCTAATTAAACAAGCTGGTGTTAGAAGCTCATTGGTTTCTATGGATATATATATATATATATATATATATATGTATATGTATATGTATATGTATATATGTGTGTGTGTGTGTGTGTGTATATATATATATATATATATATATATATATATATATATATATATATATATATATATATATGTGTATGTATGTATGTATGTATATATGTGTGTGTGGAGAGAGGGAGAGAGGCCTCCCCAAAAACATATTTCATTTGTCTTGCAATTGCATGCATTCTGGATGTGACCCAACAAAAAGACCTCATCTGAAAAGTGCAGTTCACTTTTGGCCACCAGTTCACAAAAAGGACATCGGAGAACAGGAGAAAGTGCAGAGAAGGGCAACCAAACTGATAAGAGGCGTGGTGTTGCTCAGCTATGAGGAAAGATTACAGGAACTGAATTTATTCTCTTGAGAGGAGGAGATTAAGGGGGATATGATCAACATGTATAAATACATACGTGGTCCATACAATGAACTGGTGTAGTTATTTACTTTAAGATCATTACAGAGGATAAGGGGACACTCTTTGTGCTTTGAAAAATTGGAACAGACTCAGAAACTAGTTCTGGCCAACTCGGTAAACTGTTTTGATCAAAAATCTGAATACATTCCTGAAATATATACCAGATGATATAACTGGATATTAATGTTTATAATCTGTAAAAAAACGGATTTTATCCAGGGAATATCTGTTTTAGGAAATCGAGAAGGAATTTTTACCCTATTGGATAAAGCATGCTTTATAAGGTTTTTGTGGTTGCGCCTGGTTCAACAGTGGGTGTTGGGTTCTGTAAATTGATTTTTTTTTTCTATTTGAAAATAATCAATAAGTGATCGTACTCCCTCCCACCTTCTGAGGAAGTCCTGTTGTTCGGATGATATGAATAAAGAAACAGAGCCTGACCTTGAAGATGTTTTTAGATTGTAAGCTCTAACGAACAGGGCCCTCGGATTCCTCCTGTATTGAATTGTATTGTAACAAACAGTACAATGCCTTTTATGTTGTAAAGTGCTGTGAAAATTGTTGGGGTTTTCTAAATCCTATATAATAATATTATTATTATTATCGCGCTGTACAAGCGAGTGTGTTCTGTGAGCGGTATCTCTGAATTGTCCTGTGTAGAAAATTCATGTAAGATAGACCTCATGATTATAAAGAGGTCATTTACTAAAGGCCAGTTCACACCAGACGCAGTTTTGTGTGCATTTTTTCTGCACTAAAAATCCATGCACAGCGTTTTCCATGTATTCCAATGGCTGTAGTTCACACCATGCAGTCAGTTTCTAGCCAGTTTCCAGTGCAGAAACTGACTGGAAACTGACTGCATGGTGTGAACTACAGCCATTGGAATACATGGAAAACGCTGCATGTATTTTCAGTGCAGAAAAAAAGCACACGGAACTGCGTCTGGTGTGACCTGGCTTCACCTAGGGCCAGGTCACACCAGACGCAGTTCCGTGTGCTTTTTTTCTGCACTGAAAATACATGTGCATCAAATATCGGTGCATATGATAAATGTGCAGCAAATATTCATATACACACACACACAAACACACAAACGTAAAAAAATCTCACAACACACTGCGATGAAATAACCAATAGCTGTAATCAAGTCCCAATCCAATAATGTGATCAGTGTGCTGCTTCTTTAAAATCTCACACTCAAAGGTGTACACTCGTGTACACCTTTGAGTGTGAGATTTTAAAGAAGCAGCACACTGATCACATTATTGGATTGGGACTTGATTACAGCTATTGGTTATTTCATCGCAGTGTGTTGTGAGATTTTTTTACGTTTGTGTTTGTGTGTGTGTGTGTGTGTATATGAATATTTGCTGCACATTTATCATATGCACTGATATGTGATGCACTATGTGTAATTTATAGTTATTGTATCACACGATTTTGATTTGGTTATTTACTTATATATTATCAGTTGGGAATTGATTGTGGATTTATAATGGGGTTCCATTTGTTTTTTCTATTGGTTGAACTAGATGAACTTTTGGCCTTTCTCTTCCCCCTTTTTTTTTTTTTAACCGACAAGCTATGTAACTGTACTGCTGCTGTTTAATCCAAGCCATCATTATAGTCCTGTTTAGATGGTATATAGTTTTGATCAAATCCCCTGTGCAAAATAATGAAAAACCTGAAAACATGACCTGTTGGAGTGCCTCAAGGACTGGAGTTGAGAAACACTGGTCCAGAGGACTGCATGGGAGGAACCAAGAACTATATTTTTGGGGATCCTGGGACTAGTCAGGTTTGCATTTGTGTGAATGGAGTGCAGGCATATTGAGATGGTTCCAGTATTAATGTACGAGGAGCCTGTCTTATCCGGCGCTCTAAACTTGTCAGATCAATCTACTGGCAGCTGGTGGAGAAGAGGGCAAGTTTTTAGGCATTGAACGTCTACATTTTGTACCAATTTTTTTTTTCTTTAATCCTTTTTGGTAACCCCACTTGGAGAACTTTTCAGTAATGTATGAAATCTGTATAAATAACCAGGTTTGGATGAGGTTTTTATGTGGGTGGGGGGGTGTGTGTGTGTGTGTGTGTGAAGTGGTGCCACATTATAAAAATCGTCACAGGGAGACCAGCAGAGGGCACCTACTGGAAAGGTCCTACAACATCGCTGCCCACCTCCGGGTTCACATGGGCCCTATTGGTGGACCTGCATCTGTGCAGTGAAAGGGAGACAAGCGCATTGGCAGCTTGAAGTAGGATCCCAGCTGCAGAAAAGGCACACACCGACTTGTGTAGCAAACTGGGGGCACAGTTGTCATCTTCACCCTGGGTATTTAAAGACCAAGTCCCAGCACTCTAAATAACCTCCACTGATCATCCAGATGCAGGGGTTCTCTCTGATTTTTGCAGATGCCAATGACAACACATGCACAGCTTGGTCATATAGCACTGACCCCTAGCCCTCTTCTCAGCTTCGGATCCCACCACTTTAATTTCTCTCTCCACAAAGACCCAACACTGCACAACCTCCTAGCAATGTCTCTCGTTCACCTGCTGAAGGACCTTACTTTGAGGAGTCTTTTATCCCACCTTCATAATTATTAAAATGTCTAGTGTAAATACCCAACGTGTTTCACCCTACACAGACTTATCGGGAGCAGTTTGCTGGCAGTGAATATATGTGGATCACAGATTTATTTGGGTTTGAGATTCAGCTGGAAGTTTAATCTAAGGCTTAGCGATTGTGTATTGTGGATCTGAAGGAGACCTTAGGGCTGTTGTTGTTAGAAATATATTCCTGTTGTGAGAATATGAGATGGCAAACTCATTCTGGTAGATCTATAGGTGAAATAAGGTGACGGATTCTCTAAATGTTCTTCTGGGAGAATTAATTTTCCCACAGCTGACACCTTGTTTAAATGTTTAAGTGTATTTATACCCAAGAGCAAAAATATGATATGTGGCAGCTTCACAGTCCTTAAGTTGGCCCCACACTTTTTTTTTTCTTTCGTTCAGCTTAAAAAATAGCAGACTCCTCAATCCTCACACTGTCCAGCACAGATGAATAGATCTTCCTCTGTGCCTATTGTATTTTGACAGCTGATCCTTCCAACTGTCAAAATACCTGAACAGCAGCTGTATCTGGTTGGATGCAGATGCTGTTTGGCTGACAGTTTTTCATCAGGCTCATTTGTCAAATGTTGAACAATTGGCTTTATCCCCCGCCAGAGCCACTCCTTGGCAAGTGATGGCTGGTTCCCTATTGGCTTTAGTTACATTTTAATGCATTGAATCCATTTAATGCATTTCTTTAGAATTGCCAAACTCCTTGTATAAGCCTGGAGTAAAAATCAAATAACATTATTTATGGTATTAAAGTTTGAACGTGCACTACAGACACAGATTTAGCCATTGTGATATATAACGTCCTTTTATAAATAAAACCAAAAACAAAACAAACCAAAAGCTATAAACAAACAATATTGCTTTTTGACAAGCAGAAGTACAAGTTTAAAAAAAAAACAACTATTGGCTATAATGTCATTGCACATATTACCTGAATATAATTCCAACAATAAATATTTAAAACGGTTGTAAACCGCATATAATTTTTTTTTTTTTTTTAGAACCTGCTAGGCAAAAGACATAATGAGCTAGTATGCACCGCATACTAGTTCATTATGAAATACTTTCCTCTGAACGAGGAAAGTAGAACTTACCTGGTCCACGCCGAGCGAGATGTCATCTTGACTCGGCGTGTCTTCCGGGTATCGCCGCTCTAGTGCTGCGATTGGCTGGAGCGGCGATGACGTCACTCCCGCGCGCGCAGGAGATTTCAAATCGCCAGGGTCCGGCGGATGTCGGTCCTTTCGCCGTGGATTCCCCCCTGCGCATGCGCCTCTGCAATCAGCGGCGCATTGCGAGGGGAATATCTCCTAAACCGTACAGGTTTAGGAGATATTCTTTATACCTACAGGTAAGCCTTAATATAGGCTTATCTGTAGGTAAAAGTGAAAAAGTGACGTTTACAACCACTTTAAGATAATATTTTTTTTTTTTTTGTAGCTTAGTAGATGCCCCCTACATATTCTGTGGAAGTTTTAATTTAGTTTGTCAGTCTTTTGACTAAAATGCCATTTTAGTTTTAGTCGGCTAAAATATTTTAGTAGTCAACATTAACACTGCTTTATTGTAGAAATGGTGTTATTTCGATGAGCTGTTTTGGATTTACACCAGACATACATCGTTTGGTGTTGAGGCCAAATAATTAAATTTTAGTCACATCTGACCATAAAACCGTTTTCCACGTGCCTTCAGAATCTTCAAGGTGCGTTTTGGCAAAGCTCAGACTTGACTGCATGTGGCCTTTCTTGCAACCCTCTCATACAACTACAAGCCATATTTGTGGAGTATTTGTGATATTTTTATATGCACACAATGACCACTCTTTGTTCTAAATTCCTGCAACTGCTTCAGATTTCCTGTAGGCCTCTTGGTAGCCTCTTGCCTCGTTTCCACTGAGCGGTTCGGTACGCTATTTTGGGTGTTTCCATTATGAAAGCGTGCCATAAAAGCGAACCGTACCGGACCATTCTGGGTCCTGCTTCAGATGTGGGGCCATAGAAAATGGAACGGTTCCATTAGGGCGGACCTACAAATACATCTCACCGATTGGTGGACGTGCTAGGCTTTTTTTCTAAACCTTGTATGGTCCCCGATGGTCCGATTTGCAGTGGAAATGCTCAGCAGAATAGACCGGACCATTCTAATGCGTTCCATTCTAAGCGACCCGAACCGATCCGCTCAGTGGAAACGAGGCCATCTCTGACTCTTCCATCCAGTTTGGAGCGATGTCTTGATTCAGGGAGGGTCTGTGTTGTACCAAATAACTTCCACTTCTTAATAATTCACTGTGCTTGGAGGCATTAATGAAGCCTTTTTACATTATAATTTGTATTCATCTCCTGACCTGTGCCTGTCCACAACTTTATCCCAGAGATCGTTTGCATGTGCCTTGCCACCCATAATTGATTTTTTTCTTCAGGGATTGAATGCTCCAGGAAAGCTCTCTTCATGCTTGGCTAATTTAAAATTGGCAAAATGGCGGAAGGTGATTAGCTACATCTCATTGAGGGGGGTGATCCTTTTTCCAACTCAGTGATTTTGTTTTTGAATTTGTTATATTTTTTTTCTGACATGTTAGTGTTATATCTTTCACTCGGATATTATAAGTTACACTGAGTAAATACAGCTGGATACATCAAAAACTGTATCTGTCTTCATTTTCAGGCTGCAAAGCAACAAAATGTGATTATTTTAAAGGGGTGATTCTTTTCTATACCAACATTACTTGCGGTTGGGGGGCAGAAAAGACAGGTGGTTGAGGGGGTGACTTTTTTTTCTATACCCACTGTATAAACAAGTTTTTATATTCTCATTCAGTACAGTGAAGGGCAAACAAAAGCTCAAATCAATTGGTTTCCCCAATTTTTGCAGATACGATCAGTTTACTAGAAGGAAGACTGCTGACATATCAGGTAAATCACTAGTGATAAGAATTTGATGAGTTTGAATGTTTGTGGGTTCTGATGAACCATATCAGTCTTAAAATAATCTATATAAAAAAGTATTGTTTAACCACTTAAGCCCCGGAACCATTATGCAGCCAAATGACCGGGCCACTTTTTGCGATTCGTCACTGCGTCGCTTTAACTGACAATTGCGTGGTCGTGCGACGTGGCTCCCAAACAAAATTGGCGTCCTTTTTTTCCCACAAATAGAGCTTTCTTTGGTGGTATTTGATCACCTCTGTAGTTTTTATTTTTTGCGCTATAAACAAAAATTGAGCGTACATTTTGAAATTAAATATTTTTTACTTATTGCTATAATATCACAAAAAATATATAAAAAAAACGTCTTTAAGGGGACGTGTATATATAAGCCCATATGCGCAGCCATCCCTTTCTGTCGACGTGAATAGTCATGCGCCGTTCGGGAACCGGTTAAAGGCACCTTAAAATACCTGTTACGAAGGCTGACATCACGATAAAGCCTTTCCAACTACCATCCTCTGTCTAATTAAAGTGCTCTTACAGGCCACTCGAATATTTTATTAGGGCAGGGAGCTGGGTTATTTTTAAAGCATATGTAAGCCAAAAATCTTTTTATTTTTTTATTTTTAGCATGTTTGCATCATGTCTCATGGTGTACAGTTATTTTGCGAGTATGTTGCAAAGGTTCTTGCCTACAGTAGCAACGCTTCTTGCTGCAGGCTGACAAGCCCTAAGCTGCTGCCTCGCAATTGGAAGCCATGTAGTCAGTCTGCTATTGCGGTCCTTCAGTTGGCCATTGGCTTTGATTATACAGTGAATGTAAAAAGTCTACACACCCCTGTTAAAATGTCCGGTTTTGGTTTGTATAAAAAAAATTAGACAAGATAAATCATTTCAGAACTTTTTTCACCTTTAATGGGACTTATAAACTGTACAACCCAGTTGAACAACAAATCTTTTAGGTGGAGGAAAGTAAAAATAAAATATGTTTGCACACCCTTGAATGAATACTTTATTGAAGCACCTTTTGATTTTATTACAGCACTAACACTTTTTGGGTATGAGTCTATCAGCATGGCACATTTTGACTTGACAATATTTGCCCACTCTTCTTTGCAAAAACACTCAAAATCTGTAATCTCCTGTGCACAGCCCTCTTCAGATCACCCCACAGATTTTCAATCAGATTCATCTCTGGACTCTGGCTGGGTCATTCCAAAACTTTTTAATCTTCTTCTGGTGAAGCCAATCCTTGTTGATTTGGATGATATGCTTTGGGTTGATGTCATGCTAAAAGCTGAAGTTCCTCTTAATGTTCAGCTTTCTAGCAGAAGCCTGAAGGTTTTGTGCCAATATTGACTGGTATTTGGACCTGTTCACAATTCCCTCTACCTTGACTAAGGTTCCAGGTGAAGAAAGACAGCCCCAAAGTATGATGCTGCCACCACCACCATGCTTCACTGTGGGTTTGGTGTTCTTTTGGTCATGTGTAGTGGTGGTTTTGCACCAAACATATCTTTTGGCATTATGGCCAAAAAGTTGAACCTTGTGGTTTCATCAGACCATAAAACGTTTTCCCACATGCTTTTGGAAGACTTCAGATGTGTTTTTGTAAAATTTAGCCAGGCTTGGGTGTTTTTCTTGGTAATAAAAGGCTTCTGTCTTGTCACTCTACCCCATAGCCCAGACATATGAAGAATACAGGAGATTGTTGTCACATGTACCACACGGCCAGTACTTGCCAGATATTCTTGCAGCTCCTTTAATGTTGCTGTAATCTTGGCTGCCTTCCTGACCAGTTTTTTCTTTCTTTTTTTTTTTTTTTCATCAATTTTGGATGGAACGTCCAGTTCTTTGTAATGTCACTGTTGTGCCCTATTTTCTCCACTGTGTTCCATGGTATATCTAATGCCTTGGAAAATAATTTTGTATCCTTCGTAAGCTCTCTGCAGACCATAGCTTTTGCTGTAGGATGTGACTAAGAAAATGTCAGGAAAGACCTACTAGAACAGCTGAACTTTTAATTGGAGTCAATCAGAGGCACTTTAAATGACAGCAAATGTGTGCGGACTCCTATTTAACATGAATTTTGAATGTGATTCTGAACACCGCTACATCCCCAGTTATAAGAGGGTGTGCACACGAATGCAACTACATTATTTTTTTTACCCCCCCCCCCCCCTAAAAGATTTGAGTTTGTTTTTCAATTGGGTTGTACAGTGTATAGGTCAAGGAATAAGGTGAAAAGGTTCTGAAATTATTTCTTTGGCAAATTTTTGTTTTTAACACCACAGAAACCTGACATTTTAACAGGGATGTGTAGATTTTTCTTTATATATTCATTGTACATATAAATAGAGTGAACCTAGTTTCAAATAAGCACACTGGGGCATTGTCTAGATTCTGGTAAGGGGTGCATGCACACAGCCATTTAAGGATGGATGGTACTCAGATCTGCGTATTTCTGTAACATACAAATCAATGACAGGCTGACCCTGTCCGCGGCGGTCTAGAGCAGTTCACATGTAATTGCACATGGACCAACTACATGTCTGTAGGGATTGATGTGTGCCCCTGGGCGCAAACTGTCTGGGTCCAAGGACCCACATCTGTCCTGAACAGCAGATGGTTGCTGCATGTGAGTTTATGGATCAGGAAGACACAATTATAGAACCCAATTTGTTTTAAGAACTGCAGATCTGTGCATACATTCAGCAAATTAAAAGTTAGCCAGTAACCAATTTAAAATAATGGGGTTGATTTACTAAAGCTGGAGAGTTCAAAATCTGTTGCAGCTCTGCATAGAATCCAATCCTCTTCTATTTATTTTTTTGTCAAACTTAAAGGTTTAAAGTGAAAACAGTGCAGCACAAAGAAAATTAACATAAATTACACTAAACAATAAATAAATAAAGTTCATAGATAGAAAATAATCCATGTGTGGAAGTCCATAAAAGTGAATTAATCCAAACGATTAATCAATCAAAAATATGCAGGTGAATGTAGGTGACCAAGACGGTATCCTCCACCATGCAAAAGATGGCCTCTCACCTTCAGTGACCTTTTAAGGTCGGATTCTGGGCATATCAACAACCACCACGGAATCCTAATATGATGTCCATAGGCAACTCGGCTCTAATCCAGCAAAAACTCCACCATATAAAACAGAAAAGAGGAGATCTAGTGCTCTCTGTATCAAACATTTATTTGGGATGGCATAATAAAACCATCCCTCGCATGTAATGACACTCCATATGCCGAGTGTCAGTTGTAAGGCGTGTAGCACAAAGCAGAGGCAAACAGACGATTAACTTTAAAGGTTAACTCCACTTTCATGGGTAAAAAAATTCCACATACAATTGCTACACAAGTCCTATTGTAAGAGCCCATTCACACAGGGGCGGCACGACTTGGGGTGGTGACTCGGCAAGGTGACCTGGACTCGACCTGAGCGCGGACCACAGAGCGACCTGGGGCAACTTAGAAGGCAACTTCAAGTTGCCTCCAGGACAGGTGAATTGAAGGTGGCCAATCAAACTACAATCAGCTCTGTGGGAGGGAGGGGTTTGCCTGCAAATGTATGTTCTCTTCCTGTATTTTTCTTGTGTTAAGACAGTGATCCGACTTCTGAGGCGACTTCCATTGCAATCAATGGGAACAAGTCGCCTAGAAGTTGGATTGAAGTAGTACAGGAACCTTTTCTGAAGTCTGAGCGACTTCAGAAGTGTACAGTAAGACGGCTCCCATTCACGTTCATTGATTCTCTTAACAGGGCGACTTCAAGACGGATCCCAAGTCGCCCCTGTGTGAATGGGCTCTAATTGAAATGGAAAGGTCATTTTTAATAACATTCAATCTGCAGCCCTATCATTTTCAGTAAATTGCAATATGGCTACCTGGAGTTGTTCTGTATACATAATGTGTATAGAACGCCCCCCAGATATGCAATTTCCTGCTTGTGTGATTGGCACTGATTTTCTCCAAAGTCTAGACTAAGATACAAATCAGATTTCAAGCATCCCCTGCAATGAAAATGTAAATTTTGGTGAGATACTCCCAATAGTTTTGCAGGTGCATCAGCTGGTTGAAATGATGAAACTACTCCCATTAGACTCGCACACATGGGCACAGACAAACCCACAGGCATTTCTTCAGAATAGCAAAAGGTACGATTCTGCAACAAAATATTTTTTGTCTCTTTTTCAGTGCGCTGATAAAACACTTTCGGTGTCCCTGGACGATGCTTTGATTCTGAACACAGCAACTGAACAGCCACTAATACATGGCGAAGACGAGGTGGGTGCAGCTTGATGGATCTCTGGCTAGTGCTGCGCACGGTCTGTGCTTTCACCATATATAAACAGTTCTCACTGCTGTCAAATGTTCAGTAAATGAGTCTCTGCAGATGATCCGGCGTGGTTCAGAGGCAATCGGTAACTTGCACAGCCAGGAGCAGCTGGGATAGGCTCAGATAACAGAAAGGGGAGTGAGACGACCCACATTGAAGGAGGAATAAATATTTGTTAATGTACAAACATTTTTCTCTTCCTTTACAGAGACGTTGCATCTGCGAGGGGATTGGTCATCAAGAAGCCGTCCGGTTATCTGGACCTCACAAGACCAGCGCAGACGATCTACATGAATTCTCGCCATTATTAGGTAATAGCACGATGATTCATCGCTTTCTGTTAGGAGAATGCAGGATTTGGGGTTTAGTCTGGCTGGAAATGTTTGTATTATGCATATGCTTTACTCATTCTTTCTGTGGTGTAGTTGCAAACTAAAGTGGACCTGTCATTAAAACTTGCATGACATGGGAGTCTTTAGAGTCCACGTCGGCATTACCAAACTGCAATTCTGGCATATAGTGTAGATGTCTGTGGACACCTGACCATTACACCTATGAGTTTCTTGGACAACCCATTCCAAAACCATGGTCATTAATATGGCTTAAAAATCAATGTGGCTATAACAGTTTCCATCCTTCTGGAAAGGCTTTGCACAAAATTTTTGAGTATCTGTGGTAATTTGTGAGATCAGGTACTGATGTTGGAAGAGAAAATCTGCCCCACAATCGATGTTCCAATTCATTCTATAGATGTTCAGTAGGGTTAAGGTCAGAGCTCTGTGCAGGCTACACTCATTTCTTCAAACTATACTAGTCCCGTCATGTCTATATGGAGCTGGATTTGTATACGGGCAAAGTAGTGCTGGACCTCCCTCCCCCCAAACCCTTACTACAAGATTGGAGGAGCACAATTTTTTAAAAAGTGTTTGTATGCTCGAGTATTAACAGTACCCTTGTTAACGTTTTCATTTGGAGGGGTGTCCATATACTTTGGGCCATATATTAGTTGTGGTGATCCGATGTTCACAGGCTTTTTCCCATATAGTATATGTGGACATAAATAATGGAGAGAAAAAAATGCAAGTTTCTTTATCGTACATCACGGGACACAGAGCAGCATATTAATAACTGTGTGGGTTATAGAGCCTACCTTCAGGTGATGGACACTGGCAATCAAGACAGGAAGTTCCCTCCCTATATAACCCCTCCCTTACTGGGAGTACCTCAGTTTTTTCGCCAGTGTCTTAGGTGTTGGTCACGTTTGCAAAGCTCTTGCTTAGGTGGTCCTGTCTGGACTAAAGCAGGCTTGAATTCCGGATCCGTTCAAAGTGCTTCATAGCCAAACTGGACGATACCCGGGCCTCGGTGGAAGAACGAGGTTTAGCCTATAACGCCTCTCTTATTGAGGGCTGGACTCTGGGCTCCAGAGCTCTGGTCTATTCCATGGCTAAGTGCTTCTGATGCCAGGGTGCTCTATAGGTCCAGGGGAGTGGTGTTCCTACTGATGGTCCCCGGTCCCTGAAGGTCTTTGGCAATACCCACGGTGAGGGGTGAAGATTGGGCCTCTTGCTTAGGCAATACCCTGCAGCGTGGAGAGGTAAGTGGGGGGCCTACGGGACTTGGTCCGACAGTAGGTCCTCCAGTTTATTCGGGGTCTATGGGTGGCCTGTTATGCTGATCGCAGAGGCAATGTTGACCACTATGTCTATACTAGACAGGATGGCTTCTATTCCCCATATGGTTATCCCCTGGCCAATCCTACATTTCTACTTGAATGGTTGATTGTTAAGTGTAAACTGTTACCTGTCGGTTCTCTTCTTCAGCCTGGGTTAGATTGCTGAGTCCCGGATTGTTTTTTCCTGCCTGGGCAGTCACCCCCTTCCTCCTCGCTGTCCTCCGTTCGGCGTGCGTGCGCGCGCCTGCGCGTCTGTGCACGCGCGCGTCTGTGCGCGCGTGTCTGTGTGCGCGCGTCTGGGTGCGCGCGCGCCTGTAGCGGCATAGTGTGTGGCGTGCGCGTGCGCGCTTTTGGGGGGGAGGGGCAGGTGTGACGCCCACCAGGATACAGACAGCAGTGAGTTCAAAAGCTCAGTTGTGTCAGTCTGCAGGCAGGACACAGAGCGGAGGTTTATCCTGTGGCTCTGAGAACCTTTGGTGGTGTGGACTCAGCAGAGAGAGCAGTCTCCTTCAGCGAAGACTCCCCTTAACCCTGAACACTCGGTTCCTCAGTAGGGTGTGTTGGATTGGCCCGGTAGCCCAGCAACAGTGTTTGGTAACTGTTCAGACAAGGAAGAGTCAGGGTTTATCCTTAGAGTGATCCTTTCCGTGTCTGACTGGTGGGTGTCCTGATAAGCAGTCCTCCAGACAGGGACATGGCTCCTAAAGGGTCGGGGACAGCAAAGACCGCCAAAAATGCAAAGAAGCAAAAGGGCTCCCCATCGGGGTCTGAGGATCAAAGACAAGCCTCTATGACACCCTATTCCCCTGAGGCACCAGAGTTGGCCCCTCCAGTTGAGCCATTGGGTTCCTTAGGGGCTGTTGCCAGCCTAGCCCAGGCGCCCCCTGTCTATGTTACAGAGGAGGTGTTGGCCTCCACCCTTGGGGGATTGGAGAAAAGATTGACTGCATTAATTGCAGCGGCTTTGCCCGAAAGAAAGCGGGCCAGGTCCCCCTCTCCAGGGGTACAATCCCTGGACAGGGAAGATTTCCTTTCAGAAGGGGACCAGGCGGATGAGCCAGAGACAGCTGATTCGGAAGAGTCCACCTTAGAGGAGCCTTTTTCTGCCACTCGGGCAGAAAGGCTTTGGGTCCAGTCCTTAACGGACATGGTGCATTCAGCTTTTAAGCTACCCCGGCCCTTGCCGGCTGTCGGCACAGTCTCTTCGTTGGGTTCCTTAAAAGTCCCACAATCAGGCTCAGTGTTTCCGATACATCCTCTCTTGGAGGATCTGATGTATCAGGATTGGGTTCACCCGGACAAACTTTTTGTAACCCCAAAGAGATTTTCTGTCCTCTATCCGATGGAGGAGAGGTTCACGAAGAAATGGGCAGTCCCCGCAGTTGATGCGGCGGGGTCATGTGTCAATAAAAATCTCACCTGCCCGGTGGATAATGTCCAAATGTTTAAAGACCCGGCTGATAAGCGATTGGAAACTGTGTTGAGGGCATCCTTCACCACAGCAGGGGCTGTCATTCAGCCAGCTATAGCAGCCATAGGGGTCTGTCAGGCCTTGAAAGACCAGACAAAACAGATCCTGAGGGATCTCCCACCTCAGCAGGCTCAAGATTTAGCCGATTTGCCTAGAGCATTGTGTTTTGCTGTGGACGCCATTAAAGATTCCATCCAGCAGGCTTCCCGCCTTTCCATGGCGTTGGTCCATATGAGAAGGCTTATATGGCTGAAAAATTGGCCAGCTGAGACCCCCTGCAAGAAGCTCCTTGCGGGGTTTCCTTTTCATGGGGAAAGGCTATTTGGTGACGATCTCGACAAATACATACAGAAAATCTCTAGCGGTAAGAGTACCTTATTACCGGTAAAAGAGGATCAGGGGCCCCACTTTTAAGCGCCCCCCCCTCCGGCCCCGACAGCGTCTAGCTCTCGGCAGTATCGACGGCCTTCTGGTAGACCGGGCTCGGGGGGCAGACCTCAGGGTTCAAGTAGCAGAAAGCCTTGGACCCGTAAAACAGGCAGACCAGCCCCTAAAGCGTCCCTTTGAAGGGGCGCCCCCACTCTCTCGAGTGGGGGGAAGGCTCCAGGGGTTTTCAGAAGCCTGGAAGGAAGAAGTCCTAGACAAATGGGTTCTTTCCACAGTTTCCTCAGGCTACCACCTGGAGTTTCGGGGTTTCCCCCCTCCTCGCTTTCTGGTCTCAAACATACCAAAAGACCTAGGAAAGAGAATGTCTCTTCTGACAGCCTTGGATCGCCTTCAACATCAAGGGGTGATCGTGGAGGTACCAGTTCCAGAATGAGGACTGGGTTACTACTTAAATCTTTTCCTTGTCCCCAAGCCAAATGGCGACGTAAGGCCAATTTTGGACCTGAAGGGCCTAAACCGCTTCTTAACCACTTCAGGCCCGCGCTACCGTCGGATGACGCCAACAGCACGGGCCTGAATAGCCAACATGCCGTCATTTGACGGCATGTCATTCTGGCGTTCCCAGCGCGCGCTCTAGTGCGCGCTGCGGGGAAGCCCTGTGTTGTCCGTGTCCCTTGGACACGGCCAATCACAGATCGCGGCAAACGGCCAATCAGAGCGGCCGTTTGCGATGCGATCTGTGGGCGAATGAGAGATGATCTCTCATAGATCATCTCTCATTGCCGGCTCACACAGAGACAATGTCCTGTCTCTGGAGGGGAGGAGCCCGATCTGTGTTCCTTCCTACATAGGGACGCAGATCGGTCACCCTCCCAGTCACCCCCCCTCCCCCCACAGTTAGAACACACCTAGCATACACATTTAACCCCTTCCTCACCCCCTAGTGTTAACCCCTTCACTGCCAGTCACATTTATACTGTAATTAGTGCATATTTATAGCACTGATCGCAGTATAAATGTGAATGGCGCCAAAAATGTGTCAAAAGTGTCCGATGTGTCCGCCATAACGTCGCAGTACCAATAAAAATCGCAGATCGCCGCCATTTCTAGTAAAAAAAAAATAATAAAAAATAATAATTCTCTCCCCTATTTTGTAAGCGCTATAACTTTTGCGCAAACCAGTCGCTTATTGCGATTTTTTTTTTTTTTTTTTTACCAAAAATATGTAGAATACGTATCGCCCTAAGCTGAGAAAAAAAAATGTTTTTTTTTTTAATTGGGATATTTATTATAGCAACAAGTAAAAAATATTGTATTTTTCTTCAAAATTGTCGCTCTTTTTTGTTTATAGCGCAAAAAATAAAAATCGCACAGGCGATCAAATGCCACCAAAAGAAAAGCTCTACTTGTGGGGAAAAAAGGACGTAAATTTTGTTTGGGAGCCACGTCGCACGACCGCGCAATTGTCAGTTAAAGCGACGCAGTGCCGGAAGCTGAAATTTTACCTGGGCAGGAGGGGGGTGTAAGTGCCCAGTATGCAAGCGGTTAAACATCCGGTCCTTCCGTATGGACTCGGTCCGGTCTGTGGCAGCGGCAGTACAAGGCAAATATTTCCTTGCATCCATCGACATAAAGGATGCATACCTGCACATCCCGATATTTCCAGGCCATCACAAGTACCTGCGCTTTGTGGTGGGTCACCAGCATTTCCAGTTCGTGGCCCTGCCCTTCAAGTTGGCCACGGCTCCCAGGGTTTTTACAAAGATCCTGGCCCCCTTGATGGCCAATCTAAGAATTCGGGGAGTCTTGGTGATAGCGTATTTAGACGACCTTCTGTTAACAGATCGCTCAGCTTTAGATTTAAAGAGAGCAATTTGCATGTCGGTGCATTATCTCCAGTCACTGGGCTGGATTATAAACGAAGACAAATCGGTCTTGCGACCAACAAGACGATTGGAGTATCTCGGCTTGCTGTTCGATACAGAAGATCAGAAGATTTTCTTGCCTCGTCCCAAGATCTACAATCTATGGGCATTGATTCGGTTCGTTCTGAGCAGAAGAAGACCGCCCGTTCGCCTCTGTATGCGACTGTTAGGGAAACTGGTGGCCACATTCGAGGCAGTGCCTTACGCACAGTTCCATTCGAGGAAGCTGCAGGCGGCCATCCTGGCTGCCTGGAACAAGCAGACCCAAACATTGGATCGCCCCATGTCTCTTTCTCCCCTAGTCCGTCAGAGTCTATGCTGGTGGCTATCGCCCCAAAATCTCCAAAAAGGGAGATCCTTCAGCCCAATCACATGGGAAATAGTGACAACGGACGCCAGCCTGACAGGCTGGGGAGCGGTAATGGGCAACCTATCCCAGCAGGGAACGTGGTCGGTTGCAGAAACTTACCTGCCCATCAACCAGTTGGAGATTCGAGCCATCCGGCTAGCCCTGAGGGCCTGGACAGCAGAGCTACACGGTTGTCCAGTCAGAGTGCAATCGGACAGTGCCACTGCCATTGCTTATATAAACCATCAGGGAGGCACTCGGAGCCGAGCGGCCCAGAAGGAGGTCGATCAGGTCCTCACGTGGGCAGAGAGGCACATACCCTGCATTTCAGCGGTGTTCATCCCCGGCATAGAGAATTGGTGAGCGGATTATCTCAGCCGCCGGCAGATCTCGCCAGGGGAATGGTGCCTCCATCACCAAGTGTTTCAGGACATTTGCAGCAAATGGGGGATGCCAGATATAGATCTGATGGCGTTGAGATTCAATACAAGGCTGGACAGGTTTGTGTCCCGATCGAGAGACCCGTTAGCATGCCAGACGCACTAGTGTGCCCTTGGACCCGCTTCTCTTTGATCTACGCCTTTCCGCCGGTTCGGCTTCTGCCCCGTCTCCTCCGCAGGATCCGGATGGAGGGCAAGCCGGTTATTTTGATAGCTCCAGCATGGCCCCGAAGGTCGTGGTATACCCTAATCGTAAGGATGATGGTAGGGGACCCATGGCCCCTTCCTCTTCGACCAGACCTGCTAACTCAGGGCCCGATCTGCCACCCTTCCTTACCGTCGTTAAATTTAACAGCTTGGCGGCTGAATCCTACATTTTGAAGAGAAGAGGAATCCCTAAGTCGGTGATACCCACTTTGATTAATGCCAGGAAGCCGGTGTCAAGATTGATCTATTATAGGGTATGGAAGGCCTACGTGGCCTGGTGTGAAACCAAGAAATGGCACCCTCGCAAGTTCATGGTTGGTAGGATTCTGGAATTTCTTCAGTTAGGGGTAGAAATGAAGTTAGCCATCAGCACCATTAAGGGGCAGATTTCGGCTCTATCCGTGTTCTTTCAGAGGCCGTTGGCCACCCATTCTTTGATTAAAACCTTCCTACAAGGAATCCTGCGGGTTAATCCCCCAGTTAAAGTTCCCGTATGTCCTTGGGACCTAAACCTGGTTCTCTCGGTTCTGCAGAGACAGCCCTTTGAACCGTTGAGGGAAATCCCCTTGGTGCTGCTTACTAGAAAGCTAGTGTTCTTGGTGGCCATATGCTCGGCCAGAAGAGTCTCTGAGTTAGCTGCTTTCTCTTGTCGAGAACCGTATTTAGTCGTCCACAAGGACAGAGTTGTCTTACGTCCTCATCCATCCTTCCTCCCGAAGGTGGTATCAAGTTTCCATTTAAACCAGGATGTCATCCTTCCCTCTTTTTTCCCTAATCTGGCTTCTGGCAAGGAGAGATTGCTACATTCTTTAGATGTGGTAAGAGCAATCAGAATCTATCTGAGGGCTACTGCCCAAATCCGTAAGACGGACGTCTTATTTGTTTTACCAGATGGACCTAGGAAAGGCCAGCCGGCTTCTAGGGCCACTATTGCCAGGTGGGTCCGGCAGACCATCTCTCAGGCCTACGGATTAAGGGGGAAGGACCCCCCAGGGTCTATAAAGGCTCATTCCACCAGGGCAGTGGGCGCCTCTTGGGCGGTGCACCATCAGACCCCCATGGCTCAAGTCTGTAGGGCGGCGACCTGGTCGTCGGTCCATACCTTTACAAGGTTCTATCAGTTAGATGTTGCACGGGGCTCGGACCTAGCCTTCGGGCAAGCGGTCCTGCAGGCTGCTGTTTAGATCCCCGGAACCCGGGGGTGCCTATATTACTCTATTTTTTTCTAGTTTCCCTACCCTCAGTAGGCATTGCTATGGGACATCCCACATAGTTATTAATATGCTGCTCTGTGTCCCGTGATGTACGATAAAGAAAAAGGGATTTTTATAACAGCTTACCTGTAAAATCCTTTTCTTGGAGTACATCACGGGACACAGAGCACCCCCCCCCCTCTTCTTGGGGACAGGGGGACCTGTATTGCTTGCTACAAAACTGAGGTACTCCCAGTAAGGGAGGGGTTATATAGGGAGGGAACTTCCTGTCTTGATTGCCAGTGTCCATCACCTGAAGGTAGGCTCTATAACCCACATAGTTATTAATATGCTGCTCTGTGTCCCGTGATGTACTCCAAGAAAAGGATTTTACAGGTAAGCTGTTATAAAAATCCCTTTTTTTTGTTTTTAATCTGTCAAACCCGGTCTGGTAGACTTGCCTAGAGATCAGGATTTCCACAACAAATAGCAGGAAGCAGAACTGGTGAAAATTTAAAAAAAAAGTGCTGCACTTCAAACATTCCCAAAATCCCAACATGGACACTTACCAGATGATGTGGACTATTGCCAGCTGAGTCACTCTGCGTCATTTGGGGTATTCCCGCTCCAATAAGTACCACCTACCTAACTGGGGATACGACTAAGGCTGTTGCCGAAACGTGTCGGCTGTTTTGCCTGCCACTTTCTGTAACCAACTATTAGTCGCTATATGGTTTACAGCGTTGCTGGCTCAATCCTTTTACTTGTTCAAACTGGGGAAAGCCTTTTCCTCTACTCAAAAACCTGTGCTCCAGAAAGAATGCCAATCAATAAAGCGAATGACTCCCTAATTTCTCTACAGGATAAGAAGTGCAGACACACACTGGATGTCATCTTCCATTGTGCTGGGCACAGGGCTGGTGCAAGGATTTTTGACGCCCTAGGCGAAACCTCATTTTGCTGCCCCCATTGGCTTCATCCCTGACTCCACCCCCTTTGCCCTGCCCATGTGACAGGAATCAGCGCTATACAGGAAGCATCGGCTCTACTTCCTCTAGTGTTGTCTCCAGTGCTGCCCTGTGCCTCTAATTACACTACCATTTGAACAGGGCAGCTGTCAGAGACTGAGTTAGTTACATGCTGCAGCCTGCAGAGCATGCAGACGTGGAGGGAAACCAGTTGCCGGGTGCCCCTAGGCAGCAGTGCACCCTAGGCGGCTGCCTAGTTTGCCTAGTGGTAGCACCGGCCCTGGCTGTGGGCATCTGCTGTTTCTCTACACCTTTAGCCACACTGCCACGGCTTTAAATCTGACATCCCTGCGCGACTTCATAGCGGCTTGCATACCACTTCTTTAACTGAAGTCTATGCAAGTCATGTTGAAGTCACACCAAAAATAGTGCAGGAACCTTTTTCTACGTTGGAGTGACTTGAGTCATGCCAATTAGAACGGTTCCATTAGCCTGTATGGGGCACGACTTGTCATGCAACTTTTAACTCAAGTCGCATGACCAGTCACGACAGTGTGAACTGGGGCTCATTGTGTTAATTCTTAGAGGCTAAACCCATAATCTTATAGCCACAGTTAGTTAATTTCTTGTAGGCTCTGTTTTTTTTTTTTTTCTTTCATCATCCATACATGTGCAAGCAAAAATGCAGGATTTTTTATTTTACTTACACATACAGGTACTTCTCGCTTAACGACCATGTTTCTGTTCAGCGACCAGGTCGTTAAATGGAGAGCCACAAGTAATCAATATTATACTGTACTGTATTCTGGGGAAAAAAGTTCTAAACTCAAAACTCCAACGCAATAGCGTTTTAATTTGCAATAAGTACAGAACACAAAAATATAAGCAAATACTGTACTACACAGGATACAATGATGTATAGTGCCCAAAAAGTAAATACAATAGACGTTTAGAGTAACATTTGGTCATCAAATCCTGCAAAGGGTGATCATGCTTCAGTGTCATCATTGGAGTTACCAGCAGGGTCATCATTTGAGTTACCAGCAGGGTCATCATTTGAGTTACCAGCAGGGTCATCATTTGAGTTACCAGCAGGGTCATCATTTGAGTTACCAGCAGGGTCGTCATTTGAGTTACCAGCAGGGTCGTCATTTGAGTTACCAGCAGGGTCGTCATTTGAGTTACCAGCAGGGTCGTCATTTGAGTTACCAGCAGGGTCGTCATTGAGTTACCAGCAGGGTCGTCATTGGAGTTACCAGCAGGGTCGTCATTGGAGTTACCAGCAGGGTCATAGGGAGTTGTAGATGAGGTGCTCTGCGTTTCACAATAACATTGCATAAGTTCCTTTGACTGCCGTTCTACTTTAAAGAACCTTTCAACATTTGGGTCCATACTCTCTAATTGTAATATAGCTGCATTCACTTTTGATAACATGCCAGCTAACACCCCCTGACTGTGACCTTTGTTTGTACTTCTTCCATTGTTTCCTCCTTTTCTTCCTCTTCCTGTTCTTAGTGCTGCTGTGCTTCCAACTCTATTAAATCTTCATAACTTGGCTCTCTCTCAACAAATTCCACAAATTATTTAATATCGATCACTTCAATATCTAAGTCAAGCATGTTAGCAAGTTGCACACTTTTTTTGATTTATAACTTCAACATCTTTATTTTTTTTATTTTTTTATCAAACTATTCGCTATTGTTCACAAAACGCTTTGAGCATTTTATACATATACCCTGCATGCACTTTTCTGTTACTCCCTCCCAAGCCATGTTTTTTATGCAGTGTAAAATGTAAGCTTTCCAAAAATCACGAAGGGTAACTTAGTAATTTTCAGTTGCTGCTACAGCTTTGAAAAAGGTGGTGTGCAAATAGTAGGCCTTTTATGTTGCTATTGCACCCTGATCCATGGGTTGTAGCATGGCAGGTGTGTTTTTAGGCAGATTGATTATCAAGATACTGGGGGTGGCCTGGGGAATTATCAAGCAGGAGGATAATTTTAAAGAAAACGGCCTTTGGCTGACAATAACGCTTGACCAAAGGTTTGAAACAGTTGATGAACCAGTCGTCAAATAAAACTTGTCATCCATGCTTTATTTGCACGATAATAAACAGCCAGTGTGTGCTTACTAACCTGCTTCAATGCACATGGGTTTTGTGAACGATGGATGAGGAGGGGCTTTAACTTGAACCCAGCAACATTTACTCCCAACAACTTGACACTGTCTTTTAAAAGCCTTAAAATCGGGCATTGTTTTATCTGTGTATGTAGGACCTTTCGAGCATTTTTCTCCCCAAAAAGTCCACGTTAAATATCCACTCTGGCCAGGGGAGCGGGGGAGAGAAGACAGTAGTGCTGCTGATGATTGAGGCACGTAAACTGACCATGGTGTCAGGGCTCAGCAGCCATAATAAATTGTGGTCAGTTTACAGGAGGGGGGGGGGGGCAGTACCAGGCAGGATCAGACAGGTATTTCAGGTGATACAGCGGGCCAAATTACACAGCACCATGCTGTGTAACGTGCTTTAAAGAAACGGGATCCAATTTTTATTTTTATGTTAACAAACACTTTAAAGCACAACTAGAAGGAACATATTTTTTAATTTTGGTTAGATGTTTTAATCCCTCTCCACTCTTTTTAATGTATTATTTGTTATATATTGTATGTCCCAAACTGGGATCTCTGTTAGACTAGAGGAAGTAAACCTTCCTGTATATTTTGTACTCATCGGTAAGCCTAGAATAAGGCTTACCTCTAGGTACAGTAAGTATCCCCTAAACCTGTGCCCTCTAGGAGAGATTTACTGTATAGTGCACCAATGATGTTATCGGCGCAAGCACTCTGAAGGAGAGAACGCCCGTGCATTTCTTTAGAAGTGTGTGCCATGACAGGCGGCTCCCACACATGTGCAGGAGTGACGTCGCGCTGCTTCAGTCAATCACACATCTGGAATCCGCAACTCCGTAAGGAAGGTAGATGGGTGAAGATGGATAGGCCTGCAGTGGGGACGATGCGGGCTGCGCTTACAGGTATGCGATGCAGAGAAGGAGAATTTTTTTTACTTAAGGGCCACACCTTACAGCGGGTTGTTGCAAGGCAGTGTGGCTTCAGCATATATTTGCAAATGTATACAATTAACCTAATTTGTTGAAACAAAGTAATTTTTATTTATTTTTTGATGACTAGCTGGTCAGTGTACTAGGAATTTTTTGTTGAAGACATCTAAAAAAAATTATGGGTTTTAACCCTTTACCCTATTGAAAATTTTTTTTGCTTTAGATATTCTTTAGTGTTTTAAATGCAGAATTGTTCCTCCTGCTTTTTAAGCTCTATAGCTGACTGTTTCTGTTATGTTAACTCCATTTCAGAAGCGCTGTCTCTGGAATTGGGTGTGAAATCACTCCCCCTGAGAGTGAGAAATAGGACGCCATCCCTGAAGCTCAGAATATTTAATACCCAACTAGACAAAGCACTGAGTGACGTTGGTAAATCATCTGCAGAGCTACAGATCCAGATCAGGTGAGTGCTCCCAATACCATACCTTGTTACCAGGCTGGGGAGGGGGCACTACAACAATCTCTTTACAAAAACATTGCACAAAGTGTTTTCTGCCAGTAAATTCCCATTAATGAACACTAATAACTGCAGGTGTTAAGTAGGGATGTTAATTACAGTGTCTGATGTACAGACAGGCAGGCAGTAGAGGCTGCACCAACACATCAGTCTGAACCACAAACTTGAAAGAAGTGTGTGTGTGTGTTTAGAGCTGCACGATTCTGGCTAAAATGAGAATCACATTTTTTTTGCTTGGAATAAAGATTGCGATACTCGCGGCGTAACCGCATCTTTGACAATATACTAAAAAAATTGGGCTAATTTTTTTTTTTTTTTTTATTGAAGTGTGTTTTTTCCTCCCAAAAAGTTTTAACCACTTGTCCTCTGCCCACCGTCAAATGACGGCGGGCAGAGGACTCCATTATCCTGACATCACGTCATATGACGTGATGTCCCTTTAAAGCCGCGGGCGGGCGCGCGCGCGTCGCCGGCGGCGCGCGCACCCGCCGCTCTGCGGGGATCCCGTGCGAGTGCCCGGCGGCAACGATGTATGTAAACACAGAGCTGCACGTCCCTGTCAGGGAGAGAGGAGATCGATTGTGTCCCTTGTACATAGGGACACAATCGGTCACCTCCCCCAGTCACCCCCCACAGTTAGAACACTCATAGGACACACATTTAACCCCTTCCCCGCCCCCTAGTGGTTAACCCCTTCACTGCCAGTCACATTTATACAGTAATCAATGCATATTTATAGCATTGTTCACTGTATAAATGTAAATGGTCCCAAAAATTTCAGAAAAGTGTCCGAAATGTCCGCCATAACGTCGCAGTCCCAATAAAAAAATCGCAGATCGCCGCCATTAATAGTAAAAAAAAAAAAATGCCATAAACTATCCCCTATTTTGTAAACACTATAAATTTTGCGCAAACCAATCGATAAACGCTTATTGCATTTTTTTTTTACCAAAAATATGTAGAAGAATACGTATCAGTCTAAACTGAGGAAAAAAATATTTTTTTTATATATTTTTTGGGTTATTTATTATAGCAAAAAGGAAAAAAATATTGCATTTTTTTAAAAATTGACGCTCTATTTTTGTTTATAGCGCAAAAAATAAAAACCACAGAGGTGATCAAATACCACCAAAAGAAATCTCTATTTGTGGGAAAAAAAGGACGCCAATTTTGTTTGGGAGCCACGTCGCACGACCGCGCAATTGTCAGTTAAAGCGACGCAGTGCCGGAAGCTTAAATTTTGTCTGGGCAGGAAGGGGGTGTAGGTGCACAGTAGGCAAGTGGTTAAAGACTGCTGCCCAAATATGGTGCAACATAAAATATTGCAACAACCGCCATTTTATTCTCTAGGGCAAGAGTGTCAAACTCCAATTTCATCGTGGGCCGCATCAGCATTATGATTGCCCTCAAAAGGGCCAGTTGTATCTGTAAGATTAGATGTCCAGCGCATCCCCTCCCGTTTACATTAGATGTCAAGAGCCACCCCACCATCAGTTGAGCCCCACACTCTCCCTTACATCACAGTGCACCCCCTTTCCTTATGCTGCTGCTGGTAAGAAGCTGGATGCATTGCTTGAGAGCGGAAAGTAAGGGTCTGGAGTAGGACCAGAGGAGGGCTGGAGCTCTCCTGCAGCTGCAGGAGAGGTGCGAGGGCCACATTAAATGGCCTGGAGGGCTGCATTCGGCCCTCGGGCCTTGTTTGACACCTGTGCTCTAGGGTCTCGGCTTAAAAAATATATATAATGTTTGGGGGTCCGAAGTAATTTTCTAGCAGAAAATACAGATTTTAACTTGTAAGCAACAAGTGTCAGTAAAAGGCTTAGTCTTTAAGTGGTTAAACTGACCTAATTTGCAGACACACGTTATTCCCTTTAATCTAAGCCTAGGTTCACATTGGATTGATTTGGCATGCGACGTGAAACTGTCAATTCGCATGCCAAATCGGCAGCTATTCCCCGGCAATGGCACCGACCAAATTGGTGCGACGCCGCATTTGCGGCACCACACTGATTCCCAAATCTGTGTAGCATCTCGCACAGATGGCTCTGAAATCGCTCCCCGAAGTTGGGACTAAAATGCAGGAATGAAATTGTGCAAGTTCAGCTTAAATAGCTTCCTTTACCTTAGTGCAGTCCTCCTTCACTTACCTCATCCTTCGATTTAGCTTTTAAATGTCCTTATTTCTTCTGAGAAATCCTTACTTCCTGTTCTTCTGTCTGCAACTCCACACAGTAATGCAAGGCTTTCTCCCTGGTGTGGAGTGTCATGTTCGCCCCCTCCCTTGGACTCCTGCAGTCCAAGGGAGGGGGCGAACACAACACTCCACACCAGGAAGTGAGTGAGTAAAAAACGTATATAGCGCTGCACATGCGAACTGAATCGCCTCTGGGCGCTTGTTACCCATTTCTCCTTTGAACTTAAGAGATGGGTTTTGATCTTTCTCCTAAAGGCCAAGTGACTCTCCTCCAACCGAATGCTGGTTGGTAAAGCGTTCCATAGTCTGGGGCCTTAGACCGCAAATCTTTTTTCTCCTTTGGACTTGTATCTGGCTTTGGGTATTCGGAATAGATTTTGATTGGTGGATCGCAGAATGTGTGGAGTTACAGACAGAAGAACAGGAAATGAGGATTTCTCAGAAGAAATTTGGACATTTAAAATGAAAAAAAAAAAATTACCTTTACAACCCCTTTAACTCTCTTGATTTCATTCCCACTGTCAGTCTGAACCTGGGCTAAAGGAATGAAATGTTACAATGTTTCTCTTTAATCTTCCAATGCTGAGGAATGTTGATAAACATTTTCCGTCTTTTTGTTTTGTTTTGAGAGCTCTGAGCAGAGAACGGCTCTGCACTTGTTACACAGAATCGTGGAAATGCTGGATTAGGATTGGGGGGGGGGGTTGAATCCAGATTATGAGATTAATTATGCAGCTCTAGTGTGTGTGTGTGTGTGTGTGTGTGTGTGTATGTATGCATGTATGGATATAGAGAGAGAGAGATCAAAATTAACGAACAAAAAACTGTTTACATTTAAAAATAAAATCTTACTTTCAAACGGGCACCTCCGTGAAGCTGGATCCACTTGCTCAGCGAGGGATCTCTCCGCTGATGACTGCTAAGCAGGCGAGCGACAGGTCTGTGTCCACTTTATGCAGAGCGGACGCAGCCAGCTCTAGTCTATGGGACATGTGACCACTGACATCCGCCACTCCATAGAAGAGACCGGAGGGTTCGAACAGGTTCGCCTGAAAAAATGCAAAAAAAAAGTTTAAAACAAAATGTACCTTCCTATCCATTTACTAATGCTAGCAGCATAAGAATTACAAATAGTCCATGTTGAATGAGTAAAGTTTCCGCTTTAAATTTATGTTCAATTGGGTATCAAAACAAAGAATTCAGTTTTTTATTCACAGGAAATACCAATTCCTAATCTCGCAATGAGTGAGGCCGCTAAGAAAGGCTGAGAACAAGCCACATTTATTGTGCAGATGGCGTCTGTGTTTTCTGAAATGACATTGGAGTGTTTATGCGGTCAGCTTAGATGCAAATTGCTGGTTGACTTTTTTTTAAGGGATAAAACAGAACCTGATTTTCTTGATACAGGAAGAGGAGTTATCATAGCCAGAAACAGCCTCGATTTTCATAAGTCATGTGACATATTCTCCTCTCCGGTTTGATGGCCATCGGGCTCTGGGCATGCCTGCCAGGATGGAGTGGGGATATTTGAATATCTTCCCCTGGGTGTATTAAACGGAACATGCAAAGCTCAGCAGACAATGCATCGGTGTGGAAAGAATGAGGAGATAAACAAATCACAAGTAAACTTTCCAAGCGCTTGCTGTGCTGATGAAAACTACGATCTGTGCTTTTCTGGGTGCTGCTGGAGGCTTGAGCTTGTGAAATGACACAGGAAGGGGGGAATGGCAGTAGTTACTATGAACCATTCTAAGGGTTGTTATTGGTTGGCATACCTACTGACCAGCTGAAGTCTCAGAATGAAAGTAACACATCTACCAGACAAGTGTAGAGCTGTGGGTTTTTCTCAGTGGTGTCCCTGAAGGACTTGCTAACTTGGCTCTCCATGTGTATCAACACTTGCTGCATTTCCTGCAAGTACTGTCAACGACGACGCAGATTATAGGAATAGGGCTACAGCGTGGTAGGAGAAACTAGTGAGTGACACAGAGATTAGCCAATAGGGTGGAAGGATTAGAGGAGTGCTCATTTTTCAGGTTACCTGTTGAACTATGCTATAGTATATTGAAGCAGGAATAGGAAAAAAAATAGATTTTTTTTTTTTAGTTGCAAATTTACAAGATTATTTTGAAAAAATATTATTTATTGAAGATTTCAAATGACAGTCTAAATATGAAAATCTAATCATATAGTACAGTTGAAACGTGCAGACTGAATAGTTCTAAACATGTTTTGCCACAATTAGTAGCTGCCTCTGGAGATTTTATCAGGCAATATAGTATAATATAAGCACAAGGAAAGAAGGGGGATGAACCACAACTCAGTGCTAGAAGTCAATATTCTTGGTTGGTAACTTATAGGGTACAGGATGCCTCAAGGCTCGGCAAGGCTACTTGTAATATTCAGTATGCAGTATGTAATACTATTGAAGACTGTAAGACTATGCAGACATATTAGAGGAGATGGTCAGAGACATCGGTTCTATATGGAGAGATGGCCAAAGACTGCCGGCCTATTGGAGGAGATGGCCTGGGATGACTGGCTGGCACATTGGAGGAGGTGGCCAGAGACTGCCGGCCTATTGGAGGAGATGGCCTGGGACGACTGGCTAGCACATTGGAGATGGGCTGGGACTGGCAGGCCCAATGAAGGAGATGGCCTGGGACTGGCCGGCCCAATGGAGGAGATGGCCTGGGACTGGCCGGCGCAGTGGAGGGGATGGCCTGGGACTGGCCGGCGCAGTGGAGGGGATGGCCTGGGACTGGCCGGCCCAGTGGAGGGGATGGCCTGGGACTGGCCGGCCCAGTGGAGGGGATGGCCTGGGACTGGCCGGCCCAGTGGAGGGGATGGCCTGGGACTGGCCGGCCCAGTGGAGGGGATGGCCTGGGACTGGCCGGCCCAGTGGAGGGGATGGCCTGGGACTGGCCGGCCCAGTGGAGGGGATGGCCTGGGACTGGCCGGCCCAGTGGAGGGGATGGCCTGGGACTGGCCGGCCCAGTGGAGGGGATGGCCTGGGACTGGCCGGCCCAGTGGAGGGGATGGCCTGGGACTGGCCGGCCCAGTGGAGGGGATGGCCTGGGACTGGCCGGCCCAGTGGAGGGGATGGCCTGGGACTGGCCGGCCCAATGGAGGGGATGGCCTGGGACTGGCCGGCCCAATGGAGGTGATGGCCTGGGACTGGCCGGCCCAATGGAGGTGATGGCCTGGGACTGGCCGGCCCAATGGAGGGGATGGCCTGGGACTGGCCGGCCCAATGGAGGGGATGGCCTGGGACTGGCCGGCCCAATGGAGGGGATGGCCTGGGACTGGCCGGCCCAATGGAGGGGATGGCCTGGGACTGGCCGGCCCAATGGAGGGGATGGCCTGGGACTGGCCGGCCCAATGGAGGGGATGGCCTGGGACTGGCCGGCCCAATGGAGGGGATGGCCTGGGACTGGCCGGCCCAATGGAGGGGATGGCCTGGGACTGGCCGGCCCAATGGAGGGGATGGCCTGGGACTGGCCGGCCCAATGGAGGGGATGGCCTGGGACTGGCCGGCCCAATGGAGGGGATGGCCTGGGACTGGCCGGCCCAATGGAGGGGATGGCCTGGGACTGGCCGGCCCAATGGAGGGGATGGCCTGGGACTGGCCGGCCCAATGGAGGGGATGGCCTGGGACTGGCCGGCCCAATGGAGGGGATGGCCTGGGACTGGCCGGCCCAATGGAGGGGATGGCCTGGGACTGGCCGGCCCAAAGGAGGGGATGGCCGGCCCAATGGAGGGGATGGCCTGGGACTGGCCGGCCCAATGGAGGGGATGGCCTGGGACTGGCCGGCCCAATGGAGGGGATGGCCTGGGACTGGCCGGCCCAATGGAGGGGAGGGCCTGGGACTGGCCGGCCCAATGGAGGGGAGGGCCTGGGACTGGCCGGCCCAATGGAGGGGGGAGGGCCTGGGACTGGCCGGCCCAATGGAGGGGGGAGGGCCTGGGACTGGCCGGCCCAATGGAGGGGGGAGGGCCTGGGACTGGCCGGCCCAATGGAGGGGAGGGCCTGGGACTGGCCGGCCCAATGGAGGGGAGGGCCTGGGACTGGCCGGCCCAATGGAGGGGAGGGCCTGGGACTGGCCGGCCCAATGGAGGGGAGGGCCTGGGACTGGCCGGCCCAATGGAGGGGAGGGCCTGGGACTGGCCGGCCCAATGGAGGCGACGGTCGGGGGGTGTAAACTGCCACTGTTAAAGCTCACTGTCAACACAGTCCATTTTCAATCAATACTACCGCTACTGGGGTCTGCAAAAACTGTGTTTCTAATGGAACATACACCTTGTTCATTCTGTGTTTTGCTCTCCTACACTGCAGCATATAGAAGTGCAACATGTTTTCCTGTATATTTCCAGAAGTATGGGCATACATTGTCCGATAGAATTGGTATGTTAAACTTCTACAAGTCTCAGCACTGATACAGTAGATTGTCTAAGCAGAAGTCTGTTGTTTTTAGCAAATTGTGTATAGATACAAGTGACCCACCACGTGAGTGAGAACATTTTATAAATATGTCAACATGTAGCAAACAAGTAATTAGTACTTTCCTGTACAAACAGGGCCAAGCTTCAAGGGTGACAAAGTTCAGTTCAGCCCTTACAGGATGTAAGAATCGTCTGTTTCTATTTGTGTGGTTCCACTTGAGAACCTGAGAAAACATTGTCCTGCCATGCGATGTTCAAAACTACAAAACCATGCAATAGCTTATATCGCACCCTTCCTGGTTTCTTGTGTTACTCGGCAAACTCCATCAACCTTTTCAGGTTCATTGTGGTTCAAAGTACAGCCAGCAGTCAATATATTTTTCCCATGTGAACTGCTTGCATGCCTAGAAAAGTGTCGGTGTAACCCTTCCAGGTATTTACCCCTCTGGCAGAGACTGTAGTACTTACCATGACAATTCCTTCATCTGCTTTTCTTTCCAGAAGTGCAGCCCCATCTTTTGTTCAGCCATCATCCAGGGACACCATTTCTGGTCTGAGAAGACCCAATCATGTCAATTCTGGTACCTGCAGTTCTTGGCTGTGTTCACAAATCTCCAACACAGATTGGCCTCTGCTGCAGCCTTTCACCTTTTCACTTGCTACAGAGTTACAACGTGGCATTGAGACTGTTAGAGATCGCTGTCAATACAGTCCATTTGCAATCAATACTACCTCTACTGGGGTCTGCAAAGGGCTTCATAGTAACAATGTGCTGTGTGTTGCTGATGGGCCACAATTTGGGCACCACATTCTAGATCAACAAGGAAATTACTACAAAGCCAGCAGATATTGGGTTTCTCATGGAACATGCACCATGTCCATTCTGTGTTTTGCTCTCCTACAATGCAATTTGGCCTAATGCGGCATATAGAAGTGTAAAATGTTTTCTTGTACAGTAAAACCTTGGATTGAGAGTAACTTGATCTGAGAGTGCTTTGCAAGACCAGCAATTTCTTTTTATATAAATTATAACTTGATAAACGAGTGATATCTTGATATACAAGAAGCGTTGCGTCACAACAGAGTATAAAAGAGAAGAGAGGTGCCTCCTAAGTGTAGCAATATGGTTACATTTACTAAAGGTACAACATTTAGCAACTCGCATGGTGGACGATTGAACAGGCACATCTAAGTATGCACGCATCCAGGGTAAAGCTGTCCACATCCTCCACACTGCTATCCCTTCCACGCTGCGCTCCATGAGCGGTTCAAGCCTCTTTCAGAACGCTCTACTGCAGGGTAGTCTTCCCGGTCAAGATTGCAGACAGACAGCAATGAGAGCCGGTGGTGCCAAGATGGTCTATGTGGGCAGCTTTACCCCAGATGCCTGCATACTTGGATGTGCCTGTTTTAAACATCAACCATGTGAGTTGCTAAATGTTGTACCTTCAATAAATATAACCATGTTGCTACACTTAGAGGCGCCTCTTTTCTCTTTTATACTCTAAAGCTCCTGCTGGATTTTGCTTCTAATTTCCTTATGGAGGCTTTCATTTGTGGATGGACATTTTATGGTTGCTATAATCTTTTTATATGGACTATAAACTAAAGGAGTTATGAATAAAGGGTTGTGGAACAAATCATTTCAGTTTCCATTATTTCTTATGGGGAAATTTGCTTTGATATACGAGTGCTTTGAATTACAAGCCTTTTTTCTGAACACATTATGCTCGTAAGCCAAGGTTTTACTGCATATTCCTATTACTATGGGCATATATTTCACTAGGGGGAGAGGAGACTGAGTAAATGACTTCTCTTGACTGCTGCAGACTGATGACATCATCTCAGCTTAGGCAAAGTCGCTAGACTGGAGTTAAAGTGGATGTTTTTTTATGTTACAATGTAGAGTATAAGATTTCCTATCATCTGGGCCCAGTCTTGTAACACAGAGTTAATCCAGCTCTGATCAATCCTCTTTTATTGTTCAATGAAAATTAATAGACTTCCAGATAAAAACCTGTCCTAAATAAAAAGTCAGTTTTCTCTCTTCTTGTTTTGAGTGACAGGTTATTTACATATCTAGCTCGGACATGTTTATCATATGTTATGTTATGTTGATCATAATATGAGGTGAGGTCCAAAGTATAAAAAGTGAGCAATCCACCGCTCCCCCACATAACACATCCTGGTAATATACAATGAACTTTGGATCACCTCATTTTATGATAAACATAACATATGATAAACATGTCCAAGCTAGATATGTAAATAACCTGTCACTCAAAGCAAGAAGAGAGAAACAGACTTTTTATTTAGACAGGTTTTTATCTGGAAGTCTATTCATTTTCACTGAACAATAAAAAGGGATTGATCAGAGCTGGATTAACTCTGTGTGGCAAGACTGGGCACAGATGATAGGAAATCTTATACTCTACATTGTGACATCAAAAAAAAAAAAATGTTGGGTTTACATCCACTTTAAAGGATGGTCAATAATAAAAGTTTGAACAATGATACTGATATCTGTTGTGACATGTCGATTTTAATATATGCAAGCTTGTAAAGTTTATTGAGAGATCAGCAATCTAAATGACAAGAGGTGGTAATGTTGAAAATCTATTCTAGGGGTCTTCACTTTTTATATCCACATGCCCAAATCTTAAGCATTTTTTTTAACTAGCCTCCAATGAAAATTGCACCAGCTGGTTCCTTTGCACATATTGCCCTCCCCTGACCTTTAGTGCAAAACCACAGAGACTGTGTAAAGGGTCAGTTGATCGCAATTTCTGAAGATGAATAGTGTTGCTCACGAATATTCGCATTGCGAATATTCGTTACGAATATTGCATATTCGAGTATTCGCGAATAAATCGAATATCGCGGTGAATATTCGCTATTGCGTATATATTCGTATTTTTTCAAATTTATTTTTAAACAGATCACATCCTAGTGATCTCCATCGACGTCTAAAAGCATTGCTGGTATGATTAGAGACCCTGGGCCGAGAAGCCGAGGCGATCTTTTTATGTTGCCGAATATTCGCAATGCGAATATTCGTATTACGAATATTCGCGAATACTTTCTCTGCCCTTCTGTGTTTTGTGTATAAAAAAATAAATAAAAAATTAGCTTTAGTTTAGTCATATAAGTTTGTGTAAGTAGAGTTAGTGTTTAGTGCATATTAGTTTAGTAATCCAGGAAATGATCTCCGTTTTCGTGTGTTGACGAGAATTTCGCAAAAAATTTTTTTTGATAAAATATCACGATTATTCGATATTAACGAATATTTCGCGAATATTCTTCTATATATTCGTGAAATATCGCGAAATCGAATATGGCGTATTCCGCTCATCACTAAAGATGAATAACCAAATGAAATTTTGGGTATTGGAACATGTGCTTTCTTTATCTCCTTGCTGCAGTAATCTACCCTCCCAACCGTTGGCATCCCCAAGTTCCTGTACAGCCAGCCTAGAACTGAAGGGATGCTCAGCTTTGCATACCCATTACTGAGCAGCCATATTTCCATCACCGGCTTTTGTTACATGTTTGGTCAGAGTAGAGGTGCTTCTGTTGCTGCTACGTGCAGTGCCAGCCCCAAACGCATAGCAATTTTCTGGTTAGCCTCCAATGACTTGTTTAGTCTACTCTATAGCATGATGTCTGTAGTTAGCTGGTTGTTCTACTGGTTTAACAGGACTAATATGATATTCTAACCAGGGATGAGTGGAGGGACTATAATGAATATTGCAGTGAAATTTGTGTCCAAAATAGAAACGCTCAGTTGGAGAGCTACAAAATTAGCTTGACGGAGGATGTGGGGTCCTTTTGGTATGTTTAAAGGGATTGTAAAGGAAAACACTTTTTTTTTTTCATAATAAGCATCCTTTACCTGCAGACATTCCTCTTTTCACTTCCTCATTGTTCGTTTTTGCTCAGAAGTTGCTTTATTTCTTCTCTGTTCTGTTCACTTCCTGCTTGCCTGATTGTTACTCACCACCGTGAAGGGAGGCTTTACTGCGGTGGTCAGTGTAGTGCTCACCCCCTCCTGGGAGCTACATCTGTGCGGCAGGACGCTCTCTATGTGTTAGAGACTTCAAGGAGGTGTGAATTACTGGGCGTGCCACAATTCATACTGGGAAATGTAGTTCTTACATAAACAAGCGCGGCAAACCAGGAAGTGAATGAGAGAACAGAAACTAGAATGCCGGAGGTGATATAGATGAAGGAATTTTAATAGGCATTTACTCGTTTTTTAACAGAATCATTACACTATTCTGTCTGTCTTGCTGACATTCATTTTAGGCTAAATATTTTTTTCCTTTACAACTCCTTTAATGTAGTAGTTTTTAATTTACTATCCTTTTGTATTTGTGTTATTTCTTTAATATTTAATACCACCATGGTAAAACAGTTGGCACTTTTGTCTAGCAGCAGCACTCTGGTTGTGAGTTTAAATCCCAACCACAGCGACAAATGCATGGATTTTGCATGTTTCTTTGGGGGTTCCTCCCACACTCCAAAGACATGCTGGTTGGTATTTTTTTGTACTGGCAAATGTCTCTCGTAGGGCTGCAACTAACGATTATTTTCATAATCGATTAGTTGGCCGATTGTTTCGATTAATCGGATAATCTTAAAAAAAAAAGTGTGGTGTACAATTTAGTTAATATGTAAATAAAAAACAAAAAAAGGGCAATTTATTCTTAAATATCCATATGTAGTGGTAAATATAAATAACCAACTACAGTAATTGTAATGCCTTCTATTACCTCCACTTTCTCTGGGTTCAGATGCTGATCTTCCCTGCACAGAGTCTTTAAAGTGATTGATTGTTTAAAAAAAAAAAAAAAAACTTAACTGCTCTGTTATGGTTTTGCACAGAACAGCCCAGATCCTCCACTTCTGGGGTCCCTCACCAATGTTTCTGGCTCCTTGTGCCTTCAGAGTGCCTCAATAGCAAGCTGCAAAGTATAGTATAGAGCGCCTGCTATAGCAAGGTAAAAAAAAACTTCTGCCTTTAGAACCGCTCACTTCCTGCCCAGGACTACATGTCCCATGAGGCATTGCTCCTCACACTTTCACATTCACAAATTCTCAGGCACTTGGTGACATGTATGGACGGTGTACTGAGCTGTATGTGTGCTGCACTGTATTTCCTGATATGTAAAAAAATAATGCATTCTATATGCAGGCCAACTAATCAACTGGCCGATTAATTGATTAGTTGTTTGAGCCCTAGTCTCCCGCCATTCTGCCCGTGTGTATGGGGATTTGGCACATGCAGCCAATCGGCTGCTGCACTGATCATTGTATACTGGTAATGGGAGAGTCCCGCTGTCAGAATACAATGACACGGCGGGGAGGATGCCTTCATCCTCCTGGAATGTGTGGATGGGGGAAATTTTTTTATTTTTTTTCATTCAACCTGCTGGCTTCATAGTGTAAGCTCCTTGAGGGCAGGGACTAGTGTGAATGTACAATATGAACACTCGTAATCCATAGCTAAGAACACATGTGGGGAGGTTTTACTAAAACGACTGCAGTGGAGTCTAGTGTGGATGTGCATAGTAACCAATCGGCTTCTAACTTCAGCTTGTTCAATAAAAACTGAGAAAATTGAGTACTGTCCGTGATACAAAATTTTCTCTGTCACAATTGCGCTAATACAGCTACAATCACGTCAAGTACAATAAAAACTAAAAACTTTATTGGTTTCTTTGCAGGGCTGCATCATATTCTGTGTGCACCAGTTTTAATAAATCTCCCCGTCCGTTCCTCAAAGTTCACATTCCTAAGACCTAATAATAGAATACTGGTATATAATGATGCATTGTAGACACCCAGCAGATGTTCCGATTTCTCTCGATAGCATTCATGGATGGAGCTTTGATTGTAGGTTATGCTTATTATTTTGAATGGTGTGCACCCAGCATATATGGGTGGGGCTTTGATTATAGGGTTATCATTATTTTGAATGGTGTTTACCCAGCCTATGTGGGTGGTGTTTTTTTATTCATGTCTTTATTTTGTTGTTCCTTCTAAACCAATGTTATTGTTTAGTGGAGCTTCTGGTGTCCACCCTGAGTGAGCTGACACATAGAGGGCCACAGCTGACTCCCAACTTGTGACATCAGGTAGTCTAAAAATGGCCTCTCATCAATACGCACAGCTGATCGTCAAATTAGTCACTTTCAGATCGGTACAGAATTGTTGGCCATGATTGTATTTTTTTTTCTTCTGCTAGGAATAGTGCTAATTGTCATGAAAATATAGTATTATCTGCCGTTATGGCATATATTTGGTTTTGGGGTTAGATGGACGTAAAGGGAAGTTGGGATTAGGAGCTAGGTTCTTGTAGGCTATAGGCTGTAAAACGTAATCTCAGTGCTTCTGATTTCCTTTAACCTTTTTGCAGCCACGTCTGGTCTACGTGGCTGCAATCTCTTTTGTATACTTCTCTGGTATACACGCCACTCATGGCTGCATGTCATTTCTCGGGGCAGGTTTCCTGACAATGACAGTAAATGGACGACGCCTGCATAGGGTTTAAACAGTCACTTGTTGTATCTAACAGAAGTCGTGTGACAGGGAGACAATGCAGGGCAACAACTAAGAGACAAGTACAGAGTTGTGTTGATTATAACAGGAAGTGCCTTAATAAGAACTTTGATGACAGGATCACCAGGGATTATTCAAATTAAAGCTGCAGGTTTAAAAAAAGACAAAGTGACATTTGAAATGGCATGGCCATGTTAAAGATATGATTTTTATTGATTGGGTTTACATCTACCTAGCATAATAAACCTACTAATACCATAGTGCAGCCCTCAAAAATTCTACTCGCCTGCTCGCATTTGGCGAGTGGATATTTAGGTAGGGCGAGTGGAGAAGGCAGCAGCAGCCAGGATGCTGCTGGGGGGTGTATTATTGGTGAGAGAGCTGGGTGGTGTATTATTGTTGAGAGAGCTGGGGGGGGGTGTATTATTGTTGAGAGAGCTGGGGGGTTGTATTATTGGTGAGAGAGCTGGGGGGGTGTATTATTGGTGAGAGAGCTGGGGGGGTGTATTATTGGTGAGAGAGCTGGAGGGTGTATTTGCAATCATGGCATACCCGTGTATGATCTGGATAAAATATGATAATTTGTAAGGGTGTTTAGGGGTGGGGGCAACTGGTGGCGAGTAACTCTTAAGGCCTGGCGAGTAGCTCAGGACTTGAAATTTTGAGCCCTGCCATAGTGTATATTCTATTCTATAGCAGAGTTCAGTGATGCATGATAATGACCTCAGGATTTCACCAATTTCCTCTTTCACAGTAGAGATGCAAGAAAGGGGTTTCAATGGATTAAAAATGACTTTTGATATAACATACCATGTTAAACCATAATAGGTGATTTTATTCATTGGTGTTATATCTGCTGCAAAACGTGTTATCAATTTATTGCACATGCAAAGTCACTTCTTAAATGTAAGCGGTTCCTTTTCCTTGCAATGATAAGCATGTGACTTGTATTCTACATAAGCTGCCTAGAGAGATTGCTGTCTGTGCACTACTGCCAAGCATTAGCTGGTGTAATATTCTAATACTTTCTGGGAGATCGGTGGAAATTTCAGTTGCAGTATGGGGTTTCCATTGCTTGATAAGCACAGTGGCAATGTTGTAAAAGCTGAACTCTAGGATAAGCAAATATTGTCTGAGAGGTATGTATATCATTACTTGAATATTGGTGTTTTGTGTATTTCTTCCAGATCTGTGCAATAATCCAGTATGAAACTTTACCTGTAATACAGACCTGTCATTGCTGCTTTCTTTCCTGGTGCAGGGTGGCTGGTCTTGTCTCCACCCCCTCCTGTAGTTTTCTTGCAGAAAGCCTGTAGTGGGTGGGGCCTTCTGGGTCCCTCCTACAACTCTGCTCAGGCACAATGAGGCCACTACTACTTTACAAGGTATGATCTCTGGGTCTGTATAGGCATTTTGTGCTCTCAAATGGGATTTTTAAGCTTGAATCTAACAGCTTCTGAAATGCTTTCCAGATGACTTATAACATCAATTCTTAATTGGTAGTACTAATTTTATATATATATATATATATATATATATATATATATATATATATATATATATATATATATATATATATATATATATATATATATATACATACATACATACATACATACATACATACATACATATATATACATACACACACACATATACACACACACACTTGTTCTCATAAGTTTACACACCCTGGCAGAATTTATGATTTCTTGGCCATTTTTCAGAAAATATGAATGATAACACACAAACCTTTCTTTTACTCATGGTTAGTGTTTGGCTGAAGCCATTTATTATCAATCAACTGGGTTTACTCTTTTTAAATTATAATAGCAACATAAACGACCCAAATGAGCCTGATCAAAAGTTTGTACACCCCCAGTTCTTAATACCGTGTATTGCCCCTGTTCACATCAATGACAGCTTGAAGTCTTTTGTGGTGTTTGTGGATCAGTCTTTTTATCTTCTCTGGTGGTAAAGCTGCCTATTCCTCTTGGCAAAAAGCCTCCAGTTCCTGTAAATTCTTGGGCTGTCTTGCATGAACTGCACATTTCTGAGATCTCCCCAGAGTGGCTCAATGATATTGAGGTCAGGAGACTGAGATGGCCACTCCAGAGCCTTTATTTAATTTTGCTGTAGCCAATGACGGGTCGACTTGACCTTGTGTTTTGGATCATTGTAATGTCTAAGTATGTCCCATGCACAGCTCCTTGGCTGATGAATGCAAATGTTCCTCCAGTATTTTTTGATAACATACTGCATTCATCTTGCCATCAATTTTGACCAAATTTCCTGTGCCTTTTGTAGCTCACACATCCTCAAAACATTAGCGATCCACCTGCGTGTTTCACAGTAGGAATGGTGTACCCCTTATCATAGGCCTTGTTGACTTGGTCTCATCACTCCAAATGACTTTGTGCCACAAGGTTTGAGGCTTGTCTCTGTGCTGTTTGGTGTATTGTAAGCGGGATGCTCTGTGGCATTTGCATAGTAATGGCTTTCTTCTGGCGACTCGACAATGCAGCCCATCTTTATTGTGCATCTTGAAACAGCCACACCACATGTTTTCAGAGAGTCCTGTATTTCACCTGAAGTTATTTGTGGGTTTTTCTTTGCACCCTGAACAATTTTCCTAGCAGTTGTGGCTGAAGTCTTAGTCTACCTGACCGTGGTTTGGTTTCAACAGAACCCCTAATTTTCCATTTCTTGGTTAGAAATTGAACACTGCTGATTGGCATTCTCAATTCCTCGGATATCTTTGTATATCCCTTTCCTGTTTTATACAGTTTAACTACCTTTTCCCGCAGTTCCTTTGACAATTCTTTTGCTTTCCCCATGATTCAGAATCCAGAAACGTCAGTGCAGCCCTGGATGAAAGATGCAAGGGTCTGTTAGGAGTCCAGAAACTCAGAACTTTTTATACATGCATGCATGCATGCATGCATACACACACACACACACACACACACACACACACACACATCACAAGCAAACAAATCACAGGTGAGGATGGTTACCTTTTTAGTCATTCAAACCCCTTTGTGTCAACTTGTGTGCATCAGGCCAAAATCCCCAGGGTATGTACACTTTTGACCAGAGTCATTTGCACAGTTTCTGTTGTCATTATGGTTTAAAAAGAGTAAATGCAGTTGATTGATAATAAATTGCTTCGGCCAATGTTTATTCAGTGTCTTTAAAAACGGGCAAGAAATCGTAATGCACTTAGCACCTGGTGGGCGCACAAAAATGTCTTTGTCCATAAATAAAAATCATCTCCGTTACTTTCAGGGTAATTTTACAATAAAAATTACTTTCAGAACAGTTTCCGCTGAATAGGGGAAGCGCATAGAAAGGGAGTTGGTGAAACTTCTGGGTGTGTCGCTCTTTTTCATTCTGTCATCCCTTCGGAGTCACATTGCTTGGTGTTTACATTTTGGCTATCTGTATAATTGAACACCTGCCACGGTCGGCCGGCGTTGAAGTCTGTTTTGGTAAATAAGGCAGATTGTTCAGCAAATATGTTCAGTAAATATGTTCAGCATTAATAAAAGCAGGAGAGCAGTCTGTATATGTTTTGTATGCTGTGCGCTTGCCATCTGATAGCTTCATGTGTTGATTCTGTGTGTGTGTCTACAAACTCCTTTTAAATTAAAGTTGAACTCCCCCATGTAACCTGCTTATCATGCAAGTAGATCTGTTATTTTTCCACTTCCTGTAAAAGGGTGACCGCTTAAAAACGGCAGAACAGTGTTGTCACTCTGTGGACAGATGCGCCCTGATCCCATGCAGTTGTGTAAGAATAGCGCATGAATATTCGCCATCTCTGCGCTGATCCTTCTCCCGGGCCAATAAGGAAGCTTGTCTTAAAACAGGTCGACCCGACTGGCTGAAAGGACAGGCGATCCTATTGGATGCCTGGGAGGAGCCGCATGACAGAATTGGCCTAGGAGGAGAGGACGCGGGAGCCGCAACCTGGCTGCCACCTAGATGGGGGTAAGTGCCGGGGCGTGGTGCCACTGGCCGACCTGGGGGGCGGGGTGTATGGTTACTTGACACACCCACCCATAAATAGAAAGACAGCCACCACTGGCTGCTTCGTTCCTCTATCGGCATGAATCACTTCTAACAGGTTTTTCTGACACCAAGAGACCAAATTCATACACATAACATTAGACGTAATAACTTCATACAGTTACAAGAATACATTTTCCACTGTACATCATGGACGCTATGTCGGCTCAACAATGATGTTTGAAATGTAGTGACTTTAACATTTTTTACAAATAAAAACATATTCACCTTTAGGTTGTTTCTCTGACAGGTCCACCGGTGTGTCTCTGGGTATTCAGACTGATGATCGCGGTCCTGACCATCCTGTGATGGAAAAGATTTTCTCAAAGGTAAGCCATGGGCTGAAGGCATTATAAAAAAAAGCAATGGCTTTTATAAATATTTTTTATGTTTAGTACCAAGAACAACCTTCCAACATTTAAAATATCTATATCTTTTAACCAAATAAAATAATAATGCATAAAAAATATATATATATATATTACCTCTCAGGTTGTTGCTAGTTGAGTTAACCACTTCAATACCCAGCCATAGACAATTGACGGCCTGGGATGGGATTTACCATCCTAAGTGGCCGTCAATTGACGGCCTGGGAATTGCAGGCGAATATCTGGACGATGCCTGCAGCCAGAGGCATCATCCAGATATCCATCTCTTCAGCCGGCGATTCTGCACAAAGTAAGAACGATCATAGCGGCGGTTCCGCCGCTTGTTCGTTCTTACAGGCCGCGGGAGGGGACATCCCCCCCCCTCCCGCCGCCATCCGGTGCTTCTCCGGGCTTACCTGTACCTTCGGGGGCCCGGAGAACGAATCGTCGGCGGCGGCAGGAAGCATAGAGATGACTGGTGACCAGATGGTCACCAGTCATCTCTATGACCGTCGGAGGACCCGGGCGCGATCTGATGACGTCACGCCCGGGTCCCCGTATGTAAACAAAGCCGCGATTGCGGCTGTAAGTCACCATTCATGAGATCGGTGAATTTTTTTTCACCGATCTCATGGTTTCCAGCCTGGAGGTGAGATGTGAGGTCTTATTGACCCCACATCTCTCCATAAAGAGGACCTGTCACACACATTTCCTATTACAAGGGATGTTTACATTCCTTGTAATAGGAATAAAAGTGGAAAAAAAAAAAAAAATATGAAAAAAAGTGTAAAAATAAATAAAATATAAGTAAAAAAAAATAATAAAAGATAAAAAAAAAATGAAAACGCCCCTGTCCCCGATAGCTCGCGTGCAGAAGCGAACGCACACGCAAGTCCCGCCGACATATGTAAACGCCGTTTAAACCACACATGTGAGGTATCGCCGCGTGCGTTAGAGTGCCAGCAACTAATCTAGCACTAGATCTCCTCTGTAAATCTAAACTGTAACCTGTAAAAAATAAATAAAGCGTTGCCTATGGAGATTTTTAAGTACCGAAGTTTGGCGCCATTCCATGAGTGTGCGCATAATTAAAGCGTGACATGTTGGGTCTCTATTTACTCGGTGTAACATAATCTTTCACATAATACAAAAAAATTGGGCTAACTTTAGTGTTTTGTTATTTTTTTAATTCATAAAACAATTTTTTTTACAAAAAAAAGCGTTTGAAAAATAATTGCGTAAATACCGTGCAAGATAAAACTTTGGAATGACCGTCATTTTATTCCCTAGGGTGTCTGCTAAAAAAAACATATATAATGTTTGGGGGTACTGTGTAATTTTCTAGCAAAAGAATGATGATTATTACATGTAGGAGAGAAGTGTCAGAATAGGCCCGGTATGGAGGTGGTATAAAAGCCTAGTATTGAAGCGGTTAACATCATCGCACCCGCGATCCTGTATTTTATTAACCTTTCTAGAAACGTTTTAATAGAATCTATATACTTTTCATTGTGGAGGTCAGGGTGCGCACCTATTTTTTAATAGAATTGATATACTTTTCATTGTGGAGGTCAGGGTGCGCACCTATTTGTGCTCTTGGTCCTGACAGTATCTGGTCTATTTTAGGGACGAGCTCAGGTGTGTTTTGGTTCCTGGTCTGAGTCCACATAAGATATGTATAAATGCGGGTTCGGGAATGCCTCGGCCGCTTGATTGGCAGTGTGCAGTGGCGCCTTTCTGTTAGGAAAGCTCAAGTGGATTCAGACTGGAATTCAAACATACATGAGCTCATCCCTGATCTACAGCAAAAACATCAATGAGTTGATGTAGGTGTTGACCATGTGATTACCATGACTGCCAAATCATCATAGTGATCACCTGTAAACCGCATCTGTCACTTTCATGTAAATTTGTGTGTGTATACACACACACACGCTATATTACCAAAAGTAATATAGCCTTTTCATGAACATTAATGGCATCCCAGTCCGTAGGGTTCAATATTGAGTTGGCCCTCCCTTTGTAGCCATAACAGCTTCAACTCTTCTGGGCGGCTGTCCACAAGGTTTAGCAGTGTGTCTATGGGAATGTTTGATCATTCTTCCAGAAGCGCATTTGTGAGGTCAGGCCCAGAGGCGATTCAGTTCGCATGTGCCGCGCTATATAAGTTCTCATTCATTCATTCATTCAGATGTGGACGAGAAGGCCTGGCTCGTAGTCTACCCTCTAATTCATCCCAAAAGTGTTTTATCGAGTTGAGGTCAGGACTCTTTGCAGGCCTGTCAAGTTCCTCCACCCCAAACTCACTCATCCCTGTCTTTATGGACCTTGCTTTGTGCACTGGTCCAAATTATTTGTTGGAGGGGGGTTATGGTTTGGGGTGGTTTTTCAGGGGTTGGGCTTCCAGTGAAGGGAACTCTTAAGGCGTCGGCATACCAAGACATTTTGGGGATGGCCCCTTCTTATGCTAACATGAATGTGCACTAGTGTACAAACGTGGTCCATAAAGACATGGCTGAGTGAGTGTGTGGTGGAGGAACTTGGCAGTCCTGACCTTAACCCAATAGAACACCTTTGAATTGAATTATAGCAGAGACTGCAATCCAGTGAATATAATATAAATATACTGCGTGTGTATACAATATATTGTGTGATAGACACACTCGCACAATATTTTTACAACGCTTGTGCAAAATAGTGCCCTGATCTGCCTATTTGGAATAGGGACTGTTTGTATGTTTCTAGGCCTCTCCGTGACCCTGGCTGAGCCAGCACAATTGTTCTTTCCCTTGGGACAGCCGTCACCTGCAGCTAAGTTTGGCACCTTTTTCTGGGCTGAAATAGCAAGCTTATCTTTTTATTCATAAAACTGGCAACAGGTCCTAATTGACCAACAAATTGCTGCCAACCTGCTTTAATTCTTTCCCCATCTTTAAAGGCATATTACATAAAGGGTAACCAAGTGCAAACTTGCATGTTTATGAGATGATTTTGAATTTGTCAGCCTGGGTGGTTGGTTATCTGCAGCTAATCTTGGGGCTATTTTCAATGGGCAAATGGCACTTGGTTCCTTGTACATTCTGTTCTGTATTGGCGATCAGTTTGAGACTGTTCTTAAAAAGTTTGACAATTATTGTCAGGTGTGTTTGACCTCTTTTTGACATGCAACTAACCTGCATTTGACTTTCCTCCAAGCTGCTTCAAACTGCATTTGTAGTCTTGGAGTTATTTTTATTGGGGGAGAAGTAATTCTGAGACAAACAAAAGGTCGTTAAATAGATTGTGCTAACATTAGAGCTGAATGACTTGGAGTAGGATTTTGCTGAAGGTGTTTTTAAAATGGGATGTGATGTGGTATTCCTGGAATATTGGTCAAAGCAGTTGGAAGTGCACTTTGTTTCCAAATGCAAAATAATGCAGGAAAAAATTCTATTATAGCATACAATATGGGGGTACATTTTTGGTCAGGAGTACAGTGGAAAATGCTTTGTGTGATTTATTGTTGATTGTGGCCAGGCAGTGTCGCAGTCAAATTGAATGGAGTGGTGGTAAGGATAGTTCATTGGAGGAATTACCAGCAGGCGAAAAGAGTCCTGATTCCTCTATAAAAATCTTAAAGCGGATGGCCCATTAAAAACAATTTATTAAAAGCCAGCAGCTACAAATACTGCAGCTGCTGACTTTTAATATTAGGACACCTACCCGTCCTGGAGTCCAGCGGCGTCCGCAGCAGAGGACGAGCGATCGCTCGTCACCCTGCTGCTCCCCCCTCCATCCACGGTGAGGGAACCAGGAAGTGAAGCGCTCCGGCTTCACTGCCCGGTTCCCTACGGCGCATGCGCGAGTCGCGCTGCGCCCGCTGATTGGCTCCCGCTGTGTGCTGGGAGCCGAGAGTTCCCAGCACACACCGGGGGGCGACGGGATGTCGCCAAAAAAACAGACTTTTGCCCGAGACTGCGGGCCGGAATTGGTTGCAGATACCTGTCTTTAGACAGGTATCTGCACCCCCCTCCCCCCTGAAAGGTGTCAATTGTGACACCGGAGGGGGGGGAGGGTTACTATCAGCGGATCTTCACTTTAGGGTGGAGATCCGCTTTAAGTTCTCACTAGAGGGGTCCCTAACAGGAGACAGGAGGTCCTGATTCCCCTATATAGACCTTTAGCTATCACTTGGAGGGATCTCCAGCAGAAGGAAGGAGGTCCGGATTCCTCTATATAGGTCTTTAATTATTACTAGAGGAATCCCTAGCAGGAAGAAGGGGTTTTTTATTTCTCTGTATAGATCTTTAGTCATCACTAGAGGAATCCCCAGCAAAAGGAAAAAGGTCCTAACATGTATAGATCTTCATTTATCACTTGAGGGATAACCAACAAGAGGAAATAGATCCTGATTCCCAAATATAGATCTTTAACCACTTGCCCACCGAGGACGTCATATGACGTCCTCGACTTTGTGCGGTGATATCTGAATGATGCCTGCCGCTACAGGCATCATTCAGATATCACCGTATTCTGCCGGCGATTCTGTGCACGACAAGAACGATCATGGCAGCAGTTCCTCTGCTTGATCGTTCTTATGGGCAGCCCCCCCCTCCTGCCGCCATTCGGTGCTTCTCCGGGCTCTCCCTTGCGATTGGGGGCCTGGAGAATGAATTGGCCGGCGCCGGCTCACGACGATAGAGATTTCCGGTGACCAGAAGATCACCAGTCATCTCTATGACCGTCGGAGGCCTGGGCGCCACATCTCTCCATAAAGAGGACTTGTCACAGTGTTTCCTATTACAATAGATTATTATTATTTTTTTTAGAATATTTTTTTATTAATATATATTTTTTTTTTCTAGAAATTTTATTTTTTATTTTTTTGGGCAAATGGGCCTATCTTGAGAATGGGCCCTGTCTATTAATCGACTTGAGTACAACCAGCCTGTTTTTCCCAAAACAATCAGTGCTGCCAGCTATAGATGGCAACACTGATCATTGTACTCACTGGCAGAACACAATAACTCTGCAGAAGTGATTCCCCATCCACAGGTCAGCAGGTGAGAGGGTGTGTGGGGACAGGCTGGGGAGAGATACTAGTCAGTGGCTGGGTAGGCACTGGCTAGTATCAGAGCCAGATACACACAGGTTACATACGTCGCGATTGTTAGAGCGAGAGCAATAATTCTAGCACTAGACCTCCTCTGTAACTCTAAACGTGTAACCTAAAAAAATTTAAAGCATCGCTTAGGATACCAAAAAAAATCGTGCTAACTTTAGTGTTTTTTTCTTTCTCGTACATCACGGGACACAGAGCGGCATATTCATTACTATATGGGTTATATGGAGTACCTTCAGGTGTGGACACTGGCAATCTCAAACAAACAGGAAGTCCCTCCCTATATAACCCCCTCCCCTAGAGGGAGTCCCTCAGTTTTTTCGCCAGTGTCTTAGGTGTTGGTCACGGAATAGCTTTGCTCCACATCCTTGGGATTAAGGGCGGGCTAACCGGATCTGTCCAAGGAGCCTCAGTGCCAAAGTGGACAGTACCCGGGCCCCAAACCGTGGGGTTTTGCCTATAATGCTCCTCTTTGGAGGGCTGGACCCTGGGCCCAGGACTTGGAGTTCGTAAAGACCATAAGTTCCTGTTTGCCAGGGTGCTATATAGGTCCAGGACAGTGGGTACCTTCATAGGACCCCAGGGCCTGAAGGTCTACTACGCTACCCACGGAGATGGGAGAAGATTGGACCGTTTTGCAAAACGTCCTGCGGCATGGAACAGGTAAGAGGGGAGCCTGCGGGACTTGGTTCGACAGCAGGCTCTCCAGGGGAGATCTTAAGGGGGGTAGCCTGAGTATGCTCTGCATTGGCACCATGGTCACTATGTCTGATGAACAGGATGCCCTGAAATGTTTCCCCCCATCACTTGATCCCCCTACCTATCTATGTATGTTTGCTAGCTACCTGCTGCTCGCTGGTTGAAGATCTTTTAAAAAAAAAAAAAAAAAAAAAAACAGATCTGTCTCTAGGCTAAAGGGACTCCTTAGGGGTCTGTTTTAGCCTTACCTTGCCGGGATTCAAAATCTGCCGCCTGATGCGTCCTCCAACCTGCATTCCTGGGCTCCAAAGTGCGTCTCCTCCTGGGCTCTCCTCCCCCGACAGTCGCGCGCGCGTGCACGCGCGCATGCATATAGAAAATTTTCGCGCCCTACGGGGAGCGTGACTGCAGTGTAGAGTGGGCGTGCCTTCAATTGCTGTTATACACAGCAGGCGCGTTCTTAGCTCAGTTCAGAGCTGAGCTGGAGAGAGAGGACGTAGAGCTGGCAGCACAGTGACTCCCGGTGGCGAGAAGGGGTACATGCTGGAGTCAGCTCCAATACTTTTTGTTAAGCCAAAATCCCCTTGGCAGGTTGAATGCTGGCAAACATGTTGGGGGTGGGGCTGTATGTGGTGAATAATATTATAAAAGAAAACATACTGAGCCTCACCGTTTTTGGGGCATTAGTGATCCTATTGTCCCCTAAACCTTATTTTTTTGTACTCCTGGCTATAACAGTCTGTGGTTCTAAGCGGAGTCCTTCGGTTTTGTATTATGGCTTCCAAGGGATCAAAACACAAAAAAAAAAAAAAAGAAAAGGCAAAGACAAAGGGGGTTCCTCCTCTGGGTCTGATGATATGCCAATACTTTCCCCACAGGTTATTCCTATAGGGGTCACCCTGGATAAGCCATTAAGGGGGTCTGGTGCTGAGGCTGGCCCAGGTCGGCCCAACCCTGTGTTATCACAGAGGAGATGCTAGCCGTCACCCTAGGGGGGCTAGAGAAAAAAGGTTAACAGCTATGATCGCTGGCTCTTTTTCTGGCAAGAAGCGGACTAGATCCCCATCGCCAAAAGGGACAGAACCTAGAGGATCTACCACTGAAGAATCGTTTTCAGCCTCCCAGGCGGAGAGTCTGTGGGTCCAGTCTTTGACAGACATGGTCCGCTTGGCATTTAATTTGCCATTTCCAGAGCCTCAGGTTCCTGCGGTATCCTCTTTGGGTTCTTTTAAAAGCGCCTTTAAGCAACGCAGCTTTTCCGGTCCATCCTCTGTTAGAGGAATTGGTTTTTCCAGGATTGGGACGACCGGACAGAATTTTTTCTGCCGCCTAAAGCTGACGAGAGGGTAGTCTTTATGCACGTCTGCCAGGAAATATTTGTGCTTGCAGGCACTCTTTCCCCTGACCAAGTGCTCTTTAAAAGGGGCCCGGATGGCTCAGTTGGTAGAGCATCGGACTTTTGGTCTGAGGGTCCAGGGTTCAGGTCCCGGTTCGGGCACTGCTTTTCAACTACCCGTGAGGTCCTTGAGGCCGCATCTCCCGGAAAGCGCCCGATCTCGTTTGATCTCGGAGGCTAAGCAGGGTCGGGCCTGGTTAGTGCCTGGATGGGAGACCACCTGGAAGGTTTTCTGTTATTTACCCTATGGAAAATACATTTTTCTAAGAAAGGGGGCGCTCCCAACTGTGGACGCAGCCATCTCATGGGTGAATAAATCATTAACTGGCCTAAGGGGAAACATACAAATGTTTAAGGTCCCGGTCGATAAACGTTTAGAGACACTTTTTCCAACATCCCTGGCTACAGCCAGCAGTGGCTGCAATTGGAGTTTTTTTTCAGGCATTAAGGAACCAGACAAAACAGATGCTTAAGACATCCCTGCCCAATAGGCAGAGGAGTTATTGGATATTCCCAGAGCTCTGTGCTTTGCGGTAGAGGCTATAAAAAGACTCCATCCAGCAGGCGTCTCGTTGTCACTATTTTTACTGCATATGAGAAAGCTCTTATGGTTGAAGAACTGGGCGGCCGAGCCCCATGTAAAAGACTGCTGGCAGGTTTGCCCTTCCATGGAAAGATCTGGATAAATACATTCAGACTGTTTCAAGTGGCAAAAGTACCCTTTTACCATTCAAAAGAAGTTCCGGGGTCCTGCGTTTAAAAGGGCAGCTCCCCCCGGTTCCAGGGCCCTCAAATTTTAGGCAGTACGGACCTCCTGCGCGATCAAACTTTTAACAATGGATCGCAAGGACAGGCCTCTGGGGATCGGCCCCGACAGAGGGGGTCCGATCATCTGTGGCCGCAGGCTACAGATTAGAATTTCTAAAATTTCCTCCACAAGGAAGGCCTCAATGCGGGCAGCATTGGATCACCTGCTTTACCAGGGCATAATGGTAGAGGTACCAGCCCAAGAACAGGGGCTAGGTTTCTATTCCAATCTGTTTGTCATACCAAGGCTCATCGGCAATGTCAGACCAATTTTGGACCTAAAAGGTTTAAATGCTTACCTAAGGGTTCGCTCTTTCCGGATAGAATCCGTTTGGTCAGCAGCCGCCACACTCCAGAAGGATCTGGCTTCTATAGACATAAAGGATGGTTACCTTCATGTACCAGGTCTTTCAGCCACATCAAATATTTTTGTTTTTACGCTTCGCAGTGATACAGCGTCACTTCCAATTCGTGGCGCCCCCCTTCGGGCTGGCTACGGCCCCCAGGTATTCACGAAGGTCCTAGCTCCTATTCTAGTCAGTCTAAAGGATCCAAGGGATCTCGGTCCTAGCATACCTGGATGACCTTTTAATCATAAGATCACTCGCTTCCTTGGTGGAATGCGTAGTAGCCCTCATGGTTCAGTACCTCGAGAGGTTCGGCTGAGTCCTAAACCGGGGAAAGATCAGCATTTCAACCTACAAAGCAGTTGAAATATCTTGGCACGAGATTAGACACAGAACAGAAGATGGATGTTCCTGCCCCTGGTAAAGGTCGAGGCTATCAAAAGATTGATTCAGTTGGTTCTAAGCAAAAAAGAGCCAACTATTCGCCTATGTATGCGATGGCCATGTTCGAGGCAATACCACACGCTTCCACACTCGTGTCCTACAGGCAGCAATTCTAGCAGCTTGGTTCTGCCCAGTGGTCTGGAAGGCTGGAGAGCGGTCTTGAACAAGTTCACTCGCCAAGGAACTTGGGCAGAGGCGGAGAGGCAGCTGCCCATCAAGGTCTGGGAGTTCTGAGCGGCTCGGCTAGCCCTCCTGGCATAGACATCCAGATTACAGGGGTCCTCGGTGAGAAGTCATTCAGACAATGCCACAGCGGTGGCATATAGGTGAACCACCAAGGGGGAACCAAGAGTCAAGCCACTCAGAGTGAGAGGAGCTTGGTTTTTTCGGTGGGCAGAGGTTTATGTACCCTGCATATCGGCGACATTCATTCCCGAGGTGGACAACCTGCAGGCGTACTTCCTAAGTCGCCAAACCCTGTCGCCGGGGGAGTGGTCTCTGCATCCACAAGTTTTTTTCAGACAATCTGCCAGAAGTGGGGAGTGCCAGACGTGGAGGTCATGGCATCAGGATTCAACAAGAAGCTAGACAGGTTCATGTCTCGAACGAGGGACCCTATGGCCTGCGGAACCGATGTGTTGGTTTGCCCTTGGCATCAATCATAACTTCTATATGCATTTCCCCCACTGCAGTTACTACCCCGCCTGTGGCGCAGGATCATAGCACAGGCCGGTTATCCTGGTAGCCCCAGCTTGGTACCGGAGGGCATGGTACTCACTAGTCCTGAAATTGGCAGCGGGAGGCCCTTGGACTCTTCCTCTAGGGCCAGACCTACTCTCACAAGGCCCGATCCTCCACCCTGCATTACGGCGTCTAAATTTGACGGCCTGGCGGCTGAATCCCTGATTCTCAGGGGTAGAGGTCTGTCTAGGCAGGTAATCCCTACCCTCATTAAGGCTAGAAAGCCGGCCTCCAGGGTAATTTTGTTACAGGGTTTGGAGGGCCTACGTAGGCTGGTGTGAGGCTAAGAGATGGGTTTCCCGCAAGTATACCATTGATAGAGTATTACGTTTTCTCCAGCTAGGAGTGGATAAAGGCCGGGCATTAAGCACGATCTAGGGACAGATTTCAGCCTTATCAGTGTGGTTTCAGAGGCCGCTGGCCGCCCACTCGCTGGTTAAGATCTTCGTACAGGGAGTCTTACGTGTTAATCCTCCAGTCAAATCACCACTTTGTCCATGGGACTTAAATCTTGTTCTGTCAACTCTACAGAAACAACCCCTTGAGCCGTTGGCTGAGGTACCTTTGGTTTTACTGACTGGAAAGTCGGTATTTCTAATCACCATAGTTTCAGCCAGGAGAGTATCGGAATTGGCAGCCTTATCTTGTAAGGAACCATATCTCATTTTACATAAGGATAGGGCGGGGTTCCGTTCTCATTCTTCCTTTCTACCAAAGGTTATAGCCAGTTTCCACCTGAACCAGGATGTGGTACTTCCACCCTTCTTCCAAAACCCACCTCTAGAAAGGAGGGGTTGCTGCATACGTTGGATATTGTCAGGGCCATAAAGGCCTAACTTAAAGCTACAGAGAAGGTTCGGAAAACAGATGTGGTGTTCGTTTTACCGGAAGGGCCCAAGATGGGTCAGGCAGCTGCTTGATCCACCATCGCAAGATGGATTAAACAATTAATTGTTCGGGCCTGCGGTTTGAAGAGGTTGCCTCCTCCTTTGTCGGCAAAGGCCCATTCTACCAGGGCCATGGGCACCTCCTGGGCAGCACATCATCAGATCTCTATGGCTTGAATGTGCAAGGCAGCAACGTGGTCGTCAGTCCACATGTTTACAAAATTTTATCAATTGGACGTAAGAAGGAATGCGGATACAGCCTTTGGGCAGTCAGTACTACAGGCCGCGATTCAAGCTCCTCAGGATCTGAGGGGGCTCCCTTGATTTGATTTGAGATTTACATTTCTTGTTTAAGTTGGATTTACTAGTATTTGAGTATACCTCTAAATTAAATCCTTCTTTGGAAGATGTCTCCCTCCCCTCATTAAAGCATTGCTTTCGGACATCCCATATAGCTCTGTGTCCCGTGATGTACGAGAAAGAAAAAGGGATTTTTAAATACAGCTTCCCTGTAAAATCCTTTTCTTGGAGTACATCACGGGACACAGAGCTCCCACCCCTCTTTTTGGGAACATTTTGGGAGGCATACTGCTTGCTACAAAACTGAGGGACTCCCTCTAGGGGAGGGGGTTATATAGGGAGGGACTTCCTGTTTGTTTGAGATTGCCAGTGTCCACACCTGAAGGTACTCCATATAACCCATATAGTAATGAATATGCCGCTCTGTGTCCCGTGATGTACTCCAAGAAAAGGATTTTACAGGTAAGCTGTATTTAAAAATCCCTTTTTTTTAATGAATGAAACTGTTTATTTCCAAAAAAAAAAATGTTTGAAAAATTGCTGTGCAAATACAGTACCGTGCTAGAGCTGCACAATTATTTGTTAAAAAATCATGATCTTGATTCAACCCCCCTGACATCCCCAATGCAGAGTTTGCTGATTCTTTCATATAACAAGTGGAGAGACTTTCAGCTGTCAAAAGAAAATATCTGGGCAGTCTGCCAAGTTCTTATCAGGAAACATTGTAACTAACGCTTTCTTCATAGATCAAAGGGATAAACAACTGTGTGTAAAGAAAATATCCGACTGTCTGCCAAGTTTGTAAACAACATGAAACATTGTAACCAACTTCCTTTTTAGATATTACTTCTGTGTGTAAATGCAAGAAATGTAACCACTAATAGTCCAACACATGTTTAAGTTCAAAAGCAATATTTTTTGCTAGAAAACTACTTGGAACCGCCAAACATTATATATATTTTAGCAGAGACAAAAATGGCAATTGCTGCAATATTTTATGTCACACTGCATTTGCCCACTTCAATGAATAATAAAAACCATAAAAACAAAACAGTAAAGTTAGCCCATTTTTTTTTTCATTTTAATGTGAAAGATGATGTTATGCCGCACGAATATTGAGAGAATCGTGATCTATCGTCTAAGCAAAAAAATTGCAGTTGTCAATTTAGCCAGAATCGTGCAGCTCTATACCGTGCAACATAAAAAGTTACAAAGACCACCATAGAGTAATTTTCTAGCAAAAAACAAATGTTGATTTTTTTCTCAGTCTTCTGCAGTGTCGGCTTGTATTTATAATGGCCGCTCTGTATGTAGCTTCTGACAGGCTGTGCAAGCAGGCCCGTATCTCTCGGAACCATAAATGATAGCCATCCCATATTTTGACCGGTTGTGGGGTAGGTCTTCAACTGCCTACCCCCCAAATGTGGGGTTTCTGTGACCTCTTTTTTTTATTTTATTTTCTCAAGTCGTCTTCCAGGACAGCCTCTGAGACCTTGGGCTCCTCCCTCCGGTACAGGAAACACACACCCCCATAACTTTAAAGGTACTCCTCCAGACCTCCCTCTTCAGTTATTTGTGTTTCCTACCGGAAGGGAAGGAGCACCACCAGGAACATACTAGGCTCAGGGCTGTCCTGGGACACCTGGATGGACTCTCCTCATCTGGGCACCCCTCTGTCCTATTGGGAAGAGAGGGTGCCACCCCTTGACGCCGCAATTTTTTTGGCTCATAGGATCTGGACCTCCGACAGACCAGCAGTCCCAGCTCCCAGTACCGGTACCTGTAGAAGCAGCCATGGGAAGAAGGTCCTGGTGCAGCTTCCTGAAGGCGGGAGACGCTGGCTGCAGACATGGGTTTAAACCCACATATTGGCGGCGAAGGTCTGGCGCATCAGCAGTAGTCGGCGGGCGGGAGACGCTGGCTGGGCCACGTTGGTTGTATGACTTCCGCGTATAATGGTGAGGGGCGGGACTTGCGTTCCAAAGGGTGGAAGTGACATGGCTTCCGGCGGAAAAAACGTCATCGGAGGGCGCCGAGAGGACTCGGTTCTGGTCTCCTTCGCGGCGCGGTGCAGGGGAACAGACACCGGAGCAGTGGTTTTAAAGAACGCTCGGCAAGGCCTCAGCACACCCGCAAGATGGAAGAAGCAACGCAGGCTACCGACTCCGGTCTGATGGGCTCCGGCACCTTCCAGGTAAGGTGGTGAGAGCAGGCCACTTCTTACACTGGGGGGTTAGACACCTTAGGGTATTCTCCTTGTTCCCTCCCTGGGTGGGGAACCTATGGTGGAGGGCCGGGCACTTCCCAGACTGAACTAAGCACAGAGATGGTGTGGGTCAGGGTGGTATTCTAATAGCCTGTCTGGTCTTTTTTTCTTGCTTCTAGGCTAAGACCCAGGATAGGACACCTGTACAGATTCGGAAGTGTGTCGTATGCGGGGCAAAGTTGGGTCTTAATTGGAAGAAACCTTTATGCCCAGACTGTGTCAACAACTTAGTTAAAGATGACTCTATGGCAGAGTGCCAAAAGCTTTTTTCTACTGTCAAAAGGGAGCTTACGTCTACTTTCCAATCGTTTTAGAGGAATGATGGACAGGTTACAGGCACCTTCCCCCCTCTCTAGGGCATACAGTGCTCCATCTGTGTCAGATCCCACAGAGGTGGGGGCAGTATAAGAGGGGGAAGAAAGGGGAAGTTTACCCAGATCACGGACCCCCTCTCAGGCAGACTCAGAGTCAGGATCTGAGATTGAAGATTCCTCCAGGGGGGCTAGATATAAACTGTCCTTGGAGGACGTAGGGGACTTGCTTAAAGCAATCTATGACACGTTGGAAATACGGGAGGAGCCAGTCCTACTTTCAAAGCATGACCAAATGTATCAGGGTAGTGCTCAGAAGTCCAGGGTATTCCCTGTGCATAAATCCTTGATCGACACGATCTTGCTGGAATGGCAATAGCCGGAGAGGCGCCCCTTTTTTTCCGTAAGTCTCAAGCGGAGATTCCCCTTTGAGACTGACGCGGCGTATCCATGGAACAAGGTTCCAAAATTGGACGCACCCTTAGCTAGATTGTCCAAGAAAACGGATTTGGCGTTTGATGACTTGAGGTCTTTAAGAGACCCCATGTATAAAAGGGGAGACGTGCTTCTGAAAAGAGCGTGGGACGCGTCCTCAATAGGATTGAAGCCAGCCCTCGCAGCCACCTGTGTGCCCAGGAACCTGGAGTGCTGGCTTACACAATTGCAGTCACATATATCGGCGGGCACTTCTAGGCAACAAATCCTAAAATCATTTCCCCTGCTTTTCAAGGCAGTGGGGTTCTTAGCAGATGACTCAGCAGAGTCTGTTAGACTGGCGGCCAGGTCGGCAGCACTGGTCAACGCAGCCAGACGAGCAATATGGCTCAAGGCGTGGGCTGGTGACTCGGCCTCCAAGCTTAAGTTGTGTGGGCTCCCTTTTTCGCGCGATCACCTCTTTGGGTCGGGCCTCCAGGAGGCACTAGAAAGGACCCAGGACAGGATAAAATTGTTTCCCAAAAAAAGGAAGAAAACCAAAGTTAGACGTTTTTTTCGAGGCTTCAAGCAACTTCAAAATGAGAAGCACTGGTCAGGCCAAAAAGGGCGCGGAAGAGGAGACATCCTGTTTAATCCTCCTCAGGCCCCCCCAAGCCCCAGTGATGCCGAGATCCCAGTGGGAGGAAGGTTGGGGGAGTTTTTCCCTCGGGAAAATTTCGGCTTATTCTGAATCTCCGTCCATTGAACAAGTTCATAAAATACAAACGGTTCAGGATGGAGTCTATATTCTTGGTGACGAACTTCCTATTTCCAGGTTGCTTTATGGCAACCATGGACCTCAAGGACGCTTATTTACATGTCCCGATACGTCAAGAGTTCCAAATGTTTCTGAGGTAAGCAGTGAGGAGAGGCTCTCAGACGAGTCCCTATCAGTTCGGGGCTCTCCCATTCAGCCTGTCTTCCTTCCTCAGAATTTTTACCAAAGTCCTGGCGGAGGCCCTGGCTCCACTGAGGATCAAGTGTATCTCGGTGATACCTTACTTGGACGATCTCCTATTCATTGCCTCCTCCAAACAGCTAGAGAAAGACCTGCAGGAGTCCCAGAGCTTCTTTCAGTCTCTGGGGTGGTTAGTCAACCAAGAGAAGTCCCAGCTATCTCCCTTTTAGGAAGTGCTATATCTGGGATACAGAATTTCTTCGGTAGAAATTAAGATTTTTCTCCCCAAAGAGAAGATCCAAAAGGTGCAATTAGCAATAGCCCAACTCCAGACCAATTTGGTCGCCCTCGTCAGAGATGTGATGAGGGTACTAGGGCTAATGTCAGCCTGCTTCCCTGCAGTTCCATGGGCAAGACACCACCAGCGGCCGTTACAAAACCTTATGCTGAGACACTGGGACGGCACCAAAGAAAATCTGGATCTTCCCATGCCCATCCCCGCCAGCGTCAAGAGCCTTATGGTGGTGGCGGACCCATCCTAACTTAGAAAAGGGTTTGCCCTGGAGTGTTCCGGCAGCCTTGGTGGTAACGACTGAAGCCAGCGCATCAGGTTGGGGGGCCCACCTGGAAGGGAGCTTGGCCCAGGGGTCTTGGTCTCAGACGGAAGCCCATCAATCATCCAATCGGAGGGAACTGGCAGTTTTAAGAGCCATAAAGGCCTTCCGATCCCAGGTAGTGGGACACCATCTCCAGGTAAGATCGGACAACGCGAGGACGATCGCATATATAAACAAACAGGGGGGCCATATCAAACAGACTGTTCATCTGGCCCGAGAAAAACCTGACCTCGTTGTCCACAGTCCACCGAAGGGGGTCCAGAACGCCTTAGCCGATTTCCTCAGCCGGCAAACGGTAAGCCAGGACGAATGGTCCCTCAATGGTGAAGTATTCAGGGAAATGGCAGTGCAGTGGGGGAAGCCAGAAGTGTACCTCTTTGCTTCAGGAAAGAACAAAAAGACAACAAGGTTCTTTTCCATCCACCCGCAGGACCAGGCCTCGGGGATAGATGCTTTCGCCAATCCTTGGCACTTCAGACTGGCCTATGCCTTTTCCCCGGTCAGACTAGTAGCCAAAGTCCTTCAAAAACTCCTCTCAGAATCCACGGACCTTATTATGATCACCCCATTTTGGCCCAAGAGGCCGTGGTTTACCAGCCTGAAAAATCTGGCTATATACCCACCATGGTTTCTTCCGAACAGGGAGGACCTGATCTCCTTGGGCCCAATCCTGCACCCACAAGTAGAGGGTTTAAGGTTAACGGCATGGTATCTGAGGAACAATTGCTGAAGGCGCATGGATTCTCAGATAGGGTGATCGTCTTTGTGAAGGACTTTTATGCAATTGCCTATATACTTCAGTGTAATTCTCTCCCTGCTAATTTTAATGTCTGTGTGTTATGGGGTCTGCCTCTAGCCCTGGATAATTGGATTACTTTCCCCTTTGTAGAGGCATCTGTACAACCTGTTTAAACCAGATTGCCATGCTGCCAGTAAGGGACAATGACCTTTCAATGCTAAGTGGCTTGTGAAATACCTTTCCATTGTGTTCTGCAGATGAATAGCCGCGTCAGAGATGAGACTCCTAGCCACCCGATTAGATAATTGACTCATGTTAATTGTTGTTCTGATTGCTTCATTGTAGTAATTACCCCCTGGGGCTTTTGTCTGAATACACATCAGTTTCCATTCAAACCGTTCTGACCAATCTCTGCTGTGTCATTTTCAAGGCCTCATTTGAATGGAACGTGGACCTGATGGGGAACTGATGGGACGTTGGAGGGGACCAATGGGAAAGCAGTTGTTGGGGGCGGGATGTTCCAAATCCTGTATAAAGTGTGCTGTGTACTTTCAATAAAGTGTGTCCTGTTTACATTCAGCATTAAGCCATGGCTCATGTGTGGATTATTCAGCGATTCCAGGGATATTCCTAGTCGTGGAATATTCGGTGATTTCTTTATGGGAGAAGAAGGGAATGCTTGACTGGGATATGTTCTACTACCGTCACAGTCTTGAATGTCGCAAACCGATTACTCTGGCTATTTATGCAAAAATCTGGAAGAGATTCAGCTCTTGGTTAGCTGAGCAAGGTCAAGATCAGGCTGACATACCGGCGGTGCTGGATTTCCTGCAAGCAGGGGTAGATTTAGGACTATCCGTTGGCACCCTTAAGGTGCAATCATCTGCTTTAACCTTATTTCTTGAGACTCCACTCCAGCAAAATCTGTTTAAGAATTTTTTAAGGCCCTGACAAGGTCCAAACCTGTCAAAGTGAGGGCCTGCCCCTCCTGGGATTTGTCTTTAGTCCTTAGAGCTCTCATTAAACAGCCCTTCGAGCCCCTGGAGAAATCTTCTCAAAAAATATTGTTTTGAAGACAGTTTTGTTAATAGCGATCACGTCGGCCAGGAGGGTCAGTGATCTTCAGGCCCTGTCCATTAGGGAGCCTTTTTTGTTAATTATGGATGATAGTCATCCTTAGAACAGATCCTAATTTTCTTCCGAAAGTGCCTTTGTGCCTTTCATAGGACTCAGGACATTGTCCTGCCAACATTTCAGCCCCCTTCAGAAGGTGATGAAGGGGAATCTTTTAGTTCATTAGACGTTAAGAGAAGTCTCTTGATTTATTTAGAAGCCACCAAAGGGTTTAGGTGTTCAGACTCACTTTTTGTTAATTTTGCAGGCGCCCGCAAGGGTTATAGGGCGTCCAAATCATTTATTGCAAGATAGCTAAAAATGGCCATTAGCGAGGCCTATCAGTCAGAAGGTAAACAAACCGCCCCTGGTTAAGGCACACTCGACCCGCGCAGTTGCAGCATCCTGGGCAGAGAGGGCCGGAGCCTCCCCGGAGGACATATGTAAAGCGGCGACGTGGTCTTCCTTTTCTACGTTTGCGAGACACTATCGCTTGGATCTACTCTCTCACAAAGAACAAGCCTTTGGAAGGAAAGTTCTCCAAACAGTAGTCCCACCCTAAAAAAAAAAAGGGTAAGTTTCTTGCTTATCATCTCAGAGGCTGTCCTGGAAGACGACTTGAGAAAGCCGGAGTTAGGCTTAGCGGTAGCTCTGTTTCTGGGAGTCTTCCAGGACAGCCGGGATTTTTTCCCCACCCGGGATTGATCTAGGTACGGGGATTGTGGAACTAACGTTGTGGTAGTATATTATGTCTTTCAGAGCCTTCCGGTAATTCTTGGATAACTGAAGAGGGAGGTCTGGAGGAGTACCTTTTAAAGTGATAGGGGTGTGTGTTTCCTGTCCCGGAGGGAGGAGCCCAAGGTCTCAGAGGCTGTTCTGGAAGACTCCCAGAAACAGAGTTACCGGTAAGCTTAACTCTGGCTTTTTTTATTAATAGATTTTTTTTTTTTTTTTTAATATTTCTTTTATTAATAGATTTTTATTATTTTATTTTTTTTTGTTTTGTTTTTTGGGCAACTGGGCCTATCTTGAGAAAGGGGCCTGGATCTGCAGCTCCAACAGCCCCTATGTTAATCCGGCCCTGTCTCCAAGCCCTTGGGTGAACAAGCCTTCTGCTACAGCCAAATATTTTTAATTTTTGCTCCTCAGTCCAGAGCACCTGCTGCCATTTTTCTGCACCCCAGTTCCTACGTTTTCGTGCATAGTTGAGTTGCTTAGCTATTTTTCCAAGTTTGAGATATGGCGCTTTGGCCACAATTCTTCAGTGAAGACCACTTCTTGCCAGACTTCTCCAAACAGTAGATGAGTATACCTGGGTCCCACTGGTTTCCACCAGTTCTGTGCTTCTGGCACTGCTGGACATCTTCTGATGTTGAAAGGAAGTAAGCATGATGTATCTTTCAGCTGCTACATTAAGACTCCTTGGGCAACCACTGGGTCCTCAATGTTGCCCATTTCTCTATGCTTCTTCAAAAGAGGTTGAACCGCACAGCTTGAAAACCAAGTCTGTTTTTACATTTTTGCCTGGGAAGAGACCTTGCTAATGCAGTTTAACTTCTGTGTCTTGTTGCTGTGCTCAGTCTTGGCATGGTGGATGACCTATGTCGTGAAACCTCTTCCACAATCTCACCTTAGTTGCAAATTTTACTGTTCCTCATCCAGTTTTAAAGCTTCCCACACAGCTGTTCTACTTTCAATTAACGACTGTATTTCAACCTATATATGAAATTGATCATTATCACCTGCTTGCTATAATGGGTAAATCAAACACCTGACTTTTAGGGCCGGTTCACACTACTGCGACTTCAAAATCGCGCGATTTTAGGGAATGCCAGTCTATAGAGCTAAATTTGCATCACACATGGATCAAACTCGCACAAGACCCTTTTTTTAACACAGCTTAGATCCGCAATGCATTGAAGGCACTCATGGAAAACTATGTTGGTAAAATGACTTGAGCAATCACAATGGATCAAATTCGCAATAGACTTTGCAGCAGTGTGAACCTGCAACTACGCGTTTCCTAGAACAAGATCTTTAACCCACCGCAACGTGTTAATAGACACATAGTGAGCCTCTGGGACAGGGATGGCCCCCCTATTTATTTTCTTTCTTCCTCTATCCGCCCTATTTTTCTTCTTTCCCTCTTTTCCATCTATTTCTCTGGATCCTCTCCGCCTTAGCATTGCCTTTTTTCTGATAAGTAAGAGCGGTACCTCCTTTTTTTGGTAAGCGCATCGAATCTCCAGGCAAAAAAGATAGAATTCAAGTAAAAGGAAATATATATATTTTAGCGCATTCATTTTTTTATTATTTTTTTGCAGTTTTTCTTGACAACTGCCTAAAACCTTTGCAAAGTACTTTATATATTCTGTATTGGATAATTTTTGTGGGTTGTCTGTTGCTGTCCCCTCTGCATTATTGAATTTTATCCTTCAATCGCTGTGTGATTTAGTTTGTGCTTTTGCTGTTTTTAGACTACCGTGTTCAGAAGTTTACGGTCCTGTCAGTGGAAATTATGGAGTTACTTTCAGGAATGATAATAATGATTGTAATGCTTTCACAAGCTGGCATAGAGCTGAAGGAAGACCTGACCTTCCACATTTTGTTACGCTACGCCACAAACATTGTATACATATTGATTTGTTCCAGGGCTCCTGTGCTGTCGGCAAAAATGCCTTGCCGACCTCTAGTCTCTGAGGAGACAGACTGGAGATTTTAGTGTTGTGTTGTAACACTAGGATAATCAAATGCTCATTGGACGAACAGGGCCACATTATGTAACATTTAGTCCTGCACTATTGACAAAGGATCCCCAGAACACTATGGATTACTAAACTAAAGCGCGAGAACACAGGGGTAGCTGCCTTTCTTTATAGAATTTCAGTTGTGAAAATTGTGTTTTTTGGAACGGTTACTCGATTTATCCAAAAGTTAAAGGGGACCATTCAACAGTCGGTTTCAAAGAATCAATCAAAGGACAAAGGTGGACATTTTTTTGTTGACTCGAATGGGAACTACAAAATTTCTAATAGTTGAATTCGCTCTGGGTCAAGAAAAATCATAACTAGTCTTATGCGCATGCGCTTGTCAAAGTTAATCTGGAGTTCATTCTATGAAAATCAAGACTGAAGTGATACTTGCGTACATATTAGGTGAGGTTGAAAAAAGACACAAGTCCATCAAGTTCAACCTATTTGTGTGATTGTATTGCATATCCCTGTATGTTGTGGTCGTTCAGGTGCTTATCTAATAGTTTTTCGAAACTATTGATGCTCCCCGCTGAGACCACTGCCTGTGGAAAGGAATTCCACATCTTTGCCACTCTTTCAGTAAAGAATCCTCTACGTAGTTTAAGGTTAAACCTCTTTTCTAATTTTAATGAGTTTTATCCCTATTGTGGGGTCACCAGTACGGTATTTGTAAATTCTAATCATATCCCCTCTCAGGCATCTCTTCTCCAGAGAAAAGTTCAGTGCTCGCAACCTTTCCTCATAAATAATATTCTCCAGACCTTTTTTGAGCTTTGTCGCCCTTCTTTGTACTCTCTCCATTTCCAGTAAATCCTTCCTGATGACTGGAGCCCAGAATTGGACAGCATACTCTAGGTGTGGCCGGACCAGAGTCTTGTAGAGCGGAAGAATTATCGTTTTATCTCTGGAGTTAATCCCCTTTTTAATGCATGCCAATATTCTGATAAAAAAAAGTTATTGCACGCCCCCTAGTATGTTCTATACCACCACTGCGCCCAGAATAAGAATAAATACCTAAAGCTGCTACTTAGAAAATTGTAGCGTGAAATGTGAATCTTTAAATAGAAAAAAAAACAGTGCTCTGTTTTTAAAAAAAAAACCTACTAAAAAATATATATAATATATATTATGTATGAAAAATTATTAAATGTGACATATACACATATATATATATATATATATATATATATATATATATATATATATATATATATATATATATATAAAAATACAAAAATGTATGTAAAAAATATATGAATATAAATCGCCACGTGAAAGTGAAGTTATAGTGCATATAAGTAATCTGTGTACATAAACGTAAATCAAACAGAACACAAACAGCAAGATAAATTGCACAAATATTCAAGTTATTAAACTTAATTTCTCAACAAATAATTTCTTTCTTGAAAAAAAAACTTGATGTAAATCTTACACCACACCGCTCCTCAACCATTGTACTTGCATCACTTAAAAATCACACAGGCACTTCAATCAAAAACCTTTCTAACGAAGGAGACTTGCAGTGGTAAGTTGGGTATTATGGTCACGGCGGACCGTAATACCCAACATACCACTGCAAGTCTCCTTAAAGAGGAGTTCCACCCAAATTTGGAACTTCCGCTTGTTCCACTCCTCACCCCCTTACATGCCACATTTGGCATGTAATTTTTTTTGGGGGGGAGTGGGGGCTTCAGGAGGAGTGGGACTTCCTGTCCCACTTCCTCCTTCCGCCGAGGGCTGGTAAGGCGATTAAGCTTAATCGCCTTACTGCAGCCCCTCCCCTAGGTGATTGTCTAGGACACGTGACAGGTCCTAGACGATCGCCTGTCGAATCAGCGGCGAGCCACGCGTGCATGCGCAGTGCGGCTCACGCATGCGCAGTGGGTGCCCGGCCGTGAAGCCGAAGGCTGTCACGGCGGGTGCCCACAGTAGCAATGAGGATGCCGGCCGGGGAGGGGGGAGCGGAGCCCCGGCCGGCGCGTCGCTGGAACGCTGGAGCAGGTAAGTGTGTGTTTATTGAAAGCCAGCAGCTACACTTTTTGTAGCTGCTGACTTTTAATAAACACCAAATTTAGCTGGAACACCCCTTTAATTTATTTTGCATGTGGATTTGATTTTCTTGTGATGACCGTTGGAATTGCTTATTAAAGCGGAGTTCCACCCAGGAAAACCACATTTGCCCATCTAGCTTAAAAAAATTAAATAAAAAAAAACGTGAAAAAAAAAATACTCACCCGAAATACCTGTTGCTATGCGGAAGTCCGTAATCTGCCTCTTCCACACCGCAGTGTCTTTTCTTCTGCTTCTTCTGCTTGTGAATGGGATGCGCTGCTTTCTGGGAACTGTGTGTGTTCTCAGAGAGCAGCCGCCCATTCACAAGCCCATTCCCATAGTGTGAATGGCGGCGCGGGACCTTGATCGATCGTGGGACCGGCATCGGGGGGGCCATCAGCGCGGGCAAGTAGGACAAGGTAAGTGTCCTTATTTAAAGTCAGCAGCTACACTGTTAGTAGCTGCTGACTTTAAAAAAAAAAAAATTGCGGCTGGAACACCCCTTTAACCCAGGTGGAGTATCAAGCTATTATGCCGAGCATGTGAGTGCTAGGCATATCTTTTTGGTGAGTTTTATTCTTTTTGGAGTGGATTCACAAACACGAGCGGTGTGGTGGAAGATTTAGATCAAGTTTTTTCCAAGAAAGAGAATTATTTGTTGACAAATTAAGTTTAATTACTTATTTGTGCAATTTTTTGGAAATTCTTTTATGAACTGATGTTTCACTTCTTGCTGTTTGTGTTTTGTCACCTTCACATGGTGATTTATATTCATATATTACACACACACACACACACATATATGTATGTATGTATGTATGTGTGTGTATGTATATATATAATATATATAATGTGTGTATATGTACAGACCAAAAGTTTGGACACACCTTCTCATTCAAAGAGTTTTCTTTATTTTCATGACTAGAGTCACATTGAAGGCATCAAACTATGAATTAACACATGTGGAATTATATACATAACAAAAAAGTGTGAAACAACTGAAAATATATGTCATATTCTAGGTTCTTCAAAGCTTTAGTCTGATGAGTCCAAACTTGAGATATATATATTTTTGTCACATTTAATAATTTTTCATATAGAACTATATATATATTAGTACTGTTTTTCAAAAACAGATCGCTGCTATGTTTTTCATTTAAAGATTCACATTTCACATGCCAATATTCTGTTTGCTTTTTTAGCAGCAGCTTGGCATTGCATGCCATTGCTAAGCCTATTATGTACTAGCACTCCCAGGTCCTTTTCCATTCTAGATTCCCCCACCTAACCCCCACCCCCCCCCCCCCCCCCCCAGTGTATAGATGGCGTTCATATTTTTGCCACCCTAATGCATTTATTTTACATTTTTCTACATTGAACCTCATTTGCCATGTAGTTGCCCACCCCATTAATTTGTTCAGATCTTTTTGCCAGGTTTCCACATCCTGCGGAGAAGTTTTTGCCCTGCTTAGCTTGGTATCATCCACAAATACAGCGATTGAGCTGTTTACCCCATCCTTCAGGTGGTTTATGAACAAATTAAACGGGATTGGTCCCAGCACAGAACCCTGGGGGACCCCACTTTCCACCCCTGCCCATTCTGAGTTCTCCCCATTTATCACCACCCTCTGAACTCGCCCTTGTAGCCAGTTTCCTCCTCTAAAAGTTGCCTATAATCTTACAAATTGGGATGACACCGGAAATTATACATTGAGCATTTGTGTTGATTAATTAATGGTCTTTTCAAAGGAGTTTAATTGAAGAAAGATTTTGTGTATTGGAGTTGGGAATTATGTGTTCTCTGAGATCTCTGTGTAATGTAATAATCTGAAGTGTTCTCTTGAAGATTAGGTCTAATACAAACACAATTTAAGCAGCACTGGAATATGCAGCCTCTATTTAAGTAGGGTAAATCTTGCTGTCAGTTGTATGCCTTTAATGGAGTCATAAAGGGGAGAAAATTAAATATACAAATTCCTCCGGAGCTGCGAAAGGCAGGCAGAGCGTCGGCACTTTACACTCTCTGAAAACCAGCTACATGGTTACTTGTATTTTTTTTGTTTTAAACTGTGTTGTAAACTGGACCTTATATAAGGGCATCTCAATAAATTTGCCATGTCATCTTCTGGTGTTGGTCCACTGTATTTTATCAAGCCCAAAGTCAGCACAGCCCTCTACCAGGAAATTCCAGAGCACTTCATGCTTCCCTCTGCTGACCAGCTTTATGGAGATGCTGATTTCATTTTGCAGCAGGACTTGGCACCTGCCCACACTGCCAAAAGTACCAACACCTGGTTTAATGATCATGGTATCACCATGCTTCATTGGCCATGCCGCATTGATGGTAGTAATTCATGCAAAAGAAGCACGACCAAGTATTGAATGCATACTATACTGTATGTGGACATACTATAAGCCAACATTTCTGTATTAAAAAATCTTATTTAATTGAATTTTCTGAAATACAGAATTTGGGGTTTTCACTAGCTGTAGGTCATAATCCTCAAAATTGAGAAAGAAATGCTTGAAATATATCACTCTGCATGTATAACGCATCCATGCAATGAGTTTCCCTTTTTGAATTGAATTACTGAGACTAACTTTTTGATAATCACATTTTCTGATATGCACCTGTATCTGTCTCAGAGGCCAGGTGAGCAATGTTGGGTAAAGAATGCTCTGTAACAGAAGAGAGAATGGAGGATCAGATTTAGGCCCCTTTCACACTGGGACGGGGAGGTGCAAAGGTAAAGTGCCGCTATTTTTAGCTGAGCTTTACCGCCAAATTCGTGTCGCTATTTTACCACTAGTGGGCGGTTTTCCCCCCCTCTAGCGGCCGAGAAAGGGTTAAAAACCTCTGCAAAGCGCCTCAGCAGAGGTGCCTTGCCGGCAATATAGACGCGGTGTCCCATTGATTTCAATGGGCAGGAGCAAAACTGTAAATTCCAGAACAGAGTTTGGCATTCAGGGAGAGATTTCTGATTGTACAGTGTGAAGTCCCGAGCACTGTAGAATCCATAATCTAGAACAGGGGTCTTCAAACTTTTCAAGCAAGTGGTCAGTTTATTGTCCTTCAGACTACAGATGGGCCAGACTGTGACTGGTGGGGGTAGAAAATGTCCTGGGTATCAGTGAGAATAAACATTGTCTCAGAGACCAGGGTTGGTGGTCAGTAGGAGGCAGAGTAATGCCCATCATTGGTATTAGTGGGAGGAATAGTACCCCATTGTTTGTGTCAGTGGGAGGAGTAGTGCCCATTATTCATATTAGTGGAAGGAGTAGTGCCCAATTATTTAGTGTCAGTAGCACCACTTAAAAATAAAAAAATATAAATCGTGTTACCCCCCTAACCATGTGATCAACTTAAAAACCAAAATTTAAAATTCCAAAAAAAATCAAAATAGTGGTATACAAATGTATGACAAATGTATGATGTACAAATGTATGACTAATGATACTTATTATGTCCAATAGTATAAAGCATCTCATGCCAATTGATAAATATATATGAAAAATATATAATAAAAAGTAACCATTAAAAATGATGTTGGATTGAAATTAATGGATTGAAAAAAACTTAAACTGAATAACAAAATATAGTCTGTAAGTGCTTTAATAATTTGTCAATAAATGCTGAACAACAGTGCTCTGTGCCGAAATCCAAAATCTAATGAATAAACGTGTCCAAAGAGTGATGAATCCTCCACCAATCAATAGTAAACGCAGAGCTCCCCGTCCTGTCAGGAAGTGACCACCAATCATGTGTCCCTTGTACATAGGGACAACCATCGATCACCTCCCCCAGTCCGTCCCCCTCAATCAAAGCTCTGATTTGATCCCCACGGAAATTTTGTACTGGGATTTTTAAAGTGAAGAACTTTTGCATGGAGAAGTGGTCAAATGTTTTACTGATTTAATTGTCTGAGTTTTGATGCCAAGCATACACACCATTCTATTTATTGATAATTTTGTTGAATACGTGATTGAAAAGGCAATCTTTGTGTGACCTTCACCTGTGGGCACTTATTAGAAAAAGATCTAACATTTGCCTGTTTAAAAATGTGTACTCTAGTTTTTGATACGATTGTGTGTATGTCTATGTATACATTATTCATAGATACAGTATCTCACAAAAGTGAGTACACCCCTCACATTTTTGTCAATATTTTATTACATCTTTTCATGTGAACACTGAAGAAATTACACTTTGCTACAACCTAAAGTAGTGCGATTACAGTTTGTATAACAGTGTAAATTTGCTGTGCCCTTAAAATGACTCACAGCCATTAATGTCTAAACCGCTGCCAACAAAAGCTAGTACACCCTTAAGTGAAAATATCCAAATTGGGAACAATTAGCCATTTTCCCTCCACAATGTCCTGTGACTCATTTGTGTTGCAAGGTCTCGGGTGTGACTGGGGAGCAGGTGTGTTAAATTTGGTATTGCATCTCTCACGCTCTCATACTGGTCACTGGAAGTTCAACATGGCACCTCATGGCAAGGATCTGAAAAACATTGTTGCACTACATAAAGATGGACTAGGCTATAAGAAGATTGCCACGACACTAAAACTGAGCTGCAGCACGACGGCCAAAAACCAGGTGAGCAGTACAAAGACAAGTGTGTCTTGCCTACAGTCAAGTATGGTGGTGGGAGTGTCATGGTCTGGGGCTGCATGAGTGCTGCTGGCACTGGGGAGCTACAGTTCATTGACGGAACCATGAATGCCAATATGTATTGTGACATACTGAAGCAGAGCATGATCCCTCCTTTTGGAGACTGGTCCACAGGGCAGTATTCCGACATAACAATCCCAAACACACCTCCAAGATAACCACAGGAGGAGGAGTGGAAAAGGACTCCAGTGGCAACCTGTGATGTTCTGGTGAACTTGATGCCCAAGAGGGTTAAGGCAGTGCTGGAAAATTAGTGGCCATACAAAATATTGACACTGTGAGTCCAATTTGGACATTTTCACTTAGGTGGGTACACAATTTTGTTGCCAGCAGTTTAGACGTTAATGGCTGTGTTTTGCGTTATTTTGAGAGGACAACAAATTTTCACTGTTATACAAGCTGTACACTTCTTTACATTGTAGCAAAGTGTAATTTCTTCAGTGTTGTCACATAAAAAGATATAATTAAATATTTTATAAAAATGTGAGGGGTGTACTCACTTTTGTGAGCTACTGTATCTATAATTTTTGTTCCTTTTTAGCACTCATTTGAGTCTCTTCCTGTACCTCGCACCTCCTTACACACAATGGCTCTTCTGTGCTTTCACAGGAAAGGATTCAAATTAGCCGACAATAAATAGAATGGATTTGCATCAGAGGACGATGTACTCTTCTCATAGTGGCAGAGTTGATATGGCTGAAAAGGCGACTAATGGCCATCACAATTACTCTTTCACAAAAAAATATTTCCTTCCTGATCCCCTTCCTCCCCAACTCATCTAGATTAAAGTGACTGTAAACAACCACCTTGTAAAACAACCCATTCAATTTAAAATGGAAATGAAAGGCAAAACATTTGTGTATAGATACAAAAAACATTCTAAATACCCCCCGCCCCCTTTTTTTTATACGTGGTCACATATCCTCTGTTCTCAGCTGCATAAGATCTGGGAAAGAAGAAGCAGCAGCACACTGATCTTAACAGTCCATGGCTGTGTGTGGAAGGGTGGTGTCAGGACAAGTCTGATCATTGGATGAGAGCAGGCTGAGTTTCCAGCGCAACTAGAGAACTGACCACACTGCTTTCCTATTATAAACTAACTATACTAGGCATGAGAGCACAGAGGGACTGGCAGGAACACCCGAGATTTTACACAAAGGAAACAATACAAAGAGAACAGGATACATGGTACAGCAGGCACATGTCGGGAATATGAAATTCTGGGTTTACGTATGCTCTAATTCTCAGAATTGCAAGATTGCCCTATAAGCCAAAAGTAAATATAACTTTAGATATATGATGTGGTTTTTTTTTTTTTTTTGGCTTAAGCGAGGGCTATATAGCCCCCATTAATTGGGGAACTACTGTGTCCTATTGGAGAGTTTTCCCTTCACTTCCTGTCCAATAGTCAAAACAGGAAGTGAGAGGAAATGCTTGTAAAGTGAGTGAATCCGGTGTGTTACAAGGGTCAACATGACTACTGGAGACCTACAAAAGCTAGGCTGACAACACTGCTGCTAATTGGAAGGCAGTGTCTTCTGTTTTCAGCCTGAAACATGATGTGCTGTTACAGGTTCTCCAGGTAGTTCAGCAGCAAAGTGTCTCTGACAAATCTGTAAGCCTTTGGCAGCCTTGTGGATAATTTTGTATGTTTAACAAACACTATAAAGATTTGAAAATTTCATTCTATACCAAAGCAACAAAATAAATGGTCATTCTATTTTATGTTTCAGGAGAACAGGGAACATGCACCAGCGGCTGTGGACAATACAAGGTTATTGAAATACTTTTATAGAATTTTATACAATTTTAGTCTCTTCGCTTGTTCTCTCTTTTACTCAAGGTTTTGTGTGTTTCTCTCACAGCTCTTCGGATGACCTGTCGGCAGCACCTGGTAAGAGATTCGTGAATGTTTTGGGCTCCGTTCACTTGATGTGATGTGGTGTTTTCTGGAGGGTTTTGCTGGTTCAAATCGCAATAAAAATCTTTCCCAAAATCTTGTGAGGCCTCGTACACACGATCAAATCTGTCTGCTGGAAACGGTCTGCTAGACCGTTTCAGCAGACAGATTCGATCGTGTGTACGGGCGAGCCGACGGATTTGGCCACCCGACAGATTTCAAAGCATGCTTTGAAATCTATCGGGTGGAAACCCGTCCGCCCGACATGTCTGCTGGTTAGTACACTTACCAGCAGACACATCGTCTCGCACCGGCGCCGAATGATTTCGACGCATTCGCGGAAGTGTTTTACTTCCTGGTGCGGTGACGTGGCGGCGTCAATGTCACCGCCACGTCACCGACACGTCAGCGCGCTGTCTGCTGGCAGGGATTTTGGTTTGCTCGTGTGTACACGCGAGCAAACCAAAATGACAGCAGACAGATTTGTTCAAATCGGTCGGACAGACCATTTTGAACAAATCTATTGCCTCGTGTGTACGAGGCCTGAATGGTTCTCTTCACTGTGCTGTCTGCATGTTGTATCATGTTGGCTTTTTCTTTATAAAATACATTTTTGACTATCCCTTGTACGAAAATACTTCTACGTTTACAGACAAATGTCACATTTGTCCATCTCTCCTAGCCACCTTTCCTCTTGGCAGCAGCAATTTTGCAGAACACGTTTAGCAATTGGCCATTTTTTTTTTTTTGGCCAGAATAATACATTTTTTGGGGCTTTTTAAATGAATTAATGTTCAAGCCCTTGATGTGCCTAGTGTTTACGAATGTTTACGCATGTCAAGCATTTTTCTGCCTAAACACCACCGCTGCTGCTGGGCGCACTGGCAGTGGGTTTTTTTGCCTCTAAATCCCCCTAAGCACCTATGTGTGCCTGGACACACCGGCTAACCTTAAGGGGCATTTAGGGGCAGAAAAAAATTTCAGACACTCCTGAGCAGTGTTAAAAATGTCCAATGTGCATGAACCCTGAAAGAATATGAAATCCAAAACTCTGTTTTCGATAGAATGGGAAATTCGTTTATTTTCAATTGTTTAACTTTTTTTTCCCCATTTGTATACCATTGGGGAAATTTGTTTCCTTTCACTTCCTGTCCCAAAGATCCAACAGGAAGTAAGAAACTGTCTTCCAAACTAAGGGGAAATTGCCTCTTAGTTGTCAACAGAACAGGTGTCCTCATTGTAAGATTTCCCCGCATTTCCTGTTTTAAGAACAACTGTAACATTTTAGATTATGCATCACTTTGTCCTGATGATGATGGTCACCCGAATGAAGAGAGGTTTCCCCAGCACAGTAGACAATACAAAACTGACAGGGGTTCTAAGTTCACATCATTCTACCCAAAACTAATTTTAAAGATTGTTTTTGGATTTACATTGCTTTTTAACAAATGTTCTTCAGGGTCAGCATTGTGTATCTAAAGGACCATGAATTGCAATTAAAGCTTAACTCTAGTCTTGCCGCTTTGTACAGGCTCTTCTCTTGTACACCCACTCTTTCACACTGACATCAACCCATCAAGATATTTCGGTATTTGCAGATCTCCTTCCAAGAGCAAGCCCACTGCTTGCATCAGGACTGAGGGCTCTTGAGAGGAGTATTGTCATCAGGAAGCTATGTGCAACACCCTGCTGCCCCTTCCACCAGACAGGATATGCCTGCATTTCAGAGACCCAGAAATTTCACTGGGCTTAAATAAGGTGTGCGGAGGTGGCATACAAGAACGCAAAAAAAAAGACGAGTACTGGCTTCCTTAAAAGGGACATCGGTCCCACACAGTCACAACCAGTGCTGCTAACCAGGGCCCACCAGTGCCACCTACCAGGGCCCATCAGCACTGCTAACCAGTGCCCATCAGGGCCGCCTATCGGTGCATCCTTATCAGCGCACATAAATAAATTAGAATTACAGGTTTGCAACATTTTATAACAAACTATTTTTTTTGCAAACAAATGAAAAACCCATTAGTAAATAAATACCACCAAAATAAGCCCTATTTGTATGAAAACAATTATAATTTCATATGAGTACATCGTAGTATGACGTGGGTATATGTGCCCAGTAATTAAGTGGTTAAACATTCATTAGCATGCTTATGAGGGGGGAGGGACCAGGTAAGGCAAAATTATAAGAAGATTAAACAAAATTATTGGGGATTATTGCATATTTTCCCTGTAAACAGTGGTGTGATGTAAACATTTGAGGACCTGTTAATGGGAGTGGAGTTTTGAGTAAATAAATTGGAGAACTCTCTCGTATGAATGCAAACAGGATTTTCTGCAGCCAGTGTTGTCTCCAAAATATCTTGGGGGGGGGGGCAGAAGCAGTAGCAGCAACAAGAAAAGCATTGAGCATATAATGATGTGATTAAGGGATTTCTTTTCTTATCTTATCTTTCTTTCTTTCTTTCTGAGCAACTGTATATATTTCTGCACCAGCACCGTAGAATGTGTCTGATCCACCCACCAGCTCCAGGGGAGTCTTTTATGGCTATAAAGTTCTCCACAAAGAAGGGGAGAAGATGGTGTAAAGGACATGTAAACCTAAAATGAAGGCTTTTTTGCTTGCTTACCATCTCTCCCCTTCTTTTTTTCCTTTCCACCTTTTTCTTTTGCTTCATGACTTCTCTTGTTTGTCCCTCGCCCTCTTATGTGCCCCCCCCCAACCCTTTGTCCGCTCTCATGTGCCCCACTTCCCCTCGCCCTCTGGCTTGCCCCAATTCCCCTCGCCCTCTGGCTTGCCCCCACCCCACTTGACCAGTCTGGTGCTCCCTCCCTTCACCCTCGCCCTCTTAGTTCATTCACATCTCACATTATACAGTTCTTCTCTGCAGGATCTTGGCTGGTGGGTGATACAGTCCAATGATAGCTATGCATATACATTCTGCCTGCAAGAGAAAATTTTGGTTTGATGTAATCATTATCCTAAAATAGATGGGGGGTGCATAACATTGGTTCCTAAGAGTAAAGCTTGGCTATATACTAGTAGAATTATGTTCAAAATATTTTACGCCAAGAAGGTTTGTTTGATTTTCTTTTCCAACCACTTTTATTAGAAATTAACAGAAAGGTAAAATAGTACAAAAATACAGCATCCAATTCTTGATCAATTGTGACATAGATTGCAGGTAAGTTTCAAAAACGGACAGTAGGTGACCTCCTATTTGGTCAGGTAACCAGCAAAATACCTAAACTCAATGGACACAATTTAATCATTGATAAAATAGTATAAAATTATTCAAGTTGTATAATTTAGTTAACTACAACCCATGTGATTCTTTGAACTTCTCAGGTTCACATGAAAGAAGTTCAGGGCTGGACTGGCACAAAAAGTTGGCCCTGGACTTTATCCAGACTGGCCCACTTTGACAGGTCTCTCCCATGGCGGCCGGACAACTCCCGCACCCCCTCTCCCCCTTTACTAGCCATTCTACTTTATTAGAGTAGACTGGCTGGTACTGGTACTCTTATAGGCAGTACCAGTGGGGAAGCTAGACATTATTTCACCCGGGGCAAAGAATCAGTTCGGTGCCCCCCTTATGGGACAAGATTAGGCAACAGTGAGAAACTCCTAGGCCATAGCTGTTGAGTCAGCTGTCTGTCCCCTCCCCCATGCTCCTCTGTCATCCCCCCCTGCTCCTCTGGTCCTCTCCCTGCTTCTCTGTCCCCCCCCCCCAGGTGAGCGCTGCGGGAAGGGAGAGACAGGGGAGCAGCGGTCCGCTGTCGCTGAAGCCAGCCCACTGAGCCATCGGCCCACCGGGAAACTCCCTGTAGTCCCAATAGCCAGTCCATCCCTGAAGAAGTTTCACAGCCCAAAAATGGCATGAAAGTATAACCAATGTGGAATTAAGTGAGAAAAGAAAATGTAAAAAAAGGGGGGGAAGAAAAGAGATACAAGACGTGCACCCTGTAAGTGTTTCTCTTTCCAGATCAGGAGGGTCCTGGGATCCCATTTTTTTCTCGGAAAGCCTGTAAATTTGTTTCCCCCTACACACGACTGGGTTGGTTTCCCGACAGGAAAACTACCATGAGAGCTTTGGTCGGGAATCCCAGCCATGTGTATGCTCAATCAGTGTTTTCCATAGGAAAACTGCCGGGTTAAAAACCACCGGGAATCCCGTGGGGAAAAAAGAGAGCCGATTCTTTTTTGCAGTTTTCTTGTCTGGAAAACTGCGATGGAGCCAGGGCCGATCCTAGGGTAACAGGCGCCTGCTTGCAGAAATATTTCTGGCGCCCCCACATGGGCGTGGTCATCTTACGAACTCCTCCCCTTTACAAATGTTTCTATGGCTACGACTCGAACACAGAGATGGTTCCCCCCCACAGCAGGTGTCCCCCATCAGAGCCCCCCACAGCAGGTGTCCCCATAGATCAGTACCTATCCAATAGATTCCTGTAGCTCGGGAGCAGAAGCACATTACAGGGGGGTGGGGCATACGTGTCATTTTTGGTTACTAGGAGGTTGGCACTCAGAGAGCATTTCTGGGACTGCACGGGATGATTGGCAGCAGCTCCGGCCAACCCAGACCTCTCGTCACACCACCTATGGGAGAAGAGCCGACACACGCAGAGGGGGCAGGGGAGACGGGGGACTGCTCTACGCGCATCGGACAGAATTAGTGGAGCCTAGTACATGAATGTGTTTCGGTTCTTGGCTCTGCTACGGTACCCAGCCCGGATTCCGGGGACAGAGGAAAGTATGTGCTCGTCAGTTGCCAGCGGAGAGAGCAAGCGGGATAGGGAACCGCAGCACCCGCTACATGCACTCCACCTCTGGACACAGACGAGGAGGGAGGGGAGCACTTTGGAGCTTCGGTGCCCCCACTTCTGCGGCACCTGGGTGCGGAGCACTCCACGCACCCTGCCTAGGATCGACCCTGGATGGAGCATACACACAGCCGGTGTCAAAAGCTCTCATGGCAGTTTTCCCGACGGGAAAACCGGTTGTGTGTATGAGGCTTAAGAAAGCTTTGTAATTTGCCTCAGTCAGGTGTTGATATAAGATTTAGAATTAAATTGAGTCAGGTTCCCATATTCCGCTACCTCCAGTGTTTCCTCCAAGTACTGTTCTCATCTTTCCATATAGGGTAATTTAGTGGCAGTCTCATGTAGTGTTATATATATCTTAGATATGTGGTTTGTTTGATTTTTCTAATCATTTAGTGTCAAATTGACATTCATTTTGGACCACAGTGACAAGAATATTGAAAGGAACAGGATGGAAAAGTTTTTTTGCATAAACTAATTTCTAAAGAAGTATGTGGTTTTGATTCGTGCAATTGCATTCATTCCAAAATTGAATTTTAAAAGCAAACATTTTGAAATACTTTCAAACCACACTCACCCAGTCATTAAAAGTACAAAGAATTTTGTACAAATATTTACTTGAAAATCTACTAGTGTAAAGCCAGCTTAAGTCTTAGTAGGCACCCCCCTACCTTTAGTCCTTGTACACCCCAGGTCTCTGACTCTGGGAACTCTCTATATGTAACCTTTGACTTGTGGGAGCTCTGGAATGCTCAATGTAATGTATAGACCTCCATTCTGAATGTAAATTGCGTGATGTTACTGATAAAATAAGTGGCGTCTGTGTAAAGGAAGCTGGAGGTAGCATGATTTCTATATACACATCCTGTCAATAATTCCAATAATGGTTTATAATATAACAGGAGCAGCAACAGAATCACTGATAATGGAGTCGGATCAATCCGGGCGTAAAGATTCTGGAGAGAAGGACAACATGGCGGAATATCCCAGCGAAGCTGCCACTGAAGGTAAGGGAGCCAAATTCTGTGTTCACTGCTGGAGCGACTGTGTGCTCTATATGTCCGGGGGTCATATTTGATCTTTACTAATGTGCCCCATTCTGAGATTGTAAACACACACTTGGCTCTTTGATAAAGCTGCCCACATATGGACAGATAAAACCAATGCATGCAATCGGCTGAAACATAGATGGTGACAGCTTTGCTTCTCAGACCGATAGGCAAATACTGACTTTTCTGCAGAGAAAAGTGAAGGCTCGGTTCCTCAAACATGTACCACCACGTCCATGTGTTGGTAAAAATTAAGGGCGTCAGCAGTCTGTCAAATATATCTGTTTCCAAATACGGAAAGGTTTCTTCACAGTAAGAGCTGTGAAAATGTGCAATAGACTCTGCCCAGAGGTGGTTCTGGCCAGCTCAGTAGATTGCTTTAAGAAAGATCTGGATGCTTTCCTAAATGTACATAATATAACTGGGTACTGACAAGTTGATCCAGGGAAAATTCGATTGCCTCTTGGGGGATCAAGGAATAATTTTTTCCCCTGCTGTAGCAAATTGGAGCATGCTCTGCTGCTTTTTTTTTGCCTTCCTCTGGATCAACTGTAGATATAGAATTGAGTGTATTGGATTGTACAATTTTTATTTATTTTTTATTTTATTTATTTTTTATGGTTGAACAAGATTTTTTCAACCTGACTAACTATGTAACTTTGTTTGCTGCTCTCTCAGCGACTTCTGCCTGAATGTGTTCTTCCATTAATGTCCAAACATTTCTGAAAATGTCTGTAGTAATAATGGGTTCTGTAATGACCACCAGCTGCAAACTGTAGATACAGTAATCAGTGTGTAGAAATGTCATCAGCACATCAAGGATTCCTCAAAAGGTGCAACATTTTTTAACCAGGGTGCCTTCGGACCTATTTAGGGGTGCATTGGCAAAATGCCTAACAATTACCCCATGTTGACAAAAAATTGCCAGCTAGTTGATCAAGCCTGCCTTTTTGTTAGACAAATGCACAAGTTTTTTTTCGTGCATGATTACAACTTTGGGCACAGTTGGCCATCCTAACAACGGATGACCTCGTTGATTAAGAGGACATTGTTTGCCCCCTTCACTGTCCCTCTCCATCAGCACTGAGGTCACATTTGCAGAGTGAGGAAGAAGAAAAATACTGAAATACTAGCCAGTACCAGTGTGCAAAGGTGTATTTGCTTTGTCAGAATAAATCATCTCCAAGCCTTGAGATTGTGCTGAATTTTAAAGGGCACCTTTCACTAAAAAGGTTGAGAAACACGGCCCTAGTATGGTAACACGCAATGGGAGCACTCCTTCTTTTGCTATGGTATTGTATTAGATAAACTTTTATACACCGTTATAGTATCTGTGACACCTTGAATGCCACTCATTGTGTGATGGCACAAAAGAATTGGAATCTAGGGATGTGGTGGCACTATTAACCTTTAAGGGACTTTTACTATTTGGGCATACATATTGCTTAATTTAACATTTGAGATTCTTTGCCTCTGTCTTCCAGCTGCAGTCATCCAGTCTGATTCACTACAAGGTTCAGGTACACCCAAGGATGGAAAATCGGTATGTGTGCTTGGTAGTTTTTCATCCAAGGGGTAGAGACTGTTAACCAGAGGCGGCTCTTTAATTAGGCAAATTAGGCGGTCGCCTAAGGCCTCGGCACTCACAGGGGCCTCACGGCTGCCTAACTTACCCAATGCAGTTTTGAGGGACAGGGGACCCTAACGCTGCTGTGCTCAGGCAACGTTAAGAGCCCTGACTCGGGAGACGCCAGCATTCCTAACAACCAGTAAATATCGGTGACACCACCCCTTGTGACGTCAATGACCCAGCATGCCCTTAGTCAATTATGTCACAAGGGGGCAGGTTCACCAGGTGGCCCCCTGACCCCCTTAGCTATTAAAGAGCAGGATCTGAGGGCCGTCTTGTTAAAAAGGGGTGCTTCCAGATTCCGATAAGCCCCCCCCACCTGCGGACCCCCCCACAACCACCGCCAGGGTTGTGGGGAAGAGGCTCTTGTCCTTGAATTTTTTTTCCATCATGGGTGTGAGTGGGGCTCCCATGTCTAGTTTTGTCTAAGGCCTCACAAAGCCTAGAACCGCCTCTGCTGTTAACGGAGCATAATAAATAGAGTAAAGTTGTGTTCAATCATAGTGAAGAAACTTTTTTTTTTTTATTTAGATTTTTGCATGTGATTGGGCATTCAAAGTGAGCACAGTTTCATTGTTTTAAGGAGCTTAGTGTAAAGTAATATTCACTTTACACAGCCTTCCCAGAAAACAGAACCAGAATGGTGACCTCTGCTGTAGTAAACCACATCCAAAAAAATAAATTAAAAAAGAAGGGCCCGGGCAGTTTAAGTCATAATGTGCTAGTGTGCATCGGATACCGACCTTCTTTCCAAGTTTGTGTGCTTCGGCTTTCTCTGATTAGCCGACCTAGCGATGAAGTCACTCCTGCCCATGGGAATCACTGTTTACAGCACGGCTCTGAAGGAGCGGCATAGGTATGCTGTGCCTTCAGAGTGCCTGCGCCCGTGCATCTAAAGTAAATTATCTCCTAGATGGCACACGTCGGGTCATCTAGGATCAGGACAACACTGGAAGCAAAGCGCCTTGAGGCGATTTTGTTTGCATTTGTAGCGCTATATAAGTTACTCACTCACTGACTGACAGGCCCAGTGGTGCTTAACAATGTCTGGAAAGCCTATGCCTCCTTTCAACTTGTGTAATATAAGTGCCTCAAAGCTCAATATAGGGTGTCATTGACCCCAAACCAATTTTGTACAAGCTCTGCGGTAGGAGGCATAAAATGCCTTATGCATTTATGGGCACTGCTTGCATTATGTACAATATTAAAAATCATAATTTTTACTTGAAATTGTGCCATTTATTTTATTTGCTAAATGTGGGGAAACGTTGTGTTGCCCACAAATTTTTTATTTTTATTTTAATATACTTTATTTTATATAATATATGAAAAACACTTAATTGGGGTACCGTATATACTCGAGTATAAGCCATTTTTCAGCAAATTCTTTGGTGCTGAAAATGCCCCCCTCGGCTTATATTCGAGTCACCTTTTTGCGCCTGATCTCCCGGACTTTGGAGACCTGTTGCCGGCCATAGGTCCAGTGACACACATATAGCCCCACTCTTCCTCTACAAGTGTGCAAAGTTTGTTGTCCGAGGGACATACGGCCGGGGAGCACCAGTTTTTCAAAGTCAGGCACCCCTTCCATAGACTCCCATGTTAAACGATTATTTCTCCGCTAAATTTGGGGACCCGGTATTGGCCAGCCGTAGGTCCCCTGGACCCGAAACTTGGCACACGTGTATCCCCAGTTCTCCTCTATAAGTGTGCGTTTTCTGTCTGACGGACCTACAGCCGGGGAGCACCGACTTTTCAAACCGGGCACCCCTTCTATATACAAGTCTTGGGCAGAGTGAGGCATGCAGATGGACACCCTAGGCTTATACTCGAGTCAATACGTTTTCCCAGTTTTTTGGTGGTAAAATTAAGTGCCTCGGCTTATATTCGGGTCGGCTTATACTCGAATATATACGGTACCTTCTACCCTGTACTGAGATGCAGCACATTATTACACTACATTACATTAATGTACAGTTTCAGTACACCATAAATACATTTACTCTGCAGTATGATGCCTAATGTGTTGTGTGGAGCAAAGTTTGCCAAACTATCACGTCATGCATGACATTGCTTACCCCGAAGTATTGTGTGGCCCTTAAGGTACCACCGTAATTCCTATCGGCGTAATGTCAGACGTGGATGCCTTACTTAGACCCCTTGTCCCACATGGCACCACATGGCTTGGTATTGAAGTATCGGTTTAGGACAATTTAAATTGCCTTGTCACCTTGTGTAAGACCTTGTAAATTTTTATGTTTTTTTTTTTTTTTTTTCACAGCCCAATTCTGAAAAAGAATCTGTGGGAGAGAGTAAAATGTCCCCTTCAGAAGGTGAGTGCTTTATATGTATAGATGATTTAAAGTTACCTCTCTAAATACAATATTGAAAATAACCGATGACCACAAGTCGCACTCGAGTGTTGCCACTGCTAGCCTGTCACATGAAGGTAAAACGTGCACCATCTCCTTTTGGCCAGAATCGGTTTTTGGCCTCATAGACTTTAATGGTAACACTTGGAAATTTACACATTTTAAGCTGGCCATACACCTATAGATTATCTGCAGATTTTCTATGGTTAGATGTGGAAAGTGAAACAGATTTCTCCATGTACGCTAAACTGTGTGGATGGAGGATCTCCCAGTTTTTCCATATGACAATAGAAAATCTGCAGATAATATATAGGTGTATGGCCAGTCTTGTACACGCTTCTTTTTTTTTTAGAATTTTCCATTTAAGTCTGTGTGGGCAAAAATGCACAAGTTTGCCCCTGTGCTACAAGTGGCATGTAAAAAAAATATGGTCTGGCTCCTTTCACACTTGGCATAAGTGTGGCCAGAGGATTTAGAAGACCTCTTTTGCATTTACTAATAAAAATGTCTCTAACTCGCCTGGCTATGCTTGTGTTAAGTGTGAACAGGGGCTGATGATCGGCCCATCTGTGGACAATGTGAATTCCCCACTCGGCAGCTGAAGCTGTTGGCTCGGGAAGTTTAAGGTATAGTGTGTTCTGAAGGTCGTGCTGTGTGATAGAAGAGAGAATGATGTTCTTTTTATACCAAGTTTTACCAATACAGAGTTCATCCGATTTGAGGAGTCCATGTGTGAAATGATGTAATGTTATTACCACAACAGAAATGCTTTGCATCAAATTTTTGTTATAATAAACTAATTGCAGATGCATTTATAAACTTTGCATTTTTGTTTTCTGTAGTGGTTGAAACGCCACCATCTATTAAATTGAACTCACAGAACTGCGCAGAAGACAACCAGTAAGTGTTTTTTTTTGTCTACATTACATTTTTTTCTGGGAATAATGGCTAACTGCAGATTTTTTTCATTTTTAGCACTTCTAACAACAACAAAGAGTTAGAGGTGAGTCCAGCGACCCCTCTCCTTTTAAAAGTATTTTCACGCACAAGAATTGGACTACAAATGTTGAAAAGCAATGCTAGTAGCGTTTATGATCAGTATTTTGGATGTGTAAATAGGCTCCCTTCCTCCGGGCCTAACAGTGCTGCAGGTCTGGGCAGTAGTTTTGGAATTCTGGTATTATCACTGTGTAAACAGCAGCAGGCCAGTTGCTGGCTCGGCAGCACAGTTAGTCTGACCAACATACCTCATCTGGATTGCCAATAATATCTTGGTGCTCTCTTACCAAACTATGACATTAAAAACATGACAGGGGTTCCAACCCTTGCCCATGCTATCTAAAACAAAAATATTTAACAATCTCTTTTCTATACCAACACTGCCATCTACAGGATACAAATAGATACTACACATTTAAAGTTATGGTAAGCTTTGCCATGTTGTGGTGACAATGGCATAAGGGACCAAAAAGTCCTCTAATTAAATTGTGAGAGAGACAACCGTTATCAAACTTCTGTACTAAAACTGATGTTTACCAAAGAATTCTGGCACAAAAAAAATGTTTTTTTCCTGTTTGGTTAGACTGAATTCCTGCGCCTGTCGCTGGGTTTCAAGTGCGACATTTTCACTCTGGATAAACGTCTGCGCCTGGAGGAAAGGTCTCGCGATTTGGCGGAAGAGAATCTGAGGAAGGAACTTTCCAGCTGTAAAAAGCTCTTGGAGGTATGGTTAGCCCTGAAAGTGATTCTTACCCTTTCCTGTCCGGGATGTGTGAATGGAGCACTAGTAATGGTTTCTTAAGCTAGTTTTCACTGGACAAGAGCCTGTCAATCAGTCAATCAGCCAGCGTTGCTGCAGAGGTTGAAGGGGTGAGGGGGTCAGCCTGTCAGTTCTCAGACCATACGCCGCACACTGCATCAAATTGATCTGCATGGCTTTTGTCCCAGAAGGAAGCCTCTTCTAAAGATGATGCAAACAGTTTGCTAAAGACAAGCAGACTAAGAACATGGATTACTGGAACCATGTCCTGTGGTCTGATGAGACCAAGGTAAACTTATTTGGTTCAGATGGTGTCAAGCGTGTGTGGCAGCAACCAGGTGAGGAGTACATAGACAAATGTCAAGCATGGTGGTGGGAGTGTCATGGTCTGAGGCTGCATGAGTGCTGCCAGCACTGGGAAGCTACAGTTCATTTGGGGAACCATGAATGCCAACATGTACTGTGACATACTGAAGCAGAACATGATCCTCTCCCTTCAGAGACTGGGCCGCAAGGCAGTATTCCAACATAACAACCCCAAACACACCTCCAAGACCACCACTGCCTTTTTAAAGAAGCTGAGTGTAAAGGTGATGGACTGGCCAAGCATGTCTCCAGACCTAAACCGTATTGAGTATCTGTGGGGCATCCTGAAACCAAAGGTGGAGACGCGCAAGGTCTCCAACATCCACCAGCTCCGTGATGTCATCATGTAGGAGTGGAAGAGGACTCCAGTGGCAACCTGTGAAGCTCTGGTGAACTCCATGCCCGAGAGGGTTAAGGCAGTGCTGGAAAATAATGGCCACACAAAATATTGACACTTTGGGCCCAATTTGGAAATTTTCACTTAGGGGTGTACTCACTTTTGTTGTCAGCAGTTTAGACAATAATGGCGCAATAATAATAATGGTATGTTGATTTATTTTGAGGGGGCATCAAATTTACACTGTTATAGCTGTACACTCACGACTTTACATTGTAGCAAAGTGTAATTTCTTCAGTGTTGTCACATGAAAAGATATAATAAAATATTTACAAAAATGAGAGGGGTGTACTCACTTTTGTGAGATACTGTAGGGTCCTAAAAAAAAAAAATGGTTTGAAACCATATCGCTAGAATAGCCATTTGAAGCTATATCACCATTGTTTATTGTGCGCATAACTTTAAACTGTAATTAGTCATATAGCCTCAAACTGTTATTGTTTGTATGGTATAATTTGGGTTATATTGTTTCAAACTATTTATAACTTTTGTTTGACACTCTTTACATAAATGCGATCACTATAGTTCTGCTACTAATGAGTCATGTAATTATACATGCTTATTCCTATCTTATTATTTTGGTTAATAATATTGGATTCTTTTTTAGCAATAATTGTGGTGTGTTATAACAAATTGAGTGACTTTTTTTAGGCCTCATTCACACTTGTTTTTAGAGACAGACAACGGATTCAGGATTCAGCAGGGTTTATGTGAACCGCTGTGTAATGTAAAGGGGTCCAGAGGTGCAGGGTGCTGTGTAATGTGAAGGGGTAAAGGGGTCCAGAGGGCTGTGTAATGTAAAGGGGTCCAGAGGTGCAGGGTGCTGTGTAATGTGAAGGGGTAAAGGGGTCCAGAGGTGCAGGGGGCTGTGTAATGTAAAGGGGTCCAGAGGTGCAGTGTAATGTAAAGGGGTACAGAGGTACAATGGCTGTGTAATGTAAAGAGGTCCTTAGGTGCAAGGTGCTGTGTAATGTAAAGGGGTCCAGAGGGCTGTGTAATGTAAAGGGGTCCAGAGGTGCAGGGGGCTGTGTAATGTAAAGGGTCCAGAGGTGCAGTTGTGGAGAGGTGGGTACACAGTAGTGACAAAAATATTGAAGGATGCAGGGGGCACAGTGGGGTGGTTTTACATTTACCGTGCCAGATATAGGATCCGCCCCGGGTGCCAAATGCTTTAGGAATGCCGCTGGATAGTTCTACATTTTTGTGGCCATTTGGGGTCTGCTTATCTAGAATAAATCAATAATTGGGGAATCCAGTTGTGCAAGAATTAAATACTTTGATTTTTCTGCAGACACTGATTCCGCTCTGTGAGGACGATAACCAGACAAACGAGATTGTAAAAAAACTGGAGAAGAGTTTGCAATTTCTAAATCAGCACACAGCACGCGTGGCCAGCCGAGCAGAGATGTTGGGGGCTATTCACCAGGTGAAAGATTGAAATTAATACAGAGTGCACAGAGTTCATTATTCTGAACAAATTTAACTTGGTGTTACTAAACCCAGGACCCTGCATTCACTATATCTGGTCTCCCACAGTACACAGGAGTTTAAATTGACTAAAATAACAATTTCCGTGTTCTAAGTACGTTTACTCTTCTGCAGTAAATGGCAGTCTTGTGACTTCTATCAGTGTCTGGTTAAAGCTTGTAGGAAGAGTTTTTCATTCTGCTCTCACTGTCCTGTAAGTCTGCAGGACCTTTGACCCTCTGCCTGGACAGTGCTGATTGGCCATGTGCTGATCACATGCGCACTCTCTCTAGCAATACACACCAAACTGAGCATGTGCAGCTTGTCCCCTACCCTCTGTACTATCTGGAGAGGATTTGGAGACACTGAAAGAAGGTGAGGATCAGAGGAGACCAGATTAGAATGTCTTTTTACACGATGCAGAGAATTAACACCTTAGGTTCGACAGTGAGTATAACGAGCATGCTTTACTGTATATACAGACTGATTTTACTATTCTGGGTTTGGTAACACTATAAGCCTAGGTTCACGCTAATGCAGTGCAATTTCGATACGTTTTTCAGTGTCTTTCAAGGAACAATACAAACAAATATTGGCGCAAACTGTAGGTACTAAGCAGAAGCCTAGAGTTCTCAAAGAAAACAGTTCATATAAGAATTTCTTGAAAGTCTGTTAGAATCCATGTGAAAAAGCTCACTGTAGTGGCAGCTCAGTGTTATAGCAGCCCTAGAAGACAACAGGGGAGAAAATACAAGCGCCTTCTAAATGTATCATGTACTGAGTTTACTACAGGTAAGAGTATTACTCACAAAGGTAACGACACCCAGAGTATGAAAGGCGTTAAAGTCATTTAAGGACTCTGCTCCATTTTGCAGGTCAAACAGGGATATATATCTTGGACTACAGGCTTATATACAGTAAACGAGGAGGTTCATACATATCCTGCTCATATTACTCTAAAAATACACCTGTGACCAGACCTAATTTAAGCAGCCAAGATGACGCTGAGACATGACCTTTAGGCTAGACTTGCCGTCTGGTAGCTTAGAAGACACAATCAACATTATCGCCAATCAACACACAGAACTCCTTCACACAATTACAGGGTCAATTAGCCCAAGCCACAATGAAAGACCCTTAGAAGTTATCCTAGACTCCTTTACATTATAACAAACAGACAGGTGGAAAGAGTTGAACACATCAGCCTCTTTCAATTAACATGTTGATTTCAGTATCGAACAAATCAAGAATAGTCTTTTATATATATATCCTGGGAGATATTGTGGATAAATATTACTGTCCCATTTTAAGTAGTCCAAGATATATTTTCTCAGTCATCCTATGCCCCTAATGAACATGGGGTGATTTAGACATAAGGTCCTCTGCTTCACCGTCCTGGGGGGTTCCAGTGGGCGTAGAGAGCTGTGTTCCCACAATTGGATAGCATCAGTGGATTCTGTTGTTATCTGGGTCCATGGAACACACTGTTGGGCTGCCGTGACATTACTTTCCAGATGTTATGTGTAGACATTGGCTTGCATACCATGGACCCAGGAAGCGACGGAATCCACTGATGCTATCCAATCGTGGGACTCTCTACACAATTATCGGGTACCCCCAGGATGGCAATGCGGAGGACCTTGCTTGTGATTTAATTACCTTTGAGTGAGTAATACCCCTAGTGGATTTCAAGGGGTAGTTGCAGCACCAATGTATGTAGTTCCAATGTGGATCTGATGTGAGTGGGCTGCATTTTCTGTGCTGTATGAGGAGTGCAAAGACTGAGGTAGAAAATGTGCTTGAATTTGTGTGACAATGCAACAAATAAGCAATCTGAAAGCATTTCCCTTGAAGTATATGGACCTCAGAATCGCAATGCAACGTATCAAACTCGCACACGACCCTTTTCAAAATCGGATCGCAGCTGCACAACATGTATATAAACAGGCTCCATTGACGCTCATGTTAATAATCTGATCCTCATTAGAAAATGCATCAGTGTGAACCAGGGCTGACTGAATCTGTAACCATTCTAAAGTAGCAAAAGTTGCATACAAAGAATTTGAAATTCCTAAATACAGTTTGATCACTTGTTTTACTAAAAATGTAAACTGTAAAGAAATATGAATGATCTGGAAAAATGCGTTCCCCTTCCGATCATCCACCGCTGCGCACAAAGAGATGTAATGTCCAAAGGCCTAGCTGCTGTTTTAAAAATTGTGTCAATGTGAAAATATGAACAAAAGAAATAATCAGCATAAATATGTGAATATATAAAGTGTATCAGTCCATAAACGGCGCTGTGAGAATAGTGAAATTCTCCTATGGTGTCATAGAAAATCACAGTGCTTGACAAAGTATAAATATCTATTTGATTAGATAAGTGCATAAAATCAAGCCGTGAATACAATAATATGTGTTTGACAAAAAGTCCATAAAAAGTGATCTAAATTCTTCAGGGATCTTCCACCACACCAAGGTGAACAGTGCTTCCACCACCCGTCAAAATGGTCACTCACCAGAACCAATTGCCTCAGCACTTGCGTACTTGGGCAGTTCAGCCTAAACTCATCAGAGGGAATCCTCAGAAGATCGCGTGATATCCTATATAGTGCTCCAAAAACGTGAAAGGAAGAAAAGGAAATATACCATAGTGTGATACCGTAAAAATAGTTTTAATAGCACACCAAAGCAAATCCAAAAGTTAAACTCACAAACAAGGCTCAAACACTGAGCAGTGAATAACAGCAGTCAACGTCCTCCTAAAAACATCTTTTCATGGTTAGCACTTGGCCACGGCGGACCCACGATCAAACCGACTCAATCTCACCACTTAGCAGGTCTGTGGTCGCATCGGCTGACGATTGGCTCTCCTGGTTTGATGAAAGGCTCCAAGCACAGCAAGCGTGATAGTAACTCAATCACTGACTATGTAGCCACGCCCCGACATGTTTAATCACTACTGATTTCCTCATGTTGGCTACAGTGTAAATTCCTCCCTTTTGAGTCAGTGACTCGTTTGAACTCCCCGCCTCCCGTGACGTCTAGAAGGTACCACATTTGTTACCTTGTGCCTTCTATCAGCGCTTCAATAGTCTAGTGTCACCACTTCCGCCCTTAGTTATGGCTACGGGCATCCGGAGTCTAACACTACACTTCCGCCCTTCCATCTATGCGTGACGAATTTGCATCACATGACCGTAGAGGGGAGGGACCGCAGTGTGTTCCGATGCGAGCATCTCACCTATGTTAATGGGAGTGAGCTTGTGCACCGCGTGACTAGGAAGGCGGGGCGGTCGTGACGCGACGTGTGACGTCGTCGTTAGGGAGGCTTGCTACTCACTGACATTGACGACATTGTATGGCTACTGAGGTCTGACATGCAGCGGGGTGGTACCTTCTAGACGTCACGGGAGGCGGGGAGTTCAAACGAGTCACTGGACTATATAAAAACATAATTTTATGTTTTTATATAGTCCAGTACACACTGTTCCTCATCCTCATTCCTCAAGCCCCAGTGAAGAGGCGTTTTCTAGTTTCACATTACTTTATTTTATTTTTTTATATCTGCATGATAAACTCTGTGTGTGGTGCTTCAATGTCATGAACTGTACATGTTCAGTCATATGTTTACAGCGATCGACAAGTAATGTTAGGGGCTGCCTCCAATTAAAGACTTGTTTTTAAAATGTATCCAGCTCACCCATGTTTTGCAATACATGTTATAGTCGCCCTATTAAGCAATGTACATTTGTTTTTTTGTTCTCTGTATTGTACTCATGTCAGACAAGGGTATAGTAACTGTCTATTTTGGTTCAGGAAAGTCGTGTTAGTAAAGCGGTGGAAGTGATGATTCAGCATGTTGAAAACCTAAAACGCATGTACGCCAAGGAGCACGCCGAACTGGAGGAGCTGCGGGAGGCCATGCAACAGAGCGAGCGCAGCAGCTCCACCTCGGACAGAGGTTAGAGCCAAACGCCTCCATAGAAACTCACTGTATATACAGTAGTAGTTCACCAGCCAACCTATGCACAACATTAGATACTTTAGCTTTTTTATATGATCTTTATTTTCACTATTTTCAGCTCTGAGCATTTTCTTAAATTTATCTGTGTATGTTTTTTTTTCAAAAAACAAAAAATTTGGTCGTCCATTTTTTCCAGCCTCAATCAATGAACGGACCTACAGACCCAGAAAAAATAGGATTTTTTGTACTCACCTTAAAGGGGAGTTCCACCCACAATTTCACACTTTAAATATAAATACCCCTGTAATACACAAGCTTAATGTATTCTAGTAAAGTTAGTATGTAAACTAAGGTCCGTTTTGTTCGGTTGTTACAGCATTTATAATCTAGAAATAGACCGTGGCCATCTTAAGTGTGGGCATCATGAAGCCAGACTGTATGACTTCCTGGATTTCAGCTTTGCATATCTCGCACATGCTCAGTGCTGCACAAGCCATGTAATAGGTTTCAGTCAGGTTTGCAAGGCTACTGGGAAACATGCCTATCCCAGAAACCCTTGCAAATAGCCTAGTGACTTAATAGCCTAGGCTAATAAGGAGGAGGAAGTAATGGACTACAAAATAAAGGTATTTACAAGCAAAAAAATAAATAAAAAATTTCCATTCTGAACACTGAGATTAGGGCATGCAGCACAGACAAACATAAAAAAAAATGGGTGGAACTCCACTTTAAAATTTTCTCTGTCGTCCATGGACGGACACAGCTCCTTAAATCTTGACTTGTGTTATTTTCCTGTTCAGTCCTCTCCTATAGAACAGGAACATAACCCACAAGTCAAGATTTAAGGAGCTGTGTCCGTCCATGGACGAAAAGAGAAAGAGGTCCGCACACCTCCCTGAAAGTCAGGTTCCCACTGCATATAAATGAAAGGTGGGTTCACCAGTGACATCCCCGCCCCTTTGTTTACTGTCGCTAGGCAACCACTGACTTCTCCAGTACCTGGTGACGATGGTAAAAAAAAAAACGGGTGGGGCACAGTGTACCCCATATTCAGAGGGAGGGCTCAGATTCCGATAAGCTGCCTGTCTGCAGACCCCCACAACCATCTCCCTGGGTTCCCCTCAATATCCATAGACAGGAAGTGGGGGGGGACCCCACACTGTTTAGAAAAATATTTACCAACATTGTTTTGTTTACTTTCTGCTGTCAGTAGGAAATCTCTCTGACAGCAGGTGAGTCATGGTGGTTAAGGACGCCAGGGCCACCCGGTCCTTAACCACCAGCTATTGTTATTTGTTGTGAATAAGGAATGCTGAAGATGAGAAACAAATTCCGAAATTAGTTTTGTATCTTCTGATTTTTTTATTTTTTTTTATTCTTTAATGCTATTCCAAATCCAATCCACAAATATGCAAAAACAAATGGCGAAGACGCAAAACAAATTTCAAAATTTGTTTTGTATGTTTGGAATAGCAGTAGATTTTAAGGGAAATCCCATGCTAATTTTTATTTTTTAAACGACGTGGGGCCCCCCAAGATCCGCACCAGGCCCTCAGGTCTGGTATGGATTATAAGCAGAAACACCACATCAAAGTGTAAAAAAATGGCGATGGGTCCCACCACATCTATACCAAACCCTTATCTGAGCATGCAGCCAGCCAGGAAAGGGGGGATTCAAACCCCCCCCCCCCCCCCCCCCGAACCATACCAGGCCACATGCTCTTAAAATGTATACAGAGAAAAATTACTGCGCTAAAGGCCCTAAATAAGCTGCAACTAAAAAGTGATATACACACCAAAAGTACAAAAAAAAGAAATGTAGTTGCGCTGTAGTTGATTTATTATTGGCGCAACTACATTTCTTTTTCTCTCCTCCAAAATGTATATTTTGCTGTCAGCGGGGAATCCTGTTTGTACATATTTATCTGCAGTCTTATCTTCTCTAAATTTGTTCAAAGTGCTGAATTTATAAGCTTTTCTTAGAATCTTACAAACAAAAAAAAGGGAGGGGTGGAGAGCTGACGTTACACTCTTCAGAGCTCAGTGAGGAGAGCTTTGAGAGCTGATTGGAGAGAAGGGACACACCCCCTTCACAGGAACAGAGCTAAGGCTGTCAATCAGCTGGAGATCCCACCCTTGTCACCTTTTTTTTTTTCTGTTTGTGCCAAGAAATATAGTGATTCATGCTGATGGCAAAGAAACAAAGCAAAAGACAAAAAATTACGCTTTGTGCTCTTAATTTAGACAAGCACACATATTTCATGTCTGAGGTTTACAACTATTTTACCAGTTTATTTTGTTTTTGTTTTTTGTCCTTGCAGATGATTCATTAAAATTGGCAGCATCACTTGCTAGTAAGGTAAGTGTGGCTTCCTGCGTGGTGCTGTGATAAATGGCCTTTTGTCAGTATTTTCATCCTGTTTGTTCAGCAATAAACCTGACTTTACTCCCTCCAGGTCTCCCCTGCCAGAAGGGTCAGTATGCCGGCATACACAAGAGGAATTGGCACTGCCTCTGCCATGGTGAGATCTGTATTGGATAATATTCTGGTGTATTTCCACAGTGCACAATTCTGTAACATTCATCTAAAATTAATCTATTAAGGTGTTACTAAACCCAGGACCGTGCAATCACTATATCTGGTCTCCCACAGTACAAAGAATATGGAAATGTAATTATTTTTGTAAATATAAACTGCTAAATACCTTTTCTCATCAGCAGTATATAGCAGTCTTGTGACTTCTATCAGTGTCTGGTTAAAGCTTGAGGGAGGAGTTTTCCTTATGCTCTGACTGTCCTATGAGGCTGCAGCATCCCTGACTCCCGGTCTGGACAGTGCTAATCACATGCACTCTTCCAAGGAAAAAAAACTCTCTAGCAATACGCACCAAATTGAGCATATACAGCTTGTCTCCTAGTCTCTGTACTATCAGGAGATGAGTTGGGGACTCTGGAAGAAGAGGAGAAACAGAAGACAGAATTACACAAACATTTTATGTTCCACAATGAGTATAACAAGCATGCTTTACTGCATATACAGACTGATTTTACTGTTGTGGCTTTAGTTGCACTTTAACCACTTAAGACCCGGACCAATACGCTGGTAAATGACCCAAGGTGTTTTTGCGATTCGGCACTGCGTCGCTTTAACAGACAATTGCGCGGTCGTGCGACGTGGCTCCCAAACAAAATTTGCGTCCTTTTCTTCCCACAAATAGAGCTTTCTTTTGGTGGTATTTGATCACCTCTGCGATTTTTTATTTTTTGCGCTATATACAAAAATAGAGCGACATTTTTAAAAAAAAAACACTATTTTTTACTTTTTGTTAAAAAAAAAATCAAATAAACTAAATTTTAGTCCAACATTTAGGCCAAAATTTATTTAGCCACATGTCTTTAGTAAAAAAAAAATAGCGATAAAAAAAAATAGCTACCTAGCGGGAACAGCGACACTAATACAGCGATCAGAAAAATGATCGCTTAGTGACGCTGGCAATAGGGAGTGAAAGGGTTAACTAGGGCGGTGATCAGGGGGTTAAAACTTTATTAGGGGGGGTGGGGGGGCTATCCTGAACCTAACACTGATTTTACACTGCCTGTCACACTGACACTAAATGCAGTGATTAAATCACTGCATTCAGTGACACTGTGACAGGGGGGGGGGGCAGATCGCAAGGGGTTAAGTATGCCTATGTGTGTGTATGTCAGTGTAGTGTTGGTGCAGGACTTACTGTGAGGTGTTTCTCCCATCGCAGCGGTTGGAAATACCGCTGCGATGGGAGATTACATCACTTCCCCCTTCCTGTGTTTACACAGGAGGAGGAAGTGACACAAAGAGGGAGCGCAGCGATTGGCTGGGAGCGATCGCGGGGGGGGCGGGAAAACACGGACATCCGCCCGCTCGTCCCGGATCGCTCCCGGAGACAGGGGGACCCCCGCATGCCACGGAGGGGGTCCCAATGGGACCCCCGAACCGCACGAAGGCGGGGACGTAAATTTACGCCCTTGTGCCTGTACGAGCCATGTTGTGGCCGTATATGTGCGTGCGGGGGTCCTTAAGTGGTTAACTTCTTAAGGACCGCCTCCTGCACATATACGTCGGCAGAATGGCACGGCTGGGCACATCCACGTATATTTATGTCGGTATTAGTACCCAGCCGTGGGTCACGGGCGCGTGCCTGCGGTGCGCTCCCGTGACCCGGTCCGAAGCTCCGGGACTGCGGGACTCGCGAACCCGATCGCCGCTGGAGTGCGGCGATCGGTCCATTGGAGCTGAAGAACGGGGAGAGCCGTGTGTAAACACGGCTTCCCGTGCTTCACTGTGGCGGCAGCATCGATCGCTTTTATAGGGGGGACGCGATCGATTACGTCACACCTACAGCCACACCCCCCTACAGTTGTAAACACACACACAAGGGAACACATAACCCCTACAGCGCCCCTTCGTGGTTAACTCCCAAAACTGCAACTGTCATTTTCACAGTAAACCATGCAATTTAAATGCATTTTTTGCTGTGAAAATGACAATTGTCCCAAAAATGTGTCAAAATTGTCAAGTGTCCACCATAATGTCGCATAATGTCGCAGTCACGGAAAAAATCGCTGATTGTCGCCATTAGTAGTAAAAAAAAAATTTTTATAAAAATGCAATAAAACTATCCCTTATTGTGTAAATGCTATAAATTTTGCGAAAACCAACCGATAAACGCTTATTGCGATTTTTTTTTTTTTTTACCAAAAATAGGTAGAAGAATACGTATCGGCCTAAACTGAGGAAAAAAAATGTTATATTTTGGGGGGATATTTATTATAGCAAAAAGTAAAAAATATTGCATTTTTTTCAAAGTTGTCGCTCTATTTTTGTTTATAGCGCAAAAAATAAAAACCGCAGAGGTGATCAAATACCACCAAAAGAAAGCTCTATTTGTGGGGAAAAAAGGACGGCAATTTTGTTTGGGAGCCACATTGCACGACCGCGCAATTGTCAGTTAAAACAACACAGTGCCGAATCGTAAAAAGGGGCAGGGTCCTTTTAGCAGCATTTTGGTCCGGGTCTTAAGTGGTTAAGACTTTCACATTTTTACCTGCTTGCAGATGAAGCAGAGCAGTCAGAAATCCCACTAAAGGATGGCTGAGAAAAAGATATGTACACAGCATGTGTTTTCTACTTGGCAGGAAACAGATATTACATATACAGTGGAACAAGCAGAATTCAAACTAATGAGGTTTGCGCATTTGGCCAGAGGTGTGGGGGGTGCCGGTGACACTTGGAACAGTTCGAAACCATTTGGAAATACTGTTCCTGAGGGTTATCGAGATCATTTCCGAGGCTCTTCGGCGCCCACCCTAACTCTGGACACATAGGTTTTGCATGCCATAGTAGTCAGTGCGGAACAAATTATCTTCATTTCCATTGACTTCTATGGGGAAACTCGCTTTGATATGTGAGTGCTTTGGATTACAAGCATTCTCCTGGAACGGATTATGCTTGTAAGTCAAGGTTTCTCTGTATAATGATCGAATATGGCAGCCTCCATGTACATATATAATCACAAGCTATACACATAAACAAGCTTTTTACCACTATAATTTTTTTATATAAAACTGAAAATTTGGAGATGTCTGTGTGATATCATGAGTCATAATTGGTCTTTTTGCCTTGTATAGGACATCTTTGGAGGAGACAAGCTGGATAATAAGATGCACAGGAGATCAAATAGCTGGTGAGAGAAGCTTGCCATTCCATACTGTCTATTCTATGGCATCAGTGACTCAGGGAAAGGGTATGTAGAGTAATCATACAGAAGGTGACTGAGGAGACGGTCAGAAACAGGGAAGATGTTGCATGAGGTTGCAAAAAATCAATCCATTCACAATCTACAGTCTCACTAGTGACTACTGGCATCCAAGGCCACATGGGAAGCACCAAATAAAAAGGGCCCCAGGTTTGCATCAGTGGTGTAGACTGTCTTATGCTAGCCATACACCAGTAGAAAAATCGTTCAAATGGGTTTTTGAAAAGCAGTCGTGAGAGCAAACGATATTGCCATTGTTCACAACGATAAACATTCACAGGACATAAATCGGTTTCTCGTTTCTTCTTCTGGGTCACATATGCACAGTACCAACAGTTCCATTTTTAAGAAATGAGCAACACAACCTTGCAATGTATTGTCCATTTGGCAGAATTTTTCCATACTTTTCCTTTTATTTTTTTGGGCTCAAAACGTCACCACCGATTTTTGGTTTGTGCCCATTAACTGGACAAAAAATGAACGAACTGTCCACATTACAGATTTTCTACCCATTTTTGGTCTAGTGTAGGGGCGTCAAACTCAATTTTTGTGGACCACATCAGCATTATAAGTGTAAGGGTCGGTTGTATCTGTAAGATTTGATGTCCAGCGCATCCCCTCCCCATATATTGGATGTCAAGAGCCACCCCACCATCAGAAGTTGAGTCCCCCACTCTCCCTTACATCGCAGTCCACCCCCCTTTTTATGCTGCTGCTGGGAAGAAGCTGGATGCATTGCTTGAAGGCAGAGAGTAAGGGTCTGTAGGAGGACCAGAGGGAGGGCTGCAGGAGAGGTGCGAGGGCCACATGAAATGGCCTGGAGGGGGCTGGATTCGGCCCACGGGCCTTGTGTTTGACACCTGTGGTCTAGTGTATGGGCACCATTAGTCCTGTTACTTTGCTGAGTTCAGCCCTGTCTCAAGATTAAACTGGGACCTTTTTAAACACTAATCAGTGTAGGTGAGATCTAAACCACCATCTACACCTAACCATATGTCATTTCTATGTTTCACAAATGCGAGCATTCTGTTGTGATGAAAGTCATCTCTTCCCTTCATTGCTCCACCTGCTTGTGCCTATTTTAGATCTAATTGTTCATTTTTCACCTGCAGAGCTCTAGATTTTGAGACCAGGGATTGTGGGGATATGTTTCTTCACAGGAAGTGCCCATTCTTACACTACAGACAGAGGTCATACATTAACCTGTACAGTGTCATGCAGTATGCCTCATGTTTTAACACAAACCGGAATTGCTCACAAAGGGATGTGAAGATTTACTTATAGGCTGTACATACAGGGCAACAAATGACACCATGAAACTACACGGTCAAAGTACATCATCTGCAGGTGAAAAAAACACGAGGTTCAGGCAGGGAGGCTTTAAGTTAATCTTTCATGTTTTTTAAAAAAAAAGTTTTTAATTGTTTAGAATTTCCCTTTAAAAAAAAAAAGTATGAAAAGCAATCACGTGGCCTTGGCCACTATTATTTTTATTGATTGATTGGTTGTTTATTGCATGTGCAATAGTTGGTGTTTTGTGGGTTTATTTCACAGGAAGTTGGTGGGTTCTCGACAGAATGACGGTCGCCCTACTCTACAGCGGTTTGTGGATAATTACCCACGCCCAGAGCCAGCGGAGGAGAATTCGATTCAAGAGTGAGTGACAAACATCTTCCTCAATTCTCTCAGCAGCACAGAGTATGTCAGGCTACAAGGGTCAGGTGGTGATGGTCATATCCACTCTGGAAATTAAGTGCCGGAAGGGAAGGCTGTGAAATGATCCATTTTCCATGTTCTGTATGGGTTCAGATTTCATCACATACCTATAGCCTATTCCGATAGCATTTAACAGCTACAGATGTCTGCGTAGAATTAACTCCATAATCATAGCCTGTCTTTTGAGATATTATTCCATGCCCACGTTCATATCATTGCTAAGCATTATTTGCATCTAATCTGACCACAATCAGTTAGGTCTATATATATTTGGACATGGGCACAATTTTTATACTTTTGTCTCTGTATGCCACCAGAATAACATGCAAATGAAACTATCCAAATGAATTTGAAGTGCAGACTTTTAGCTTTAATTCAAGGGGTTGAACATACATATTAAATACAAATTTTAGGTACTGCAACCATTTTTATACACTTTTCCCCAATTTCAGGGGCTCAAATGTAATTGGACAAATGAATATAATAATTTTTTTAATATTTTGTTGAGAATCCTTTATTGGCAATGACTCCTTACTCATGCTTTGCCAGGCTCTAACTGCAGCTATCTTCCGTTTTTCTCTGAGTCTTTCTGCTTTTAGTTTTGCCGCCTTCAAGTGAAATGCACGCTCAATTGGGTTGAGATCAGGTGATTGACTTGACCATTGCAGAATATTCCACTTCTTTTCCTGGGTTGCTTTTGCAGTGTGTTTTGGATCATTGTCCATCTGTTCTGTGAAGCCCCTTCCGATCAACTTTGCTGCATTTGTCTGAATCTGAGCTGACAGTATATCTCTAAACACTGCAGAATTAATCCGGCTGCTTCTGTCACTTCTTCAATAAACACAGGTGACCCAGTGCCACTGGAGGCTATGCATACCCATGCCATCACACTGCCTCCACCATGTATTACAGATGACGTTGTGTGCTTTGGATCATGAGCTGTTCCAAGCCTTCTCCACACTTTTTTCTTCCAGTCATTCTTGTACAGATTAATCTTAGTTTCATCCATCCAAACAATGCTTTTCCAGAACTGGTCTGGCTTTTTTTAGATATAATTTGGCAAAGTCTAATCTGGCTTTTCTATTTTTTAGGCTTATAAATGGTTTGTACCTTGTGGTGAACCCTCTGTATTTGCTCTCGTGAAATCTTCTCTTGATTGTAGACTTTGACAATGATACGTCCACCTCCTGGAGAGTGTCTGGATGTTGTGAATGGGTTTTCTTTACCATAGAGAGCATCCTGAAGTCATCCAGCACTGTTTTCTTCTGTGGCCGTCCATGCCTTTTTATGTTGCCGAGCTCACCAGTGAATTCTTCTTTCCTCAGAATGTACCAAACTGTTGATTTGGCCCCTCCTAATGTTGCTGCTATCCCTCTGATGGATTTGTCTAATTTTTTTTAGCCTTCCAATGGCCTGTTTCACTTGCACAAGCAGCTCTTTTGAACGCATGATGTAGGTTCACGGCAATAGATTCCAAATGCAAATACCACTTCAGACCTTTTCATCTGCTTAATTAAGAAATAACAGAGTAGCCCACACCTAACCATGAAACCGCTTTTGATTCAATTGTCCAATTACTTTTGGACTTTTAAAAAAGGGGGGTAGGCTATTCTTAAGAGCTTTAATTCATAAAACCCTTCCTCTGATTTGGATTTCCATACCCTCAAATTAAATCTGAGTGTGCACTCTCAGCCCATATTCAATATATAACGATAGCTTGAATATGTTTTGGTAAATACCTGGAAAAATCTAGAATTGTGCCTGTGTCCGAATATATATGGACCTAACTGTTGCATAATTCAGTTTCAGAATAAGGACATCTTGTAGAACAGAAAATGTTCAGTTGGGTGGGTATAGGTTCTTAAAGGGGTTGTAAAGGTTTTTTTTTTTTAAATAACAAACATGTCATACTTGCCTCGCCTTGATCCTCTTCTAGGGTTCCCCAATGGCGCTCCTGGCTGCCGCCTCCTCTTGAGTGCCCCCACGGAGACCCGCATTCCCTGGGGGCACTCATGCAGGTGCGCTCCCGAGTCCTTATGCTGCATTCATTGACACAGACAACAGGACTCTGCCCCACCCCCGTGTCACTGGCTTTGATTGACAGTAACATGAGCCAATGCTCATGCTGCTATCAATCCAGCGACTGAAGCTGCACTGCTTGTCCCAATCGCAGGAAAGATCAGGTTCAGATAAGTAAAGGGGGGGGGGGCTCTGGGGGCCTGCTGCACTACAAAGGTGAAAAACCTCTAGTTTACAACCCTTTTATTGCCTCTAATAGCACAGGCATATGTGAGAGAGTTCAAAACATGAAGAGCTCTATGTGGCCATCCCTCCACAACACGTCTGTGCCATGAGTGGTAGGTTAGGGCACAAACGCATTGTGGTTCCAACTGATTTCCCTAGTGGGCGCAGATAAACTATTCTATGTGTGGTTAGTATGGGCTGATTTCCATGTTGGCAGCCCCTGCCAGCTTCAGGAAAGGAGTTAAAATTGTACTATGTTCTAGATCAGGGTTTCTCAACCGGGGTTCCTCCAGAGGTTGCTAGGTGTTCCTTAAGCAGTGAACAACTTCTGGCTCTCAGATAAAGTCCCACTGACCCCAATGAGTTTTTATTTTTTTTTAGCTATCAATAAGGGAGTAACCATTCCCAATGACCAAAAGTGTAAGGAGCATTCTTCCCATTGACCATTACACTCATGCATCATGAGTTGTAGATATAGTAATTTTTTGCAGGGGTTCTCTAAGACCAGAAAGTTATTTCAATAGGTTTCTCTGTGTTAAAAAGTTTGAAAGAGGCGGTTCTAGATGGAGGTCTATACAGCTCCACTATTTGGATTTACAGAAACTTTTGTGTCCAGACTGAAGAAAACGTACAGCTTAAAACACTTTGTATAAAACAACCTTTATGTTGTAATTAAACAGGGATGAGCCCAACGCCGAATTAGTGGAAGAAATAAAAGAAGAGCAAGTCAGGAAATTCAGCTTAAAAACGCCATCCCCCACCAAGCCTGAATCCAAGTAAGTGAATCCTGTCTGTTTAATATTGACTGTATTGGGTCCTTTTTATAAAAAAATGTGCACAACCATTCATTCTTTTTTAATGGGCAACATATGGTAACATATTACATAATTGCCACTAAAAAGAGGCTGAGGAGCATACGTCTTTGTAAAAAGAGTAACATTTTGTCGGTGGGGCCCGGACTCGCTGCCTGCCCGCAAGGCAACTCACATGGAGACTAGTTGATGCAGCAATGCATATTATGGTAGTGTTGAGAGAGAGCACTACTCTGCAGACACAGCTTCGGAACACTTCCAATAAAACGGGCAAGGTAGAGTAGTGTACACTGTAGACGTCGGAAAGAGGAGCTGGTTGGAAGGCAGGCCGGCAACTAGGCTACTGCTCAAAACACGACGACAGTCCCTACTGTCTTTCCTCCACATGACCGGACCCTATGCTAATCCAACTGTGGGAGATCTGTCCCTGACCTACTCACTTTGCAGAATGAGCACCAACAAGAAGGGGACAGTGCTTTTTATTAGCACTACTCGCATCAAAAATGGCTGCCAAATCAGTCATGGCAGAAGCATTCAATCAGACCTCTGCTTTCCTGCTTTCCTGACGACACCTATGGACTGGAGGTCTCTGAGGAACCTGGTTTCCCCCCTTGTCCTCCATCCCTGCATGGCGCCTGCCCAACAGCACCACCCTTGCAGGGAGGCTAAACTACATCTGCCTACAAATTTCACAATTCAATTAGAAATAATTGTAACCAGTGGTTAAAAAAAACCATTCAAGAGGTAACCGGATCGCCTCCTGAATGCCTGACAGTGGCTGCTCTACTCAACCATGAATCTCTTTTTCAAAGGTGGTAGAGACTGTATCCCATGTGAAAGTGCCTTCTCTTGTGCCACTCCCTTGTTACCATGGAGTGGAAGGTTAGGTTGTAGTAGAATTAGATGTGATGAGCACAGCTGTTGTTCTAAGATGAAGATAATGCTGCAAAAGGGAAACTGAAAAAAGAGAAAATATTTAGCTCCCCATTGTTTAGCCTGATCTCGCCCTCCAGGATTCTTTCCATCGGCTACTCAAAACAGCATTGAAGATATCCTCTAACCCTTTTAAATCCCTGGACACCCAGCACTTCCATGGTAGTCTCTAAAGAGGGTTTAAAAGTTTGGATGAGTAGAGCTCATTATCTTTCAAAATACTTTAAGCAGCATCTACAGACAGCATCTCCCTGTAGCACAACATCCACCTTTGGTGTCACAGCTTAGACATGGGGATGATGTCACAGGCCACTCAGCACTGTCGCATTCCATAGGTCATATGGTCCATTACATTTGTAATAGTAAGGGCTCTGGCAGTGTTTGTAACCAGGTGGACCAAGACCTCTAGTGTGGGGAGGTGGGATAGGGGTGTCCTGGATGGATTTCTACATGGCTAACACAGGACGTGGCAAAGGGTAACGGGGGTGTCACACAGCCACACATAGGGATTGATTTATTAAAACTGGATAGTGCAAAATCTGGTGCAGCTCTACTTGGAAACCTTTCACCTTTTTTTTTTGTTTGTTTTTTGTCAAAACAAATTTAACAATTGACTTGATTTAACAAGCTGAAGTTAGAAGCTTATTGGCTACCATGTACAGCTGCATCAGATTTTAGTAAATCAACCCCATAATATTACTGACGGTGACAGTCTTGGCCTGTACCCCTCTAATTCAAGTGCTAGCAAAGACAGGTGACCTTTACCTGTACACATGCAATCTCAGAACTGTCACCCTTCACCTCCTGAAGAAGACAGGAATCTGCTGAGCTGTGTTTTATGTGAGGGTAGACCAGAAAAAATGTCACCAGAAAATCTTTCACAAGCCCTTATGCCTTCACTTAGGCTTGCATTAGAGTAGTATGTACAGAAAGTGTTGGCAAATTTCCAGTTTGTGGATGTTGAGTACAAATCTAAATGCAAGAACTGTCCTTTTTTTTTTTTTTTTTTTTAATCACCAAACACATTTCAAGTAGTGCTAGCAGCTTGTCTAGCGTAACAGTCAGCAGCATCCCCAATAAGATCTGTGTTTAACCTCCATAAACTGGTGTTTTAAAGCTGAACTCCAGGACAACCAAATATTTTCTATATGCAAAAAGTATGTGTATTCTTAAATCTTGGTTTGCTTTGTGTATTTCTATCAGATGTGTATAGTAATCAAGTGTGGAAACTCTGTGCAGGAGCGTCCGGTAATAAAGACCGGTCACTGCTACTCTCTCACCTTGTGCAGGGTGACTGGTCTTGTCTCCACCCCCTCCTGTAGTTTTCTGCAGGCAGCCTGTAGTGGGCGGGGCCTGCTGGGTCAGTTCCACAGCTCTGTTCTCTGCACAGATACTGTCGCTAATATTTCTTTGTTATTTATCTGGGTTTGCAAAAGTGTTTGGTGCAAAGTGGATTTTTATTCTCTGGGCACAAAATATTTATATTTAAATATAATCCTCAAAAGCCACAGAGTCCAACTTTAAAAATGTCAACAAAGCTTGGAGCATTGCATTGAACACTGAACATTGAAAATGTTTGCTGTCCTTTCTGCTGTCTACAAGCAAAAGCCAACAAATGTCCTAGGGGGGTTAGTAACGATATATGTAGTAAATTTAAAGTGGAGTTCCACCCATTTTTTTTATGTTTGTCTGTGCTGCATGCCCTAATCACATAGTGTTCAGAATGGACAATTTTTATTTATTTTGTTGCTTGCAAGTACCTTTATTTTGTAGTTCTTCATTACTTCCTCCTCCTTATTAGCCTAGGCCAGTGAACCTTGGCACCCCAGATGTTTTAGAACTACATTTCCCACGATGCTCATGCACTCCGCAGTGTAGTGGAGCATCATGGGAAACGTAGTTCCAAAACATCTGGGGTGCCAAGGTTTGACATCACTGGCCTAGGCTATTAAGTCACAAGGCTATTTGCAAGGGTTTCTGGGATAGGCATCATGTTTCCCAGTAGTCCTTGCAAACCTGACTGAAACCTATTACATTGCTTGTGTAGCACTGAGCATGTGCGAGATATGCAAAACTGAAATCCAGGAAGTCATACAGTCTGGCTTCATGATGCCCACACTTAAGATGGCCACGGTCTATTTCTAGATTATAAACTCTAAATGCTGTAACAACCTAACACAACGGACCTTAGTTTACAGACTAACTTTACTAGAATACATTAAGCTTGTGTATCGCATGGGTATTTATATTTAAAAAGTGAAATTGTGGGTGGAACTCCCCTTTAATTCTGTTCATAATTCTACCTTTGCAGCCACATTCTAGTAGGTGTTAAATACAGTTTGTAAGAGTTCCTATTTGTCAAGGTCATGCTATAGCTACTAGTAGTTGTCACATTTCAGCTGGACTTGTTCTGTAATGTTAAAGATGTTTCATAGCGTTTCCAAGCCACTTCAATTCTAATGTGTGTCAGGAAGATACCACAGATGGCACAGGCTGTTGATTGTCTTATTACAGCATAGGAGGATGAACATTGTGGAACCACTCTGTTCTAGCTACATAACCCCATGCTTGGTGTCGGGAAGTCTGCATAGGTGTTACTTCCTTTATCTATCTAGTTGAAGTTTTGAATGGTCAATCTACTGGGGTAGAGATGTTTTAACTTGCCTTGTATGTGAAGACAAATGGCCACCACACCTATTCAGAGATGTGTGATGTAGATGAACTCTTTCACGCCTCTTACAAAGCAGTTGTCCTGGAAATCTTGCCTTTCTATGTTTGGACATTCATTTGTTGAGGGTTTTTTTGTCTCCTCAATGTGCAGGTCTTTGCAAAACAATCTCTCAACATAGGAAGGCAAACTCTACAAGTCCAGATTGAGCAAAATCACAAGTTTTACTGAATATTTAAAACCTTTTTATAAAACTGTCCGAACTACAGGAAATTCAGCTTGTCCCCATGTCCTTTGTCTTTACAGATACAGCCGCATTTGGTCCTGGACGTCTGACGTGAGGCAATCGATAACCAACATTAACAAGCCGCTGGTGATTTGTATCGTGGCTGCATTTTTATTTGTGACACTTGCCGGTTTCCTGACCGGCCTGACCTTCCACAAACCGGTAGAAGGAGCCCCTGTCGGTCCTGGTGTCTCATGGACTTCCATCCAGCAGTTACTGTGGCCATACACAGGGCTTCGGCACAATGGGCCCCCTCCAGTATGATGGCACTGTGGATTTCCAATATTTTAATTTTTTTTTTTGTAGCGTTTACACTTGACACCCCTTTACCCCTGTACAATATTCTGGACGGACGATCGTGCTTTAAAATAATTTATGTGTGTATATATTCTATTTTATTATAAGCCATCAAGTGGCCATAAAGGTATCATGATATATTTTCTACAAGAGATCACTGACTTCCTACTGATGTGTAGTTTAGAATCATTTGGAGACCGTATGGCGTTTTAAGGCTGACGCGTGTGATTTTGTGGCCTGGCATACACTGCACTGTTTTTACTGCCTGATATTTATTGTGTTAATAAAGTAACATGTTTATGAATATGTCAGCACTTTGGTCATGCTCAGCAGCTGGTGGACGCAGTCCACAAACAAGTGATGGGAGTGCTTTAGTCTGTCGATAGCATCAGGGCTGGAGTAATCTTTGATCATGTGATAGAGCGTGGAGTGGAACTCGCTGCCATCGTAAAGATCATCTGAGAATGTGTCATCTGATTCGGAGATCTTTAGACGTTGAGTCCTCGGAGTGCTCAATAGATAAAGGGACCAATCATCGTCGTCGGAAGAGTCACGGCATTCCCTCACCTGTGTACACCAGAAAAAGAATTTTAAGTCACGGAACTGTCATATCGACCCTTTCATGGCCGGAGGTGCCCAGACTAAAAAAAAACGGCATCGGTATACCTTGGTTAATTTGACTATAACTTAATAATTATTTTAAATAATAAATGCTCAGTTTTTTACGTTAAAACATCAGATAAACCCAGTAAACATTCCCTAATAAAAGTATTTTGTTATATTTGTGCCCAAGCACTAAGTTTCTCGGTTTTCAGAGCCGCTTGTGCCAGCTCTCTCGGTGCTGCTTCCCAAGTGTCAAGCAACTGTCAATTATGTTGGAGGAGGGCAAAGCAGGGGATTAACTTGCCATATTAGACTCGGAGTAATTCCACTTTTGTTGTGGAGAAAAATATTCTCCTCTGGGTGATCTATGTACATTGCTGGGATTTTAACAAACTTTGTTACAGATTTCTACCTTTTTGTTCTGAAAAATAGCAGCTTGTCTGTGTCAATGTGCAGACTAAATATGTATGGGAGTGGTTTTAGAAGTATCAGCTGCTGTACCTACAGGGCTCTAATGAGGAGAGTGGCAGGGTCTTTGAGAGTATCTCATCAAAAATGTATATTTGTGTTGCAAGAGATGCTCAAAATCTGATTTGCATCTTAGTGTAGACTTATAGGAAAATCAGTATGCCAATCGCACAAGCAGAAAATTACATACAGTATCTGGGTGGCATTATGTACAACATCTGTGTACAGAATGCCCCCCGGTAGCCATTTTGGATTGTATTTTACAGAAAATTACAGGGCTGCAGATTGAAAAGAGAGGGTAATTTTATTAACATTAAATTACAATATACCCTGTGTTGCAATTGTTTTTTTTTATTTGCCAATTTATTATTTCCTACAAAAGTGGAATTACCTCTGCCTGTGTTGATGAACACTGGAAATTAATCAAAACTCCACTGGAAAAGACAGAAGGCAGTTTTTTTTCAGCCCACTACAGCAAGTTAGGAGTTTCCTAACTTTTAGCAGATCAACAGGCGTTGTTCTGTAATTGCGGCAGACTGATTATATATATATATATATATAATCTCGATCTGCGAGTGGTTTACCAAAGTTATGGCTGAGGATATCTTCTCTAATACCCACCTTGACTACTATCTGTTCATGACTGCAGTTGTGGTTCCATTTACTCCAGCCCAATGCGAAGGATGGTGACAGAAGTGCCATTTCCTTGTATGCCATTTTCTCTACTTGTTCACTCTGGAGGAAAATGAAGGTTGACAATTGATAAAAACCAAACTATGCCAGTAGAGAATTTAATCTACTTTTTAATATTCTGCTAATTGCAATATGAAGCTCAGCCTCATCTGACTACCCAGAGGCCATTTAAATAAAGCTGAACGGCAGCCTTCCCTTCACGTTTGCACATTCTTTTACAGGCTTCTCTCTTGTACTGAAATTGCTCTCTCTGACTTCACTGCACACTGTGAGCTGCTCACAATGTGCATTAGAAGCTACAACGTCACTTCATGACTAGAGGATGTCTAGCATCCTATAGCCCTTTCTTCTTCAGCATGACTCCTCTTGGCCTGTCTCTTTCACATGGCACGGTTGGGCAAAGTGATGTATATTTATGTTACTTTGAATTTCCCGCCGTGCAGGCGTGTGAGCTCCGTGCCCGTGGGACCCGCGGACTCTATGTCCGCCAGTGTCTTGCGATTGGGTCATAGAGCTGCAGAATTGGGAAAGGCCGGTGTAAACAAGGTCTCTCCCTGTTCTGCCTAGTCACATAGCACTGATCGTCTGCTCCCTCATCGGGAGCAGCGATCTGTGATGTGTTACAGTAAGCAACGCCCCCTAAAGTTAGAATCACTCCCTAGGACACACGTAACCCCTTCAGAGGGGACCCAGTGGTTAACCCCCTTCACTGCCAGTCACATTTATACAGTAATCGGTGCATTTTTATATTTATCGCTGTATAAATGTGAATGGTGCCAAAATAGCGCCACAATAACGATAACTGTCATTACTAAAAAAATATTAATAAAAATGCCGTAAAACTATCCCCTTATTTGGTTTGCACAAAAGTTATAGCCTACAAATCAAACGCTTATTGTTTTTTTATTTTTTTGTTTTTAACCAAAAATATGTAGAAGAATACATATCGGCCTAAACTGAGGAAAAAAGTTTTTTTTTTATATATTTTTTGGGGGATATTTATTAAAGCAAAAGTAAAAAAATATAGCATTTTAAAAAAAAATTGTTGCTCTATTTTTGTTTATAGCGCAAAAAAAAAAAATGTGGAGATGATCAAATACTACCAAAAGAATGTTCTATTTGTGGGGTAAAAGGACGTCTGTTTTGTTTGGGAGCCACACTTGTGCAATTGTCAGTTAAAGAAACTTAGTGCTGCCAAATGGCCTGGGGCTGAAGTGGTTAATGTTCAACTTTCTGTGTCCATGTGTGGATTTTAAAACCCATGTGCCCATGGGCAGCAGAGTTCCCTGCACAGTGACTGAGCTGTCAGCCTTCGGTCCGTACTAATCACTGGAAGTTGGCAGGACTGGCTGATGTATATGTGACCACTGTGACAGCCGATCACATGACCCGCCCCCCCCTTTCTTCTTTTTGGGCATACAGAACCTAATAAAGGGTCGCTACAGATGAGCATAAAGGGGTCAATATAATTTATTATTTTTCACTGCTTTGCATATTTTTTGTCACCTTTTCCCCTCCAGTCTGCTTAGATATCGCACCGATTACCCGAAGAAGTATTTATTGTTGAAATGGAACAAAATTCATTAATTATCACAGCAAGTCTTTGTATCTGATGCCATACTGCATGAATACGATGTTCATACCTTTTTATTCACACTGACATATTTGGGGGAGTCTTCAGCAGGAAAGAAGTTCAGTCCGACTCTTTTCATGGCATCTCTCAGAGATAGGGGGCTCATCCACTTCCCGAGCAGAGCAGAGAGATCGCCATCGGTGCTGGACACCGCAGCCAGTCTGCATTGATCATCCTAAATCACACATGGCAGATCCATGTCACTACCATCAACAATAACCAATCATCAGGTTTTATGTTCTCCATATATAAAAACAATTCTGACGCAGTCCTCATATTTTACACACAGTGGAGGCAGCTGCAGTCTTTTCCTAGGTGTATATTTATGAATTGATATATGTATACATGGAGTAATCAAGTGACGGGCCTTCAGTACAAAGTGACTGGTTCTCTGGACAGACTTCTCCCACCCGCTAATACTCATTTGTTGGGGTGCTAATTCCTCTATAACAGGGGTAGGCAACCTGGGGCCCTCCAGCTGTTGTGGAACTTGATTTCCCATGAGGCATTGCAAGGCTGGCAGTTACAATTACTCCCAGAGGCATGATGGGACTTGTAGTTCTGCAAAAGCTGGAGGGCCCCAGGTTGCCTACCCCTGCTATAAAAGCTCTGTGGTCTGTAGCTCACACAGGGTTAATGACCACCCTCCCTCCCCTATGTAAAACTGTTTAGTGATTAGCTGTTGAGACCCAAGCGCTGCATTCTGGTAGGAAGGAGAGAAGGTCCCATGCTCCTTCATACCTGAAAATACAGAGTGATTCAACAGATGCACAGAACATCAAGGGAGTGTGGGAAAATCAGCAGGTGTGTGTGGGTTGAGGACCTCTTACTCCCCCCTAACTGGAGAAACATTGCCTATCCTTTGACCCATAATACAATGCCACACTAGGTATCACCATTTACATGCTAATGGTTTCATAGGATGGTCACATCTATGAGAGCTTTACCTTGATTTCAAGGTGGATATCGGTGAAAGCAGAGGCGACCGTTAGTGACACTTCATTCATGCCGTTAGGCTTCAGCTCCCATGACTCGTAAGGCATATTAAGGTAAGCTTCCTGGAATAGTGTGAATGTATGGAAGGCATCCATCTTGAAGGACAGCTGCCTCTGCTCCGTGTTGTAGCTTCTGCTCATGATCACATCTGTTTTCCAGTTTTTACCTGAAGAGGACAAAAAATAGAAATACAATTTATCATAAGGGAGGAGTTGGGAAAAGTCACTCTTTACCTAATTCAACAGCAACCTACTGTAAATCTACCAAGTGCAAACCAAGACTAATAGCTTGATTATAAGGGGGGATTTTGATGCATTTTAACCGTTTGCCAACCGCGTCATGTAAATATACGTTGGCAGAATGGCTCGGCTGCGCAAAGCAACGTATATATACCCTGCCGCCAGCTCTGTGACCATGCCCACGGGACCCGCGGACTTGATGTCTGCCGGTGTCCCGCAATCGGGTCACAGAGCTGCAGAACGGGGACGATTCCTGTGTAATCAAGGCATCTCCCTGTTTTGCCTAGTGACAGGACACTGATCGTCTGCTCCCTGTAATCGGGAGCAGTGATCAGTGTCATGTCACAGTAAGCCCAGCCCCCTCACAGTTAGAATCACTCCCTAGGACATACTTGACCCCTTTCTAGCCCCCTAGGGGTTAACCCCTTCCCTGCCAGTCACATACAGTAATCAGTGCATTTTTATAGCACTGATCGCTGTATAAATGTGAATGGTCCCAAAATAGCGTCAAAAGTGTCTGTGTCCGCCACAATGTCGCAGTCAAAATAAAAAAAATTTTTTTTTTGGGGAGGCTAAGCTTTCTTTTTTCTAATTTTTGACCTGTGTTATTAAAACCAAGTAATTTTACTGTAAATAAAAAGTGTGCATTCTATTGTATAATTGGTCCCATGAAAAATTAATTCAGGTTTAAAGTATGGCAAGGTTACTTGTAAATAGGGAAAAAGGCATGTTTTTATTTTGACTATTTTCTTGTTATGAGACACTAAAAAAAGTAACAAAACAAATGTCTTTGTTAAAAAAAAAATTGTTTCCAGATACCAGGAAACAACTTACAAAATAGTGTCCTGCTAGTATAGGACCCCATCAGTTCTTGTCAAATTATTTCCCCAACAAAGTGATCGCTGCTGGAGGTGTGATACTAGTGTTACATATTTTTTGGGAACGCCTTGTTTTGCGTACATTCTGGCAACCAGTGCTTCAACTAATTTAAAATCTCCCTACATGATGATCCCACAACAGTTTTGCTTAATCTTACCACCCCCCCATCCAGGAAGCGCTACCATAAGACCTTACTCAAACATTTCCTAAACGCAGCTCGCGGTTGGATCCGGTTGTGCAAACAACAAGCTACCCCTACGGTTGCCCAATGGAGTGAACGATATTGAACAAATGGGGAACCTGACTTCAGCCCTTAGAGAAAAGACTAAGGAACATAAGACCAGATGGTTCTACTGGGACCTCTTTAGTTTTTCTGATGAATACCCTCAATATGTATGAACTGTCTCGTTCCACGATGGGCTACCCGCGGGGTAATTGTACTGCCCATCTCTTTCTTTCTTTCTCTTGTTCATTTCTTTACCTGCATAATCCTTGTTAAAAAAAAACATCTTTTGACACACAAATCCAGACTAACGAAGATACATATGATTTCTACATACTTTTATTTACTTATCGTAAGACACTTTTTATGCACTAAATTTGGCTCAGCACTCCACTAATGGCATTTCTCCCAACTCGATGTGCCAGCGTACATAGTCCTCCTATCTTGCTTGATGGAAGATCCACCAGCATATTGTTTCTTTTTGATTGATGCAGTTTTGTTTTTATATAAATACTGTCTTCTATGTTTTTGTCAGGCCGCGTACACACGACAGAGGAACTCGACGGGCGAAACACATAGTTTTCCTCGTCGAGTTCCTTGTTAGGCTTGTCGAGGAACTCGACAAGCTTGCTTTGCGTACACACGTTAAAGACCAAATCTCTTTGTTCTCAAACGCGGTGACTTCAACACATACAATAACAGGGGAAGTTTGATTCCATTGGCACAACCCTTGGGGCTGCTTTTGCTAATCTCATGTTACTGAAAACTTTGATAAGAGACATTTTACAGTCTGTTACAGTGTGACAAATGTGCTATTTCCATTACAAACACTACTTTTACAGAAGGTGCGCGGGTTTCTTAGCATACACACGCTCGAGTTTCTAGTCGGAAACCAGCCCGACGAGAAACTCGACGAGCCAAATTCGACTCCCTTTGAGAAAATAGAGAACACGCTCTCTTTTTGGCTCGACGAGTTTCTCAACGGTTTTCTCGGCAAAAAGTGTACACACGACCGGTTTTCTCGGCAGAATACGTCTCCCATCAAGTTTCTTGATGGATTCTGCAGAGAAAACCGGTCGTGTGTACGGGGCCTCAGATTCTATTGTTTACTGTCTTGTACGATATACAACTGTATGCAGACCATGTACTATATCATTGGTATGTGGTTCAAGCCGTTAAATAAATAATGAAAAAAAGTTTCCATCACTTCCTCTTGTGACAGGAAATGAGTGTAAATGTCCCCGGCGACACAGAGCGCTATAAAATCCTGTTGGAGTTTCTAACCCTTCCACACCATCCACAATGACATACAATGCTTTTAATAGTCAATTATGGAACTCATTGGGTGTAGCTTTCTGAATTGGAGAAACCAATACAACATTAATCATTAAATTATACATTACTTTCTGGGTCCCATCTTGCCACTTGAGGCTCTTCAAAGAAGATCACGTCATTCGGGACTTTAATGGAGACACCAACTGGGGGAGAGCTGAGCCCCTCCAGGTCCTTCTCTTGAAGTGACACCCCCAGGCTGGTGCTAAGTAAGGACTCCTGAGGGTAGGGCTGATTCTGAAGACCCCCTTCCACCAACTGCAGGGAGAGAATCAATAGGCATTCCATCATTGGATAAGAAAAAAAATAATCATTTACTGTAAAGAATCCCGTCTTCTACTCATGTATGGTTCATCTTTTCTGACTAAACTTTGTACTTGAAAGGCATAGCTCCCAACTGTCGCTGATTTCGAGGGACTGTCCCTGATTTTGAGCAATGTCCCTCTGTCCCTCATTCCTCCTCATTTGTCCCTCATTTTGGTTTGATCTATATAGATGTATATAAAATGCACTTTTTATCTATCAAACAGTGTTTTCCAGTGCCAAAATATTGATCTGATTTCTAAATTTCTGCATTTGTAAATCCCAGAAGCCAATATAAAGTAATAGTAGTGGTAAAACAAGCACTTGTGGGTTTTACCTGTCTTGTTGTTTTGTACAATTCTCCTTTAAGGGGGCGTGGCAATGGGTGTGTCCTATACATGCATACTTTTGCTGATGGGTATCCCTCATTTCCATCTCAAAAAGTTGGGAGGTATGGAAAGGTAATCTGACAAATCTTTATGTTAACCTTCCACTTAGGACCCATTCACAGCTACACACGTGGCAGTTTTGTAGCGCATTTATCACACAACAACATAGGGCTTCCCTATGTGCGGCAAGTGTGCCAAAGTAGCTTAACCACTTGTCCTCTGCCCACCGTCAAATGACGGCGGGCGGAGGACTCCATTATCCTGACATCACGTCATATGACGTGATGTCCTTTTAAAGCCGCGGGCGGGCGTGCGCACCCCCCGCTCTGCTGGGATCCCGTGCGAGTGCCCGGCGGCAACGATCGCCGCCGGGCACACGCGATTGCTCAGTAACTGAGCGGGGACGTGGAGCTCTGTATGTAAACACAGAGCTGCATGTCCCTGTTAGGGAGAGAGGAGATCGATTGTGTCCCTTGTACATAAGGACACAATCGGTCACCTCCCCCAGTCACCCCCCCCCTCCCCCCACAGTTAGAACACTCATAGGACACACATTTAACCCCTTCCCCGCCCCCTAGTGGTTAACCCCTTCACTGCCAGTCACATTTATACAGTAATCAATGCATATTTATAGCATTGTTCACTGTATAAATGTAAATGGTCCCAAAAATGTCAGAAAAGTGTCCGAAGTGTCCGCCATAACGTCGCAGTCCCAATAAAAAAATCGCAGATCACCGCCATTAATTGTAAAAAAAAAAAAAATGCCATAAACTATCCCCTATTTTGTAAACACTATAAATTTTGCGCAAACCAATCGATAAACGCTTATTGCATTTTTTTTTACCAAAAATATGTAGAAGAATACGTATCGGCCTAAACTGAGGAAAAAAATATTTTTTTTATATATTTTTTGGGTTATTTATTATAGCAAAAAGTAAAAAATATTGCATTTTAAAAAAAATTGACGCTCTATTTTTGTTTATAGCGCAAAAAATAAAAACCGCAGAGGTGATCAAATACCACCAAAAGAAAGCTCTATTTGTGGGAAAAAAAGGACGCCAATTTTGTTTGGGAGCCACGTCGCACGACCGCACAATTGTCAGTTAAAGCGATGCAGTGCCGGAAGCTTAAATGTTGTCTGGGCAGGAAGGGGGTGTAGGTGCACAGTAGGCAAGTGGTTAAAGGAGTTGTAAATGAAAACATTTTTTTGGCTGAAATGACTAAAAATTATTAAAAATAGATAAAAATGAATCATATAATGCACCTACAGTTCTAGTTTCGTTTTTGTTGTTTCCTGTCTCTCTGATGTACAGAGCCACAGAGCCAATAGAGGGCAGGGATGGTTTGTAAAACGAAACTGGATTGGTGCTGAGGGGTTTTAGACACACAGTAATCACACCTCCTTAATTAGTGACCACAGAGAGAAAGCTCCCAGTACTGTGGTTATAAAGAAACAGACAACCAACCAGGAAGTGTCCAGAACAGAGAGGAATTACAACAACATCAAAGCAAAAACTAACAACAAACAATGAGGACATGAAAACAGGACTGCAGTAAGGTAAAGGAAGCTATTTAGCTAAAAAAAAGTTTCCTTTAGTGACCCTTAAAGTACATTTTTTTGTGTCACTGAGCCAAGCAAGTTTTGCATTCAATTTTTTTTTTAATGTTTTGTCTCCCAACAAATGTGTGACTATCCGCATCTAAGGTGCTATTGAGAAATAATAACACGGAAACCGCGTTTTTAGCTTGTTTCCAGAACACCTAGGTGTGAATGTGGCCTTAAAAGGGGTTGTAAAGGTTTGTTTTTTATTTTCTAAATAGTTTCCTTTAAGCTAGTGCATTGTTGGTTTACTTTCAAAATTAAAGGTCTGCTGCATAAAAAGCCAACACGTTTGCAGGTCTCACGCCCACTTCTTCAGAACTGACTGTAATCCTCTCTTGGGATCCAGAGCTGGGTCTTCTCTTCAATGTTTGGCTGCTAGCACTTCTTGGTTTCGCTCAGAGAAGCTGATGCTGTGGCCAAACAGCTCTCTTAATTGGAACTGGCTTAATTGACAGAGCTATGCAAGGTTTGGCGTATGAGCAACCCATTGCTATGCTTAGCTGAGCCTCATGCTTCTGATTTTTTACCACCGTGCCTCTGGTTTTAGTGTTTCTCCAATCCTCATGTCTCCTCGGTCTGCTACAGTGTACCCCTGTGACTCCAGTGTGTTTCTGTGCACCTTCGTGTCTCCAAGTATACATCTGTGCCACCAGCACTTCTCCGTGTCTCCAGGAAGTACACTGTGCCTCCAGTATGCTCAGCAGTTGCCTGGCCTACTACGCTTCTCTGACAGCACCAATAGCTACCTGCTCTGTCTATAGAGTGCAGCACAACAGTGGGCTGCACTGAATTCCTGTTAAGAATGCAGTCTGAGGATAGAATACTCACACACAGCACAACAGAGATGGGACCAGTGTCATTGTGAGTGCCTATAACAGCGTTCGCCTCAACTGACTTTGAAAGTTCTATTTCTGCAACGCATGTTCTCCTAAAGACAATTTCTAATGACAGAAAAATTAAGGCTGGCACTACTACCAGATCAGGAATAATGATTGCACGCTGACTTTTCTTGCTGCATGCTTGCTCCGAGTCAGTTTCTCACAAGGTGTCAATCTCATGTAGGGTAAGGTGACCAGATTTTTTTAACTGAAATCCGGGGACATATTTTTTCTTTACTAGTAATGGCGGCAATCAGTGACTCTCTGCCCTTCGCCGCCCGCCTCACAGCCTCTCAAGTCTTAGGGCCCTTTCTCACGTTCGCCTCCGCTCGTCCGTTTTTACAAGTCCGTTTACGGACTTGTAATGGACGCCTATGGGGTCGCATCCGTTAGCGGATGATGCATCCGCTAACGTCCGCAAAGATCCGCATCCGTCTGGATCCGGTTTTTCGGACGGAAGAAAACCCTATTTTTCTTCTGTCCGTCCGGCGGAACGGATCGGATGAAGACTGACAAACGGTCCGTTTTCAACCGATTCCCCATAGGGGAGAGCGGAGGAGAGACAGGGCGGTCCCTGCACAGTGTGCGGGGACCGCCCTGTTCGCCGACAGCTGAGCGGGACCCCCCGCTGAGCCGATGGACACACATGGAGCGGACTGAAAAACGGTCCGCTCCGTGTGAAAGGACCCTTACTCTTCGGGCCCCGGCTACTACTGGATGGGGAGCGGAGGAAGATCACTCCACCAGGGAAGGCAAGGAGATAGGCAGGCGGCTGGCCAGGATTTTAGCCAAGGCAGAAGAACATGCAAGCGAAGCTGAATGGGCATGCGCCCAAAACTGAAGAAATATTCCCTCCTCTCGGACCAGCACATGATCATCAGAAAGGGGCACAGATAATGGGAAAAATACAACCCCCTATGCTAGTAGGCACAGCGGAGCGGGGGTGTGTAATTCTAATTTTTTTATTTTAATTCTGCACTGACTTTCTTTGAAATTGCCCCTGCCCCCTATTAAATCCAATCTGGGGACAAAACCAGGGACAGACTTGGTCCAGGGACAGTGTCCTCAATCAGGGGACTGTCCCCTGAAACTGGGGATGTCTGGTCACCCTAATGTAGGCTGTGCCTGCTTGCACTACATGGGATGAGATGTTGGAGGTGGTGTGACTATCAGTATTTTCAGTGCTGATTCAATAGCCTATAGTTTGCTAACCAGCACCTGGCCACATCTAGTCCCGCCCACTGCTTTCTGGATTGACAGCACAGCCTCTGCTGAAACTCTGAGAGGGGAGCGTGTGAGACACAAATGAGGATTTTAGCTCTGTCATTGAAGATAACAAAAGTTTTTGGGTTATTTATGAGGCCTGTGCACCACATCGTAACTGGAGTTGGAGCTTTTTTAAACCTTTAGTTTTACTTTAACGTATACCTATAAGCAAACTTTTTACATTTATTTTTAATGCAGTGGTAAAAAAAAATCCCAGATTTTGGGTTGACACCAGAACAGGAATAGAAGGGAAATCGGCACCCCGAGATTCCTGGTATGTTCTGCAAAGTTATTTTTATCAAGGAATATGTGCGTTGGCAATTATAAAATAGTAAGAAAGATTTTAGAAATAGGAACCCACCACAAAACAAATCCTTTCCATAACATACATAGAGCAGTGTCCGCTAGGACTACAGACTACATGAATGCCAATGTTGGCACAGTTACTTTCTCACCTGCACCATGCTCCAGCCGTTCACTTGCTTACACTGAGGGGGCAGCACCAGGACATCAAAATAGTAAACTCCTCCCAAACTCAGGAACTGACGCAAATCGACAACATCATCTTCCAGTAGGTCATTGGGGGTCAGCTGGTCCTGTACAGGTGATGGTGGTTGACCTGTACAGTAGAGGCTTTATTTAGTGGAGGCTTCCAAATGGCATTTAAAGTTGGACTCTAGGATAAGTAATTATTAGGACTCTAGGATAAGTAATTAATTATTGTCTAAATATAGAGGTTAAAATAATTATTGAACACCTCACCATTTTTTTTAGGTAAATATATTTCTAAAAAAAAAATATATATATATATATATACATATATATATATACCGTATTTATCGGCATATAACACGCACAGGCGTATAACACGCACCCTAACTTTAAGGGGTAAGTTTCAGGAAAAAAGACTTTCCACAGCCCCCTGCGTATAACACGCAGTCACAGTTTACCCTCTATTTTAGGGGTAAAAAAGTGAGTGTTATACGCCAATAAATACAGTATATTACTGCGCTGATCCTTAAAAAATATATTAAAAAAATCAATACACCAGCAGTTTACATAAACCAATAATCATAAATGCCAAAAAGAATACATAGTGTTACCGCACAATAAAGCCCCCAATACGTGTATTCCTAGCACGCATAAAGTTTACAAATAAAATTAAAACACCATATATTGTGAACTACCAGTGTTCCCAGAAATACAAAACAAGTGTTCCATTATATAAAAATATGTGATCCAAATTCAGATGAGAAAACATGCATAAAAGTCCATTATTCTTCAGAAACTTCAAGAAAAAACCTTTGTAAAATCCATATGTTAAGTGATTCTTCCACCCGTTGTGTCACCACCACCTATTTATAAAATGTGCACTCACCAGAGCAAACAGTGATAATTGCCTGTAAGTATGCCCAGATTGTGAACTTTATTCCTTTCTTAATGGGGTGAAGTGATTCTTAAAATGAATATGGTGTAGTATGTTTAAGTATGTTGTTGGTTTATTAAAAACATTAAAGATGTACAGTCACATTCATCTGTGCCTATCCGACCGCCACTAGTCTATCCAGCGATACAGTTCCGACCGACCGATCTATGCTCTCCGCCGGCGTGCGTTCCACGCCTCGGTTGTGTTGCGGTTCAGCGTCCGGGGGTGTCACGTGACGTAATTCCGCCTATACGATTTGCCCAGAAGCCTCTACGCGTTTCGCAAGCGACGTTGCATCAGCAGGAAGCTCCTGATGACGCAACGCCACTTGCGAAACGCGTAGAGGCTTCTGGGTAAATCGTACAGGCCGAATTACGTCACGTGACACCTCCGGACGCTGAACCGCAACACAACCGAGGCGTGGAACGCACGCCGGCGGAGAGCATAGATCGGTCGGTCGGTCGGAACTGTATCGCTGGATAGACTAGTGCCGGTCGGATAGGCACAGATGAATGTGAGTGTACATCTTTAATGTTTTCTCATCTGAATTTTGATCACATATTTTTATATATTGGAGCACTTGTTTTGTATTTCTGGGAACACTGGTAGTTCACAATATATGGTGTTTTAATTCTATTTGTAAACTGCGTGCTAGGAATACACATATAGGAGGCTTTATTGTGCAGTAACACTATATATTCTTTTTGCCATTTATGATATATATATGATATATGATATACAGTATTGGTTTATGTAAACTGCTGGTGTATTGATATATTTATATATTTTCTAAGGATAAGCGCAGTAATATATACATGTATATATACATATATATATATATATATATATATATTTATTTTTTATTTTTTCATAAATCTATACACTTTTTTGAGGTGTTCACTAAAACTGCAGCAGATAAACACTAAATTATATTTATGAGCGCCGGTGACACAACACACACAAATATATTTCTAAAGGTGCTATTGATATGAAATGTTGCCACATGTTGGTCACAATCAATACAATCCATACACAAAAAAAATATGTTCAGAAATGAAGTCATGTGTAATAAAATGTAATGACACAGGGAAAAAGTATTGAACACGCTAACTGAGATTTATTCAATACTTACAAAACCCTTTGTTGGTAATGACAGCTTCAAGACGCCTCCTGTATGGAGAAACTAGTCGCATACATTGCTCAGGTGTGATTTTGGTCCATTCTTCCACCCAGTCTTCAAATCTTGAAGGTTCCATGGGCCTCTTCTATGAACTCTGATCTTTAGTTCTTTCCATAGATTTTCTATTGGATTAAAGTCCGGAGATTGGCTGGGCCATTCTAGCAGCTTTATTTTCTTTCTTTGAAACCAATTGAGAGTTTCCTTGGCTTTGTGTGTTGGGATCGTCTTGCTGAAATGTCCACCCTCGTTTCATCTTCATCATCCTAGTAGATGGCAGCAGATTTTTTATCAAGAATGTCTTTGGTACATTTGGTACATTTTCCATTCATCCTTCCTTCAGTGATAGTAGGTTTGCCATTACTATATGCTGAAACACAGCCTCACACCACGATGTTCCCACCTCCAAACTTCACTGTTGATATGGGGGTGTTTTGAGGGTGATGTTCAGCGCCATTTTACCTCCAAACATGGTGTGTATTTTGGCATTCAAAGAATTAAATTTTGGTCTCATCTGACCAGACTATATTCTCACAGTATTTCACAGGCTTGTCTAAATGCTGTACAGCAAACTTTAAATGATCTTCAACATGCTTTTCCTTCAGCAATGTAGTCTTGCGTGGTGAGCGTGCATACAGGCCACAGAAGTTGAGTGCATTACTTATTGTTATTGTTTTACAATTGCACCTGCTAATTCCAGGTCTTTTTGAAGCTCTTCATAAGTGGTTCTTGGCGCTTGGACAAGTCTTCTGATAATTATTTTCCCTCCTCTTGCGAGGAGCACCTGGTAATGGCTGGTTTATAGTGAAATTATGTTCTCTCCACTTCTGGATTATTGCCCCAACAGTGCTTACTGGAACATTCAGAAGTTTAGAAATCCTTTTGTAACCAGAGCTATCAGTATGTTTTGCAACAACAGGGTTGTAAAGGTCTTGAAAGAGCTCTTTGCTTTTACCCATCATGAGAGGTTTCTTATTTGACACCTGGGACACCGTTTTATAGGCCATCTTTTGAGACTGAACCAGCTGATATTAATTTGCACTAACAAGGTGCACAATTGCTTTCTAATTACTGATAGATTTCAGCTGATGTCTTGGCTTTCCATGCCTTCTTGCACCTCACTTTCTTCATGTGTTCAATATGTTTTCCATGTGTCATTCCATTTTTTTTTTACACTTAATTTTTAAACATATTTTTTCGGGGGTTTCTTTGTGTGTGTATAGATTGCATGGGTTGTTACCGACGTGTGGTAAAAATGTAATGTCAATAGCACCTTTTAGAAATATATTAACCTAGAAAAATAGTGACGTGTTCAAAACGTATTTTACCCGCTGTAGATCACGGTGTGGGGTATGAGACGGTTACAGCTGGGTTTGAGTTTGTGTGTAACGATCCATTAAGATTATGTGCATGGAGAGTTTGAGTCTGAAGTGAAGGTAAGAGGTTGAGGTTTTGGGTAATGGTCCCATTAAATGAGGGAGAGCTGTGCCATAATGTGAATACATTAAGATGGGATGATGAGTGTAAGAAATTCAGGTGGGGGTGAGTGGGTTGGATCCAACATCTAATGGGCCCCATTGCATTGTAGGATTTTACTTAGACCCTTTTCACACTGGGGCGCTTTGCAAGCGCTATAGCGCCTGCCACGTGACCTGAAACAGCCACTACTGTCTCTCCAGTGTGAAAGTCCTCAGGGCTTTCACACTGGAGTGGTGCGCTAGCAAGACGGTAAAAAAGAAAGTCCTGCTAACAGCATCTTTGGAGCGGTGTGTATACCGCTCCTCCACCGCTCCTGGCAATTGAAATCAATGGGCACCGCGGCTATACCGCCACTGCAGAGGCGCTTTGCGGTGGTTTTAACCCTTTCTCAGCTGCTAGCGGGGGGTTAAAGCGTCCCGCTAGCGCCGAATAGCACTTTACCGCCGATGCACCAATGGCGCCAGTGTGAAAGGGGCCTTACAGTTGGCTAATCCGATGGGGGTAGCAGTAGAGGATGCATTATAGAGTTTATTTTGAGGGGAAGTTGGAAATATGGAGCCAAATCACCCAATGGATATGAAAGAGATTTAGTTTGTTGTCAAATGCTAAGAGTTCCTCCATGTTATTAATGGTACTACTGACCCATAATGACAAGGGGGGGTGTGATGGTCATCTTGCAGAACAGCCTGACCCTTTGAATTTAAACTACAATGCACTGACCTTCTGTTATGTCCCCAGGCTGGCTCTCTGTTGTCTGGTCAGCCTCAGCTCCGTGATTCTCCTGGGGCTCAGCTCCGTTCTCAGGGTCCTCTCTCTGTGACATGGAGCTGAGGGTACTCTAGACCCACATAAAGAATAAATCAGACTGTGAGAAGCTGCCATTGCACAGCAGGCAGTATACATTCACACAGAGAAAACCAAACATGATGATATATAATTATATGAATTGACACAAAAAACCCAAACAATCTCACTTTCCTTTCTGGATCAAAATATTTGATCCAATATGAAATTTCCAAATTCACTGCCACTTGAAATGATATAATTTAAAAAAAAAAATATGGGGTGTGAAAGAGTCAGAGTACCTGTGAATTTTTTTTAACTTGTCTGTAGCCATATTTGGGTGATTCCCACTCATCCTGTGCCAGTCAAATTGTTTCACTTTAAAAAGTTCCAGGTTGAGTTACCATACCATAAGTTAGAATACATTTTATGAGCAGAACGCCACAAGCAGTCTTCAGTGAGGGATACAGGCAGTGCTGGGGCAAGGTCCTTTGACACCCAAGATGAAAAGGCTATAGTGCATGACCCCATATGCTGTGAACTACTTCTGCTATGCTTAACCTTTCTTCTGCTGAAACATCTAAGGCAGTCACCTCTTCTGCCTACCCCTCAGGCCGGCCCTGGATACAGGTATGTGAGTGGTATGGTATTCTAATTGACAAGCTCAGGACCGCAAAGATGAGATTCCCAGCAGGTAGCAGTCATACCGAATGTATAAGTCATAAAGTGTCCACCCGATACTCACTCACCTTTCTCCCCTCAGATTGCACCTCATCCTCCGTTGCAGCAACATTCCCTGGCTCTGGTTTCTCCTCCTCCTCTTCGGTTGGTTTCCATTCCTCAACCCCACTCTCTGGTCTCATGGTTTCTTCAGCCTTGTTCTCCTCTGCCTCCTTAATGTGCGGCTGGAAGGTCGGACTCTGGCAGGACAGGTGGTCATAGCTGGTGTGCAGGATACGGACTGCAATGTTGCTTAGTGCTAGTGGTTTCGGCAAGTCAAAAGAGATGCCTTCTTCTTCAAATTTGTAACCTCTGAACCTACAAGGATGAGAGGCAGATCAGTGTTATGCTTGTCATACACCTGGAAACTTCTGAATTGTTTTAGTTTTTAGTCGTATTTTAGTCGAATAAATCTCCAGTACCAGTGTTATTTTTTATTTTTTTAACAGGGAAACCAGTGTTAATTTAGTCAATGAAATTAACCACTTCCCATCGGCCGTACGACTTTGTACGGCCGAAGGGACGTCCTGAATCTCTAACAGGCTGTGTTTTTACGGCCTGTTCTTAGCCAGGCCACATGGCGATGCGCGTGCCTGGCGGCCGTGATGTCCGCCAGGCACTCGGGATCGGCGGCTGCAGGGACAAGATGTGGATCTCTGTGTAAACACAGAGATCCATGTCATGTCAGGGGAGAGAGGAGACCGATCTGTGTCTCTTGTACATAGGGACACAGCATCGGTCACCTCCCCCAGTCACCCCCCCTCCCCCCACAGTTAGAACACAATTTAGGGTACACATTAACACCTTCCTCACCCCCTAGTGTTAACCCCTTCAATGCCAGTCACATTTACACAGTAATTAGTGCATATTTATAGCACTGATCGCTGTATAAATGTGAATGGCGCCAAAAATGTGTCAAAAGTGTCCGATGTCTACGCCATAATGTCGCAGTCACGAAAAAAATGCTGATCGCCGCCATTAGTAGTAAAAAAAATAAAAATAATAATAATTATGTCCCCTATTTTTCTTTTTACCAAAAATATGTAGAAGAATACGTATCGCCTAGACTGAGAAAAGAAAATGTTTTTTAAAAAAAAATTAGGCTATTTATTACAGCAACAAGCAAAAAATATAGTTTTTTTTTTCAAAATTGTCGCTCTATTTTTGTTTATAGCGCAAAAAATAAAAACCGCAGAGGCGATCAAATACCACCAAAAGAAAGCTCTATTTGTGGGGAAAAAAAGGACGCCAATTTTGTTTGGGAACCACGTCGCACGACCGCGCAATTGTCAGTTAAAGTGATGCAGTGCCACAAGCTGAAATTTCACCTGGTCAGGAAGGGGTATATGTGCCCAGTAAGGAAGTGGTTAACACTGGTCAGGAGTATGAAATTGTATGCTGTCAGTATGATGGTGTGCGATTGTCATACCTTGGGTTCTTGTTAAGATTAGCCCAGATGCATAGTTTGACATTTTTATTTGCTATGACATTCTGCATATTTCCTGTGTCGATATCAGACAGAGCTGCTGCATTCTGGAAATAAAATACAAAAGATCAGTTTTAGATTAGTTAACAGCACTATGGCTGTGAGCTGGTTCTTGCCGTATGCCTGGAGTCAGGAAGCCTCACATTTCATAGACACAGAAAAGCTTTACAGGTAATAGTATAATTGGAAAGTATTGGATTCTTTGAGACGCCCCATAGTAAAAATATGTCATTACCTTGACGTTAAATACCAGTGTTATGGCAGCAGCTAGCTGCCAAAACCACTGTATTATTTTTTACTTTGGCCGATCCTCTGTAACATAAAAGTGGTTCCACGGGTGCACTTTTAGAGGTAGCAGGAGAGGTGCCCCCCCACCATTTCCCAGTCGGAGCCGTCAGTAATGCCTGGTAGTGATACGATGCCTGGGAAGAAAGTCGAGTGAGGGCAAGATGACCCCCACTTGGCTATATGCCCTTGGAGGACTGGAGGGACCTCTGAAATTACTGAGTAGATATAATTCCCCCAATGTACATTACATTGTATTTGTATGTTATGCCCTCTAGCGAGAAGATTTAGCAGATATAAGAGAGATTTACTAAAACTGGTGCACACAGAATCTGGTGCAGCTGTGCATGGTAGCCAATCAGCTTTTAACTTATTCAATTAGGTTTAACAATAAAACCTGGAAGCTGATTGGTTTCTGTGTAGACCTGCACCCGATTTTGCAGTTCCTGTTTCTAGTTATTGTAAACCCCCCCCTTGTGTCGAAACATCATAAACACTTGGGCAGACTGATACACATACAAAAGTGCTACCAATATGTCTACTTCATTCCACACCTTCAGGAGATGCTCAGTGGCATCATCAAATTTGTGTTGCAATAGACTCTGTAGCTGCTGGACTGTCTGTGCGTACTGTGCGGCATCACTCTCTGGCAGATCCTCAGCGGGAGTGTCATGCAGGAAGAACTCCAATTCTTCAATCAACTAACAAAAAAAAAAAGACAAGAAACCTCCATTAATCACACTTTAGGATGGTCTGTTTATTTTAATACCCTCAAAATGAGCATCTTGCACTGTTTGAATCCCACAGTCCAGAGATATACAGCATGGACACAGGGGGGTTTATTTACTAAAGGCAAATCAACTTTGCACTACAAGTGCACTTGGAAGTGCAGTCACTATAGATCTAAGTGGGATCATGCAAGGAATATAAAAGACATAACTTTGCTTGTACATGATTGGATGATAAAATCAGACGAACTTCCCCTGATTTCAGATCTCCCCCTCAGATTTACAGTGAGTGCACTTGTAGTGCAAAGTGGATTTACCTTCAATAAATCAACCCCATTCACTGAAACCACAATCTGAGGTCACGTGTTACTATAGCCGAATTTCAACACACATCACTAAGGCCCCATACACACGATCGGATATATCCGATGAAAACGGTCCGCGGACCATTTCCATCGGATATGTCCGATCGGGAGTTTGATCCGATGGCGTGTACACACCATCGGATCAAATTCCCCGCCGCCGGACGGCGCGGTGACGTAGTGGTGACGCGGCGGTGACGTTGACGCGGCCGCGTCACCGCCACGTCACCGCACCAGGAAGTAAAACACTTCCGCGCATGCGCCGAATCCATTCGGCAGCGGCGCGGCGGTGGTGGGAGCCGACATGTCTGCTGGTAAGTGTACTAACCAGCAGACATGTCGGGCGGACAGATTCCCACCGGATAGATTTCAAAGCTTGCTTTGAAATCTGTCGGGTGGAGAAATCTGTCCGCTAGCCCATACACACGAGCGGAGATGTCTGCTGAAATGGTCCATCGGACCGTTTTCAGCGGACATATCCCCTCGTGTGTACGCGGCCTAAGAGAGCAGCAATCCTCAAAAGACAAAATTCTCTCTGTTTATAACAACTAGCCAAGTAATGGCTTTTCATTTCACTACACTTTGCCTGCTAAAATCTACTTGCAGTGCCTTGAAAAAGTATTCAGAAATCCTTTAAATATTCCACATTTTGTCATGTTACAACCAAAAACGTAAATGTGTATATGTGATAGATCAACACAAAGTGGCACATAATTGTGAAGTAGAAGGAAAATTACAAATGGTTTTCAACATGTTTTTCAAATAAATATCTGAAAAGTGTGGCGTGCATTTGTATTCAGCCCCCTTTACATTCCTTTACTGATACCCTTAATTAAAATCTAGTGGGAACCTCACCTAGATAGTAAATAGACTCTAGCTGTGTGTAATTTATTCTCAGTATAAATACATCTGTTCTGTGAAGCCCTCGGAGGCTTGTTAGGCAACCGTAGTCATGAAGACCAACGAAGCGTCGAGCACTGTTCAATCCATCATGTGAAAATGGAAAGAGTATGGCAAAACTGCAAACCTGCCAAGACATTGCCATCCATATAAACTGACAGGCCAGGCAAGGAGAACATTAATCAGAGAAGCAGTCAAGAGGCCCATGGTAACTCTGGAGGAGGTGCAGAGATCCATATCTCAGGTAGGAGAATCTGTCCACAGGATAACTATTAGTCGTGCACTCCACAAATCTGGCCTTTATGGAAGAGTGGCAAGAAGAAAGCCATAAGAAGTCCAGCTTGCAGTTTGCGAGAAGCCATGTGGGGGACACAGCAAACATAAGGTGCTCTGGTCAGATGAGACCAAAATGTAACTTTTTGGCCTAAAACCAAAATGCTATGTGTGGCAGAAAACTAACACTGCACATCACCCTGAACACACCATCCCCACCGTGAAACATGGTGGTGGTGGCAGCATCATGATGTGGGGATGATTTTCTTCAGCAGGGATAGGGAAGTTGGTCAGAGTTGACGGGAAGATGGATGGAGCCAAATACAGTGCAGTCTTAGAAGAAAACCAGTTAGAGTCTGCAAAAGACTTGAGACTGAGGCAGGGGTCCACCTTCCAACAGGACAACGACCCTAAACATACAGCCATAGCTACAATGGCATGGTTTAGATCAAAGCATATTCATGTGTTAGAATGGCTCAGTCAAAGTCCAGACCTAAATCCAATTGAGAATCTGTGGCAAGACTTGAAAATTGCTGTTCACAGATGCTCTCCATTCAATCTGACAGAGCTTGAGCTATTTTGCACAGAAGAATGGGCAACACTCTCTAGATGTGCAAAGCTGGTAGAGACATCCCCAAAAAGACTTGCAGTTGCAACAAAAGGTGGTTCTACAAATTATTGACTATACAAATGCACGCCACACTTTTGAGATATTTACAGTATTTGTAAAACAATATATGAAAACCATTTATAATGTTCCACTTCACAATTAGCGTATTTATCGGCGTATATCGCGCACTTTTTTGCCCTGAAAATCAGGGCAAAATCGTGGGTGCGCGATATACGCCGATACCCGCGCCGAGTTTTGAATACTCCGCCGACATATAATCAGCGCAGTACACTCGGGTATATTCGGCCAGTCCTGGCTTCTTCCGCGGTCATGTCCTGGACGTACAGGACGTGGGTGCAACAGTTGCCGAGCCTGCCCGAGTGTACTGCGCTGGCTATATCCTGGCGTAGTATTGAAAACTCGGCGCGGAAAACGAGCGGGGAGGACGCCGCGAGGACGCCGCACCCGCCGAAGAGGACACCGGACCCGCCGCAGAAGACACCGGACCCGCCGCAGAAGGACACCGGACCCGCTGATGGACGCCGGGCAAGACACCAAAACTGTAAGTACAAAAATAACTTTTTTTCCACAGGATTGGGGGTCATTTTAGGGGTGTGCGGTATATGCGGGAGCGCGTTATACCGCGATAAATACGGTATGTGCTACTTATGTGGCCTATCACATAAAATCCCAATAAAATACATTTATGTTTTTGGTTGTAACATGACAAAATGTGGAAAATTTCAAGGGGTATAAATACTTTTTTCAAGGCACTGTAGTTTTTTTAAAGTTTGAAATATATAAAATTCATGTGTTTAAGTAAAAAGAATTGTGAGCAGTATATCTAGGAAAAGACTACAACAAAAAACATTAAAGGTGGCAATTCCTATTTTGCAATTAGTGGATTAAAGTGGTATAAATTAGAGGTCACCTTACATTCCAATTGTACAATGTACATTAGACCTAACAGCAACATTAGGCTGTATCAGTGCAAGGCATGCAAGTGCTTTGTTTTTATGAAGGCATTTTACTGTGTCAGTTAGGCTCCATTCAGACCTAGGCGTCGGCGGCAGCGGCGTATTCGGGCGACATGCAATAGGCGTTTTGTCCCCGCGATTTGCGGCGACAAAACGCCTATTGTTTTTTTGCTGGAGGGCAGAATTTTACACTGTCGGCTATGGCCGAACGCCGAATACGCCTGACAAAAAGGGTCCATGCTTCAGGCATACGGCGTTCGGTGTAGAGATGTGAACCATCTCCATAGCCGACAATGTAAATTCCCCCCTCCAGCGTATCACAGGCTGCTGCATCGTCGGGCGACAAAACGCCTAGGTCTGAATGGAGCCTAAGTGAAGCTCTGTATACAAGTCAGGTCAGATTCACCAAACGAGATTGAGGCAGCCAAACACTCACACGGAGGACCTGATTGCTCTTGTTCAGCACTGATTGGAAGTCTTCTTTTGTCTCTTCACTCCACAGGCTCATGAAGGTGTTGATCTCCTGGCATACAGAAGGATCCGGGCTCCCATCACAAAGCATGTAGCGATCCCACTGTATAAGGGAACATATTTAGTAACACTGGGTTGTCCCAGCAATTGCAATACAATTTAAGTGGTCCACTGAAAATATTTGCTGTTGTCCTTCTGCCATAAAGAATCTTCTTTCAACCTCTCTTTTGTTTATATAAAATGATGACTACACATATCTAGTATGTGCTGTGCCTAAATTCAACTAAAACATTTACATAAAGTGAGGAAGGAGAATTACCTTAGATTTTTAATACGGTTTGTAGTTTCTATTAGTCAACTAATGTCACCTATGTACCCTGCTAAGGCTGACTGAGCAAAGAGCAACCAGATGCTGAGAGCTCTGAACCCAAAGGGGCTCAGAGCTGAGCTTTTTCAGGTTCATACTAAGCAGCGGAGGTCAGTGAACCGATGTTCCATGATTCAATGCTAATCTTCAAACTGACACCAGCCATGATGGTCTAATCCAGTGGTTCTAATGCAGTGGTTCTCAACCTGGGGGTCGGGACCCCCTTGGGGGTTGAATGACGATTTGCCAGGGGTCACCGAATGCTGGGCTGTTTCTGAAGGCCGCACCGCTCTCCCAGCCTTTTTGCGGCTGCCCAGCAGGGCTGTCCCTGGAGCCTACGGAAGCCTAGCTGGGCTGTTCCTGGAGCCTGTGGCCACCCACTAAGCCTCTTTGCAGTTCACGGCATGGGTGGGGGGCAGAGACTAGAGGTCAGCTGACTGGAGAGGAATGTGAATTGGGAGAGGCTGGAGGAGACCCCATCTCCTGATTTTGGCATAGGTGTCGGAGACACAGTGAGTAACACTACCCGCTATTAAAGTTGCCATTAAAAGTCGCCACTACAGTTCTCAGATTAACAGACAACCTTGATCAAGAGCAAGTAAGTTGGCTGATCAGAACTCCCCCCAGCACTGACACTTATCCCAACTCTGTGCCAGCAATGCCACTAATCCCTCCTCCCCCACCAAGGAGTAAAAAAAAGGAATAAAAATAGATAATACATGGAAGGGAGAGGAAAAGAGGGGGAGGAACAAAGAAAAGGGGGGGAGAAAGAATAAGAGATAAGAGACAGAACAAGAAAGACAGCTAGAGCGAGGGATGGGGGAAATAAAACAAGAAATTAGGATAGAGAGAGATTAAAGGGAAAGAAAGGGGAACAAAGAGAAAGAGTGGTACATCGTAAAATATATCATAAGGGGTTTGAATACTGTATGAGTGGAAGGGACTCGGGAAGCGCTAAATGTCCGTGGGCTGGGGACGGGCGCAAATTACTTGCCTTGCCTTGGGTGCTGACAACCCACACTCCAAAAGTTATTTTACTGTTAGGGGTCCCCACAACTTGGGAAATTTTATCAAGGGGTCATGGGACTAGAAGGGTTGAGAACCACTGGTCTAATGCCTTGTACACAAGACCGGTTTTCCCCATCGGAATAAACTAAGACGGTTTTTCCGACGGAATTCCGGTCAAGCTGTATTGCATATACACGGTCACACCAAATTCCGACCGTCAAGAATACGGTGACGTACAACACTACGACGAGCTGAGAAAAATTAAGTTAAAAAAAGTCCGATGGGGCATATACACGGATGGAATATCCGATGAAAAGCTTCCGTCTGACTTTTTCCATTGGAAATTCCGCTTGTGTATACAAGGCATTAGGCAACCAGGAAGGACAGATAAACCCAGGACATATGGTGGGGAGCCAGCAAGGTTCGGGAGGGGGTGCTGCCTGAATAACCTCTCCTACATACACGGAAGCAATAAAAATATGTTAACAGACCAGGGCTGATCCTGCTATACTAGTTTCTGTAGCTGCAGTAAAAGAGATAAACCCAATTCACAGCAACATTTGTCTTTTCTTTTAGGCCCTGTTCACTCCTAAGCGTTTTTTCCGTCTGTAAAACACTAAGCTCTGAAGCTCCAAAACACCCAAGCAAGATCCCATTCATTTTAATGGTCCCAGTTCACATAGGAAGATTTTGTTGACTGAAGCAAAACACATGAAGCTCAAAAAAGTACATGAGCTTATTTTTGGCAGATTACAACTGTTTTTGGCCCCATAGACTTCAAAAGAAACGCTTGACTTGAGCAGAAAAACGCGTGTAAATCGCTCATAAAATGCTCAAATAGTAGCTCCCAACCTGTAATTTCCTCTCCCTGTCCTCCCCCTAGAACTTTCTATTGGCTAAACAAAAATGCCTGAAGCTCTAAAATGCTTGTAATAAACTTCTAAACTTCTAAAACTCTTTAAAATAAAAAGCTGCAAAAAAAGTTTAAAAAAAACACCCAAAAAAGCCAGTAATTTGTTACGCTCAGGTGTGAATGGAGCCTTAGCTTGAGTGTAGAAGGACTGAGCCAGTTAGGTTTACCTTGTCATTAGTGTCAATTTTAAGGATGGTCTCCTTTCACTTCCTGTTAGGAGAGGAAGTGATAGAATTCTCTGAGGACACAATAAAAAAAAAAACATTTTGGGGACACTCTGCTGTTCTTATTGCTGTCCGTATCCCATTCACATTGCGCACCATCTATTTCCTCTATGGGTGTCACAGAAACAGAAAGTCGGTGGAAACCCCCACAGTGGAGACAGAAATTAAAATCTGACCGAAGATTTACCACTTAATCCAAACTTATTTTTAAAAAAATGGTTGCGGTTAGTTTTTGTTAATACTCCCTGTAAAAATATAACTGGGTGGCACAGAAAAGCTTGGCAATAACTAAGTGAACCAGCCAATCAAAATGCTACTGAGTACAGCCGGCTTTACACAGGGCTGGTGCAAGGATTTTTGACACCCTAGGCGAAACCTCATTTTGCCACACCCCCTTGGCTCCACCCCTCACCCCCTTTTTCCTGCCCATGTGTACCCCACCTTTTTAATGAAGCACCCATCAAATGCAGCCTACTAGTGCGCATCAATGCAGCCTACTAGTGCTCATCAATGCAGCCTACTAGTGCCCATCAATGAAGTTTGCTTGCTTCCATTCATTCGGGAGTTGGGACACGGACACAGTCCTCCGCCGCCACTGTGCCTCTGACACTATGTGCGAATAGAGCAGTGTCCGCCTGCTGATGCTAAGACTTAGTTGCTTGTTGCAGAGAAAGGAGAGTAGGAACACCAGTGGTCGGCACCCCTAGGCAGAAGTGCGCCCTAGGCAGCTGCCTAGTTTGCCTAGTGGTAGCACTGGCCCTGGCTTTACATGTTCTTGCTATGATAAAAACCTTAGCTCGTGTGCGCAGGTCCTTCTTCCAGCGAGCTGCATCCTCCAGCTTCTCATCGATCAGCAGACGATATTCTCCCAGTTCCTCCTCACGGTGCTCCAGTTGCTGTTGGGAGAGATTGGCAATAATTTATTTGGGTGTGACATGGCACACAGCCAGATGTATTAATTAAATAAACTGCAAGAAAAACTGATGGTGTGTAAATCAGCAACCATTTGTAGTGTTTGTTGTTTAGCTCATCAAAAGATAAATTCCGATTGGTTGCTATGACTTACTAAACTTTGTACATTGCTCACGGCGGATTCACATCATACACAAACCCTTGTTTCTACAACCACATGTACCTCTACATCTTGGCTTTGGATACAAAGCGTCACTTAGCTTGAATTACCTTTGCCTCTAGGCGTTCGATCGCTTCCTTCTCCAAGCATTCTTTCTCCAGGCGAGCGGCCTCAATCTGCTCTGCCAGTAAATAAGCTTCCTCTGGGGGGAGGAATGATTGTATTTAGGAGATTTGCATTTTCATCCATTTTATTCTTTACATAGACAGGACGCCTAACTTTTCCTAATGGCTTTATCGGCGACTGTAAAAGCTTTGTTATGAAAATGAATGGGGTGAACTCTACAAAGAAAATTAGGTCTTGGCTTTCAAAGAAGTCCCTGAAATGAGGACACTGTACAAAGAACATTAGATTGTAATATAACAACCTTCCTCCCTCTGTTTCCGCTCTTCCTCCTCTTTTTGTAGCCTCAGTTTCTCTGCCTTGCTCGGCTTTCCTTTCTTCTGGGAGGTGGCCGATGATGTCCCTTTCTTCTGGGAGGTGGCTGAAGTCACTTTTGATGACTGAATGAATAAAAAGCAAGTTATAACCCCAAAATAATAATTATGCAAGAATAATAATAGAGAGAGATACAGTAGATAGATAGATAAATAGATAGATAGATAGATAGATAGATAGATAGATAGATAGATAGATAGATAGATAGATAGATAGATAGATAGATAGATAGATAGATAGATAGATAGATAGATAGATAGATATTCTGTACAATATGATATATAGGTGGTATTCTGCTTTCAATGTTCAGTTTGCACACACACAGAAATGTGCTTGTAAATGTATATTATTATGTATATAAGAGGAATCAACAATGGCAGCTTATATGCATCTCTTAAAACAGGATTGCTTTCAAAAGAACAGCAAAACCCAGTCCACAATCTACAGTATCAATTCTTGCCAGAAGATGGAGACATTGTGCCTGAAAGGTATTGCAGACCCATATATACAAAGTACAGTCTGCAGTCTCAGGCCGTGTACACACGGCAGAGAACCTCGACGGGCAGAACACATCGTTCCGCCCGTCGAGGTTCTCTGCCGGCCGTCGAAATCGGCCATTCATCCAGGCGGGCCGTCGAGCAAATAGAGAGCGTGCTCTCTATTTCTGCTCGACGGGCTTCCCGACGGGATGCTCGCCGAGAGCGTACAGGCTCTCGGTTTCCAGCGAGAACCTCGGCCGTGTGTACGCGGCTTCAGCTATCCTTAGTGCATTCCTCGTTTTAACCATTGTACACCGATGTAGATGCCTTATTGGACAAGTCTAGGTTAACTCAAACTAATGCTAACTTACCACTCAGGCCTCCATACTAAACTGAACATACCACATCCCCATCAGGGCCGTTTGAAGGAATTTGGGGGCCCCAAGAAAAATGGACATTTTGCTTGGGCTCTCTAAAGAGCGCTCAGGCTCTCTAAAGAGCGCTCAGGCAGCTGCAGTATATAGGAAGCGCGGCAAGGGCCCTTCCTGAGGCAATTGCTTGGTTTGCCTGCCTTGTAGTGACGGGCCTGAGCCCCATACACACCTCCGCCACAACGTCAAGATCCAGTCCAATGTTTATGGAGAGCCAGTGCACAAGTGCAGCCAGAATTTAATTGATGAAGGATTAAAAACCGAACTAAGGCTGTGTTCACATAGCTGGCAGCAGGGGGTCCCGTTTCGGGGGGAAATCAGGTCCAAATTTTTTGAGATAAGTGAGGGATGGGGTGGGTTAGTCCAGTTGAGTATGGGAGGATGGGATTATCTAGAGCAGTGTTTCTCAACTAGTGTGCCATTTGGGTTCCCCAAAGGTGCTATGAGCATGAGACCCAGTTTGACCTTGAACAGAGATGGATAAGAGGACTCTGATGTTAAGGGGAGATTCCACAATGGGGAACTCTGATATGATGGGGTACTCTGACAAAATAGGGGAAATCATATCTAGGGGCCTCTGATGTATAGGGGAGACTTTTGTGTTATGGGGGAGACCTTTGAAACTATTGAGGTCTCTGATATGAAGGGGGCTTCCTATATGAAGTTAATTTCATCAAAGTGATCAATAAGTAATATATAAATTTTAAATTTTAGACTGGGGTGCCTTGAGATTTTACATAATCATAAAGGGCGCCGTGATAAAATTTTAAGAAAAACTGATGTAGAGGTATAACAAGGTGACAACACTGTTCTGCAGTGAAATCACATAGCACTGTGGTCACCCTTTGGGCACGGCAATCAGAGGTGTATTTAGGTTTTGTGCTGCCCTAGGCCTGACTAAACTTGCGCACCCTCTAATTTAAATATGACCCACCCCTTCCTGTCAAAGCCACACCCCTGTCATATTCATGGGAAGAGGACAGAGGGACGCCCTGAGAAAAGGACAGAGGGACGCCCTGGGAGGAGGACAGAGGGACGCCCTGGGAGGAGGACAGTGGTACGCCCTGGGAGGAGGACAGAGGGACGCCCTGGGAGGAGGACAGAGGGACGCCCTGGGAGAAGGACAGAGGGACGCCCTGGGAGAAGGACAGAGGGACGCCCCTTGGGAGGAGGACAGAGGGACGCCCTGGGAGAAGGACAGAGGGACGCCCCCTGGGAAGAGTACAGAGGGACGCCCTGGGAGGAGGACAGAGGGACGCCCTGGGAGGAGGACAGAGGGACGCCCTGGGAGGAGGACAGAGGGACGCCCTGGGAGAAGGACAGAGGGACGCCCTGGGAGAAGGACAGAGGGACGCCCTGGGAAGAGGAGAGAGGGACGCCGTGGGAAGAGGACAGAGGGCTGTCCCCCACAAAGTGCCGCCCTAGGCCTGGGCCTTGTTGGCCTAGGCCAGAATACATCCCTGACGGCAATCTCAGATAAACATGTAGTTGATGTAGTAGTAGATCAATTTTAAGTAACAGACATTCAAGACCAACTCCAGCTAAAAAAAATGTAAACAGTTAGGCCGCGTACACATGATCAGACCGGTCTGATAAAACTGGCCTTAAGGCCAGTTTCATCGGACCAAACCGATCATGTGTACAGCCCATCGGACCGTTGTCCGTCAGACCAAAGTTTTAAAACTTGCTTTAAAATCTGTCCAAAGGATGCCTGACCGTCGGACCAAAACGATGGTTAGTACACAAAAGCATCGGACCAAAAACCAGCGCATGCTCAGAATCAAGTCGACGCATGCTTGGAACCATTGAACTTTGTTTTTTCAGCATGTCATTGTGTTCTACATCATCGCGTTCTGACCCGATCGGATTTTGGACTGATGGTGTGTACGGACATCAGACCATCAGACCACTTTAGCGGTGGCCCAATGAAAACGGTCCATCGGACCATTCTCATCGGACCAGTCTGATCGTGTGTACAGGGCCTTACAGTAACATGTAAACAGTTACAGTAACAATTTTCTTTCCTTTTGGGGAAAAAAAAGGCTTAAACCATCTGAATAAAACCTGACAGTTGTAGGCCCCTTCCCCAGCAGTGTTAGTCCCAATCCCTGTAACTGTCACTTTTATTGGACAGCTTGGCCTGCAGGTAGATGTGGAGAAAACCAACAATAAAGGCACGTGGATTATAAAAAGCAATTCATATACTGGATACTATCATTGAAGGGACAAGCCCCAAACATGTATCAGAATATATCAGCTTAAAGTGTGTGTCGAGTATTTTTATTTTTGTTACGATCCAGTAGGAAGGATTAGAATCCCCTGTTACATTTTTACTGCTAATAAAAATATATATATATTTAAAGTGCCCAAATCTGTCCCCCCCACACAGTGGTGAATGCAAACTTAGGTCACGCCTACATATGTAACCAGTGTTCAAACCACACATGTGTGGTATCACCACGAATGCCAGTGCTAATTAAAAAGTTGACTATGGAGATTCTTAAGTACCGTAGTTTGTCGCCATTTCACAATTTTAAAGCATGACATATTGGGTATCTATTTACATCATCTTTCATATTTTAAAAAAGAATTGGGTTATATATTATGTCTTTGTTTTTTTACACTAAAGTGTATTTTTTCCAAAAACATTGCATTTGAAAATCTGGAACCCTATTGCAAATAATGTGTGACATAAGAAATTTTAACAATCGCCATTTTATTTATGATCTCTGCTAAAAAAATATAGACTGAGCACTTTGCTGCTGCCAAAGATCTTAGTAAATGAGCAGAAGCTCTGCTGACTTCCATCTTCCAATCATGGGCAAGCATTTTTTTTTCCTTGCATGTAAGGCCGCGTACACACGATCAAACATGTCTGCTGAAACTGGTCTGCAGACCAGTTTCAGCGGACATATCCGATCGTGTGTACGGCCTAGCGGACAGGTTTCCAGCGGACAAAAGTTTTAAAACATGCTTTAAAACTTGTCCGTCGGACATGTCCGCTGGTTAGTACGCCTAATGCGTGGAAGCATTTTACTTCCTGGTTTGCGGACGTCGCGGCGTCAATGTCACCGCCACGTCACCGCGCTGTCTGTCCGCGGGGATTTTGGTTTAATCGTGTGTACACACATCAGACCAAAACATCCCAGGAGACATGTCCGATGAAAACGGTCCGTCGGACCGTTTTCATCGGACATGTCTCCTCGTGTATACGCGGCCTGATTGTTTTTTGGGTGACAACACTGTTGTTTTTTTTTTTTTTTTTTTTTACAAAGTGAAGCTTTACCTCATTTACAAAGCTCTGGAGCAACTGCACTTGCAGAGTGCACAGTCTATTTGCCTTCAGTAAATCAACCCCACAGTCTATTTTTTCATAGGCATGAAAGCAATATAAATACTGATATATGGAGCTCCATTATAGAGATCTTCCCTCACTTCCTGTCCTGCTGGCGTTTTACTAGACAGGAATTGATGGGCACTCTCCAACAGAAACACAATGAAAAATCCTTTTTTGAAGTAGAGTAGGAGATATTTAGAACCCCCGTCAGATTTGTATCTTTGTCTATGTCTCTGCTGTAGAGTTCTGCTTGCCTGTAGGATGGAACTTGAAGGGAAATCTCTCCAATGGAATTCCAGATAGCAGAAAAAACAGACATGGGTTCTAAAAACTGCCCAAAAAAGTTTTGGTATTGACATAAACTTTGAGGCCCAATAAGTTTGTGTAGAGCGTTAATGTACACCATAATAACCCTTACATTTAGGCAGCCAAGTGAAAATCTCCCCCAAATTTTTTGCATCAACGCACTATTGCAGGGGTGTCAAACTGGCGGCCCTCCAGCTGTTGCAAAACTACAAGTCCCATGAGGCATTGCAAGGCTAACAGTTACAAGCATGACTCCCACAGGCAGAGGCATGATGGGACTTGTAGTTTTGGAACAGCTGGAGGGCCGCCAGTTTGACACCCCTGCACTATTGTGCTTTGCAATGTGGTTTGGCGTGCTGCGACACATGTGCGTGGCCTTGGTGCATTAGGGTGTTATTTCAAATGAATGGCATGCATTACATAGAACACAGAACAGAAAGGTGTAAATGGGCCCCTAATGTCACATGTGCCTGACCCTGCGGTGTATTTGCTTGGACAGGAGGCGGATCTCTATGGGGTAACTCCACTGGACTCTTTTAATGCAGAGTTTCCTGGTAACTACATTTCAGTGCCTCTTGTCTGAGACTGCTGTGTATAAGATCTATGGATAATATCTGCTCTAAAATATATATATTATCCTACATATAGAATTATCCTACATATAGAATCCTCTCCTACCTTCTTCTTCCCTTTCCTGGGTCTCTACAATGATAAAAAGAGGAAACTGATGAAATCCTGGCGGACATCGTACTGAGGTCATTATCAAATATCACTGATCTTTGCTATATGACATACCTCCCAACTGTCCCTGATTTCGAGGGAATGTCACTGATTTGGAGCAATGTCCCTCTGTCCCTCATTCTCCTCATTTGTCCCTCATTTTGATCTGATCTATATAGATGTATATGAAATGCACTTTTTATCTATCAAAAGGTGTTTCCCAGCACTAAACCTTTCATTCAATTTCTAAATGGCTGCATTTGTAAATTCCAAAATCCAATATAAAGGAATAGTAATGGTAAAAAAAGCACTTGTGGGTTTAACCAATCATATTTTTTTGTACAATTCTCCTTTAAGGGGGCGTGGCAAGGGGTGTGTCCTATGCCTGCATGCCTTTGCTGATAGGTGTCCCTCATTCCCATCTCAGAAAGTTGGGAGGTATGTATATAATAGAATATACATCATGGTATAGGTAGGTACATCCAATCACTATAATCTCATTTAATCTTTAAAGCAGAACTAAACCCCCCTGTCCTTTACAGCCTTCTTAGTTCCTGTTGATTTGCAGTTGCCATAGTGCTGCATGTGTGATCAGGTATGACACCATCCATTACATGGTTTGACGGGTTCGCTTGGGAGCACAAGCAACTGTGACAGTTGTCATGCCTTGAATGTAACTGTATAAGGCTGGATTCACACCTATGCATTTTTAGTGCTTTTTGCATTTTGCAGAATTACAACAGAGCTACAGAACGTGTTCCATAGGTAACCATGGTAAATGGACTGTAGTGCAAGTCTGCAAAATGCACTAAAACTGCATAGATGTGAATCCAGCCTTAGGAAGCAGTTCAATCGATAGGTTTAGTTCTGCTTTAGGCTTGATTTACACCTATGCATTTTTAGTGCTTCTGCATTTTGCAGATTTGCACTACAGTCCATTTAACATGGTTTCCTATGGAACACGTTCTGTAGTGCAAATCTGCAAAATGCAAAAAGCACTAAAAATGCATAGGTGTGAATCAGGCCTTAACATGTTAATGTCATTTTCAACTTTTCATATTCCTCAGCATTCATTGAGGCCCAGTTCACAGCAGATGCAGTTCTGTGCGCTTTTTTTCTGCACTAAAAATGAACGCAGTATTTTCCATGTATTCCAATGGCTCTAGTTCACACCATGCAGTCAGTTTCTGGTCAGTTTCCGGTGCAGAAACTGACCGGAACTGACTGTATTGGTGCAGAAAAAACTGAACTGCTTCTGGTGTGAACTGGCCCTTAGGGTTCCATGTGCTTTTTCTCTGTACAAAATGCATGCACAGTGTTTTCCATGTATTCCAATGGCTCTAGTCAGGTCTAGTTCACACCATGCAGTCAGTTTACGGTCAGTTTCTGCACCAGAAACTGACTGCATGGTGTGAACTAGACCCGACTAGAGCCATTGGAATACATGAAAAACACTGTGCATGCATTTTTAGTGCAGAAAAAATGCACTCGAAACTGTACGGAACTGCGTCTGGTGTGAACTAGCACTTAATGCACATTTCGGTCACTCTTGTCTGGGATTGCTGTGTGTAAGATCTATAGATATCTGCTCTAAAATATATATTATCCTACATAAAGAATCCTCTCCTACCTTCTTCTTCCTTTTCCTGCGACTCTACAGTGGTAAAAAGAGGAAACTGATGAAATTCTGGCGGACATCGTACTGAGGTCATTATAAAATATCACTGATCTTTGCTATAAGATAGAATATACACCACGGTATAGGGAGCCGCTTTATACCAGGTAGATGTACATCCAATCACTATAATCTCATTTCATCTTTAAAGCAGAACTAAACCCCCCTGTCCTTTACAGCCTTCTTAGTCCCTGTTGATCTGCAGTTGCCATAGTGCTGCACATGTGATCGGGTATGACACCATCCATTACATGGTTTGACGGTTTGCTTGGGATCACAAGCAACTGTGACAATTGTCATGCACAGCATGCCTTGAATGTAACTGCATTTGGAAGTAGTTCAATCAATAGGTTTAGTTCTGCTTTAATTTTTTTATGTCATTTCAAATGTCATTTTTAACCTTTTTAAACCCCTCAGCATTCATTGAGGGCCAGTTCACAGCAGATGTAGCTCTGTGCCCTTTTTTTCTGCACTGAGGCTGGATTGACCCCTTTGCATTTTTAGTGCTTTTTGCAGATTTGCACTACAGTCCATTTAACATGGTTTCCTATGGAACACGTTCTGTAGTGCAAATCTGCAAAAATCACAGACAATGCGTGAAGGTGTGAATCCGGCCTAAAAATGCATGCACAGCGTTTTCTATGTTGCTGGTGCAGAAACTGACTGCATGGTGTGAACTAGAGCTATTGGAATACACTGTGCATTCATTTTGTGCAGAAAAAAAGCGCACGGAACTGCATCTGGTGTGATCTGGCCCTAAAAGAATCCCAGAAGTATGCACTCCTTCATTTATTACATAGTGAACTTCATATGCTAATATCTTGTCCACTCCACTAGCTCCTAGTTTTCTGGTTTAGGTGCATGGATCTTATTTCCTGTAATCTATATTGTTTTTCTGTTATAGTACCATTAATGTACTCTTTGACACGCTAAACATTTTGTCATTTGCAGTGGTTTTTCTATTCGATGTATACCTGACTGCAGTCACATGATGTATTCATTAAAACTTGTCAATAAAAATGTATTGAAAGACAAAAGAATCCCAGATGATCCTGCCATGAAGGTCCTTGTTTAGGTTCTTCCTGTCATAGGGTGACAACACGTTGTCCTAGTCTCCAAATTGAGTTCTTGCGTTGTCAACCTGCCAAACAGATTTCTGGTGAAGACTGCAAATGGCTGTTTGAACACACATTACACCGACATGGTCTACTGCTGTCACCATCAAGTAACCTGGCCTGATCATTGCCATACAGATACAGCCATTGCAGGAGAACGTGTGGAAAGTGTCTGTATAGGATCCGCAGATCAGCAGGATTGGCATGCCACTAAGGATGTATAATTAAGTGGAGGATTGGGGGGGGTGACAGGGTGCTGTATGGTGGTCGGGTTGGAGGGCTGTGGAGGTGATGTGGGGGTCGGTGTAGCACTGGGTGGAGATGGCAGTGTTTGGGGTAGAGATCACACACTGTCACCTATAACGATTATTTTCCATAACGATCGGTATTTTTAACAGTGTAAGTCAATCTAAGTAGTCAATAATGATCGTTACGGTAAATAATACACACGGCCCATCTCACACCCCGATCCGGGGATCTCTCACCATTCTGCTTCTCTCTCCGGCGCGGCGTCTCTGGCTGCCATGGAGACAGAGGGGGCAGGGTGATGATGTCATCACCCAGCGCCGTTTTTGTTGCCGGAAGTGTTGAGTGGAGGTCACGGGGGATAGGGGTGAGTGATATCCCTGTATACACCTTCCATCCGGGGTGACACTACAATACATAGACTTCCCTACTGCCTCTGCTATGATACAGCGGCCAGCCTAGTTGTCTTATATAACTTACTAGCCCTCCTGTACCAAAAGAATACATAGGTACATATATAAACCATGACACTCTACTTCTTGTACCTATAGAATATATAGGTCACCATCCTGCCCCCTACAGGATACATAGGCTACTCTCATGGAACTATATAATATATGGATTAGTAATTACCCTCCTGTGGCTAAAGATTACATATGTCGCCCCAATGTACCTATAAAAGACATAGGACACCTTCATGTAGCTTTAGAATACATAAATTGCCCTTTTGTACCAATAATTTGCACAGGGTTCCCTCCTGTACCTATATAATACATAGGTCACCCTTATAAACTGGAGATTGCATAGGTTAAACTTCTTTGCCTATAGAATACACAGGTGTTAGGTGACGCTTCTGTAGTTATAGATTACATTAGCCCCCCTCCTGTACCTATAGAATACATAGGTCATTCCCCTGTACCTATAAAATATATAGACTGACCTTCTACTCCTATAGGAGAAATAGGAAAATCTACCTGTACCTGGAGATTATATGGGCCACCATTCTGTACCTATAAAATGTATAGACTGTCCTCCTACTAATATAGAATACATAGGTCCACCTCCTGTGCCTATTGAATTTCTGCTATAATATATAGATCAACCTCTCTATTGTACCTATATAATAAATAGGCTTTCCTCATGTACCTATAAAATATATAGACTATCCTTCTAATTCTATAGAATAAATAGGAAAACCACCTGTACCTGGCGATTTCATGGGTCAGGCTCCTATACCTTTAACATGTATACACTGTCATCCTACTCCTATAGAATACATAAGTCCCTTCCTGCACCTGTAGACTATATAGGCCAGTGATGGCGAACCTTGGCACCCCAGATGTTTTGAAACTACATTTCCCATGATGCTCCACTACACTGTGGAATGCTTGAGCATCATGGGAAATGTAGTTCCAAAACATCTGGGGTGCCAAGGTTCGCCATCACTGATATAGGCCATCCTCCTATACCTATATATAACATAGCTTACCTTCCTCCTGTAGAAACTACATAGATCATCCTACAGAATCTGCTCTAATATATAGAATAGATCAACCTCCCTATTGTATATAATCAATACCTACCCTGATATTCCTGAACATTGCACACAGCCCTCTATAATGTATGCCTCCCCACCTCTTTGTTACTTTAGAACATATTAAATACAGTTTAGGTGTAATGTGTCACCCCAGGCCCAGACTATAGAGTGAGCCTCCTCTCTAGGGATGAGCTCTGGCGTGTTCGTACAGTCCACATGCAGAGCCCCCCATGAAGTTTGCATGTCGCTGCGCTAATCAGAGGCAGGGAGACATTTCCCGATCTCTGCAGCCGAGCATCGGGAACATGTCTCCCTGCCTGTGATTAGCGCAGCTCCATTCAGACTTCCTGGCGGGCTCTGCACGTGGACTGTGCGAACACGCCGGAGGTCATCCCTACTCTTCTCCATCCTCTGGCACTTCCTCCATCTTAAGCCTCATACACACGGCAGGTTTTCCCGACGGGAAAACTGCGAGGAGAGCTTTTGGACGGGAATCCCGACCATGTGTATGCTCCCTCGCAGTTTTTCTGACGGGAAAACTGCCAAAAACCGCCGGACAAAGAAAGAGAAACAGGTCTCTGTTTTCCCGCCGGGATTCCTGGCGGACTTTTTCCCGGCACATTTTGGCAGTTTTCCTATGGGAAAAAACTGCGATGGAGCATACACATGGTCGGGATTCATGATCAAAGCTCTCATTGGAGTTTTCTAGACGGGAAAACTAGTCGTGTGTAGGGGGAAGTTACCGAGAAGGTTCCCGGATTTCCTCTCTGGATTTCCGGCGGAACCTTTCCCGTCGGAAATCCTGCACGTGTGTACTAGGCATCACACTGCACTCACACCACCACCATGTTGTCCGGGGAGCTTTATATGACCTCAAGTCAGAGGGTACCCCTCATCAGCTCACCTGTGCACACCCATATGGATTGGAGCACTTCTCGATCATCCCAAGAATAAAGCCCAAATACAACAGATTTTTGTACCTTAGCTTCCTGCCCTGATGATAGCATGTCAACAAGTACAGGAAGTGATATCTCTGGTGTCTCCTGCCAAACTCCATGTCACTACTGTCTTATGTACTGTTGTGAAGGTCGGCGGGGGATACCCAGAAAGTTTGCTGAGGCATTGGATTGGGGTAGCTCCCCTGCATTGGACCAGCATTTGACAGTGTGGGCAGTGGGAGAGGTAAATTATTTTTTTCTTGTTCACTGGGAAATCTGCTATTATGGGATTTATAGTAACATTTAGGTAAGGAATAAATATCTGCTGTTTTGCCTGGTGAGAATTAAGTAAAGGAAACTAAACTGGGTGTAGCAATGCTGAATCACAATGACAAGCCACACACTGATGTAAGCATTTTCATAAAACTTTATTGATCTGGATGTGCACACTGAAACGTTTCACCCAAGAAAAGAGACACAAGAGTTTTCTTGATCTAAGCCAATCTCTACCTGTCCCTGCAGTGCTTCCAGTGTGCACATCTGGACCAATAATGTTTTATAAAAATACTGGCATCATAAGCAGGAGAATCTTTGCTATTCGGTCTTTTATGGGGAATGTGGATGAGCTCCATCCAGCCTGCACCTGTTCTCCCTGGACACGGGCATGCTCTATAAGCTTGTGAGTGGTGATTTTCTATGTCTCCCTACTGTGTGCGCATCTGTGATATTATTCATACAGATGTGTCTCTCTGTTTTTAATTTCAGTAAAGGTGCCCTCTGGGCCATGCATTGAGTACTGCGGTCATTCTTGGTTGAGGATATGGCCAATTCTCTGAGGGGAGAGGTAGTGAAGCTCTATAAGAATGTAAGTATAGCTGCTTTTCTCCCTTTATAATGGAGTTGGCTGTTGTCTCTTCATCATATTCTTTATTACTCTGCAGCTTTTGTACCTCGGACGGGAGTATCCAAAAGGGGAAATCTACTTCAAGGAGCGCCTGAAAAGGGCCTTTATTAAAAATAAAGATGTCACCGACCCCGAGAAAATTAAAGAACTCATTGTTAGAGGTGAATTTGTTGTTAAAGAGATCGAAGCTCTATATTATCTGAGAAAGTACCGAGCCATGAAACATCGCTACTACGAGGAAAGCCCCAAGTGACAACTTCTATAACGTCTGGATTGTTACTGGTGACAGCATATCAAAGAAGGGTTCCACTCATTCTCTATTACCATACACCCTAATTATTTTGCAAGCTAATTGTTACCTGAGGAAGACATGACACCAAGAGTTGTATAAAGCCTGCCCTTACCAAATATTTCAGTGTTTGGTGGATGTGGGAGATTGAAAATAGATGTTAATACAATCCCTAAAAAATCTTCTATAAGCTTTAACATGTTATTATCATTTCAGAAGTCATTGTCAATTTTTTAAAATCTTTTATTAAATTAATCCCTGATGATCCTGCCATGAAGGTCCTTCTTATGGCCATTCCTGTGTGATGAGTTGCCAGGTCTGTACAATTGATATGTCAACTATGAGGGGTTCCCGCCATACTTGCCATAATTTCCCACGTCTGCACACCTGCTGTGCTCATTATGAGGGTTTTCCACCATCACTGCCGAGTTTTTGTTTACATTACGTTATATAGAATGTAACAGGAGGACTGGGGACACCCCAAAATCAGCAGGAAGAAAGCCAGGAATTATGGCAGGCAGATCTCAGTATTGAATTTCCCAAAAAATATATTAACCACTTCCATACCAGGCACTTACGCACCTTTCCGCCCAAGCCAATTTTCAGCTTTCAGCACTGTCGCAATTTGAATGACAATTGCGCGGTCATGCTACACTGCACCCAAACAAAATTGGCGTCCTTTTTTCCCCACAAATAGAGCTTTCTTTTGGTGGTATTTGATCACCTCTGCGATTTTTTTTTTTTGCGCAACAACTAAAAATAGAGCGAAGATTTTGAAAAAAAAATAAAGTTTTTATTTTTTTCTGTTAATTTTTTTGTAAATGAGTATGTTTTCTCTTTCAATTACGGGCACTGATATGGTGGCACTGATGGGCACCGATGAGGTGGCACTGATGGGCACTGATGAGGTAGTTCTGATGGGTGCCAATTAGGTAGCACTGATGGGCACTGATAGGCGGCACTGGTATGGGGCACTGATGGGCACTCATGGGCGGCACTGATGGGCACTCATGGGCGGCACTGATGGGCACTCATGGGCGGCACTGGGCACTCATAGGCGGCACAGATGGGCACTCATAGGCGGCACAGGTGGGCACTGATAGGTGGCACAGGTGGGCACTGATAGGTGGCACAGGTGGGCACTGATAGGTGGGCACTGGGCATGGATTGGCACTGACAGACACTGGTGTGGCACTGATGATCACTGAGGGGTGGCACTGATGGATCAATGTTGCCAATCAGTGCCCATGTGTGGGCACTGATTGGCATCATTTTTTTTTTACTGCCCCCCTTTTTTTTTTTCCTTTTTTTTTTGTTCTTTTTTTTTTTAGTACCCTGGTGGTCTAGTGTGGGCACTCCCTGGTGGTCCGTGTGGCGATCCGAGGGGGGGCTGCGCTGATAAACAATCAGCGCGAACCCCCCCTGTCAGGAGAGCCGCTGATCGGCTCTCCTCTACACGCGTCTGTCAGACGCGAGTGAGGAAGAGCCGTCGGCGGCTCTTCCTGTTTACATCGTGATCAGCCGTGATTGGACACGGCTGATCACGTGGTAACGAGGCTCTGCCGGAGACTCGTTACCGAGATTGGAGGTGCAGGGTGTCAGACTGACACCCCGCATCACCGATCGCCGCGCTGCGCGCCCCCACGGGCGCGCGCGGCATTGAAATCGTGCTAGCCGTTTGAGAACGGCCAGTCACGATTTCATAACCACTTCCCGGCCGTAAATCTGTTATTGGCCGGGCGGGAAGTGGTTAAGATATAGACTTGGTCCATTAGATGCCATCTATAACTGGGATGCCACTTAGGGGTAGACTAGGAGCTGAACAGATATAACATTCTTCCAGGTGTTATGTGTGTAGGGTACACTTCTGGATGTGGAAATCCGAGATCACAAGTGCCTTTGACATCAGTTTGTAAATTTGAAAATATCTGTTTTTATAATATAAAATCAAATTTTACAATACTGTATAATAAAGTGACAAAGAAAAGTAATCCTTAATATTACTGGTAAATAATGATTTAAAAAAAAACCACAAAGCTCAGTACATTCGGCTTACATTTAGGTGTTCCCTGCTTCTCATCACAGTACACAACTGTTCTGTCATTAACCAGTTTATGAAATGAAAGTGAGATCTAAAGATCCCACTGGCCGTTACTGTGAAATATCTTCCACTCAGATTCTCCAGCTCCGAGGTGGAGAATCTGGGAAAGAAGCTGGTGCGATTAGAGGAAGATTTATTGCATATATATATATATATATATATATATATATATATATATATACCCATACATACACAGTGCCTTGAAAAAGTATTCACCCCCCTTGACATTTTACACATTTTGTCATGTTACACCCAAAGACGTAAATTTATTTTATTGGGATTTTATGTGATAGACCAACACAAAGTGGCACATAGTTGTGAAGCGGAAGGAAAATTGTTTTACAAATGAATATGTGAAAAGTGTGCATTTGTATTCACCCCCCTGAGTCAATAGAACCACCATGTAGAACCCCCTTTCACTGCAATCACAGCTATGTGACAGGGGGGTAGGGTGTTAGCAAGGTGGCATTGGGGTGACAGGTACGATGAGGATGACAGGAGGTAGGGTGTTAGCAAGGTGGCATTGGGGTGACAGGTACGATGAGGATGACAGGAGGTAGGGTGTTAGCAAGCTGGAAGTGGTGTGATAAGGATTACAGGAGGTAAGGTGTTAGAAAGGTGGTGTTGGGGTGTCAGGTGTGATGAGGGTGACGGGGTGGGGTGTTATCAAGGTTGCAGTGGGGTTTCAGGTGTGATAAAGATGAGGATAATGGGGTAGGTTGTTAGCAAGGTTGTAGTGAGGTGCCATGTGTGATGGTGATGAGGATGACAAGGGGTGGGGTGTGAGCAAGGTTGTAGTGGGGTGCCAGGTGTTATGAACCGGGGGTAGGTTGTTAGCAATGTTGCAGTGGGGTTCCAGGTGTGATGAACAAGAGGATGACAGGGGGTAGTGTGTTAGGAAAGTTGCCGTGGGGTGCCATTAGTTTGCGTTATTTTTGAACAATGAGAGTGTGTTAGTTTTTATTTGTGGGATTTCTTACTCCCTCTGCTCTCAAATTACCTATTTTTCACTATCACTATTATCCCCTTTTTATATGTAGATTTTTGCAGTGCATAGCTGTCAAATTTTCCTTTTAAAATTTTCATTTAAAGCGGATGGTTCAGCTAAAAAAAAATATTAAAAGCCAGCAGCAACAAATACTGCAGCTGCTGACTTTTAATATTAGGACACTTACCTGTCCTGGAGTCCAGCGCCGTCCGCAGCAGAGGATGAGCGATCGCTCGTCACCCTGCTGCTTCCCCCTCCATCCACGGTGAGGGAACCAGGAAGTGAAGCGCTGCGGCTTCACTGCCCGGTTCCCTACGGCGCATGCGCGAGTCGCGCTGCGCCCGCAAATTGGCTCCAGCTGTGTGCTGGGAGCCGAGTGTTCCCAGCACACAACGGGCGGGAGACGGGATGTGATGTAATGCCCGTCTTTTGCCCGTGAATGCTGGGCCGGAAGTGGGTGCAGATACGTGTCTATCTGCACCCCCCTCCCCCCTGAAAGGTGTCAATTGTGACACCGGAGGGGGGGAGTGTTCGGATCAGCGGATCTTCACTTTAGGGTGGAGATCCGCTTTAAGATTTCTATATTCTTCATCTGTGAGGATGAGGGCGCACATTGTGGTCACACCGCTGCTCACGATGAGGCTTGAGCCACACTGTGTCATGTGTGCTCTCTGGTTAAATCATAATGGGAAATGAAAGCAAGGTGTAGAAAGCACACTGACAGCACACTCACACTGACACTTCATTGCCATATGGTGGCTCAGAACGAGGTTTGGCCCGCATTTGGTCATCTGTTTGCTTCTGTCACATCGCTGCTCAAGATGAGACTTGGACTGCACTGTGTCATGTGTGCGCTCTGATAAAAACAGGTCATGTTTTCAGGCTTTCCATTATTTTTGCACCGGTGATTTGATCAGTTTCACTGCCTTAGTAATCACCACAGCCATTTCATCTGAGGGAAATACTGAAAACTTGACCTGTTGGTGTGCCTTGAGGACTGGAGTTGAAAAACACTGCTGTACAGCATAGGAGTCAAACAGACATTCATGAGGAATAACCTCAACAGGATTCAGCATGCAAAGTTGATTATCTGCGAATGATATCGACAGAGAGGATCCACCGTCAGAAAATGAGCTCTATGAGGTGCAGTGATCAACATCAAAGGTGAACTTGATGATCCATGAAGATGGGTGTAAAAACATAAAAAACACACATAGGGGTTGATTTTCTAAAGGCAAATAGACTGTGCACTTTGTAAAGTGAAGTCACACTCTGCAAGTGCAGTTGCTCCAGTGCTTAGTAAATGAGGTAAAGCTTCACTTTACAAATTCCCAATCACAGCCGACGTGTTTCGTTGGGAGGATTGTGAGAGACTTTTTCCTACACAGGATTCATTCGCTTTTGGAACATTCACTTTGAGTTCATTTTGTTTTTACACAACATATATTGTTATATTCATTTATAAGATATTGTTGCTTTTAGTATATTTACCTTTTTCCACGGCTATCTTTTTGTCTAACACCTCCTCTGCATGCTTTTTTATCACACTACTGTCAGCTTGGGTCATAGAGGATGAGGATGGTTTAGTAAGCCAGTCTAACACCTCCTCTGCATGCTGTGGCTGGATAGCATGGGCAACATCACTAAACAGAGAAAATGGTGCCCTGTGGCATGGGAACATCTGCCTCTTCTGGTTGGCCTCCCAGACACGATGGGGGGGGGGGGGGGGGGGCTTATTACCCAAATGTAATAAAAACAGGGAAATGTGTGATTGGTTGCACTTTAATCAATGGAAAGCAGTGTTTGGTGCACTTTAACTATAGCACTTACACTAACTCACTAGTAGCAATAAACAGAGCCGAATCCTATCTATCTCCAAACCTATATCACCCAGCAAATGGCACCTCTGGGGAGGAACCTTTTTTTATAGTATGGGGTAGGTCTATGAGCAACTTTCTCAAATTGTGGCTCTGACAGTACTCTATGCCCTGCAGAGCCTTCATTGCTTCAGCCAGTCAGGGCTTAGAATGCACTGTGGCATGCAGTGCATTATGGGGCATTAGGGGGGCTGAACAAACAGTCAAACACCCTGCCAATTCGGGTGCTTGCCGAATGGGCAAACAACTAATGTACAGGCTGAACTTTTGCTTGGCTTGAACTGTTCGCCCAACACTAGTCATTACTACTCTTTGGAATTTCTCGAACAGTCATTACTACATAAGATTTCCCAAAGCAATAAAGCCATCAAGCCCAATCCCAAAACAGAAAAGTCAGTACCCCGTAATAAAGCCGCATGCAAGTGTAAAAAGTGTAAAGAGATGATCAGGTATCAACCTTATACTACAGAAGCTTAATGTGAATGGCCCGTAAGGCACTTTCACTTCTGAAATGGGCCTTAACCAAGATGGTAGGAACTGTGCCCTTGGTCACATAGGCCTGAGAAACTATCTGACAAATCCACCTAGAAATAGTTGATTTAGAAGCAGCTTAACCCTTACTAGGCCCCTCAGGCAGAACAAACAAAGATATAGACTGTTGACGCAAAGTTGTAGATTTCAGATAAATTCAAACAGTCCAAACAAGTGTGAAGCACCTTCTCTTTTGGATAAGAAGATCTGTCTGTCAATTTTCAATACTGAGAATGTAGACAGTGGAGATGACAGGAACATAAAGTTCTACTCAAGACAAGATCAGGTCAGCTTCGTCACGAACAGCACATCTTCTTGTCCCTCCATGATGGTTGATGTACAGTGAGGAGAATAATTATTCGATCCCCTGCAGATTTTGTAAGTTTGTCCACTTGCAAAGAAATTAAGGGTCTATAATTGTTATTATATGTGTATTTTAAATGATAGAGACGAATAATCAACCAAAAATCCAGAAAAAAAACCCACACGATACAAATGTTATGAATCGAGTTGCAGTTCAGTGAGTAAAATAAGTATTGGATCCCCTACCAACCAACAATAATTCTGACTCCCGCAGACTGGCGACAGTATGTGCTCCTGTCAAACACAGATTATTCATGTCAATTTAAGAAGGTGCTCCGAACGAAAACTCATTATGTGTATAAAAGACACCTGTCCACAGATTCTCTTTCTTCCATTCAAACCTCACGATCTTAGGCAAGCCCAAAGAGCAGTCAAAAGATGTCTGGGACAAGATTGTTGACCTGCACAAGGCTGGAATGGGCTAAAAGACCATTAGCAAGAAGCTTGGTAAGAAGGAGAAAACTGTTGGGCGGCGTACACACGACCGAGGTTCTCGCTGAAAACCAGCGAGAACCTCGCTGGAATGTGCATTCCAGCGAGGACCTCGGCCGTGTGTACGGTCTCGGCGAGCTTCCCGTCGGGAAGCCCGTCGAGCAGAAATAGAGAGCACGCTCTCTATTTCCTCGACGGCCCGCCTGGATGAATGGCTGGTTGCCATTCCCGACGGGCGGGTCACCGATTTCGATGGCCGGCAGAGAGCCTCGACGGGCGGAACGATGTGTTCTACCCGTCGAGGATCTCTGCCGTGTGTACACGGCCTTGGAGCGATTGTTTGCGAATGGAAGAAATACAAAAAATAAATAAAAATCAATCGCCCTCGGGCTGAAGCTCCATGCAAGATTTCGCCTCATGGGGTAAGGATGAACATGAGAAAAGTGAGGGATCAGTCCAAAACTACACAGGAGGAGCTTGTGAATTATCTCAAGGCAGTTAGGACCACATTCACCAAACAAACCATTGGAATTGTAACACAATACGCCGTCATGGCTTGAAATCCTGCAGCGCCCACAAGGTCCCCCTCCTCAGCAAGGCACATGTACAGGCCTGTCTGAAGTTTGCAAATGAACATCTAAATGATTCAGAGAAGGGAGAAAGTGCTGTGGTCACATGAAACCAAAATTTCTCTCTTTGACATTAACTCAACTCGCCATGTTTGGAGAAAGAAAAATGCTGACTATGACCATAAGAACACCATCTCTACAATCAAGCATGGAGCTGGAAACATTGGGGCGGTTTCTCTGTTAAAGGTACAGACCGACTTTACCACATTGAGGGGACAATGGACAGGGCCATGTATTGTAAAATCTTGGATGAGAACCTTCTTCCCTCAGCCAGAACACTGAAGATGGGTCTTCCAGCATGACAATGACCCAAAACATACCATCACAGCAACAAAGGAGTGGCTCAAGAAGAAGCACATTAAGGTCAAGAAACATCTTACCTCTGTGTTTGTCCACCAAGTACTAAGTCATGTTTTTCTCTGCAATTTATAACATTTTTATCGTGTTTTTTTCTCAATTTTTGGTTGATATTCTGTATCTATCATTTAAAATACACCTATTATAAAAATTATAGACCCTTAATTTCTTTGTAAGTGGGCAAACTTACAAAATCTGCAGGGGATCAAGTAATTATTTTCACCCACTGTATACAGTGGCATTGTCTGACTGCACCATCACAGGGAGGCCCTGAAGATGGGCAGAGCGGCAAAAAAGGGCCAGCCAGATTGCTATGAACATCATGATATTGATTGGTAACTTCCTCTTCTTTGACATTTCCTGAACCAAGAATATCTTTTTTTTTTTTTTAAGATATATTTATTAAATTTTAAAGAGATACAAAACACACGCACAAAAAAAAAAAAAAAAAACTTAGAGCCACAATTGCAACACAATGCCCGGTTCAAAAAACAAAAATAAAATATCACATTGCAATTAATAAACAGCTTACATTCACCTATCTCACATAGTGTTTTTACAGTTGTAAGGAATATGCATTTTCACATATAATATGGTACCATTAGTTACATTAATAACCGACTAAGGGTAGTAGATAACAGACGACCATACAGATGGTTATAGTTCAGTAGAACGACATGGGAGTCAGTGGCAAGTGACTCGCTATCCACTTGCCCCAGATTTTAATAAATGTCTTAACTTTTTTCCATAATTCTAAGGTTAGTCTATACATTTAAAGAGAGTAATTAACAATTTTCAGCTACTGGGATCCTGTTGGTGACCTCAACCCTTTGCAAGATTGAAGGGACTTTCTCGCATAGAAGTATAGGATGTGAAGCAGTTTCTTGGTGTGAGAAGGGATCATAAGGCCCAAAAGGCAATTCTTGGGATTCACTATGTTGGGTAGACCCAAGGCAGAGAAGATGAAAGAGTTTATGTCCACCCAGAAGTCGTGGACCACAGGGCATGACCAGAAACGGTGCATAAAGTCAGCATCCTGACCACAGCCTCTGATAAGTCCATCCTATGTAGCCAAGCAGGTGTAAGGCAAGATATTTTTAAGTTGAATAATAGAGTCTTTAGATGCAATAACAGGAGGTTTTTAGGGTATTAAAAAACTCGGTCCAGTCCGCCTCCATGAGGGGTATATGTCTAGGAATGTGCATTTCGCCTCAGCATTTTGGAATCTGGGGTTGGATTCAGTCATAAGAGCAGAATAATTGGTGGAAATACATTTAGTAGGGTCTTGTTGCCTTATAACTTTCTCCAAAGGAGGTACCTGGATAGGGTTATCTAGGGAACTAAATTGTGCATGAATGGCATGGCGGAGTTGATAGTAGTAGAATAGGTAAGTTTGTGGCAGACCAAAGTCCACTCGTAGTTGATAGAATGTTTTAAAACCCTGTGCAGTAAAGAGATGGCAGAGATTTAACTTTGGCTGACCACCTTTGTGGGTCGAGTAAAGAGTATAATTCTGGAAGGCTAGGGTTAAACCAGAGAGGATTATTGGGGGAGACCAGCCATGATTCAATGGAAATTTTGGCTACAGTAGTTTTAAAGAGTGATAGAGATGTATGAAAAGGTGATGTGCCTGGGTGGGCTGGGACACAGTCTCTATAGACCAGGGGTGTCCAAACTTTTTCAAAGAGGGCCAGATATGATTAAGTGAACCTGCGTGAGGGCCGACTATTTTGCCTGACATTCTTTGAACCATTAAAATTCGGTCTAGGTGTGTTCGTCCGAGAACTAATACACTGCCCAACAAGAATTCTCTTGCCTTTGTGGCTGTGTGTGGTAAAGAGATGAGCTTGGGCGTGTTATTTGAATATACTGTATATATTTCTTTTGTGTCCCCAACGAATCCCAGAGCGCTGCTTAGGACTAAGGATGAGCTTGGGCATGTTATTTGGATATACCGTATTTATCGACGTATAACACGCACAGGCTTACCATTGCCTGAATGGAGCCTTACCATTGCAACCAATGCAGCCTTAAATGCGCCATAATTGCAGCCTCACATGTGCCATGAATGCAGCCTTACCATTGCAATCAATGCAGCCTTACCATTGCAGCCTCACATGTGCCATGAATGCAGCCCTACCATTGCCATCAGTGCAGCCTGAACGATACCCATCTGGGGGCCACAAACAATACATATATCCAAATCCCCAGGTGGGCCATATTAAATCAACAGGGGGGCTGCATTTGGCCCCCGGGCCGGACTTTGGACATGCCTACTATAGACAAGCATAGGAATGCCAGGCATATGGTATAAATGCATTTGAAATTGATTTAGGTATTCTGCATGTGGAAATTGGTCACGATATAGAGCAGGTATATTATTTTAAAAACATTAGCCCTCCCCATGAGGTCTAAGGGTAAATTCATCCATTGTTTAGTTTGAAGTTGTAATAGAGACATTAAAGGGCATAGTTTATTAGTTACAGCATATACGATGGTAATGGCAAATGAACAATGATGCCTCTAGATATCTAAAAGGAAGAAACTAGTAGCCTGGAATCCAGGTGGACCACAGAAACTGCCATTTGATCTAGAAAGAAAAGGGTAGATATGTCACAGTTCACACGGAAACAAGAGTAGTTTCCAATTGTGTCGATTTCAACCAGAAGTGCCTTCAGGAATTCACAAGGATCGGCCAAGTAAACTAAAGTATCATCAGCGTAAAGTGAGATACATTCCTCAATAGTACCAATAGGGAGGCCTTTAATCAATAGGGAGGTGCGGACACATGTGGCAAGGGGTTCCATGGCTAAGGCAAATAGGGGGGGCAACAAAAGGACACCCCTGCCCAGTGCCCCCAAGTATTGGGAAAGTGTCTATGACGAATGCATGCTAATGAGACAGTATAAAGAAGGCGTACCCATGCCACCACATGAGGGCCAAAGCCATAGAGTTGAAAAAAATTGAAATAGGTAGGGCCATTCAACACTGTCAAAGGCTTTACATGTATCCAATGAAGAGATGACACAAGTAGGGGGAACAGTCACGAGTATACCGAAGGTTCTGGAAGTCTACAGATATCCATCCTGGTGGACCGACCAGGTATAAAGCCACACTGATCACTTAGTACTAGTTTTGCAACTACCGCATTCAGACGATTGGCCAGCACTTTAGCTAGGATCCTGACATCCACATTAATTAAAGAGATCGGATGGTAAGAATCACATTCAAGGGGGTCTTTATTTGGTTTCAATAATAGAACAATCAATGCTTCGCACATTGTAGGTGGAAGGAATCCAGCTTCCAGAGCTTTGTTAAATGTATAAAGGAGAAATGGGCATAGTAACTGACAAAATGTTGGCATACCATTCAGCTTAAAAAAAACATCCATGACAGGTTTCTTGTGCGTCAGCAGTTGCGAAATATCCGTGGAGGAAATTTCTTTGGCTAGGGCAGTGTTTCTCCACTCCAGTCCTCAAGGCCCCCCCAACAGGTCAGGTTTTCAGGATTTCCATTATTTTGCACAGGTGATTTGATCAGTTTCACTGCCTTAGTAATTCCCACAGCCTGTTCATCTGAGGGAAATCCTGAAAACATGACCTGTTGGGGGGGCTTGAGGACTGGAGTTGAGAAACACTGGGCTAGGGGTACATCCAGTTCCTCTCTTGTACAAGCCGAGACAGAAAGGAGAGATACCTGAGCCAAGTATGCACTTAATTGATCTGCCGAATACTGGACTCTGGTATCATAAAGGTCTCTATAGGACAGGAAAGTCTCAACAATCTCAGAAGGCGCATCACTAATATGGCAAAAACTTGCCATCTGCCAATCATGGAAGGCTTTAGAGCAACTTTGAACCATTTACACTACTCTAGGGTGAGGCGAACTGTTGTGCGAGTGGGAAGGTGTAAACAAGCCTACAATTCCATCTAAAACAGGATACCAGCGACCAATGGAGGTGCATGGTTTTCTAGACAGGCATTGTGCAGCCCCACAAAGTAGAACAGCCTGTATATAGAGCCAAAATGACTGTCCCCATCTACTCATATATAGTTGAGAATTATAGATCATAAGAGCTCTTTAGGACAGCAAATGTTCCCTACAAAAGGCCAAACCAATTTTCAGCTGTAACTGCATAGTACACAGGAAGTGGAGAAAAAAAAAAAAAAGTCACACTGGAGAATAGTTTGAGACAGATTTTGTTTATGATAAAAGGGTGATTAATTCTCATTATAAACATACATCGTTACAGTCACCAGGTCATTACATTACAATAAATAGGTGCATTACAGTAAAAAAAAAAAAAAAAAAAAATTACTTGCACTGAGACATTACTATAAAATACTAAAAATGGAATTGAAAACAGTGGTCATTTTATTCTGTAGTTAAATTGTGTCATGTGGTCGGTGCAACCACCATCTATGAAACAGACTTGGAAAAAAAATAAGCACAATGTACAAAATGTGCATGTTTTTACAAAAATAGTTCAAATACATTCCAGGTAAACAAAGTCTATTTTCTCCATTCACACATAAGGAAGGAGTGCGAGGCATGGCGAAGCACACTGCCAGGGAACAGTGGACAATTAACACGGTAGGACCTTGGATAAGAGAGGAGGGTCATTATCGTACAAAAGTAGGTCTGCCAGGCTCAGGCTACTGAACATCCTGAATATCAAACTTTAGTATAAAATTGGTTTTAGGTCTTGAAATGATTGGTGATGGATCACATTGGGGTGTCTTGACTGTTAGAGGTTGCTAAAAAATCTTAACAGTTGATCTCTTGATTGGATGCAAATGCATGTAAAAAAAAAAAAACACACACAGCTTGAAGCAAACCAATACAGCAACAGGCCATACAGTAGGTGTACAGGGTAAATGGGATCTACCTTTTTTTTTACATTTTTTGGTACCAGATATGTCTGATAAAAGTGACTCCACCCACTGACAAGTTTTATCCAATGGGTTCACAGGAACTTTCATGGTTAAAAGGGCTGAGCCATATCTGACAAATGAGTGCGATATGTTTAATCCAATAACCTCAGACTTACCCAATACTAATAAGGTTGTTGCAGGTGAGCAGAGAAAGAAGAAGAAAAAAATAAATACAAAAACCACACAGCAGAGTACAGATTATGTCTCTTCATGCACCTGCCACAGACATTAAATCCCACTGTCCCTGTTGGAGTTAATTTATTTTCTGCAGAGTGTAACAGGAAGAGCCGCATCACCACAGGGGGCAGGAAAAGAGCAAGGTCATCTTCAAACCAGACGATATGACAGCCAGCCTTCTAGGATGGTTCCCCCGCATCCAATTCGCATTACAGGAGATTGTGACCAGCCCTCTATGAAGCTGGTTCACTTATCTCCGTTGTGGATCCAGAGCGGCTTGCACAGGAACGTTGTTGTCTTCGGTTCGGTTTCAGGGCCGAATTAAGGCAAAAATTCAGCCCTGATTCGTACCTGAAATGGATAACAGAAACACACCAGACCCCTGCTGTGAGACGCATCCATCGAAGGTGTGAACTCAGCCTTACTTGGCTATCAAAACCAAGCCAAGAAAACATAAATAAAATAAATTGGTAGAAGTTAGAGCCTTTTGGCAGAGAATGCTTTATATGACTCATTTCCCCTTGCTCATAGCAATTTTTTCCCTTACGTGTACACTGGCCATGTAATGATCAGTACACTAGCAGGATCTGTAAACTGCAGAGGATAGAGCCAGGTTCCTAAATGATGTAATGCCAACATGCATGGACAGGGGGTAAGGTCATTAATGACCACCTAATTACTGAAGAAACCTAGAAGAGAATATGGCAGCAGCATGTCATAGAGTTGTCTGTTGAAGGAAGGCAAATGCAGGAGGAAAGTGCCATAATATGAAAGTATAGCATATTATGGGAAGAGATGCTTACTCTTGCCCACACTAGTTCCACATTAGCCATTTACATACGTAATACAGCTAGAGGCACATATTACTATGAGGTACCATAACATTTGTATAGCTCCCCAATGCAGCTAGCATATCCAAAACCTACTGGCATTTAAGCACAGGAGTATGAAAGGGCCCTTTAGGTAGTGTCTCAACACACAATACTAGAATTTTGTACAAGCTTTATTCTGAAACCATGATGGCATAGAAAAGACAAACAGCCAATCAGAGATAATTAATCTCTTGAGTAATCAGATTTAAGAAAGATTCAAGGTACACACACACACACCATAGGATGGACTATGGGTGACCTACGGTACTGCAGTGCCACGTCCTGAGAAGTTGGATAGAAAGATTTGTTGTTTGAAAGAATGGACTTTCTAGGCACCAATCATTAACAAAAAATTAATTTTAATTGATGTAACGCCAAAACATATACTTTGGTGTTAGAATCAACGTAACCGTACAGAATTATAAAATTACATTAAAAGCACACGTTATTGATCACAGAATACTTTGTATGTGAACAAACAAAAAGCAAATTAATAAAACCAAAATGAGTCCAATGTAGGCATCAACGTTAGTTGGTGACTACTGCGGATATAGGTAACAGTGAACATAAGCTCTACATGTTCGCAGTTTTAGTGCTTCTTCAGGAGCTATAGATTTTCTAAAAAGAGAAAAAAAGGGGGGAAAAACATTATTGGTTTACAAACATGGTTTCATATACTGTCAAATATTTGTACATAGCGCCAGATTATATCATTTGTGCAAGTAAAGCACCATAGTAGAGGTGCAGGGGTGACCAAATTGCCATGGTGCCATCAAGAGATGACGCAGTGAGAGGCCAACGACGGGGCATGCAGGGATACACCAGGAAAAAAGGAAATTGTAATATAGATATAAAAATAGCTAGCACCGTAGGGGCATTAGGAGTGATGTGCTCACACATTACAGAGAGTATTGGTTGGTGATAGATAGATTGGAGGTGCTTGGGATAGATAGCAATAGAGGTACCCAAAGAAGAAGCGGTCACGGTGTAAACTATATATGGGGAGCCTAAAACGGCTTGTAAAGTATTATGGCTGCCTACCGTCCACAAAGGTGGATATCATTTAAAGTATGGAGACCAATAGAGTGTGTAGGAGAGAACACTGAGATATTCAGGTAGCTGGTACTTGGTCCGAGAGACAGGTGAGGCTGGTGGCTAAATCTGGTATAATCATTAGAGATAGATATGTGTAAGCAAGCCAGAACCTCAGTAGCTGGCCAGAAAATAAATAAAAAGGGTTTTAAATAGAAAAAAGAACACAAACATAGCAGTTATTTTGTACATACCCAGATATATACAGCGCAACATATAAAGGGGCTGATCAGATTAGTATGGTGGTATAATCATACAGCTGAATGTATAGGAGAAAAGGGATAAACCCATAGTAAGGAGACGTAGATTCCAAGTAGTATGAAAGACCAAGAATTGGTTGTAGGCTGCGGTATAGTAGAATAGTATCTGGGAACAATATGTAAGGTAATATAGGTTAGACCATAGGACAAACAGCCACTGCATAGCTAACTAAATGCACAGGAATGGCATGATGTATATATATGTACTGACCAGAGAGCCTTGTCATGAGTCACCAGCCGGACCATTAAGTTGGGCAGGCATCCTCAAACTACGGCCCTCCAGCTGTTGCGGAACTACAAATCCCATGAGGCATTGTGAAACTCTGACATTCACAGACATGACTGAGCATGATGGGAAATGTAGTTCTTGAACTGGAGGGCCATAGTTTGAGGACCCCTGAAGTTGGGTTTCCAGTGATAGGAGATGAGCCTCTATGCATGGGGTTATCCAATCCACTATTTATGTGTATCGCCTCTCACTGCGTCATCTCTTGATGGCACCATGGCAATTTGGTCACCCCTGCACCTCTACTATGGTGCTTTACTTGCACAAATGATATAATCTGGCGCTATGTACAAATATTTGACAGTATATGAAACCATGTTTGTAAACCAATAATGTTTTTCCCCCCTTTTTTTCTCTTTTTAGAAAATTTATAGCTCCTGAAGAAACAGTAAAACTGCGAAACATGTAGAGCTTATGTTCACTGTTACCTATATCCGCAGTAGTCACCAACTAACGTTGATGCCTACATTGGACTCATTTTGGTTTTATTAATTTGCTTTTTGTTTGTTCACATACAAAAGTATTCTGTGATCAATAACGTGTGCTTTTAATGTAATTTTATAATTCTGTACCGTTACGTTGATTCTAACACCAAAGTACATCTCTTGAGTAATCAAGCTACAGCAAATTAAAATCTGACATACAACTCCATTACTTTACTATTGTTAATTGCTGCTCCGGCCTCTTGCTTGAGAGTAATTATTGTAAATACAATCTGAAGAGGTCAGGCAGTTACTTAAAGCAATACTCCAGGAAAAGAGCCAAATACACATTCACAACCCCCCCCCCCCCCCCCATCAAGTGTCAGTCTTTTGATTTACACATCCCGTAATACTTCCAGATTGTTCATTAGACCACTGTTTTAACGCCAGTCCTCAAGGCGCCCCAACAGGTCATGTTTTCAGGATTTCCATTTCAAGATGTGGAGTAAATGTCCTGGCTGTGTAAATCACAAGAGCAGCTAACAAAATAAAAATTCTGCTGCAAAACTACAAATTACAACTGTGTACACCGCTGTTTACCTGGAGTTAACTTCAGGGATGGGAATCAAATGTATAGGCTTTTACTATTCAGGCCTAAAGCTTTTATAAGTAAAATTGCATTGCCACTCTTCCCAGGTCACTTGCCACATGATTTTTTTTTTAAAACAAGACCCATTTTAGTCATCCTTAAAGGTCAAGAGGAAAAGGAAAAAAAAAAACACAACACATATCCTACAGCAGCATCCTGTGGTCCATACCAAATTCTGTAACCAAAGTTTACACTTCATTTGCTTTGAAAGATTTGTACAAATGTGCTGGCATGGTCTGTCTCAATAGCTGCAGAACAGAATCAGTTACAGATCTGTAATGGACCAAGCCAAAAATTATTGCAGAGTACAATTGACAGATTTACCCCCCCCCCCCCCGCACATAAAAACTCAAAATTATGAACTTCTCTGGTAAAATATACAGCCCAACAGTTTTGTTATACATGTGCAAAATAAAAAATACCTGCTGATTCTGCAAGACATTTTGTGAGCAGATAAATAACTGTTCCTTTATGAAGATGAGGGGGTCTTTGTGTTTTGCAATCCTCAGAAATTAGGAACACAGGGCTGGACACTATGGGGAGGGGGGGATGCAATCAAGCCAACATGCCACTCTTCCGGTGTAATTCCTCTTGTTTTTGTGTTGTAGCAAATTCATGAAGCATCTGCAACACTTTGGATGTTGACTGCAACTTATGTTCCATATTCAGGTAGTTCCAAAATGTGCCACTTTTGCATTGTGGTGCAATGCCCACGCCAAATTCAAAATAAAATTCCAATGGTTTGTAGCCATTTAAGCTAAAACTATTGGCATAAAGAGAGACCCTGGCGCAGGCAGATTTTGGAAAAGCGTCTCGTATGCCCTTCTTTAAAAGTGGCACACCATATACAAGATGTACCATATACATTCCGACTGTCTTATTGGTCTATGTGACTAACCACGCAGATTACGGTACATGGGATGTCTGAACATGTTATTCTGGTAAAATTGTCATATATGCCTGCAATAAATGCTTTATCTGTACCATTTTTGTTCTAATAAAAACGGTTTGTATATGAAAAAGTGGCACAGCACGAGACAAAGTCAAGTACAAGTTCTAGACAGGTATATGAATTTGGTGCATGCTGTGACACTTTTAGAATGCATGCAAAACCCTTCGCAAAATCTGTCTGCCCCAATCTTTAGGCATTCCAGGGAATGAGTTTTGGAATGCTGGGGGGAATTTACTAGTTTTGGATCAGTCAGAATCTGGAGCAGCTGTGCATGGCAACCAATCAACTACATTTAATTTTCAAAGCTTAAAGTGGAGTTCCACCCATTTTTTTATGTTTTGTCTGTGCTGCATGCCCTAATCTCACAGTGTTCAGAATGGACAATTTTTATTTATTTTGTTGCTTGCAAATACCTTTATTTTGTAGTCCTCCTGTAGTACTTCCTCCTCCTTATTAGACTAGGCTATTACGTCACATGGCTATTTGCAAGGGTTTCTGGGATAGGCATCATGTTTCCCAGTAGTCTTTGCAAACCTGACTGAAACCTATTACATTGCTTGTGCGAGATATGCAAAGCTGAAATCCAGGAAGTCATACAATCTGGCTTCATGATGCCCACGGTCTATTTCTAGATTATAAAACTTATTATAATCTAAATGCTGTAACAACCTAACAAAACGGACCTTAGTTTACAGACTAACTTTACTAGAATACATTAAGCTTGTGTATTACAGGGGTATTTATATTTAAAAGTGAAATTGTGGGTGGAACACCCCTTTAACTAATGCTAGAATCTGATTGGAGCAGCTGTGTACAGCAACCAATTAAAAATGACCCAAATCCGCCCCCAGCGGTGTTAGGTCAGAGACAAAGTTATTCACACAGTGTTTGCTTTATAGTACTTGCATGGAATTTTGCAAATTAATGTTTTTTGATCTCAGTGGACCAGTATCCAGCCAGCTTACATGCAAGATAACATGTGCTTCTTTTCCCCCCCAAAAAATAAAAATTATATATATATATATATATATATATATATATATAAATTTATTATTCCCAAACCAAATATGGCTTCCATGATGACTTCTTGTATCCAATACTCCTTTGCCTCTGTAATTTTTGCAGAAAAGCCCAATTTAAACCAGGCCAAATTGAGACGCAGAAAAAAACCACCACTTCTAATACAGAGGTGGCACTGTTCAAAAAGCTAACTGGATGGCGAGAGTGGGGAGGAGACACACACGCGCAATCGGACATCTCTACAAACCAGTCACAATATTACTGAGGTAGTCCTGGATTTCCAGCTACATGGGAGTAGCCCAAGCTTTGTAAGGAAGAATTTCATTATAGTATATTTATAAAAACAAAAAAACACACACACAGAGTCGTCATCTATTTAGGCTTCACAAACATTTCAATTTTTTTTTCTCTGTATTGCCAGCACTGAGGCGTTTTGCATGAGGGAACCGTTTAAGAAAATCGGAGCAAAAAAGTAAAACACATTCTAGCATCTCACATCCCTTGGATGCAGTCTCTTCCAGGATGGCTGTGACTTGGCTCATACTAGTGAATATGTCCCAATGGCACCTCCCCAGGCATCACAGGGGAATTTCTGGGTGCCAATTATTCATGAATACTTGGGGAAGAGGATTATAAAATTTTAAACACCATCCTGGGACTCTGAACACACATGAAATGCCTGAACTAGCCAAAAAGGTAAAGAACACTCAATCATCCAACAGAAAACTGTAGCAAGATGTGCACCTTGAAAAATGCATATGTTCACTTAGATTTAAAGGGCAGTCACTATGCCCAGGTATACAAGTAAGGTGAAGAGGTATATTACATTGTAACCAATCCAGAAAATATGTAATGCTTTAGCACCTTGGTCCAGATTACAGCTGGGGATGGCAAATGTGTTTGATTTATTCTGCTGAATACTTGTATCAACCATGAATTCTGGCCATTCAGATTTACAACTTCAGCTCTGCCATTTGCTCGCCCTCTACCTCATCCAGTCACAAAACATTTTATAGGTTTTCACGGATGCAAGGCATTCTGTAAAATGGATAATATGAAGAACCCATGTTTTACACACCCTCATTTATTGAAAGAACAAAAGATGCTTTGTAAATGGATGTGCAGCACAAGCAACCACTGTTAGTCTAAAACTACCAAAGCACATGGCTGAGGCTTACTATCTGGCAGAATTAAAATCATTTTTTCTTAGCAGCCCCAGCCACCATGCAGACATCTCTGGGCCAAAAAATCACAACGAAATTACTCTGCAGTTTTGCTTTATAAAAAAAAAAAAAAAAAAAAACTTAAATTGGTTTCTAGATAAGTCCATGTTAAATATATTATTAAACCCTGTTCAGGCACTTTCAGTAACTAATTTAATCCTTTACTGACGGTGCAGTTTATTGTTTTTAACCATTGCCTGTTCCACGTTAAGCTGGTGCCATGGACAGCCAACCCATGTTTCCAGTTTCAGGATGGCCCTTTTCTCTTTCAGCTTAGCATTGCGCCACGATTGCATGCAGGGACCAGGGAGTTAGGTCTCCTTACACCATCAATAGAAACACAGCCTTGTAAACCGGGCAAAAAAAATAATCCTGAATTCAGAAGTTCCTGCTGCACCAGCTGACTTCAGCCCATGTGTACAGCTGTCCGTTCTACAGAGGTTGGTCTCACAACTGGCTTCTGTTAAAAATGGGCATGCTGGGAAAACCAGGCTTTAGACTGCACTGCCCACTTTTTTCTGTAAAAATCTAAAATTTCAGGGAAGCAGAACAGAGAGCAGCATTAAAAATTGTAAACTGCAAGTGCTGGGGTAAAAAAATAAAATAAAAAAAAAAAAGTAAAATTTTCTGGGGAATGTTTGATTGTGCTTAATAGGTTAAGCTTAAAATGTTGAGGGTTTAGTACTACTTTAATAGTGGAGTTTTGCAATTTCCTGCATAGCAGAACTGATTGTTTTGTGGTGTTGACTCTACTTCAGGCTCTCAGGGACCTATTTCATCATCCAATCACAAGCTGGTCCAAAACCAGATTGCATTGCTTAACTGCAGCATTTTCGACAGGGAAGTCCAGAACTCAACTGTGCCGTGCCATTTAACAGATGCCGTGCCGCCGCAGCCCCCCTTTGGCTGAATAGTTTTGCAAAATTCAGACTATCAAAACACCCAGGAGTGAAACTGCAGTGTCCCCATTTTGTTCTTTGCTCCAAAGAGGGGGGGGGGGTCGGGGGTGGGCGGGGAATACATATTGCCTTTTGGTAATCTAACCCAGCATCTTATCCTCACATTGTACCAAGTACCGCTATGATTTACTTCTGGATAAAAACAATCTGCAATGAAAAGATTGCAGGGGACCAAACAGCACCTGTATCCAAATGGTTGTAGGCAGTGTTCCAGTATCCGACAGGGACTGGAGTCAGCTTTTAGGATACAATAGCTGGCAGGGGAGATTGGTCCATATGTGCCATTTAACATGGATGGAGGAATCTCGTTTTTTATATTGCCTGTGGGCTGAACAAAAACAAAACAAGGCAACATCAAGTCCAAAACCCTAAAATTGCAATTTGGTTTTACTGGAAGTCACCCTAGACCTTATGTTGGCCCAAGAAGAGCATATTTCACACTGCTTCACATACACAGGACACATCAGGACCAACCCCTTTTGGAAACAGAGCTGTACATTTGTGGTGAAGAAGATTTTCGGGTGTAGAACACCCCAAAATTCTATCATATGGTCATGAGAAAGGTCTTGGACCATTAAATAGCTCAAGTTGAAATAAATGCAACATGAATGACCACAAACATTGCTAGCAGATGCAGAATGAGAGGTCATTCGATTTCCTGAATCTCCTCCAGGTACCATTGAATTGCCTTAACTAGTAATCAAATGTCTTTGTCTAGACCTTGCAGCAATGCTGGTTCAGTATTGGAAAATGTGCTGGAGTTAACTTCTTTATTTTGGCTAAAAATATGCTGCAATTTCTTTAGTCTAACAGCATTATCCCAATCATGGGGGGGGGGGGGGGGGAAGAAAAAAAATAAAAAATGAAGTCCAAAATGTCCAACCTTCCAGGAATAAAGATTCTTCACCTCCAATTTGGTGAACATGTAATGCACAATCCACATAGCTTCAAAGACGGCTGTTAGCACCATTTTGTCACATTGTGGGTAGAAGGTTTTAGCTGAGCAGGTTAAGTTACATTGAAAGCTCTCAAAAAGAGTTCAGAAGTTGTAGGGATGTGGCTTTAAAAAAAAAAAAGTAGATTTGGTAGAGTCGCCAGTGGTTAGAGTATACGCTGGGGCCGATATTCCTCCATCTAAAGGGTAAAACTGTTCAGGAAAAAAAAGTCAATCCTTAGTTTTGCGTGCCTTAAATCATGCAGTAGGGTTTTCAAGAAGGGAAAGTGGCAAGACAACAGGATGTGGAGATCGAATGGCGCACATCATGAAACATCAATTGCTACATGCACAAAAGCCGGCTCCAGGAGTCTCACAGGCGCTTCCACCACAAAAGTACTGGCACAATAGGCAGAGATGCAAACAGTTAAGCAGTAGCCACAAGTCCCGTAAAATAAAACCAGAAAAAAAAAAAGAAGCTAATAATTTAGTGTAAAATGTACAATAGGATTCGCCTCTGGCATGTATTCACAGAATGACACACTTCGACTTGGACTTTTTCTTCTTCTTTTTGCCCTCCTTGCTCATCTTCTCTTTGTGCTTTCGGATTTCTCGTACTAAAGTGTAAAAAGCGTCATCAACTCCCTAGGAAAGGAGGAAAGAAAGTTAAAATATGAAAGATTTTTTTTTGCTTGAATAGAGTAGGGAAAGGTTAAATCACCCTCATTTTAACCTTGAACCCTCAAAGTCCTCAAAATATACTTTTAGTCCCAGTGACAACAGGCACTATGAGGAAATCCAAGGCCCAAAATACAACACTTTGCTTTATGCATACTTTACCCCATTTTGAGAAGAAATGTTGAAGTGGCTGTTGTCTGAAAATGCTAGTTGCCCGACTATTAAGCTGATCCCACAACTGTTTCCAGCAAGTGCAGCCCTAAAATCTTGGGTTCTGGTCAACAATTTAAGGCATAGAAGCAAAAAAAAATAAAAATCAGAAGGATACCGACAGTTGCAGCACCCATATTCTACCTTTAAGAATGATGGTCACTGTTCAGCTAGTCATGTGATCCAGGCACCCCTTTATGTCCTTGTAGTCAACACTGTTAAACTGCATGGGGCCTGGTCCAAGACCTGCCCCAACCTTTGACTGGGCAAAGGGAGCAACTAGGTACTACCGAGGTCAACACCCTAGATTCCCCCCTCCAAGAATGTTCAGGTTTCCAAGAATGTACAAAGTTTGCATTTCCTACCACCAGTGACAAGTTCACTAGGGGAAATCCAAAGGATGGATGCATCATAGTCTACACATACACTCAGAAGTGCATAGAAAGTGGCTGCAGGACACTATACTCTATTACAAGGCATTGTGGGACTTTAATAAAAAAAACATGCAGAGCAATTCACACCCATCTAAAAAAATGCACGGCAAACACCTGCCAGAGCGTTAACAGACATGAGTGGTGCCAAAAGACTTCAAACTCCTCCAAACTTGACAAGCGGCTTCAAATTTTAAAAGGGATGCCCACACTTCATGTTTTGATAATGTCAACAGCATGATGTGCTAGCCACGGTATCCCTTACATTACGTTTAAAGAAGCACTAAAAATGCACCTCAAAGTCAATGTGAACTTGGACTCAACCTTCCATCCAAAACTATGAGGGCCAGTTTACACCACATGCAGTCCAGTGTGCAAGGAAAGTAGGCCATAAGGTTTCCAATGGCATAGTTCACACTAGTGCATTCAGTTTCAGGACCCCCAGTACAGTGAAAAAAGCCAGCATCCGGAAGCGCAACAAAAACACGCATTCAGAAACACAACTGGAGTGTGCGTTTGTGGCGTGAACCAGCCCTAACACTGAGATGGTTATTTTATGGTGCCATTAAACCTAGCCCAGTGTTGCGTTTCAGTTCAAGAACTGATTTAGCAGCCTCATTTAAAAAGGTGGGAGCCGTTTGGACACAACAGTCAGTATTGTTGAATGCCTTGATTATCAGACCAAACAAAAAAAATGCTTCAAGACACATCTGCCATCAGCACTTACCAATCACATGACACGGCACTTTTTTATTCTCACACAGCCGGGGGTCTTCTCCTCTTTGCTCAGTTTTTTCAATCTGTACTGGCGGATCTCTCTCACCAATGTATAAAAGGCATCCTCCACTCTCTGCATTGTAAAACACAACCCCCTTTAAAAAATACTGATGGACAGTGATAAGACTAAGAGGGACCACTGTGATGGATCCGAGAGATCGCAAAGGATCTCTACAATACTAATAAAAGAAACGGCTGAAGTAAAATTATATAGTTTTAGTGCAGTAACAAAGTAAACGGTATTTGTTGGGTCTATACATGTAACAGGCATGTAAAGGTTTTGCTTGTAGCAGTGTTATCTGCCAAATGCTTGCTGCAGAATACCCACAGACCCCACACATTTCATAAGACCAACATGGGTCTTGTACATACTTGCATGTACAAAAAAGAAAAGCCAAGTTATGACTTTAGAAAATAAGGACAGGACTTTGCATTAAGACTGCTCTCACTGGAAGTTTAACAGTCCTGGTCAGACCATCTAAGACGGCTATGTAGCTAAAGGCTTCCAAAGCAAATTGCATCTCTTGTTTCAGTAGCTGCCTAAAGTTGCTAAATAGAAGGAGCCATTTTTTTTCTAAGCATTTGCATTTCCATTCAGTGCCAAAATGTATTCAGCTCTACAACAAAAAACAGTCTGGCAAAGGAGACTTGATTTTTCTCTACAGCAATTTGGTAGACACTTACAGGTCTTGTCCCTCCCCAGACTAGTGACCTCATCTGTCACTAGTCTACATCAGCAGCAGGTTTGTTAGTACTGCATCAATAGGATTGGCTCCTTGTCCCGCTTCTTCCCCCAATCTGGGCTCGCTATGAAAACTGCAAAAGGCTGGTAGGAAGCAAGTACTTCGACTTTTTTTTATAAAAAAGGCAGACAAGGCTACTTGACAGTGAACACTGTACATGCAAACAAGACAGACTAATACTGTTTACAATGTAATCAACCTGCCAAAAGCCCTTACAAATTTACTATTTTAATGAATAAAGTTAGAATTGGCATGAGATTCTTGTTTTACACACATTTAGATCCAGTTGTCCAACTATTTAAACTATAGTTGTCTCACCAGCAAATATAAAATTCAGTTCTAAAAAGTAGAACAGCCATTTTGTTTCCCCATTTTGAAAAAAAGGGTCTATAGCAGTGTAAAGGGAAAATAAATCACTGTACTCCACTTGGATTAGACAGGAAATTCAGAATCGTGGAGAGAGATGGCAGGATTATTGAAGATTAAATTATATGTCAGATTAAAAAGGAAAAAAATCACTCAAAGAAACTTGCAGATTTAAAAAAATTGATTGTTCCATTTTTACAGAGAAGTCAGGAATGTTTTATCAATGCAGAGAGGAGGAGAAGAAGAGACCAAACACCAAAGATCAGACCTTCCCAGGAAAAGTGGGAATTTATAAACCCTTGATTCACTTTGTACAAAAAAGGTTGTTTGGTTTTGAGACTTGGCGGCCATACATTTATACATAATTTTGTACAATTTCCCCTTTAGGATTTACCAAAACCATATAATGAGATCAAACAAACACTTTCAATTAATATGCAATCAGGCAGGCCCTTGCACTACATAGTTGAAGTTATATCTAAAGGAAATTGAATGTATAACCAGCTTAATAGTAAGAATAGTGTGCAAGCCGTTCCAATGTAATTTTTCCTAGTAACAAAGGACACTAAAGATGTTAGAGTAGATTATGTTAAAGTTACCCAACATATTTATTCATTCTCTCCTTAGGTTCCATAAAGGCAGCGTTCCACAAAACCCACCTTGAACGATACCATATACAGAACAGGGCTTCCATTTTACATTTGAAGTCATACTTTAGAATTTGAAGAACTGTATGATACATTCATTGTGTTCCCCCATTTACACCACATACCTAAAAATATTGCTTACCTTTCTGGTTGTTTCTGTGGAGCAGGATTTTACAGACTACTCTATAGTCAGCTTCTATTAGTCAGTATAAGCCAGCCCCATTCACACTGAAGCATTTTATCAGCTTGGTTTCCCTACCCCTGGATACACTCACATGCAGAATTTAATGCCAACCATCCCTGTTGCAGTAAGTGTTCCCCCAAATAAGTCAACTTTGGTGGGAGATCTCCTCTGAGAGCAAAAGGGACTTAGGACACAGATTCCTCAGTCCCTTACTTTTCAGCCTCAGCTGCACTAAAGATGAATGGACAGGAGCCTGCAGTAGTCAGAGGTCAGTCAGGGACGATCGTTGGGGGGGGGGGGGGGGGAGTTACAAGCACCGATCTCCCTGTATTGATTTCAATATAGCAGCTGCAGACTGCAGGAGGGAGAGAAGTAGCCGTCTTCAATGTATACAGGGAGAATGTTGCTTGTAATGGCCCCCACCACCGCACTGATCATCCCCCAACTCAAGGATCATTAAAATACTGCCCTCCAGCTCTTGCAGAACTACACATCCCATGAGGCATTGTAAAAGTCCTGAACTAGAGGGCCATAATTTGAAGACCCCTGCCCTAACTGCCCAGGTATCAGATTAGGCATTGGCGCATTTGCACAAGTACCATTAGTAGAATAACCATTAGCATAAAATGCAAAACCATTATATGGTTAACAATTATATCAAGTGTGCACATCTAGTTTGTACGGTGCTGAAAGATCTCATCAGTTGTAGAGTTTATTATAACAGAACCACTTTAAGAAAGGGGCTGGGCAGTTGATAAGTCAAGACAAACATATTTCCTGCATTAAAGAGGTAGGAAAGGTCTTGCTTGCTCCTTTTCCCCCACTCCATTTGGATTGAAGTTTGTATCCTCCATTACATCTTATACTGGCTTTCTGTCCGATTTGACTTTAAAAAAAACTTGAAAGGTCTGCCCTAAATTTTCCATGGCGGTAGAAATAGCATTTCCTGGCACTGTTCAGATGTTTCAGACTTTCAAAAACGCTAAACCCCGTCCTAGGTTTGGTCGTTTTTTTACATGGGAATGAACACACAAAATTAGATTTGTGTTCCTAGAACTTGGAGCTGTAAAGTATTAGTGAATTTCCAACTGCAAACTTGATTCTTTTCTTTAGCTTTTTGTTAAACAGATCACAGTCTGTTTTGAGCACAAGGTAATCCCGATAATGAAGGAAGGCTGCACAAGTAGGATGTGTTATCAGAGCTGGGGAAACCTTTGTACTGAACACACTGGAGTAAAGGTGGACAGACCCAGAACAGTGTGGAGTCTTAAACCTATAAGGCAGTTAAACAAAAAAAAAAAAAAAATCCATCTCAGAAAACACCCGAGCTGTAAAAGAAAAAGCAAGACTGGCAATAGGAAGAAGAGAATGTGCAGGCAGCCAGCTTGCACAGTAATGCCACTGCAAGAATTACTTCCAGACACAGGATGGTCTTTGAATTGAAGCTGTATTTATGGTTTCCTTCTTACAAATCACCAGATGACAAATTGCTCAATGGATCAGGCTGCCACTGCTGACCCAATTCTAAAAAGGCTAGTTGCCATTTGTAATGGCAACTGCCTGGCCATCTAATACACTGGACAGGTGAAGGAAGTGAAGCCAAACCCGTTTGCACAGTTCCTCAGAATCAGAAAACAAATGAAGCAGGATTAGAAAGAAAGCATTTCAGATGTTTTGCAATGAAAGCCAGCGGTTCTGTTTAAGGACTCAAATTATACTAGGCTCAATATTTGTGCGATTAACAATGTCCTGCATTTTGTCTTTTTAGAACTGCTTTCAAACTTTTTGAAGGCAGGAAAGAAAAAAAAAAAAAAAAAAGGGGGGAAGGAGGATCTGGAGAAACAGAGTGCTGCTCCTGCTTAGAGGGGAATATTTGTCACTCTTCCTACTAGATCTAGGGGGGAAAAAAACACGCGCAAGACTACTGAGCAATAGGACTAAACTAGCAGAAACAAACACACGTATGATTTTTGGAAAGTTACATTGGTCAAGCTTGGACCAAAGTAAGCACATCCAATACCTGCTGGACCAATGTAATCACCACTGACTGCTGCTTATTCACACATGCAAAGCGTTCTGTGAATGACAGCAATTCATTTTTCAATGAATGCAAGGAGGCATTCTCCAACTAGACAAAAATGGAAATCGTGTTGTCATTGCACTACGTTACCCCTTTGTTCAATCAAGAATTCTTTGCATTTGCCTGTGCCAAGTTGGTCCCCTTGGTTAGTTTGAAGCAGAGCAGCTGCTGGGCACGGGACCCAGAAGACAGTGGCAATCACTGTACTAGCTGTTTCTACTACAGCAATTCTCTACAACTCCAAGTACGCATCTGCTATACCTGTGGAAGGAAAGGAAAGGCACGAGTTTTTTTTTTTTTTTAAATCTTAATGCATTCTATGCATAAAGATAAAAAGCCTTGTGTATGGCAGCCACCTCAGCTCCCCTCAGTTCCTTACCTGAACCCCATCTCTCTCCAGTGATGCCCACGAATGTTTAAGCCATCTGGGACACTACTCCTGATTGGCTGAGACACAGCAGTGGTGCCATTGGCACCTGCAGTCGTCAACCAACTAGGTGAGAGGGGATGGGGCTCTGTGTCTGAATGGATACACAGCTGCTGGCTGTGGGGGCACTTGAAAGGGAGGGGCCAGGAGCAGCAAAGAGGGACCCAAATAGAGGATTATCCAGGCTGCCGTGTGTTCAAAACAAACTGCACAATAGGTGGCAAGTATAACAGGTTTGACACACACACACACACTTACAATCACTTCAAACTGGTACAAGCTGGACCATCATTAACCATGCAATATCATCCATACTTGAAGTTCAGCTTTAAAATGTACCAAATTTCTAACCCAAATTGTGTAGGCTTAATCAAATTAGTGAAAACCCCCCCATTTAATCAGACTTGGGTGTGCACAAATCACACTAAGTTTTTGGAATTTGTCAGAAGCCAGCAAGTCTTTGAATGCATGTTTCCCCATTAATGGTTAGGAGAAGACGTCAAACAGGATTTAAAGCTTAAGCTGATGTTGCAGGTTAAAGCTTACAAGAAAAAAAACAAAGGGAAGAATGAATGACAGTTTACAGGCTTCTACTTAACCTGGCCAACACCCTGCATATTGTGAGGTCTCGGCGATCCATGCTGTACTTTACCTGTCTGGTTTTTGCAGATGTCTCAATAAAAGGAATTCCATAGCTCCGCGCCAAGTCCTGAGCTTGCTTGGTGTCTACTGTTCTAGAAGGTAAGTCACATTTGTTGCCGACTAAAACCATTGGTACGTCCTCTGAATCTTTTACTCTTTTTATCTGTTCTCTGCAGGGAAGGTAGACAAAACGGTGATCAAAACCAATCTAAGAGCTGAAAATGTTAGTACACTACATACCTGTTGTGCCATGTAGGCTACTCAGGAGAGAAGCTTTAACACATCATTACATTGTACAGAACATAAATAATATTTAAACAAAAGAGTCTATACATAGTTACTCTTGAAGAGCTAAAACTAGTGCCATCTATCCAAAAGGAAACTGGAAGTAAACCAGTTATGGGCAGCTGAAACTTAGGAAAAATAAAAAAATTAGGTGTGCTTCAGTGAAACCATTGGAAAATGCTTAGTAATTTAAGTGTAAATCTTCACTTTCCTAAGTGATCCTTCTGGATGGTAGACTCCACCTACCTAAAGGAAAAAAGCAGCAGTAAAAGGTCCCCATTTGCTCCTGACCATCAGTTCTTGAATTTCCTGCAGGCATGTGCCTAGTTGCTCCCAGCTTGGTTTTCACATGGTTCCCAAAAATAAAGTTTTGCAATTCCTCTACCTAAACCCAGCACCTCTGCAGGCAAGGTTGAGGCAAAGGCAGGTCGCCAGGCATTACTGGGACTTGGGTTAGCTCTTCTGCACATACTTCCTTGCTGTAACTAGGGCATTTTATTTGTAGCGTCAAGGTTGGGACATGTGTGAAGTCACTGGCAACAGGTGTAGGTGCTCTCATGGTCGATAGCTATTTGGATTACCTGCCAGCTCATACTTTAATCTGGGGTTGGCATGTGTTAAGCCAGACCTGACATTTTAAATTTGGGTACCATGCTCAAGAAGAGATGGTCATAATTGTGGGTCAAGACTGCTCCTCTTGGAGCAAACCTGTGTCAGACATGTATTGAAAAGGGGGGGGGGGGGGGGGAGGGGTCAGTAGTACTAATGGCTTCAAAAAACGATCAGAATCAAAATGGCAAGGAGGGTAAGCGCTGTCTGAAGATTCTGATTAAGGAAGCAAAAACCCAGTGGAAGTCATGGGAACACACAGCTGGGGAACTGCTTAAAGCCATCTATGTGATGGGAAAAATGCAGGAGTCCCCTCTACCATGTTGATTCAGGATAACCTTCATAGGTTTAGAAGTCAAAAACAGATCCTTCTCTGCATTATTCCATTAGGAGTAATTTTACCAAGGAATGCAATGAGCCTGATGTCGAGGAAGGAGATTGGATTTCCAGGTGAAATGCCCAAAGTTGGAGGCTTCCATTTCAAAAGGCTTTTCAGAACTATCCTTTAAAGCTATAGGTCAGCTGAAGAATCCGCAGGATAAAAATATGGCAGACTGGAGGGGGTTCAGTATTTATACAATTCTGTCTTGTAACTAGTCAGCAAGGCTGCTCATTGCACCGGTGGTTTGCCAGAAATGCAGCGAGTCCATAACTTCCTGTAGCGAGCCATTAACAGTGTTGCACTGAAATCCCATCAGCCCAGGTTAGTTTCCTCCTCTGCTAGACTAGAAGACACCTCCTCAAATGTTATGGGGATGGAGGAAGTGCTGTGGTCCAGGTGGGACTCCAGGAGGGCCGACAACACTGCACGGGATTGCACTGCAGTGAAGACGAGGTTGTCTGCTAAAACAAAAAGCGCCAGATAGTGTATTCTATAATTTGCTAGGCTCTTTAACCACTTGCTTACTGGGCACATATACCCCGCTCCTGCCCAGGTGAAATTTCAGCTTCCGGCACTGCGTCGCTTTAACTGACAATTGCGCAGTCATGCGACGTGGCTCCCAAACAAAATTGATGTCCTCCCCCCCCCCCCCCCCACAAGCTTTCTTTTGGTGGTATTTGATCACCTCTGCGGTTTTTATTTTTTGCGCTAGAAAAAAAGAAATCTAAATGTTTTACTTGTTGCTATAATAAGGCCGATTACGTATTCTACATATTTTTGGTAAACAAAAAAACAAAAATAAATAAAAAATAAGCGACTGGTTTGCGCAGAAGTTACAGGGCATACAAAATAGCGGACAGGATTTTTTTTTTTTTTTACTAGTAATGCTAGTTTACTAGATCAGATTTTTTTTATTGGGACTGCGACATTATGGCGGACACACTTTTGACACCATTCACATTTATACTGCGATCAGTGCTATAAATATGCACCAATTACTGTATAAATGTGACTGCCAGGAAAGGTTAACACTAGAGGGCAAAGAAGGGGTTAAATGTGTACCTGCATAGTGTTTCTAACTGTGGGGGAAGGGGACTGACTGGGGGAGGCGACCGATCTGTATGTTTACACACACAGATCCATGTCCTTGTCTGTAACCGCCGATCGCGGGTGACTGGAGGACTTTGCGGCCGCCAGGCACGCGCATCGGCATACACACTGAAGCCGTACAAAGTCGTACGGCCGGCAGGAAGTGGTTAAGGGCTTGCTTACATGTTTCGACTCTGAAAAATGGGTGGGGAGGTGCCATTTCACCTCTACCCGTTTTGTACCCCCAACATTATCACATGTAATGCAGCAGCATGTGAACACGCCCGGCCACCACCTTTGCAGCTTAAGAGGGAGTGTTAAAAAGGCAGCTTAGCCACGCATTTTAACCCCCCACATCCCAAATGCAAGAGTAGACAAGGCCTCAGCAAAGGTAAGAGTCTTGTAGTTCAAGAACTAAAAAAAACACGGGTGTGTATAAAAATCTACCATTTTTATGAACGTCAGTCCTGCTTAGACATGTCTGAACATTTGCAAAGATTGTTTTAGGTTCTAATAGGCCATCTGTGTATAGATCAGAAGCTGGAATAGGGGTTCTCATTACAAACAACCATTCAACCGATTTATAAAAACACACTTTCAAACCAAAAAACAACACACACACACACCTTGCAAAAGTCTTTATACCCAGCATCCTTAACTGCAATGTTTGTTCCATGCATGAGCTAAGGCTAGCTGAAGACTCTTCACATTTGACACTTCCAGGAGTGTCTGGGGCCTGCATGCTCAACATTGACAGGGGGGACAGTAGATGAAACCACTGTAATGGGGAATGAGGCATTAGACACACCCAAATGTGACAAGGCTGTTGCTTTGCAAGAGAGCCAAGACTGACAAACTATGTCCGACAAGCGATTATAGGAAAGGTCTTTGCAGGAGATTTTTTTTTTCCCCCCAGACACTTCATTGTCGCAGAAGGCACACTGTACCTATAATGATGAATGTCCTCAAAGGATTTAGTGTTATTAATTGCAAAGACGCAGAGGAAACCCTCCCCCGTCCGCATGTACTGGTCTCTCATTGCACTATACTCTTCTTGACCCGCTGTGTCCAGGATGTCTAGTAGGCAGGTCTCCCCATCAATAACCACTTGTTTTCTATAAGAGTCCTGAAAACAAACAAAAACCAGGTAAGAAATCTGAGAAAGGTTAGGGATTTGGACAAACACTGCACAGAAAAATGTCAAGTCCTTTGCAGTCCTGTACCAGCAGAGATTACAATGCTTGGGAAGGTAGGAGCATTTTATTTTGCCCAATATCCACTTCACCTCAACCAATTCCCACTGCATTTCAATATTACACACAATTCAGCTTCTATACTTTATTGGAGTAAGGAGAAATTGGGAGAACTAAAAGTTATTTGCTAGTCTAAGGCCCCTTTGACACTGGAGCGGGGTTGACGGTAAAGCGCCAATATTTTTAGTGGCGCCATTCGACAGTTAACTGTTGAACACCCCCCGCCCACCTAGCGGCTGAGAAACAGTTAAAAGCCACTGCAAAGTGCTGCATTGCAGTGGGCATTTCAGGTCGGTTTGCAGACACCATTTTTAGCGCAATAGTGCCTGCAAAACAAGCAAGTGTGAAAGGGGACTTAAAGTGGTTGTTAACTCCCACGCATGCGTCTCTGGTCATGGCACAGATACTGGAGAAACGGCACGAGCAAGCCGTTCCTTCAGTGCGCATTTGCTGACAACGTCACATGTGGATACAGTGAATATCTCCTAAATGGTGCAAGTTTAGGTGGAGATATTCACTGTACCTTCAGGTAAGCCTTATCTGTAAGTTAACGTGGTAATAAAGGTTTTACAACCACCTCCCTCCTCCACAACCATTACAGAATGAGACCTTATTGCAGCCCTCAAAATTTCCACTAGGCTGCTAGCATTTGGCAAGTGGATTTCAGCTGGGGGCGAGTGATGACAGGGCTGCATGACCAATCTCCCTCCAATCTGTACCTACACTTAGAGCCCTGATGCGATTAGCGGCCAAAGAGGAAAGGTGCATGCTTGAGAAAAGTAATCTATGAGCCGCGCACAGGCAGAGCAGTACACAGGTGCTCTCCTTACAATTCTCATTAAGCCATGGGACCAAACAGTATGACCTCTCTGAGCCTGCCCCCCTCCCCCGACCAATGTGCCTGGAGAGCAGGAAGTAATAAGTGAGCACTGCGAGCAGACTGGTCTCAGTGTGCTATGGTGTCAATCTCGGCGGTGGATATAAGGCAGAGGGAGAGGATGGATGGGAGTTGCAAGAGAATGGGGAAGAGACCTAGTTCTAGTGCCCTGTCCCTCTGGTCTGCCCCCATGCCCTGTCTTATTTTGTTAAAGTTGTTGGTAATATTTAATTGTGTAACTTGATTTTGCATAAAACATTTAACAGTGCCATTCCATGAGATAATCTATGAGGGCGTGTTTAGGGGCGCAATTAGGCGCAGGGCAGTGTATGAATGGGCTGTTAGGTGGGGCAACTGGTGGCGAGCAACTCTTGAGGCATGGCTAGTAGCTCAGGGCTTGAAATTTTGAGCCCTGCCTTATTGTAAAAACGGTCAGAGAGTCTGCACCAATATCCTGAAGGTTAGCAGAATCTTAAGTCATCTTCAGTTATTTTGCAAAACGTGTGTGCGACAACTTTGTAGAATTACTACCATCCCTTCATCTAAGAGTTTGGGCAAGAAAGGTTGCTCCCATTATGCCCCTTTCACACAGGCAGACCAGCCATTGCTCTCTACGGAGCAGTGGATGTCAACAACATGTGCCCATTGACCCCTGAAACCATTTGCTAAAAACAGACATGGGGGAATCCCATGATAAAACAAATCACTCTGTTACCAGACAATCCATAGAAGAAAGCGGGCTGTGCCCTTGTCTGCTCTGCATAGCGGCAGACAGATTCCCCACTGAATAGGAGGATCTGCCTGTCTGAAAGAGGCCCAACACTGAAAGTGGGACAACCTGGAGACCCATAATTCATCTGAAAGCCAGGTTTGATTTCTGACTGTACCGTCATACACCAAACTCACCTCTATGGTTGGATCATATTCATCGACAAAATGATTCTGAATTAGTTGTATTGTCAAAGCACTCTTCCCAACGCCTCCAGCGCCGACCACTACTAGCTTATATTCCGTCATTTTTCAAAAACTAGAAAAGAAAATAATTTAAGTTTTAGTTATTTCAGGACAAGCAAGCAGGAAGAGAGTTATATTAATACCAACCCAAACAGCAGTGTAGCATTGGCAGATATTGTATAAGGCAGCCTTCAACACCCTCACAGTAAACAAACCTCCCACCTAGAGGGACAGAGGTGGATCTTTAAAGGAGGACCAAGTAAAAGCCACTACTCCCTGCTCTAATTACAACTTTTATGCACCAGGGGATTATTATAGTTATAAAAAAAATAAAACACGTAAACACCACAGAGCAAAATGTAGCAGTCTGAAATGTTTACTGTAGCAACAATTTGTATTTAAAAAAAAAAAGCAGCAAGATTGGTAAACTTGAAATAGTGCACCTCTGGCCCTTGTCAGGATACTAGCCATAAAATCCAACAGACAAAACTGACAGTCCTAGCAATCAACAAAAGTTGTTAACCATGAGCGCCAACTTCAGTAAAATGATCTGCAGAACAACCAAGGCTTAAAAGACAAAGTAAACGTCTGTTTCCCTGCAAAGGTAAAGCATAATGGGCTAGGTGATGTAGAGCTATGGGCTCTTGCCCAGCAGAGCCGACCTGCTGCTGTACAACTGCGGTAGCTGGTTGGCAAGCAGTTAAAGGGGTTGTAAAGGTTAAAAAAATCACTCATAGCTTCCTTTACCCTAGTGCAGTCCTTCACCTTATTCTTCGATTTTGCTTTTAAATGTCCCAATTTCTTCTGAGAAATCCTCACTTCCTGTTCTTCTGTCTAACTACACACAGTAATGCAAGGCTTTCTCCCTGGTGTGGAGAAAGCCTCTTGAAGGGACAAGCAGGAGTGTCAGGACGCTGTACTTTGCAGATAGAGAAAGGAGAAAGGAGCTGTGCGTAAGTGGGCATCCGGACACTCCTGTAGTCCAAGGGAGGGGGCGAGCACGACACTCCTACCAGGAAGAAAGCCTCACATTACAGTGTGTGGGGGGGGGGGGGTGGATGAGGGCACCAGAGTCAGTCAATAGAGGGCAAGCTTTGCAATGACAAAGTCTCCTTGATTGAAGTGCTGTGTGCTTCATCTGCACAGTCAAGCAGGGAACCATATCGATAGGGGAACTAGCTCGACAAGACACCGGGACAGGTGTCAAGGCTCTTGTTTGACCTCTGACCAGAAGAGTTTGAGAATTAAGTAAAGATTAACCGAATGCCTGAGAAGGATGTCACCTTGCGAGACTCTCATTCCACCTGAAACCAGCCAGTTAATGGGACTTCCAAGTCTGAGAGGTTATTGGCCATCACACTGCAGCACGTGAGCAGTCACTTGTTTAACAGGTTAAACAAAAACTAGGTTTAACCACTTCCTGACCACCCACCGTGGATACATTGAATACCATTGTATTAACCCTGGCATTTCTCCACGGCAAGTGGTCTGCTTTAAGACAAGTGGTGTCGGCGGTGGATTGTGACACTTTCCGGAGCGCACACACCGTTTTTTTGGATTGCCTTTAAGTGTTAATGTGAGGTCTTTTAAAACAAAAAAAGTAAAGCCCTCTGTGCTTGAACGCTTTCCCCTATTCAGCACGGCAAAAACATTAGTACCTTTGATGAAAGAGCCTGCTCATGTTAGAAATTACAGATTTAAATTTTGTATAAGCGCAAAAATTTTGAAGCACTCCGATCAGAAACCAAAACCAAATTACATGAGACTGCACTAATAAAATCACAAAGGAGACTACAGAGGCTTCATGCAGCCCATTTGCTTTTCTGTCTCTGCACTCCATGATGTTTAACCACTTGGTTACTGCATAACGTCCAAAGACGTCATGTTTTTAAAGATGGATATCTCGGTAACGGCAGCAGCTGCTGCCACAACCGAGATATCCATCTTTAGTGCCAAGGGTCCTCTAAACGATAACGGCGGTCTCCGCAGCGGATTCGCCGTGGCGGGAGAGGGTCCCTGCCCTCCGCCGCTTACCGGAGCCGCCGGTAGCGGCGGAGGCGATCGGGTCCGTGCGGCTCCTCTGCTGGGATACGAGCGAGGGAAAAAAAATCGCCCCCACCCGTCCCCCATAGCAGCGCTGGGCGGAAGGGACGTCAAAACGTCAGTCCCGCCCAGCGTCTTAAAGAAACATTTTTTGGTGTCATTTGAAAAATTACATTTTTTTTTTTTTTTTTTTTTTTGCATTCAAGTCTAAATATGAGATCTGAGGTCTTTTTGACCCCAGATCTCATATTTAAAGAGGACCTGTCATGCTTTTTTCTATTACAAGGGATGTTTACATTCCTTGTAATAGGAATAAAAGTGATTTTTTTTATTTCAGTGTAAAAAATTATAAACAAAATAAAAATAAATAAGAAAACAAAAAAAAAAATTTAAAAACGCCCCGTCCCGACGAGCTTGCGCACAGAAGCGAACGCATATGCGAGTAGCGCCAGCATATGAAAACTGTGTTCAAACCACACAAGTGAGGTATCGCTGCGATCGTTAGAGCGAGAGCAATAATTCTAGCCCTAGACCTCCTCTGTCACTCAAGAAATGCAACCTGTAGAATTTTTTAAACGTTGCCTATCGAGATTTTTAAGGGTAAACGTTTGACGCAATGCCACGAGCGGGCACAATTTTTAAGCGTGACATCTTGGGTATCATTTTACTCGGCGTAACATTATCTTTCACAATATATAAAAAAAATGGACAAAGTTTATTGTTGTCTTATTTTTTAATTTAAAGAAGTGTTTTTTTTTTCCAAAAAAAGTGCGCTTGTTAGACCGCTGCGCAAATACGGTGTGACAAAAAGTATTGCAATGACTGCTATTTTTTTCTCTAGGGTGTTAGAAAAAAAAAATATATATATAATGTTTGGGGGTTTTAAGTAATTTTCTAGCAAAAAAAAAAAAACGTTTTAATCTCGTAAACACTGAATCTGAAAAAACAGGCTCGGGGCTCAAGTGGTTAACGACCACCTAAAATTTCTGCCAAAAGTCACTGCCTATACACCCAGTCAAGGCAAACGCCAATAAGCAACATGTATAAAAGAAATTAAAGCTAAAATCCTTTGATGGCTGGGAGCCAGACACTTAACCTGCAGGAGGATTAACCCCCAATGTCAGTTCTGTAAACTCTTGTACCCTAGTGGACACCTTGTGACCTCCGATCCTGTAGCTGAATGCAGGCAGATGCTGAATATAGACCTGCTATGGGCTCCTTTTGGTACAGAACCTCTCAGTTCTTGTGTGCTTGGCACATCACAAGCCTATGGGGAGGGAGGGTTGGCAGATTGGCACTAGAGGCATAATCTTATTTTACTCTGTACGACCAGTCTCTAGATATAGCAACACATAATTATAGGGATTTGAAGCCATTCAATCTCCCAACAAAAAACTTGGAATGTAAAAGTTTCAATAGAAGGATGAGGTTTGTGGAGAAAGTAATTACAGTAGGTTTGGCGCGATACAATGTATACAATGTACAGGTACATAAATAACTTGGCTTTCAAAGGCAAAACAGTAGGTGGAAATGCACCACTTAAGACCCGGACCTTTGGGCAGCTAAAGGACCTGGGCAGTTTTTGCGATTGGGCACTGCGTCGCTTTAACTGACAATTGCGGTCGTGCAACGTGGCTTTCAAACAAATTTGGCGTCTTTTCACACAAATAGAGCTTTCTTTTGGTGGCATTTGATCACCTCTGCGGTTTTTATGCTCATTTTTTTTTGAAAAAAGCTATATTTTTTACTATAATAAATTTGGCATGTAATTTTGGGGGGGATTCAGGAGGAGCGGAGCCCCGGCCGATGAGTCGCTGGAACAGGTAAGTGAATGTTTATTAAAAGCCAGCAGCTACACTTTTTGTAGCTGCTGACGTTTAACATTAACATTTGGCTGGAACACCCCTTTAAAAACATTTTTTCTTCCTCAGTTTTGGCCGATACGTATTCTCCTACCCATTTTTGGTTAACCACTCCAGACCCGCCCCATAGTCAAAATACATCATTTTTTTAAAGATGGATATCTCGGTAACAGCAGCAGCTGCTGCCACATCCGAGATATCCATCTCTTCATGGGGCAGATCTGTACACGATAATGGCGGTCTCCGCAAGATCGCCGTTTTTGGTGGAGGGAGAGGATGCCACCCCCCCCTCCCGCCGCTCTCCGTCGGTAGCGGCGGAGGCGATCGGGCCTGCTAGTCTGTCCGGGGATGCGACTGAGGGAAAAATGGCCCTCAGCTGTCCCCATACCTCTGCTGGGCGGAAGTGACGTCAAAACGTCAGTGAGCCCAGCGTCTTAAAGAGACATATTTTTTGTTTACTTTTGCATTTAAGTCTAAATGTGAGATCCAAGGTCTTTTTGACCCCAGATCTCATATTCAAGAGGACCTGTCATGCTTTTTTCTATTACAAGGGATGTTTACATTCTTTGTAATAGGAATAAAAGTGATCAATTTTTTTTTTCTCTTTCAGTGTAAAAAAATGTAAAATAAATTAAAACAAAAAAAATGTTTAAAAACGCCCCTTCCCGACGAGCTTGCGCGCAGAAGCGAACGCATATGCGAGTATCGCCCGCATATGAAAACGGTGTTCAAACCGCACAAGTGAGGTATCGCCGCGATCGTTAGAGCGAGAGCAATAATTCTAGCCCTAGACCTCCTCTGTATCTCAAAAAATGCAACCTGTAGAATTTTTTTAAACGTCGCCTATCGAGCTTTTTAAGGGTAAAAGTTTGACGCCATGCCACGAGCGGGCGCAATTTTTAAGCGTGACATGTTGGGTAACATTTTACTCGGCGTAATATTATCTTTCCCAATATATAAAAAAAAAAATGGGCCAAATTTATTGTGGTCTTATTTTTTAATTCAAGAAAGTTAATTTTTTCCCAAAAAAAAAGTGCGCTTGCAAGACCGCTGCGCAAATACGGAGTGACAAAAAGTATTGCAATGACTGCCATTTTATTCTCTAGGGTGTTAGAAAATATATAATGTTTGGGGGTTTTAAGTAATTTTTTAGCAAAAAAAACTGTTTTAGTCTCGTAAACACTGAATCTGAAAAACAGGCTCGGGTCTCAAGTGGTTTAAAAAAAAAAAAAAACACGCAATAAGCGTTTATCGATTGTTTGCGCAAAATTTATAGCGTTTACAAAATAGGGGATAGTTTTGTTGCGTTTATTAATTTTTTTGTACCACTAATTGTGGAGAGCAGCAATTTTTTCGTGACTGCGACATTATGGCGGACACTTGACAATTTTGACACATTTTTGGGACCATTGTCATAGCAAAATACCGCAGGAGGTGATCAAATACCACCAAAAGAAAGCTCTATTTGTGGTGAAAAAGGACGTCAATTTTGTTTGGGAGCCACGATGCACAATTGTCAGTTAAAGCGACGCAGTGCCGAATTGCACCTGGCTAGGTCCTTTACCTGCATTTTGTTCTGGGTCTTAAGTTGGTAATGCATCCTATCCCAGAGGGGGAGGAGCTGAGACAGCTGACGAGGGACCCCAGATAAAAGAATTGGGGCCAGTGTGCAAAATGAACTGCACAGTGGAGGCAAGGATAACGTGTGTTGTGGGCAGCGCCATTAGAAAATTACTTTAGACACACACACACAAACTTGGGCCTTTGAGGTACATTATAAAAACTGAATGTGACATTTGCCAAACATTCACTACAGGTGAATCTTCCTGAAGCACGAGTATTAAATTACAGGGCTTCACTCACATGAAGTGAATGTTTGGCGATGGTCACAATCACAGCTTTATAAATAGACTTCTGTTATTACAACACAAAAACAAATAGAACTTTTACCACTGCATACCGCTAATTCGCTAAATGAGGTCTGATCAAACAGAATCCTGCACGACAAACAAGACAGTACACTACATCTATCGCCAGGATTCCCCAACAATGCACAAGACACATTTGCCACCCACAGGGTTGTGAGAAGTTCAGAGGAATGCAGAGAGTCCGTTACGCTGTGTCACATGACCACAAATGTATACAGAGACCAGTGTAGGCTGGTCTGCTGAGATTACTCAACACGACACAGATCACTGTGCAAACATTTACAATTTCCACAGTTTATGGAACAGTGCGCAGAGGTGGTGAATGGAGATCTTAGGGCAGCTGAACAGAACCACCATTACAAAAACTTACAGCACAATTTCCAGGAAACCGTTCATGGTTAATGACATGGTTTCTTTCAGACATGAGGAAGCATGGTAACCACCTATCCAAACCAGTCAATTGTACTTGTCATGCATAAATACTTAGCTGAGAGCATGGGAAAACCCCCACCACCGACAAACATCTCAAGCAACTTAGATCGTAAGCTCCAACTCCTACTGTATTGCAATTGTACTGTCTGCCCTTATGTTGTAAAGTGCCATGTAAACTGTCAGCACTATATACAGTTATGTCCATGTATATTTTGACACAGGCACAATTTTAGATTTTTTCCACTCATTTACGAAAACATATTCAAGCTATAGTTCTATAATGGATATGGGCTGAAAGTGCACTCAGGCTTAGAGGGTTTAGGAATTAGAGCTCAGAATAGCTATCCCCCTTTCAAGGACCAAAAGTAATTGGGCAATTGAAGAAAACACCATTTCATGGCCAGGTGTGGGCTACTCAGTTATTTCTTCATCAATTAAGCAGGTAAAAAAGGCCTGGAGTTGATTCTTAGGCCCTTTTCACATAGACAGATTTATGGTCCTCCTGTCAGTTTTGATGGCGGCGGACCTAAACGGCCGCTCCATGCATCTCTATGGAGCATCGGATGTCAGCGGAGACATGTCCGACATCTGATCCGCTAAAAAATGACACATGGGGATACGTCCCCATCCATCCATGGCAGATCGCTCCATAGGAAACAGCAGCGCCGACAGTGAGCAGAGAGGAGCTCGTCATCCATCAGCTCAGCCGAGATCTACCACTGAGCTGGCAGGAGCAGGCGGACTCCATAGCGATGGAGTTCACCTAGTGTGCAAGGAACCCAACTGGTATTTGCATTTGGGATCTATTACTGTGTTCAAAAGGAACTGTCCGTGCAAGTGAGGCCACTAAGGCTTCAGAGGCAAAATATCAGTGAGATAGCAGCATTATGAGTGACCCAACAGTTTGGTAGATTGAGGAAACAGCAGCACTGGTGAGCGCAGCAACATTTAAAAAAATAAAAAAAGGCCTGGACGTCCACTGAGGTCAACAGCGGTGGACGATTGCAGGATCCTCTCCATGGTGAAAAGCCCATTCACAACATTGGCAAGTGAAGGGCAGCTCACAGTACAGATGGACAATGATCCAAAACACTAAAAAAGCAACCCAGGAGCTTTTGAAGAAAAAGTGGAATATTCTGTGGCAGTAAACCTGCTTGAGAAAAAAGCGATATTGATTACGTGGCACATTAGAACAAAAAAGTAAAATAGAAAAACCCACACGCACACCATTCACTTGACCCACACTTCCATGGACATTTAAAGCTACTACACATTACACTGCATTTTTTAATTCCATACATACTAATCCTCAATATTGACCTGACCCATAAAGCATTGCTATGTATGATACAAGCCTGTTACTCATGAGCAGCAAGTCAGATTGCCTTGTTGCAGCAGACAGAACAAGAAGAGGAATTTAACAGAGCCTGGCCCACTAATGGGCACGACACACGCACCTACAGCTCAATACAGAGCAGTGCCAGACAGGTGCACAGGGTGTGGTAACCTGTTACACCAGATCACTCATACATTCTACAGAGTGGAAAGATTGAAAGGGCTACTACGCACATTAGAGGCTGAAAGCCAACACACACACACACACACACACACACACACGATTTTTAGCAAATTTTACCTCAGGTTCTTACCTACTGGCCACCTTCAGATGTGGAGTGCACTTGCTGCAATCTTTAAGCCACAGCCAAGTAGGCTATTCAGCCTTCTTGGGCCCCTTATACACTGAAGGCAGGAGGTGCAGTGGCGGTACCAGTGGAATTGCAGCATTATTCGGCCGATGGCAGTGTGGTTTTAACCCCCGCTAGCAGCTGAAAAATACCACCCGAAATACACCTCTGCAGAGGCGTATAGCCATGGTGTCCCATTGTTTTCAATGGGAAGGAGCAGTAAACAGCACTCCTCTTACTGCTCCAAAGATGCTGCTAGCAGGACTTTGAGTGGTTCCGCCAACACACAAGTGTGAAAGCAGCCAGGCTTTGGAGACTGCAGGGCAGGAGTTTAGCAGCATTAGGGTTTTTTTTTTATCACCCGTCATAATGGGAACACACACACAATAAGGGGTACATTTTTACCTCGAGTAAGCCCAGGTTCACACTGGGTACGATTTAGTTTGATTTGAGATGCGATTTCACATGTGTAATCGCATCTCAAAACGGCGGCAATTGCCGGCAATGACACCGTCCTAATCGGTGTGACACCACATCTGCGGCGCTGCACCGATTTCAAAAAGTAATTCCTGTACTACTTTTTGCGATTTCAGGACGCGATTTACATTGACATCTGTGCAGAACCCTGCACAGATGTCTCCTAAATCGCGCCAAAATCGGGACTGCCAGAGAGTGAAATCGCGCGATTTCACTCCCGCAGCCCAGTGTGAACCAGGGCTAATACATCTCCTACAGGGCTTTGAAAACGTGTTAATTTGAGTTAATGCGAGTTCATTTGAAAAAAAAAAAGCCGTCCAAACCTGCCTGGCCCTATGTGAAAAAATGATTGCCCCCCTAAAACCAATAACTGCTTGTGCCACCCTTGGTGGAAACGCCTCCAATCCAAGTAGATCTGATAACTGCCAATGAATCTTTCACATCACTGGAGGATTTTTGGCCCACTCTGAAGAATGGTTTTAATTCAGCCAATTTGAAGGGTTTGAGCATGAATGGCCTGTTTAAGGTCATGCTACAGCATCTCAGACTTTGACTAGGCCATGCCAAAACGTTAACTTTGAGCCAGTGGACAAATCATTGTCCTGCTGAATAACCGAAGTGCACTTGCGCTCACAAACGGATGACTGGACATGCTTTAGAATTTGGGTAGAGTGCAGAATTCATGGTTCCAGCAATTATAGCAAGCTGTCCAGGTCCTGAAACCGCAAAGCAGCCCCAGACCATTACACTACTTTTAACAGGGCTTGACAAATTTGCTTGAAATCTACAAGCCAGCTAGAAAAGTTAGGAGCCAGTTTTTTTTTTCAGCATGCAGAATAGCTGGCTTCTGTCGGACCGGCTGCCAATCCCCATTGAGCAGGTGATAATGGGTCCTCAGTATACAGCTGGCTATGTCTGGACTTGTAGTCTCCCACAACCCCAGGCTGTGTATTGCAGTGGATGCTGAGAGAGACTGGCAGACAGAGGGACGGGCGCGTATCCATTCTCCATCTCGTATCCATCTTCTCTCTGTTCAGATTGGCCATCACCTCCTATGTAATTTCCTTCTCCTTTCAGGTCTGCTGTATGTCTTCTCCATTTAGACTGTCCCTTACCTTCTACATTCCTCCTGTAAGACCAGTCCCGCTTGGCCACATCCACACATGACAAGCTCGGCCGAGACAATCGCAGGGCGTGCTGCGCGTGAACTCCAAATCCCAGAATGCCACAGGGCACATTGCCACCTTGCATCCTGGCGTGTCTGGAGGGGGTGCAGTGCTGGGGTTGCTCCCATGCCTTGTACGCTGTGGAAGGTGTGAATATCGGGACAGCACTGTGGCGTCACGTATCGGCTGCAAATAGCTAGGGGCGTGTCTTGCAAGTCGCAGACACCACAAGAGGGCGCCAGTGCATCTCGCTCCAGCAGTCCACATAGCCATGACCTCAATTACGGGCCAGTGCGGCAGATGAGATCTTTGACACACACACACACACTAAAAGGGGAAGTTCCATTCGAATTGCACCACCCTTTGGGCTGATTATGCAAATTTCCCTTCTCATAACAAGCATTTTTCACAACTAGGAGAAAAAAAATAGAGCAGGTTCTTTAAATTTTTAATGCCCATTTTTCTCATTGCGAAAAATGCTGAGCCTACACAATCGTTTTTCACGACCTGATTAAAAAATGAATTTTTATCATGAAAAAAAAAACGGTTGAGTGAACGCAGCATTAGAAGTGTCTTTGTAACCCTTTCTAGACAGTTCTCATCTGTTCTTGAATTTTTTTTAGACCACGGCACGATGCGTTGCTTTTTGAGATCTTTTAGAGTGCTTCATTTTGTCAGACAACTAGCTTATATTAAAGCAATTTCTTTATTCAAACAGGTCTGGCAGAAACCAGGCCTGGGTGTGGCAAGAGAAATTTAACACTGCTTTCCAAAAAAAAAAAAAAACACGATTTCGCAAAGGAGGAATTACTTTACAGGCAGATTTGGACAGTTTTTCTGCCCCTCAAGTGAAATTATAAAAAAAAACAAAAAAAAACCCAGAGTACATGCAAAATGCATTATCTGTGGAATATTTTAATTTGTTTGATGATCTGACACAGGAGCATGGAGGGAGACAGCAGAACGGATGGGGAACTGGAGCAGGATACAGGGAAAGTTAGGTATTGGGTAAAGTATCGGAGCAAGTACTCGGGGATATGCTTGGCATCAGTCCCGATACTGCATCGGTACAACCCTAACTATGGGCCAAGACCATCGATAGTCATTTTATATTTTTTTGCCAGTATTGTGCAAAATCTTACTTTAAAATGGAATTGTAATGGCCTTGTAGACATGACCGTTTTCCTGACATGCCAAAACCCGACAAGATTCCTCTCAAGCCTGCCTTGCATATACGTTCAGTCAAAAATGCTTGACCAAAGCGCGTTGACGCCCACCCTTGGGACTGCTTTTGCTGATCCTCCTGTTAGTAAAAGTTTGGTGAGAGGATTTTTGCGCTTTTCAGTCCATTACAGCGTGACAAATGCGATATCTCCATTACAAACGCTAGTTTTAGCGACGAGTGCTCCCATCTCATACTTTATTCTGAGCATGCGTGTTTCCCCCCCCCCCCCCCCTAGGAAAAGCATTTTTTGCGGCCAGTTTTCTTGTCGGGAAAACTGCTACGGAGCATACACATGACTGGTTTTCCTGACCAATCGAAAAAAAAAATGTCAGTTTTCTCGTCAGGAAAACCAGTTGTGTGTCCAGGACATTACCTCCAGTCTATCAGCCTTCAGCTTCTCTGGGTTCAAATGCTGATTTTTCCTGTGCAGAGCCCTAAAGTGATCGCAAACTGGTGCTCTTGCCTTCAGAATGCCCCCATAGCAAGCTGCAATGCATAGTATGCCCCTATAGCAAGGTAAAAAACGTCTGGCTTTAGAAATCACTCTTCGTTCTCCTTCCCAAGACTACATGTCCCATGAGGCATTGCTCACAATCACAAGTTCAGGCATTTTCTGACAGGTATAAACCATGTACTGAACTATGTGTGCTGCACTGTTAACTGACATATGGATGGTGTCTTGCAAGTAAACTAATAATGCATTCTGCATGCATGCCAACTAGTTATGAAAATAGTTGTCGCATACTAATTTTTAAAATGGACAGACTGGTTGCTGAATGTTGCATGAATCTAATCAAACGGAAGCAGAACATTGCAGCACTGGACACAGAATTTCAGTAGTATTCCAATGTGTCTAAAGTCCAACCTCATTCACAGAATGGTTCATTGTTTTCTCAGTGTAGATATGAAGATCACCAGTTTATTCCAGTCACTACAGTTCACCTACAAATTCACAAACTGATTAGTGAAGCTTAGAATTATCGCTGGGAATGCCATACACACCATGATGTGAACAAAATTTGTGAATGGGTCAAATTCTAAATTGCACTAGATGTGGAAATACAGAAGGGGCCCCTGCAATTAAAGCACCATTCGTTTGTATAGATGGGTCACTGCATATCTACTCCAGAGCCAGGCTTGGAATAAATGTGAAATGGTGGTCAGTTGTGCAGGCAAAGTAGGACCCTCTGGAAAGATTGCACTCCACATGTGATCGGACATTTAAAACTTGTTTGATCAACTGCTAACCAAAGAGGTTGACCATGTGCATCTGCTCCTGCCATAGGCAAGAAATCACCTTACCTTAAAGTGATACTAAAGTCTTTTAGGTAAAATAAATACATGTTATGCTTACCTGCCCTGTGCAGTATTGCACAGAGCATCCCAGATCCACCTCTTCTGTGCTCCTTGCCCCTCCCTCCTGCTCAGTGCCCCCACAGCAAGCAGCTTGCTATGGGGACACCCGAGGCAAGCCACCGCTCCCTGTGTGCTTTCAGACATGAAGCCACGGCCAAGACCCATGCCCTTTCTCTCCTCCTTGGTTGACAGCAGCAAGAGCCAATGAGGGGCATCCCAATCAGCCGAGACACTCCTGCAACATCGCTGGATCCAAATGACTCCGGTAAAAAGTATTAGGGGGGCTGAGGCACACAGAAGGCTTTTTATCTTAAAGTGGTTGTTAAACCACTCCCGACATGTTTATACTATCCTCACTGCTTTTTATTCACACACACGGGCACCTGTTAGGAGACAGTGTATACACACCAGATTTCAGAGCACCGACCATGTGACTGGCTCTCTTCTCCTGACTTGTCAGTGGAGGATTCTCAGCCATGCCTGCTCTAGCCATCAGATGGCGAGAGGAGAGAGCCGACTGGTCTCCTTTCCCCATCTGATGGCTAGAGCAGGCATGGCTGAGGATCCTCCACTGATGTCAGTTGGGAGGAGAAGAGAGCTGACCAGTCACATGGCCCCTGCTCTGAAAGCTGGTATATACACTGCATTTATTTTTATAAATCACACATAGGGGGCAACCGTCACTTGGCGATCTATAAACATGTTAGATGTTTCAGCAAGGGGAGGGGCAGGCACAGTCACTAGCTGACAGGCAGGGAGGGGAGAGGATAGCTGCTGATGACAGGCACATAAACTGACCAGGGCTCAGTAGCTATGATATAATGTAGGCAGTTTACATTACTTCAAGTAGAGTTCCACCCAAAAGTGCCGCAGCGACTAATTTACAGCCCCTCCTTCACCCCCCCCCCCCCCACACTGCCTTCTGGGAGACACACAGGTCCCAGAAGACAGCGCGACCATTCAGAAAGTGCAGCACGACTCATGCATGCACAGTAGGAAACCAGCTGTGAAGCCGCAAGGCTTCACTTCCCGTTTCCCTTAGTCAAGATGCTGGCGCATGCACATAAAGCCAATGGACAGGTCGGTTAAGAGTGCCAACATTAATGTTCTTACATTAAAAAAGTCAGCAGCTACAGCATTTATAGCTCCCGACTTAAAGTGATGGAGCTTTGTTAAAACGAAAAAAAAATTAAAACACAAGACATACTTGCACTGTGCAGCTTTTTTTGTACAGCGTGGCCCCCGAACATTCTCTTCTGGAGTGCCTTGGTGGCTCCTTCCCGCATTAGATAACCCCCTAGGAGAAGCACTCTCCCGATGTCATTCATTCGGTGTCCATAGATGCTGAGTGTATGACTCGGCCCTGCCCCTGGGTCATTGAATTTGATTGACAGCAGCGGGAGCCAATGGCTGCACTGCTATCAATCTATCCAATCAAAGCCAGGACTCTGGAGAGGAAAGCAGGGACGCGCCAAGGAGATGAAGGGGCTCAGGCAAGTAAAAAAAAAAAGGGGAGCTGGTGACTGCCAGATGTCCTCATTTTAATGCATTAAGGCACAGGTGTTAAACACAAGGCCAGCAGGCCAAATCCGGCCCATTTCATGCCCTCACACCTCTCCTGTAGCTCCAGCCCTCCTCTGGTTCTCCACCAGGCCCTTACTTTCAAGCAATGCATCCAGTTTCTTCCCAGCAGCAGCATAAGGAAAAGGGGCACACTGATGCAAGAAGAGTGGGGGACTCAACTTCTGATGGTGGGGTGGCTCTTGATATCCAAGATAAGGGGAGGGGATGCGCTGGACATCTAATCTTACAGCTACAACCGGCCCTTCATAAGGCGGATGCTGCCCATGATGAAATTGAGTGTCACACCCCTGCATTAAAGCGGAGCTCCACCCCAAAGTGAACTCGCGCTGATCGGAACCCTCCCCCCTGTGGTGTCACAGTTGACACCTTTCAGGGGGAGGGGGGTGCAGATACCCGTCTAAAGACAGGCATGTGCACCCACTTCCGGCCCAGCATTCTCAGGCAGAATACGGGCATGTCGTCACATCCCGTCACCCCCCCCCCCCGTTGTGTGCTGGGAACACTCGGCTCCCAGCACACAGCGGGAGCCAATCGGCAGGCGCAGCGCGACTCACGCATGCGCCGTAGGGAACCGGGCAGGGAAGCCGGAGCGATTCACTTCCTGGTTCCCTCACCATGGATGGAGGGGTGAGCAGCAGAGTGACAAGCGATCGCTCGTCCTCTGCTGCGGACGGCGCTGGACTGCAGGACAGGCAAGTGTCCTAATATTAAAAGTCAGCAGCTGCAGAATTTGTAGCTGCTGGCTTTTATTTTTTTGAGCGGACATTCGCTTTAAGGTGAACATAAGCCTTTACAACACCTTTAAAAAAAAAAAAAGTTAATACAGGCTGCAATTCCGCTTTAATGGGGTACAGCCAATTTACATTTACAGAGTATTACCAGAGTGTGCAGAGGAAACCGTAACAAAAGTGTGGCTTGTGCAAAAAACAAACAAAAAAAACCTTGGCTGAAAGAAAACTCCCCCCCCCCCCCCCACCCGAGTATTGCCCTTCTCTTATGTGGCTGGAGAAGAGAACAATGGCCTACAAATCTAGAATCTAGAGGTCCCATTCACAGATCACTGTGAATAATAAGAATAGACGACATGGCTGATGGGCAGAGCCAGAGGCAGCAACACCAAGTTATAAAAACCAGGATGATCCAGGGACAAGCAGCCTATGAATCAGCCAAATGGAGGGGAGTGGAGGAATGTAGCCATGTTTTATGCAACGCCCTAAATATTTGCATTTCCACTGATTTTGGAGGGCTACTCAACATGTGTCCAGTTTGGCACATAGGTGTGAACAGGCCTCAGCAGTCCTGTAAAGCTTTAGTAATAGAATCACTTTAGACCGTGGCCTGCCGATCAGAAAAGTTATTTTTAAACCGATCTAAAAATAGGCAAGTAAATAAGAGTCAATACCAAGAGGGAGAGATATAGAAAAAAATGATTTTCATTCAATGCGTACAGTAGTCCAAAGAAAGGGGGAGGCGTGACCAAGACCGCACATGTTCAGAAACAAAAATCAAGTCATCCCTGGAAGTTGTATTTTGTCTTATAAACCTTTTGTAACCTAACAAGTTTTTATCAGACTCTGCCCTTCATTAACCTAAGGGCAGCCACCAACATTCATTCTTTAGAATGATGCAAGCAGGACAATCACCATCTTTCTATGGCAGAAATCTGGATGGCCTAGGAACATCCATTCCATGCAAAAAAGGACATCCCAACCATGATTGGAGGAACATCTGCAGGCTACACGATCAATTTCCAATCCAACCATTACCTGCTGAGCTGATGGCAACGGGCAACTTTCCATGGGTCAGCTATGACATCGATAACCTCCACCATACTGTCCATTTCATCGTTTCCACCTAGTTTGATTGGCCATTCACCCAGTTATCAGATTTGCAACAGGGGAACGGGCCAGATTTGCCCCTCTGGAACAATCAGTGCCTGAAGTTGGGTGGTTAAAGCTGAACCAATGCCCTCACTGGAATGGGTAGAAGTCATCTGTCTATCCCCACATCATCCTCACTGTGGGCACATGTAGCATAGGACCAGCAAGACAACAGTGATTCTTTAGGGAAACACCCCCCCCCCCCCCCAACCATTCCACACTGTGCTTCCAGGCAACTCCCCCCCAACCATTCCCACACTGTGCTTCCAGACGACCACTCCCCCCCCCCCCCAACCATTCCACACTGTGCTTCTAGGCGACCCCCCAATGACCATTCTAAAACTGTGCTTCCAGGCAACCACCCCCCCCCCTCCCCAACCATTCCACACTGTGCTTCCAAGCGACCCCCAATGACCATTTCCACACTGCTTCCAAGCGACCCCCAATGACCATTTCCACACTGTGCTTCCAAGCGACCCCCAATGACCATTTCCACACTGTGCTTCCAAGCGACCCCCAATGACCATTTCCACACTGTGCTTCCAGGCGACCCCCCCCCAATGACCATTTCCACACTGTGCTTCCAGGCGACCCCCCCCAATGACCATTTCCACACTGTGCTTCCAGGCGACCCCCCCCCCCCCAATGACCATTTCCACACTGTGCTTCCAGGCGACCCCCCCCCCCAATGACCATTTCCACACTGTGCTTCCAGGCGACCCCCCCCCCCCCAATGACCATTTCCACACTGCTTCCAGGCGACCCCCCCCAATGACCATTTCCACACTGTGCTTCCAGGCGACCCCCCCCCAATGACCATTACCACACTGCTTCCAGGCGACCCCCCCAATGACCATTACCACACTGTGCTTCCAGGCGACCCCCCCAATGACCATTACCACACTGTGCTTCCAGGCGACCCCCCCAATGACCATTTCCACACTGTGCTTCCAGGCGACCCCCCCAATGACCATTACCACACTGTGCTTCCAGGCGACCCCCCCCCCCAATGACCATTTCCACACTGTGCTTCCAGGCGACCCCCCCCCCCAATGACCATTTCCACACTGTGCTTCCAGGCGACCCCCCCCCCCCAATGACCATTTCCACACTGTGCTTCCAGGCGACCCCCCCCCCCCATGACCATTTCCACACTGTGCTTCCAGGCGACCCCCCCCCCCAATGACCATTCCCACACTGCTTCCAGACGACCCCCAATGACCATTCCCACACTGCTTCCAGACGACCCCCAATGACCATTCCCACACTGTGCTTCCAGGCAACCCCCATTTTCACACTGAGCTTCCAGGCGACCGCCAGCCACCATCCCCACACTGAGCTTCCAGGGGACCCCCAACCACCATTCCCACATTGAGCTTCCAGGGGACCCCCAACCACCATTCCCACACTTTTCTTCCAGGCAACCCCCCAATGACCATTCCCACACTATTTCCAGGGGGAGCGCCCCCCCACACAAACACACATTGAGACCCTTCTCTCTTCCACACGATGCCCCCTCCCTCCAAAGGCCTCAAAAGCAGAGCACACATAGGGGACCCCATACTCCAGTGGGCCCACCCCTCGCCCATAAACAGGGGCTCTGTACTCTTCAGGGGGCCACAGCAGCTTACATGCACATCCTCCTCACACTACAGTATCGGAGCACCCCCCATCTTTCCCGAATACGTCCCCCAGTCCGGCACTCACCGTCTACTTCCAAGGCCCAGCCGGTCACAGCTGCATCTCTCTCCCCTACAGGCCGCACTCAGGCCGCTCCGGAGACTCCCAGGGGCTCTTTAAATACGATCTATAAATACTCCGGCAGCTCTGCCTGACGTCACCGCCAATCCACTTCGTCCATTGGCCAGCGGGAGGGCGCTCTGCTCCGAATGCTACGCCTCTCCGCATCGGCGACCCCTCCCGCTGAGCGGCAAGCCACGCCTTCTAATACCGCCGCGAGGGAGCGAGCAAAAGTGAGCATGCGTACTACGGAGGACGAAAAGCGCTTGTGGGAAGTCGGTGTTGATCATAGTTACTAATAAAAGTGTCACTTATTAGGGGAGCTAAAACGAACATGTAAAAGTACTTTGTAGTTAGAAAAAAAGACCTGTTAAAGCAGAGTTCCACCCATTTAAAAGTCAGCAGCTACAAAAAGTGTAGTTTCTGACTTTTAACCACTTGCGTACTGGGCACATACACCCACCTCCTGCCCAGGTGAAATTTCAGCTTCCAGCACTGCGTCGCTTTAACTGACAATTGCGCGGTCGTGCGACGTGGCTCCCAAACAAAATTTATGTCCTTTTTTCCCCACAAGGGAGCTTTCTTTTGGTGGTATTTGAGCCCCTGTGCGGTTTTTATTTTTTGCGCTATAAACAAAAAAGAGCGAAAATTTTGAAGAAAAATACAATATTTTTTACTTGTTGCTATAATAAATATCCCAATTTTAAAAAAAAAACAACATTTTTTTTTTCTCAGTTTAGGGCGATACGTATTCTTCTACATATTTTTTGTATAAAAAAAAAAAGAAAATTGCAATAAGCGACTGGTTTGCGCAAAAGTTATAGCGCTTACAAAATAGGGGAGAGAATTATTATTTTTTATTATTTTTTTTTTACTAGAAATGGCGGCGATCTGTGATTTTTATTGGTACTGCGATGTTATGGCGGACACATCGGACACTTTTGACACATTTTTGGCGCCATTGACATTTATACTGCGATCAGTGCTATAAATATGCACTAATTACAGTATAAATGTAACTGGCATTGAAGGGGTTAACACTAGGGGGTGAGGAAGGGGTTAAATGTGTATCCTAGGTGTGTTCTAACTGTGGGGGGAGGGGGGGGTGACTGATCTGTGTCCCTATGTACAAGGAACACAGATCGGGCTCCTCCTCTCCAGAGACAGGACGTTGTCTCTGTGTAAAACGGCAATAAGAGATGATCTATGAGAGATCATCTCTCATTCGCCCACAGATCGCATCGCAAACGGCCACTCTGACTGGCCGTTCGCCGTGATCTGTGATTGGCCGTGTCCAAGGGACACGGCCAACACAGGGCTTCTCTACAGCGCGCGCTAGGAACGCCCAAAGGGGCGGCCGTCAAAAGACGGTATGTTGGCTATTCAGACCCACGCTGTTGCCGTCATTTGACGGTAGCAAGGGTCTGAAGTAGTTAATAATCAGACACCTGTCCCACGGTCCAGTAAAGCAGGCATACAAAGCCCAGCTCCTCTTCCCCTCCTCTCTGCAGTGGTGGCATCACTACTGTGGGCGCCCGGCTGTGAACGCACACATGAGTCGCCCCACGTGCTGTGATTGGCCGGGCAATCTTCTGGGACCTGGGGCGTGTCCCAGAAGATTGCAGGGAGGGAGGGGAGAGGTGAACGTCCTGTAGAGCCCCAGGAGGAAGTGGGAGCCTCAAAAAAGAGGGGGGTCACCTTCACCTAAAAGTGGAAGTTCCATTTCCTTTTCATACATCATGGGACACATAGTTAGGCTAATATTTATTGCCTACTGGGTTTTACTTCATCTCCAGGTAAATGGACACTGGTAGACCAAAGGTCTTTAGACAGGAAGTGACCCCCTATAAAACCCCTCCCATACAGGAAGTACTTCAGATTTTTTTTTAACCAGTGTCTGCAAAGTGGATGGCAAAGTTGTTTGAGCTCTCTAGTCCCACAAACGGTTCTTAACCACTTGCTTACAGTGCACATATACCCCCTTCCTGCCCAGGCGAAATTTCAGCTTCCGGGACTGCGTAGTTTTAACTGACAATTGCGCGGTTGTACGACGTGGCTCCCAAACAAAATTGACGTCCTTTTTTTCCCACAAATAGAGCTTTCTTTTGGTGGTATTTGATCGCCTGTGCGGTTTTAATTTTTTGGGCTATAAACAAAAAAATAGCGTCAATTTAAAATAAAAAAAATCTCAGTTTAGACCGATACGTATTCTTCTACATATTTTTGGTTAAAAAAAAAAAAAAAATCGCAATAACCGTAGTATAGCGACTGGTTTGTATAAAAGTTATAGCGCCTACAAAATAGGGGACATAATTATGATTTTTTTTACTAGGAATGACGGCGATCTGCGATTTTTATTGGGACTGCGACATTATAGCGGACACATCGGACACTTTTGACACATTTTTGGGACCATTCACATTTATACAGTGAATAGTGCTATAAACATGCACTGATAACTGTATTATTGTGACTGGCAGGGAAGGGGTTAACATTAGGGGGCTAGGAAGGGGTTAAATGTGTAGCCTAGTGAGTGATTCTAACTGTAGGGGGAGGGGACTGACTGAGGAAGTGGCCGATCTGTGTCCCTGTGTACAAGGGACTCTATCGGTCTCCTCTCTCTGACAGGATGTGGATCTCAGAGATTCACGGTTCTGCTCAGTTACTGGGCAATCGCGGATGCCCAGCGGCCATAGCGGCCGCCGGGCACGCGCATCATGTTCCCAGTAATGCGACGGGTGCGCCCCCTAGCGTCTTTAGAAGACGTCATATGGCGTCCTGTCAGAATAACCGAGCTACCTTGCCGCCGTCAATTGACGGCGGCTAGTAGTATAGTGGTTAAATGAATCAAGGGATTGACCAATCGAATCCATTTGACACAGGCTTTATATGCTTAGATAAACGGTACCCGAGCCTCGCAAAGAAGACTTAAGATCCTGCAAGGTTTTGCCTGTGATGCGGCCTCTGGGTGCTGGACCCTACGTAGTGGAATCCTGGACACCACAGCACTAAGCCATTCCTTCAGGGTATTGTACAGGTCCAAGAGAGTGGACCCTAACCATGAAAGCGGTACTCAGTCCTTAAAGGTCCTCAAGTGACAGGAACCCTGCATTGATGGGTGAAGATAGGGCTCTTAGGGCCAGATCCATGTACATCGGCGTATATATACACTGACGTAGCGCATCTCCTTTCCGTTACGCCGGCTCAACTTAGAGACGCAAGTACCGTATCCTCGTCGTATTTGCCCCCAAATTTGCGCTGGCGCGACGTAAATTCCGAGGCGTAAGGCGGGAAGGATGTGGGTGTGTTTCATTGAAATGAGCCGTGACCCCATGCAAATGAAGGGCCGGCCAGACTGCGCATGCGCATGACGCTGACGCCTCTCTGCGCATGCTCACAACTCGGCCTGGCGTAATCAGTGAGATTGGAACTAGGCTCGGCGTACTTAGTGAGCTACGCCCAGGGCATAAATAGGCCCAGACAAACGTCCTTCCATTGCAAAAGTACATCCATTTGTTTTCGCTCCCTGAAGCAAGGTGCTTTTGTTCCGTTGTCTGTTGCTGTTTGTAGGTTTGTGTCGTGTCGGTGTGTTTTTTGGATCGTGTGTTTGTGAGAGATGTCAGAGAGGAAGTCGAACTACTCCCAGCGGGAGAAGGCCATTATTTTGAGGGCCATCACCCAATTTGGGTGGTTTCTTCATGGGCCTGAGAGTGGCAACACCACCACGGCCAGGAGGAGGCAGATCCTGCAGGACATTGCAGATGATGTGAATGCGTTGGGGGGTGAGACCAGGACCCGCAATGAGATCCAAAAAAAGATCAATGATCTCAGGCGCGTGGTCCGTGGGAAGCTGGCAAAGATTTCATCTTATGCCAGGGGCACCGGAGGGGGACCTGCATGCCCTATCAGGCTCAATGCTGAGGAGCGTGTGGTTGCCCAGTGCTTCCACAGGCAGCAAGTGGAGGGGCTGCCTGGCTTTGACTCCATTGAGGAGGTAGCATGTGTGGGGGGGGGGGGATATGTGACAAGTGTGTGGATCCTCCAACCTGTGAATGTTTTGTGTCATCCACAGATGTGCAGGAGGGTGCTGGGCCATCTGGCCCAGTCTGAGGCCAAGCCCGGAGTCCTCTGTGCAGGGGAGTGGCCCCAGCTCACCTCATGAGGAGGTTGAGGAGGAGGAGGTGATGTCAGTGATTGAGCGACTTCTCCATGTGGAGGAGTCTCCCCCTAGGGCTGGCAGCAGTCTGGCCTCCATCAGGGGATCCTCCCCCAACAGGGCTTCCCCCCCAAGGGGCTTCCTTCTCCCAGGCCACAAACCTCATCAGGAGGCAGGAAGGCGACCTGACCCGCCATCTGGGTCAGGTCACCCAGACTTTGGACAGGATGGAGGAGAGCCTGGCTTCCATCAAAGAGTCCATGCAGGACATGAGCTGCAACTCTCTGGCTGTGATTACCTGCGTACAAGACCTGCAGACCGCCACAGCAGGCATGGGTCAGGAGGTGCGTGCCCTGACCCAGGCTGTTCAGGCCAACACGGCAGCCCTCAATGTGAGCCTCACGCGCCTCGCCGTGGCCTTGGAGAGCAGGCCGCCAGGTGGGCAGAGACCAGGGGATGCTCCTCCTTCCCCTGATTTCCCCCCCCCCCATGAGTCTCCCCTGAGGACTCAGGGCCGTGGCCGGGGCCGCCCCAGGCGTGGGTCACGCCAGCGGCGTTAGGTTTTTTATTTTTTATTTTTTTACAGTGATTATGATTTGTTTTCTTTTTGTGAATGATGTTTGATTGTGGGAAAAGGGGTGTCACCCTCGGTTGTGGTGGAGAAGGGATCCCCAGGAACAGGGAGAAGTGATCCCCAGGTCCGTGTGAATGGTGTATGAATGTACAGTGACATAATTGGAGCCTTGGCGTGGCGTTGCTGCTCCCAAGTCCTGCATGGTTGGCTTGTGCTAACCCAATTAGATGAGGATGTGGGGTGTGTGTGCTAGGGTACACAGTGGTGTGCATGCGTGCATTTTCCTTGTGCCATGATGAATGTGTGTGTTTAACGTGCAAAGATGCGAGGCATCTCCTGACTGCTCTACCCTCAGAAGACGGGGTAGCCTCGGTCAAGGGGGGATTGTCTGGTTGGGGGGTCAGGTCATCACGTATGTCAATCTCCAGGCCCTTTCTCTCGGTGAAGTTGTGCAGCATGCACCGATGATCTGGCACACAAAGTTTGGGGAATACAACAGGGTACCCCCAGACTTATCCAGGCATCGGAAACGGGACTTCAGGAGGCCAAAGGTTTGCTCCAACACTGCACGGGTACGTGCGTGTGCTTCATTGTATCTTTGCTCTCCTGGGGTTTGGGGATGGAGTCATGAGATGGGGTCCCAGTGCATATGCAGAGTCATCTGGAAGGAAAAAGACAGGAGGATGTTAGTCGTGCGTGTGCCCCTCGTGAGGTCTGCATCATGGGGGGGGACAGTCATGAATGACACCCATGTCACTCACCAACCAGCCAGCTGTCCCCATACACGTTCTGTTCGAATTCCATTGGAATGGGGCTCTGACGGTATATGTAGCTGTCGTGGCTGGACCCGGGGTGTTTGGCACGGATGTGCCATATGAGGCATTGGGCATCGGCTATCACCTGTACGTTGATGGAATGCCAATGCTTCCGATTGCGGTATAGGTGCTCTGTCTCATGGGGGGGGCCGTAGTGCCACATGTGTGCAATCAATGGCCCCCACGGTACATGGGAATCCTGCAATTCTGAAGAAATCCCGCATTGCCTTCACCCGCAGGTCCTCCTGGGTGGGTCTGATGATTTGGTTGGCCATGCGTCTGAGGATTGCGGGGATAACCTGGTGCACACATCTGCTAATGGAGGATTGTGCCATCCCAACCACCACTCCAGTTGTTCTTTGAAAAGAACCACTGGCAAGGAAATGGAGTGTTGCCAGTACTTTGACCAGTGACTGCACTGCTTGTGAGCGGTGTGTTGGGCTTGTGATGTCATCTTTCAGGGTTGTGGTTAATTCCAGGATGGCAGTAGGGGTGAATCTGAAGATGCGATACACCTCACAATCACTCATGCCAAAGACGTTTATGCGCGGTCGGTAGATCCTCTCCCGTGCCCTCCTCCTCCTCCGTGCCCTCATCCTTCTACGCGCATCTAAAGCCAGTAGTATAGCTATGACCACGGATGCCCCTGGCATGTTGGCATTAGTGTTGAGCGGAATACGCCATATTCGATTTCGCAATATTTCACGAATATATAGAAGAATATTTGTGAAATATTCGTTAATATCGAATATTCGTGATATTTTATAAAAAAAAAATTAATGCGAAATTTCACTAATGCAAATGCGAAATTTCGCTAATGCAAATGCGAAAATTGATTGCGAAATTCTCGTCAACACGCGAAAACGGAGATCATTTCCTGGATTACTAAACTAATATGCACTAAACACTACGGGGCAGATTCACAGAGAATTAGATTCTCGTAGAGTATCAGAAATACACTACGCTGCTGTTTTTTACCTGGCTGTACGTGGAATCCAGGTAGATTTTGTCCAGTAAACGACGGCGGCGTAGTGTATTTCTCCCGTCGCAATCCATCTGCGCGAGTAGGGGGCGTGAAGCATTTAAAATAGGCGCGTTCCCGCGGCGATCGAACTGCGCATGCTCCGTTCGCAAATTTCCCGCCGTGCATTGCGCGAAAACACGTCGTCACGTCGTAGTAGCGTCGTTTACGTACATTCCTATTCCCGAACGAGTTACGTTAAAAAAATAAATATATTTTCAAATCGACGCGGGAACGACGGCCATACTTTACATGGGTTACGCACTGTTAGACCAGCAACAAGCTCCTCTAACATTACGTAGCCAAAAAATGACGTAGGCGATTGCGAGGGACACTCGTACCTTCGTGGATCGTCGTAAAAAGTCATTTGCATATCCCGACGCATGAAAACGACGCAAACTCCTCCCAGCGGCCGCAAAAATATCGCAGTGTAGATCCGAAGGCTTACGAGGACGTAAGCCTCTCGGATCGAAGCCCGAAGCCGCCGTATCATGGTTTGAGGATTCAAACTAGTGATACGGCGCGCAAAATTTGAAATTACTCCTGTCTAACACCAGTTAGACAGGCGTAATTGCTCTGTGAATCTGGGCCTACCTCTACTTACACAAACTTATATGACTAAACGAAAGCTAATTTTTTTTTATTTTTTTATTTTTTATACACAAAACACAGAAGGGCAGAGAAAGTATTCGCGAATATTCGTAATACGAATATTCGCATTGCGAATATTCGGCAACATAAAAGAATCGCCTCAGCTACTCGGCCCAGGGTCTCTAATCATACCAGCAATGCTTTTAGACATCGATGGAGATCGCTAGGATGTGATCTGTTTTAAAAATAAATTTGAAAAAAATACAAATATTCGCAATATCGAATATTCACCGCGATATTCGATTTATTCGCAAATACTCGAATATGCAATATTCGTGAGCAACACTAGTTGGCATACAGATTGTTGTTCTGCAAGTGTGGCTGCTCAGCTCGTCCCTAACAGTGTTGCTTTAGCTGACCTGCACACGTCTGGTGCAAAGTTACAGCTGCTTTTATAAGGGGTAACTTTAGACCGGACATACAGCTAATGCGCACAGCGCGTAGCATGCGCCGCACAATCATACTTTTGTGGATCGCCGTATCTCCCTCATTTGCATATTTGTGTAGCGCTGATGTATATATATAGTACATAAATGTGTATATTGCATTCCCTAGATGGCATTCATGGACATTGAGATTGTTGAGTGCTTGGAGCCATCTAGTGGCCAATTGTTGTTAATGCAAGAAGCATTCCACTATCTGAGGAATAAAGAAGAAAGACTATTGGTTCTCAGAGTTGACCTTTGTAAATAGGAAGTTGATCAAAGACCCAGGAACAATTTCTTGCGCAGTGCATGCTGGGATTTGCTATATAAGGAGTGGGAGCAGCCATCTTAGGGCTCTTGGAACCGCATGGGCAGCCGGAGAGGATCTGTGAGGAGACGGGACCGAACAACAAGGCCCCGGACATTTCCATTGAGCATCGGAGGACGGGAGTCCCCCAGCAGAGTTGGCCTGGTGTTTGATCCAGCTGACGGAGCAACGGGAGGAGGTCGCCGGACTGTACGGAGCCTGTGTCCAGTTGGGTGAGTGGGTTACGGCCCACAGTTTGTTATGCCTCACACGCCAGTAGACTAACACACAGGCCTCACTACATACTTCCAAAAAAGAAGCGGAGGGGTTGCCTTTAGGAAGGTTGAAGGCCTAGTTGTTCGGGACGCTCTCCAGAAGGCCAAGGCAGTTAACCCACTCATTGCGGAGACATTTTTCCAGGAAGTTTATCCGTTTTGTTTGGATTACAAATTACTTGGGAAACATTATTAGCTAGCGAAGAAAGAAGATCAAGAACTGACTGTTTGTTTTTTTTGTGAGATCTCACGGTTACCTTACAAAGTAGGGGGAGCTCCTAGGCATAGTTTTATTTTCTTATTCATATACCTGCAGGTATACTGTTTGTTATTTGATCGCTGTATAGATTTAATTTTGTGCTCTCATCCCATGTTAGGAGGATAGCACAGTTTATGTACTGGTGTTTCTTTACTTGCCAATTATCAACAGTAAAAGAATACTACTGTTTAAGCATACCAGGGTTGTGGCATATTGCTTTATTCACTCTAGGTGCCGCTCGTGGATCCTGAAGTTACAAACAGGTATCTGGTATCACATTGTACAGTATTGTATTGTATTGCACCACAGCTGTGTAAAGGGGATTGAGCCTTATCATTGGGGTTGTAGTTAGAGTGCAGGCCCAAAATGTAATCAGCAGCTCCTGCGGGGGTCAGTGCTACACGTGGGGGCTCGTCCGGGATCCTGTCACTCTACAAGAAACCCACCCCCCCCTTGAGGTCACCATGGACCCCATCACAGTAGTCCGTTGGTGCGAAGCAGAAGGGACACGCTCAGAAGCGAGCGTGGCCATTGAACTCCCAGGGAGCTACTGGGAGAAGAAGCAAATCAAAGAGGTGGTACAGACATTGTCTCCAGACAGAAAGGCCTACGTGGTTGCAGTGAAACCAGACTTTGGGACTGATTGCACCTATGCCCTGATAGAGTGGGGATGGGGTGTCCCTGAAAATTTCCACGGTGCTACCATAAAATTGTCCGAGAAGACAGTGTTCTACCTGACACACCCCTGCAAAAAGCAGTTAGAACCCCTAGACAGGAACGCAGGAGCCGCCGCCCAGCGGCAGGCGGAACAACAACTGGCTGAGTTACAGCGACAATACCGTGAAATACAGGAAAAGTTTCAGGAGACATCCAGCATCATAGCAGATCGCATGGATGGACTGCGCGTCGGCTCAGAAGACCAGAGAGCTGGCCAGATGACACCAAACCCAAGGAGGGAGCCAAGAAGACGCAGCAGGGGCTATCTGCAAGAAGTAACTATTAGGAAGGATTTCCGCATTGATGGCCAGATAGGAGAAAAGGGACAGAAGGGCAAACTGTCTTACACCAGCCTCCTACACCAAATAGAGCTGGGGCTACAAAAAGGATATCTGGAATCGGAAATCAGAGAGGCTGTGATCCACGCCATCAGCCCAAGCTCAAGTGTTAGGGGCATGTTAGAGAGAAAGAGTGATTTGACTTTGAACCAGCTTAAGAGGATTCTAAAAAGTCACTATGAGGAGGAAGATGCCACAGAGCTATTCCACCAACTGATAAATATTGCACAGGACAGTAAAGAGACTCCTCAGAACTTTCTGTTTCGGGCCATTGAACTCAAGGACCGCCTGCTGTTTACCTCAGGAGAGAGAGGGAGCGGGGAACAATTTGAAGCTGAGCTGGTACAGAAGAAATTCCGGAGATCCGTGACCACGGGGCTGAGGAGCGACTATGTCAAGCTCCACTTGAAGCAGTACTTGGAAGATCCCTTAACTCCAGACGAGGTCCTTCTTGAAAAAGTGAACGAAGCGGATAAGATGGAGATTGAGAGAGACCAGAAACAGAGAAAGCTTCAAGCTTCAAACACCACAAGTGCTAAAATACAGCAGGTAGGTGTCCCCTCAGACACCCAGGAGTTGAATGTGCTGGCGGCAACCATTGACCAGGGATCATGGCTTTCATCTGTACACCACCCACCCGCGAGTCAGACGGAACTGGAGAGGCTTATGCAGACCCAGAAAGAGATACTGGAGATGATGGCCATGATGATGACTCAGCTGGTGAAACTAAAGGCAGAAGGAGTTATGCCAAGGAAGGTCCCAAAAGCTACCACCATTACCAGCCCTACGAAACAAACACAAAGAGTCTGTTTCAAATGCGGAGGGATGGGACATTTCAGGCGGGTGTGCCCCAGCCCACTACCCGAGGAAAACCCACATCAGTCGGAGGGAAACTTCAGAGGGGCCCAGTGAAGGAGTCAACTGGGCGCCCGGGTGCAGTAGCGAACTCCACACCGACTCACGTGCCACGGCCCACTGGAGCCACCAACAAGGCGGGGCAGAAGAAAAAGAGGCCCTCAAAGGCCAAAGTCCGAGCCACAAAGCAGGCTAAGGGTACAGCTACCAGTGGATTTCCTCCCAAGCTAGTGGGACCTTCCCCAATTGTCCCCATCCAAGTGGAAGGGATCTACACAAAAGCCCTGCTGGATACTGGAGCCCAAGTAACCTTATTATACAGGGACTTCTATGACAAGCATCTCAAGCACCTGCCACTACGGAAATTGGAGGAGTTGGAGATATGGGGTTTGGGCACTCAGAACTTTCCATATGATGGTTACCTGCCAGTCAGACTCACCTTCGACCCAAGCACAGTAGGAGAGACGGAGACCTTTGACACATTGGCCATAGTGTGCCCTCGTCCTCCAGGAGCTGACAAGAGCTCTCTTATCATTGGGACAAACACTGACTTAGTGAGGAGACTACTTGCACCGCTGGTAATTAAGAAGGATACCCGCCCCACTGAAATACATCCCATGTTGGCCCAGACATACCGAGACCTTATCCAGGAGGAGAAGGCTCCTGAAGAGGGAGTGGGAAAAATCTGGCTGCTGAACAGAGGAGAGAAAATAGTCCAGCCGGGTGAAGTAATCTGCCTAAAAGCCTCGGTTAAATTGAGCTGGAAGAAACCAGGCCCTTTCATTGTCCTGGAAAACCGCAAAGAGGGGAGAAACGGACTAGAACTCATCACTGAAGTGTTGCCCACCAGAGTATTGGAGAGAACTCACGGCAAAGTTCCAGTCGGTGTCCGCAACACAGCGACAGTGTCCGCAGTGAGGGTGCCAGCCAGGCTACAGTGCCAGTGAGGGTGCCAGCCAGGCTACTGTTGGGACGGGTCAGTCCGGCTGTTCCAGTCGAACCAGGAGGTTTGAAAGGAGGGTCAGCCCCAGAAATCCCTGAAGAAGAGTTCAGCCCAAAAAAAATACGCCTCTTACTCCTGCATGGAGGGAAAGGGCCAAAGCCCAACTGCTGAGATGGAGAGCAGCCTTCTCGAAAAGTGAATTTGACGTAGGATTGGCAAAAAGTGCCACCCATCGAATTCGTCTGGAGGAAGACAAGCCATTTCGGGAAAGGGTCCGGCGGATCCCCCTAGGAGATCTGGAAGACTTGAGGGAACAATTGGCTGAACTTAAGAGGACGGGCATTATCCGAGAGTCCAGGAGTCCCTACGCCTCCCCTATAGTGGTGGTCAGGAAGAAGAATGGGTCCCTACGCCTGTGCATTGACTACAGGACCCTGAATCGGAGGACCATCCCAGACCAGTACACCACACCCCGAATTGAGGATGCCTTACAGAGTCTGTCAGGGGCAAAGTGGTTCAGCGTACTGGACCTGAAGAGTGGGTATTACCAGATTCCTATGTGCCCTGAAGACAAGGAGAAAACCGCTTTCATCACCCCAGTTGGGTTCTTTGAGTTCAACCGGATGCCGCAAGGCCTGACTGGGGCCCCAGCAACTTTCCAGAGGTTGATGGAGAAGACAGTGGGTGACATGAATCTCCTTGAAGTCCTGGTATACCTGGATGATGTCATAGTCTTTGGGAGGACGTTGGAAGAACATGAAGAACGCCTTGAGAAGGTCTTGAAGAGACTTCATGATGAAGGCCTGAAACTCTCTATGGAGAAGTGCCAGTTCTACCAACCCTCGGTGAGTTATCTGGGACACATTGTGTCTGAAGAAGGAGTGGCAACTGATCCCAAGAAACTAGAAGCTGTCACTTCCTGGCCCAGGCCCACCAACGTAACTGAGCTCAGGTCATTCTTGGGTTTCTGCTCATATTACCGAAGATTCGTAGAGGGATTCGCAAAAATAGCCCACCCACTCACTGAACTCTTAAAGAAGCAGGAAGAAGCTGGTGAAAGCGCGGGTCAGCCGAAGAAGCCTAAAGAGGGGTCTAGAAGGAAGAAAGAGTCCATCCAGGATCAGTGGACTCCAGAATGTGAAGAGGCCTGCAGGAGGCTGAAGTGGAGTCTTACTACTGCCCCAGTGTTGGCCTATGCAGACCCTGCCAAACCATATGAGTTACATGTGGATGCCAGCCGCGACGGGCTGGGGGGAGTGCTTTACCAGGAGCATGAAGAGCACTTACGGCCAGTTGCCTATGTGAGTAGAAGTCTGACCCCTGCTGAAAGAAACTATCCAACTCACAAGCTTGAATTTCTGGCTTTAAAATGGTCAGTGGTGGACAAGTTGAAGGACTACCTTTACGGGGCTGAATTTGTGGTCAAGACGGACAACAACCCCCTCACATATCTACTCACCACTGCAAAGCTGGATGCCACCGGTCACAGGTGGTTAGCTGCCCTACCTTCAGCCTGAAGTACAGACCAGGAGTTGGTAACCGAGATGCGGATGCCCTGTCAAGAAGACCCCATGACCCCTTGGAAGAATGGACCCAGCTTACCCCAGAAGGAGTGAGGGCCCTATGGGAGGGCACAAGTCAGTACCAGAAAGGTGGAGCCAGAGCTGAAGAAGTAGGAGTATCCTCAGCGGCAGTACCCAGGTGCTACTGTAACGTCTCCCAGGTCACACAGGAGGGCCTACCCAAGTTATCCAGGAAGGATCTCAGGAGAGATCAGCAGGGAGATCCACTGTGTGGGCTGGTGCTGGAAGCATTGGAATGTCAACAGCCTGATGTACTGCGGAAGAGTCCTGAGAGGGAAGCCCAGGTGTTATTGAGAGAATGGGATCATTTGCAGCTGCAGCAAGGGGTGGTCTACCGAAGGGGCCCCTCTGATGATCCAGAAGCAAAGTGGCAGTTACTCTTGCCTGAAAAGCACAGAGAGACGGTACTGATTGCTTTACATGATCACCATGGACACTTGGGAGCCGAGAGAACTCTCCAACTAGTAAGGGATAGGTTCTACTGGCCTCACATGAGAAAAGAAGTGGAGAGCTATTGTCACTCCTGCCTCAGATGCATCCAACGGAAGACATTGCCCCAGAGGGCTGCCCCAATGGGCCATTTAGAGAGTCAGGGCCCAATGGACCTGGTTTGCATAGACTTTCTTTGTTTGGAATCCGATCTGAGTGGGCAAGGTGACATCTTAGTGGTGACAGATCACTTCACCCGTTATGCTCAAGCTTTCCCTACTAGGGATCAGCAAGCAACCACAGTAGCAAAGACTCTCGTGGAAAAGTTCTTCGTACACTATGGCCTGCCTCAACGCATACATTCAGACCAAGGAAGGGACTTTGAGAGCAAACTAATCAAAAGGCTGTTGGATCTGTTAGGCATACAAAAGTCCAGGACTACTCCTTACCACCCACAAGGGGACCCCCAACCGGAAAGGTTCAACAGGACTCTCTTGAACATGTTGGGGACCTTGACTGCCGAGCAAAAACCTCACTGGAGTAAACACATTGCTGCATTAGTCCATGCCTATAATAGTACCAAAAGTGATGCCACTGGATATTCCCCATACCGACTGATGTTCGGCCGTGAAGCAAGATTGCCAGTGGACCTGGCGTTTGGTTCCTCCTTGGACCACACCTCCGAGGCCTCCCATAAAGGGTATGTGGACAGACTACGGCGGAGCCTGAAGACAGCTTACGAGCAGGCTCACGCCACCTCGGATTCAAGGGGGGAGAGGAACAAGAGGAACTTTGACCTGAAAGTGAGAGTCCAGGATCTTCAGCCAGGTGACCGGGTCTTGTTGAGGAATTTAGGCATTCCAGGCAAACACAAGTTGGCTGATCGCTGGAAATCACAGCCATTTGTTGTGTGCAGGAAACTTCCAGGGCTCCCAGTGTATGAGATCAAGCCAGAAGGAAAAACTGGGCCAGTAAAAACATGGCACCGAAATCACCTCTTACCTCTCACTGAGGCAGTCAGGACAAGCACAGAGAAGGAATCCACACCCACTGATGTGTGTAGACCAGTAACCAGGTCCCAACCTGCACCTTCTATAGATGAGGATGAGGGAGTGGAGATGAGCTGGCTGTGGCTTCCTGAAGATTCAGAAACAGATGCTGATGTCCTTTCGGAGGTAGAGGAGGATGATAATGGAACTCTTAGGGCAGAGGCCCCGGAATTTGTGCCGACCACTCACTCTGTAGGAGAGCCCAGTGCTTCCATTCATTCCCCACCCTTAAGCATTGAACGGAATGATGACCTTGGCCCAGAAGGAATGGACACTCCAAAAGTGCCCAGAGCAAAGAGAGACATTCGCCCACCACGCAGACTGACTTATGACACATTGGGCGAATGCTCTGAAGCCTCACAGTTTGTGAGCAGAAGAAACTTTGAACTGCCTGGTCCCTCTACTCTTGATTTAGTAAGGGACAGCCCCAGCTCACCCCTTGACACATCTGTACCAGACATCGTAGTATCAGCTGTGGGTGCACAGGATAGCTTCCCACTGTATGACAATTGGTGGGAAGCTCCTCTGTCCGTTTTGTGTGAACGTATAGAAACTAGAATGCAAGATAGGATTAGCAATTTGGACCTCTTTGGGGGACCAAAGAGACAAAGTAGGGGGAGTGTGTAGCGCTGATGTATATATATAGTACATAAATGTGTATATTGCATTCCCTAGATGGCATTCATGGACATTGAGATTGTTGAGTGCTTGGAGCCATCTAGTGGCCAATTGTTGTTAATGCAAGAAGCATTCCACTATCTGAGGAATAAAGAAGAAAGACTATTGGTTCTCAGAGTTGACCTTTGTAAATAGGAAGTTGATCAAAGACCCAGGAACAATTTCTTGCGCAGTGCATGCTGGGATTTGCTATATAAGGAGTGGGAGCAGCCATCTTAGGGCTCTTGGAACCGCATGGGCAGCCGGAGAGGATCTGTGAGGAGACGGGACCGAACAACAAGGCCCCGGACATTTCCATTGAGCATCGGAGGACGGGAGTCCCCCAGCAGAGTTGGCCTGGTGTTTGATCCAGCTGACGGAGCAACGGGAGGAGGTCGCCGGACTGTACGGAGCCTGTGTCCAGTTGGGTGAGTGGGTTACGGCCCACAGTTTGTTATGCCTCACACGCCAGTAGACTAACACACAGGCCTCACTACATACTTCCAAAAAAGAAGCGGAGGGGTTGCCTTTAGGAAGGTTGAAGGCCTAGTTTTTCGGGACGCTCTCCAGAAGGCCAAGGCAGTTAACCCACTCATTGCGGAGACATTTTTCCAGGAAGTTTATCCGTTTTGTTTGGATTACAAATTACTTGGGAAACATTATTAGCTAGCGAAGAAAGAAGATCAAGAACTGACTGTTTGTTTTTTTTGTGAGATCTCACGGTTACCTTACAAAGTAGGGGGAGCTCCTAGGCATAGTTTTATTTTCTTATTCATATACCTGCAGGTATACTGTTTGTTATTTGATCGCTGTATAGATTTAATTTTGTGCTCTCATCCCATGTTAGGAGGATAGCACAGTTTATGTACTGGTGTTTCTTTACTTGCCAATTATCAACAGTAAAAGAATACTACTGTTTAAGCATACCAGGGTTGTGGCGTATTGCTTTATTCACTCTAGGTGCCGCTCGTGGATCCTGAAGTTACAAACAGGTATCTGGTATCACATTGTACAGTATTGTATTGTATTGCACCACAGCTGTGTAAAGGGGATTGAGCCTTATCATTGGGGTTGTAGTTAGAGTGCAGGCCCAAAATTTAATCAGCAGCTCCTGCGGGGGTCAGTGCTACATTTGCATAGCAAAACAATGGTGTGTCTAGCGTATTTTTGCGCCCACGATGCGCCGGTGTAGAAAATACGTCGAGATACGTCGGCGTAAGTGCTTGGTGGATCTGGCCCATAGTTTCTAAGCTGCCCTGCGCCTGGACTGGTAAGTGAAACCCCTTTACTTATTGTGGGGTGTCCCAGTGATTGTAACAATCAGTCAAGCTAGCCAGAGGCTGGACACCTGTGTGCGGTGACCATACGGGGGAGTTTTTGGGCTAGCTATGGGTGTTTGCAAAGTGTACCTTTTTTTTTTGCTTGTGTCCGGCTGTTTACCTGTATAATGGCGCACAAGGGTGCGCCATTTAGCCTTGGTTCGCCATGGCGCATGTGCATTCGCAAGAGCTCCGCTGTGCTCAGCAGTTTATTTGGCAGCCATAGCACATGCGGCTTCGCCGCACATGCGCCGTAGCCTTTATCTGGCGCACAAAGATTTGCGTCATACGTGAATACAGCCACGCCCATTCGGGACCGTGTTTGCAGCATGCGCAGAACTTTCTGTCGCACAGCCAGCTTATTTAAGCTGTGTATCCTGAGGAAACTGGGCTTCCTCGGCATTTGCAGCGGTTCATTTCTCCTTATCCGGGTCACGTGAGTCACCAGCTGTTGCTTGGCAGACTAAAGGTGCTTAGCAGTAGGGATGAGCCGAACACCCCCACGTTCGGTTCGCACCAGAACCGTCGAACGGGCCGAACGTTCGTGCGAACATTTAGGCCGCGTACACACGACCAAATAAATCCGATCAAATCGGTCTGACAGACCGTTTTGATCGGATTTGTCTGCTAGGGTATATTGGTTTGATGGTGTACACAGGATCAAACCGAAATCCCCGCTGGCAGACAGCGCTGTGACGTAGCGGTGACGTTGACGAGCCACGTCACCGTCACCAGGAAGTAAAACACTTCCGCGCATTCGTCGAATCCATTCGACGAATGCGCGGGCAGATATGTCTGCTGGTCAGCGTACTAACCAGCAGACATGTCGGACGGACGGATTCCCAGCAGACAGATTTTAAAGCATGCTTTAAAATCTGTCTGCTGGTAAAATCTGTCTGTCCGCCCATACACACGATCAAATTTGTCTGCTGAAACAGTCCGTCGGACCGTTTTGAGCAGATAGATTCGATCGTGTGTACGCCATTGAAGTCTATGGGACTCGAACATTCGAATTCAAAAGTGCTCATTTTAAAGCCCAATATTCAAGTTATTGTTGGAAAACGTCTCTGAGAACCGGGTCTTGCCCCAGGGAACATGTATCAATGGATTTTCTTTTTTAAAACTGTATTTTTTTCAGGAGCAGCTTAAAATTTGAAAAAACAAAACAAAATTCCTTTAAATATCGTACCTGCTGGGTGTCTATAGTATGCCTGTGAGGTGGCATGTGTTTACAACTGTCCCTGCACAAAATGAGATTACTCTCAGAAAAAATAAATGTAATACTGCTTGCGGCTTTAATGTAATGTTTGGTCCCTGCAATATGGATAAAAATCATTAAAAAAAATAGCATGGGTTTCCCCGCCACCACTCCCACCAGGTCATTACAAGACCCAGTGCCGATCCTGACCTCCCTAGGGCCCTAAGCAAAATGACATGGCACATTAAAAATGAGAAGCGGGGGGCGCTGACGACAGTGACATGTCACATTAAATTAAAGCCAGCTAGTTTAGAAGTGGGGTGAGGGAGCGAAAATTACTTCTCACCAGGCAGGGCCTCTAGTAATTTTGGGGGCCCTTCGCAGCTTTGCGGGGCCCTAAGCGGCTTGCATAGTGAGCCTATAGGGAGAATCGGCCCTGACAAGACCCTTTGGCCCTATATACTTTGAACAGCGGTATACAGGCGGTGCAAACAAGACAAGGACTGTAGGTTTGTTAGGTAGAATCTGAACCATGTCATACTTTGCTGCTGCATATTGCACAATTTCCTAAAGAGACCCTCAACAAACTACATGACACTTGTGCCAGATGAGGCCATTGATGTTCCATTGGTGGCCCGTGAGCCTGTCCATACAGGCTTGGCCCCCCAAAGCGCATGTGCTGTGTGGCAACAATATGTCGATTATTTTAGGGGTGGGGGGGCCATTACAATGCCAGATCTTGGCTGAATAAATAATTTTTTTGGGAAAGAAAAATTCTACAAAAAAGGGGGGTTGCCATCCGGGGCCCCCTTTGAACAACTCTGAACTTCTGTTCTCTGAAGGCCTCCATTATTTCTGCAAGTCAAAATTAAGCAAAAAAAGCTAATGTCAGTCAAGCCTTTTACTACTAAGCTTTCTCCCCATATCTAACCCACAAACTCATCCACTGATCATAAAGTCCAAAATCGAGTTGCGTATCGTCGTACTGCACAATCGTTTCTTCCGACTTTTTCTACAGACTGTGAATGACGTTCTCACTCACGCAATATCCCTTTATAAGTGAAGTAACACCAAGTACGTTTAGGTGCAAACTATACAGCACAAGTGCAGTAAACTACAAGTACGTTTAGGTGCAAACTATATGGCCCAAGTGCAGTAACACCAAGTAGGTTTAGGTGCAAACTATACGGCACAAGTGGAGTAACAACAAGTACGTTTTGGTGCAAACTATATGGCCCAAGTGCAGTAACACCAAGTACGTTTAGGTGCAAACTATACAGCACAAGTGCAGTAAACTACAAGTACGTTTAGGTGCAAACTATACTGCCCAAGTGCAGTAACACCAAGTACGTTTACGTGCCAACTATACGGCACAAGTGCAGTAACAACAAGTACGTTTTGGTGCAAATTATACGGCCAAAGTGCAGTAACAACAAGTATGTTTAGGTGCAAACTATACAGCCCAAGTGCAGTAACACCAAGTACATTTAGGTGCAAACTATACGGCACAAGTGCAGTAACACCAAGTACGTTTAGGTGCAAACTATACGGCCCAAGTGCAGTAACACCAAGTACGTTTAGGTGCAAATTATACGGCACAAGTGCAGTAACACCAAGTACGTTTAGGTGCAAACTATACGGCACAAGTGCAGTAACAAAAAGTACGTTTAAGTGCAAACTATACAGCACAAGTGCAGTAAACTACAAGTACATTTAGGTGCAAACTATACGGCCCAAGTGCAGTAACGCCAAGTACGTTTAGGTGCAAACTATACAGCACAAGTGCGGTAAACTACAAGTACGTTTAGGTGCAAACTATACATCACAAGTGCAGTAAGCTACAAGTACGTTTAGGTGCAAACTATACAGCACAAGTGCAGTAAACTACAAGTATGTTTTGGTGCAAACTATACAGCACAAGTGCAGTAACACCAAGTACGTTTAGGTGCAAACTATACGGCACAAGTGCAGTAACACCAAGTATGTTTAGGTGCAAACTATACGGCACAAGTGGAGTAACAACAAGTACGTTTAGGTGCAAACTATACGGCACAAGTGCAGTAACACCAAGTACGTTTAGGTGCAAACTATATGGCACAAGTGCAGTAACACCAAGTACGTTTAGGTGCAAACTATACAGCACACGGGCAATACAACACGTTAGAAGACTGCAGCTAGCACAATCAACTGCCTGACAAATAGCAATAGCTAATCTAGCTAAACTATACAGTGTATAAATATATGTACAACTCCTGGGATGTATATATATATCCTCTACACCAGCCTTTCTCAACCTGAGGTTCTCAGGTGTGCCACAGAATCAGGGGAGAGAAGGGCTGTAAGATGAGCCTGATCTCCAAATCCCCTGCCGAACTGTACATCGGCACTGTGAGAAGCTCCGTCAGCCTCAAAAGTGAAAGTGTAGGGGAGTGTGCTGTGCTCTCTGCTTCCCCCTACAATGCAGAACCCGGCTGTATGACGAAACTCAAAAGGTACACGTGTTCCGCGACACAAGCCTTGGACTGGGGTGCCTCAATACTTTTTAACGGCGCCCCGACTGGAAAAACGTTGAGAAACACTGCTCTACACACTGTAAATTTAACTAAACTGACTAGCCTGCCTGCTCTATCTATCTATCTAGTAATAAAGTCACAGGGCCAGATTCAGATACAAATGCCTATATTTAGGCGGGCGTAGCGTATCTCAGATACACTACGCCGCCGTAACTTACAGCGGCAGGTCCCTTTTTCAGAAACAACTTGCGCCGTAAATTACGGCGGCGTAGTGTAAATGTGTCGGCTTAAGCTCGCGCAATTTAAATGTGGAAGATGGGGGCGTGTGATTTAAGTGAACCCACGTAAATGACGTTTTTTTTTAACAGGGCATGCGCCGTCCGTGGACGTATCCCAGTGCGCATGTGCGAAAGTCACGTCAGAAATACTCATTGATAACGACGTGAACATAACTTACGCCCAGCCCCATTCCCGAACGATTTACGCAAACTACGTAAACGACGTAAAATTCGACGCTGTCCCGACGTCCATACTTAACATTGCCTGCGCCCAGGGGCGGACTGACAACTCATGGGGCCCCCGGGCAATAGAAGATTATGGGGCCCCCAGGCTTACAGATGGCCACCAAGCCAGGTGGCAGTACAGAAGCGGGGCAGCTAAAATCTCTGGATTTTCACATCAAAAGCATGTAGGTTTTGGACATATCAGGGACAGATGTAAAAAAAAACCCACAGATTTGTACATACTGTACTGTCCCTGGTTTTAATGAGCCTGGCAACCCTGATGGGGCCCCCTAGTGGCATGGGGCCCTCGGGCAGTGCCCAAATTCCTCAATGGTCAGTCCACCCCTGCCTGCGCCTCATATAGCAGGGGTAACTTTACGCCGGAAAAAGCCTTACGCTAACGACGCAAATAGATACGCCGAGCGCAACTATGTTTGTGAATCAGGGTATCTACCTAATTTACATATTCAACGCGTAAATCGACGGAAGCGCCACCTAGCAGCCAGCGTATATATGCAACTAAGATACGACGGTGTAAGAGACTTACGCCGCTCGTATCTTAGCTTAATTCGGGCGTATCTTGTTTTCTGAATACAGAAAAAAGATACGCCGCCACATCTTAGGCCTCGTACACACGATGAGATATGTCCACTCAAACTTGTCCGACGGACAGTTTAGAGCGGACATGTCTCATCGGATTTCGGTCCGATGGCGTGTACACACCATCGGATCAAAATCCCCGCCGGCAGACAGCATGGTGACGCGGCGGTGACGTTGACGCCGCCACGTCACCGCTACGTCACCGCACCAGGAAGTAAACACTTCCGCGCGCATGCATCGGACCCATTCACAGGATACGACGCATGTGCGGGAAGATATGTCCGCTGGTTTCCGTACTAACCAGCGGACATATCCGACGGACAGGTTTGTAGCGGCCAAATTTCAAAGCATGCTTTGAAATTTGTCCGATGGACAAACCTGTCCGCTAGCCCGTACACACGATCGGATTTGTCTGCTGAAACGGTCCATCGGACCGTTTTCAGCGGACAAATTTGATCGTGTGTACGCGGCCTTAGAAGTTACGCGCCGTATCTCGAGATACGCCAACGTATCTTGTTTCTGAATCTGGCCCACTGTCTCTCTCTCTCTATAGGACTGATCTCTTTAACAATGCCGCAACACACTACACGAGGCCGCCTTGCAGGCTGCCTTTTATAGTGTGGGGCATGTGCTCAAGGCTTTGTCCAATTATGGCTCTCCGTTTTTTGCGTGCTGTGATTGGTCAAGCATGCGGGACATACAGCATGCTTGGCCAATCATCAGCGCGCAATGCCGTAGTGAATTATGGGCCGTAGCGCGTCACTCGAATTTGTCGCAAACGACCCATTTTGTTCGATTTTCGATGAACGTACATACGTTCGACTCGAACACAAAGCTCATCCCTACTTAGCAGGATTGTTGCAAAGGGGCTTGGTGAGCCTTACTAACTGCTTGCAGACCAGCCGCCGCAGTTTTACGGCGGCAGGTCAGCTCGACTGCGAAAAATCCCGAAATATTACAGGATTTTGCTTTTCAGCCACTAGGGGCGCGCAATCGCTCGTTACAGAGCGAGAACCGGGAGCTGTGTGTGTAAACACACAGCTCCCGGTCCTGTCAGGGGGGGAAAATGACTGATCGCTTGTTCATACAATGTATGAACAGCGATCTGTCATTTCCCCTAGTCAGTCCCATGCCCCTTCAGTTATAACACATCTAGGGAAAATAATTAACCCCTTCCTCGCCACCTAGTGTTAACCCCTTCACTACCAGTGACATTTTTACAGTAATCAATGCATTTTTATAGCACTGATCGCTATAAAAATGCCAATGGTCCCAAAAATGTGTCAAAAGTGTCCGATATGTCCACCATAAGGTCGCAGTACCGATAAAAATCACAGATCGCTACCATTACTAGTAAAAAAAAAATATTAATAAAAATGTCAAAACTATCCTCTATTTTGTAGACGCTATAACTTTTGCGCAAACTAATCAATAAACGCTTATTGCAAAAAAAAAATACGAAAAATATGTAGAAGAATACGTATCAGCCTAAACTGAGGAAAAAAAATGTTTTATATATATTTTGGGGGATATTTATTACAGCAATAGGTAAAAAATATTTTTTTTTTCAAAATTTCGCTCTATTTTTGTTTATAGCGCAAAAAATAAAAACCGCAGAGGTGATCAAATACCACCAAAAGAAAGCTCTATTTGTGGGGAAAAAAAGGTCGCCAATTTTGTTTGGGAGCCACGTCGCATGACTACGCAATTGTCAGTTAAAGCGAGACAGTGCCAAATCGTAAAAAGTGGCCTGGTCATTGACCAACAAAATGGTCCAGGGCTGAAGTGGTTAAAGGGTCTCCCTTCTGAGGTGTGTTAATACTACACCCAGGTACCTGGTACTCTCTTTTTTAAAGAGGACTAAGACTAACACTACAGGGAAGGGCATGCCTATGTTGTCAGTAGTTCCTGATGAACCTGGTCGTATCCCCTGAAGGACCAGAGGCTTCTGGGCAACCTGAGCCATTGCACCTTTCTGGTATTGTGCATACAGTCAACGTTGCTGCTTCACCCTTTATCACCAAGGATGAACTGTCCTTGGCCCTAGCCAGGTTAGAGCACAGGATTGCTGGCATGGCTGCCTCCAGGGTTGCAAGAAGCGTAACAGATCCCCTTCCCTGGAGCCTCCTAGTTTGGGAGCAGGAATGGGTTGAGGATGGGGAAGAGCTAAAATCTCAGGATTGGGGCGTGGCTTGGCGCATGGAGGAATAGGACGCTTGTGCCTGGAGCTCCCGCACACGCCGCCAGCATAACGGCTCTAACAGCAGCCCTGACACGCCAGACACTCCGGTGATGGGACGGAAGGGAAGGGGTGAGACTAACCGCAACACCGATCCAGGCAGGGAAGGTGAAATCGAGCGCTTTTTCTCCAAACTTCGGCCGGACCAGCACGGCCCATCCCCGGCCAAGATGGCGGTGGCCCGTCCTTCAGGATCCCACGCGGCCTCTCACGGAGCCTCCTCGCAGCGCTTAACCGCAGGTATGAAGACCAGGCAGAGAGCTAGTTCCCCCCCTGACTCCGATGCTGGCTCCATCCGATCGGCCGGTCATTCCCCGAACTCTCACCGCTCCTATGGTGGCTGGGACCTTGAGGCCTATATCAAGGCCCTGCCTACCAGACATGACTTTGAGGCCTGCGTTCAGCGGATGGAGAGGTCCTACAAGCAGGAGATATCTGAGCTGTGCAGGGATGTCACTGACAGGCTGGAGGAAGTGGAGCAGCGTGTGGAGGAAACTATATCTACCTTACAATTACATGAGGCTATTCTTAATGATCATACTGTTCAGATCCAACAGCTCATGCTATCCCAGGACGACCAGGAGAACAGAGCCAGACGCAATAACATTCGCATCCGTGGCCTCCCTGAGTCGGTCAAGACCAAGGATTTGGCCCTGGCGGTCGTAGCCCTGTTTAATGACCTACTGCAGAAGGAGAAGGAGGCCCCCATAGAGCTAGACCGTGTCCACAGAGCTCTGAGTCCCAGGAACCCCAGCCCGGATCACCCCAGAGATGTGATTTGCAGGGTTCACTTCTTTGCCGTTAAGGAGGCTATCATGCAAGCCGCACGCACACGGGAGACTAACCTTTTTAATGACACTCGTATCCATCTGCTGCCACTCGACTTACGTCGGGCCCTGAAGCCCCTCACTGGAGCCCTGCAAGCTAAAAACATTAAATATTGCTGGAGCTTCCCCTTTCAACTGTCAGCCTCCCATGAAGAAAAGTCAGCTGTTTTTCGCTCACTGGGTGACCTCCCCAGATTCTTAGGTACTTTTGAGCTCCCACAGATCTCCATCCCAGCCACCACCGGGTTTTCAACTCTCCTCCGGCTGGAAGAGACAATCTAAGAAGCCTCGACGCTCCAGGACGGAGGCCTCCAAGTCCCCTATTGGATGATTTGACCTGGTCCCCCATATCATTTGGGTCACTGTCTTTTACTGCTCATGGACTTTAGTCTGCTGAGATCCTTACCGTTTGGGACATATGGTTTAGGGGGGAAGCTGTGCTGAGGGGGGGCAGGTGGACTGTAGTGGGGTGGTGTCCTCCCTGCTTTCTGGGGGGGGGGCAACCCCCTTTCCCCTGCTCGTCCTTTCTGGGGCCCTCTTCGGCATGGTGGCCCCTAGTTTCCCTTGGATCCTGTCAGCGAACTGTGCCTTATACCGTCCCAACTTAGGCGGCTCCCCTCCCGCCTTTCCCTTCCCTATGCTGTTTTCTAGAAGTTTCACCCTTGTCACCAAGGCGTGCTCAGTTGTTTACTGCATTACCCTGTAGGACGCAGATGTACTGATGCACTTGTGGGGGGATATCCCCCATGTTTTGTACGCATGTTACCTTTCAGCAAGCAGTCCTGCGGGGTCCTAGCTAGTTTTGATTACCGTTATAGACTTTTTGTACATGTTTACTGTTTAATGTGTGCGGGTGCCTCTCCGTGCGACATCCACGTTACCCCACCTAGGACCTTCGGCTCCCCTTGAGGTGTAAGCTGAAATGTTGCTAGCAACAATATTAGTGCGGCCATTCCAGCCCAGTGTTTTCTATGTTTCCCTTTTTTTCCTTTTATCTTTACTTTACCCTGGGCCCTCTGCCCACTGTTGCCCCTCCCTCCCCCTTCCCCATGTTCTGGAGACGGTGTGCTCGTTCCCGGTAAGTAGCTTTTCTTCCCTCCTGCTGTTTCGTTTTATGGCTTCTTCTAATTTCCTGACAGCTTCTTCCCTGAACTGCAGGGGTCTTTATGTCCCGGAGAAGCGAAGGCAGATAGTATTCCATTTCCATAAATTACGTACACAGATTCTCCTTCTCCAAGAAACCCACTTTAGATCAGATTCTGTCCCCACCCTTCTTCACAAACAGTACCACACTTGGTTCCATAGCACTAACCCTTCTGCGAAATCCAAGGGGGTCTCCATTGCATTTCATGCCTCCTTCACGCCAGATGTTCTAGATACCCTCATAGACACTAAGGGGAGATTTATTTTTCTTAAATTGTCATATAAGAATGTAGTCTATACTGTAATTAACGTGTACTCTCCCAACCAGGACCAACTGCAGGTTTTCACCTCCATGACATTCCGCTTGAGAAAGTTTAGCACGACCAACATGATCCTGAGCGGTGACTTCAACGTGGCTCTGATACCCCGCATAGACACGTCGGCTGGTAAGTCCTCGCTCTCATTGGCTTCCCTGACCAGGCTGCACACTCTTCTTACTGTTCTCTCCCTGGTAGATGTCTGGAGAGTCCTTCACTCCTCTGCCAGGGACTATACATACTATTCTCCTGCCCACACCTCATACAGCAGACTAGACTATATACTCATCTCACAATCATTGCTGGACCTCTCGCCTTCTGCTTCCATTGGTCTTACGCTCTGGTCGGACCATGCCCCTATACATGTGGGGCTGGGGAGGATTCCCTCCCCTACGCCCAGATCCTCATGGAGGCTCAATGACAATCTCCTCACATACCTGACCTGCACTGACGACATCGTTCAAACCATTTCAAACTTCAACCCAGATCATGCCCATGATGACACCAACCCACTTACGAAATGGGAAGCCCTCGAATGTGTTCTTAGGGGTAAATTCATCCAGCATGGCTCCAGACTCAAGAAAGCCCGTTCGGCGGACGCAACACGCCTTCTGGCTACTATCGCGACCCTGGAGGAATCACACAAGCGATCCCCTGATGCAGCCACTTTGGTGGATCTGGCGGGTACACGGAGGGACCTGTTACAAATTTTCTCTGACCGCTCCTTGGTGGCGAGAGATAAGGGACGCTTCACCCACTACTCTCAAGCCAACAAGTGCGGTAAGCTTTTGGCGAACACTCTTCAGCCATGGCAGGCTAGGAAACATATCTCTTTCATTGCATCTCCCGGTGGGGGGGCAAGGTGTTGGCTAACTCCGCCATAGCAGAGGAGTTTCGTCACTACTATTCCGATCTTTATTATCTCCCCCCCCCCCAACCGGCTAGGCCTCGCTCCATGCCTGGAGACTCCCCAGAAGATCTACCCTCTTATATTAGAGACACCGCACTCCCGTCCATACCGGCCTCCGCTGGGGAGGAGCTGGAATCTCCCCTAACCAAGGCCGACTTTCGACAGGTCATCGCCGTGGCCCAGATGAATTCACAGCACGCTTCTATAAGTTGTTCGCAAAGGCCTTTAACGCCATCGAGGAGGGTGTTCGTCCCTCCCCATCTCTACTTTTAGCCCAGATTGTAGTCCTTCCTAAACCTGGTAAAGACCCGTCTCAATGTTCCAATTATAGGCCTATCTCTCTTCTCAACATTAATCTGAAGCTCTTTACGAAAATTCTATCCGATCGGCTTTCCCCCCTATCATACATGGCAATCAGGTGGGCTTCGTCCCGGGCCGCGAGGCCCGTGACAACACTACCAAGACCCTGCATCTCATAGCTTATGCCCAGAGACACAGACTACCATCTTGCCTTCTCACCTGTGATGCGGAGAAGGCTTTTGATAGGGTCAGTTGGTCCTTCCTGGAAGCTATGCTCCTTCAGATAGGCTTAGGCCCGAAAATGCTCTTGCGTATCCTTTCCCTGTACTCCACTCCCTCTGCCTCTATCTTGGTCAACGGCACGCAGTCGGGCATGCTGTCAATCAAGAATGGTACACGGCAGGGTTGCCCCCTGTCCCCTCTACTGTTCGCTTTGGTGATAGAACACTTAGCCCAGGCGATTAGAGCTAACCCGAATATTCACAAGATCCAAACACCCTCCGCTACTTGCAAGCTCTCCCTGTATGCAGATGACCTGCTTCTTTATGTCACTCAACCCCACATGAGCATCCCCTCTATTCTGGCAGAGATAGACAGATTTGGTAGACTTAGCAATTACAAACTAAACAAGACGAAAGCGTTGAACCTATCCTTACCACAGCGTACCCTCGCCCTTCTCAAGTCTAATTTTTCCTTCCACTGGAAGGAGAAATCCATCTCTTACTTGGGAACAGCCATTCCAACACAATTGTCGGAGATTTATACTCCGCTCTTAACCAGGCTCCGGCTCCTCACGGAGAAGCGCATGGACCTGCCGGTGTCATGGTTTGGGCGTATGAACACTCTAAAAATGGACGTACTGCCGAAGTTATTATACTTGTTCCAGGCGCTCCCCATAGCTCTCCCCTCCGCTTTTTTCGTACATTGCGTTCTATGGGTATTCGGTTCGTATGGCAGGGGAAATGCCCTAGGCTGAAACACTCACTGCTCTGCTCCCCGTCTCCAATGGTGGAACGGGCCTCCCAGACTTTGAACTCTACCATGCGTCGGCGGTGCTATCTCAAATCTTGGAGTGGTTCCCCCGCCCTCTGACTAAGATCGCTACCCAGGTTGAACAGGACTTAACCTCAACTGATCTCCGCGCGCTTCTCTGGGGACACGATGGGGTGCACCGGTCTATGCCGGATCTGTCTCCCCTGACTAAAGATGCCATGGTGCTATGGTACTGTAGGAGGGAGACCTGGGCACTTACAACCGACCCCAGTCCCCTGACCCCCCTGTTTGACAACCCAGCTTTCCCTGAGAGTAGACTGACCAGGGCTCTTGGCGACTATGATAGGGCTTCCTGGCCGACCGCACGACGCTTCGTGCATGCCTCCTCGGGTTCCTTTGTCTCACCTGAGGCTACCGCTTCTTCTAGAATGACCTGGCTTACCCATATGCACCTGGCGACTTATTGTAAGACACTACACAACTCTAGGCAGGTTCACAGGCCCCTGACGGGCTTTGAGCAATTATGCTCACTACCAGAAGCTCAGCGGCATACACTCTCGGTATACAAACGAATTACAGAACACCCCCATGGTTCCCTCCCTAAATTCACTGCAGCGTGGTCCGGGGACCTAGAGGAGCCCATCAGCGAGGCGGAATGGCATACAGCCTTTCTCTTCACCCATAAGTCCTCAGTGTCCAGCTATGCTCAAGAAAAAAATTATAAATTACTGTCTCGTTGGTACAGAGTCCCATCCACCCTTAGGGTCATGTTTCCATCGGCTTCTGACTCCTGCTGGAGATGCAACATGGCTACAGGTACGTACTGTCATGTCTGGTGGGACTGATTTGCTCTGCCCGTTCTGGACCCATATTTTTGAAATATATCCTGAACTGTACGGTGAACCCCTCTCCCCCTCTCCCTTTATAGCCATTCTCCCGGGCTCCATTAAATTCCAAAAGAATTCCCTTTTGAAATTTTGTCTTAGCTCAGGAAGACAACTGATCTCTAGGCACTGAAAATCATCCTCCTCTCCGACCTTAATCGAATGGGTAAGCGAAATGAATGGTATCATACTCATGGAGGAATTGCAAGCTAAATCACTAGACAGATATGATACATTCTTCTTTACTTGGAGCTTATGGAGACACTACTCCACATCGGACAAACTTAAGGTCAGACTTTCGCCCAATGTACCCGTGTAGATCTTAGACCCAAGCCCTTAACCCTGCACTTAGAAGTGGATCTGGAATGTAGTCTCCTTTGACCCCTCCTCCTCAGCTTTAACCCACAGATGTTTTATTTGCTTTGGCCCCCATAAATTTAAATTTATACTTGGGTTTGGATTTAACTTTGAATTTAAACTCAGTCCCTTTTTTGTTTTAGACCGTCTTAGACCGTCTGTTTTAGACCGTCTGCCCAACCCCCTCCCAATATCCCCCCCCCCCCCATCTCCTTCCATACTCATTCTTACCATTCCTCCTTCCTTCTCTCTACTAGTCTTTTTGTCCTATTTTTGGGCCGCTCTAGACGGCCGACTAGTTACTCACAGGCACTCTATTAGTTTAATGAGCCAAACACATTTTATAGAAGTGGTACTGTTCTTTTGCTGTTCGGAAGTTATCAGCACTCCTGCTTAGTTTTTCTCGCTCTTTGAGCTATTCAAACTTTTACTTCCTTGGATCTCGGGCGCAGCAGGATCCCGAAGGGGCGCCTGGATCGAGAAGTAGTTCCTCTTGTTTTTTTTACGCAGGTTTGCTTTATTAGTCCATCAATATATGTTCACCCTCTATATCCATAATGTGAATATTTGTGCAAGTTTGTATGTGTACTATGGAGTGTCTATGTTTTTTCTTTTTGTGGATCTGGCTGCCCTTTGTCGGGGGTCGGATCCGTTATGTTTCTTTTATCTCTGTCTGAAAACCTTTAATAAATACTTATTGAACCTAAAATCTCAGGATTCTGTAGAGGGCCTGGCGGATGATGATGCGTTACTGAGCCCCCTGGTCCTCTTTGGCATCCCTGAGGCCTCTTTAGGCTACACAGGATTCCCCCTTACACCCTCTGTTGGAACAGGCAGTGTATGCTGATCAGTGGCAGCCTCACTGTGCCCATCAAATGCAGCCACTGTGCCCATCAAATGCAGCCACTGTGCCATCAATTGTCACCACTGTGCCATGTCATCAAACGCAGTCAATGTGGGGGGCGTGTCCGGATGTGATCACGGCAGGACGTGCTTACAGAGAGCTCCGCATCACTCCTGCTAATTTATCCGGTTTTTGGAGCTTTTCTGCCCTGTTTTTCGCTGCAAATGCCCGGATACTAGTGGGGGAACGCCTGGTCATGAGAAGGGGGGCGACGAAACCTGGCCACCAGACCCCGAGAAGTCACCGCCAAACCCGCTCTACACGAGGCTCAGACGCGGGCCCAGCCGCCGCCATCTTTCCCTCCCCTCCTTCCACCAGGAGCGCCAGAAAACTTGCCAAAAAGATGGCCAACGCTGCGGCTGCCCCAGGGAATCCTTGTGCGGTGGACATCCAACCTCCCCAGGCTGCCCCTTCGGCTCCGGATGCCGCGCAAGATGCGATCACCCACCCAATCCTGGAGGCGATCGATGCCAGCAAGGCCGCGGTCATGGTAAGCATAGACCATCTGGCCACGGAGTGTACTCTGATCAGGCACGATTTAGACAAGATCAGAGGGAGGATTACAGAGGCAGAGGAGAGGATTTCTGGGGTGGAGGATACGGCACAAGCGCAGGGGCACCAGCTAAGTGAACTACAGGAGGTGGTGAAATTATTGCAGGCGCGTGCAGATGATGCTGAAGATAGACAGAGAAGGAATAATGTGCGTGTGGTGGGTTTGCCGGAGGGAGCGGAGGGCCCCCAATCTACCACCTTTGCTGAGGACTTTTTCAAGCAGCTGCTTAATCTGGGGGATAGGCCGCCGACATATGTGGTGGAAAGGGCACACAGGGTGCCTATGGGTAGAAGACCCCCTGGTGAATACCCGCGTCCCTTCTTGGTGAGGTTCCTGAATTACAGGGATCGGGATATGATCCTAGCTGCATCCAGGAAGACTCAGGACCTGAAGTATGAAAATGCAAGGGTGATGCTTTTTCCGGATTTCTCGGCTGAAACGCAGAGAAGACGGCGTTCGTTTAATGAGGTCAAGAAGAGAATGCGCGACTTGAATATCCAGTACAGCATGCTGTACCCCAGCAAACTCCGGGTTCAGCATCAGGGCACTGTGAAATTTTTTGATAACCCACGTGATGCTTGTGATTGGCTTGACAGGAACCATCGCTGAGGCCACTTCTCATATTTTAGATAAGAGCATCATCCATATTTCCTCTCTTTTTTAAACAGGGGTCTGATTGTGTCATGGACTAGCTACTCTTGCCATTTCCAAAATGCATGGTTCCCGGTCTATGATTTTCTATTTTTTCTCCCAATTTATGTTTCTATCTCCATCGCTACACCTGCTTGAAACAACATTTCTTTTATTATCTACTGCCTAAAGCTGCTGGTCATTGGCTCAATTGTTATATAAGTTTTTGTTTTTCTCTGCTGCCCCTGTGCTGCTATATTTTTTTTTTTTCTTCCCTCAAGTGTTTGTCCCAAGGCTTACACTGCAATTACAGAATACCATTGAGGATAACCGAGTTACAGCATTTTTGACAAATATGTGCCTTAACTGCCATGTCAGCCTGAAGTCACTAGATGGCGGTGGTGTACTATGTTTTCCTCCACTGATTTGTTTTCCCCTATTTTTCTGATTTTTCTGCTTTTTGATTTAACCCTGTTTTGTGGCTCCATGTTGAAGTTGTATATGCGGAGCTCTTTGGGGCCAAAGAAGACTTTTTTTGTTTTCACTGTTGGACAAGTGATCGTCCGGAGGAACTTCCAGAATCGCCTAAGTTTTTTCTTTTGGGCGATTGCACTGTTTTTTGGGTCTAAAGCTGCATACCAGACAATGTTTTTTTTTTTTTGAAGCCTGTTTGCTTCTTTTTTCTTTTTTTTTATGTTTTAGTTCTGGTATAATGGCAGGGGTGGGGGGTTTTGGTTGGGGGGGGGAGGGATGTTTTTGTACTAGAATTTTCCTACTCAGTTCCCAGCCCTCGATCAGCGTGGGCCTCTTTACAGGTTAGGATGTGGTGTCCTGTTCTAAAATGCTGGGAAATTTTTCGATGCATCCGGGGAAAGTTTGGTAAGAAAGAATATGGCTAATGTGGTTAAGTTTGTTTCATGGAACATCCGGGGGCTAAATAGCAAATATAAACGGGCCTCGATGTTCCAATATTTGAAGACAGTCAGGCCGCATGTGGTCCTCCTGCAGGAGACTCATCTGGAGGGGAGTAGAATTTTGGCCTTGCGCAAGCATTGGATTCAAAGGGCGTTCCATGCCACATACTCCACCTTTGCCAGGGGAGTGTCTATACTCATTAGTAGGACGCTTCCTTGCACGGTCCATCAGGTGATCACTGACCCGGGCGGGTGGTATGCGGTTGTGGTCCTTGAAATAGGTAATCGTAAAATATTGCTTGTAAATGTATATGTGCCGCCTCCTTTTACTGTACAATTGCTGTATGATTTGTATGTGAAGCTGGCAACACACGCTCATCTGCCGCTTCTGATGATGGGGGATTTTAATGCCACATTGGGGGTACTGGATTCCTCCAATCCCGGTCGGGGTGGTTCTCAGGACTTGGTGGCGTGGGTTTCCTTGGCAGGTTTAACCGATATATGGCGAGCTAAGAACCCAACGACTACATGTTATTCTCACCTTTCACAGACCCATCGTTCCTCTGCTAGGATTGATCTAGCATTTGGGAATCAGGCTTTACTGCCATATGTGAGAGGCGCAGAATATCTGGCGGGTGGTTTATCAGATCATAATCCTCTCGCTGTCTCCTTGCTATTTCCGGCGATTGGGGGGGTGAGGAGTTGGGGGCTGTCCCCGGGTTGGCTACAGGAAGAGCAGGTATCTAAGCATCTCCTTGAGGCGGTGGGGAACTATTGGGCTCTGAATGTGGACTCGGCTGAGCCGCAGGTGGTTTGGGACGCTTTTAAGGCAGTGGTCAGGGGGGAATCTATCACGGCCATAAAGAGGTGCGAGTGGATCAGAACTCAGTAGTACTGGGGTTGCAGGACAAGGAGCGAGACTGCGCAACTGCCCATGCCATTGATAACACAGAGGACACATATACTGCTCTGTTGGAGGCTAGGAGAAGACTTTCCTTCCACTACAATGACCTAGCACATACCGAAGCTAAACATAGAACAAACTCGCTATTCTCTGAGGGGGATAAAAACGGAAAGTTGCTGGCTAGGCTGGTGGCGGACCATAACCACATTGAACATATTTCGGCGGTTAGGGGAGCTGGTGGTGACTTGGTTGGGGACCCGACTGCAGTTTTGGCTGAGTTCCAGGCATATTTTTCGGCCCTCTACGCACCCATCCCAGCGTACGACCATGACGCATTGAAAGATCTACTGGGTAGTTTGTCCCTTCCCAAACTTACGGACGAAGACTGCATGGCCCTTGACGCCAAAATTACTAAGAAAGAAATTGAGGCGGCGATTTTTGCCTTCCCACCCAATAAGGCGCCGGGTCCGGATGGTTTCCCGGCGGACTTTTACAAACTCTTTGCTGAACAACTGGCCCCTAGACTTACGACCTTGTTCGAGTGCTGCATAGCGAAAGGGGAACTTCCGGCGTCCATGCTAGATGCCTATATTATCCTATTACCTAAGCCGGGTAAAGACCCGCTGGAATGCTCGTCCTACAGGCCCATTGCACTTCTCAATATGGATTTTAAAATCCTGACGAAGGTGCTGGCTAAGAGGCTGGCACGGGTGATATCAACTCTGGTGGATGTGGATCAGACGGGCTTTATGCCTGGCAAGTCCACGGACACAAATTTGAGGAGACTTTTTACACATCTACAGCTGCCCAACATGGATTCATCCTGTAGGATTATAGTCTCTATTGATATAGAAAAAGCCTTTGATTCAGTGGACTGGCATTTCATGCATACAGTCCTGGACTCTATGGGCTTTGGCAGGTTATTTCGGCAGTGGATCACTATGCTTTACAGTGCACCTAGGACAGCCATCAGTATGGGGGGGGGGCAGTTTCTGAATATTTTACATTAGGAAGAGGGACCAGGCAGGGGTGCCCCCTGTCACCTTTTTTGTTTGCCCTCATGATGGAACCTCTGGTGCATCGGATGAGGTCAAGGCCATTAGAGTTGGTAATATTGACGAGGGTCTGGCGTTGTATGCTGATGACCTTCTACTGTTCTTAAGAGACCCCGGGGAATCACTGGTCACCGCTTTAAATATTATGGACAAGTTTACCACATACTCTGGGCTGAAGGTCAAGGTCAATTGGGGGAAGTCATCCATACTTCCTTTGGATGATGAAGCCCAAGCGAGAGCAAACCCCAACCTGCCACTTCAATGGGTCAAGCAAATAACCTATCTTGGCGTGAAAGTCACGCCAAAAGTGGGAGACTACATGTCTCTCAATCTCCAACCACTTTTGACGTTCTTCAAACAAAAAGCGCTGGTTTGGCAGAAGCTCCCGCTGTCTTTAATTGGACGAATCAATCTCCTTAAAATGAAGATTCTCCCGGTAATACTCTACTTTCTAAGAAATGCCCCGGTATGGATTCCGAAGTCTTTCTTTAAGAAACTTGATAGCATCACCAGCTCATTTCTGTGGGCACCGAAATTGCCTAGGGTGGGGTTGAAGGTCCTTCAGGAGCCGTGGGGGCAGGGGGGTCTGGCGCTACCTGACTGGCGTAAATATTATTTGGCTGGTCAGTTGGTGTTCGTACATAGGTGGCTGATCTCTGATGCTGGTGACTCTGTACCACTGTGCTGGAAGCAGCACACCTAGGGTCTTACGAATCTCTCTGCCTGGCCATTCACAGGGGCACGGGCAAGGATCTCCCCCTTACGGGCTCAATGAAGGCTACAGTAAAAGCATGGGAGGAGGTGGGGAAACTGGCCTCTCCTAGTTATAAAGGGCTTTCCCCCTCAACCCCACTGTGGATGAATCCCAAACTCCAACAATTCTACAAATCAGGAGATGCGGCGGGGTGGGCGTCAAGGGGGGTTAAGCAGTTGAAAGATATTACCCGGGATGGGGAACTGTTGACGTTTGACCACATGAAAGCTAAGCATGACCTACCGAACACGCAATTTTTCCGATACTTGAGCCTGAGACATGCTTACCTGACTCAGTTTGGAACTCAGACTGTTGAGTCCTTTCCCTCTAGATTAGAAGACCTACTTATGACTGAGGACCTGCCCAAGACCTTGTCATTAACCTATAAAGAATTATTCAAAACTAGTCCCAAAGCACTGACTAAATGCAGAGAACGGTGGGAGGCGGAGGTCCCGGGTATATTGGGGGAGGAGTGGGAGGATATGTGGGACCGTCCCTTTAAGTATCTAGTAGCGGCGAGGGACAGGTTAATTCAATTCAAATTTCTGCACAGAGTATATTATACCCCTGCCAGGTTAGCATCAATATTTTTTTTTTTTTTTTTTCTTCCCACATCAGGCTTAACCCAGGGTTGAGAGGTGTTAGAGGGGTTCATCTTTATTCCGCCCATCATGTTTCCACCTCAGATTTGCATCATTTGTAGGAGGTTCTCTATGTTTTCTGTATTTTATCTCTTTTTTTTTTTTTTTCCACTTGTTTCTTTTGTTTTATTATTGTTGATATGTATTTTTTTTTTCTCAATATATTAAAAGTATGGTTACAAATGACCACCCATGCTCATAATAGATGACGCAACCATTTCTCCCCCCGGCACCCCCTCTCCCTGGATCTCTATGTATATATTTATTCCCCCCCCCCCTATTGTTAAAGCCCCCCCCCCTTCTTTCCCTCTTTTCCATATTGGATCGGGTCGTGTCGTTTACTAATTTGTTTCTAGTAGTATTTCAGTGACTTTTTCCGATGTTTTATAAGTTCTCCACTGATCCCAAATCTTTCCGTCTCTTCCTCCCGCCTCCTCCCCCAGGTCAGCCCTTCTTAAATACTCCATCTCTGCGATGTGGTCAACCCTGTGTATGAATTCTTTTAGAGGAGGTTTATGTGGGTGGAGCCAAAATTTCAGGATTAGTCCCTTTGCTGCGTTTAACAGCACTGGGACCAATGTTGAGGCGTATATTTTTTTTTTCCCTTTTAGTAGACCTTGTCTGTGAAAGAGACAGGTCAAAAAATCTAATGAAATCTTTTCTCCTAAAAATTTCCTCAATCATTTTGAGGATTTCAGTCCAAAATTCCCGAATTATCGGGCAATCCCACCATATATGCAGAGCAGTTGCTACTTGATTACAGTTCCTCCAGCAAAGGGGGGAGTTAGCTGATGATATTTTATTAAGTCTGACAGGTGTCAAGTGCCATTGCATCATGCATTTATAGTTAGCTTCTACTGTTGTTATATCTTTTGCGTAGGTGAATGTCGCTCTGACCATTTGTGTCTCTTCTATTCTTTCTCCGATTTCTTTCTCCCAAGCATCTATACTTTGTAGTGTATCTTTTGTCCCTATTTCTGTAAGGATTTTGTAAGTCGTCGCGATTTCATGTTGTAATGGTTCTCCCCTGGTGCAAAGTTTTTCTATTGAATTTTGTGCTGTGTTATCTCTTATAGGTGCAGGGAGTGTGATTACAAAGTGCTTTAGTTGTAAATATTCCCAATCCGTTATCTGTTGTGTCCCTTATCTACGTGTATCTCATCTTTATTTTTTATTTTTCCCTGTGCTACTATATCCCCAAGTCTTTTACTACCTAATTTTTTTCCTAATTTAGTCCTATTTCCCGGTGCAAATAGATTTGTGTTTACTAATGGGATTAATGGGGAATTATATTCCCATTTTTCCCGCTTATGTACCAGATCCCATATCTTATAGACCTGTTTTGTTAGACTATGTGTATTTGGGTTAATTATTCTAAATTTGGGTGGTATCCATATATTTGTGTTTAAGTGCTGTTTACTTATCTCATTTTCTATGTGAGCCCATTTTTTTAGTGATTTCTTATTTGTCCATTCAACTAATCTCGCTAAAATTACAGCTTGGTAATATCTTTTTATATCTGGGAGAGCCAGTCCCCCTCTTTTTTTTGCTCTAGTTAGGGTTGCATAGCTTATTCTTGGTTTTATTTCTTGCCATATAAAATTTGAAATTATCTTTTTTATTACCTTAAAGAAACCTTGTGGGAGATTTATTGGAAGCATTTGAAATGTATAAATAATCTTTGGTAGAACTGTCATTTTAAATAAATTAATCCTCCCCATCCAGGTAATCTGTTTGTGGGAGAGGTTTTTAAGATCTCGTCTTATTTCGTTAAGTAAGGGGATGTAGTTTGCCTCAAAGAGGCCCGCCACTTTGGGGGTTATTTTTATTCCCAGGTAAGTAAGTGATTTTTGTTCCCACGTAAAGGGAAATGCGCTACGTAGGGCCGCCTCTTCCTTTTGTTCAATCCCTATATTCATAATTACAGTTTTTACTGGATTTATTTTAAAATTAGAGAGTCTACCGTATCTTCCTATTTCCACTAATATATTAGGTATTGATGTTTTGGGCTTGGTCACGTACAGGAGGACATCATCAGCATATGCTGCCAGCTTCTGTTCCTCTTCTCCCACTCTCACCCCCCCTATCTCTGGATTATTCCTAATCATGCACAGCAGTGGTTCCAAAGCTAATACATATAGAAGGGGGGAGAGCGGGCATCCCTGCCTTGTTCCGTTCATCATGTCAATCACCTGAGATTCCCTCCCATTTACCTTAACTTTTGCCAAAGGGGACTTATATAAATTTCCTACCCATTTCATGAATATGGGACCCAATCCTATATTTCTTAAAGTCTCCATCATGAACCCCCAGTCGACTCTGTCAAATGCTTTTTCAGCATCTAATGACATGAGTACGGCTGGGGGTCCATCTCTTTTATCATCCTGTAACAACAAAAGTGTTCTTAAACTATTGTCCCTCCCTTCTCTGCCTCTTACAAATCCCGTCTGGTCTGGACTTATCAGGTCAGGCATATACGGTTTTATCCTTGTTGCCAATATCTTTGCAAAGATTTTTATATCAGCATTTAACAGTGCAATTGGGCGGTAATTAGAGCAGAGCGTCTTATCTTTTCCTGGTTTGGCAATGATAGCGATATTAGCCAGAAGGGATTCTTTCCTCACCTCTTCTGTACCTCCTAGTTTATTAAAATAAATACACATTTCTGGAATTAATAACTCATTGAATTTTTTATAGTATTTTATTGACAAACCATCTGGGCCTGGGCTTTTCCCCCCTGGGGTTCCTTGGATCGCTTGACTGATTTCTTCATGAGTTATTGGCTCTTCTAGGGTTTCTACTATTTCGTTTGTTAGTTTAGGTAAATTAGATTCCCGTAGATAATCTCGTATTTTTTCCTCTCTGTTTGCCTTTTCCTCATGTGTCTCACCTTTTCTAATTGAGTATAGTGAGGCATAGAACGTCCGGAAAGCTTCCGCTATCTCAGACGTCCTAAACCGCATATGTCCTGACTGATCTTTTATTTTTTCTATATAGTTTAAGTTTTTTTTTTCATTTGAGATCCTGGCGAGGTACTTTCCTGGTTTATTTCCCCAAAGATACCTTTCTTTCATGACGTTTTTGAATGTATTTCTGGATTCAATCTCCATTAGATCTCTTAAATGAATCCTCTTTATTAACATTTCCTGATATACTTTTTTGTTATTTTTTTGATTTTTATGTTTTGTTTCTAAGTCTTGTAACTCTTTGATTATCTTGTTTCTGTTTGCATCTCTTTCCTTTTTTTTTTTTGCTCCTAAGGAAATTAATTTCCCTCGAATATTAGCCTTATGGGCTTCCCACATGGTAGCTATATTTACATTAGGGGTGTGGTTTAGCCTAAAATATTCGTCTATATCTGTTCTTATTATGTCTACAACTTGCGTATCTTCTATTAACTCCTCATTTAATCTCCAGGATCCCCTTCTCTCTTCAATTTCTGAAAAATATATGTTCAGTGTGACCGGGGCATGGTCCGAAATTGTCGCTACCTCTATTGCGGCATTATCCGCAAATTCTAAGGTTTCATGATCTACCATTATGTAGTCTAGCCTCGAATACATATTATGGACTGTAGAGTAAAATGTGTAATCCTTTTTAGTTGGGTTAAAAACCCTCCAGGGATCTATTAGTTGGCACGAAAAAAGTTTCTTTTTAACTATTTGTTGTTGCTTTGTGTTTCCTATGTTAACTGTTGATGTTCTATCTAGTTGTAAGTCTAGGGTGAAGTTAAAATCCCCAGCTAGGACCACGTTTCCTTTTTTAAATTCCATGAGTTTGTTCAGAATCGATGTTAGGTACCTCTGAGGAAGTTTATTTGGACCGTAGACATTGGCCAGCGTATATCGTTTACCGTGTAGAAGACCTCTTAAGAACAAATATCGGCCTTCAGGGTCAACTATCCTGTCTTCTACAGAAAAACTTAATTTTTTCCCTATACCAATAGCGACTCCTCTTGATCCTCTCTGCGGAGAGTCTCCGTAATACCATGTTGGGACTGCCCGAGAATTAAGCCTCACTCTTGAGTCAAGGGTTATGTGTGTCTCCTGGAGGAAAACTACATCAGCGTAAAGTCTCTCGATTTCTTTTAGGATCATGTGTCTTTTACGCGGAGAACTAAGGCCCCTTACATTATAGGTAATTAGGGTTACCTTAGACATATGGATAATTCTGGTCACTTACAATCTTTCCCTCCCTATTTCGTCTTCTCCTTATGTTCTGGTTATCACCCGGTCCAAAAATCTTTCGTCTCATCTCCCTACCACTCCCTTCCCCCCCTTCCTCCCCCCTCTCCCCCCTTCCTCCCCCCTCTCCCCCCTTTTCCTATGCGAGATCTGAGAGTGTGAGTTTTGAGAAGGCCTGGGGGGGAGAGAGAGAGCGAGGGAGGGAGAGGAGCCACTCAATGGAGACGCTTAAGGTTCGGCATTGTTTTCAGCAGACAGGTAGGCAGGCAGCTAGGCAGCTAGTTGAACGGCTTGGTGCTCAACCATCTCAGCGTTGCGGGACCTTCCCAGGGCTCCTTCCCTAACCAGCCTGAAGTGAGACTCGCGCCATCCTAGACTCCTCCCTCCTCCGGGGTTAGCATCAATATATCCCTCAGTGCCCGCTGAATGTTGGAGATGCACTTTCGCTCCTGCGGACGCGCATCACGTGTTTTGGGACTGCCCCCAGATCCAACTGTTTTGGACTGGGGTCACGACCTGTATTGAAGGGGCTCTGGGGGTACCTGTTCCTCGAGAAATTAGTGTCTGTTTACTTGGCCTGGTGGACGAAGTAGTCCCTACCAGGGCTCACAGAACACTATTAAGTATCCTGTTGTTCTATGGGAAGAAAGCTATTCTACTTAAGTGGAGAAGTCCAGGGGCCCCAGAGGTCGTTTTTTGGAAAGGTTTGGTGAATGCAATGCTCCCATACTACAAGGCAACGTATCTAGGGGGTGTGTTGGGAAGTTTGAGAAGGTGTGGAGGGCATGGTATGAAGCTGACCACACGGTTTAATAAGTGATGGATAGTTGAATCCTCGTGGCCTCTTGTGCTGAGGGATAGAGAATCTCTTTAGGGTGCATCGGGGAAAAATGTTGTGAAATGGCTATTGGGAGGGAGTGCCACCACCTATCCTACAGCCAACGTACTGTGTCGGAGGGTCAAGGGAACTGAGTAGATGGGGGGGGGAGGTTTGGTCGGGGGCATGCCATCTGCGATGGCGAGTTATATGTTCGGGTCATGTTGACCGCTAAGTAAGCTTGGTGTTGTGCCAAGAAATGTTTTACTATGTATGTATAAAACCATTAATAAACAGAAATAATAAAAAAAAAAAAAACGCAGTCAATGTGCCATCAATTGTTACCACTGTGCCATGCCATCAAATGCAGTCACTGTGCCATGCCATCAAATGCAGCCACTGTGCCATCAATTGTCACCACCGTGCCATGCCATCAAATGCAGTCACCTGATTGACTGAGACGCCTGTCAGTCTTATCCAAGGAACGCACCCCCCGTACGTCCCGAGGATAAGCATTCGGAAGCCGACTACAGCCAACTGGCTCTGATAGGCACTTCCAGACAGCCAACCAGCTGCCATTATTTAGGTGGCCGGCGCTCATCGTCCGGCCATCTGAATAGTCGGTGGCAGCGGGAAAAATGCAATGCATGAATCTTTGTATTTCAGTGGCGGTGCAAGAACTAGAGGGGGCGGCGCTCCGGCGCCCTCTATGGACTAACTGCCACTGATGCTGATTGGGAACCTCCTAAGAGGTTTTCCCTTTTATATCCCATGGATGAAAAGTTTGTTAAGAAGTGGAGAATGCCAGCTGTAGATGTAGCAGTCTCTTCCTTAAACAAGAACTTAACTTGTCCGGTAGATAGCTTCCTTGCAAAAAGTTATTTTTCAGATTCCTACCTTCATTGGGAATGTTTATTTGGTGATCATTTGGACAAATATATCCAAAAGATTTCCAGAGGGAAGACTTCTCTACTTCCTGTGAAGAAAAGCACCAGACGTCCCTCATTTAAAACCTCAGGGACTGCTTCCTGAAGTGTCTCAGCGCCAAGGCAGTTCTGCTACCAACAGAGCCAGGGGCAAGCCACAAGGCCAGGGCCAGAAACTGCCCTGGGTCCAAAACTCTTCTAAACCCAGCACCAAGCCCTACTTTTGAGGGGATGCCCCCACCCTATTGGGTGGGGGGGAGGCTGCTGCACTTGGCAGACTTTTGGAGAACACTAGTTCAGGACGAGTGGGTTATCCTGCGGTTGCAAGCTGAAGTTGCAGGGGGTTCCCCCTCAGAGGTTTCTAAGATCCAGCATTCCCTCAGATCCTCCACAAAAACGTTGCTTCAGGCACTACATCATTTAGTGCATCAAGGAGTGATTGTAGAGGTTCCCGAAAGGGGGGCAGGGTTTTACTTGAACCCGTTTATGGTTCAAAAACCAAAACGGGCACACAAGGTCCATTTTGGACCCAAGATCCCTGAACCAGTATCTACTGATCCAGTCCTTTTCAGATGGAGTCTGTCCACTCAGTAGTAGCCTTACTCCAGATAGGAGTGTAAAGTCTCTGGTGTGAGGCCGGGTTGCTGAGAGGGCGCCCCTTGTGGCTGAGTGCAACGCTCCCCTAGGAGTGCCCAAAGGTGCACGGGTTGGTTGGCAGAAGGTGGCTGGGGGAGAAGGAGAAATCCTGAGTAAGACACAGCAGGGTAAACCAGGAACAGGGTCAGCAGCCAGGCCAGGGGTCATATCCTGGGAGACAGTCCAAGATGAGTACAGGAACAAGCCGGGTCATAAACAGTGGGCAGTGGATCGAGGAGTAGTCAGCCAAGCCAGAGTTAGTGCAAGGAGTCACAGGAGACAGGATCACAGGTCAAGCCAAAAGCAGAGATCAAGCCAGGGGTTTCAGGGTATACAAGGCACAGGAACACAGGAAGCTCACGGTAATCCAGAAAACTGCATGTGTCAGTGGCAGGTTTAAATAGACCGGGGGATGCGCCTACAATGATCACGGCGTTCGCGTGCATCTGTGTGCTTTGGCGCGCACAGACTGCCGTGTCCTGCCCATCGCACATCGGCTTGCGCACCTGCGCACGGGAACTTGTCTGGCGCAACAATTACGGGTACTGGTGGAATTGCCCACACCACGGCCATTTCCCTGACAATGCCCCCCCAAGGGGCAGCCTCCGGATGCCCAACCAGGCCCATCTTTCAGGGTATCGGACTCGAAAACTCTGAAGAAATCTAGGAACATGTATATTGCCTGTAGGTTCCCAAGATTTTTCTTCTGCTGAGAAACCCTTCCATTTTACAAGAAATTGAATAGTCCTACCTCTCCTGCGACAGTCCAGGATGGCTTGTACCTCAAACTCGGTTTCATCTCCCACTGAGACTGGAGGCGGAGGGTCTTCTTTTCCTGGAAAAGGACTAGAGCTGACAGTATTAAGTAGAAACGCATGAAACACAGGGTGAATTTTATAAGAACTTGGTAATGACAGTTCGAAAGCTACTGGGTTAATCTCCCGTCTAATCTTAAATGGGCCGATAAATCTTGGTCCCAACTTCCACCAAGCCTGAGATTTGCAGAAGAGAGACAAACTTCATCTCCAACCTTAAAGCTAGGACTCTCTCCCCTCTTGTTGTCCTCTTGAGCCTTTTGCATGGTTAGCTGGAGGGTTTGATAATTAGCCTAAATAGAACTTATCCTGCTGGGACTGAGTCTTCCGGAATGACGTTAGGTAGAAATGAAGTATGGAAACCATAATTGGCCCAAAACGGTGATTGATTGGTGAAGCAGCGTAGATATTGTTCCAAGGTCTGGTTAGTCCTTTCAGTCTGACCGTTACTTTGGTGGTGATAGGCTGAAGACATGCACACTTCAATTGACAGTGCATTGCAGAGCTTTCTCCAGAATCTGGAGGTAAATTGTACCCCTCTATCAGTAACAATGCTGTCAGGAAGGCCATGAAGTCTGACTATATCCTTTATGAAAATTTTAGCAGTGTCTGGAGTACCTATCATGGGCAAAAAGTGCGCCATCTTGGACAGACGGTCCTCAACTACCAGGATTGTTGTGAACGCTTCGGACGGAGGTAGCTCTTCTATGAAGTCAATAGATACATTTCTCCATGGTTGTTCTGGCACTGGGAGTGGACATAACAGACCCCAATACTTAATGTTGGACCTCTTGTTTCGCTGGCAGGTAGTGCAGGAGCTTACATACAATCAGATTTCCAGGTAGGCCACCAAAAGGATCGTTGGATAAGATCCATGGTTTTCCGCACTCCGAAGTGGCCAGCAAGTTGGTGGTTATGCAGTGTCTTTAGGACCTGGATTCTGGCTTGCTGCCAGAGATACCAAAGATACCCCGCCTGGTTTCCTAAAGAGGATGCCTCTGAATCCTGGCATTGGAGGGAAGCCTGTTTGAGAGAAGACCTTAGATCAGGTTGGATCAAATGAAAGTTCTGTGGTGACAAGATTGTGCTAGATTTTATCTCTTCTGAAGTAACATACGGGATAAAGCATCAGCCTTTCCATTTTTGAAGCCAGGGCGGTAGGTGATGTGGAAATTAAACCTTGAAAAGAACAGAGCCCAGCGAGATTGATGGGGTCTCAGGCATTTGGCAGTGCGGAGGTACACAAGGTTCCTGTAATCTGTGAATATTATAGGGTGAGTGACTCCTTCAAGAAGGTATCTCCAATCCTCTAAGGCGGCGTACACACGATCGGACATATCCGATGAAAACGGTCCGCGGACCATTTCCATCGGATATGTCCGATCGGGAGTTTGATCCGATGGCGTGTACACACCATCGGATCAAATTCCCCGCCGCCGGACGGCGCGGTGACGTGGCGGTGACGCGGCGGTGACGTTGACGCCGCCGCGTCACCGCCACGTCACCTTACCAGGAAGTAAAACACTTCCGCGCATGCGCCGAATCCATTCGGCAGCGGCGCGGCGGCGGTGGGGGCCGACATGTCTGCTGGTAAGTGTACTAACCAGCAGACATGTCGGGCGGACAGATTCCCACCGGATAGATTTCAAAGCTTGCTTTGAAATCTGTCGGGTGGAGAAATCTGTCCGCTAGCCCATACACACGAGCGGAGATGTCTGCTGAAACGGTCCATCGGACCGTTTTCAGCGGACATATCCCCTCGTGTGTACGCGGCCTAAGGCTGTCTTAATGGCCAGGAGCTCATGATCACCTACATCGTAATTTCTCTTGGGCTGGCTCATCTTCTAAAAGAAGAAGGCCACGGGGTGAAGCAGAGACTTGGGTTCCTGCCGCTGTGAAAGTATTGCAATTGTGGCTACCTCTGAGGCATTGACCTCCAAGATGTAGGGCAGGGCAGGATCAGAATGTTGAAGGATTGGTGCAGAGGTAAACAATGAATTCAGTTTCTGAAAAGCATATTGGGCTTTGGAGGACCACAGGTTATTTGTCTAGATCTGCAGAGACCCGAGGATCATAATCCTTTTTTGTTTGACCTAAAGGACCCAAGAAGGGGCATGCAGCTTTCAAAGCTTCCATTGCCAATTGGGTCCGTCAATTGGTCATTCAGGCCTATGGTCTAAAATGTAAAGCTCCTCCCTTTAAAGGGGTTGTAAACCTTTGTGTTTTTTCACCTTAATAAATCCTATGCATTAAGGTGAAAAAACACCTTGCAGTGTCTGACCCCTCAGCCTCCCCCCATTTTATTTACCTGAGCCCCGAATTTCCATGGGCGCGTCCCCCCTGTCGCTCTCTCCATGGGTTCCCGCTTCTTGATTGAATAGATTGATAGCAGCGCAGCCATTGGCTACTGCTGTTGTCAATCAAATCAAATGACGCAGGGCCTGTGGCAGAGGCATTTCCCTGACGTTCATTCGGGCGAGTCTGTGGCAGAGACCTCATCCTGAAGAGGGTTGAGCGATACTTCGGCTGCTAGGTCAGTGAGAGAGGCCTATCCGGGTACGCTAAGCCCACTCAAGCAGGAGTGGTGTGAAAAGTGTTACACATGGGAGCAGGACTGTTCCAAATACTACGCCTGAATCTGCTGTTCTCCTTTCAATCTCCGTCTGTCCTTTTCATCACCAGTTCACTGTTTTTGCCCGGCTGTGTAATAAAGAGCACATAAAAAGACATTTCTTTGCGGACATTCCTTTACTACTGCTGTATGCACCATTCACCCCTAGACATCCGGAAGGAGCCATAAGGTAATGTGCCATCCCATCAATTATCAAAAAGTTACAGAGAAAGTATAGCTGCTGACTTTTAATAAACAGACACTCACCTGTCCTACGGTCCAGCCTTGTTTCTCTCTCCCCTCCTCTCTGCGGCGCCGGTACAGCCGGAAAGCACTGCGCCTGCGTGAGCTGCACTGCACGTTATGAATGGCCAAGCTATCTTCTGGGACCTATGATGTGTCCCAGAAGATTGCAAGCATCAGGAGAGGAAGTGGGAGCTGGGTACCTGTGAAAACGAGGTACCCACTCCCCTCTCAAAAAAATGAAATGCCAAATGTGGCGTGTCAGGGGTCACGAGTACTTTAAGTTCCATTTTTGTGTGGAACTCCGCTTTTAATTCAGATATTTTGGTTTTAATTTTGCCCTTCGAGTGGGAGGATAAAACGTTTAAATATCCAGTAATGAGACAGTGTCAACATTTTCTTCAGCTGCATGTGTTTGCTAAGTGTAATTGCATTTTTACAAAGTGAAATCTGTTCTTTTTTTTTTTTTGCAGTCTGCTGGGTAACTTTAGAAAAGAGAAAATTTATATCAAATACTTACCGTAATTTTCCTTTCCTGATGGACTCCATGGCAGCCTACGTGTGGGTTAATCACGCCTCTCATACCTCATAGGACCCTACTCCCATAAAGCTTTGCGTCTCCCCATAGACTGTGTTCCGTAATATAGCCTACTCCAGCAAGGGGAGGGAAACTCCTGCTGCCATGGAGTCCATCAGGAAAGGAAAATTACGGTAAGTATTTGATATACATTTTCCCTTTTCCTGACAGACTCCATGGCAGCCTACGTGTGGGAAATAACTAGCCGACACACCCGGGTGGGAAATTGCTGATTAAAGAAAAAAAGGTTTATTTGACATTGTCAACAGATAACACATGTAAACCAAAATCAACGGACGACAAACAGGCCGGTTCTACGCAGTAATGCGTCATTAATGTGTTTAATGACGACCAGGAGGCCGCCCTACAGATTACTTCCAGGGAAACATGCCGGGCGGCTGCCCATGACGTGGAGATGCTCCTAATTGAGTGCGCTGTCACCGCTTCAGGAGGAGCCAACCCTTTTGCTTTGTATGCCCCTTGAATTACTTGAACTATCCATGCAGCGATGGTTCTGGGAGAGGCACGCATTCCCCTGCTTTTTCCATCGAAGGAAACGAACAGATGGTCAGATTGACGGAAGGCTGCTGTGGCTTCCAGATATTGTCTTAATACATGTCCGACGTCTAGAGGATGGACATTAGAGCTCTCAGGAGATCGAAAAGTGGGGAGAACAATTTCTAGATTTTCGTGAAAGACCGATGTTACCTTAGGATTGGATCCCAACATGGGAATTAGTACGACCCGATCAGGGAAAAAAGTAAGAAACGGTTCTTTGGATCCTAGAGAGCCTATTTCTGAGACCCTTCTGGCCGATGTTATGGCCACAAGGAAGACAGCTTTTGAGGACAGATCTTTGATGGATAAGTTATCCGAGTGCGTAGTTTCTGAAAGGAAGTCCAAAACCAAGGGAAGGTTCCATTTTGAGAACCTTGGTTTCCTCTGTGGCCTAAGCCTCACGGCACCTTTGAAAAATTGCTTGACAAGGGTGTGTTTGGCCCATGAAAACCCAGTGAAGGCCGAAATGGCCGAAACTTGGACTCTCAGGGAACTGACTGATATAGACAGATCCAGCCCTGTCTGAAGAAAGCCAAGAACATCCTGAATCCTAGGATTATTAGGGGACCCATCCATGGAAGAGACGAAATCTGCAAATTTTGACCATATTCTCTGGTAGACCTTGTTGGTGCTTGTTCTCCTCGCACTTAACAGAGTGGAGATGTCTTGACTTGGACAGCCTAGTGCAATAAGCCTTTCCCTTTCAAAAACCAGACCATCAGATGAAGATGGGACGGACATGGATGAGGGGTTACCCCTTGTAACAGGAGATCTGCCCTGTTCGGAAGCGGGATCGGAGCCCGGAAGCTCAAATGAAGCAGCAACGGGAACCATGGTCTGTTGGGCCAATAAGGGACTATCACCACCACCTCGACCACTTCCCACCTGAGTCTTGCCAGGAACCGGAGGGTGACTGGGACTGGAGGAAAAGCATAGGCTCTGTGAAAGTTCCACTGGTCTGTTAGAGCATCCACTCCGAATGCTTGGGGACAGCGACCCCTCGTATAGAATTTCTCTAGTTTGAAGTTGCATGGAGATGCAAATAGGTCCACTTCCGGCACAACTCCCAGGGATAGGACCCAGCTGAAGACTTCGCTGTGGAGAGACCATTCGTTGTTGTCGAGCGTCTTCCTCGAGAGGTAGTCTGCTTGGAGATTTTGAGATTCGGGGAGATACACAGCTGTCAAGTCTGAGAGATGAACTTGTGCCCATGATCGGATCTACTTCCCTCAGTAGGGACAAACTGCGGGTGCCACCCTGTCTCTTTATGTACGACACAGCTGTCGTGTTGTCTATTCTTAGCAGGACTGAAGAAATGATTGAAGGGCACAGTAGGCCGCACGGAGTTCCAGGGCATTGGAACTCACACTCCGAGATGGTAACGTCCACTTCCCTTGAGCAAACTCCTTCAAGCACAGAGCCCCCCAGCCTCTGTTGCTGGCATCTGAAGTAATTGTGATCCAGGAGATCGGGGCTAACAAATGGTAGTTGAGGAGATTTTTCCTTAGCAGCCACCAAAGGAGACTTTCTCGCATGGACGAAGTTATCCGAATGCGTTGATCCTGAGACTTCGGATCCCACTGTTGGAGAAACCCCTTCTGGAAGGGCCGCATCCTCCATTGTGCCCATCTCACCATGGGGACTGTGGACACCATGGTGCCCACTATCTTGAGGCATTGCGAGGCTTTTAGAAAGGGAGATTCCAATGCAAGCCGGATTCTGTCCCGGACTACCGGGATCTTTGTCAGGGGTAAGGAGATGAAACATTGAACTGTGTTGAATTGGGCTCCCAGAAAAATCAGAGATTGTGTGGGTTGCAGATGACTCTTTTCCCTGTTTATCAGCCAACCGAACTCGGTCAGGGTAGAAATGACCTGGTTCTGATGCGTCAACAGCTGTTCCTTGTCTTGCGAAAGTAACAGTAAGTCGTCGAGGTAGTGATGAAGTCGAATGCCCTTGATTCTGATCAGGGCGACGACAGCCAGTAGAAGTTTTGAGAACACCCGGGACGATGTTGTGAGCCCGAACGGGAGACACGTAAATTGGAGGGGGACATTGTCTACTGAGAATCAAAGGTATTTTTGGAACTCCGCTGCGACTGGGACATGGAAGTAGGCATCCTTTAGGTCTATGGACATCAGCCAATCGCCTGGTTGAACCGTCTGGCGAATAGTAAGCAAGGACTCCATCTTGAATTTTTCCTTTTTGATAAAGGCGTTTAGATGTGTCAGGTCTATTACCGGTCTCCAAGAACCTGTCTTTTTTAGGACCATAAACAGGGGCGAGTACATCCCTTGACCTCTTTCGGAAGATGGAACATGTATAGCGGCGCCCAGAGCTAGGAGAGAGCTTGTGTATGACAGAAGAATTTCCCTCTTTTCTTCTGAGCCGGGTATTGTTGTGGGTACAAACTGGAGCACGGGTGGACTGATAAAGGTCCAGGTATGGCCTGTAGACACTGTTTTGACAGTCCAAAAATCTCTTATTGAGGCTGCCCAGACATGTCGGAACTGTAGTAATCGAGCGCCTACTTTTTCCGTCTGGGCTGGCTTCGTATCAAAAGGACTTAGGGGCATCACGTCCAGCAGACGAGGGTCCCTTAGAGGGTTTCTGTCCAGAGGGCTGGACTCTCCTCCAGTTTTTCCGGAACTCGCGACCAGGTCTGTACCGGCGCGCCTCTCTTGAACGGTCTTGTTCTTGCCTGGGGAAAGATCTCCTCTGACCGAACGAACGGCGATCCTGAGGAAGGAAACCAGACTTACCCCCAGTGGCACGGGTGATGGCGCTGTCCAGCTTGTTCCCAAACAGGGAAGACCCCTGAAAGGGGATTCTACACCACCCCTGTTTAGAAGCGGGATCAGCCGCCCAAGGGCGCAACCACAGAGCACGTTTAGCTGTGACAGAGGAGAGCATGATCCGTGCCACCAACCGGATAATGTCAAGGGAGGCCTCCCCCAAGAAGACGGACGCCATTCTCAGCTCATGAATCGGTGTGCTGCTGAGCACATCTTCGGAGACGTTCGCTAAGGTAGAATCCACTTCATCCGTCCAGGATTCCATTGCCTTAGACAAGGCAGCTAGGGCTAGAGCCGGTTTACAAGCCATGCCCGCTGTAATATATATTCGTTTCAGATCTGTGTCTATCTTTCTATCTAGACCATCCTTGAAGGAGACGGTATCTTCTAGAGGGAGTGTGACGTGTTTCACCAACCTCATCACAGTGGCATCAACCAGGTGGGCTGATTCTAAGTGTTTAACATCTTCACTTTTGAACGGGTACATCTTTGCTACTTTTAAAAGCAAAGAATTCTTTCTGTCCGTGCTGGCCCATTCGTCAGTAATGATATCTCCAAGTTCACCTAGGAGGGGAAAACTAGGGTGCTCCTTTCTGAGTTGTTTGAAATATTTTCTCTGTTTGGAAAAAGATTCCACCGGGTCTTCCCACTTCAAAACGATTTTAACCTATTTCACTAGACTTGGTACTAGGGAAAAATCAAATCCAGCAGGATTGACAACACTCTCTGCTTCACTGACGGAAGACGCACTTGGACTGCATACACGTTGAGAGGGACCAGGCGTTTCAGGATTATCCTGTGTAAGCGCTGGAACTGGGTCATCAGGAACAGTAACATCACATCTGGAACCAGATTTGTTAAGGGAATCCTGGACTACTCTCCTGACCAGAGCCTCCACTTGATGACCTTCATTTCCTCTCTCCCTTACCGCCTTGGAATAACATAGTTCACAGAGGGATCTTCCTTCCGAGACCCGAGCTCTACATCCACAGCAGACTATTTTACTGGAGTGGCTGGAATGGCGGTGGCAATGGTGGCCAGATGAAGATCTGGAGCCCTCTTTACGGTGTCTAGAGGATGACCTGGGGCGTCTGGAATTTGATCTAGAATGACGATGCTGTGGCCTGGATTCGTCAATAGCTTCACGTGCTGAAGGTTGATGTTAAGACCTAGAGGGGCTGAGGGGAGGAAAGAGTTAACAGCTTTCTAAAAACCCAAACAGCCAGGCAGGGGAAAATAAAATTTCCATCCTACCTGCAGCGCAAGGGTTGGCCACTGGGGGGCGGTGAGACATCCATAGTGGAAAGGATCACAAGAGAAGTACTGCAAATAATACACATAGTGAAGATACAGCACAGAAAAGATAGGGCTGGAAAAAAAAGCAGTAAGAATACATGACAACATACCTGGAAGAGAGAGAGAGAAAGCGCTTCCAGCAATGGGGCAGTGAGACCAGCTACAACGCAGCAAGACGTGTGTCCCAAAGATAGCTGTCTTTGACAGCTATTTAAAACTGCCGCCCCGATGATGACGTCACCGTGCACGCCGCCCACGCTGCAATTTGCAACGTGACAGGAGTGATTCCCCAAACAGACCTCGCGCGCATGCGCGATCGCGGCGACCCGATCGTACTGCGCATGCGCTCCCAAGACTCGGTTGGGATTGACGTTGGTGCACGCGCAGGAGGCCGGGACAGCGCCGAACTGGAACGCAGATGCGCTCCAGCGGCCATGACCAGGAAGGCACAAACTTCAATGGGACAGACAACACACAAAAAAACGGCTGCCATAGGTAAACAAGAAAGAAACTTTATACATTACCACAAATACCAATCTGTACCGACCCGTCCTGGAACCGAGAGCTAGGAGGCTCAATCTGCACGACCCGGGCATTCTCAATGAAGCGAGGCCTCCAGCTAATAGCTAGGACGTTTGGCCTTGTTGCTGCTTGCCTGCCAATGGCTGGTTAGTAAGCACCTGTTGATATTGCAACCGACGCCCATGTCTACCCTGCTAATAGCTGGGACTTGTTGGACACCAGAACGTGAGCTCTATGTGCAGGATCATCAGGACTGGGGAAAAAAACAAAAGGTATTTCTTCTTTATTCTGCTTTAACAGCATAGGTCCTAGGAGGAGGACAAAAAAGGAACACAGTCTATGGGGAGACGCAAAGCTTTATGGGAGTAGGGTCCTATGAGGTATGAGAGGCGGGATTAACCCACACGTAGGCTGCCATGGAGTCTGTCAGGAAAGGTTGTTACCTTACGTCTCACTCCCAACTATTGAAAGATGATCAGCATAATAATCTACAATCTATGCAAAATGAAAAAAAAAACTTCCACTTTAAGAACCTACTGTGACACTTTAAGAACCTACTGTCCCCACCCATAGACAGACAAGTGTCTTCCAATCACAGCCGCCTTTGTTTCCCACGTCCCTCCCCTTTTTGTTTTTTTACTTTCTATTTCCCAATAACACGTCAGTCTGAGTGTGGATTGTATAAAAGACAAAGCTGTATCTGCTCAGTCAGGTTTCTCCATATTTTCCCATCTGTAGAACATCGCCTTCCAGGTAAGAACAATACATTATTTAGTGCCAGATTCCCTTAGCTGCTATTTTTTTTCTCTAGGAACTGCTAAGGGAATTTATAAAGCAAAGCGTGTTTGTGTAGTACTGCAGAGCCCAGATCTCCTGGTTTATTAAAGAACTTTTAAAAAATAAAAAAAGAATGTAAACCTCTGGCCGTTTTGTTTCTTACCTTTCTTACCCTGCAAGGTAATGTCACAATGTGCTAGTATGCATCGCAAACTAGCACATTATGTTAAATTTACCTTAAAACAAAGCTCTTACAACGCTGAGATGTCAGAGCTGCAGGCGGCAGGCTCTCCCATCTTCACCTGTCTTGCTTCCGACATCATGCACGGGGAAGCCGATGATTGCAGCACAAGGCTTTGATTGAACGTCACAGGTTCCTTCAGCGCACATGCGCCAGTGATTTCACTGGCTGAGTGTACCGTAAATATCTACTAAACGGTGCCCATTTAGGAGAGATTTACATTACCTAGTAATGCCGCGTACACACGATAATTTTTCAGCATGAAGAAAACATAATTTTTAATCCCTTCCTTACCGGCACATTGTAAAATGACGCCGGCAGTAACCCTCCCTTGATCCGGGTGGACGTCATATGACGTCCTTTGTTCCCGGTGATCTAGGGTGCGCGCGCCCGTGGCACCGCTCATGACCCAGCGGGTGTCCCCGGCGGTTGCGATTGCTGCTGGGCACCCGCGATTGCCGGTGATCACGAGTGTGGATCTGTGTGTTGCATGACCGCGCAATTGTCATTCAAAGTGCAACAGTGCTGAAATCTAAGAATTGGTCTGGGCAGGAAGGGGGTAAAAAATGCCCTGTATGGAAGGGGTTAAAAAAACGTTAAAATGATCGTGCGTGGGCTTCACATCATTTTTCAGGTTCTGATAAACGACAAAAATAAAATTTGAACGTGCTGCATTTTTTAGAGTTGAAAATATATTTATTGTTTTTTAACATAACAAACAGGAAAAAAAAATGCTGCTTTTGTTAACGTCATTTTAAACTATGTAGTTTTTCGGGTTGTAAAAAATTATCCTGTGTGGGCTAAAACGACATAAAAAAAAACATTTATCAAGCTGTAACAGACAGAAAAGCGCGAATCATTTTTTACTAACAGTGAATCAGCTAAAGCAGCCCAAAGGCGAATGGAACTTCCCCTTTATAGTGCCTTCATACGTGTTGTACGTCACCGCGCTTTGCTAGATAATTTTTTTAAAACGATGCTGTCTAGGAAAACGTTGTTTTTTTGACATGCTGTTTTTTTTTCATGCTGAAAAATTATCGTGTGTACACGGCATAAGCCCTTATTATAGGGCTTATAGGTAATGGTTAGTGATGGAAGTTTACTTCCACTTTAATTTAATATGACATTAAATGCAGGTGAATCTACCTAGCACATGTGTTTTAAATGAGTGATTGATTCACTACCAGTGACGTTTGATGAAAATCACATTCAGTGGTTCATAAATATGTCTATGAATCTATAGTGTATCTATAGGCAAAACATTAAAACTTTTTTTTTTTTTTAGTTTTGGAAAAGTCAGAATTTTATACTTTCTGTATCTTGTATAGTGTAAAAACTGTCCTCCATTTTAAGTTTGAAAACGCCCGCCAAAATCACTTCCGCCAGAGAATTTCAGAGTCCTGTACGTTACTGTGATTGAGCAGTAGATGGTGTCTTTGTACTGCAAAGCTGAATAGAAAATTTGTAATCCTGAGTCACTTTACTTCTTTGTCCCTTTTTAACTACTTCAATACCATGCACTTGCACCCCCTTCCTGCCAAGCCAGTGTTCAACTTTCTGCGCTGTCGCTGTTTAAATGACAATTGCACGGTCATGCTACACTGTACCCAAACAGAATTTTTTATAATTTTCTTTCCACAAATAGAGCTTTCTTTTGATGGTATTTGATATGATATTTGAAACCACTGGGGTTTTTATTTTTTGCTATACAAATAAAAAAAGACTGGAAATTTTGAAACAAATAATTTTTTCTTTTTTTTTTTCTGTTATAAAATTTTGTAAATAAGTAAATTTTCTCCTTCACTGATGGGCACTGATAAGACGGCACTGATGAGTCGGCGCCAATGAGGTGGCACTTATGGGCACTGATATGTGGCACTGATGGGCACGTGTAGTCGGCACTGATATGCAGCACTGATGTGAATTGATAGGTGGCACTCATGGGTGGCACTGGTGGGCACTGATAGGCGACACTGATGGGCACTGAAAGGCTGCAATGATGAGTACTTATGGGTGGCACTGATGGGCATTGATACATGGCACTGACATGCGGCACTGATATGTGGCACTGATGCTTATCCCTGGTGGCTCTGGCAGAGATTTTGGGTGGGTACTGGTTGGCAGCTGCCTGGGGATTAATTGGCAGCTGCCTTGGCACAGATTTGCATTTCCCTGGTGGTCTAAGGTGCATATCTGGTGGTCCAGTGTGGATGCCCATCCCTGGTGGCCCTGGACTGCATACTGTTGGTCCTGGGCAGGGATCCAAGGGGGAGCTGCAATGATAAACTATCAGCACAGACTCCCCTTGTCAGGAGAGCAGCCGATCATCTCCTCTACTCGCATCTGTCAGACACAAGTGAGGAAAAGCCGATAAGTGGCTCTTCCTGTTTACATTGTGATCAGCCGTGATTGGACACGGCTGATCACATTGTAAAGAGCCTCCGTCGGAGGCTCTTTCCCGAGATCAGTGTAGCGGTGTGTCAGACTGACACACCGCACCACCGATCACAGCGATGGGTGCCCCCATGGGTGCCCGCGGCTGTTATCCTCCTGGACGTCATATGACGTCCAGTTAGGATAACCCAACCACTTTCCAGACGTCAATTAGCTATTGACCGGGCGGGAAGTGGTTAATATGGCACTCACACAGCTGCCAATCACCACCAACATCCAGCAGTCCCAGGATTTTGTGATTTGTCTATATACAAGGAAATAAGATGGGACTTTGCATGAGGCATGTCTTTGTGAAAAATAAGACATAAATGATGAATAAAGTATATGTATGGCTCTGAATAATTAGTGGGAATGCTTTAATAAGCATTCCCAGTATTGATATTCGTTTTTTATTATTCTTAATTTTAATGTTATCCTTTATTCCGTATGTTTTTTGGCTCTGCGTAACTTCGGCATACTTTCAGCGATTGAGACCATTCAACTTTAAAAATGTTCATCTCATTCAGCGTACGATGTGACTTTTTTTTTAAAAAATGGCAGTTTTTTCCGGAGCAGCCATTTTAATGATGCTTTAAATGAAAAAAAAAAAAAAATCCTTTAAATATCACACCTGCTGGGTGTCTATAGTAGTGGCACGTGTTTAGAAATGTCCCTGCACAACATGAGAGGACTATAAAAAAAAAGTAAATAATACTGCTTGCGCACGTGCGGTGTGGCAACAATGTGTCGAATATTTTAGCGGTGGTGGGGGGCCATTATTGTTTTGTGAAAGAAAATTCTTAGAAAAAAGGACACCCCTCAAACATACTGTAATTGGAGCGCAACAAGGAGCCACGTGCAAAGTATTGCATCAAAAATTGTTATTAGGCGCCCCTGTTAAACAGGGGCAGAAAAATTGGGCCTTGGGCACAACACAACACTGCAACCCCTCACAATAACTCCAATTGGAGCGCAACAAGGAGCCACGTGCAAAGTATTGCATCAAAAATTGTTATTAGGCGCCCCTGTTAAACAGGGGCAGAAAAAATGGGCCTTGGGCACAAAAGAACACTGGATGCAGAGCAAGCCAGTAGCTCAATTGCGTACTGGGCAAGCTCTGGCCAGTGATCCATCCTCAAGACCCAGTAAGCCAGACCATTTTCGGTGGGGAAGGTGTCCAAGTCGGATCTTGCCCCTAGGTATTCCCGGACCATGTAAACCAGACGCTGGCGATGGTTGCTGGAACCAGTCAGACCTTGGGGCTGCGGACTAAAAAAACTGCCTGAACGCATCGGTCAGACGACCACCTTCTCCACCGCCCCTTCTGTGACTCACCGAAGCCTCAGCAAGACGTTGTCCAGAGCCAGGTTTTGGTAATCCCCCCCCCCCCGGTTCTGGGAACGCATTGCACAGACCCTTCTGCAAGGCCTCCCGCAGAAGTTTCATCTTCTGCTCCCTCTGCTATGGCAACATAAGGTCCACAACCTTACTCTTGTAACGTGGATCAAGGAGAGTCGCCAGCCAGTATTGATCCCTCTCCTTAATAGCACGTACACGAGGATCCTTACGCAGGCTTTGCAGGATCAGGGAGGCCATGCAGCGTAGGTTTGCAGAGGCATTAGGGGCACAGTCCTCTGGGTCACTGAGGACGACAAGATCCACAGGCACCTCATCCCAGCCACGTAAAACTCCACGTGCTCCTTGGGACTGTAAATGATCCCTTGAAGACTGCTGCTGCTGAGTGCTAGGCTCCACCTCCATGCTGCTAATACAATCCTCCTCCTCCTCCTCCTCCTCCTCCTCTTCCTGTGTGCTAGGTGGGCAAGCAGGACCACTGTCTGGGTAAAGGGGGCCTTGAGAGGTAAGGAAGTCCTTCTCTTCCTCCCTCTGTTCTGCCTCAAGGGCCCTGTCCATTATTCCACGTAGCGTGTGCTCCAACATGTGAATAAGAGGGACAGTCTCACTGATGCATGCACTGTCACTGCTCACCATCCTCGTGGCCTCCTCAAATGGTGACAGGACAGTGCATGCATCCCTGATCAAGGCCCACTGGCGTGGGGAAAAAAACCTAGCTCCCCTGACCCAGTTCTGCTGCCATATTGGCACAGGTACTCATTGATGGCCTGTTGCTGCGTGTGCAGCCGCTGCAGCATGGCCAACGTTGAGTTCCATCTGGTGGGCATGTCACAAATTAGGCGGTTCTTGGGCAGGTTGTATTCCCTTTGGAGGTCAGTCAGCCGAGCAGTGGCATTATATGACCTCCGAAAATGCACACAGACTTTCCTGGCCTGCTTCAGGACATCCTGCAAGCCCGGGTACCTGCCCAAGAACCGCTGCACCACCAAATTGAGGACATGCGCAAAACAGGGCACGTGGGTGAGTTTTCCCTGTCGCAGGGCAGAGAGGAGGTTGGTGCCATTATCGCTGACCACCATTCCAGGCTTCAGCTGGCGTGGCGTCAACCACCTCTCAGCCTGACCCTGCAGAGCTGACAAAACCTCTTCCCCAGTGTGGCTCCTGTCTCCCAAGCACACCAGCTCTAGCACCGCATGGCATCTCTTGGCCTGCATTCCTGCGTATCCCCTCGTACGCCTACGGGTCACGGCTGGTTCGGAGAAAACATCACCACAGGAAGAGGCCACAGAGGAAGAAGAAGAGAAGGGGGTGGAGGAGAGAGGTGTGTCACAAGCAGTAGTAGTGTTTTGGAGGCGTGGTGGCGGAACAACCTCCAAAACTACTGGACCTTGCCCTGCGTCCTTCCCAGCTGCCAGCAGAGTCACCCAATGCACCGTAAAAGACAGGTAACGTCCCTGTCTATGCCTGCTGGACCATGAGTCAGCGGTAATATGCACCTTACCACTGACCTCCCTGTCCAGCGAAGCATGGACATTGCCTTCCACATGCCGGTAGAGAGCCGGAATAGCCTTCCGTGAGAAAAAGTGGGGTTTTGGTACTTGCCACTGAGGTACTGCACATTGCACAAACTCACAGAAGGGGGCAGATTCTACCAACTGAAAAGGTAGCAGTTGAAGTGCTAGCAATTTCGCTAAGCTAGCATTCAACTGCTGGGCATGTGGATGGCTGGGATTGTACTTCTTTCGGCGCTGCAGCAGCTGGGGCAGGGAAATTTGCCTGGTACTATCAGTAGATTGACCGCTACTACTAGCTTGTGACACACCTATTTCTACACCTTCACTGCAGGCTTCAGAGAGGACTGGGGGTCTACTGGGGTTGGAGGTCCCAGAAGGGCAAGGGGGGGGGTACGCTTTTGTCTTTGGTGTGGGTCCTTTTGGTGTGCTTGCCAACGAGCTGCATGGCAGGTCGACGTATGTCTGGACAAGCATGTGGTACCCAGGCGGTTGATGTTTTGGCCACGCGAGATACGCTTGCGACATAAGTTGCAAATAGCAAAGGTACGATCATGTGGACATGTTTCAAAAAAGGCCCACACCAAAGAACTTTTGCTGTACCGGTCAGACACAGCAGCGCCATGCACAAGCGCCGTAGATGTGCGCTGTAATGCAGTGGGTGTGACCTTAAATTGACCCCTGGAGGGCATCCTGCCTCTTTGGAGATCTGCCTGTGCCTCGTCCTCCTCCTCCTCCTCTCTCCTATCAGGGGGGGCCTCACACGGTTCCCATGGGGACCATTACGCTGCCCTCCTTGACGAGGGGAGGAGCTACAAGCCTGCGCCTGCTTCACCCTAATTGCCACACCAGGGCACTATTTAATGATTGACCTCTGGGGAGATACACTTAATCCACACAGATCAGGCTGGATGTCATCGCATCCACACCGTCTCGGCATCTGTTCCTGTCTGCTTTTGCAGACCCTGCTCTTAGGCTCCCAAACAATGGTTATACTTCCCACAGACGAACATCATATCAGCCTATCAGGTCACTTTTTGCTTTACTTATATATTTTTCCACACACACGCTAACTTTATTTATTTGCTCTTCTATCCCTACTATTTATTTTCACTTGATTATTCAATCACTTTTGCCCATTTTACAATTGGCAACCTACACTCGCTCCTACACAGTCATTTCTCTTTCATTCACTTCACTTATTTCACTTCACATTTATCTTGATTTCCTACTTCACATTCCATCCACTATCTGCTTAGTTTATTCGCAGTCCGTCATTCAGATTTTTGAGCTGCACTTCCAACACCACTACACACACTATCACCTTTAAACATCCTACCCTTACACCTTAGTACGTCCATCACTTTGGAATCATTCTCCTACCCTATATTCCTTTACTCCTCATTGCATACCCTACTCTTTTACCCTTTCAGTAATGCCTTGACCAACATTTTATACACATATTGGCAACTTAATAGTCTGCCTTTGCCCTTTACACCCTATATACTTATAATCCAGTCACCCTCTTGTTAGGGTTGTCCATACTTGTACTTACTTATTTAATACTTACCTGGTTACCATGGGTGTCCTTTGCAGGTGGCGGCTCTCTTCCCCCCCCCCCCTCGTCGGTGGGGCGTCATGTGTGAGGCCTCTTGAAGACCCCTTCGGGCGGACCGCTCACCCTCTGATGTGCGGGGGTTCCCCCCAGTCCTTTCTGGGTGTCCAGTGGCTTTTTATACCTTTCATCCCATGTTTCACGGTAAATATATTTGTTGTCAATATCTACTCGACACACATTGACATATTCTCTGATTGATTTATACATTTGTGATATATTTTGCACAGATAATTATCCCCCTGATGAGACCCTCAATGGTCGAAACGCGTCGGGGATCAACATTGTACTACAATATGAAATATTTGATGTATATATATTTATTATCTATTATATGTAATGATTTTACCGTATGTACCATGGTATGTGATAATTTGCCAATCTATTTGCTTTTATACTGTGACTTATATATATTGCTATATCCAAGCTTGCCTATGAGCTAATAAATGTATTGTTTTTTACCCAGCTACCAGTATTTTACTGCTTTGACATCGCTGCCTAAAAGTCCCACCTTATGGGGAAACCTTCCATTTTTTTTTTTTTTTTTTTTTAATGCAGTGGGTGTGACCTTAAATTGACCCCTGGAGGACATCCTGCCTCTTTGGAGATCTGCCTGTGCCTCGTCCTCCTCCTCCTCCTCTCTCCTATCAGGCACCCAGGTAGAGTCAGTGACCTCATCATCCCCTCCCTCCTCATCACTGTCAACAACCTGGCAGTATGCTCCAGCTGGGGGAACATCATCACTGACAAATTGCTGTCCCTCTCGGCCACCCCCTCTCCCTGGGCTTACATCAATGCCTTCCTCTATCAGTGTTCCGTCATTGGAGTCTTCAAAACGCTGCGCATCTTCCTGCAGCATGTACCCAACACTGTGTTGAAACTTTACTTTATGTAAGTGTGTTTTTGGCTTTTTTAATACATTTTAAATGACGTTATCACACTATTGTGGCCTTTCTTGTTTTTCCCTGGAAATCGGTTCTGAGTGCTTAGCCTGACGGGGATTGACAACTGACCTGGCCTTATTATCTACCTCCAGGAGATAACTACATGCGATCTGGGGTCTTCTTTTCACTAAGAGACCACTGGATTTCTGGTAAGCAGCCATTGTTTCTGCACGATGGAGGATCTACTACCAGCACCATCTAATGAATGTCACCACGTTTACTTTTTATCATCACATTTTCTTCACTGGTGTTGTTTTCAAGAACTTGTTATAGGACTTTCTCTGGTCTTGAAAGGACCAGTTGGACTTTTTGTCCTCTGAATATCACCTGTGGACATTTATTGTGTTTGTTGTATGACTATTATCTGCGGACAGTAAGTCTGTCTGCTTTTTCACATTTAGCGCATCCTGTATTTTTCTCATTTTGTTTATACTGTTTTTGTTACTACAGTCAGGTGCAGCTTCTTTTGAGTTTTTAGATACTCTAGATTATAAGGACCTTGCTGCTTTTTACATTACTTTTTTAAAATCACCTCAGCGCAGTTGATCTTCCTTTTTCTTTCTCTTCTGTGTTGAAACAGTTCGGGGGACTCCTCAGGAGGATATGGTGGTACTAGGGAAGTATTGTGTGAAGCCATTGTGCAGAGGGAAGAGGACGCTTTGCAGCTGCTTTGCCAGATAAACTTTGATCAGTCTGTGTGAGAGAAGATGAGGAGGATGAGGATGGCTTGGTCATCCACTCTACTAATTTCTCTGCATGATGAGGCTCAACACGGCCAGCTCCCAAAAAGGACGAGTGGCCACGGCCACGTGCTGAAGAGGATGCACCACATCCACTACCAGCGTTACCTCTACATGCAGAGCCTGCTTGCCCTCGTGACTCTCTGCTTCTTTGTTGTCCTTCCAGACATATTTATGCGTTCAGGTGGTATGTAACAGCACAGGTGCAGTGACACTAACTGCGCTCAGGTGGTATATAACAGCACAGGTGCAGTGACACTAACTGCGCTCAGGTGGTATATAACAGCACAGGTGCGGTGACACTAACTGCGTTCAGGTGGTATATAACAGCACAGGTGCGGTGACACCAAATGCGCTCAGGTGGTATGTAACAGCACACGTGCAGTGACACCAAATGCGCTAAGGTGGTATGTAACAGCACACGTGCAGTGACACCAAATGCGCTCAGATGGTATGTAAAAGCACACGTGCGGTGACACCAAATGCGCTCAGGTGATATGTAACAGCACACGTGCGGTGACACCAAATGCGCTAAGGTGGTATGTAACAGCAGACGCACAGTCAGAGAGACTGCGTTTCTGTGCAATTCAATAGCCCACTTGCATTAACAGCAACTGCCTTTCTGTGCAAATAAATAGCACACGTGCAGTAACAGGTAATGCGTCTATGTGCAATTAACTAGCACACGTTGACTAACACGTTAGAGCATCAAGCACAATCTCCTGCCTGACAGATACTAATAGCAGAACTTGCTAAGCTATACAGTTTATAAATATATTGACAACTCCTAGGGATGTCAATATATTCTCTACAAACTGTAAATTTAACTATACTAACTAGTAGCCTCCTCTATCTATCTATCTATCTATCTATCTATATTCTCAGAGGCGCTACGACGGAGTATCTCAGATACCCCGTCGTATCGCCGTTTTTTTTGGCTCGTATCTATGCGAGTGATTCTTAGCATCACTTTGGCATAGATACGCTTGAACATCCGACAAGTGTAATACCATTACACTTGCGGATCATAGTTGTAATGACAACTCCGGCCACTAGGTGGCCTTTACGTTGTTTTCTCATTTGCCTATGCAAATGAGGCTACTACGCCGATTCCCGATCGCTTTTACGCCGCACCGTCGTCGCGTACGTCGTTTACGAACTCGTAAGGTTACCCCTGCTTCTATGAGGACTAACCTTACGAAGTGCCTTCGGATGCCATGTTAAGTATGGCGTCGGCTTTTTCCGTCGCTTACGTCGCTTTACTAACTCTTTCGCGATTAGGGCATTGCGTAGTGACGATCACGTCGTTTTGACGTCGGTTTCAACGGTGCTTCCGACGTGAGCTGGAGCATGCGCACTGGGCTTTTTCCCCGGCCGGCGCATTGCGCAGCTCGTTCGACGCGGGGGTGCGCTTAATTTAAATACAAGTCGCCCCATTTGAATTACACGGGCTTACGCTGGGCCATTTTCGCCAACGCAAACTACGGAGCAAATGCTTAGGGAATACGGCACTTGCTCTAGTATGATGTGGCGGCGTAGTGTAAATGGCTTACGCTATGCCAGCGAATTTCTTAGAGAATCTGGCCCACTGTGTCTCTATCTATCTATATATCTATCTATCTCTCTCTCTCTCTCTCTGACTGCAAAGCAAGCCAGAACACACTACAAGAGGCAGCCCGGGACGCGGCCTTTTATAGTGTGGGGCGTGTGCTAAAGCCCTGAGCCCTAATTGGCCAAAGCACCCAGGCTTTGGCCAATTAGGTCTCTTCGTTTTTTGGGCGCTGTGATTGGCCAAGCATGCGGGGTCATGGTGCATGCTTGACCAATCATCAGCGCGCAACTCCGTAGTGAATTATGGGTCATTAGAATTTGGCGCGAACGACCCGATTTGTTCGTTTTCGATGAACGATCGAACGGCCAATGTTCGATGCGAACATGTGTTCGCATCGAACACGAAGCTCATCCCTTGTGTCCATACATGTGTATACATGAACATTTGTCCACCCATGGAGACCCTCCCTTTGTGGCTCCGAGAGATAAGTTCGGGGTCTACTGCTCCAGGAAAGGTTGCATGCTTAGTTCAGTGTTCAGGCCTAAAAGCACGAGTGATTTAAGGGTGAAAATCCACCACTTTTCCTTCTGGAGAAGTATTCTGTCTAAGTCAGCTCCTCTATTGGGCAAATTCAGCGCATAGATACCCTTGACTTTTATGCCATCAGGTTTGCCCTGATGGCATTGAGCAAAGTGTTGCGCTACTGGGCTCTCCTGTTTTTTTTCTGTGTCTCTCTCTTTCTCTCTTTTGACTTCTCTGAGATGCTCACCTATTCTGATCCTGAGCTGTCTCTTAGTTTTGCCAATGTACATCTTCGGGCAAGGGCAGGTGATCATAGAGATGACCCGCTCCGAGGAACAATTGATAAGGTCCCTGATCTCATATACTTTAATACCCAATGGCGTCCATAAAAGTACGAGTTCTATCTACGAAGGGGCAGATTTGACATTTTGAGCATGGGAACATGCCCATACTGCGGGGGTAATCAGATAGCGATGACTTATTGGTCTGTCTGACATACTCCGATTGCACTAGCATGTCACCCAGGTTTTTGACCCTGCGGGCCACCATTTTGAGGCCTGCACCGACAATGCCGCCAGGTTTTTATTACTAGTAAGTATGCCCCAGTGCTTCTCCAGGATTTTTCTCACCCTGTCCCATTGGGAACCATAGGTGGTTATCAACCTCACTGGACCATACTTACTTTTTTCCTTCCCCTTACTGTTATGTGTGTTTGAGAGGAGCAAGCTTTTCCTGCTGCGTGTGGCAACTTTCCGTTTCGCCGTTTTAATTTGCGTATGGGAGTAACCCCTTTCCCGGAACCTGGCATACAAGTCTTTCCCCTCCATGTGAAACATGGAGGGGTCAGAGCAGTTACGCTTGATCCTCACAAATTCCCCCGTGGGGATGCCATTTTTTTGCCACTGTGGATGGTGGCTGTCTGCCTGCAATAGGGTATTTGCGGCAGTGTCCTTCCTGAAAGTACAAGTCGTGATCCTGCCATCTTTCAGACCAATTTTAAGGTCTAAGAAAGAGATTTGGGACCTATCGAAGGTATAAGTTAACCTGATATTTCGTTTTGTTTGTATTCAGTTGGTTGATAAAGTCAAGCTGTCAATGTCCCCCTTCCAGATAACGAATACGTCATCAATATATCGTAGCCACGTGTGTGCGTGGCTACGATATAATGGGGACTCAAACATGTCCTCCTCCTCCCAAAGGCCCAAGTGCAGGCATGCATAGGCCAGAGCCCATGCTGCGCCCATGGAGGTGCCTTTAGTCTGTTGGTAAAAACAAGATGCAAACTGAAAAAAATTGTGGGATAGTGCAAATTCAAGGAGGTCTAAGAGGAATTCATTCTAGTGGCCCAGGAGTGGAAAGTGTTTCTCCAAAAAGAACCTCACTGCTTTAACTCCAACATTATGAGGAATTGATGATGTATAGAGCGATTCAACATCTATTCCAATCAGCCACACCTCCTCATCCACCTTTGTCTCCGCTATCTTGGACAAAACGTCCCGAGTGTCTTGGACATGTGATTTTAAGCTGTAAACCATGTTTTTTAACAGTGAGCCCAAATACCCACCTATTCTGTCCAAGGGACCTTGGATCGCAGAGACAATAGGCCTCCCAGGAGGTTTTTGGAGAGACTTATGCAGTTTGGGGATACAGTAGAAAGTCAGAATGTTGTAATCGTCTACCGACAGGTATTCAGGTTCACATTTAAGCATAAGTCCTGCCTCCACTGCATCGTCCAACTTGCTATTAAGTTCCCCAACTACCTTTGGGAAGGGGTCTCGTTCAAGTTTGCGGTAGGTGTTATGGTCCCCCAGCAGGCGTTTTTACTTCAGCCTCATAGTCCTCGTTATTCATCAAAACAACATTGCCCCCCTTATCACTTTTTTTGATGGTAATATTCTTTGCTTTTTTTTAGTTCCCTAAGGGCTTTACATTCCATTTTAGAAAGATTGTCCTGATTATTGATTTGCCAGGGCGGTCCTTCCAAGTCCCTTTGGACTACTTTAAGGAAGATGTTAAGCCAGCGATTTTTTTCGATTTTTTTTTTTTTAAGTGGGGGCATTTTGGTTAATTTGAGGTTTAGGTTAGCATGTCGTATTGATGAAGCACTATTTCCCTGGGCACCTTTATTTTCTTCTAGCAGTGAATTAAGGATTGCCAATGCCTGTTGGTCATCCAAGTCAGATTGCATTTTTTTTCGATTTGCTGATCATCTTGCTGATACAAGGATCGAAAAAAAACCTTCCTCCAAAAACAAAACCACAACACCGTAAACTCCTCCATGTTGGAGACTGGAGAGAAGGACATGCCTCGTTGGAGTTATTGGACGTGCCTCAATTCAAGGGGGAAAGATGATAGATTTACCACCTTTTTGTACTCAATGTTTTTTTTTTTTAGGGATCTGGGGACTTATTGATTCTGACTCCTCGTCCGATATCCACCCCTTCCTCGTTTTAGGGGTTTCCCCCTTTGGGTTATCTCTAAATAGGATTTCTGTGATTGCGGATCTCCCTGTGAGGGCATATGGGGCGCACCATCCCATCTCCTCTTTCTCTAAAAAAAAAAAAAGCTGCTCATCGCCTTCATCTTTTATTCTTTATTCTTTACTCTCTACTCTATTCTATTTTGCTTTATTTTTCAGTCTTAGAAACCCATCCTTCCCTGCAATCCACATGTCTGGATAACTATGGGTAATCCGGTATTTGTCTAACTGATGGCGGTGATAACTAGTATGTTTATGTGGTTGCCGCAGAGGACAATACATGAAAAGAAACACCCCCCCCTCCCCCTTAAAATTTACCACACAGTTAATTGATTTAGTTGAATAGATGTTATGTGTGTATAGTGTCTTGTGCGTTAGGTATCAGGGATTTTGGTGGTAAGGACTAAGGTCAGTTAGCACATAAGAAGCACCAATAGTCTATTTACCAGAACTCTGATTTTTTTTTTTTCACTAATGAGAGACGGACGTGCGCCGATAGCATATAAAGGAGCGACGCATGTCTCTCCCTCACCGTCCAGACAAAGCTACGTACCAACGTTGCGTCACACGGTGCAAGACGCCACTTCAACAGCTCCCCGCTGCAGCGGGAGTTTTAAGAGAAGCTTGGAAGTAAAAATTCCAAAGCATCATTGCATAAGTAGACTTGCTGAACAAACCAGAGGCGGACCTTACGATTTAACACGCGGCGTGGTCATCCTTCGTACATGCTGCCCAACACAGTCGTATCTGAAAGACAACAGACGCTGTCAGCAGCACACTTGCAATTCAGGTGTCGGGAGTTAATTCCAGCTGCTTACACCCAGACCATCCCATCAAGAGCTTGGTAAGATCATTCAATTTATTTCGTAAATAGCCCTTGTGTTTGTTCACACCAGGAAGTCCAGGGGCCATTAAAGAGTTGTTTCATTCTACATGGCAGTGTGAATCTCTTAACATACCAATTATGGTATTTTGTGGAGTCTAATATGCAGTAGTCAACGGCTATAAACACTGGAACCACAGGAAAATATAAGGGAACTTTGCTGCTTTTTTCATGTTGTTCAGGCTACACAAGACTGTCACCATAGTGGATCCAGCGACAACCACAAAGACCTTTTGTATATTTACTTTAAAAGCCTAAGAACTCTATTTGTCTACTTTACCTCATGCATATATCCACATTTCACATTGCATACCATTTTAGCAATTTCAATCTTCTCCCGCAGGGGTACTCCTGCTGTTAATTCCCCACTATATACAACATTATTCTTTTGTTAGCACGACACACGGTAATTACCGTTTTGGAATTTTCAGCAGAAGTCACCCATTAGGCGTCCGGATCGCCTCAGTTACATGTTTTCCATGTTTGTTACATGTCTGTGTTTTTTATGTGTTGTTTAGTTGCACGTTACATGAACTAGGTTCATTAGTGCAGTACTGGCCGGCCGCTGCAAGTAGGCTCTTATTTGAGCTTTTTTAGCTTATATTGGGTACATTTTTTGACTCTTTATATCCCGATCATTTGTATATTTGTATTACCATTTGATTAAAACGTTTTGATCTATATCACTGCCTTGGTAGATCCTCGGTTGTCCCCAGGGATACTTTTTCTCGGTCTCCCTGCGGGTTAACATCTCTTTTCTTCATCTGAACCATGTCATACTGTAATTGGAGCGCAACAAAGAGCCACATGCAAAGTATTTCATCAAAAATTGTTATTAGACGTCCCTGTTAAACAGGGGCAGAAAAATTTGGCCTTAGGCACTGGTGGTAGAGCCCAGAAACAAAAATGTTCTTACTAGCTATCAGCAAGATGAGTGAGGACGAAAAGGATTTTCCATCAGCAACATAACAGGATAGTTACTCAGCATCAGCATAGGCAGTCTCAAAGGGATCTGACATTTCAAAAAAAAATATTCAGTTACATCAGCATCAGGTGCTTGGTAGCTGGTGTTGATCCAAGCCTGATTCATTTTGATGAAGGTCAGTCGATCTACGGAGTCGGTGGAGAGGCGCACCCTGTGATCGGTCACAAAGTCTCCAGCAGCACTGAATGTGCGTTCTGAAAGAAGGCTGGATGCAGGGCAAGCCAGCAGCTCAATTGCGTACTGTGCAAGCTCTGGCCAGTGATCCATCCTCAAGACCCAGTAAGCCAGAGGATTTTTGGTGGGGAAGGTGTCCAATTCGGATCTTGCCCCTAGGTATTCCCGCACCATGTAAACCAGACGCTGGCCATGGTTGCTGGAACCGGTCAGACCTTGGGGCTGCGGACTAAAAAATTGTCTGAACGCATCGGTCAGACGGCCACCTTCTCCACCGCTCCTTCTGTGACTCACCGAAGCCTCAGCAACACGTTCTGCAGGACCAGGATTTGGTAATCCCCCAGGTTCTGGGAACGCGTTGCACAGACCCTTCTGCAAGGCCTCCTGCAGAAGTTTCATCTTTTACTCCCTCTGCGACGGCAGGATAAGCTCCGCAACCTTACTCTTGTAATGTGGATCAAGGAGAGTTGCCAGCCAGTAATGATCCCTCTCCTTGATACCACAAACACGAGGATCCTTACACAGGCTTTGCAGGATCAGGGAGGGCATGCAGCTTAGGTTTGCTGAGGCATTCAGGGCACAGTCCTCTGGGTCACTGAGGACAACAGGATCCACAGCCACCTCATCCCAGCCACGTAAAAGTCCTTGGGTTCCTTGGGACTGTAAGTGATCCCTTTAAGACTGCTGATGCTGAGTGCTAGGCTCCACCTCCATGCTGCTGATACAATCATCCTCCTCCTCGTCCTCTTCCTGTGTGCTAGGTGGCTAAGCAGGAACACTGTCTTCATAAAGGGGGCCTTGAGAAGTAAGGAAGTCCTCCTCTTCCTCCCTCTGTCCTGCCTCAAGGGCCCTGTTCATTATTCCACGTAGCGTGTGCTCCAACATGTGAATAAGAGGGACAGTCTCACTGATGCATGCACTGTCACTGCTCACTGTGGGGAAAAAAAACAAGCTCCTCTGACCCAGTTCTGCTGCCATATTGGCACACGTACTCATTGATGGCCCTCTGCTGCGTGTGCAGCCGTTGCAGCATGGCCAATGTAGAGTTCCATCTGGTGGGCATGTCACAGATTAGACGGTTCTTGGGCAGGTTGTATTCCCTTTGGAGGTCTGTCAGCCGAGCAATGGCATTATATGACCTCCGGAAATGCACACAGTCTTTCCTGACCTGCTTCAGGATATCCTGTAAGCCCGGGTACCTGCCCAAGAACCGCTGCATCACCAAATTCAGGACATGCGCAAAACAGGGCACATGGGTCAGTTTTCCCTGTCGTAAGGCAGAGAGAAGGTTGGTGCCATTGTCCCTAACCACCATTCCAGGCTTAAGCTGGTGTGGTTTCAACCACCTCTGAGGCCGCGAACACATCGTTCCGCCCGTCGAGGCTCTCTGCCGGCCGTCGAAATCGGCGACCCGCCCGTCGGGAATGGCAACCAGCCATTCATCCAGGCGGGCCGTCGAGGAAATAGAGAGCGTGCTCTCTATTTCTGCTCGACGGGCTTCCCGACGGGAAGCTCGCCGAGACCGTATACACGGCCGAGGTCCTCGCTGGAATGCACATTCCAGCGAGGTTCTCGCTGGTTTTGTACGCCGCCTCAGCCTGTCCCTGCAGAGCTGAGAGAACCTCCGCCCCAGTGTGACTCCTGTCTCCCAAGCACACCAGCTCTTGCACCGCATGGCATCTCTTGGTCTGCATTCCTGCGTAGCCCCTCATACGCCTATGGAGCACGGCTGGTTCAGAGGAGACATCAGCACAGGAAGAGGCCACAGAGGAAGAAGAAGAGGAGGGTTGGAGGAGAGAGGTGTGTCACAACCAGTAGTAGTGTTTTGGAGGCGTGGTGGCGGAACAACCTCCAACACTACTGTACCTTGCCCTGCGTCCTACCCAGCTGCCAGCAGAGTCACCCAATGCACCGTGAAAGAGAGGTAACGTCCCTGTCTATCTCTCTCTATAGGACTTCTCTCATTAACAACGCCACAACACACTACACAAGGCCGTCTAGCAGGTGGCCTTTTATAGTGTGGGGCGTGTGCTAAAGCCCTAAGCCATAATTGGCCAAAGCCACCCAGGCTTTGGCCAATTATGGCTCTTCGTTTTTTTACGTGCTGTGATTGGCCAAGCATGCGGGACATACAGCATGCTTGGCCAATCATCAGCGCGCAATGCCACAGTGAATTATGGGCCGTGACGCGTCATTCGAATTTGGCGCGAACGACCCGTTTTGTTCGATTTTCAGCGAACAATCGAACAGCCAATGTTCGATTCGAACTGGGGTTCAAGTCAAACGTGAAGCTCATCCCTAATCCTCACTGTGGTGGACTATGCCACCAGGTACCCGGAGGCTGTGGCGCTCTCCAACATTGAGGCGGAGACGGTAGCAGAGACTTTCTCGAGTAGGATTCCCCCGGGAAATACTCTCAGATCAGGTAACCCAGTTCACGGCAACTGTCACTCAACAGTTATGGCAGAACTGGGGGGTGAAACTGTTATTTAGCTCCCCTTACCACCCCCAGACCAACGGCCTCTGTGAACGATTCAACAGCAGGCTTAAACAGATGCCCACAGCGTTCAGAGTCCTGCAGTTAGTGGGAGAAATTTCTACCCCATCTCCTGTTTGCCTACCGGGAAGTGCCCCAGGCGCCGTCTGGGTTCCCCCCCTTCGAACTCCTATATGGGAGAAAAGTCCGGGGACCCCTGGACCTCATACGGGAGCACTGGGAGGGCAACACAGGAGAGGAAGGGATTCCGGTTTTACCGTACGTGCTGGAATTCCAGGAACACCTGCGGGCACTGACCGAATCAGTTCGGGAGAGCCTACAGGTGGCTCAGAAATGACAGAAGCAATGGTATGACCGGGGAGCACGCGATAGGAACCTGGAAGTAAGGCAAAAAGTATTAGCCCTCAGACCATCCAAAAAGGACAAGCTACAGGCAGCGTGGCAGGGGCTATTTAAAGTGGTGGAACGAATTAGCGACACCACCTATATTGTGGCCAAATGTTCAGATGAAAGGATCAGACGAGCCTTTCATGTGAACATGTTGAAACCGTACTTCCAGCGATCCGAGGAATATCTGTGCCCCGTCCACTGACGATACTGAAGGACTCCCCTTACCCGACCTGCTGGCAGCTAACCAAGTAAACCCTAGAGCAAGTTGGGTTAGGGGAGAAACTAAATCTCACACAGCAGACGGACGCAAAACAACTGCTGCAGGAACACAATGGGTTGTTCTCGGTCTGACCGGGTACACCTCCGCTGCAATACACCGGGTGGAGACACAGGGGGAGACCCCATTACGGCAGCAGCCGTACCGTATCCCGGCAGCAGTATGGACCAGAATGTGGAAAGAAATCCAAGAAATGTTGGAGTTAGGAATTATTGAGCCTTCCCAAAGTCCCTGGGCGTTCCCGGTGGTTTTAGTACCAAAGCGAGACGGTACAATTCGTTTCTGTATTGATTACCGGAAACTGAACGACCGGACTATCACTGATGCATACCCCATGCCACGGATCGATGAATTGCTCGATCGCATGACCAGTGGTCACTTCCTAACTACCCTGGACCTGTGCAAAGGGTATTGGCAAATTCCGGTAGACTCGGCCGCCATCCTCAAGTCGGCATTTATCACCCCATTCGGGCTATACCAATTTCGGGTTATGCCTTTTGGGATGAAGAATGCCCCGGATACGTTTTAACGGATGGCAGACCAACTTCTGGAGGGAATGCAGGACTTTGCATGTGCCTACCTAGATGATATTGCCATCTATAGCGGCACCTGGGAGGAGCACTTGACACACTTGGCTTTGGTATTTGGGAGGTTACAAGAAGCAGGCCTCACCCTGAAACCCATGTGGGCATGGCAGAGGTTCAATACCTAGGGCATAGAGTAGGGTCTGGGAAACAGCGCCCTGAACCCACGAAAATGGAGGCCATAGCCAATTGGCCCCAGCCCCGCACCAAGTCGCAGGTATTGGCATTCCTAGGCACAGCAGGGTATTATAGAAATTTCGTCCCGGAGTATAGCACCCTAGCAAATCCCCTCACCGACCTGACCAAAAAGTCCCTACCCAAGCGGGTAGCCTGGTCCCCGGAGTGTGCAACAGCGTTCCAGGGACTTAAGACGGGTTTGAGCAAAGCTCCAGTATTGGCAGCCCCAGAGCCTAATAAAACATTTCTCGCCCATACAGATGCCTCCATGTTTGGGCTGGGAGCCGTACTGAGCCAAGTGGGGGAAGACGGCATGGAGCACCCGGTGGCATACCTCAGCCGCAAGTTATTACCTCAGGATGTCAGCTACACCACCGTGGAAAAAGAATGCCTGGCTCTAGTATGGGTCTTAAAGAAGCTCCAACTGTACCTTTATGGTCGTGCCTTTACCCTACTCACTGACCACAGACAATCCCCGGTTGCTGCGCTGGAGTCTAGTGTTGCAGCCCTACAATTTTACACTGCAATACCGCCCGGGCAAACAGAGCGGCAATGCGGATGGGCTTTCCCGTCAAACCGACTAGGAAGTATAATTTTGACCCGGACATCCCCTAGCCAACCCAGCAGGGTCTAAGCGGGTATGCCGACCCATGGAACTAAGGGGGAGAATTGTGAAGAAAATAGACTTTATTCTGGATTTTTTCATAGGTTCTGTTTGTTTTTTTAAGAACCCCTGGACCGATCTGGGTGAAATTTGGATATGTTGGTCCCCCAGATCGGGGCTATCAGGGGATATGTAATGGCAGGGATACCTTGTGTGGAAAAGGGGTGTTCCAACTTTTGGGAAAATTGGGGTGCTCTCTGCCTGGAGATAATTGGTTTATGGCTTAAACTAATCGCAATATCTCAATGTGTCATGTAAATTAACTTTGGTCTGTCTCTCAAAAAGCGTTCATTGTGTGAATTTCTATTGTTTAGCAGGTGAGAAGAGCTTATCTCTGAGTCACCTCGCTTGGGCAAATGACCAGTAATTAACTCATGGGGAATATATCGGAGACAGCTGTCTGTCTCCTAAAAGAGGTCTATTGAAGGGGTGGCTCGTTAGTAACACCATTGTATGATGTTGTGAGAGGAGCGTGTCATTGTCTATCTGATTTGCTGTATATAAGTAACCTACGTCTCAATAAAGCTATTCTATACCTGGTAAACCCTTCATGAAGTCTTGGCTCATGTTTGGGGGGAATATTCTAACCATTCGGAAGAATCATCCTGGAAACTGCATTCATATTTCTTACCCACACTCCTACCATCCATATTGGTCACTATGGATATTATTTCCAATATTGACAATCAAAAATATATGATCCTAGAAGAGATATATTCCAAACTATCTCCAATCAACTTCTGCAAAAATGCCACACTCCAAGGCAAAATACACCATAATCTCTGCGGTAAATTTAAACAATTAGAAAGATTGGCCTAATCCACGAATCAACAGTGGTGGGAAAAATTCTTTCTTGCACAATATATTGACGCAAAAATCTCACCCAGAGGCTTACTCGTAATGAAAGAATGTCCCGCATTTCTAGACCTTGACAGCACAAAAGAATGGTCAAATATAGCAGAATTCTGCACATCCAAATGGATGGAAACACTTATCTCCCACAGAAAAAATAGGTTTGACAAACTTCTTTCCCAAATCAAATCTATTACTGAAGAAATCATAAACCTCTCGGTCCCTGTCCCATCCAGCTGGCTTGAAGTTTTAAAACACAATACCAAAAAAGATGAAGACAATATTATTAGAACCAAAACCGGAAAATTCAAACGTGACCTGGATGATTACAATTCAGACAGGGTCTTCTCCTGGAACAGAAAGAATAGTCATCATGATTACACTTCTGCCCCAGGACATACTGTACCCCCGCCAATGTACAGTAATCATCCCCCTCTCTCACCCCCTCAACCTTTGATGGAACTACGGCTAGGCAAACCCCATTTTTTTGCCAGACACCATGAAAGACTTTTTCCCACCACCAGACCACCATCATGGGCAAAGTCCAATACCCCCAGACGTTTCCCTGATCAACTGCAAAAAAAACAGAACACGCAGCAAACACAATGACGATAAAAAAGACAGGCTAATCATAGCCCTGAACAAATTTTACAACAGATCTTCCAATCAACACCGAGTCATAGTTCAAAGACCCCCAACTCCACCATCAATGGAAGTTCATATTCCAATTATGAATACAACTAATTGCCAAATCTCATCGGTGACCATGGAATCCCTGGACTCTGATGTTCCCACATCACTAACCAACATTCCGAACCCCATGTCCATCTCAGTTGGAAACCCTCCCACTTCCTCTTTTTTAGTACCCAGTCCTCCTCCAACCTCCGCCTCCAGAAAAAGAAAGCTCACAGGAGAGGGTGTAGAGGAGGACGAAGAAAACAATTACTCAAGAACACAGAAATCCCAAAAACGATAAAAATATTTAACCTCTCTTCGTACAACCTATCTCCTGCCGATACCTCACTTCTTAGTCGCGGACTAAATTTCACCCCCATAAATAAACCAAACCCATTTCTCCTCTTCAAAGATCTTAACCATTATATACTTAATCTTACTCTCAAAAGATACTTCCATAATAAACAGGAAAAAGATGATAACCTCACCACCACTTTGGCTACCAGCCCTTTACCGTTACCCTGGCCCTATTCTTCAGACAACCCTCTTTTCGATTCACCTGAACCCAAAACCTACTCTTTTACAGAGGATCCCTATGGCGATGAAGAAGACATCATAAGACTATACACCCAGCACTCAGCCACATCGCCCCCGATAATTCACTCCACCCTCAAACCTAAATCTATATATATTTTTTTCCCGACCCAATCGAAAGGCCCTTATATCGAAAGCTTCTATAAAGTAGTCTACGCTGACCTACTAAAACTCTGCAACTCCACCCCCTCCCCAAAACAGAAAAACTATCTATCACCATCAGAAATTAAATCACTCGACCAACTCCTACATATGGATAATATAATAATAAAATCCGCTGACAAGGGAGGAGGCATCGTACTCCTGGACAAGACGGACTACCTCCAAGAAGCCTATAGATTACTCTCTGACTCTACCACTTACCACAGACTAAAAATGGACCCTACCACAGATTTTGCTCGCGAAGCAGATATTTTAATACGTAAAGCACTCCAGGACGGCATTATAACCAAAACAGAAAAATATTTTTTGCGTAAAACATTTTACCAAACACCATATTTTTACTTCCTGCCAAAGATCCATAAAAACTCGGAACACCCGCCAGGAAGACCCATTGTCGCAGCCATGAACAGTGTAACTACAGGTTTTAGCTTATACATAGACCAATTTCTACAACCAATCGTAGTAGAACTCCAGTCATACATCCGTGATGGTACCCACCTCTTAGAGCTCCTATGCCCCTACAAGTGGGAACCCACATACACTTGGCTCTCATTAGATGTTTGCTCTTTGTACACTTCAATCCCGCACAACTTTGACATTATGGCACTTGAACAATTTCTGTTACACGAACCACTAATCAATCCCCGCCAAGCTGAATTCATTACAGAAGCAACTAGGTTTTGCCTGACCCATAACTACTTCACCTTTGATAGAGATTTCTATCAACAGTCCCAAGGAACAGCTATGGGAGTCAATTTTGCCCCCTCATACTCCAATCTGGCCATGGGGTATTGGGAAACTCACCATATACACACCAACAACCCATTTGCAAAAAACATTGTCTTCTTCAGAAGATATATCGATGACATCATTATCATTTGGGATGGCGCTCCTGACATCATTCCTCAGTTTCTTGAACACTGCAACAGCAACACGTATGGGTTATCCTTCACATCAGCTTCCCACCCCTCCAACATGGCCTTTCTAGACCTTGAGCTTGGACACGACAAGGACACCATAGTCGCCAAAAATTACATCAAACCGACAGCCGAAAACTCATACCTACACTACCAAAGCTGTCACTCTCCAAAATGGATAAAAAACATCCCCAAGGGCCAATTCTGCCGTCTAAGACAGAACTGCACCCGGGATTGTGACTACATAGAACTCAGTGCCAACCTAAAAACCAAATTCCTGGAAAAACACTATCCAGAAAACCTTATAAATGAAGCATACGAATTCTATCTGCATGGGAAACCACCAAAATCTGACAAACCCGCACATGACTGTTCCACCCTCTTCACCACTACGTTTCATTGTAAACATAAACAAATGGAGAAAATACTCTCAAAACACTGAAATATATTGCAACAAGACCCCCACCTCAAGACCGAACTCCCACTCTACCCCAGTTACCTATAGGAGAGCTCCCAACCTCAAAAATAAAATTGCTCCGAGCAAACTTAAAGTCATTTCCACATCACCTGCCACACCTATCCTCATACCAATCATAGGTATGTTTCAATGCCGCCAGTCTCGCTGCAAAACGTGCAAATTCGTCCAACGTGGCCAAAAAACCTTTACCACAAAAGGAAAAACCTACAAGCTCAAGGAATTTTTTAATTGTTCATCGGATTTTGTGGTCTATGGCCTCATCTGCCCTTGTGGCCTCATGTATGTGGGCCGCACCATACGCCCACTAAGGCAAAGATTTGGCGAACACAGGAGATACATCGAAGGAGGAACAGATCCACACAGTGTCCCGAGACACTTCACTACAGTACACAAAAAAATCGACCGCAGGACATTTTGTATGGGTCATTGAACAAATAGACAAAACCCTGCAACCAGCAGAAAGATTCAAAAAGCTCTGTGCCAGAGAAACTTTCTGGATATATATACCCTAGATGCACTCTCACCCGGAGGCATTAATGAAAGTATCGACTCCTTACACCATCCTTTTACGATCCATACATTAAACACCAACCCATACATGTATATATGTATCATTTTATCTATAAATTATTGTTAATATCTTTTATGCCAATAATGCATGTGTGTGTGTGTATGTATGTATGTATGTATGTGTATATATATATATATATATATATATATATATATATATATATGTGTGTAGGTATGTATATTTTTATTTTTCCTGTCCAACATATCCAATAACCAAAACATTTTTTTCCTATACATACATTTTACAGGAAATCCCTTTTCCATGTTCCCATGGGTGGCGGGTCCCCCAGTAAGTATAGCCCCCAACTCCCTGGTCCTTTCCATACCCCTTTCCTACCCTCCTGTTCTCTCTCTCCCCCCCCTTTCTTTCCCTTCCTCTCCCCTCCTATTTCCCCCCCCCTCCTTTTTACTCCCCCCCCCTTCCTCCCCTCGTAATCCCCCCCCCCCCTGACCTTGGCAAAAAAAAAAAAAAACCTTCCCGCTCCCGGGCTTTATACCCCTGATATGTTCTTTTTCGGGGTAAAATCCTCCTGTTAATTGTGTGTTTTTTGCTGCTGTTTGCTGTTTTTCATTGCTACTATTTATTGCCCTTTTTCTTTGTTATTGTGTTACTTTTAGATACTAATTTTTAATCATCTATTGTTGCTATCATCATTGCCATATTGTTTTTTTGTTCTTATATAATTTAAATTAACGTACATTCCCATATAGCCCCACTACCCTCTTTTGTCCCCTCCCCCCCCCCCCCCCTACTGATGTGTGTATTTGGATTTTATTCTAGATATACTCCTCAGGTCCATAAACAATTCCTACTCACCAGTACTATCCCCTCCCTTCCCTTAGCATACGTCCATCTATGCACACTTCACACATATACATATATATATATATATATATATATATATATATATATATATATATGTGTGTGTGTGATGCGCATTCCCTGTGTATATATATATATATATATATGCCTGTGTGTGAGCCCTTCAGCTACATACATACATACATATATAATTTCCAGATAGAGTAAATCACTATTGCCTTCCCGCCTATAACATGCCAAAATATATGTGTATATACATTTATGTATAGTCAGACACATATTAACACACCAATGCACATATCTCTTAACCAACGTCCGCTATCTGCTCCTTGCGTCCCATTACTATATATGCCACTTATAACCTCTCTTGACTTTTTATCTAATTTAACTGCCCAGTCTTTTACCTCCCCCTGAGCCTTGACATTGTGCGGCTCTCCCGTAGCCCTTTGTTTTCACTTCCCTCAGTCCCCCACCCCGCTCCACTTTTGTCCTATGATAATCTACACCGTGATATCCTTCCCAGTTACTTTTAACCTCGCCTTCTAACTTAGCTTAAAACCACCCCTTCCCTCGTGCACCACGCCCACCGCCCTCCGTCCTCAGTTCTTAACATATACTAAATCTCGTGCCAGCTCCGCCCCCGTTCACGCCCACAGACATCCCCCACCACCGTCCCTTCTTCCTATTTAAATCTAGCTCCATTCTCTGTACAAGTCAGCTTGATAAAGGAGCGCGACTGCAGCGTCATCGCAGTGCGCCAGCTCTGAAACGCGTCGCATGCCAGTGACGTCACTACGTTCGGATTGCCGCAGAATTTAAAGTTCCAGCCTGACCCTGCATCTTTACCACCGCCGCCGGCCCCAACACCTTACAGCGGTTGGAAAAGGACAACTGCAGACAGCGCAGCGCACAAGAACAACAGTGACTGACCTGAGGACTTATTCCACCCAAAGAAATCTATACAATGCTTGTTTTTACTAAACGTGAGTTGCCTGTATGTATTAAACCGATTAAATCATCTAAACATCTACCCTTGTTTTCCTTTTACAGTATTTGGAACATGGTTTCTGTTCTTCCATGATGGCAGCCCTGAGCATGTATGTGTGATCTCTATAACTAGCAATTCTTCACCCATCCTTGGACTCTTTTATCCACATACCCCTGAGCCTTGGACTTTTTTAATTTAAACTTTATTTTTAACTTATCCACTTATACTGTACAAAAACCTCTTGTACATTATTATTTATCATTATCAATTTTTTATGATCTATACTGCTGAGGTACCTGTGTGTTTTTCACTCCTTGCGCATATTTACTTGTGTAGTGATAATCTCTTATGCTCAGCGATTTGAGGGATGGAAAGAAGGCCGCAGTACCCTAACCACTGCAGGTCTTAACAGGGGCCAACTGCCCCGGCTCCCTGGAACACCACATCATCCGCTTCGGCTTTAGGGATAGCAATCTCCATATTTTCCACTGTCGACTCATCAGCCAGGATTTCAGAATTGTTATCTGAAATTTCCTTATAGTCCCAGGCAACGGGAGCCCCATCCTGCTGCTGAGCAGAGTCTAGCAGCTTTCTGTAGGCAATCTCCAGCTCCCATTCCTGAATGGTCAGAAACTCCAAATCTTCCTGTAACCAGTTATAGGTAGGTGATGGTGAAGCGCTGTGAATCCTAATAAGGGTATAAAACCGAAGGGTAAATACCAAGGGAGATATGCTAAGTGACTGTATGGTGAACAGAGAGGTGAATAAACAACAAATAAATGAACATCATGAACCAAAGAATGAAAAAACACAAATGAAAATAGCTGTGCATGACAGCACACGGCAAGGTGTATAGCATATAAACACGTGAAAAAGTCCATACAAAAATGGAGACTCCAAAGCCCAAAAAGTGATACGGTGTGAAAGCAGGTACGGTGTGAAAGCAGGCAGACTTCGGTGCGCACGCCTCTTGTGGTACTAAAATGCTCACCTCAGAGCCATAGCACGGATTGTCCAAAGTACCAAACAGTAGTTACTGGGGTGCAACCACACTTATTGAGGTTGAAATGGAGAACTTCTTCACCAGGTGCTCATACAGCCATGAAAGGCAGATATGAATGGAAAGTGACGTAACCTTAAAAGAGACCTAGAAATTGATGAATCACATCAGCACGCACTCACATTGAGGCTGAGGATGGTGGACATATCTCCACAAACGCCGCGTTCGTATCCGGATGTGAACGTGTCCCATAGGAAAACATGTAAATGAACTGTGGTGTGTTTCTGCAAAAAGCACCAAAAAACAGAGGTGTGAACCCAGGCCTGAGATGTATAGTAACATAATGGGGTTGAAAAATAAAAAAATACAAAAAGAGCAAATAATCGCTACTGTAAGGCCCTGTACACACGAGGAGACATGTCCGATGAGACAGGTCCGACGGACCGTTTTCATCGGACATGTCTCCAGGGATATTTTGGTCTGATGTGTGTACACACCATCAGACCAAAATCCCCGTGGACCAGAACGCGGTGACGTAGAAGACACCGGCATGCTGAAACACGGAAGTTCAATGCTTCCACGCATTCGTCGAATCAATTCGACGCATGCGCGGGATTTCGGTCCAATGGTTGGGCGTACTAACCATCGGACATGTCCGACGGACAGGTTTCCAGCAGACACGTTTCTAAGCATGCTTAGAAACTTTTGTCCACTGGAAACCTGTCTGCTAGGCCGTACACACGATCAAACATGTCCGCTTAAACTGGCCTGCAGACCAGTTTCTGCGGACATGTCTCCTTGTGTATACGCGGCCTTAGGGGTTAATTTTTTTTTACTGTGGGACAGTGAAAGTAATATTTACAGTAGCGATTTGCTTTTTTGTACTATAAAGGGCTAATTTTTTATTTATTTTTTTAACCCCATTATGTTACTGGCCGATTAATCGATTATGAAAATTGTAATTGATTAATTTCATAATCGATTAGTTGTCGATTAATCGATTAGTTGTTTCGGCCCTAGTGCAAAGACAGTGCACTTTGTAAAGCAATGTGTATAATAGTTATAGTGATAAAACGCTTTTTAAAATGAACATTTTGGGCCAGATTCAGATACAATTGCCCTGGCGCAGTGTATCAGATACACTACGCTGCCGTATTTTACCTGGCTCTAAGTCGAATCCAGGAAGATTTCGGCCCGTAAGATACGGCGGCGTAGTGTATTTCTCGCGGTGGAATCGAAATGCGCGATTAGGGGGCGTGAAGCATTTAAATTAGGCGTGTCCCCGCGGCGATCGAACTGCGCATGCTCAGTTTTGAAATTTCACGCCGTGCATTGCGTAAATTTACGTCGTAACGTCTTTTTATTATTATTTTTGCATAATTTACGTATATTCCTATTCACGGACGACTTACGCAAAAAAAAATAATTGAAAATTCGACCCGGGAACGACGGCCATACTTAACTATAGACCGAATAATAGCAGCTTTAACTCTACGCCGGAAAAAGCCGACTAGCGACGACGTTAGAGAATGCAACGGCCGATCGTAACTTCGTGGATCGCTGTAAAAAGCTAATTTGCATACCCAACGCGGAAAACGACGCGAACTCCACCCAGCGGGCGAAAAAGGTTTCAGCGTAGATCCGAAGGCGTACGAAGACTTTTTCCTTTTAGTCCAAATATTTATTTGTTATGATTGCTTTGTGTTTGCAGGACATGGAACCAGAAATCACAATGTCCGAAAATACCAACACTGCAAACATACAGGTAAGACCAAGATTTTTTTTTTTTTTTTAATGGCTATTTTCTAAGATAAAAGTCAAGGCATTGACAAAGAAAGGAACATTGTAAAGAATGCCACACGTCATATGAAGAAGTCATAGTACATCATTAGAACAATGCAATTTATGCTTGGCATTATGAGAAGTAGGGATGGGCTGAATGGACCTCTGTTCGGTTTGGACCCAAACTTTTGAACACCGCGAAATATCGAACCTGAATAACGAACCCCATTAAAGTCAATGGGACCCGAATGTCAAATATCAAAAGTGCCCATTTTGAAGGCTTAAATTCAAGTAATTGGACATACAATGGTTATAGGGGTCCAGTTCCTGCTCTGGGGGACATGTATCAATAAAAAAAAGTTTGTGAAAAATGTCATTTTTAAATGAGCAGTGATTTATTTGATTTTTAAAGTGAAAGCCTAAAAATGAAAAATTCCTTCCAATATAGTCCCTGAAGGGTCCCCTTAGTCTAACTCTAAAGTGGCACATCTGTTCCTGCAAGCTGCCTTTATTTTGCTCAGCAACAATTGGAGAGCCAGTGTGTATGAGGCCACAATGTGGTGCACTGGGAATAAGATTTGATATTTTTGGATAAATTCTGGTGTCACTTTGACTTAAGCAAGAATTTTCCTTGCTGTACAAAGTTGCAATGATATGCACCTGTCAAACAGGTGCTGAAAAATTGGTCTTTGGGTGTCGGTGGTGCCTTCCCACCGTAACCCTATAGAGGTACTTTTGGAAAAGAGAGTGATTGATGTGTCCTCTATTAGATCCGGCACCTCATCCTCATAAAGTGATACAAGGTTTTGAAGAGAAAAGAAGGATTATAAAAGGTACCATTGACAAATCACAAACAGTATTTGAAACAAAAAATAAAGACATTTTTTTTAATTCAATATTGAAATTGATTAAAAGCAGTAACAAAAAGTTATAAATACTGATGTAGAAAAGTTGTATCAAAAAATCCCGATATGTTTCGACAAAACGCTGCCTTCTTCAGGGGGGTCAATCAGTAAATTTATTACAATCTATTGAAAAAACATAATCAATTAATAAAGAAGTATACATAGAAGTATCAAAACACGGCCATATTTTTCAAAAGATATATGTGCAAAACGGATCAAGAATGTCGGAAAATCAACAGGACAGGGTTAAGTTCCATAGAAAAAAATGTACCTACCCCAGGTCAAAAAGCGAGGCGAGATATCGCACAAGAGGGCATCAACCCGAAAACCCCAAGCAAAAATGTGATTGCAGGGGGTTAATATTTAGACTGAAAGAAAACAAAAATGATCAAAAACTAGTTAGGGGTTTGAATCACATGAGATAAGGGCTCACGGATAATATCCCTAAGTAACGGCTAACATAGCCTCCATACATACCAATGTTAAGAGATTTGAAAAAATCAAAAGGTGGGCGCTGATAAAACTTCCATAGCTGAGAGGCATCTCATGAGTCAGGGGTTAAATTGACTAAACCAGTCAAGACAGCCCAAATATTTAAACAGGAAGAGATCAGTCAATCCTATAAAATATATATATATATATATATAACAGAATTAGCCAAGCTAATGGGAATGAAGTCCTGTAGTGACAACTAGATGGCAGTAGATGGCAGAGCTGTATACAACAGCCAAAAAACACAGACTCAGTGATGTCCACAAAATGAAAAAAGGTTACCTATTTAGGGATGAGAAAGAGAAACATCAGCGCTACACCAAGGCTCGCCAGCAAACAAGTGCTGGCTGAGCCAGTTTAAATAACCCCCCAGCTGATCAGTGACAAGCATCAGCTGATCAGCTGCGGACACAGGTTAGCCATTGCACATGCGCACACGCTGATCTGCGCCTACAAGCCCCATAATGCCTTGCGCCGCAACGTCAGCAAGTCACAGGTAGAGATGTTGCGAACATAACATTTTCCGTTCGACCGGCGAACGCGAATTTCCCGCAAATGTTCGCGAACGGGCAAACCGGGCGAATCGCCATAGACTTCAATAGGCAGGCGTATTTTAAAACCCACAGGGACTCTTTCTGGCCACAATAGTTATGGAAAAGTTGTTTCAATGGGACTAACACCTGGACTGTGGCATGCCGGAGGGGGATCCATGGCAAAACTCCCATGGAAAATTACGTAGTTGACGCAGAGTCAGGTTTTAATCCATAAAGGGCATAAATCACCTAACATTCCTAAATTGTTTGGAATAATGTGCTTTAAAACATCAGGTATTTTTAACCCCATTTGCACAAGGTTCGATACCAAGCTAGCCATGTCCCGTTCCTTGTCCTCACTGACATCATACATGTACAACACCAAGGGTCCCTGAAAGGTGACAACAAGCCCCCTGGGACGCCTGCTGTGGTTGGTCTTCCACCTCCTCAAAGCCACCTTCCTTCTCTGACTCCTTTTCTTCAGACTCCTCTCTCTGCGTTGCCGCAGGTCCAGCAATCGACGACGACAAGGCTGCTTCTGGTGGTGATGGTGACCACAACTCTTCCTCTTCATGCTCATCTATGGCCTGGTCCAGCACTCTTCGCAGGGCACGCTCCAGAAAAAACGCATATGGGATAAGGTCTGTAACAGAATGGCCCGTGACACCCAGAGACGTTGGAAGGATGAGAGATACTCTTGTGCCAGCAGCACCAAAAACTCTTGGGTCGAAATCCACCCTGTGCCCTTTTGGGTGTAGGGTGGCTAATAGTGAATCATAATTCATATTACATGAGATGGGACATTAATAATACTTCATATTGCAGGACTGAGATATCACAAGGAGTCATGATGACATGACCAGGTCAGCCAGTGAGTCATACCTTTTGTATAATAGGCTATTGAAATATCCTAAGGTGTTGGCTATTCAATGTAAAGACACCCACTCTCACTGCCATTGTGTGATAAAGCTGCCTAGATAACTTATTCAAGTAGATGTCTGTGTTATTATTAAAGGTTAATTGAACACTATTGAAGATGCGGGGCCGACCGGTCTACATGGTTAGCTTACCTGAATGCCTTTTAGAGTGTGATTGAAGCCCCCCATGGTGTGAAGGGGGGTGGAGATTGCATTGTCCTGTGATGAACTGTATTATGCTGTACTGTATATAAGCAAGCTAAGAACCAATAAAGTCATTCTTACATTTTGGAAACTGGAGAACGGAGCGCAGTCTCGTTTATTCTGGGAAATGGAATGGATCATGTCTGCCTGGTTGTTGGTGTGTCGGATAAGCTTGTCGTGGTTGGATGGAAGGTCGTAAGCGGTGGTAACCGTTACATTGGTGTCAGAAGTGGGATGATTCCATCACCAGAAGAATGACGGCTACAAGGACACAGGACAATGGAGACGGTGTATGAACGGATGAAGCTCTTTTCCCTCATGGACTTACTGGAGAGCCGGGGCAGACCGGCCAGCAACCGTAAGAAAAGGGACATTATCGCAGAACTGGTCGAAATGGATAGAGCTAAAAGGCCCGCCGTAACGGACAGGACACCCGAGGAAGAAAGTTTTGATCGGGCTGTTAACCTAAGACTGGCACATTATGGTCCTAACCCTCCACCGGAGATCAGGGACCGAGTTATAGCAGCTCTGAATGCCACCTTGCTACAGCGAAGAAGTGCTGCAGCAGCTGAAGTCACAGCAGCACCAGCTAAAGGGAGAAGAGAGGTGCAGATACCAGTCTCCATGGAAGAGGAATTCCAAAGAAGGTTACAAGAGATGCGGATACAGCATAGAGGACCAGTATCAGAGGAGGTCCTGTTGGGATGGTCGGATGTGATTCGGTGCCAACTCTGAAAGGAAGCACTAGCTCAGGAGCAGCAAAACCAAGGAAAGGTCCTGCCCTCCATCTATGCAAGGTACTGGCCGCAGTATGACGTACGAATGCTGTTGTTGGGGAAACAACCGAAGCAGGAGTGGACAGCCGAGTTGAGCAGGCTGATCCGGGCAGAGATGCAGCTGGATGAGAGCTACAGAGCCCTCCGATGGTATGTAGCCCAAGAGTGCCCGTGGTCAGCGGATGACAGCCCCACAGAAGGCTATGACTATGATGGCCTGGGATTGTTGTATTGGAGGATGTCCAGTGATCCCGACTTTGGAGATGATCGGGAGTGGCGCTTGGAGGACATAATGGAGCACAGAGAGGAAAAATTGAATATCTCGGGAGGCCACTGGTCACAGGAAGATTTAGAATTTCTGGCCATTCAAGAATGGGAGCTGGAGGTTGCCTACAGACAGCTGCTAGACTCGGCTCAGCAGCAGGATGGGGCTCCCATTGCCTGGGACTATGAGGAAAGGTCAGATAACTGTGAAATCATGGCTGATGAATCGGCAGTGGAAAATATGGAGATTTTCATCTCTAAAGCCGAAGCGAATGGTGTGGAGTTCCAGGGAGCCGGGGCGGTTGACCCCCCTCTCCAGCAACAAGCTGAGGTGGTAAAGCTTTTACCCCCAGCTGAATCACTGGCAACAGAGCAGGGTACCCCAAGCCTCTGCTCCCAACTAGCAGAAGAGGGGGACCCTGTGGTAGGGGATGGGACTGTGGTCTCCACTCACAGCAACACAGCGGAAGAGCTGGCAACAGAACAGAGGGTCACGGACCTCTGCTCCTCACTAACAGAAGAGGGGGATCCTGTGGTAGTGGATGGGACTATGGTCTCCACTCACAGCAACCCAGCGGAAGAGCTGGCAACAGAGCAGAGTGTCATAGGCCTCTGCTCCTCACTAACAGAAGAGGGGGTTCCTGGAGTAGTGGATGGGACTTCAGTCTCCACTGGCAAAACCCCAGAAAATGGTACAGGACTGGGACAGGAGGATGTCTGCTTTGCAAGCACCGGGAGGTTTTCACCAAGCACCAGTGGATGGGACTTCCGTCTCCACTGGTATACCCCAGGAAGGGGGGGCAGTTGGCCCAGACCCCCAACAGCATGATGGACTGAGCCCAGCTACCCTGCCTTCTCCCCAGCGGCAGGCGTGTTCTCTGAGAGAGGCAGAGGTTGGCGGGGTGAGTAATGCTCAGTTTGGAGCCATTTGGGGTACAGTATGGATACCAGCATTGGAGGACTGGAACTACTGACGGACTTCGGAGTCAACCCGTTTGGGGTTCCCTCCTGTGTCCGTCTCCCACCGAAAGGGGAGAGATGTAACAGAATGGCCCGTGACACCCAGAGACGTTGGAAGGAAGGATGAGAGATACTCTTGTGCCAGCAGCACCAAAAACTCTTGGGTCGAAATCCACCCTGTGCCCTTTTGGGTGTAGGGTGGCTAATAGTGAATCATAATTCATATTACATGAGATGGGATATTAATAATACTTCATATTGCAGGACTGAGATATCACAAGGAGTCATGATGACATGACCAGGTCAGCCAGTGAGTCATACCTTTTGTATAATAGGCTATTGAAATATCCTAAGGTGTTGGCTATTCAATGTAAAGACACCCACTCTCACTGCCATTGTGTGATAAAGCTGCCTAGATAACTTATTCAAGTAGATGTCTGTGTTATTATTAAAGGTTAATTGAACACTATTGAAGATGCAGGGCCGACCGGTCTACATGGTTAGCTTACCTGAATGCCTTTTAGAGTGTGATTGAAGCCCCCCCATGGTGTGAAGGGGGGTGGAGATTGCATTGTCCTGTGATGAACTGCATTATGTTGTACTGGATATAAGCAAGCTAAGAACCAATAAAGTCATTCTTACATTTTGGAAACTAGAGAACGGAGCGCAGTCTCGTTTATTCTGGGAAATGGAATGGATCATGTCTGCCTGGTTGTTGGTGTGTCGGATAAGCTTGTCGTGGTTGGATGGAAGGTCGTAAGCGGTGGTAACCGTTACAAGGTCAATAATGTTGCCTGGTTTGACTGACCAGGTTTGTCACCTCCGCAAAAGGACACATGACCCTACAGTCATTGTGCATGAGCATTCAGTAACGTGGCCAAAAAATACCCAGCTCCGCAGAGGCTGTCCTCCTTTCTTTTTTTTTTTTATCTGTTCTTAACAGTTTAATCTCTGTTTTGTCCCCTTTGTCCCCTATCAGGGCCCGGTATGTGGAATATATTTTAGGAACTGGGAGATGGAAAAAGATGCTTGGTCGGTCTTCTTACTTCCAATTTGGGGCACTGCGCGTACGGCTTGCAATGTACTGTGCCACTAGATAGGAATAGTACTACTTAAACACACCACTCATATCAGTTTAATCCCTGTTATCTCCCCTATCAGGGGCCGGTCTATGTAATAGATTTTAGGAACCGGGAGATGGAAAAAGATGCTTGGTTGGTCCTCCTACTTCCAATTTGGGGCACTGCGCATGCGCTGTGCAATGTACTGTGCCACCAGATATGAGTGGTGTGTTAAGTAGTACTATTCCTATCAGTTTAATCCCTGTTACGTCCCCTCTCAGGGGACGTGTATGGAATAGATTTTAGACAACCGCAAAGAGTTGTCAATAGTTGACACACTCATGACATCAATTTTATTCCTCTATGCCTCAATCATGTTGTAGTGATGAGTGTGCTCGTGCGCACGTTTGGGAGATTGCAGGCGATGGGGGTTTTTCAAAGCCTATAGTCGTGCTGAGGTAGTTCAGTGACAGTTAAGTGAACCAAAAAACAATGGTTCTGCAGTGTGGGCCTTTTTTTTTAGATTAGTTTAGTTGTACTATGCGTGCAAACTACTGTGACACCAGATATGAGTGGCACTGTGCACTGACAGAAGTTGGCAGAGTAGACGCTGTAGGCCTGACACACACGCTTGTAGACAACTAACTGCTATTCTATTACAGTCAAAATTGTTGTGTTTTGTTTAAATGTAATCTACTGTGACACCAGATATGAGTGGTGGCATTGGGCAAGTGGGCACAGTATACACTGTGAGCCTGACACACAGGCTGGCAGGCAACTGACTGACTAAAAAAAAAAAAAAGCAGACTGATGTATTAGCCCTAAAAAGGGCTTTTTTGGGGTGCTATCAGGACGCTGTTCTTGCAGCAGAGATCAGATGAGTCTTTCAGGACTGGAGTGGACACTGAATACACTGGCCTAGCTATCGATTTCCCTATTAAATCAACAGCAGCTACATTGTCCCTCCTCTTACTAAGACCGCAGCTTCCAAATTAATCTAAAATAGATGCTGCCCAGGAGGTGGGAGGGTCTAGGAGGGAGGGTATGATGCTAATTGGCTGGAATGTGTCTGCTGACTGTGAGGTACATGGTCAAAGTTTGCTCAATGATGACTAATAGGGGGCAGACCGAAACATTGCATTTGTTCGCCCGCCGCGGTGAACGCAAACAAGCTATGTTCGCCGGGAACTATTTGCTGGCGAATAGTTCGGGACATCTCTAGTCACAGCCTGACAGCGAGCAGACAAGCTGACGGCGGGCCGACAATAGGCAGATAGGGGAGAGGCAGGAAGTACAAAGGCAGAAGGGGAGGACACAGGGCGTGGCTAGAAAACGGGCTATGTGTCAATAGACACCATAGCCCTTGAGTGTCAGTACAATCACTGCTAGAGGATCAGGTGTGCCCTTCTATACAGCGCAAATGTAAATCACCAACAACATTAGACGAGAGGCAGGCAACAGCAGGCATACAACCTGTCATATGGACAACACCACATGTAAGATGTAACCAAAAGGGGATCCGTGATGACCGAACATCCAGAGAAACAAAAAGCCATGAATGATAAATATAAAAAGAAAAAACATTGGAAATAATGCATAACAGAATTTTTCAAAATAATGAATACACATAAAAAGCTATAAATATTATGCAAAAGTGAAGAAAAACAACAATAATGAATATACCTTGCAATATAGAATAATGAGTCAAGGGCAGGGGCAGGAGGAAAATAGAGAAGGAATAACAGGGGGGACCACAAGCAACAGCCAAGGTGGATCCAGTGGTATTAGAGGATTATCACGTTGGTGAGCAAAAGGAAAAACCAAATGATAGGGACAGAAGGACAGGAATCCTCAAAATAACCAAAAAAAAAAGGGTCTCAGAAAAAATGCAGAACAGAAACTATGGATATTGCACCAGAGAAATCACAAAAAGGACTTGTAACTAATATATTCATCCTGGATATCTAGTCGCATTTAGACCATGTATCCATCTTGTCTCTAACTGCAAAAGAGTTGAATCTATATCACCCCCACGGACATGTGGCAGCACATGCTCAAGGGCCTGAAATCGCACCATAGTCGCATCAAACCCATGCTGGCAACCAACATGTCGGTTCAATGCGGTAGTGGTTAACCTTTTGGAAAGGGGCAAAACGTGATCTCTTATTCTTTTAAAGAACGGTCTTTTAGTTTTGCAAACATAAAAACATCCACATTGACAAAGTGCAAGGTATACCACACCAACAGCTTTGCAGTTTACATGGTTTTTGATATTATGAACATATCCAGTAGGGAGAGGCACATTTTCAGAGTTGGATAAAAAAACGCAAACATTGCATCTTCCACACGGGAAAGTGCATGTTTGCAAAGGTTGCTCAGAAGGTAAAGGACAGAAATGACTAGATACCAGTCGGTCTTTGATGGAAGGAGAGCTTCCATAATAGCTTTCTTAATAGTATTGTCAGCCGATAAGATGGGCCATAATTTTTTAAGAACTGTATTCAATTGAACATGTTGTTTAGAGAATTGAGTTATTACACGGACAGATGCATTTGATTTCGAGATTTTAGTTAAATGGATAAAATCCTTTCTATTAAGTTTAATAACTCTGTTGAATGATTTTCGACTATATCCCCGAACCAATAGTCTGTCACATAATTCATTGGCTGCTTTCGTGAAATCAGAATCCAAAGTACAATTTCTTCTAAGCCGAAGAAACTGGCTGTATGGAATGCTATTGAGAATAGGTTGATGGTGTGCACTGGCTGCGTGCAATACCGTATTGCCAGCTGAGGGCTTACGATAAAGAGAAGAGTGGAGTCTACCCTCATGGTCAATGTGAATCGTCAAATCAAGGAAGTTGATATATGATTGGCTACATTCCATAGTGAAACTTAGGTTAAAGTCATTTACAGTGAGTGCATCCGTCAGCTGCAAGAGCTCATCCCGGCTACCCTACCAAAAAATCTAAATGTTGTGTATGTATCTTGACCATGCGATCACATGTTGTAACAAAGGCGACAAACAATCATTCGAAAAAAGTTGCCTCTTCCACCCCCCCCAGGTACAGGTTAACGTAAGAGGGGACACAGATGGTCCCCATAGCTACTCCCTGCACCTGGAGGAAGTGAGAGAGTCAAACAAAAAAAACGTTTCGGGTAAGGATGAATTCAAGCAGCCGAAGGACGACTAGAAGACGAACCCCGTTCGTCCAACTGTGTCCGTATAGTAGCAATACCCTTTTTGTGGGGAATAAAATTATAAAGACTTTCCACGTCTAATGCAACCAACCAGGTGCCAGGTGGAAGATGTTTTCCATCAATATTACGAAGAAGATCTATAGTGTCTTTAACATAAGATGATAATGCGGTGACATGAGAATGCAAGTACTTATCAACCAAAGCACTTGCATTCTCAGTCAATCCCTGACAGCCAGACACAATGGGACGACCGGGAGGGTGACCCAGGGATTTATGGACCTTGGGTAAAGAATAAAATGTTGGTGTCTTTGGATACCTAATATTCAGATAATTCCAGGTAGGCTGATTAATAACGCCATCCTGATAAGCCTTAGGCTCTAATTACACCTGAGCGACAAAACGCCTGAAGCGCAATGCTCAGATACGCCGGAGGGGAGAAATAACACTAATCTCTTTGGAGATGGTTCACATCTCCACGCCGAACGCCAAAACGCTGATCGCGTGAAGCTAAAAAAAGTCTCGGACCCTTTTTTGACGCGCATATTCCGGCGGCTTCGGCGTTCGGCATAGCAGACAATGACCTGTAAAAAAGATTGGGTTTAAAACTACGCGTTTTGTCGCGGCAAATCGCGGTACAAAATGCTGCGCTGAGGTGTCGCTAAGGTGTGAATACAGCCTTAAAGATAATCGCACGATACTCATGAATGAAATTTTCGACCAATGTACTAGAGATTGGTCGATACCAAGATTTGTTGTCAAGGATGTCGTGGCACATACGTTTATATGCCCCGACATCCATGACAACCACATTGCCCCGTTTGTCAGCCAGCTTTATAACCAAACCTGCATGAGTTTGGAGATCTGTCAAAGCCTTCCGATGCCTGGAGGAAAGATTAAATTCATTTTGGTTAGACAAATCCATATTCTTAATTTCTGAAGTAACTTGCTGTACAAAAACCCAAATGTTTGGGTTTGTATGAAGTGGAGGAAAGTTGCGCGATTTGGGTTAGAACGAGGTGGGGGGGGGGGGAGGACACACCAGGGACAAGCAAACCTGGCAAAGCCAATATTGCCGGGTCGTCGTCATCAGTGTGTCCCTCCTCCCACAACGACAGTAAGTCATCCATAGCCTGAAGCTCAGCTTCAGAAATGTCAAATGGCGGAAAATCGGCTGATTCAGAAGAAGAAGACGGTCGATCGTATAAAACTTTATACATCAATCGTCGAGCAAAAAGATGTATATCTTTAACAAATTGAAACCTGTCAACATTGGATGATGGACAAAAAGTGAGTCCTAATTTCAACACATAGATCTGATCTGCAGTCAAAGTAACAGAAGAAAGGTTAATTATGTCTAATTCTGGGGTCTGGACAGTCTCTTCGGCTTAGAAGAAATTGTACTTTGGATTCTGATTTCACTAAAGCAGCCAAATTACGTGACAGACTATTGGTTCGGGGATATAGTCGATCCCTCTTAAAAAAAATCATTCAACAGAGTTATTAAACTTAATAGAAAGGATTTGATCTCTAAACAACTTATTGGCTAACAATACTATTAAAAAATGTATCAAACCCCATCCTGAAATAACTTACCATCGTGCTCCTTCCATCAAAGACCGACTGGTATCTAGTCATTTCCGTCCTTTACCTTCTGAGCAACCTTTGCAAACAGGCACTTTCCCGTGCGGAAGATGCAATGTTTGCGTTTCTTTTCTTGTCAAATTTGTTTATTACATTTTCAAAATTACAAGCATATATTGTCAATAAACATAGTCACTATAAATAGTAGCAGTTAAAGAGAACACGAATTAGATATTTATATCAAGCTCCAGTGTTTTTTAGAAGGCAAAAACACAAGAAAAAAAAAACAGTAATTTGAGTTTAACATATGTTGACCAATATCTGGAGACCTGCTAAAATATATGCTTGGGGCCAGATTCAGGTAGGAGAGCGAATCTTTATTTTGGAGTAACGTTTCTCATTAAGTTACTCCGCCGAAACTTTAGGAGCAAGTACTGTTATTCACATAGCACTTGCTCCTAAAATTGCGGCGGCATAGCGAAAATGAGCCGGCGGAATTCAAATTGGGCGGGTAGGGGGCGTGTATTATTTAAACTAGGCACGATCCCGCGGCGAACGTACTGCGCATGCGTTGACTGTCAGTGCGCATGCTCCAAATTCTGTCAGTGAACGTCAATGACGTCAATCCCCATTCACAGACTTTTAACGCAAACGACGCAAATTTTTTTTAATTCGACGCGGTGACGACGGCCATACTTAACATAGGATACTCCACCTAGGGAGGAAGTTTTTCTTTACGCCGTGTATCTCTTACGGAAACGTCGGAAAGTCACTGCGTCGGGCCCGAGTACGATCGTGAATTGCCGATTCTCGCTGATTAACATATTCTCGGCGTTAATCAGCGGGAACGCCCCGAGCGCCATTTTTAAAATTGCAGTTCCGATACGACGGCGAAATACAATTACGCCGCTCGTATAGGAACTCCAACCTGGCGTTTCTTGTTTTCTGCTTACAGAAAACAGAAACGCCAGCTCAAAGTGAGAGTTATGCTGGCGTAAGAAATGATACTCCAGCCTAACTCTACCTGAATCTGGCCCTTAGTGTTTAATTTAGTAATTACAAACCAGATATAGTAATAATATATTAACAGTGTAAGGTAATATAAGAATTCATAAAGAAAAAAATAAGGGTCATGATTTCTAGACCTTGTATAATGTTAGGGTAATATATTATGAAGATAAACAGGGATTTATTGTATAGACATTAGGGGCCAGATCCACATACAATTGCCCTGGCACAGTGTATCAGAGAAACACTACGCCGCCATATTTTACCTGGCTCTAAGTTAAATCCAGGAAGATTTCGGCCGGTAAGGTAAGGCGGCGGAATCGAAATACGAGATTAGGGGGCGTGAATCATTTAATTTTCATTGGAAAAATTTTTTAATGGACTAAATTCCAATGATAGAGGGATTTGTCTTAAATATGAAACTAGCCAATCTCATATACATTTTCTTGATCTCAATATCTCAATTAATGATGGGACACTGATTACCACAACACATTTCAAAAGCACTGATCGTAATGGGTTTATCCCCCTGAACAGTTGCCACCACACTAGTTGGCTTGCAGCAGTACCTAAGGGTCAGTTCCAACGACTAAGACGGAACTGTACCTCCCTGATCGATTACCAACAACAGGCACAAGTTCTGAAACAAAGGTTTTTAGAAAAGGGGTACCTAGAGACAAAAATAGATGACACTATCCAGGCGGTTACCAATATGGATCGGAATATGATGCTCACTAAAAAGAGCATTGTCAACCAACCAGCAGATAACCACTTTGGATATTCTATGATCACGGGCTATTCGAATCAACATTTTCTAGTTAGAAAGATAATCAATAAACACTGGAATATTTTGAGGAACGACAAAATATTGGGCCCTGTCATTCCCGAACGCCCAGTGGTTATCTTTAGGGGAGCACCTTCTCTGAGACAGAAAATTGCTTCTAATATCATAGACCCCCCCAAGCAAATATCCTTCTTTCAGACTATGAAGGGCTTTTTCCCATGTCGTAAATGTAAAATATGTGAACTTAATTCCTTCAAAGGGCGCAAAATTGAAACTTTTCAATCCACACATACTGGTAAGGTATATGACATCGATTCATTTATTACATGTTCTAGCGAATGTGTCGTATACCTCATTCAATGCCCCTGCTCAAAACAATACGTGGGTCGCACTAAAAGAGCTGTGCACATCCGATTGGAGGAACACGTGGGGAACATCAATCGTGGATTCTCAAAACACAACTTGTCCAAACATTATGCAAAATACCATGATCGTCAATTAAAGGGAACTTTATTTGTTCCTATTGAGAAGCTCCGCCCACATTGGAGAGGTACTAACAAAGTACGAGCTATCTCTAAGATTGAAACAAGATGGATTTTTGATATGTGTTCATATTTACCTCATGGGTTAAATGTGGATTGGGACATTAATTGTTTTATTAATAATGCCTGATTTTTTACATTATTTATCTATTTAAAATTGTCTCAGTCAATGATAACTTTAATTTTTATATATTTTATTTTGTATACTAATTTTATAATAATGTAGTCATTTTTAATATAATAGGGCTTTTTCATACCATAGTACCAATACTTTTGTAACATATCATGTATATATGTCATTGGTATGGACACTTGCTAGGATGTGCATACATTACATAAGCAGAAGCAGCGGCCGACCAGTTCTTTACTCTTGCTTGTTTTTTCTGTTATCTGGCTCTTCACCAATATTGCCACAAGATGGCAGCACTATTTCCCGTCCATTGTTCTCCATGCTCTTTCTGCAGCCCCTAACTCTGTGCTGTAGTATCGTTTTCTTTTCCCATTTTCGCTTCCGCTTTCCCTTAGTCAAAATGGCGGATTGCGACTATTTAAGGGAATGCGTGATGACGCGACGTACGCAGCCAATCCCAGACGACGTCCGTGGTGACGAAACGCGTAGGTGTGGCTTGCTGTATCGACGCCATCACGCTGGTCCTATCGAGGAAGCCAGAACGAAAACGAGCAGGAGAGGGACGATCAGCCGCCGGCTTCATTATATTTTGATACACCGCTGGTCATACCACATATCAAATGTGAGTGCAATAGCTTTTATTTCTTTTAAAATAAATCAATCTCTGGTATCACGCTATGGTCCCATTTTTCTTTTATGTTCCGGTTAACATCGCGATATCATTGAGAATACCACAGTGACAGTACAGAGGGTCAGGAGGGAGACCTTAAACCCCCGCGCACAGAGTGACCCACACAGGGGTCAAAACACATGGTAAGGAGACTATATTACCACACTCGGGTGTTCTTCTACGGTGGATTGGTTTCATTCTACTTTCACCCCACACACATGGATGACTAATTGGACTTTTCTTTTGGGATTTTTTCTTCTCCTAATTGATTGGACTTTGTTTAAGGACTTTTTTTCACCATATTTATTTTTCAACACACTTAGACTGTTCACGTACCACTTGAGTGTTTTTTCTTTGGCAATTCATTACATTCACTATTGATGTTTGTTTATGTTAATTTCGAGCCCGATCTGCAATTTTTGATCTCAGCTCCTTAATCACTAAGCGCCGTATCCCCTTTTTCTTTTATTCTGTTTATTGTTTGTATCACAAATTACTGATACTGGCTGCTTTTAATTTAATATTTAATATTATTCTTTAGTTCATTCTTCTCAGTTTTGTCTAGCGCAGTGTTTCCTTCCGGATTTTTTAAAATCATTTAAATTAGGCGCGTCCCTGCGGCGATCGAACTGCGCATGCTCCGTTCAGAAATTTCCCGCCATGCATTGTGCAAAATTACGTCGAAACGTCATTTTTTTTAGTAGCGTAAATTACGTAATTCCTATTCACGGACAACTTACGCAAAAAAAAATTGAAAAATCGACGTGGGAATGACGGCCATACTTAACATGGCACGTCTAACTATAGACCGGATAATAGCAGCTTTAACTATACGCCGGAAAAAGCCGACTAGCGATGACGTTAGAGAATGCGACGGCCGATCGTAACTTTGAGGATCGCCGTAAAAAGCTAATTTGCATTTACCCGACACGGAAAACGACGCAAACTCCACCCAGCAGACGCAAAAAGATTGCAGCGTAGATCCAAAGGCGTACGAAGACGTAAGCCTGTCGGATCAAAGCCCGAAGCCGTTGTATCATGGTTTGAGGATTCAAACTAATGATACGACGCGGGTAATTTTAGGAGGAGAGATACACCGGCGTACTAGCTCTGTGGATCTGAACCTAGGTTTGTACTGTTTTAATGGAGCTCTAAAGCTAAAATATACTGATAGATAAAAACATTAAAAAAAAGTGCTGCTACCATTTTTGCATATAATAACAATATATGCTAAGATAGGAAAAAACAACAAAAAAAGAACTAAAGAGACAAGATAGAATAGAGGGAAGGGTAAGAAGAAGAAGAGAGAGAGAAAAAAAAAGATAGTGGGTAGACAAGATAGAAAAGGTCGAAAAGATCCACGGGGTATCTTATTATGTTTGTCTTATGTTCTTAGCATATTAAATAGCTATTAGTAGTTACATTACTTATATTACCAAGGTCTTAATAATGTGATGTCAAAGATAGGAGGGACAAAAATTAGTCACCCAAGGATTCCAGATTTTTTCAAATTTTGCAATATTATCATTGGTAATGAATTCCGTTTTTGAGTGGGTCATGGCTTGGTTTATTCTGGTTTTGGTTTCTGAGATCATTAATGTTGGGGTTTTCCACGCTTTGGCGATTGTCTGCTTTGCTGCAGTAGGGATTTGTAGAAGGAGTTTTAATTCAGTGTGGGAAATAGAAGTCGGTTTTAGATTTAGGGCCCTTTCACACGGAGCGGTCCGTTTTTTCGGTCTGCTCCGTGTGTCCGTCGGCTCAGCGGGGGGTCTCCGCTGAGCTGTCGGGCGGACAGGGCGGTCCCCGCACACTTTGCAGGGACCGCCCTGTCTCTCCTCCGATATCCCCTATGGGGAATCGGATGGAAACGGACCGTCTGTCCATTTGCATCCGATCCGTTCGGCCGGACGGAAGAAAAATAGGACATTCTTCCGTCCGAAAAAACGGATGCGGATCTGGCTAACGGATCCGCTCCCATAGGGAAGCATTGAGGTCCGTTAACGGACGTCCAAAAAACGGACGAACGGAACGAACGTGTGAAAGAGCCCTTAGTAGTGCAATTAAAGGGTCAGGTTTGATTGTTTTTTTGAATAAGGTGGAGAGGATTAGAAAAACCTCTTTCCAAAAACATTTTGTAAACGGACATTCCCAAAATATGTGTATATGTGATCCTAGTTCCCCACAGCCGCGGAAGCAGAGTGGGGAGTATTGTGGAATATATTTCGCAATTCTGACAGGAACCAAGTACCAGCGCAAAAGTACTTTATAATTTGTCTCTAGAGCTATTATATTTTGTGAAGATGATTTTGTTGTGATCCAAATTTTATCCCAATTGGATGATTCCAACTGAAGTCCAAGGTCTCTCCCCCATTTTTCCATGTATGATGGTGGATCTGCAGCTTAGGCCGCGTACAGACGATGAGACATGTCCGCTCAAACATGTCCGACGGACCGTTTCAGCGGACATGTGTCATCGGATTTTGGTCCGATGGCGTGTACACACCATCGGACGAAAATCCACTCGGGCTGAGGACGCGGTGACATGGCGGTGACGTTGACGCCGCCACGTCACCACTCCAGGAAGTAAAATACTTCCACGCATGCGTCTAATCCATTCGGCGCATGCGGGAGATTTCTGTCCGCTGGTTAGGCGTACTAACCAGCGGACATGTCGGACGGACAGGTTTGTAGTGGACAAATTTCAAAGCATGCTTTCAAATTTGTCCGATGGACAAACCTGTCTGCTAGGTCGTACACGCGATCGGAGATGTCTGCTGAAATCGTCCGTCGGACCAGTTTCAGCAGATAAATTCGATCGTGTGTAGGCGGCCTAAGAGTGAGGTTTGCGTTTACATATACGTTCAAATTGTGTGAGTTCATCGAGTTTACTCATATTTTGTATATATGGCATGAAAAAATTTTGATCTGCAGATTTAGAAACAGTTCTGATTGGGGGAGTTGATGTCTATCACATAGTTCAGGAAATGTAATAAGTGAGGTAGATGTTAACATATCACAGAGTTGAGTTATGTCAGAGGAAATCCATTTTTTAAATGAATTAGGGAATGTGCAGGCTGGGTAGAATAGTGAATGTAACGGTTACCTCCGCTTACGACTTTCCATCCAACCACGACAAGCTTATCTGACACACTCCGACAATACTACATACACGATCCGTATCCTTTCCCAGAATAAAACGAGACAGAGCTCCGTTCTTGCTTCCAAAGATATGACAATTTATTAGTATTTTCTCAGCTTCTTATATCCAGTACAGCATAATACAGTTAATCACAGTACAATGCAATCTCCACCCCCCTTCACACCATGGGGGGGCTTCAATCACACTCTAAAAGGCATTCAGGTAAGCTAACCATGTAGACCGGTCGGCCCCGCATCTTCAATAGTGTTCAATTAACCTTGAATAATAACACAGACATCTAGTTAAATAAGTTTATCTAGGCAGCTTTATCACACAATGGCAGTGAGAGTGGGTGTGTTTACATTGAATAGCCAACACCTTAGGATATTTCAATAGCATATTATACAAAAGGTATGACTCACTCTGGTCTTGTAGACCTGAATTAACACCTTTCAAAATCATGTGTGCCCAGATTGAATAGCTAACAGCTTTTGGTATTTGAAGACATCCTGCAAACATGAATTATTATTAATGTCCCTTATTAATGTCTTCTGTAACATATGAATTATGATTGTTTGTCACCCTATGGCCCTAGTGGACATAAGGTGACCCTAGACATAGGAATATCTTGGTCTGTCATGGTGCATTCCGTTACAAGTGGGTTTCTAATAAATGATAGAAGGGGAACATGAGGAGATTGTAGTCCTTTGATAAGTTTAAATTTATCCCAGATGGTAACTGTGTGTTTGGTAAAATTATTTTTAATATTTTTATGATCTGAGGGTTTGGACCAAATTTAATTTGTTATAGAAAATGGATCACAGTCAATTGCTTCAATTGCAGCCCAGAGTGGGATTTCGTATTTTGAGTGATATTCGGGGATGCATGCTATTTGAGCTGCATGGTAATAAGAGGCGAAATTGGGGAATCCTAGTCCACCTTTAAGTTTGGGAAGGTAAAGTGTGTGTTTAGATACACAGGGCCAGATTCTCATAAAATTTCGGCGGCGTAGCGTAAGCCATTTACACTACGCCGCCGCTTCGTACTAGAGCAAGTGCTTTAATCTCAAAGCACTTGCTCCGTAGTTTTCGCCGGCGTCTCGTAAATCGCCAAGCGTAAACCCGCGCAATTCAAATGGGACGGCTTGTATTTAAATTAAGCGCGCCCCCGCGTCGAACGAACTGCGCATGCGCCGGCCGGGGAAAAAGCCCAGTGCGCATGCTCCAGCTCACGTCGTAAAGCGGCATTGAAACCGACGTCAACACGACGTGAGCGTCATTTACGCAACTCCCTATTCGCGAACGAGTTAGTAAATGACGTAAGCGACGGAAAAAGCCGAGCTGACCCGACGCCGTACTTAACATGGTATCTGACGGCACCTGACGGCATCCGACGGAACTTCGTAAGGTTACTCCACATAGAAGCTGGGGTAACCTTACGAGTTCGTAAACGACGTACGCAACGACGGGGCGGCGTAAAAGCGACCGAGAATCGGCGTACTACCTCATTTGCATATGCAAATGCGAAAACAACGTAAAGGCCACCTAGTGGCCGGAGTTGTCATTACAACTACGATCCGCAAGTGTAATGGTTTTACACTTGTCGGATGTAGAAGCGTATCTATGCAAAAGTGATGCTAAGCATCACGCGCATAGATACGAGACAAAAAAAAAGGCGATACGACGGGGTATCTGAGATACTCCGTCGTAACGCCTCTGAGAATCTGGCCCACAATGTTTTAAAGAGCCCCAGATGAATGCTAGTGTTTTCTAAGAAAAATTTCTAAGAAAGTATGTTGGAACTGGAATGGTCAAAACCCAAAATAGATATAGTATCTTGGGTAAAATAGTCATCTTTATTACGTTTATTTTACCAATCCATGAGACCATTGTTTAAGGAGATTGGTAATTTGCTTTAGTAATGGCGGAAAATTAGCCAAGAAGAATTCAGTTAAATTGGGAGTACACATGAGAACACATGTCCGATGAAACAGGTCCGACTGTCAGGGATCTGCCGCCGGCTCCCGGCGCGCCCCTGGCGGGAGCGTGCGCGTGCACGTTAGCGCGAGTTTGGCGCCAACGTACTTTTAAAAGGCAGACAGATGCAGCAGCCTCTTGCTGTCTGATCTGCCTATTTACCTGATAACCTGTATCCTGAATTAACCAGTTCCTAATACCGACCCGGCTACGTCTGACGATCCGCATCTCTCCGAACCCGACCTCGGCTTGCCTTGACTCCGCCTTCTGTTCACGATTACTGCTGCCAGACCTTCTGCCTGAATACCGACTACACCTGCCTGCTGAATTCCCTGTCTGCTCACGTATCTGACCCGGCCTGCCTGACCCAGCCTCCGTCTAGTCCACTTGTTTACTCCGCTCTGCACCAGCTCCAGAGTCGCCTGTCGTCTGCACCAAGGTTGCTTGCCAAGACGCATCAGAGTCGCTAACCATCCGCACCAGCTCCGGAGCCGCTAGCTTCCGCATCAGAGTACCTGCTCCCCTCTTGTTCCAGTGATCCCGGAGGGACCAGTGCCGTGCTGACCTGCACCATCATCCAGGCACCCTTACCCCTCTGCGCTCCCGAGTCCGCTGTTCCCAAAATCCAGCGGCTCCCGAGCCAGTTCTGTACGAGAGGCCGCCTCCTGCGACTAGGCTCTGACGACCAGGTACACCGCCCTACATAACACCGACAGACCATTTTCATCGGACATGTCTGAAGGGATATTTTGGTCTGATGTGTGTACACACCATCAGACCAAAATCCCTGCGGACAGAGAACACGGTGACGTATAACACACCGACATGCTCAAACAAGGAAGTTCAATGCTTCCACGCATGCGTCGAATCAATTCGACGCATGCGCTGGATTTCGGTCCGATGGTTGGGCGTACTAACCATCGGACATGTCCGACGGACAGGTTTCCAGCGGACAAGTTTCTAAGCATGTTTAGAAACTTTTGTCCGCTGAAAACCTGTCCACTAGGCCGTACACACGATCGAACATGTCCGCTGAAACTGGTATGCGGACCAGTTTCAGCGGACATGTCTCCTCGTGTGCACGCGGCCTAAGAGTAATTCCTAGGTAGGTCAGGTGCGATGTAGACCAGGAGAATGAAAGGGAAGTTTGTGCTTGTTGTAAAGTATGGGAAGGTAAGGAGATATTTAAGGCTGTAGATTTTTGAGAGTTGATAATTAGTCCAGATATCTGTGCAAAATGATCAAGCTTACTTATAAGGTTGGGAGCAGAAATATGAGGGGAAGACATAAATATTAGTATATCGTCAGCAAACAAACAAAAATTTGTGCTGATGACCTGCTAAGTCTATACCTTTGATTGAAGGGTCAGATCGTATAGCCTGAGCTAGGGGTTCAAAAAGAAGGGCAAATAAAAGTGGGGAGAGTAGACAACCCTGACGTGTTCCTCTATATATGTTAAAGCAACCAGATTTATATCCAGCTATTTTAATATAGGCTTTGGGGTTATTATATAGTGATGAAACACAGTTAAGAAAGTGAGGACTGAACCCCCATTTTTGTAAGGCAAAATGTAGATAGGGCCATGATACTGTGTCAAATGCTTTTTTAATATCTAACGACAGAAGACACATGGGTATTTGTCGTGTTTTAGCTGTTTGGATTAATAAAGTTGCCCTACGTACATTATCAGCTGCTTGGCGAAAAGGAATAAAACCAACTTGGTCTTTATTTATTAATGAACCAATAATATTGCTCAAACGAGTTGCTAGAATTTTCGCCAGTAGTTTGATATCAAGATTAAACAGGGATATGGGCCTGTAATTATGAATGAATCATCTGAATGAGGTTTGGGGATCATTGTGATTATTGCTGTTAAGGTTTCAGGACGAAAGGATTGGTTGTTCAGAAGTGAATTGAAAGCATCTGTCAGCAATGGAGCAAGAAGATGAGTACATTTTTTATAATATAGGAAGCCGTCAGGACCCGGGTATTTATTTATTTGGTTTAAGGGATTTAATAGCTAATTCAACCTCTGCAGGTGTAATGGGACTTTCAAGATGTTCATGTTGAGTTAAAGAAATCATTGGAAGTTTGATTTGTGAGAAAAATTATTCTGCAGAGGATTGGTCAAAAGATCACTGATTGTTGTAAAGAGATGTAAGGTGTTTGTGGAAGGTTTGTAGGATTTTTTCTGGATTACTGGGTTAAGTATTATGAGGTAATTTTAATCGAATCGGTTTTTATGGGTTGTTAAAAAATGTTAATGCTCGAGCGAGAAGCGTGCCAGGCTTGTTAGCTTTGATATCAAATGTATGCTTGGATTTGCATATGGTTTTATCTGCGGATTCAGATAAGAAAAGATCAAGATTTAGGCTAGCTTCATCTAGTTGATTTGTCGTCACAGGGGTAGGATTCGCTTGAAAATTTGCGTGGCAAGTGTTGAATTTTGTTTCTAATATATTCATTTTAATTGCATTACAACGACCAAACCATGAATGGAACCCTTGGTTCCACTTGTCCAGTAGGGAACATACTTCTTTATATATTGGTGGAAAATTTACCGAAAACACTTTCTCCATTTTTGATGGTATATTTATCCCTAGATATTTCAGGGAAGATTCTACCCATTATAGAGCACCTGAATCCATGGTCCCAAGGCCAAAGACTCAGGAAGGGGGGGGGGAAGTGGGCCAGTTGGGACTATTACGGTACGGTATAAAAATAAACATAGGGTAAGATCATTGTAAAAAAAGGTTAATCATTTTATTGAATACAAAAGACAACACAATTACAGAAATACAATGTGACAACCAAACAACATCACAGCTGAGGTCCCCAGAAGGGGAAGACACTACGACGGGTTCAGGGTTGTAACAGGCTCTCGACTAGTTTCGCGGAATGAATACCGCTTCATCAGGAGAAGATCTGAAGGTAAGTGAACAATACATCAATAGTAAATTAAAAAAAAAAAAAAACATATACACAAAGGGAATTCCCAAGTTGAGTTGCTCACCTAAAATGGTCTCGCCATGGGGGACAGCGGGCGGGACCAGGCAGTACCCTAGGCGGTGGCCAATGGGGACACAAGTGTCAAAGGACCTATTTGTCTTGTATAAGAAATGAGGGGAATATGGGTTAGTGTAAAGGAAACCAACCTATTGGTAAGAAGGAAGGGAGGGAAGGGAGAGGGAGTGTAGGATGTGAAGGGTAATGGGTAACACGTGAATACTACAAAAGTGTGATGATACGATGATAGTGGAGTTTGTAAAATGGGGAGGGGAGAGGGTTCGGTGGGGAAAGGAGGGGAGAGAAGGGGGGATCAAGGAAAAAGTGAGGGAACAGGATAGGGGGGGGGAGAGAGGGGGCGGGGAAAGAGGGGCAGGTCTAGAAGTGGGGAAGGACAGAGTGGAGAGGGAAAGGAAGGAAGGGATGAGAGAGAGAGTGAAAGGGACAGAAAGGGGGGGGGGGGGGGGGGGGGGGGGGAAAGGGGGGGGGAGGGGGAGGAAAGAAAGGGGGAAAAGGGGGAGGAAGGGGGAAGAGGGGAGGAGGGAAGTGGAAAGGGAAAGTGACAACCAGTGGAGGGAAAGAAAGTGATTAAATGTGGATGAAGAATATATACACAATATATAATTACCATCATGATAAAACGAAAAAAGGGGGGGGGGGGGAATCCCAAGAACAGGTGCCAGGTATGGCACCCTGTGTAGTGCAATTATGCCAATCAACTATGTTAGGATGTTGAGAGGGACCGATCCTGGTCCCAGGAAAGTATCAGGGTAATGGTATTGACCTGTGATGAAGGTAAGGGAGGATTGTATTGGTGAAAGTAAAGCAAGGGGTCGGTGGAGAAATAGGCTGGACAATGAGGTTGGAGTACAGCAGAAAGATACTTACGCTGGGCTGGATAGAGCCACAGCGGTCCCGGGAGCCAGCGTGGGTGATTACTGGAGGCGGGAGGTCCTTTTTATATGTGCAGCGTCCAGCGACGCTGAGTCACACGGGTAGGAGCCGTGCTGCAGCGTCACTGGGGGAGGGCGTGTCCGTGACGTCAGCGCGGGTGTGCGCGTGTGCGTCAAAATTCGTGGCCAATCTGAGGGGGTGGAGACTGTACTAGAACCTACGCTTGGTAGAGACCAACCCCCCTGGAAGGGGGGAGGGGCCGTAGGCAAAACGAGGACAGAATGGGGGCCGTGCTACAGCGTCACTGGGGAGGGGTGTGTCCATGACGTCAGCGCGGGTGTGCGCATGTACGACAATCGACCGTAGCCAGTCTGAAGGGGTGGAGCCTGTGTTCAGACCTAAGCTCGGTAGAGACCAACCCCCCTGAGAGGGGCTGGGGGCAACACGGGGACAAGCCCAGGGTCACCAGGGAAGGGTGGGAGGAGGAAGGGGGAGGAGGGGAAAAAGGAAGGGGGGAGGGGAGGGAAGTGTCTGGAGACGCCGTGCCAGCCCACCAGTTGGCAAGAGGGGGCGAGCAATCAACTTGGTCAATAGAAATATAAACGGCAGGTATACAATATACAGAAAATAATACAGTAATATAAAAAATATACAATTAGGTATAAAATTAGATACATATAAGTAAAGGTGTCTGACAGACACAATGGTGGCCTATCGTGTTATTGTGGACATACAGTCGGGCATATATATCTATATATATATATGAGTATAGCCACCGGATGGTATAATGTTATGCCCGTCAGGGCAGCAAGATGTTAGAAAAAATATAAATGAATGCAATGGGGCTAGTCAGGGTATATTAAAGATGTTAAGAGGGTGCGAGGTATGTCCCAGCACTGGTAATGTGTCTTAGAGGACAAACAAGCGCTCCGTCTGGAAAAGGGTCCTGGATTTGCTAATTCCAGTCTGAAGGTAGACAGGCCTGGGGCGCAAAGAGACAATTATGGACTGGTATCCGGACTATGCCCAAATAGACTGCCACACTGTAACACTGGGGGCACACCAACAATTAAGAATTACAATAAGGGTAGGTAATATTTAATAAAGAGGAGGCTGTTCCCCAGATAAACTAGGGGGTAGGGTAAGGGGGGATGCTGGAGGCGCGGCCAAGCGCCAGTCGCAGACCACCTTACGAGGGCCCAGGTGTGTTATCCACCTAAAATCATTAGAAAATTGGAAGCCTCAAGGATAATATATGTAAGAATTGGAATAAAAAGTACCATCATCCCTAATCTATAGATTATAGAGCACCTGAATCCATGGTCCCAAGGCCAAAGACTCAGGAAGGGGGGGGGGGGGGGGAAGTGGGCCAGTTGGGACTATTACGGTACGGTATAAAAATAAACATAGGGTAATGTAATGGGTAATGGTAATGTCTTACCAATAGGTTGGTTTCCTTTACACTAACCCATATTCCCCTCATTTCTTATACAAGACAAATAGGTCCTTTGACACTTGTGTCCCCATTGGCCACCGCCTAGGGTACTGCCTGGTCCCGCCCGCTGTCCCCCATGGCGAGACCATTTTAGGTGAGCAACTCAACTTGGGAATTCCCTTTGTGTATATGTTTTTGTTTTTTTTAATTTACTATTGATGTATTGTTCACTTACCTTCAGATCTTCTCCTGATGAAGCGGTATTCATTCCGCGAAACTAGTCGAGAGCCTGTTACAACCCTGAACCCGTCGTAGTGTCTTCCCCTTCTGGGGACCTCAGCTGTGATGTTGTTTGGTTGTCACATTGTATTTCTGTAATTGTGTTGTCTTTTGTATTCAATAAAATGATTAACCCTTTTTTACAATGATCTTACCCTATGTTTATTTTTATACCGTACCGTAATAGTCCCAACTGGCCCACTCCCCCCCCCCCTTCCTGAGTCTTTTGCCTTGGGACCATGGATTCAGGTGCTCTATAATCTATAGATTAGGGATGATGGTACTTTTTATTCCAATTCTTACATATATTATCCTTGAGGCTTCCAATTTTCTGAAGATTCTACCCACTTAAACTTAAATTTAGGTTGTATGCTTTGCAACATTTTCAGTGGGAGCGCTACCCCCATTGCTTCCGATTTTGCATAGTTAATCTTTAGGCCTGCTAATGTCCCGTATATTTCAATTTCTTTCATCAAATTAGGTAGTGAGACCTGGGGGCAGGATAATGAAAACATTAGGTCATCGGCATAAGCAGATATTTTATATTTCTGATTACCTACTTAAAATCGTTGTATGTCTTGGTTTTCCCTGATCTTATTTAAGAGGGGTTCTAATGAAAGGGCAAACAACATCGGAAATAGTGGACACCCCTGGCGCGTTCCATTTGAAATTTCGAACGTTTCCGAGTAAATACCATTTACTTTTACCGACGCCCGGGGGGTTGTATATACTCCTGCTATCCATTTCCGCATTTGCTCTCCTAAACCTATTTGTTTCAGTACTTCAAACATAAAACTCCTGGTAACCCTATCAAACGCTTTTTCTGCGTCTGTACTCAGAAAAATAGAGGGCGTTTTTGTTTTGTTGGCGTGGTATACTAAATTAAGGACCTTTGTTGTATTGTCCCTTGCCTCTCGGGAAGGGACAAATCCGACCTGGTCTCGATCTACGATTTGTGTTAGAAAGGGCTGTAAACGCGTAGCAAGCAGTTTTGTAAATAATTTTATGTCCGTATTTAACAGAGAGATTGGGCGATAGATCCCGCACTCCGCCGGGTCCTTCCCCCTCCTTCGGAATTACCGAAATATATGCCGTAAGTGCCTCCCGCGGAAATGCGGAAGCTCGGCCAATCTCGTTGAAAGTCCTTGTCATAAAGGCCCCCAGTATTGGGAAGAAATATTTGTAATATTGGATCGTGAATCCATCTGGACCCGGGGCCTTCCCATTTTTCCTCTACTAACAGTGGTATTTCTAATTTTTTACGTTCCAGTGAGGGTATCCTAGAAAGCTGTGTTGAAAGCAGGTATTCTTTTATTTTGTCATGGTTTCCCAAAGTCGAGGTTAAGTTATAGAGAGATGAGTAGTATTCTCTAAACCTCTGGGCTATGTCTTTGGGGAGTGAAAGTAACTGTCCATTTTCCTTTTTAATGTGGGGGATATATACTGTCTTTCCCTTTTCTCTAAGTTTTCCCGCCAGGATTTTGCTGCATTTTTCTCCTAATTCATATGTTATTATTTTCCCCGCCTGTATTGCCGCTTTTGCTTTGTATCGAAGGAGACCTATCAATTGTCTCCTTAAATGTGCCAGATCTATACCCACTGACATTATCTGTGTTTTCTTATGTTGTACTTCTAATGTCTGGATTTCTTTTAATAGGTTTGCTATCTGTGCTTCTTGTGTTCTTTTTACTCGAGAGTCATGTTTAATCAGAACTCCTCTCATCACAACTTTATGTGCCTCCCAGACCATGGCTGGATCACTCCCTGGTGTGTCATTTGTGCGAAAGTATTCCTCCATTTCTTTTGCTACATCCTCTCGGATTTCGGGGATCTGCAACAGGCTTTCATTTAGGCGCCAATGCCACATGTTATGTTTCCAATTTTCACTTAGTTTACAACCGTCAGCAGATAATGTGGGACGAGAAAAAGGTCTATACGGGAGTATATCTGATGCACGTTGGAGAAGTATGTATAGTCTTTCTCCCTCGTGTAACGTCTATCAACTGCAATTCCTGCAGTTTTCGCAGGATCTTCTTCCTAACTCCACTAGATAAGTGGGAAACCCCCGTTGATGTATCAACCTTGGGTTCTAATGTTGTATTGAGGTCTCCCTCTAAAATCAACTTCCCTTCTGCAAATCTTTCCAACTTGCTCAAGGTTTTGTTCAAAGACACATCTTGTCTCACGTTTGGTACATACACTGTCCCCAGTGTCACCTTTGTGTTTCCAATATGTCCCTTTAGGAAAATAAAACGGCCCTCTATATCCACCATTTTATCGACTAGGGTCCATGGTATCTGATTTGAAATTAAAATCGATACCCCTTTTGACTTTGAGACCTGATTACACGCATGGTATGTACAGGGGTAGAATCTATTTTGTAGATAAAGGGGGCTCCCATCCTTAAAATGTGTTTCCTGTATAAAGGCTACGTCTCTACCATTTTTTTGTAGTTTACTCATGAGCATCCACCTTTTTTCGGGAATATTAAGCCCTTTAGCATTAATGGTGGTTATCTTTATTCCCTCCATCTTAATCCCCAGGGTGGTTCACCTCCAAGAAGTGATCAACTGTCAGATGGGAAAGGAGACAAGAGTAGATATGGGGAGAGAGAACATTTTTTTATAATCCAACAACCTTTATACCTTAATCACCCTCCCCCTTTCCCTACTTCTAAATGTTCTGCTAACCACCTCCCCCTTTATTCCCTCCCTCTAAAGAGGCACCCAAAAATGAGCCTTTAATCTTGCGGCTCACGTGGGTGCTGACCTAATTGAGGATTGGCTTAGTTTGGCAGAGGTGTATCCCCCCCTCCCCCCGCCCCCTTCGGCTGTCTCTTCTTAATTCCATTTTCCATATTCCCTATCTTTTTTCATATTTTTTTTTTTTAGTTTTATTAGTAGCCACCTTATCTTATCTTCCGCTATTTATATTCCCCTCCCTCTCCCCACTCCCCCCACTCCTTCCCCACCCCCCACGGGTCCCCCTGGTTATACTTAATGTTTGGTATTTGCTATTCCTTCTTTTAGGTTTGTTTCACCTCTTAAAAAATTTCCTTCTCCCTTCCATCCTTGAGTGTGGGCCATTTGGGAGATCTATTAGAAGGTCCCCTAGTTTTGTGTCCCCTATGTGCCCTTACCCCCCCCTACCCCTAGTTACATTTTAGTCTCCCACTATATATTTACTCCCCTCCCCCTATGTGCCTACGTGTCCTTGTGTCTCTTCTTCCCATCTACCCCTCCCCCCTCACCTCACCCCTTTAAGGTAGTCTATACTCCGGATGTGTACATTATTGTACATATGATTGTGCTAAGTGATTGCTCTATGGTGTGTTCCCCAACCTAAAAAAAAATAAAAATTACTTCTAAGTGAAAAAGAAAAAAGTGCAATCAGTGGCCCACACTCACGGGCTTGATCTCTACGTTAACTCAGGCCATTACTATGAACTCTATCCAATTTTACTTCTGTTTTTTTAAACATTCCACCCCGTGCCCTTTAAGCTACCCCTTAAACATAGCAAACAAACCCCCCCCCCCCCTCCAAAAGAAAAATGTATACAGAATGTATCCTGTCTTATGCATGTCTACCTCCCCTCCCTCCCTCAAAAAAAAAAGGAAGAGGGGCCCCACATCCTCGGGCCCCTTTTGAATTAGTGAAATATAATCAAAAAATATCCCTTGTGGTACATCACATATTATTATATATATTGTTCTACATATATTGTTCTATTCCCCGCCCACCTAAAAAACAAAAAAACAATAAGGGGGGTATGGAATAGTCAGCTTCAAGTTAAGCTACTCCTGATGGTTATTTTTATTGCCATTCTTTTCTGGCCTGGGTATTCTAAGTACTCCCAGTGTTCTCAAAAAAAGAAAAGAAAAGAAAACTATTCACATCAAGGTCCCTGTAACGGGGGGACCGAAAGATAGACAAAAGGAGGAAAAGAGAAAAAGGAGAGAGAGAAGAGAGGAGAGAAAGACAAAAGGAAAAAACGCTTAGGGGGGAAAAAAAAGGAACTCCTACAGGGGCATCCCCCTAGGGGTTTCTATCCCCTCTCTCCTTCCATCTTTTCTCCTCCCCCTCCCTCTCTCTTCACTTTCACTTTAATAGGATAAGGTCTTATTTCTTCTCTTCTCCCCTTTTTTTCCCCATTGCAAGTCTCTCTCCCTCCTTCCCTTCCACTCTTCTCGAAGGTCTTGGGTCCAATAGGGGGCGCAGCATTGCTCGGCGTTGCAGCGTTGCCCGTGATAAGTCTGGTAATATTTTTATCTTTACACCTTCATAATCTATATCTCCTTTCTCCCAGGCTTTGCGGCTTACAAGTTCTTTATGCGTGAACCGATGGAAGCGCCCTATAATGTCTCTTGGTCTATCTTTATTCAAAGACGGGGGGCCCCAGACTCTATGCACTCTCTCGAACTCTAGTTACTGGGGGGGGGGGGGCTGGAGTGACTAGCTGCTGACATATTGTCAATACTGTCTTCTGCAATGCTTCACTTCCCACGGTTTCGGGGACCCCCCTAAACCGCAAATTTTGGTGCCTGCTCCGGTCTTCAAATTCCTCCATCTGCAGCTGTAGTAGCGTGACATGCTTAAATTGTACGTTTTGCCCTTGTTCTAGTTGCTGGACACGTTTTTCTAATACGGTTACCCGATCTTCCTCTCCTGTTAGGCGCTCTGAGAGGTACTTAACTTCTGTTTGGACCTGTATCCAATCCCGCCTATGCATCTCCTCCAGCCGTGTTATCATATCTTCTATATCTGAGCGGGTAGGCAGGGATTCTATGTCTGCACGCGTGAGCAAGGCTAGTAACAGGGCTATATCCCGGGGGTCCCTTATAGCTGCCCCCTGTGTCATTTCTTGGGGTATTGCTTCACCCTCCCTTTGGAAAACTTGGGAAAATCTCGCGCCAAACTAAATTGTGAGGGGGGGGGGGGAAAGTGCAAAAATAATAATACAAGCTGCTCCCTAACTAATGCAGAATACTGGATTAGACATGTGAAACAATTGGAGAGTAGGGGCGCTAATTATTGATAGGTATAACAGGTATTATACAACATTAGTGAAAATAATATAATATAAATATGTGAATGTCGTGCTAACCATATAAAAACAAACCAATAAGTGCAGAGAAAATATAGTGACAATAGACAATGTGTGTCTATCCAAAAGTCCGTGTTTGTTTAGTGCAATGTTGTGCTGCAAACAATAGTATTCCAATGGGTGCTCCGTGTGGTCTTCTAAACGTATATCACCTTCACCAAATAAACACCGCAAGTGTGAATGGATGGCTCCTTACCCGAAGGTGTTGACCTATTGTTTAAATAAGGTCAAATAGGCTCAGAAATCAGCTCTTGTCCGTGGAAACCACGATTGAAAACCAGGCTGTGGATAGGTCTCATATAAAGAGAGAAACAGCTCCCATGGTGTAAAACCTTTTATTAAAATAATTGCTAAAAAATATAATGCCAAATGGCCTCTTACTTTCGATGGTGCCCGTGTTCCCGGCACTGAGGCTGTAGGTATATAGGGATTGGAGAGAGAAGTTGTGATGAGCTGGTGAAGCCGGCTTGCGTTCCACCGCCGTCAGGCTTGAAAACCAGGAAACCGGAAGTATGCTAGTAGTGCGTGCCCAGGTACCGCCTCGACGTACGTTTCGTTAATGTCGTCATCAGGAAGGCTTCCTGATGACGACATTAACGAAACGTACGTCGAGGCGGTACCTGGGCACGCACTACTAGCATACTTCCGGTTTCCTGGTTTTCAAGCCTGACGGCGGTGGAACGCAAGCCGGCTTCACCAGCTCATCACAACTTCTCTCTCCAATCCCTATATACCTACAGCCTCAGTGCCGGGAACACGGGCACCATCGAAAGTAAGAGGCCATTTGGCATTATATTTTTTAGCAATTATTTTAATAAAAGGTTTTACACCATGGGAGCTGTTTCTCTCTTTATATGAGACCTATCCACAGCCTGGTTTTCAATCGTGGTTTCCACGGACAAGAGCTGATTTCTGAGCCTATTTGACCTTATTTAAACAATAGGTCAACACCTTCGGGTAAGGAGCCATCCATTCACACTTGCGGTGTTTATTTGGTGAAGGTGATATACGTTTAGAAGACCACACGGAGCACCCATTGGAATACTATTGTTTGCAGCACAACATTGCACTAAACAAACACGGACTTTTGGATAGACACACATTGTCTATTGTCACTATATTTTCTCTGCACTTATTGGTTTGTTTTTATATGGTTAGCACGACATTCACATATTTATATTATATTATTTTCACTAATGTTGTATAATACCTGTTATACCTATCAATAATTAGCGCCCCTACTCTCCAATTGTTTCACCCTCCCTTTGTTCATCTTGCCTAAGACTTTGTATACCTTGTATACCGTGCATGTCTACTCTCACTCGTACCTGAGTATCCTGTAATGATAGTGCCGCTGCCTCCTCCTCCACTCTACAGGAGCTGTGTACCTCCACCTCAGTTGTTTGCTGCCTGGGTAGGACGGCACAGGGAGGACCTGCTTCCCCTCGTCCCTGTGGGGTTGACGGTATCGGTGGTACAGCGTCCTCCACTAGCTGTGGGCTGCAGGCTTCCTTACCGTATAGAGCCGCTGAGTGTCTCTGCTGTCTTCCCCCGTCAGCTGTTTGGTCATGTGACTCTGCCATTTGCAGCCTGGATAGCGCGGCTCGCGTACGGGGGAAAAAGACGTCAATCTTCGGCTGCCCTCCCGATTTTTTTTCAGCCCTCTCTCCTGCTTCTTCATCCCAGGTAGGCGGCTACTTGCTGGGCTGCATTCAAGGGGCTATATGGATCGCATCTCTAGCTCTAGCACGGTAGTAAGCAGGCGGGGGTCAGAGGGATACAAGCGTGCAGGGCAGGACTGGGAATAAAAACCAGCCCTGGAAAAAATGTCATACCAGCCCCATAGCATAACGTCATTATTTCCTTATTCATGAAAGGGAAAACTATGCACATTTGAAGAGTGTATTATATATACAGAAGACAGATTTAAAAATCATATAGGGCTTTAGATATATGCAAATACCAGTTAAAAGTGGTCAATCATCAAGGGGGACCCCAGGAAATCTGGGAACGTGGGGGGGGGGCCATTGAAATCAGCAGCAGCGCTTTTTGGGGGCGATTTTAACCATTTTAACCTTTTTCGGCCACTAGCGGGGGTTAAAAGTGCCTCAATGGCGGCCGACGCCCCCAACGCCTCAATGTGAAAGCAGCCTAAGGTAAGGGGTGGGTTACTGATATAAGGGGGGAACCTTTATATCAGAGTCCCTTTACATTATTGAATACACTCCCCCTTACATCAGTGACCCACCCCCCCCACTTAGGCTGGCCTTGCGGTGCTGTTACTGACCTCCTTTTAGGTGCACCTTGCAGGGATCAGTCAATCGGCTCCAGCTTGGTGGCTCTGGTTTCTCTGACTTCTCCCATGATCCCCATCCCAGCGACACTCCCACTCAGACTTCACATGATACAAGAGATGGTCAGAGACTGCGGACACGATACAAGAGATGGTCAGAGACTGCAGACACGATACAAGAGATGGTCAGAGACTGCACACGATACAAGAGATGGTCAGAGACTGCAGACACGATACAAGAGATGGTCAGAGACTGCAGACACGATACAAGAGATGGTCAGAGACTGCAGACACGATACAAGAGATGGTCAGAGACTGCAGACACGATACAAGAGATGGTCAGAGACTGCAGACACGATACAAGAGATGGTCAGAGACTGCAGACACGATACAAGAGATGGTCACATTCACATTTTATTATTATATTATAATACATAAGTTAGCTTTTTTTAAAGAAAGAAATCCATCAGAGAGGGGCTGAAATGGTGAGAAAGAGAGAGAAAAGGGGACTGCAATGATGAGAGATAGAGAGAGAGAGGGGGCTGCAATAGAGACAGAGACAAAGAGAGAGAGAGAGAGAGACAGAGAGAGAGACAGAGACAAAGAGAGAGAGACAGAGACAAAGAGAGAGAGAGAGAGAGACAGAGAAAAAGAGACAGAGAGACAGAGACAGAGAGACAGAGACAGAGAGAGAGAGACAGAGAGAGAGAGAGAGACAGAGAGAGAGAGAGACAGAGAGAGAGAGACAGAGAGAGAGACAGAGAGAGAGAGAGACAGAGAGACAGAGAGACAGAGACAGAGGCTGCAATAGAGACAGAGAGAGACAGAGAGAGAGACAGAGAGAGAGAGAGACAGAGAGAGAGAGACAGAGAGAGAGACAGAGAGAGAGAGAGACAGAGAGAGAGAGAGAGACAGAGAGAGAGACAGAGAGAGAGACAGAGAGAGAGACAGAGAGAGAGAGAGACAGAGAGAGAGAGAGACAGAGAGAGAGAGAGACAGAGAGAGAGAGAGACAGAGAGAGAGACAGAGAGAGAGACAGAGAGAGAGGCTGCAATAGAGAGAGAGAGAGAGACAGAGACAGAGAGAGAGGCTGCAACAGAGACACAGAGAGAGAGAGGGGCTGCAATAGAGACAGAGAGAGAGAGAGAGAGACAGGGGCTGCAATAGAGAGAGAGAGAGGGGGGCTGCAATAGAGAGAGAGAGAGAGAGAGGCTACAATGGCGGGAGAGAGAGAGGGGGGCTGCAATGGCGGGAGGGAGAGAGAGAGCGGGGCTGCAATGGCGGGAGGGAGAGAGAGAGCGGGGCTGCAATGGCGGGAGGGAGAGAGAGAGCGGGGCTGCAATGGCGGGAGGGAGAGAGAGACAGAGAGAGAGACAGAGACAAAGAGAGAGAGAGAGAGGGACAGAGACAGAGATACAGAGACAGAGGCTGCAATAGAGACAGAGGCTGCAATAGAGACAGAGAGAGAGACAGAGAGAGAGACAGAGAGAGAGACAGAGAGAGAGACAGAGAGAGAGACAGAGAGAGAGAGAGAGAGAGAGAGACAGAGAGAGACAGAGAGAGAGACAAAGAGAGAGACAGAGAGAGACAGAGAGAGACAGAGAGAGAGAGAGGCTGCAACAGAGACAGAGAGAGAGAGAGGGGCTGCAACAGAGACAGAGAGAGAGAGAGACAGAGAGAGAGGGGGGCTGCAATAGAGAGAGAGAGAGAGGCTGCAGTGGCGGGAGAGAGAGAGGGGGGCTGCAATGGCGGGAGGGAGAGAGAGAGAGAGAGGGGGGCTGCAATGGCAGGAGGGAGAGAGAGAGAGAGAGAGGGGGGCTGTAATGGCGGGAGGGAGAGAGAGAGAGAGAGGGGGGCTGTAATGGCGGGAGGGAGAGAGAGAGAGCGGGGCTGCAATGGCGGGAGGGAGAGAGAGAACGGGGCTGCAATGGCGGGAGGGAGAGAGAGAGAGGGGCTGCAATGGCGGGAGGGAGAGAGAGAGAGAGAGAGAGGGTCTGCAATGGCGGGAGGGAGAGAGAGAGAGAGAGAGGGGCTGCAATGGCGGGGAGAGAGAGAGAGAGGGGCTGCAATGGCGGGAGAGAGAGAGAGGGGCTGCAATGGCGGGATGGAGAGAGAGAGAGAGAGAGAGGGGAGGCTGCAATGGTGGGGGGAAACTGGTCCCCAACCAGTTAAGCGCAGGCAGATTTTTTTTGGCATTTAAAAGGTAGGTGCAGGGGGGGTTCACCATGGAATGGTGAGAGAGAGAGAGACATTGATTATACAGTCCAGATTACAATTTGCAGGGGCAGCAAATGTGACAGAGGGAGGGGGGGCCTGGGGGGTGCACCGTTATATGATATAACGGTGCATCCCCCGGCCCCCCCCCTCCTCTCTCTGTCAGTCACCTACATTTTTGCTGCCCCTGTTGTACACTGTATAATAATCTCAGAGAGAAGGGGGGGTGACCCCCCCCCCTTCTCTCTGAGATTATTATACAGTGTACAACAGGGGCAGCAAAAAGGTAGGTGACTGACAGAGAGAGGAGGGGGGGGCCCGGGGGGTGCACCATTAGATCATATGGTGAGAATCAGAGTGATCATATAAATGCAGGCCTAGCTTAGTTCACCTGGCTGCTGCTGGCTTGATCGACCTGGGCTGGACCTGTCCTTGGCTGCCTTGCCACTGCTTGCCAATCGTGTCTAAGCACTGTCTGACACGCACAAGCTCCAAGGGTGGCCTGGCCGGGCGGCGCGGAAGGTGAACTCCTATGTTCCTTCACCCTGCAGGAGAAAGTGGGCGGTACTGGCGCGCACCGCACGGGACGATGGGATGACGCCGGTCACGTTCTGCTCGGCTCCTCCCCTCCCTCAGACTCGTGACACGCTCTCTCCACTCCTGGTCAGTGACAGTGAGTGAGTCGCGCCCGCGGGAAGGAATTGGAAAGTACGGCACTGAATGCAGCGGCGAGCATGGCGGCCGCAACCCCCGCCGGCGGCCGGCCCGCCGCTGCTTTTATCGCGACAGGCGACACACACTGTCTGTACACAAAACTGACTGACTAGAGGCATAGGGCAGCATCCAGGCGTCCGCCAATGCAGTATACAATATTGCAAAGTGCGGCCACCGCGGCTGCGATTGCGGCCGCGTCTGCAGCCTAATTGATTGATTTGACTGACAGGCAGCCGGCCTACCGGGAATTTTCCCGGTATCCCGGTAGGCCAGTCCGGCCCTGCAAGCGTGTTACTCCTCACTCTGCCATACCAGAGCCACTCCCCCGGAAATTTTGGCAATATATTGCAAACTTTTTTATACCTATTCCAAGCCATACCAATAGAAATCCCGAGAGCCCATATTAGGCAGGTAAATATGATCTTTACAAAACTTATCTGGGCCAATAAACGGCCAAGGATAAATAGAAGACAAATGACTCTACCCAAGTGTCATGGGGGCCTAGCGGTCCCAGATGTGGCTAAATACCATCAGGCGGTTCACTTGGGAAGAGTCATAGATTGGCATAAACATAAAGATCTTAAACTATGGATAGAACTGGAACAGGGGATGAGCCATATACCTCTGAATGGGACACCTTGGTGCTACGCGAACATACCGGAACACATTAAAAAACATCCATTTATAGGACCTACGATGGCAATTAGTGCAAAACTTTGCCAAAATCCCCAAATCTCGTCAATATATTCCCCACTATATCCAATATTGGGAAACCCACGTTTTGGACCAGGGATGGAAGTAGGAGCATTTCAGACGCTACGAGAGAGAGGATATAGCCAGGTATCACATTTTTTGATATCAGAAACATGGCCTACAATACCGGCTTTGACGCAACCAGGGGGTGTATTTGAAATAAAATGCTGGCAGGCAGTCCAATTGCGACACTTCCTAGAGTCATTGCGACACTTCCTAGAGTCACTACGACCAATAAACAGGTTTAAACGGGAATTGACTAAATTTGAAACATACTGTAATGAAAAGGAACCCCTTGACCGAACAATATCAAAATTATTGTCAGGGCATTAGAACTGCCCGTTCGCGGCCGTTTACCGCGAGCGCGCGCATGCGCGGCTCGGGCGCGCGCGTGCATGTATTAGGCGCGCGCGTGCGCGGTATAGGCGCGCGTTGCGGGCGCGCGCACGGGCGCGCACGGACACACTCCACATCCGACCAATCAGTGGCTTAGGCGGGCTATTTAAGCCAGCCTCTTCCTCCTGTCTGGTTGCTGGCTTGTCACAGCTTCTAAAGTGAAACTGATACTTACTACCTTTTGATCCTGATCCTTGACCTTTGGCTATTGTTTACCGGACTGCTGCTTTTCTCCTGCTCCTTGACCTTTGGCTTGAACTATCGGACTTCCTGATCTCTCCAACCCTCCTGACCACGGCCTGTTTCCCGGATTAATCTTCTGCTTGCTCCCAGCTCCAGCTATCTGGACTTCCGGACCATCTCTGTGTGCTTCCTCAGCCGACCTCAGTGACCTGCTTCCAGATCAGTCTCTGCTCCACGGATCCAGTCTACGTCCACCTGTCGGTACCGGTGCCTCCGGGTGCGTCCGTCCCCCTGTACCCACTCCAGGGGGCGGATCGCGCTAGGTCGCAAAGGGAGCCGCCCTCAGCATCTCGGCCTTGGTGAGTTTATCCTTAAATACCGTGATAGTACAAGCCAGCCAGATGTCTGAGGCCGACAGGGCGCGCTCCCCCTTCGAGACCCTGTGCCTACAAGTCTCAGCACTAACCGACGCAGTACAGAAGTTGCAGGACGGATACGTACAAATGGATGGTCGCCTCCAACAAATGGCTGTCACGCCTGGATCCACGGCCCCTCCCGCGGCTCCAGCTATGGGAGCATCCACCTCCCAGTCTTCTCCAGGACCAGCAGTGGTTGTTTCTCACCCAGAACCTCGCGTTCCAACACCGGAGCGATTCTCTGGCGACCGCAAGAAATTCCGGGCATTCAAAAACGCATGCTCACTGTACCTGGCCCTGCAACCTAGAACTTTCTGTTCAGAAGCCGTGAAAGTAGGCTTTGTGATTTCTTTACTCACGGATGAGCCACAGGCTTGGGCACACAGCCTACTGGAACAGAAGAGCCCAATACTGGACACTTTAGACACCTTTTTTAAAAACATGTCTGAACTATATGATGACCCCCTCCGTTCAGCTACGGCCGAAGCTACTCTCCACCAGCTAAACCAAGGGAGGAGACCAGTGGAGGACTTTATTGCAGAATTCCGAAAGTGGTCTGCTGACACAGGGTGGAATGAGGCCGCTCTAAAATATCAATTCCGCCAAGGTCTCTCGGAGTCCCTCAAGGACGAATTGGCTAGAATTGATCCACCTGCTACTTTGGAAGCCTTGATTCAATCAGCTACCCAACTTGACAGACGCCTACGTGAGCGACGTTCAGAACGCTGTCAAACCACTCGTCCCAGCTGGACCCCACCAAGGTTCCCTCCAGCTCCTCCGCCTCTCCCGGTTCCGCCCGCTTTCCCGCTTCAGGACCCTGAGCCCATGCAACTCGGGATGATCCGGGCTCCCCTCACGCCTGAAGAGAGGCAGCGTAGACGCCAGTCAAACCTGTGCCTGTATTGCGGTGGAGCAGGCCACTTCCTCCGCACTTGTCCCATTAGACCCAGTAAGTCTAGACCATCATCCACCTTCAATTACCACATTACCAACTTACCTCAGACTTATGTTGTCCTCTTTCTCTCCCTACAGCTCCCGGAGGGGGCGACCCGGCTACCGGCCATCGTTGACTCTGGGGCCTGCAGCTGCTTCATAGACTCCGCCCTGACCCAGAAGCTGCAGATCCCTTGTCGTCCTAAGGACCTCCCCTTACCGATCCATCTGGCAGACGGCTCACTTCCCCGCTCAGGACTTGTGACCCACGAAACCCTACCTATTCCTGCCGTCTCGGATACCGGACACCAAGAATACCTATGCCTAGACCTTATCCCGTCTCCTTTAGCCCCCATCATCTTGGGTCTTCCATGGCTACAAGTGCACCAACCCAGTATAGACTGGGGCGAAAAGGAGATCAAATTCCCCTCAGTCTATTGTGCCCAACACTGCCTCACACCTACTAAACCCGCTTGTGCTACCTTGATGACAGCGTCAGAAGACCTTCAACACGTTCCCGCGGTTTACTCAGAATATAGAGACGTGTTTGACAAACAACAGGCAGACCGCCTTCCTCCGCACCGGTCATACGACTGCCCTATTGACCTGTTGCCTGGTTCTAAGATCCCTTTCGGAAGAATTTTTCCTTTATCAGAGACTGAATTAGTAGCCCTTAAAGCTTACATCGACGAAAACTTAGAAAAGAAATTCATTCGTCCTTCCTCTTCCCCAGCTGGGGCAGGGATCTTCTTCATCGAGAAAAAAGATGGCTCCCTCAGGCCTTGCATCGATTATCGGGAGTTGAATAAAATAACCATCAAGAACCGGTATCCCTTACCCCTGATCCCGGAACTATTCCAGCGATTCCGTTCAGCCCGGGTTTTCTCCAAACTCGACCTCCGGGGTGCATACAACCTCATCCGAATCCGGCCCGGAGACGAGTGGAAGACAGCTTTCAGGTCAAGGTTTGGCCACTTTGAATATCTGGTGATGCCTTTCGGGCTCTGTAACGCCCCTGCCACTTTCCAGCACCTGGTAAATGACATTTTCCGCCAATTCCTGGATGACTTCCTGGTCGTCTATCTAGATGACATCCTCATCTTCTCAGTATCCCTTGAAGTACACCGGGTCCACGTTAAACAAGTCCTAACCATCCTCAGGCAACATAAATTATACCTTAAAGCTGAGAAGTGCGAATTCGAAAAGACCACCATTCAGTTCTTGGGCTTTATCATCTCGACCAATGGGATATCCATGGATCCGCAGAAAGTTAAAGCAGTCCAGGACTGGCCAGCTCCGACCGACAAAAAGGGGGTACAGCGGTTTATTGGCTTTGCCAACTTTTACCGAAGATTCATTGCCGGCTTTTCATCCACTGTGTCTCCTATTACCAAACTAACCCAGCAGGGATGTCGTTTTCACTGGTCCCAGGAAGCACAGGAGGCATTCACAAAGCTCAAAACCTTGTTTTCTTCCGCGCCTGTTCTAAAACACACAGACCCAACCTTGCCCTTTATCTTGGAGGTGGACGCTTCGGAAATAGCCATCGGAGCTATCCTATCGCAGAGACAGGGACCTAAATCTCTGCTACATCCTGTAGCTTATGCGTCACGGAAACTAAGCTCCCCGGAAAGAAACTATGACGTCGGTGACAGGGAATTACTGGCCATTAAGTTTGCCTTGGAGGAATGGAGGTATCTCCTGGAAGGTGCCCTTCACCCCATTCTGATTTTTACGGACCATAAAAACCTAGAGTACTTGCGATCCGCCAAACGTCTGAGACCAAGACAAGCTCGCTGGGCCTTATTCTTCACTCGTTTTCAGTTCCACATCACCTTCAGACCGGGGTCTAAGAATGGGAAAGCAGACGCCCTTTCCAGAATGTTCACCGAAACACCCGATCCGCTGGAGCCTAGTACCATCCTAACCCCTAAGAACTTTTTATTAATTTCTCCAGTTGACCTACTGACCTCTCTTAAAAGGGCCTCAGATCAATGCACCGACGAACTGGCACTCTCTCTGGAGAAACAAGACGGTCTACTGTGGTCACGGGGCAAAGTCTTTGTACCTACAGAAACAAGGCAATTGGTGTTAAGCACATTCCACGATCACAAGCTGGCAGGCCACTTCGGAACACGGAAGACCGCGGAGTTGATCGGACGCTCTTTCTGGTGGCCAAAATGGAAATCAGACTGTAAGACCTACGTATCTTCTTGTACCCGCTGCCAACGTTGTAAGGGTCCAAACATCAAGTCCTGGGGCCTTCTCAAACCCCTTCCTGTTCCGGAACGCCCCTGGACAGATGTGTCAATGGATTTCATCGTAGACCTGCCTCCCTCCGAAGGCTTTACTACGATTCTAGTGGTAATTGACCGATTGTCTAAATTAGCACACTTCCTGCCTATGATTGGTACACCCTCCGCATCTGAGACAGCAAAAAAATTTTTTAAGGAAATCATAAGACTTCATGGGACACCCAAGAGCATCGTGTCAGATAGGGGTGTGCAATTTACTTCTAAATTCTGGAGGGAGCTCTGCAAGTCGCTTGAAATTAAGATCTGCCTCTCGTCTGCCTACCATCCGCAGTCCAATGGCCAGACAGAGAGGACCAACCAAACGTTGGAGCAATACTTCCGTTGTTTCTGTTCATCATCTCAAGACGACTGGGCCTCTTTGCTACCAGCGGCAGAGTTTGCCTACAACAATTCGGTTCACTCATCTACTAACCAGACCCCGTTTTGGGCCAACCTCGGATACCATCCTACCTTCCTTCCGGACTCCATTCCTGAAATTTCGGTCCCAGCTGTCCAGGAACGTATAGTTGCCATGCAACAAAACTTCCAGAAACTCCAGGAGACCATGCACCAAGCCCAAAAGAGCTACAAGAAATTTTTCGACAGGGGGAGGAAGGACTGCCCGAATTTCGAAGCTGGCGAAAAGGTCTGGTTATCGGCCACAAACCTCAAATTACCAATCCCTTCCCGGAAACTTGGCCCTAGGTTCATCGGCCCGATTAAAATCAAGCGGAAGATCAACCCTGTGGCTTTCGAACTAGAATTACCGGACTCTTATAGGATCCATCCTGTCTTTCACGCATCCCTGCTCAAACCTCTCATACCAGACACCTTCCCTGGAAGAGAAGAACTCCCACCGCTTCCGGTGGTGATCGAAGGTGAAAAGGAGTTCGAGGTGGAATCCATTCTGAGCTGTCGAAAGAGGGGGAGGCAACTTCAGTACTTAATCAAGTGGAAGGGTTACCCTCCTGAGGACAATTCCTGGGAGCCCTCCAGAAATTTACATGCCCCTCGGCTGATCCGAACGTTCCATCGGGACCATCCGGAGTTGATTAACAGTTTGGGCGTCCGGAGCCCGCCCCTTGGGGGGGGGCACTGTCAGGGCATTAGAACTGCCCGTTCGCGGCCGTTTACCGCGAGCGCGCGCATGCGCGGCTCGGGCGCGCGCGTGCATGTATTAGGCGCGCGCGTGCGCGGTATAGGCGCGCGTTGCGGGCGCGCGCACGGACACACTCCACATCCGACCAATCAGTGGCTTAGGCGGGCTATTTAAGCCAGCCTCTTCCTCCTGTCTGGTTGCTGGCTTGTCACAGCTTCTAAAGTGAAACTGATACTTACTACCTTTTGATCCTGATCCTTGACCTTTGGCTATTGTTTACCGGACTGCTGCTTTTCTCCTGCTCCTTGACCTTTGGCTTGAACTATCGGACTTCCTGATCTCTCCAACCCTCCTGACCACGGCCTGTTTCCCGGATTAATCTTCTGCTTGCTCCCAGCTCCAGCTATCTGGACTTCCGGACCATCTCTGTGTGCTTCCTCAGCCGACCTCAGTGACCTGCTTCCAGATCAGTCTCTGCTCCACGGATCCAGTCTACGTCCACCTGTCGGTACCGGTGCCTCCGGGTGCGTCCGTCCCCCTGTACCCACTCCAGGGGGCGGATCGCGCTAGGTCGCAAAGGGAGCCGCCCTCAGCATCTCGGCCTTGGTGAGTTTATCCTTAAATACCGTGATAATTATATACGTTGTTAATAGCTCCAACAGAGAAGTATGAGATGCGAGCAATTGTTGAATGGGGGAGGGACCTTAATAGGACCTTCACACCTGCCCAATCCCAAAAGATTATACACTTAGCCTTAAATACATCAATATGTACCAAATCGCAAGAAGCAAACTACAAACTAATGACTAGGTGGTATTATACACCAGTAAAAATAAAAAGGTTCTACCCTGAAGCTTCAGATGGATGCTGGAGATGCAACAAAGAACAAGGAACTCTATATCATATATATTGGACATGCTCTAAAATTAGGCAATACTGGTAGGATGTACAAAAAATCATTAAAAAAATGGTAACATGGCCAATACCGGACGAACCAGAGTTTTTTTTGTTGCACCTCTCACAACTATCGATACAGACATATAAAAACTCGATAATATGTCATATGGTTAACGAGGCTAAAGCATGTATAGCGAAAAATTGGAAAAGTTCCCACCCCCCTACAATAGCGGAATGGCTAAATAAGGTGAGAAACGTGGGGATCCTAGAAGATTTGGTACTAACGGCACAAAATAGAAAAGAACAATATAATAAAACTTGGGCAAAATGGAATACATTTGCGCAACCAGAAGAAGGGAAGAGATCAATGGGAAATATAGTCGAGGAATAAAAACACCCCGAGAAATTAGGAAAATAGAGGAGATCAGCAAGTAACAGCTGTGGACCCCTAAGGGGGTAGGAGGGTTTGGAAGGAGGGGAGAGTGAAGTGGGGCGAGGATTTATTCATTTCTTCTGTATATTGTGTTTTTTTTTTTTCTTCCTTTCTTTCTTTTTTTTTTCTTTTCTTTTCTCTTTTTTGGGGAGGGGAGGAGGGTGGGACATAAAATGTTAAAAGAGGTAGACAGGAATTAAAAATAAGGATAATCAATAGCAAGAGAAACATAACTTGTCCCCTTTTTTTCTGTAGTAGGACAGATAGAAGAATAATATAGATAGCTAAACATAGACTTAAAAAATGTAATAGGATAATAAAGGTACTATGTTTAGAGATATAATGGAATATATAACTGTATCGATAGATGTATCTTGTCCTTGAAAAAAACGTATAAATAAAGAATATTCAAAAAAATAATTTTGTTTCTAATATTAGTTGTAGCTTGTTTTTTTTTCTTTTTTAAGATATGTGTAACGCCACTGGCGTTCCTCTGTCTGAAACCAGCGCACCCGTGTCTTCCCTGGACGTCTGCGCTCTTCCTTTCAGCTCACACGCGTCACTTCTGGTGCGCCGTGTTTTGCGTTCCACGTTGGAACGCGGAAGTGCGTCCCGGCGTGCTGCGCTTTCTCCCGCGCCGCACGCCTTATTTAAACCCCCAGGTATGACGGCAGGTTGTTCTGCTATTTTGTTGGGCACCTGCCATCACCTGGGACCCCTCTCAGCACTTCAAACCCCTCATCACCTGACCGGAGACCTCACATCCAGGAAGGACCCCTGCACCCCACTCGTTCTGCACCATCCCTGCTCTGCTACCTTACAGCCTAGGATCACCAGGATCACCCCTCTGCTACAGACCGTTTCTGAGGACCAGGATCTATCTTCCTAAGATCAAGGAACATCAGAACCGCAAGTACTTGTATTTAACCTAAGCATAGGCTACTGTGATCTGAAACCAGATCACAGTGGGACTTTCCATTACTAAATACTGACAGCACTTCTGGTTAACTGACTGCTAATTGATCTCCTAGTTCACTCCAGCCCCATAACCTATGTGTAATCTGTCACTGAGGACACTTGCATGACACCCAACTATAATTGACCTGAAGCTACAGGGTCAGTCTAACCTAGTGGTAGCACTGATTCACCAGTTGGTTTTTCTTTTGTAATACTCATGTTGCTTATGATTTGATTGAGTTCCTATACTCAAGGTTGGTTTCCAAGATAGAGGTTGTGATGAATTAAACCCTTAACTTTCTGTTTATACAAGAGAGTGAAGTTGTGGTTTATCCTGAGTAACCTCTCTAGCTGGGAATTCCATCAAGTTTTATTCAGTTGAAAACGTGATCGTAACAATATGATTCTTGGCGTAAGCAGATTTCTCGAAGGACGGTTTTGTGTGCCTCTCATAAGGTTAAAGGGGAGGTTCACGTAAAAAAATGTTTTAACCTTGCATTTAGGCTATTAATTTTAATGAGAATCGTCAGTTTTTTTTTTTAATTCTTGCGGTACATACCGTTATCCATACGTATGTTCCCCGCGGCTTTCCGGGTATGATGGTCGGGTTGGGCTTTCCTAATTGATTGACAGCATCCTGACCGACGCATACAGCGCGTCACGAGTAGCCGAAGGAACCCGAACGTCGGTGCGGCTCTGTACGGCGCCTGCGCATCGACGTTCGGGTTCCTTCGGCTACTCGTGACGCGCTGTATGCTTCGGTCAGGATGCTGTCAATCAATTAGGAACGCCCAACCCCGACCATCATACCCGGAAGCTGCGGGGAACATACGTATGGATAACGGTATGTACCACGAGTATTTTTAAAAAAAAAATGCCGATTCTCATTAAAATGAATAGCCTAAATGCAAGGTTAAAAATGTTTTGTTACGTGAACCTCCCCTTTAATGAAGAAATATCAGGGGTTTTATTATTTTTCAGATAGTCTTTTATGGCTAATTCTAAGTCTGAAGAGTGTGATGGATGGGATAGGGTTGAATCATTTATGTGCCATGTGGGGGTCTTGATTTTTAGGTATGAGGGAAGTGAAAGTAGAAAGTATTGCACAATGATCAGTCCATGTTAAGGGTATTACAGAAGATGTGAGCAATTCCGGGGACATACTAATAGAGATTAGTATATGGTCGATACGGGAAAAAGACTTATGTGGATGGGAATAGAAGGAATATTAAAGTTTTGTGGGATTGAATCTAGCAAGGAATGTTGTAGAAGTTTTTGGAACCTACGAGATTGAGAATTGGAAGTGATAGAAATTGGGGACTTATCTAAATAAGGGTATAGAACTTGGTTTGAATCTCCACAGATCAAAAGTGTGTCCATGTTATGAGTTTCTATTACCTGGAACAAATGGGAAAGGAATGCTGTTGGATTTTTATTAGGAGCATAATAGGATACTACTGTGATTGGTGTATCACATAGATGCCCTGTAAGAATGAGATAACGACCTTCTGGGTCTATGGTTTCTGTCAGAAAAGAGAAGGGTGTAGCTCTATGGAATGCAATTAGCACTCCCCTTTGTTTAGTTTTAGCGGAAGCAGTAAAAACTTGGGGATAAACTGTACCAAAATATTTAGGTGTCGAGGTTTCAGTAAAATGGGTTTCTTGGAGGCCCTATTCGCCAACGATTTACGCAAATGACGTAAACGGCGGAAAATTTGACGCTGTCCCGACATCCATACTTAACATTACGAACGCCTCATATAGCAGGGGTAAACTTACGCCTACGCAAACAATGTAAAATACAACGACCGGGCGCAAGTACATTCGTGAATCGGCGTATCTAGCTCATTCGCATATTCGATGCGTAAATCGACGGAAGCGCCACCTAGCGGCCAGCGTAAATATGCAACTAAGATACGATGGCGTAAGAGACTTACGCCGCTTGTATCTTAGCTAAATTCCAGCGTATCTTGTTTTCTGAATACAGAAAAAAGATACGCCGGCGCATCTTAGAAGTTACGCGGCGTATATCTCGATATACACCGACGTATCTTCTTTCTTAATCTAGCCCTAATGCCGCGTACACACGATCACTTTTTGTGATGAAAAAAACGTCGTTTTAAAAAACGTAATTTAAAATGATTGTATGTGGGCAGAACGTCGTTTTATGTCTTCTAAAAAACGACCAAAAAAAAATTCGTTTTTCAAAATGTCGTTTTTTGGTTATAAAAAATGACCGTGTGTGGGCAAAACGACTATTAAAATTATGTTTTTAAACCCGCGCATGCTCAGAAGCAAGTTATGAGACGGGAGCTTCAATGGAACAGAGTGCCATTGAACGTGATGTACATCACCGTGCTTTACTAGAGCATTTTGGAAAAATGATGGTGTGTACACAACGTCGTTTTTTAAAATGAAGTTTGAAAAACGTTGTTTTGTTTCGTGAGATAAAATGACTTTTTTTTTTCATCACAAAAAGTGATCGTGTGTACGCGGCATAAGTGTTTAGCATCCAAAAAGTGGATGAAAGATCAAAAATATTTAGTGAATTTCAATTTGATATGCAAAATGTATTCAGTCCATTGAGTCCGGAGTATCTTGGTTTGGAGAGTTGAATCGACCACTCTTCGATGAGCTTTGTCTGGTTCTGTCATTTTTGACTTTGGAGAAATTTTGTGGAGAACTGGATGCTGTACGTCGACGAGGGCTGGCTGAAGGTCTTTCGCAGAGATGAAGTTTTTGTAGGGTGTTCTGTAGTTCATCAGGGGTTCTGCATGAGTGCTTGGTACCTTGATATGTGAAGCGAAGTGAAAAAGGGAACCCCCATTGCCATTGGTATGGGATCTGATGTTGTTGTAGATTTTGTAATAAGGGTTTCATCGAGCGCCGTTTAGCGACTGTTATTGGGGAAAGGTCAGCAAAAATCTGATACAGGTGGCCTTGGAAGATAAGGGATTCTTTGTTCCTTGCAGCGACCATAAGCTGTTCTTTGGTGCGGAAGAAATAGAATTTCGCAATTATGTCGCGGGGGGACCTTCAGATTTGCGCGGTGCGAATGCTCTATGTATTCTGTCCATTTCCAGTCTCTCAATTGAAATTGACGGTAATAACTCTTGAAATAGGGCAGTAATTGTAGATTGTAGATCAATAATAGACTCCGTTATACCTCGCATGCAGAGGTTTGAACGACGTGCACGATTTTCAAAATCTTCTAAACGAGTTTGCAGCGAGAATTTTTTTTATCTTTAAGTGTGTCCAATTCAGTTTCATGAGTCATTACATTAGTTTCTATGTCATCCACTCCAATTGTTTTCTAATTCAGCCGTGTGCTGACCTAAGACACGGATTTATTTTGTTAATTTCTCAGTAATATGGTCGGAGGTCTGCTTTAATGCTTTCTGTAGCATTTTTTCTATATAACTTAGAACATTTGGGTGTAATTCCGCGTACACACCATGGGCCAGATTCAGGTAGATGGGAGTTTCTTTACTCCAGAGTAACACATCTCATTTACGTTACTCTGCCGAAATTTTAGGAGCAAGTGCTGTTATTCAAGAAGCACTTGCTCCTAAAGTTGTCGCAGCGTATCGAAAATGAGCCGGCGGAATTCAAATTGGGCGGGTACGGGGCGTGTAGTATTTAAACTAAGCGCGATCCCGCGGCGAACGTACTGCGCATGCGTCGAGTGTCAATGCATCCCAGTGCGCATGCTCCAAATTCTGTCAGTGAACGTCAATGACGTCACATCCCCATTCAGGAACTTTTTACGCAAGCAACGCTTTTTTTTTTTTTCGACGCGATGACGACGGCTATACCTAACATAGGATACTCCACTAGGGGGCTGCTTTATCTATACGCCGCGTATCGCTTCCGGAAACGTCGTAAAGTCCCTGCGTCGCGCCCGAAAACGTTCGTGAATTTCCGCTTCCCGCTGATTAACATATTTTTTCAGCGTTAATCAGCGGGAACGCCCCCGGCGCCATTTTTAAGTTGAAGTAACGTTGCGATGGCGAAAATCAATTACGCTGATCGCATCGGAACTCCAACCCGGCGTTTTTTGTTTTCTGGTTACAGAAAACAAAAACGCCGGTTTAAAGCGACAGTTAGGCTGGAGTATCACTGATACTCCAGCCTTACTAAAAAATGACATTTTTGAAACTTCAATTTTCAAAAACGACGTTGCCTACACACCATCGTTTTTTCACAATGCTCTAGCAAAGCGAGGTTACGTTCACCACACTTTTCCATTGAAGCTCGCTTCATAACTAGCTTCTGGGCATGCGCGGGTTGAAAAAGTTGTTTTAAACGTCGTTTTTTGCTACACACGATTTAGGCACTTTACTGGGGCCTCTAAATGAATTATCCCTGAGGGGTTTCAACTTATTTTTTCCCCGGATAGCTCCATAAAACGTTCCCAGGGTACTGAGGAAGACCAGGGTACGTTTTTGAAATAATTACCCTTCCATTCGGGTGTGTATGCTGGCCGTGAAGTCCTAAGAAAAGGGGAGCCTCAGCAGGACATGTCTGTCTCTGTGAGCTCCACGCATGCCTCCTGTTTGCGTTTTTTTTATCCAACTCTGAAAATGTGCCTCTCCCTACTGGATATGTTAATAATATCAAAAACCGTGTAAACGGCAAAGCTGTTGGTGTGGTATACCTTGCACTTTGTCAATGTGGATGTTTTTTTGTTGGCAAAACTAAAACACCATTCTTTAAAAGAATAAGGCCTCGTACACACGAGGCAATCTATCTATTCAAATCGGTCGGACTGACAGATTTGAACAGATCTGTCTGCTGGCATTTTGGTTTGCTCGCGTGTACACACGAGCAAACCAAAATCCCCGCCAGCAGACAGCGCGCTGACGTGTCGGTGACGTGGCGGTGACGTTGACGCCGTCACCGCACCAGGAAGTAAAACACTTCCGCGCATGCGTCGAAATCATTAGGGGCGTGTGCGAGAAGACATAGCATACTAACCAGCAGACATGTCGGGCGGACGGGTTCCCAGCCGACAGATTTCAAAGCATGCTTTGAAATCTGTCGGGTGGCCAAATCCGTCGGCTTGCCCGTACACACGGTCGAATCTGTTTGCTGGGACGGTCGGGCCGACCATTTCCAGCAGACAGATTTGATCGTGTGTACGAGGCCTTAAGAGATCACGTTTTGCCTCTTTTCAAAAGGTTAACCACTACCGCATTGAACCGACATGTTGGTTGCCAGCATGGGTTCGATGCGACTATGGTGCGATTTCACACCCTTGAGCATGTGCCGCCACATGTCCATGGGAGTGATATAGATTCAACTCTTTTGCAGTTAGAGACAAGGGGCCAGATTCTCAGAGGCGTTACGACGGAGTATCTCAGATACCCCGTCGTATCGCCTTTTTTTTTGGCTCGTATCTATGCGTGTGATGCTGAGCATCACTTTTGCATAGATACGCTTCTACATCCGACAAGCGTAATACAATTACACTTTCGGATCGTAGATGTAATGACAACTCCGGCCACTAGGTGGCCTTTACGTTGTTTTTTCATTTGCATATGCAAATGAAGTAGTACGCCGATTCTCGATCGCTTTTACGCCGCCCCGTCGTCGCCTACGTCGTTTTCGTCCGCGTAAGGTTACCCCAGCTTCTATGTGGAGTAACCTTACGAGGTCCCGTCGGATGCCGTCGTGTCCCGTCGGATGCCATGTTAAGTATGGCCTCGGGACCGCGTCGTGTTGTGCGTCGTTTACGTCGTTTGCGTACGTCGATTCTCAATGGGGCTGGCGTACGCTGCGATTACGTCGTTTACATTGAGAAAATGTGACGTCCTTTGGAGCATGCGCACTGGGCTTTTCCCCCGGCCGGCGCATGCGCAGTTCGTTCGACGCGGGGGCGCGCTTAATTTAAATACAAGCCGCCCCATTTGAATTGCGCGGGTTTACGCTGCGCGATTTACGCGCCGTAAGCGAAACCTCGGGAGCAAGTGCTTAGAGAATCAAGCACTTGCTCCAGCAAGCAGCGGCGGCGTAGTGTAACTGGCTTACGCTACGCCGCCGGAATTCTATGAGAATCTGGCCCAAGATGGATACATAGGGCTAGATTCAGGTAGGAGAGCCTATCTTTAATTTGGCCTAACGTATCTCATTAACGTTAGGCCGCCACAACTTTTTCAGGCAAGTGCTTTATTCACAAAGCACTTGCCTGTAAAGTTGAGGCGTAAATCACCCGGCGGAATTTAAATTCGGCGGGTAGGGGGCGTGTATCATTTAAATGAAGCGCGTCCCTGCACCGAACGAACTGCGCATGCGCCGGCCATGATTGATTCCCAGTGCGCATGCTCCAAATCACGTCGCTACTTGTCAATGACAGCGACGTCAGCGTAACTGACGCCCAGCTCAATTGTGAATGGACGTACGCAAACAACGTAAATTACGTTGGTTCCGACGTTCATACTTAACATTGGCTGCGCCAGCTATAGCAGGGATAACTTTAGGCCGTGCGTAAGTCTTACGTTGGATCTTATGGAAATCTATGCGTAACTGATTCTATGAATCAGTCGCATAGATAGGAGGGCTCAGACGCAGAAATAAGATGGCTTATCTGGAGATAAGCCGTCTTATTTCTTTCCTCAATCTGGCCCATAGTTTAGATGCGACTAGATATCAAGGACTGAATGAATATATTAGTTACAGACCCTTTTTTTCTTTTTGGTTATTTTGAGGATTCCTGTCCTTCTGTCTCTATCATTTGTTTTTCCTTTTGCTCACCAACGTGATGATCCTCTAATACCACTGGATCCACCTTGGCTGTTGCTTGTGGTCCCCCCGTTGTTCCTTCTCCATTTCCCTCCTGCCCCTGTCCTTGACTTATTATTCTATATTGTAAGGCAGAGGCGGCTTTCTAATTAGGCAGCCGTCTAAGGCCTCGCACTCACAGGGGCCTCGGCGGCCGCCTAGTTTTCCTATGGATGTCAGCGCTGGTGGCTCCGCCTCCCCCCTGCCGCCGTGACTAAGGGCCCTGGGCCAATCATGGAGCATCCTGGTCTGGTGGCAGCAGGTGCGGGGAGCGGGACAGCAAAGGCTTCTAGCCAGCACCCGGCTCCAGGTGTGATCTCAGCTACACATGCGACGGTGCGGGCAGGCATAGGGCACACAGCTGCTTGGGTAGCTGGGCTGATCCTTCATCATGCGCCGCTCACCCGACCACCAGGGACAGAAACTAATCAGCAACGCAGCCCCGTGACTGTGAAGGGGAAGGAGCTTCAATGCATCCGTTTTTTTGATGGCCTGTCCCGAGAGAAAGTGAGTGCTTGGCCACGCAGTATGCTCATGTGCTCTGAGTCCTGGATAGGAGGAGCGGCGGGGCCGATGCATATAGAAAAATGTATCTTTCCATATTCCTCCTGCAGCCGCTAAATGTCGGCAGGAGGGGGAGGAGAAAGAAGCATTCACCGGCTGCAGGAGGAATATGGAAAGATTCTTCTTTTTTTTAATTTAAAAATAAAATAATAATACATGTACAGGTAATACAACTAAACATATAATATACAACAATACCGTACATACTGTCGTGTGCCCCTTTAAACCTTGGTCATCATCATCCGTACTTCCCAGCCCTATTTAAACCCTCCCTCCACCTGGTTATCTGGGGGAAACAACGGCACTACCTGAAACACGCACCACAGGAAAAAAAAGGGATAACCACAAAAAAAAAAGAGAAATCCCTCCCCTCCCTATTATCCTCCCTTTGTACCTATCCCTCTCTATAATAATTGCCCTTACGTCACTACCCTAGATGCCAGGAAGGTTTCCCAGGAAGACCATGTTTTTAAGTATCTTTCTTGTTGATGTCTTGCTGTCAGTACAAGTTCTTCTAACTTACTAATTTCTGGGGGCGTGTCCAAGATGGCGACGGGAGAGGACGTGTAGTGACTGAGCTCCCGCTCTGAGAATCTTTCTGCCTTGTTCCTCGTGTGGATTCTGGGCCACCTTTTTCGCAAATCCTTCCCCTGTCTCCCGGGGAATGCGTCGGAATAGCAGGGGCTGTCGGACGCACCGCAACACCGCCGCAGGGCCCATCCCGCCGAAGTCCGGGCCTAAGCACACGCCTGGCCCTCTGCGGCCTTCCCCTTTTGTCTGCATGGCGTCCCATCCGGACATCCCGCGGGACGACGCGATCCAGGCCGGTTCGGCGGCGTTTGAGGCACTCATGGCGGCGATCTCCACCTGCCAATCAGCCCTAACGATTAAGATTGACCATGTCCAGGCGGACACAGCGCTCATACGCCGCGACCTGGATGCGTTCAGGGACCACGTGGCGGAGGCGGAGAGACGGGTCTCGGACCTGGAGGACACCCAGAGGGATCACCACACTGACATCCAGTCCTTGAAAGCCAGGGTGAAGGTCCTGGAGCACAGAGCGGAAGACGCCGAGAACAGGAACCGCCGCAATAATCTCCGTGTCCTTGGCCTCCCGGAGGGGGCAGAAGGTACTGATCCTGTGGCCTTCATGGAGCAGATCCTCCCCACTATCCTCCCGGCCGCCCGGTTCTCCCACTACTTCTCTATTGAGAGAGCCCATCGCATACCGGCGACCAGAGGCCCTGTAGGAGCGCCGCCGCGCACCTTTATTTTCAAGTTCCTCCACTACCGCGACAGGGACACTCTTCTCAGGGCTGCACGTCTGCAAGGAGATCTCAAGTACCAGAACGCCAGGCTCCTGATTTTCCCGGACTACTCGGTGGAGACACAGCGCCAGCGCAAGTCCTTTGACCACGTCCGTGCCATGCTGAGAGAACGGGGGATCAAGTACAGCATGCTCTTCCCTGCCAGGTTCAGAGTTCAAGATGGTGAGAGAGTCCACTTTTTCACTTCCCCGAGAGATGCCGCGGCCTGGGCCGAATCCCTCCCTGGCTGAGAGACCGGTGACTCATCCCTTCTTCAACTTTGTCAACTGACTGTGAGTAACCTATTCAGGGGTTTCCCCCCGGGGTATTGGGGGTTCCTTAGGGTCCTGGCGGGCCCCGCTGCAGCTATGAGGCCTACTGACTGTCCCCACCACAGCTCCCCTACCTAACTAACACTGCGGAGGCATCCTCCTTTGTTCCTGGGGGGTTGGGAGGGCCGGACCCCACCCTGTCACCTTGTTTGGCTGCCGCCTTTCCCCCCCTGGCTGCATCTCCCCAGCAGTGGGCCAGGAGCTATAGCTGATCCTCCTCTCCGTTCCCCTCCACCACCCCCATGTCTCACATCCTGCTGACATTTCGATGGAGGGCGCCCCCCCCTCTCTTCTCCTCCCCCTGAAAGTTGACTCACATCTGTTTTTCCCCCTTTTATTTTTATTTTTTGACTCCCTGTTGGATGTCCTTGTTGCTAGTACTCAAGAACTGCACCCCCGGGACTCCGGGTGATCCACACACCTCATCCTCCTGTGGATTCTCAGGACCACTAACTGTTTTGACCTACAGTAGCGGGTAGCCGCTTGGACACTGCCCTCATGTCCGGCCTTAGGGCTGGGGTTTGTTTTGGGATGCAAGTCCTCCTCCATGTTCGGGGGGGGGCGGGGTGGGGGGGGGGTTGGGAAGCCTGGTTGGCGCCCTGTTATGTTTGATTGTTTTATGCTCTATGACAGTACTGTTGATTTCTTGCATATTGATTGCTCTGGAGATGGGGCGACAGCCTTCCCCCGCCCCGGTGATGGGTCGGGTGAATGGTTGGAGGCTCCTATGTAGCTCTGCCCCTGTGGTGATCTGCCTGATGGTTTGCAATGGCTGCTCTTGATGTCCTCTCCTGGAACACACGGGGCCTGAACTCCCCAGTCAAGAGGTCCCTAGTGTTCCAATTTATTAAAAAGCATAGCCCGCATGTTTGTGTGTTGCAGGAGACACATCTGATGGGTAGCAAAACCCTCAGCCTCAAAAAGCCCTGGGTAGGGTTTTAGTGCTCAAATCCCTCCCCTTTAAGCTCCTTGATTTAGTTCTTGACCCGGATGGCAGATTTGTGTTGGTCCATGCTTTGATCTATAATCTCCCCTGGGTACTGGTGGGCTTGTACCTGCCCCCTCCTGCCTCCCTGGCGGTCCTGGGAATACTTGCGGCCAAGTTGGCGCAGTTTCTCTGTGAAAATGTGGTCCTAATGGGTGACTTCAACCTAGTCCCAGACACTGGTATGGACAGGTTCACCTCATCGGGCACCACTCGCCAGGGACTGGCGGAATGGGCTGACACGTACGGGCTCACGGACGTTTGGCGCTGGAGGAACCCGGGGACTCGGGCCTTCACCTGCCACTCAGCCACCCATAAATCCTTCTCCCGAATTGACTTGGCGTATGTGGGGACGCCAGTACTACCCCGGGTGCGTGACATTACTATCCTCCCTCGCGGGATCTCGGACCACGCCCCACTCCTCCTCTCACTGACTCTGATGACGGATCCGGCCAGCAACCTCTGGCGGCTCTCCAGGTTCTGGATCTCAGATCCGGAGGTGGAGCCCAAGTTTCATGATACTCTCCGATCCTATTGGGAGGAAAACCCAGGTACGGCTGCGGAGAACACGGTGTGGGATGCCTTTAAGGCCTCCTCCCGGGGACACTACCAGTCCCTGATTGCGGGGGTCCGGAGGGAGCGCAGGGCGGAACTCACCAGGGTGGAAGGGGAGGCGGTTCGACAGGAGGCCCTGTATGTCAACACCCGAGACCCGCAACACTACTCCTCCCTGCAATCCCTGACGCGGCAGACAGTCCTCCTCCGGACAGCCTTGACTCAGAAGAAGCTTCTTCATCAGACTCAGCGTATTTTCGAACAAGGGGAGCGGACGGGGAGGCTTTTGGCCTGGCTGTCCAGGGAGCACTCGGGTGCATCTGCCGTTGCCCAGGTGAGGGATGGGGAGGGGACCCTACACTCAACTCCGCAGGAAATCAACCGATGTTTTGCGGAGTATTACCAGCAACTGTACACCTCTAGAGTAAAGTATGACCTCCCGAACCTAGTGACCTATCTGGAGGAGGTGGACATCCCAGTCCTCACGTCCTCTGCGGCGCGTAAATTGGACGCGCCATTTCAGATCGAGGAGATACAGGCCGCCCTAAAAATGATGCAGGGGGGTAAGACGCCGGGTCCGGATGGGTTCCCGGTTGAATTTTACAAGACTTAAGGAGAAGACCTGGCCCCTATGTTAATATCTTTGTTTGCGTCGGCCTCGGATCTGGGTGCACTCCCGGACTCGATGTGTGACGCGGTCATTGTGGTAATCCCCAAGGCCAGTAAAGATCCCACTTTGTGCTCCTCATACCGTCCTATCTCCCTCCTCAATGTCGACGCGAAGCTCTTCGCGAAGATCCTTGCCAATAGGCTTAACACTGTTATTACGGCCCTGGTCCACCCAGACCAGACGGGCTTCATGCCGGGTCGGGGGACCGACATTAACCTTCGTCGTTTACACACCCACCTCGCGGTGGCGGTCCCGGATGGCGCCGGCGTGGTGGCCTCGCTCGACGCTGAGAAGGCCTTCGATTCTGTCGAGTGGGGCTACCTCTGGGCGGTTTTGTCGCGCTTCGGTTTTGGACCCCGGTTTTTGTCCTGGATACAAATGCTGTATGCTCGTCCAAGGGCACGTATTCGCACCATTGGGACCCTGTCGCCCCCCTTCTCCTTGGAGCGGGGGACCAGGCAGGGTTGCCCACTTTCCCCGGCTCTATTTGCCTTGGCCCTGGAATCCCTGGCCGCGCATATTAGGCGCGACCCGGGGGTCTGGGGGATCAAGGTGGGATCCCTAGAGGAGAAATTATCACTTTACGCTGACGACGCCCTTCTGTACCTGGCAGATGCGTCTGCTTCACTCGGTGAAGCACTGTCCCATTTTGAGAAATTTGCATCATTTTCGGGGGTGAGAATCAACTGGGACAAGTCAGTGCTCCTTCCTCTCCACCCATCGCTGTCTCGCTCCGACTCACACACCTCCCTGCGCTGGGTGGATGAGTTCACATATCTGGGGGTTAGAGTGGGCCTCGAGCCGAGGTCATACATGGAGAAAAATGTTCTCCCGACGTTAGAACATCTGTCCGGACGTTGTGCGGTCTGGCGTACCCTTCCCCTCTCGCCGGTCGGACGGGGTAACCTCATAAAGATGGTGATACTCCCCAAGTTGCTCTATTTCTTTCGCCAGACCCCTGTTACTATCCCGAAGTCCTTCTTCCGACGACTTGACAGCATAGTGACGGCGTTCATATGGGCGAACAGCCCTCCCCGGGTTGCCAAACGTTTCCTCTATCTCCCCCTGTCCCGGGGGGGTCTGGCCTTCCCAAACTTCCTTGCCTACTACTGGGCGGCGGTCCTGGTGACAGTCCGTTGGTGGTTTTCCCAGACGCGTCAGAACCCAGCGGTGACCCTTGAGGCGGCTATCCTGGGCTCTTACGCTGCTTTATCTAACCTTGTGTTTCGGGGGAGTAGGGCCCATCCATCGGTCATGGGTCCTATGGCTACTGTGGTTCGGGTGTGGCGGACCTCCAGGGTGCGTATGCTGAAGCCCAATACTATATCCCCACACACCCCGCTTTGGGGGAACCCTCTCCTTCCTCACCTGGACATGGTCCCCGACCCGGTGGTCTGGGCGCGGCGGGGCATCCTAACCCTTCGGCATATTATGCCGGACGGTGTGGTGTTGTCCTTCCGAGACCTAGCCCTTCGCTACAAGCTCCCCCCCTCCCTGGGATTTAGATATGCACAACTGAGACACGCGCTTGCGGCCCAATTCCCGGATCCGGTTGCGCTCGAGTCGGACTCGGTCGAGCGCCTCCTGATTTCGGGTGTTATGGGGAAACCCCTCTCGTCCCTTTACCTGCGCTTTACGGTGGCGTACGACGCGGACACAGTGGGAGTCCTGGCCAAATGGAACGCTGACATTCCTGATCTGGACGAGGAGATCTGGGAGGAATGCGTCTCTTCATTCCTCCCGTCCATGATCGCCTCTAGAGACCGATTTATCCAACTAAAATTCTTACACAGGGCCTATTACACCCCGCAGAGACTGGCTAAGATCTACCCTTCCAGGAGCTCCTTGTGCACTAGATGTTCGGGGGATACTGGGTCGTTCATTCATATGGTTTGGTCCTGTCCCAAATTGGACCCGTACTGGAGAGAGGTGGCAGGTACTCTGTCAGACCGCTACGGGGTGGAACTCACGATGGACCCGAAGTTGTTCCTCCTTAGCTACCTGGGTGAGATTGAATGCGACAGATATACCAAACTGGGCATCACCTTTGCCCTGTTCTATGCCAGGAGGGAAATCCTACTCCGTTGGCGGGGCACTGACCTCCCAACTGTGTCCTCCTGGCTGGGAACAATCAACAGAGTCCTCCCATTATACAGATTAACGTATGAAAGCAGAAACTGCCCGGCAAAATTTGACAAGATCTGGTCAAACTGGATCGACACATCTAGCTGAGTAACTGACGGGTCCCCTGTGGCGCATCCTATCTGTACAGTGTGGTGGGCGGCTGTTCTCCCCCTCCCCCTCCCTCCTCCCCCCTCACCTTCCCCTTACCCCCCCCTCCCTGCCCCCTCTCCTCACTCCCCCCTCTCCTCACCCCCTCCTTGGAGTCGCCCCCCCCTCCGATCCTCCCCCCCTCGTCCTCCCCTTTTTTGGGGGGCGGGGGTCGGTGGTGCTGGAGGGGGTGCCCTGATGGTTCTCCACCCTGCCCTCGCGGGGGGTGACCTCACGAGTGGCGACTAATATTTATAACTGTGGGGGCAGGGTTGTCTGTGTCTCCTTAGCTTTCTGTATCACCGGTTATGTGTGTAATCTATGTCTTTCTTTGATATGCTCTGGTACAATCATTCCGTTAACTCTGTTATCTCTGTACTGTCATTGGTTTGTGTGTATGTTTGTTGTTTGTTTGAAAAGACAATAAAAACTTTTTCTGTTAAAAAAACTTACTAATTTCTTTCACCTTATTTATCCACATCTCTATAGTTGGTGGGGCTGGTGATTTCCACCTCTTTGTTATACAGGCTTTTGCCGCATCTAATAGGTGGCATATGCTTATCTCTCTATATACTTTTTCTGGGATTTGATTCATATGTAGGAGGTAAAATTCTGGGTCTTCAGGTATCTCATATTCTGAGCAGAATTGGAGGGCCCTTTTGATCTCTAGCCAAAAACCCTTTAACAAGGGGCAATCCCAGAATATATGCAGCATCGTTCCTATGCTTCCTTGACACCTCCAACATTTATCTGATACTTCTGAGAAGATTTTATTTAGTCTTTCTGGTGTCCTGTACCATCTTGCAAAGATCTTATAATTTGTCTCTTGGGTCCGTGCGCAAATTGAAGTTTCATGCGTTTGTTTGTACATACGTTGCCGTTGTTCCGTATTGAATGTCTTTTTTAGTTCCCGTTCCCAGTCTTGGACACACTTCGGGGGGCAACTCCCTGATCGTACTAATATTTCGTAACTCCTCGATAGGGTATGTAACAGTGTTCCCCTCTCACTACACATTTTCTCAAATCTCGTAAGTGGTCTCTCAAAAACCTCCGGGTTTGGTAATGTGTTCAAGAAGTGAGCCATCTGGAGTGCGTTCCAAAACTTTAGACAAAATACATTCCCTTGTTCCATCAGATCGACTATGGTAACCCATTTTCCCATTTGGATAAAGTCAGCCACCTGCGTGTGTTCTCTGTCCCGTAGGTGTCGGAAGGCCCCGTCTTGATATCCCATGGGGAACAAAGGGTTACCTATTACCGAGTATAGTGGGGAGGTCCTGGGGTCAATACCAATCATAGGAAGTACTACTGCACATATCTTCACTGTATTTGTTTCTTTAGGTAGTGAGGCAAACCACCATGGTGCTCTTTCTAATGGTACTTTGGATTGGGACAGTTCTATTTGTACCCATAATTTTGTACCTGAATGCCTGTTCCAATCTATTAACCTACTCAGGTGTACGGCATAGTAGTACTTCCTTATGTCTGGGACCCCCAGTCCTCCCTGTTGTTTGGTGTACATTAATTGTCTCCTTTGTATCCTGGGATTTTTGTGTGCCCATACAAACTCAAAAATAACTCTCTGACATTGTTTAAGATACTGCACTGGGATGTGTATTGGTAGTGTTTGTAGTAAGTAGAGGATTTTCGGGAGTATACTCATCTTGATGATATTGCATCTGCCCAACCAGGTATTGTCAAGCAATAACTTCACCTTTTGCAATAATGGTGGAAAGTTTAAATCAAAAATCTTGTCCACTTTCCCTGGTAATTGTATGCCGAGATATGTCAATGCTCTATCTGTCCATTTGAACTTAAATGTTTGCTTTAGATGAGTTATAGACGTTTGTGGGACATTGACTCCCATTGCTTCTGACTTATTGAAATTGATGCTTAAATTCGAAAGAGATCCATATTTCTCAAATTCCTTCATCAAGTTCGGAATTGAGATCAACGGATTAGTGAGGGTAAACAACATATCATCTGCATATGCTGTAATTTTGCAGTGGTTCTTCCCTATTTGTATTCCCGAGATATCTTGGTTCCGACGCAGAGTACACAGAAATGGCTCTAGTGACAGGGCGAAGAGGAGTGGAGATAGGGGGCAGCCCTATCTAGTTCCATTCGATATCTGTAGGGGCTCAGATAATATTCCGTTAGCCCTTACCTGGGCCGTTAGGCCTGAATACATGGAGAATATCCATTTTATTATTTTATTTCCAAAGCCTCCGTGTTGTAAGACTGCCTGCATGAAACTCCAATTCACCCTGTCAAAGGCCTTCTCTGCGTCTGTATTTAGGAACACACATTGCGTCTGAGTTATGTTTGCTATCTGTACCAGGTTGATGGCTTTAATAGTATTGTCACGTTCCTCCCGTGTAGGGACGAATCCCACCTGGTCCAGATGTATCAGATCTGGGATATGCTGTTGTATCCTGTTTGCCAGGACCTTGGCAAAAATCTTCACGTCTAGGTTTAACAGAGAGATCGGCCGGTAGCTTTCGCATACTTCCAGATCTTTCCCCTCTTTTGGTATAACTTAAATGTAAGCTAATAACGTTTCTTTCATTAAGTTAGCTGCCGTCCCCAGCGCATTGAATAGTTTAGTCATGTATTTCGATAGCGAGGGGAGCAGAATTTTATAATATTGACACGTGTAGCCATCTGGTCCCGGAGCTTTCCCCATTTTGATTGAACTTACTGCCATTTTTAGTTCCTCTTCATTTATAGGGGCATCTAAGCTGTCTTTGTCTAATTCTGATAGTCTTGGGATATCTGATTCTTTCAGATACCGGTCTATCTGGTCTAGGGTCGGGTGTTTACTCTGTATATTGTAAAGGGAGCAGTAATATTCTTGAAACTCTTTGGCTATTTAGTTTGGCTTAGTGACCTTCGGTTTCTTTGGTGGCTTAATCTGTGGGATATAATTGCTTATTTTCTGTTCTCGTAATAGTCTAGCAAGTCTTTTCCCGCATTTATCACCTGATTCATATGTAAACTTCTTGCATCTCTGTATTGCTGCTTTAGCTTTGTAGTACAGTAGATCTGTAATTACCGTTCTCTTCCTAACCATCTCTTTTTCAACTCTAGTTGATCTTGTTTGCTTATGTCTTCTCTCTAGGATGGCTAGTTCTTCCAAAAACCTTTTTAGTTTTTCAGTACGTTTCCTTTTTATTCTAGATCCATGCTTAATTAACACTCCTCTGATAACCGCCTTATGTGCTTCCCAGACAATGCCTGGGTCGCATTCTGGGGTGTCATTAGTGCTGAAGTAAAACTCCAGCTCTTGGATTACATCCTCTAGCACCTCTTTATCCTGCAACAAGCTTTCATTTAATCTCCATTGGTTTGGTCTAGTCTGTCTTAGATCTTGTATCTCATACTCCAGGAAGATCGGTGCGTGATCTGACCATGTAGTATGTCCTATTTTAGCTGATTGTACTGAGTGCAGTTGGGCGTGTGGGATTAAGAAGAGGTCTATACGAGAGTATGTTTTATGTGGGACAGAATAGAACGTATAATCTTTTTCTTTGTTATGTAGCAGCCTCCATATATCGATCAACTGGTTTTTATGCAGAGTTTGGATGGTACGGTTTCTCACACCATGTGGGATAGATGACTTCCCGGATGATGTGTCTTCTTTAGGAGCTAGCGGGATATTCAGGTCCCCTCCCAGGATCAGATGGCCTTCTGTAAAATCTTGCAAACGCGTGAGCGTTTTACCTAGGAAGATGTCCTGTCCTTCATTTGGTAAATATACCGTGGCAAATGTTACCCCCACTTCCCCTATCCTGCCTTTCACAAAGATATATCTTCCTCTCGGGTCTCTCAAAGCGTCTACATAGGTCCATTTAATTCTCCCTGCTATCAGGATAGACACCCCCTTGGACTTAGCCTCCTGATTTGTCGCGTGATATACTGTTGGATATATTCTATTCTTTAGAATGGGAGTTTTATCTTCTTTAAAATGTGTTTCCTGTATGTATGCCATGTCTACTCCCAATCTCTGCAGGTCCTCCGTAAGTACCCTCCTTTTTTCGGGTGTGTTTAATCTCTTTGGGCCAGATTCTCAGAGGCGTTACGACGGAGTATCTCAGATACCCCGTCGTATCGCCTTTTTTTTGGACTCGTATCTATGCGAGTGATGCTGAGCATCACTTTTGCATAGATACGCTTCTACATCCGACAAGTGTAATACAATTACACTTTCGGATCGTAGATGTAATGACAACTCCGGCCACTAGGTGGCCTTTACGTTGTTTTTTCATTTGCATATGCAAATGAAGTAGTACGCCGATTCTCGATCGCTTTTACGCCGCCCCATCGTCGCGTACGTCGTTTACGAACTCGTAAGGTTACCCCAGCTTCTATGTGGAGTAACCTTACGAGGTCCCGTCGGATGCCGTCGTGTCCCGTCGGATGCCATGTTAAGTATGGCGTCGGGTCAGCGTCGGCTTTTTCCGTCGCTTACGTCGTTTTACTAACTCGTTCGCGAATAGGGACTTGCGTAAATGACGCTCACGTCGTTTTGACGTTGGTTTCAACGACGCTTTCCGACGTGAGCTGGAGCATGCGCACTGGGCTTTTTCCCCGGCCGGCGCATGCGCAGTTCGTTCGACGTGGGGGCGCGCTTAATTTAAATACAAGCCGCCCCATTTGAATTGCGCGGGTTTACGCTGCGCGATTTACGCGACGCAGGCGAAACCTACGGAGCAAGTGCTTAGAGAATAAAGCACTTGCTCCAGCAAGCAGCGGCGGCGTAGTGTAACTGGCTTACGCTACGCCGCCGAAAATATTGGAGAATCTGGCCCTTTGCGTTCAGTGATAGTATATTAAGTGCTTCCATTCTCCTTTCCTGTTTCCCCACCTAAATTTTTATTATGCTTATAGCGGGGAAGGTGAACCTTGAGGGGGAGTGGTTGGGGGGAGGTAGGAGAGAGGGGAGAAAAAAAAGAAAAAGGGGGGGGGGAAGGACAATCTCCCACTGTGGTCAAATGGGAGTTCCCCCCTCGCTAATGTTAGCTATCTTGCTACAAAACACTCACCGTATTAACGGTATTGAGCGTCGTCCTATGTGTGAGGGCGTGCGCCTTGGGTGGCGTCTATGTTATTCCTATGTCCTTATCCTTTATCTTAGAAAGATTGAGTATTTTCCAGACAGGAAAAATAAATATAAGAAAATCTGAATCTCAGGGCATAAGTGTTCCCTTTTTAAAGGACAAATAGGAGCGATTCTCCAAAATCTAGAAAAAATAAGTAAAAATAGAGAGAGAAAAAAAAATAAAAAATTTGCAGCTCCAGGCCTCTCCATGTCTCCTGTGTGATCAACCAAAAAGACCATCTGGTACAGACATTTTATTCCCCTTGGGGGGGTGTCCATGGGAGGAGGGGGGGGTATGCGGGGCCGTTTCAGAAGAAGCCTCCCACAGAGTAAAAATAAAGGAAGAAGGAAAGAGGGAGAAGAGAGAGGGAGAAAGGAGGAGAAAAATAAAAAAAAACTCCACACAGTTGACATCGCCTATCGAGGGGGGACGAGGGAGGAGGAGGAGTATAAGAGTGACGGGTTCTCACCGAGGATCCCTAACTCTATCTATTCCAAGGCCAAGGCTGAAGCCATAAATCTTCCTAATTTAGTTCCTCATTTCCGCCTCCCCCTTCCTCCCGCCCCCTCTCCTTCCTCCTCTCTCTCTCCCTCAACCGTCTCCACCTAGAGGGGACGCCGAGTGGGGTAGCCTCCCCCCACCAGTAGAGAGAAAAGAAAAAGGAAGGCAAAGTAGGGGTGCAGCCACCTACGCCATAGGCTTCTCCTGCATAGTGAAAGGCCGTTCTCCCTTCCCCTCCCTCACCCTTCGCCCCTCCTTCCCTGCCATGCGACAATACCAGACAATACCAGACAAAAAGGAAAAAGGTACTAGAAAAAGCAGAGGAGATCCCTTTTAAATAATAGCAAGAAATAAAGAATCAAACATATATATCCTTAACCGTGGGCGTTTGGTTGTCATAATTTGTCATAGGTTACGATGGGCATTATCATAGACATAGAAATAAACATTGCATTAACCTTTGCATTAGCCCTCCATCCTTCATCTTTCTCTACCCCCTAAAAATAAAAAAAGAGGGGGGGGCAGGCTAGGTATTCTCTTCCGTGTCTTCTGGCCGGTGAATAGTCCAGAAAGAAGAAAAAAAAAAAAGGTGCAAGGGGGATGGAGAGAGGGGAGAAAAGACAGAAAAAAGAAAATACATGCTGTGTACTATGTTTCCCCAACATTCCCTCCTCGTTAGTATCTTTGTTTCGTTGGACTTTGTCCTCCATATACCATATACCACTTAATGAGTTGTCTTGGAAAAAAAGTAAAGTTGAGATTGGTACACTGATGAGAGGACCCCCTCCCCTATCAGTGTTGTGTTGTAAAGTGTGTGATAGTGTGTTGTGTGTAAAGGTCTAGTGTGTGTGTGTGTTGTCTTGTATGATAAATTGTTAATTAGTAAAATTATTCTTCTATATGCATCGGCCCCACCGCTCCTCCTCCTATCCAACTTTTTTTTTGTTGCTGCCCCCCGGCTCTGCCCCCCATGATCTCTTCCGGCCCGACCCTGTGCTCTCCGCCGCAACATGCACTCAATCCCCCCATGTGCTCCCTTGCTCCGCCCACCATGATACTCTTTAGCCCCCCCTGTGTTCTCCACCCCACGCTCTAGGTCCCCCCGTGCTCTCAGCTCCCATCTGCTCTCCACCCCCCACCACCCCACCATGCTCTCTACCTCACCTTGCTTTCCAGCTCCCCAAACTGCTCTTCAGCTCCCCCATTGCTCCAACTGGCTCCCCTCCCCACCATGCTCTCCAGTTCCCCCTCATGTGTTCCCTGGCTTTGCCTCCATGATCTCCTCTGGCCCCCTTGTGCTCTCCACCACACCATGCTTTCTGTTTCCCATGTGCTCCCTGACTCCATCCCCCATGATCTCCTCCACCCCGCCATGTTCTCAGGTCCCCCAATGTGCTCTCTTGCTCCGCTCCCACGATCTCCTCTGGCTCCCTCCCCAGTGCTCTCCACCCACCATGCTCGCCACCTCACCTTACTTTACAGCCCCCCAAATAGTGCACTTCAGCTCCCACAATGCTTTCTGCCCCAATGTGCTCCCTGGCTCACCCCAGTGCTTTTTGCCACACCATGCTCTCCAGCCCCCCATGTGCTTCCTGACTCCATCCCCCATGATCTCCTTCACCCCGCCATGCTCTCAGGTCCCCCAATGTGCTCCCTTGCTCTGCCCCCACGATCTTCTCTGGACCTCTCCTGTGCTCTCCGGCTCTCTCCCCAGTGCTCTACACCTCACCTTGCTTTACAGCTCACACAATGCTCTCTGCCCCCATGTGCTCCCTGGCTCCCCGCAGTGCTTTTTACCACACCATGCTCTCCAGCCCCCTGGCTTCCCTCCCTAGTGCTCTCCACCCCACCGTGTTCCCCAGCCCCGTGCTCTCCATCCCCATTCTCCTTGCCCCCAGTGCTTTCTGGCTCCCCAGTGCTCTCAGCCCCCCCCCACACCAGTGTTCTCTGCCCCCCCCCACCAGTGCTCTCAGCCTGGATGGGGTTTCTACCCATCCCTCCCCAGTGCTCTGCTCTCCGCCTCACGCACGTGCTATCGGACACCCTTGTGTGCTTTCCTGACCCCCCTCACCCCCCCACAGCTTTGCAAGGTTACAGTCTCCTTTCTCTATCCGGCTGCTGCAGGGGATTTGTCAGGATGGAAAGCGGGGAAGGGACCAGTTTAATGGACCGCTCAGTCAACAATGCCTAGGCTCCTTTTTTTGTCCCATTCCGGGTCTGTTGGGGAAGGTTAGCAGCATCGGCAGCAAGGACGGATAGCCCTGGAAGCAGAAGAGCTCTGAAGATCTCCCAGGACCGGAGGACAGGCTGACTGGGGTCCAGAAAATGAGGACACTGTCCCTACCCGGAACAAGAATGGGCCCTGCCTGCTGCTGGTTAGGGATGAGCTTTGCGTTCGATTCGAACGCATGTTCGACTCGAACATTGCCTGTTCGATCGTTTGTCGAAAAAGGAACAAAACGGGTCGTTTGCGCCAAATTCGAATGACACGCAACGGCCCATAATTCACTGCGGCGTTGCGCGCTGATGATTGGCCAAGCATGCGCCATGACCCCGCATGCTTGGCCAATCACAGCGGCCAAAAAACGAAGAGCCATAATTGGCCAAAGCCTGGGTGCTTTGGCCAATTATGGCTCAGGGCTTTAGCACACGCCCCACACTATAAAAGGCCGCCTTCCGGGCGGCCTTGTGTAGTGTTTTCCGGCTTGCTTTACAGAGAAGACAGACAGACAGTCAGTTAGAGAGAGAGAGATAGATAGAAGGCCAGATTCTCAGAGACGTTACGCCTGTAAATGTGCGCCGTTGTATCGATGCGCCATAAACACAGAACCACATACGCCAGAAAATCTGCTTCGCCTGAGCGGCAAAAATGTTTTAAGCTAGCGCGGCGTAGGCGCATAGTTACGCATTGCGCATCTTCAGCTCCCATTGAATTATCATGCAAATATGCAAATGAGGGAGATGCGCAGATTCCCTAAAACTACGCGCGTTCGGCGTAGGCTACGCGTGGTGCGCGTAACATGAAAGCCTGGAGTAAACTTACCCCTCATAAAAGCAGGGGTAACTTTGCTCAAGACCATGTGCTAGTCAGCTGGAGAGCAACTACAGCAGCACCATAACGGACGAGCAATCACACTTACTGGACAACACATTCGTATGCCAACATGCCAGGGGCAGGCATGGTCTTAGCACTAATAGTGTATGCAAAGGAAGAGGCGCATAGAAGGAGGAGGAGGAGGAGGGGGGCACGTGAGAGGATCTACCGAGCGCGCATGAGCCTCTTTGGCATGGGTGATGAGGAGGTGTCTCGCATCTTCAGATTCAGCCCTGCTGCCATCCTGGAAATAACCACAGCCCTGCAGGATGACATCACCAGCCAGACATACCGCTCACATGCACTGCAGCCACTGGTCAAGGTACTGGCAACACTCCATTTCCTGGCCAGTGGATCATTCCAGCGTACAAGTGGAGTTGTGGCTGGGATGTCACAAACCAGCATGAGCAGATGTGTGCACCAGGTTATCCCTGCAATCTCCAGATGCATGTCCCACCACATCATCAGACCCACCACTGAGCAACTGCGGCAGAAGGCAATGACAGATTTCTACAGACTTGCCAGATTCCCACGCACCATCGGGGCCGTTGATTGCACACATGTGGCACTACAGGCCCCCCAGTGCCACAGAGCACATTTACCGCAATCGGAAGCATTGGCATTCCATCAACGTACAGGTGATAGCTGATGCCAAATACCTCATATGGCACGTCCGTGCCAAAGACCCGGGTCCAGCCATGACAGCTACATATACCGTCAAAGCACCATCCCAGCAGATTTTGAGCAGAACATGTATGGGGACAGCTGGCTGGTTGGTGAGTGACATGGGTGGCAGGCATGACTGTCCCCCCCATGATGCACACATCACAAGGGACACATGTACTACTAACATCCTCCTGTCTTTTCACTACCAGGTGATGCGGCATATGTACTTGGACCCCATCTCATGACTCAGAATCCCCAAACCAGAGGAGAGAGAAGATACAATGAAGCACACATAAAAACCCGTGCAGTGGTTGAGCGCACATTTGGCCTCCTGAAGTCCCGTTTCCGATGCCTAGATAGGTCCGGGGTGCCCTGTTGTGTTCCCCAAACTTTGTGTGTCAGATCATCGGTGCATGTTGCATTCTGCACAACATTGCCATGAGAAAGGGCCTGCAGATTGCCCTACGTGATGACCTGACCCCCCAACCAGACAGCCCCCCCTGCCAGAGGAGACCTCGTCTGCTGATGGAAGAGCAGTCAGGAGTTGCTTCGTGTTACGAATCCATGCAGGACTTGGGAGCAGCAACGCCGCGTCAAGGCCCCAATGGTGTCGCTGTACATACACGTCATTCACACAGCTGTGTGGATAACTTCTCCCCAACAGCCAAGGGTGACACCCCTTACTGGCAGAAGTGCCACCCCCACATTCACACACCATTCACACTGCACCGTGTGCAGTATCAAAAAAAAAAGAAAAGCTCTTCACCAGAGCAAAAAATAACATAAAAAGATCTTCACCAGAGCAAAAATTAACATAAAAAGCTCTTCACCAGAGCAAAAAATAACATAAAAAGCTCTTCACCAGAGCAAAAAATAACATAAAAAGCTCTTCACCAGAGCAAAAAATAACAATCAAAAAATTACTGGGCCTGGCGTGGGCTCCGCCTGGTGCCACGGCTCCTGCCCCTCACTTGCCTGGGGGCAGCCTCAGGTGGGGGGGGGGTGGGGTATCAGGTGGAGGAGTAGCATCCCCACGTCCCTCCCTGACTGCCTGCATGCCCTCCAAGGCGACCGCTATGCGGGTCTGCACAGCTGTCTGCTCCTGGACTGCAAGCCGCAGGGCTTTGACCTCCCCCACAAGGTCTGAGGTGGTCCCCCAGGCTGGTGACCGTCGCTGCGCTGTTGCCAGCAACGTCTTGTATGGCATCCGTTAACGGTCCCGAGGAGGCCAGGCTGTCGGCCAGGCGCCTCATCTCCCCAACAACCTCTGCAAGGTGCCGATTCTGCTGGTCCTGCTGTCTGGCCAGCTGTTCCGGCATGATCTTGGGAACACCCCTCGTCTTCCTAGTCGCCTTCCTGGGAGTGGCTGGGGACCTGGCATATGGGGAGGATGTTGAGGGGCCGGCGATGAGGGGGATGGAATCGGAGGGACTGGAGAGGTTGGGGGTGGACACTGATGGGCTGGAGCTATATGGGGTGGTGGCTTGGGCTGGTCCGGGCAACCCATGGTCCTCCTCCAAAACCAGGTAGAGCTCCTGGTCCTGCTTGACAAGCTCCTCCTCAACCACCTCCTCCGTAGAGGTGTGCCCAGATCCCTCCAACAAGTCCTCTTCCAGGGGGGCAGCCAGAGGGACGAGGGATGGACCCGGACGGGCCCTGGCAGCAACAGATGGCCCCGCTCCGTCCTGCACATCTGTGGATGACACAAAAGATGCATGTTGGTGGACCCACACACTTGGCACATGTTCCCTTCCACCCCACACATGCTACACAACAGATGGTATAAAAAACACACTTACCTGTCCTCATGGCTGGCTCAACAGACTCGCAGCCCCCGACTCCCTCCACCTGCTCCCTCTGCAGGCAGCGGGCGACCACCTTCTCCTCCTCAGTAAGGCGGACGTTGCAGGGTGGGCCCCCTCCAGTGCCCCTGGCATGCCAAGCTTTCGTAGCCAGCTTGCCCTTCACTAGACGCCGCAGGTCATTCATTTTTTTCTGAATGTCCTGTGGTGTCCGGACCTCGTGTGATAGGGCATTCACCTGGCAAGCCACCTTCATCAGAATTTCATCCCTCCGGGACTTGCTGGTCCACGCACTGTCAGCACCATGGAGCCGGGAATCGTATTTCTCCATGGCGGCAATCACGATGGCCCTCTCCTCTGGTGAGAAATTCTTCTTCCTCCTTTCCTTCCCAATAGCAGACATGGTCCTGCAAAAGTTTTCCCAGGCCAAACCAAAAAATGGGAGACGTTTGCGCTGCACGGGCGCATGTGTGGGCGCATTATTTATACGATGGGCCGGCGAATCGTAGGGAGGCTTTGCGCATGCGCAGAGGGCATCCACCTCACGGCGCGGGTCATCCACGTTATGGCGCGGGTCATCCACGTCACGGCGCATGCTCCGTTCGTTCCAGCGTTCATTTGCATGGGGTCACGCTTCATTAGAATGCATCACGCCCACTTCCCTCCTACTTTGGAGTTACGCAGGCTTACGCCGATGAATTTCCGCTACGCAGGCGCATCTTGAAACGCATTTGCTCAGGGAATACGGTACTTGCCTCTCTGCGTTACGTCGGCGTAGTGCATCTGAGATGCGCTACGCCTGCATAAGTATGTGCGCATCTACGAGAATCTGGCCCAGAGACTCTGGGCCAGATTCTCAAAGAAGTTACGCATGCGTATATGGAGATGCGCGGCATAAGTGTAAATTTGTGCCGGAGTATCTATGCACCGTACCCACAGAACTAGATACGCACCAAAATAGGCTACTCTCGACCGGTGTAACTTGCCTACGCCTGCACATCTTGGGCCAGATTCTCATAGAATCGCGCTGGCGTAGCGTAAGCCATTTATACTACGCCGCCGCAGCTTAACAGAGCAAGTGCCGTATTCTCCATGCACTTGCTCCGTAGTTTGCGGATGCGTAGAGTAAATGGCCCAGCATAAGGCCGCGTAATTCAAAGGGGCCGGCTTGTATTTAAATTAAGCGCGCCCCGCGTCGATCGAACTGCGAATGCGCCGGCCGGGCAAAAAGCCCAGTGCGCATGCTCCAGCTCACGTTGGAAAGCGTCGGTGAAACCGTCGTCAAAACGACGTGATCGTCACTTACACAATGCCCTATTCGTGAACGACTTAGTAAAACAACGTAACCGACGGAAAAAGCCGACGCTGACCCGACGCCATACTTAACATGGCATCCGACGGCACTGCGTAAGGTTACCCCACATCTTTGCAGGGGTAACCTTACGCGGACGAAAACAACGTAAGCGACGACGGGGCGGCGTAAAAGCGTTCGGGAATCGGCGTATTAGCCTCATTTGCATAGGCAAATGAGAAAACAACGTAAAGGCCACCTAGTGGCCGGAGTTGTCATTACATCTACGATCCGCAAGTGTAATACAATTACACTTGTCGGATCTTCACCCGTATCTATGCCAAAGTGATTCTAAGAATCACTTGCATAGATACCCGGGGAAAAAAACGGCGATACGACGGGGTATCTGAGATACCCCGTTATAGCGCCTCTGAGAATCTGGCCCCTTAGGTGCATATTTATGTCGGACGCATCTGGAAAACCCAGTGATGTCCTATGCAAATATAAAAATAAATTACCAAATAAAGGGGGCTTTCCATCCGGGACCTCTGGGCCCTAATAATAATAATAATAATGATAATAATAATTATATATATATATATAATATATATATATTTGTCCGAAAGGCACTGGCCGTGAACTTGTTCTGCATACAGACAGCAGAACTTTTTCAGCCAACATTCACGAAACTATGCAGTTTTTCTGCTCTTTTGTCCGATGGAGCGTACAGACGGTTTGATTATACGACAAAACACGTCCATCGGAATATTTGATCGTGTGTGCGATCCTTTAGCATGTAGGGTTCAATATTGGGTTGGCTCGCCCTTTGCAGCTATAAAAGCTTCAACTCTTCTGGGAAGGCCGTCCACAAGGTTTAGGAGGGTGTCTATGGGAATGTTTGACCATTCTCCAGAAGTGTATTTGTGAGGTCAGGCACTGATGTTGGATAAGAAGGCCCGGCTCACAGTCTCAGCTCTAATTCATCCCAAAGGTGTTGAGGTCAGGACTCTGTGCAGGCCAGTCCAGTTCCTCCACCCCAAACTCACTCATTTATGTCTTTATGGTCCTTGCTTTGTGGACTGGTCCAAATCATTTGATGAAAGGGGGGTTATGGTGCAGGGTTGTTTTCAGGATTTGGACTTGTCCCCTTAGTTCCATTGAAGGGAACACTTAAGGCGTCAGCATACCAAGAAATTTTGGACAATTTCATGCTCCCAACTTTGTAGAAACAGTTTGGGGAGGGCCCCTTCCTGTTCCAACATGACTGCTCACCATGGCACAAAGCAAGGTCCATAAAGACATGGACGAGCAAGTTTGGGGTGGAGGAACTTGACTGGCCTGCACAGAGTCCTGACCTCAACTCGATAGAGCACCTTTGAAATGAATTAGAGCAGAGACTGCAAGCCAGGCCTTCTTGTCCATCAAAAAAATATAAATAAAAATATATTAAAAGAAATATATAAAAAAAAAGGGGGGTTCCCATCCAGGCCCCTTACAGGTGTACTGCCTGTACCCCCCTGATGGCGGCCCTGGTCATAAGTCTCCATTGCTGTTATGAGGGCTGACATCTCCTGGGTGTTAAAGTTTTTTTTTCCTATTCTGCCTGTGGGGAACGGGAGCAGCCATCTCACAGCAAAAGTACCTTCCCTAGGGGGGGGGGGAATAAAACTGGATGGGCCAGATTCTCAGCGGCGCTACGCCTGCGTAAATGTATATGCGCGGCGTAATAGTAAATGTGCGCCTGCGTATCGATGCGCGGTAAACACAGAACCACATACGCGCGATTTTTTTTTCCGTCTGGGCGGCGAAAATGCATTAAGCTAGCGCGGCGTAGGCGCATAGTTACGCATCAAAAATATTCAGTTCCCATTGAATTAGCATGCAAATATGCAAATGAGGGAGATGCGCGTATTCCCGAAAGTACGCGCGTCCGGCGTTGGCTACTCGTGGTGCGCGTAACTCGAAAGCCTTGAGTAAACATACCCCTCATAAAAGCACGGGTAACTTTGCTCAAGGCCGTGTGCAAGTCAGCTGGAGAGCAACTACAGCAGCACCGTAACGGACTAGCTGAGCAATCACACTTACTGGACAAGACATTCATATGCCAATGATGCCAGGGCCAGCCATGGTCTTATCAATACTAAGGTATGCAGAGGAAGAGGAGCATAGAAGGAGGAGGAGGAGGACGGGGGCACGTGAGAGGATCTACCGAGCGCGCATGAGCCTCTTTGGCATGGGTGATGAGGAGGTGTATCGCATCTTCAGATTCAGCCCTGCTGCCATCCTGGAAATAACCACAGCCCTGCAGGATGACATCACCAGCCAGACATACCGCTCACGTGCACTGCAGCCACTGGTGAAGGTCCTGGCAACACTCCATTTCCTGGCCAGTGGATCATTCCAGCGTACAAGTGGAGTGGTGGCTGGGATGTCACAAACCAGCATAAGCAGATGTGTGCACCAGGTTGTCCCCGCAATCCTCAGACGCATGTCCAACCAGTTCATCAGACCCACCACTGTGCACCTGCGGCAGAAGGCAATGACAGATTTCTACAGAATTGACGGATTCCCACGCACCATCGGGGCCATTGATTGCACACATGTGGCACTCCAGCCCCCCAGTGCCACAGAGCACATATACCGCAATCGGAAGCATTGGCATTCCATCAACGTACAGGTGATAGCCGATGCCAAATACCTCATATGGCACGTCCGTGCCAAAGACCCTGGGTCCAGCCATGACAGCTACATCTACCGTCAAAGCAACATCCCCGAAGATTTTGAGCAGGACATGTATGGGGACAGCTGGCTGGTTGGTGAGTGACATGGGTGGCAGCCATGACTATCCCCTCCCATGATGCACAACAGAAGTGGCACATGCATGACTACCATCCTCCTGTGTTTTCCCTTACAGGTGACTCTGCATATACACTGGGACCCCATCTCATGACTCCTTTCCGGAACCCCCAAACCAGAGGAGAGAGAAGATACAATGAAGCACACATCAAAACCCGTGCAGTGGTGGAGCGCACATTTGGCCTCCTGAAGTCCCGTTTCCGCTGCCTGGATAAGTCTGGGGGGGCCCTATTGTATTCCCCCAACTTTGTCGGTCAGATCATTGGTGCATGTTGTATTCTGCACAACTTTGCCATGCGAAAGGGCCTGCATATTGCCCTACGTGATGACCTGACCCCCCAACCACACAGCCCCCCCCCGCCAGAGGAGACCCCGTCAGCTGATGGAAGAGCAGTCAGGAGTGTCCTCGTGTTACGAATCTTTGACCTTTAAACACACACATACAGCATGGCACACAGACAATGCACGCGTGTACACCACTGATGTCCCTAGATCACACACACCACATGCACATCGCATTGGATTAGCCCAAGTCCAGCATGTAGGACTTGGGAGCAGCAACGCCACGTCAAGGCCCCAATGATGTTGCTGTCCATTCATACACCTTTCACACATCATTCATACAGCCGTGGGGTTAACTTCACCACCACGGCCGAGGGTGACACCCCTTACTTTCAGGAGTGCCACCCTCTCACATTCACACACCATTCACACTGCACCGTGTGCAGTATCCAAAAATATATAAAAAAAGCTCTTATCCAGAGCATAACAAAAAATAAATAAGCTCTTATCTAGAGCATAACAAAAAATAAATAAGCTCTTATCCAGAGCATAACAAAAAATAAATAAGCTCTTATCCAGAGCATAATACTAAAGAAAACTCAAATTAATGGGCCTGGCGGGGGCTCTGCCTGGTGCCACGGGTCCTGCCCCTCACTTGCCTGGGGGCAGCCCTAGATGGGGGGGGGGGAGCAGGTTGAGGAGGAACATCCCCACGTCCCTCCCTGGCTGCCTGCATGCCCTCCAGGGCAACCGCTATGCGGGTCTGCACAGCAGTCTGCGCCTCGATAGCAAGGCGCAGGGCCTGAACCTCCCCCACAAGTTCTGAGGTGTTTTCCTGCAGCTCCCCCAAGCTGGTCAGCGTTGCTGCGCTGTTAACAGCAACATCCTGGATGGCATCTGTTATATTGTCCGAGGATGCCAGGCTGTCGGCCAGGCGCCTCATCTCCTCCACGACCTCGGCCAGGTGTTTATTTTGCTGGTCCTGCTGTCTGACCAGCTGTTCCGGCAGGACCTGGGATACACCCCTGGTCTTTGACGTTGCCTTGCGGGGAGTGGCAGGGGACCGGGCATAAGGGGAGGATGTTGAGGGGCCGGAGATGAGGGGGGGGGAAAGAGAGGGACTGGAGAGGTTGGAGGGGGACACTGAGGGGTTTGCTACAGGTAGAGGAATAGCCTGGGCTGGTCCAGCCAACCCACCATCCTCCTCCACAACAACATAGAGGGCCTGGTCCTGGACTACCACACCCTCCTCAACCACCTCCTCCGTTGAGGTGTGCCCACTTCCCTCCAAGTCCTGTTCCAGGGGGGCAGCCAGAGGGACTGTATCTTCAGGGGATGGATCCTGATGGGCCCTGGCATCAACAGATGGCCCCGCTCCCTCCTGCACATCTGTGGATGACACAAAAGATGCCCATGTTGGTGGAGCCACACACTTGGCACATGTTCCCTTCCACCCCCATACATGTACACAACAGATAGAATAGAAAACACACTTACCTGTCCTCACGGCTGGCTTCTGGGACTCATAGCCCCCAACTCCCTCTACCTGCTCCGTCTGCAGGCAGCGGGCAACCACCTTCTCCTCCTCAGTCAGGCGGACAGGGCAGGGTGGGCCCCCTCCAGTGCCCCTGGCATGCCGAGCTATGGCAGCCAGCTTGCCCTTCACATGACGCCGCAGGTCATTCATTTTCTTTTGAATGTCCTGCGGTGTCCGGACCTCATGAGAGAGGGCATTGACCTGGCACGCCACCCTCATTAATATCTGATCCCTCCGGGACTTGCTGGTCCGGGCACTGTCAGCACCATGGAGCCGCGAGTCATACTTCTCCATGGCCCGTATGACAATGGCCCTCTCCTCTGGGGAGAAATTCTTCTTCCTCCTCTCCTTAACAGCAGTTGCCATCTTGTCCAGCACAAACTTTCGCCGTCACTCTCTAAAAAATGGGAGACGTTTGCGCTGCACGGGCGCATGTGTGGGCGCATTATATACCCTGCGCCGGCGCATCGTAGGGAGGCTTTGCGCATGCGCAGAAGGCATCCACGTCACGGCGCGGGTCAACCACGTCATGGCGCGGGTCATCCATGTCACGGCGCATGCTCCGTTCGTCCCGGCCTGCATTTGCATGGGGTCACGCTTCATTATAATGCAACACGCCCACTTCCCTCCTACTTTGGAGTTGCGCCGGATTACGCCCATGATTTTACGCGACGCAGGCGCATCTTGGAGCGCATTTACTTAGGGAATACGGTACTTGCCACTCCGTGTTACGTCGGCGTAGTGCATCTGAGATGCGCAACGCCTGCATAATTAGCCGCGCATCTACGAGAATCTGGCCCGATGTACTTTTGCATCGGCCGGGCGCATGTCTGGGCGTATTTTTTGGCTGGGCGTAAGTTGGGCCGGTGTATCTCTGTAAGTTGGGCCGGCATAGTTGTGAGCATGCTCAGAAGGGAACGAACGTACTGAGCATGCTCCGTTCAAGATACGCTGGGCGTAAATCACTAGACCATTCATTTGCATAATAACACACCCACTTCCACTTGCACCGGCTTACGCCGACTAAATTAAGTTAGGCCAGTGCAAAGTCAGGCACAAGTGCTTTGTGAATACTGTACTGACCTCTCTGAGTTACGTCTGCGTAGTGTATCTGAGATACGCTACGCCCGCCTAAAGATAGGCAATTCTACCTGAATCTGGTTTACAGTGGGCCAGATTCTCAGCGGCGCTACGCCTGCGTAAATGTATATGCGCGGCGTAATAGTAAATGTGCGCCTGCGTATCGATGCGCGGTAAACACAGAACCACATACGCGCAAATTTTTTTGCCGTCTGGGCGGCGAAAATGCATTAAGCTAGCGCGGCGTAGGCGCATAGTTACGCATCAAAAATATTCAGTTCCCATTGAATTAGCATGCAAATATGCAAATGAGGGAGATGCGCGTATTCCCGAAACTACGCGCGTCCGGCGTTGGCTACTCGTGGTGCGCGTAACTCGAAAGCCTTGAGTAAACATACCCCTCATAAAAGCACGGGTAACTTTGCTCAAGGCCGTGTGCAAGTCAGCTGGAGAGCAACTACAGCAGCACCGTAACGGACTAGCTGAGCAATCACACTTACTGGACAAGACATTCATATGCCAATGATGCCAGGGCCAGCCATGGTCTTATCACTACTAAGGTATGCAGAGGAAGAGGAGCATAGAAGGAGGAGGAGGAGGACGGGGGCACGTGAGAGGATCTACCGAGCGCGCATGAGCCTCTTTGGCATGGGTGATGAGGAGGTGTATCGCATCTTCAGATTCAGCCCTGCTGCCATCCTGGAAATAACCACAGCCCTGCAGGATGACATCACCAGCCAGACATACCGCTCACGTGCACTGCAGCCACTGGTGAAGGTCCTGGCAACACTCCATTTCCTGGCCAGTGGATCATTCCAGCGTACAAGTGGAGTGGTGGCTGGGATGTCACAAACCAGCATAAGCAGATGTCTGCACCAGGTTGTCCCCGCAATCCTCAGACGCATGTCCAACCAGTTCATCAGACCCACCACTGTGCACCTGCGGCAGAAGGCAATGACAGATTTCTACAGAATTGACGGATTCCCACGCACCATCGGGGCCATTGATTGCACACATGTGGCACTCCAGCCCCCCAGTGCCACAGAGCACATATACCGCAATTGGAAGCATTGGCATTCCATCAACGTACAGGTGATAGCCGATGCCAAATACCTCATATGGCACGTCCGTGCCAAAGACCCCGGGTCCAGCCATGACAGCTACATCTACCGTCAAAGCAACATCCCCGAAGATTTTGAGCAGGACATGTATGGGGACAGCTGGCTGGTTGGTGAGTGACATGGGTGGCAGCCATGACTATCCCCTCCCATGATGCACAACAGAAGTGGCACATGCATGACTACCATCCTCCTGTGTTTTCCCTTACAGGTGACTCTGCATATACACTGGGACCCCATCTCATGACTCCTTTCCGGAACCCCCAAACCAGAGGAGAGAGAAGATACAATGAAGCACACATCAAAACCCGTGCAGTGGTGGAGCGCACATTTGGCCTCCTGAAGTCCCGTTTCCGCTGCCTGGATAAGTCTGGGGGGGCCCTATTGTATTCCCCCAACTTTGTGGGTCAGATCATTGGTGCATGTTGTATTCTGCACAACTTTGCCATGCGAAAGGGCCTGCACATTGCCCTACGTGATGACCTGACCCCCCAACCACACAGCCCCCCCCGCCAGAGGAGACCCCGTCAGCTGATGGAAGAGCAGTCAGGAGGGTCCTCGTGTTACGAATCTTTGACCTTTAAACACACACATACAGCATGGCACACAGACAATGCACGCGTGTACACCACTGATGTCCCTAGATCACACACACCACATGCACATCGCATTGGATTAGCCCAAGTCCAGCATGTAGGACTTGGGAGCAGCAACGCCACGTCAAGGCCCCAATGATGTTGCTGTCCATTCATACACCTTTCACACATCATTCATACAGCCGTGGGGTTAACTTCACCACCACGGCCGAGGGTGACACCCCTTACTGTCAGGAGTGCCACCCTCTCACATTCACACACCATTCACACTGCACCGTGTGCAGTATCCAAAAATAAATAAAAAAAGCTCTTATCCAGAGCATAACAAAAAATAAAAAAAGCTCTTATCCAGAGCATAACAAAAAATAAAAAAAGCTCTTATCCAGAGCATAACAAAAAATAAAAAAAGCTCTTATCCAGAGCATAACAAAAAATAAAAAAAGCTCTTATCCAGAGCATAACAAAAAATAAAAAAAGCTCTTATCCAGAGCATAATAATAAAGAAAAATAAAATTAATGGGCCTGGCGGGGGCTCTGCCTGGTGCCACGGGTCCTGCCCCTCACTTTCCTGGGGGCAGCCACAGATGGGGGGGGGCAGCAGGTTGAGGAGGAACATCCCCACGTCCCTCCCTGGCTGCCTGCATGCCCTCCAGGGCAACCGCTATGCGGGTCTGCACAGCAGTCTGCGCCTCGACAGCAAGGCGCAGGGCATGAACCTCCCCCACAAGTTCCGAGGTGTTTTCCTGCAGCTCCCCCAAGCTGGTCAGCGTTGCTGCGCTGTTAACAGCAACATCCTGGATGGCATCTGTAATATTGCCCGAGGATGCCAGGCTGTCGGCCAGGCGCCTCATCTCCTCCACGACCTCGGCCAGGTGCTGATTTTGCTGGTCCTGCTGTCTGACCAGCTGTTCCGGCAGGACCTGGGATACACCCCTGGTCTTGCACGTCGCCTTGCGGGGAGTGGCAGGGGACCGGGCATAAGGGGAGGATGTTGAGGGGCCGGAGATGAGGGGGGGGGAAAGAGAGAGACTGGAGAGGTTGGAGGGGGACACTGAGGGGTTCGCTACAGGTAGAGGAATAGCCTGGGCTGGTCCGGCCAACCCACCATCCTCCTCCACAACAACATAGAGGGCCTGGTCCTGGACTACCACACCCTCCTCAACCACCTCCTCCGTTGAGGTGTGCCCACTTCCCTCCAAGTCCTGTTCCAGGGGGGCAGCCAGAGGGACTGTATCTTCAGGGGATGGATCCTGATGGGCCCTGGCATCAACAGATGGCCCTGCTCCCTCCTGCACATCTGTGGATGACACAAAAGATGCCCATGTTGGTGGACCCACACACTTGGCACATGTTCCCTTCCACCCCCATACATGTACACAACAGATAGAATATAAAACACACTTACCTGTCCTCACGGCTGGCTTCTGGGACTCATAGCCCCCAACTCCCTCTACCTGCTCAGTCTGTAGGCAGCGGGCAACCACCTTCTCCTCCTCAGTCAGGCGGACAGGGCAGGGTGGGCCTCCTCCAGTGCCCCTGGCATGCCGAGCTATGGCAGCCAGCTTGCCCTTCACATGACGCCGCAGGTCATTCATTTTCTTCTGAATGTCCTGCGGTGTCCGGACCTCATGAGAGAGGGCATTGACCTGGCACGCGACCCTCATTAAGATCTGATCCCTCCGGGACTTGCTGGTCCGGGCACTGTCAGCACCATGGAGCCGCGAGTCATACTTCTCCATGGCCCGTACGACAATGGCCCTCTCCTCTGGGGAGAAATTCTTCTTCCTCCTCTCCTTAACAGCAGTTGCCATCTTGTCCAGCACAAACTTTCGCCGTCACTATCAAAAAAATGGGAGACGTTTGCGCTGCACGGGCGCATGTGTGGGCGCATTATATACCCTGCGCCGGCGCATCGTAGGGAGGCTTTGCGCATGCGCAGAAGGCATCCACGTCACGGCGCGGGTCAACCACGTCATGGCGCGGGTCATCCATGTCACGGCGCATGCTCCGTTCGTCCCGGCCTGCATTTGCATGGGGTCACGCTTCATTATAATGCAACACGCCCACTTCCCTCCTACTTTGGAGTTGCGCCGGATTACGCCCATGATTTTACGCGACGCAGGCGCATCTTGGAGCGCATTTACTTAGGGAATACGGTACTTGCCACTCCGTGTTACGTCGGCGTAGTGCATCTGAGATGCGCAACGCCTGCATAATTAGGCGCGCATCTACGAGAATCTGGCCCAGTGTCTTTTTTACCAGATAGATAGATAGATAGATAGAGCAGGAAGGCTAGTAGTCAGTGGGCCAGATTCTCAGAGACGTTACGCCTGCGTAAATGGATATGCGCGGCGTAATTGTAAATGTGCGCCGCCGTATCGATGCGCCGTAAACACAGAACCACATACGCCAGAAAATCTGCTTCTCCTGAGTGGCGTAAATGTTTTAAGCTAGCGCGGCGTAGGCGCATAGTTACGCATTGTGCATCTTCAGCTCTCATTGAATTATCATGCAAATATGCAAATGAGGGAGATGCGCGGATTCCCGAAACTACGCGCGTTCGGCAAAGGCTACGCGTGGTGCGCGTAACACGAAAGCCTGGAGTAAACTTACCCCTCATAAAAGCAGGGGTAACTTTGCTCAAGACCGTGTGCAAGTCAGCTGGAGAGCAACTACAGCAGCACCATAACGGACGAGCTGAGCAATCACACTTACTGGACAACACATTCGTATGCCAACATGCCAGGGGCAGGCATGGTCTTAGCACTACTATTGTATGCAGAGGAAGAGGCGCATAGAAGGAGGAGGAGGAAGAGGGGGGCACGTGAGAGGATCTACCGAACGCGCATGAGCCTCTTTGGCATGGGTGATGAGGAGGTGTCTCGCATCTTCAGATTCAGCCCTGCTGCCATCCTGGAAATAACCACAGCCCTGCAGGATGACATCACCAGCCAGACACACCGCTCACATGCACTGCAGCCACTGGTCAAGGTACTGGAAACACCCCATTTCCTGGCCAGTGGATCATTCCAGCATACAAGTGGATGAGCAGATGTGTGCACCAGGTTATCCCCGCAATCCTCAGACGCATGTCCCACCACATCATCAGACCCACCACTGAGCAACTGCGGCAGAAGGCAATGACAGATTTCTACAGACTTGCCAGATTCCCACGCACCATCGGGGCCATTGATTGCACACATGTGGCACTACAGGCCCCCCAGTGCCACAGAGCACATTTACCGCAATCGGAAGCATTGGCATTCCATCAACGTACAGGTGATAGCTGATGCCAAATACCTCATATGAGACCCCGGGTCCAGCCATGACAGCTACATATACCGTCAAAGCACCATCCCAGCAGATTTTGAGCAGAACATGTATGGGGACAGCTGGCTGGTTGGTGAGTGACATGGGTGGCAGGCATGACTGTCCCCCCCATGATGCACACATCACAAGGGGCACATGCATGACTAACATCCTCCTGACTTTTCACTTCCAGGTGATGCGGCATATGTACTTGGACCCCATCTCATGACTCCATTCCGGAACCCCCAAACCAGAGGAGAGAGAAGATACAATGAAGCACACATCAAAACCCGTGCAGTGGTTGAGCGCACATTTGGCCTCCTGAAGTCCCGTTTCCGATGCCTAGATTCATTCACACAGCTGTGGGGATAACTTCTCCCCAACGGCCGAGGGTGACACCCCTTACTGGCAGGAGTGCCACCCCCACATTCACACATCATTCACACTGCACTGTGTGCAGTATCAATAAAAAAAAGAAAAGCTCTTCACCAGAGCAAGAAATAACATAAAAAGCTCTTCACCAGAGCAAGAAATAACATAAAAAGCTCTTCACCAGAGCAAGAAATAACATAAAAAGCTCTTCACCAGAGCAAAAAATAACAATCCAAAAATTACTGGGCCTGGCGTGGGCTCCGCCTGGTGCCACGGCTCCTGCCCCTCACTTGCCTGGGAGTAGCCACAAGTTGGGGGGGTGGGGTATCAGGTTGAGGAGTAGCATCCCCACGTCCCTCCCTGGCTGCCTGCATGCCCTCCAAGGCGACCGCTATGCGGGTCTGCACAGCTGTCTGCTCCTGGACTGCAAGCCGCAGGGATTTGACCTCCCCCACAAGGTCTGAGGTGGTCGCCTGCAGCTCCCCCAGGCTGGTGACCGTCGCTGCGCTGTTGCCAGCAACGTCTTGTATGGCATCCGTTAACGGACCCGAGGAGGCCAGGCTGTCGGCCAGGCGCCTCATCTCCCCAACAACCTCTGCAAGGTGCCGATTCTGCTGGTCCTGCTGCCTGGCCAGCTGTCCCGGCATGATCTTGGGAACACCCCTCGTCTTGCGAGTCGCCTTCCTGGGAGTGGCTGGGGACCTGGCATATGGGGAGGATGTTGAGGGGCCGGAGATGAGGGAGATGGAATCGGAGGGACTGGAGAGGTTGGGGGTGGACACTGATGGGCTGGAGATATATGGGGTGGTGGCTTGGGCTGGTCCGGGCAACCCATGGCCCTCCTTTTTCAAAATCACGTAGAGCTCCTGGTCCTGCTCGACAACCTCCTCCTCAACCACCTCCTCCGTAGAGGTGTGCCCACTTTCCTCCAACAAGGCCTCTTCCAGGGGGGCAGCCAGAGGGACTGGATGCTCGGGGGATGGAACCGGACGGGCCCTGACAGCAACAGATGGCCCCGCTCCCTCCTGCACATCTGTGGATGACACAATAGATGCACATGTTGGTGGACCCACACACTTGGCACATGTTCCCTTCCACCCCCACACGTGCTACACAACAGATAGTATATAAAACACACTTACCTGTCCTCATGGCTGGCTCAACAGACTTGTACCTGCTCCCTCTGCAGGCAGCGGGCGACCACCTTCTCCTCCTCAGTAAGGCGATGGTACAGGTGGGCCCCCTCCAGTGCCCCTGGCATGCCGAGCACTCGTAGCCAGCTTGCCCTTCACTAGACGCTGCAGGTCATTCATTTTTTTTCTGAATGTCCTGTAGTGTCCGGACCTTGTGTGATAGGGCATTAACCTGACAAGCCACCTTCATCAGAATTTCATCCCTACGTGACTTGCTGGAAGTGGAGGAGGGAAGTGGGCGGGTTGCATTGTAATGAAGCGTGACCCCATGCAAATGAAGGCCGGGACGAACGGAGCATGCGCCGTGACGTGGATGACCCGCGCCGTGACGTGGATGACCCGCGCTGTGACGTGGATGCCTTCTGCGCATGCGCCAAGCCGGCCTACGATCCTCCGGCACAGGGTATATAATGCGGCCACACATGCGCCCGTGCAGCGCAACAGACTCCTATTTTTGGTGATTGTTACGTGAAAAAGTTGTGCTTTTGCCATGGCTACTGTTGTTAAGGAGAGGAGGAAGAAAAATTTCTCGCCAGAGGAGAAGGGCCATTGTTGTGAGGGCAATGGAGAAATACGACTCTCGGCTCCATGGGGCAGACAGTGGCCGGACCAGCAAGTCCCGGAGGGATCAGATCCTGATGAAGGTCGCATGCCAGGTCAACACCGCAGGACATTCAAAAGAAAATGAAGGGCAAGCTTGCGACACAAGCTCGGCATGCCAGGGGCACTGGAGGGGGCCCACCCTGGCCTGTCCGTCTGACTGAGGAGGAGAAGGTGGTTGCCCGCTGCCTGCAGACGGAGCAGGTTGTGGGAGTTGGGGGCTATGAGTCCCAGAAGCCAGCCGTGAGGACAGGTAAGTGTGTTTTATATTCTATCTGTTGTGTAGCATGTGTAAGGGTGTAAGGGAACATGTGCCAAGTGTGTGGGACCACCGTGCCATTAATTGTCACCACTGTGCCATGCCAAACGCAGCCACTGTGCCATCAATTGTCATCACTGTGCCATCAAATGCAGCCACTGTGCCATCAATTGTTACCACTGTGCCATCAAATGCAGCCACTGTGCAATCAAATGTAGTTTTGCAAAATAACTCTTTTTATGCTTTTCTACCTTAAATTAATCTAAACATTTAATGTTACAAATTTAAATTTCACTTATATTAATTCACACATACACACCGTCCATCTACTCTTGGTCCGGCCCTCGGGTCCAATATATGAACCCATTGCGGCCCTCGAGTCAAAAAGTTTGCCCACCCCTGGTCTAGGTGGTGGTCTCATATCTACAACCTATACCACAGCAATTTGATGTTTGAATATCGATTGGGAGTATCACATCCAGCGTCCATGTTTGGACTTTGTTTTGCATAAATTTGCACTTTATTGCATGGACTTCTTTTTCTTTTCTTTTCTTTAGTGATATTGAAAATCACATATATATCTGATGTTGGGATTTTTATTTTTACACAATTTTTTCTGACACACTATATAATATTCATATGTATTGCAATTATATATGATCTACAGTTTATTTTTAACACTTATCTAGCGCCCCCTATCACCCCCATTCCAAAGGTTGGAACAATATCATTGAAGGCATTCAGCAGCGGACGAAGGGGTTCTCCAGAAACTCTTTTGCGAGGAGCCATGAGACGCATCTGGAGTGTTATCAGTAATGAGGGAAACAGTAACTTCAGATTCTGGGCAGACCAAAGGACTTCTGCCGGTACTTTTGGATTGTCGTTCTCGTAGCCGTCATTCAATCTGGATAACGAGATTCACCAGATCATCTAAGGCTGTTGACACTCCCACTCTGGCAGGTTCATCCTTCAAGGCATCAGATAAACCAAAACGAAACTGATAATGGAGGGCTGAAACATTCCACTGAGTATCGGCACTCCATAAACGAAAGTCGGTCACATAATCTTTCATAGGCCTTTGACCTTGCTGTAACTTGCCAAAGCATTGATTTTGCAGTCAGAAGACAGAAAGGGTCAGCGTATAGCTGAGACATGGCAGAGAAGAAAGAGTCCAGTTGTCAGAGCTGGATCATGTTGCTTTTGGAGGTGATAAGCCCAGGATTGGGGCTCAATCTGAAGAAGCAAGGTGAATCCCACCCTAGTACCTTGTGAAGAGATGGTTCGGGGCAGGAGGGAGAAGTATAGTTTGCAAGAATTACGAAAAGTCTGAAATTTCCTGCGATATCCAGAGAAGTGTTCAGGGATGGGAACCCAGGGTTCTGGTGGAACAGTGGCCCAGCAGGAAGCGCTGGGCTCTGTCTGAGAGACTTCATCTATGACAACAGGACCTGGAATTGATGAATCATCTGTACAGGCCGGTAATCGATCTTCCATGCAATCAAGTTTCCCTTGCAGACTTTGCACAATGTAGGATGGTGCAGAGATCAACGGGCAAACCTTCTCCAGTGCAGAGGCCTTTCTTTCAGACTCCATAATGGGCTGACTGATACTGTCATGTTCCTGATAGGAGACTGAATTGACGAGGTCAGCCTCTTATATCTCCCACCCTGGCCCCACTGAGGATGAGAGAGGGTGGCGAGGGACAGAAGGAACACGAGGGCCTGTGAATGTTGAATGCAGAACCTGCAACAGGGAATGTGACCCCAGCAGGGCATGCGACTCCAATGAGACTGTGGAACCAGAGGAGCCGGAACAGCAGTAATTTTCAGAGGACTGGTCCAGCCTAAAGGGGCACTCCACTTATGTTGATGGTTCTGGATAGGCAGCTTGTCAGGACTCTGGATGCTAGAACATACAGCAGCATACAGAGCTAGTGCAGCAGACAGCCAGGCAAGCATTCGGGTAGTACCAGGAGCCAGGATCAGAGGCAGAAGCAGAACCTCAGGAATAGCCGGGTCGTCAACAGGCGGGCAGAGATGTATCAAATCATGTGCAGAGCCAAAGTCAGGAGCGGAGCCGGGTCAAGAACAAACAACAAGGCAGAAGCAGAATCCAGGTTCAGGTCCAGAACACGCCAGGTCAGCAACATACATGATTAATCAGGACACAGGATACAGCTGAAGATCAGTCAGCAAAGGATATGGGAATGAGCTCCCTTTTAAAAATAGCCCGTCTGGCGCCAAGAGGGATTGTGCCTGAGCATGTGCGCGATTGCGAATTGTGAATGCGTATATCTATGCACCAAATGTTTCACAGGAATTCCCTGACACAGACCCTCAGTCAGAAGTGACTAAGTTTAAACTTCAGGAAGTTTGTAAAAGCGATCACTCCCAACTACAATGATGTATTGGGCTAGTCTGCTGGCTTAGTTGGGGCCCTTAGTTGTCGTACATTGAAGGGTGCAGTCCCTTTAAGATTTTACAAAAACCGATTGATCCTTTTTAGTGGTAAAGCAATTGACAAAGTTCTCCCTAATTTGCAGAACTGGTAGTAAAGGTCACTTTAATAATGTTTATACTGTATGTAGGCAAGACTCACTCTGGTGGTAAAATTGCCAGTAACGGACACTTTAAGAAAAGAGAAGGTGGAGAGGAAGATTGTAAGATGTATGTCCCTTTTAAATAGAAAAGTTGAACTTGAGCTGTTAGTTCCTTAGATTACTTAAACGTGGGCTAAAGTAAACACAAGTTCCGCCTAGCAAGGAATAGCGGGGTTAACTCAGATAACCTTCAGGCAGTAGCAGGTAAAGGTGCTAGACTTCAATGGATTCGCTCTGGCACATGTAGATTGCATAAGCATGGCAGACTAGCAAAAGATGGGCTATGGAATCTGTGTCTATTGCAGAGGCTGCTGTACTGTACAGTGTTCTGGAGTAACAGCAAACACACTTGCAACAAAGGCAGAGTTAGATGGGTTAGGAACTCTCTCACCCAATCCTTATGCCAAGGGAAACGATGAGCATCTGGCCGGGGGCCCCCTTTGCTTTTTAAGGATGTTGCAATGACCTCCCAATCCAACAGCAAGCAGGTCTTAACTAGTCTGCCTCCTCAGGTCATCCAGCTTTCTGATGGCACTCATGGCTTCCGGGCTGAACCCTGTCCAGTCCGGGCCCACAAGGCTCCACACAGCTCTCCTCTACACATCCGGCCTGCAGCCAAGTCTCTCTCCTTCTCCTCCTTGTGTTCCCAGGCATTTTCTTTTTTATGTCCCTGGTCTGTGTTGTTTGATCTCATCTAAACTGTAGGGAACGTTCTGCTTCCAGCATACAGGTTCCAGTGACCCTGCTTTCTTGTATTGAAACTTGTGATAATTAGTTGTTTAACACTGCCATCTTGTGGTCAAAATTAAGATCTGCATTACAGTAGCATTGCATAGTGTTACATACAGTATATTTTATGCACTGCCCACTTTCATGATATTATATTATAGCTTTTGTGTACTAAGCTATGACTTCTATCCTCAGAGATATTGTTGCACTGTACTGTAGTAGGCCTTTCTGAGCTGGAGCAGAGCAGCAGACATGAGGCAGGAGGAACATTGTTAACCCTAGAACAGGAAGCATCAGGACTAAAGAACACCTCCCTCTCTCCTGACCTACACAACATGCAGTATCTTGGTTCATGGAGAACGTTGCTAAGTCAGTGGAGATAGAGAACAAAGGAAGTTGTCATCTCAAGATTTCTGGCAGGATCAACAGCTATTCAGTAATATATGGTGATCACTGATTTAACATACCTAGGAGAGAGAGCCAGTCTGACACATTGGAGCCAATTGGTTTGAATTGAATTGTTCCCAGTGGGAAGTGATTACAACAGGCAAACTAGACAGTAGTGGGGCAATTTCAGTCTGTAAGAGTGCATTTTATACCATGGTGATGGTTCACGTGGTGACTACAGCAATGGATTAGCACAATTTCTGTTTAACAACACCTGTGGTGTACAGTAAATCGTTTTTTAGTTTGTCTTACTATTGGTTGCCAGCAGTTGATATCAGTACAGTGCGTTTTTCCTTATTTATGTTTTTTTTTTTTGTTTCATTGTAGTATCTTTGTGCTTGGTCTTGTTTCCTTTGCAATCTGTTTGTTGTGTGTATCTTGTGAGGGTGTGTGTGTGTGGACAGTGGAAAGAGTGATTAGCACAGGGATTCTAGCTCATAGGATAACTTAAGGAATCCTAGAAGTGAGTGATATTTGCTACACTGCTTCCCAAACCCATAGAGTGCACATAGAGTGCACCAGCTTGCATGTAAGATTTGTATCTGCCTGTTTGTGGTCAGCCAGCTAGATTGGAGTGGAGTCTCCCTGTAGAGCAAGCTGTGGAAAGTGCATCACACCCACCCTTTATTTGCTCAAAATAGTTAGCTAGCTACCGCGGGCTTGAATACTTGACACCCAGATACCGTATAAAGGATATTCCTTTCTAATAGGAATTAGGCCGCTTTCACACTGAGGCTTAGGCGGTAAAGCGCCGCCATTTTTAGGGGTGCTTTACCGTAGTTTTTGCGGCGATATTCGGCCGCAATCGGGGTGCTTTTAACCCCCGCTAGCAGCCGAAAAAGGGTTAAAACTGCCCCCAAAGCACCGCTGCAGTGGCGCTTTGCCGGCAGTTTGGCGTCACTGCCCATTAATTTCAGCGGGCAGGAGCGTTGTAGGAGAGGTGTATACACCGCTCCTACAGCGCCTCAAAGATGCAGCTAGCGAGATTTTTTGTACCTTCCTGTCAGCACACTGCTCCAGTGTGAAAACCCTCAGGCTTTCACACTGAAGTGAAAAGAGGGGCTTTTTCAGGGCGCATTGCAAATGCTATTTTTAGCGCTATAGTGTCTGCAAAGGGCCTCAGTGTGAAAGCAGCCTTAGAATTGTAATTCAGCATCAAAATTGATATCTTCAGAAAATACGTTTATCTAAAATATATTACTTTGACTTATTTGATACCATGTGTCTTTTGATCAAGGTCCAACAATCAATACCATCTGATGCCGAAAAGACAAGTGGATGCGACTGGTTGAGGAAAAAAGGCAAAAGATCAGAAAATAGTACATCCAAACAAAAGGTAAAAAAATTTTTTTTATATAATTCACAGTTTTTATTGGATTTCAACATACATCATATAATGGTTTAAAACATAAACAAAAGAGAATAAAGAAATAAAAGGGAATTAGTAGTCACCAGCAGCTCTGGAATGGGCACGGAGGTCTACGTATTACAAAATTAACACACAAACCACAGACATGGATCAGCAAGGAACAGCACTGCATATCAGACAAACGTAGCGTTAAAGAATTACAGCACAGGCTTCACTCACAAAACAGACCATCAATAGAGACCGTGATTTACATTTGCGTGGCCCGCTATTCCCAAAGACTAAAAATAAATAAAAAAATAAGAAAATCATGGGGGGTCTATTCGTTGATGGCATGGTTCCCACGTTGCTGTATGCCGGTCCGCCAGCCTAGCCGTCATGGACTCCATGACCTCCACATCCTTAATTCTGGAGAAAAGATCAGATAGAGAGGGTTTCGTTGTTTCCAGTAAAGGGCTACTAGACATCTGGCTGCTGTTAAAATTTGTGTGGCCAACTTTTTCGCTAGCGTGGAAAGTTTAGGAGGGGGGAGGCCCAGTAAAAAGAACTTAGGGGAGAGAGGGATTTCTACCTCGAACAGCTGGTGAAGCAGTCAGTCCCTGAACCGAATGACAATAGGGCTGGAGGAATGGGCAGCTCCAGTAAACATGAAGTAGCGCGCCCTGGTCCTGGAGACATCTCCAGCAGCGATCTGAGGCCGATGGAAAAATAGCATGCAGGCGTGACGGAGTCAAGTACCAGTGGAAGAGTACCTTGTATGTGTTCTCTTTTTAAAGAGTACACATAGAGCTCTTGGCCACCCAAGACCATATGGTGGCCCATTGTTCAAAGGTTAGCCTCTCTCCAAGGTGTTCCTCCCATTTACACATATAGCTATGTTTCTCCCAGGCAACCATATCATAGGAATTTAAAAGCTTATATATGTCCGAAGTAAGCCCTTTCTGTGTAGGTCCTGATAAGATTAAGCATTCAAATTGGGATGGCTTAGAGAATTGGAGGGCGGGGGTGATGGTAAGAGCGTAGTGTCTGATTTGGAGGTAACCAAAAAAGGCGCTGCAGGGGAGTTCGTGTTTTAGTCCTGAGTTCGTCGAAGGGCAACAAAGTCCTAGAAACTGGGTTCACTAGATGTCCATAATGAAAGATATTTCTCTGCAGCCTGGGGGAGATCATCTGGGAGGTTGAGCTGTCGGGTAAATTAGGGTTGTAAAGAAAAGCTGTTAGCAAAGAGGCCTCAGATTGAAGGGGGTGTTGCGATTTAGTTGTCTCCAAATAGTGCGTAAGAGGTTCATAGTAGTAGGGCGGTGGAGGGGACATTGGCATTAGTATTCCACATTAAATTGTTTGGGTGGATGGGGGCTAGCCAAATTTTATCTATTTGAGTCCAGTGATTATAGGCCAGAAAGGTAAACCAGTAAGTTATAGCCCTCAGTTGTGCTGCATAATAGTAGCACTGGAGGTGTGGGAAGGCCAAACCCCTGTCCTTTCGGGAGGCACACATTATAGAGGCTATTCGGTGCTGTTTATAATTCCACGTAAAATTTAGGAGGTCAGTCTGGAGCTTCCTAAGTTGGGCGGACGGGATAGGCACCAGGAGGGTCATAAAGTGGTACAGGAGTTTAGGTAATATGTTCTTCTTGACCGAGGCAATGCTTCCAAACCAAGACATTGGGTAATTGCAACAAAGGCAGTTTGGGACTTTAAATGAAACAGTTGGCTACATGGGGACAAAATAATGAAACAAGCCATAGACTAAATATTCATGTATTGAGAGAATAGAATATATGGTAAAAAACAAGTAGCTTGTACTAAAGTACAGAACATACATTTGATACCTAATACAATAGTTGGTATAAAAATACATAGTGACAGTCAATGACAACATATATAACCACATAGAGGCTGAGCATAACCACGCAATAAATGAAATATAAATAGATCATAAAAAGACTGATTGATCAAAATGGGTCCCATAAACGTGTATAGCTACATCTTTGTAAGCCCGACGCGGCGTTTCCTGTATATGAAAAACACTCCTCAGGGGCTGATGTATTGGGATATCTGGAATACAGATTTGATTAGTGATCAAGGTATACAAATTAAATCCACCAGAAAATATAGTAAATCAATTCTGGTTACTTACATAGTATGCCAAAGTTGTAATGTAATTAAGACCAAACATATGCCTGTCCCGGGACAGAGGTGGCAGACCAGCGAAGGGGGGGGGGGGGGGGTGAGCTGTGGTATAGAAATGACAGCTTCTCAATGACAACATATATAACCACATAGGGCCAGATTCACGTAGTCCAGAGCATCTTTGCTCTGGAGTAACGCTTCTCATTTGCGTTGCGCTGCCGAAATTTTAGGAGCAAGTGCTGTCATTCACGAAGCACTTGCTCCTAAAGTTGCGGCAGCGCTTCACAAATGAGCCGGCGGAATTCAAATGTAGCGGGTACGGGGCGTGTAGTATGCTAACTACGCGCGATCCCGCCGCCAACGTACTGCGCATGCGTCGAGTGTCAAAACATCCCCGTGCGCATGCTCCAAAATCTGTGAATGAACGTCAATGACGTCACATTCCCATTCATGACCGTTTTACGCAAGCGACGTTTTTATTTTTTTTCCCAACGCGATGACGACGCCTATACCTAACATAGGATACTCCAACCCCATGTAGGTATATCTATGCGCCGCGTATCCCGTCCGGAAACGTCGTATCGTCATTGCGTCGCGCCGGATTTCGATCGTGAATTGCCGATTTCCGCTCATTAACATATTTTTTGAGCGTAAATCGGCGGGAACGCCCCCGGCGCCATTTTTAAGTTGAAGTAACGATGCGATGGCGAAACTCAGTTACGCTGCTCGCATCGGAACTTCAACCCGGCGTTTCTTGTTTTCTGGTTACAGAAAACAGAAACGCCGGCTCAAAGCCACAGTTAGGCTGGCGGATCACTCGATCCGCCAGCGTAACCTTTCCTGAATCTGGCCCATAGAGGCTGAGCATAACCACGCAATAAATGAAATATAAATAGATCATAAAAGTACTGATTGATCAAAATGGGTCCCATAAACGTGTATAGCTACATCTTTGTAAGCCCGACGTGGCGTTTCGTGTATATGAAAAACATTCCTCAGGGGCTGATGTAGTGGGATATCTGGAATACAGATTTGATTAGTGATCAAGGTATACAAATTAAATCCACCAGAAAAGATAGTATATCAATTCTGGTTACTTATAGTACATAGTATGCCAAAGTTGTAATGTAATTAAGACCAAACATATGCCCGTCCCGGGACAGAGGTGGCAGACCAGCGGCAAACAACAGAGCACATAAAGCATCCTTCCCAGACTCTTTGGTGGATTTAATTGTTATACCTTGATCACTAATCAAATCTGTATTCCAGATATCCCACTACATCAGCCCCTGAGGAGTGTTTTTCATATACACGAAACGCCACGTCGGGCTTACAAAGATGTAGCTTTGTATTTTTTGTATTTTGTATTTTTTGTATTTTTATATCAACTAGTGTATTAGGTATCAAATGTATGTTCTGTACTTTTGTACAAGCTACTTGTTTACCATATATTCTATTCTCTCAATACATGAATTTTTCGTCTAAGACTTGTTTCATTATTTTGTCCCCATGTAGTAGGGTGACCAGACATCCCCGGTTTCAGGGGACAGTCCCTGGATTGAGGACACTGTCCCCGGACCAAGTGTGTCCCCAGTTTTGTCCCCAGATTGGATTTGAACAGGGGCTGGGGCAATTTAAAATCCAGTCAGTGCAGAATTAATTTAAAAAATAATGAGTTACACACCTCTGCTCCGCCTTGCCTATTAGCTTAGGGGGATGTATTTTTTTTTCATTTTCTGTGCCCCTTTCTGATGATCATGTGCTGCTCAGAGCAGAGGGAATATTTCTTCTTCAGTTTCGGGTGCATGCCCATTCAGCTACGCTCGCATGTTCAAGTCCTTGGCTCAAGTCCCAACAAGCCGCTTGCCTGCCTATCTCCTTCCCTTTCATGGCAAAGTGTTCTTCCTCTACTCCCCTCCCAGTAGTAGCCGGGGCTCAGAGAGTAAGACTTGATAGGATGTGAGGGGGGGGGGGGGTGGTAACGAGTAGAGAGTCGCTGATTGCCGCCATTACTAGTATAAAAAAAAAAATGTCCCCTGATTTAATTTAGCAAATCTGGTCACCTTACCATGTAGCCCACTGTTTCATTTAAAGTCCCAAACTCCCTTTGTTGCAATTTTCCGCATATGGGATGGAGATATAGTATGGATGTAATCTCATATAAAGTCCACACACTAGGATCACAGAGGTATTCTCATTTAAAGTCCCAGTCTCATTTAAAGTCCCACCCTTCGGGTGTCCCCCCCCCCTTTTTCCTTAAGACATTGGGTAATGTCTCCATTTGGTCAATAGGGATCGTATAGATGCAAACAGGGGTCTGACGTTGGCATCATATAGAGATTAATATTGGGGAGTGAGGAATACCCCCAGATACTTAATGGCGTGGAACTTCCACGTGTATGAAAAGTTTTCCGATAGGCAGTGCACTTCTGCGGGGGGGGAGATTGAGTGGGAGGGCTTTCAATTTAGCTGGATTAACCTTGTATCCTGATAGGGACCCATAATACTCAAGAAGTTTATGGAGGTTGGGGAGGGTGATATGCGGGCGTGTTAGGGTGAGAACGTCATCCCCAAATGGAGTTGCATATAAATGCCTAATCGCCTCAAGGAACGGCCCCCAGAAGCCCAGATATTCAAGGGTGGCAAACATAAAAGGCCATCTGAGCCTATCAAAGGCCTTCTCTGCATCTAAGCTGAGCAAGACCGCCTCATCTTGCTGTCTATTAATGATGTCAATTAAGTTTATGACTCTTCTTGTGTTGTCCCCCGCTTGGCGCCCATCTGATCCTTATGGATCGGGGAGGGGAGGATCTCATTCACTCTAAGGGATAATCATTTTGTAAAAAAATATAGGTCCGAATTTAATAAAGCTATGGGTCTGTAATTCCCGCATAGCGTATATTCTTTATCGGGTTTGGGTATGAGCGTGAGGTCTGCATGTCCCGTGGAATTCTGTCATTGCCCATAAACCCATTGAACAGATGGACCATATGTGGGAGAAGGGTGGGTAGGAACGTTTTAAAATACTCATACAGAAGGCCATCAGGGCCTTATTGTTCGGAAGAAGCTTCAAAGTCTCTGAGATCTCCTCGTCGGTGATCAGGGAATTTAGGGAGTGTAGGGCCCCCTGCCGGTAAAGTGGCCACCCGGCTGGATGCGAGGTAGGTCCGTACGCGGTCAGTGTAAGTCGCTTGGGTCGCTAAATGCAATATAGAGGGATTGTTGTAGCTGTCCGAGTAGTAGTCTCGGAGTAATTGGACAATACGTTCGGGGTGGGAGTGGAGGGTCCCAGTTGGGTTCCGCAGGGCTTGGGGGCCGAGGCATGAGTATGTTGTCAGAGTTTACGCGCTAGTAGGGTATGGGCTTTGTTACCTTTATCATAGTATAACTGACGGAGCCTCTGAAGGACCTTTTGAACCTTGCCTATGTCTATACTTTTAAGGACTGCCGGAGATGTAGAATTTCTCTCAAGAGACGGATTGAAGACAAGGTCGTAAGTCTGGATTCTAATGCCGCGTACACGCGATCATTTTTCAGCATGAAAAAAAACGTGTTTTTTCAGCATGTTGAAAAAACAAAGTTTTTTCAACTTCATCATTAAAACAACGTTGCCCACACACCATCGTTTTAAGAAAATTATCTAGCAAAGCGCAGTGACTTACAACACGTACAAAGGCACTATAAAGGGGAAGTTCCATTCGCCTTTGGGCTGCTTTAGCTGATTTAGCTGATGTTAGTAAAAGACGATTCACGCTTTTCTGTCTACAGCGTGATGAATGTGCTTACTCCATTATGAACGGTAGTTTTACCAGAACGAGTGCTCCCATCTCATAACATGCTTCTGAGCATGCGCGGGTTTTTTACGTTGTTTTAGCCCACACTTGATCATCTTTTACAACCCGAAAAACGACATAGTTTAAAACGACGTTAAAAAATGCAGCATGTTCAATTTTTTTTTTTTGTCGTTTTTTAGAACCTGAAAAATGATGTGAAGTCCACACAAGATCATTTTTTTTTTTAAATATGTTTTTATTGAAAAAGATTACATACAGAGTATAAAAGTAAACATGTGTACATTTTTCAGAAATTTTGTACAGGGGACAAAATATAAAACTGAGAATAAACATGAATAAATAAAAAAACAGCGAGTAATGGTGGATCACGTGAACTAGGGAGAAAAGCCCTGAGGTGGGGGGGCAATTTTGTGATACATTAGCCTCAGAGACAAGAACAATCAAGAATACAGATAAAACAGAAATATAAACAGGAAAAACTGGATGGATACGAGGCATACGAGAGATCCTAGTGTTCCTGAGGGGGGCACACACTGAAGACAAAATAAACCTATAAAGGTAAACTAATAATGATGAAATGGGGGGGGCGTTGACACCGAGCAACACAAAAAGCCGAAGTGGAGGGTAAAGGTGAGAAGATACGGGAAAGGAGGAGTGCCCCACAGATGCAGCTTGAGATGTCAACCTTTGCTTCCGTCAATCTGGGGACGTGTGAGTCAGCGAAGGAGGGGGGGGATGAGCTGTGGTATAGAAATGACAGCTTCTCAAAGTTTACCATATCCGTGGGGGTGAGCGTCGAGGCCATGAAGGGTTTCCATTTGTGCTAAAATCCTGTTTTCGTACGCTCATGGGTTAGGTCCAAGTTGAGCTTGTCCTTATAGAGTAGTTTCAGCAGTTCCTTTTTAATTTGGGGGATGGTTGGGCCAGGAATTGGATATCCAGTTTTGCAGAATGGCTCTTCTGGCAAGTAGGAGGCATATCAGGATCCAGTCTTTGCCGGGACGGGCAGATAGTAGCGACCAGGGTAACAGTTGGGGGTCCCAGTGACAAAAAATGAGCAGTAGAGGGTCTCTGGGTAGATGTAGTAAGGTGACTTCAGAAATATATTGTAGGACTTGATCCCAGAAGGCGGTGATGTAAGAACAGGACCAGAAGCGGTGCAAAAAATTGGGCTTGGGGTGATGGCACAGGGGGCAATTAGGGGTGGCGTGGGCCCGGCTGAAGAGAAAATATAGGCTCGGTGAATGATTTTGAGTTGCGTTTCCCTCCATATCTCGCTGGGGACGAGTTTGTGGACGGTTTTGAGACCATGCAAAAGTTTTTTCACAAGATCAGTGTCTGGGAAGTCTTTAGACCAGTTGGCAGCTGATGAGGATGTTAAAGGGGGGGTAGTTTTCAGGAGAAGAGGTAGGTAGATGTCCGAAATTTTATACGAACCCTGGACAAGAAGAGCATCGATGAGTGAAACCTTGAACCTTTTGCAGTCGTCTCTACAGGCGTTTTTCAAACATTTGAGGAGGGGAGTGAGAACTTGTCGGCTAGGGATCCAAAACCGATGGGACGACCCGTATGTGGATCACAGAGTGAGAAAAATTCCTTGAGTCCCTTTCGCTGGCAGATGAGGTATGGCTGGTTGTCCAAGAAGGAGAAGGAGAAGTGTTGGAGGGGTGGGGGAATAGACTTCTACGGACAATGGAGAAGGGCTGCCAAAGAGAAGGGGTGTACCAATGCTGATTTCAAGGGGAAATTTGAGTATCGAGAGGACTGGGCCTACCAGTCTAGGCCGGTCCTCAGCAAACAGGCTAAATTATATGTTCTAACGTTAGGTAGGGCAATGCCCCCCTCGCGTCTGGGAAGATATAGTTTGGTGAAGGCTATGCGTGGTCATCTGCCTCGCCAAAGGAACTTAGATATGGCAGAATTTAACGTTTGTATGTCTTTATGGCGTAGAAGCAAAGGAATAGTCTGTAATGGATAAAGCAGGTGGGCAAAACTGACCATTTTCACTAGGTGGTTCCCAGGAGCGAGAGAGGCAGATCCATCCAGTTTTCCAATTCCTGATACTCTCGTGAGCAGAGGGGGATAGTTGAGATGGTAGAGAGAGGAGGGTAGTCTTCCTATTCTGATCCCCAGGTATGTGATGTGAGATCTTGCGACAGTGAATATGGAATTTTGGGACCATGAGGGGACAGAGAGGGACCCTATGGGGAGGATTTCGCTTTTGCTGTAGTTTATGCAAAGCCCAGAGCACAGTCTGAAGTCTTCAAACGTTTCTTTTATGGTAATCATGTCATGGGAGGGATTAGATGTAAAGATAAGGACGTCGTCAGCAAAGAGGGAAGTGCGTAGTTTGTGGTCCCCTATTCTGATACCATGGAGAGGGGCAACTTGAGTCAGATATATAGATAGAGGTTCTAGGGCTATATTAAAAGGAAGAGCGGATAGGGGGCAGCCCTGTCTTGTTCCCTTATGAAGGCGAAATTCATCCGACAGGAGGCCCGCAGCCACTAATCTGGCAGCCGGGCGGAATACATGGCCTTGATGAGATGGGCGAAGGGACCAGAGAAACCTATTTTAGACATGACAATGGGCAGACACCAAGCAGCCTTCGGAGTCTGAATTTGTGGAGAGGACCGTACAGGGAAGGTTTTTATTTATAAGTATCATGACTCCTGCTCTGCGACCACTAGAGTCAGAGCCGAGAACTGTGCCCACCCAGAGTTTTCTCATTCGCGGAAAGTCAGGAGTAGAGAGGTGCGTTTCCTGGAGAAGGGAAATATTAGTTTTAAGTCGCTTAAGGTGGCGTAGGACTTTCATTCTCTTATTGGGGGAGCAGAGCCCCTGTCAGGATCAGCGGCTAAGGTGACCAGACACGTAGCTACACAAGGAAACTGAGACCAAACAAAGGATATATATATATTAAGTGATATTTATTTACAGTGAGAATACACCAACAAACACACAGCAACCAATGAAAACATAAACCACTCCAGCAAACAAGAATAACTAATAAACCCAATAGCTAACTATATACAATATCTACAACAATAACTACAACAAGGGAAAAGGCAACAGGGATGCAAGGAAAAGGACACGGCTGGGGACAAGAGCATGGGACAAGAGCATGGAACAAGGCAAGAAGGATCAGGATCAGGACAAGGACAGGTGGGCAGGTTGGCTGGTAGCAGGAAGGGACCAGAATCTTGACGCACTGGGGGAAGGGAGGAGCAGCCTTAAATATCCAGGCAGCTGGAGCCAGGTGCAGCCGATCAGAACCTGACAGCTTCTGGTAGACACCTGCTGGTGGACACTGGAACTGCAGCAAACAGCGCAGAGCAGGATAGTGCCACCAGCAGGTGAACTTATTCCTAACAGCCCCTTGACGTTCCAAGAGACTACTTTCATGTTGGGGGAAGGGCCAGGGGGATGTGGGCCGATGTTACATCAGTGGTGTGTAAAGATGGGTGGACACGAATGGACAGCTTGCGAATAAAGAGAACGGAACAAAGGTTAGCTAGGAAGGAAGACGGAGGTGCACAGGTGGAAATGAGCATGGATAAAAATGAGGAGGAAGGAGGGGGGGGGGGGAGATGAGAGCAAACAAACCTAAAAACAGGGAACTTTTTTCCGCATGGAGTCACTGAGTAGGCCAACTCCCAGCACAGTACTCCCTACATGGTGGTTTACCCAAGAAAGGGGTAAAAAACAGCAGGAGTAAAGCGAGAGGAGTAAGGACTAGGCAGGGTGCCAGCTGTAAAGACACAATTTACATGTTCAACCACTTACAGTAAAGAATATAACCATGACACAAGGCAGATCAGCATGCAACGTAGAAATGAAAAAAAAAAGAAACGATAACTTTCAGCCTACCGGGAACCTTGATGAGCAGTGAGAAGGCGGTGGCAAGACTAGGAGAGGTGAATGTCCTTGGGGGGAACAAGACGTGACAGTCGAGGTGGCATAGAGGCCGCGTAATAGGAGCCCATTCAAGAGAGAGTCAATAAGGTGAAAGACGTTGTTGGATCGGTTCAGATGCTCTGAATCTTTTTGGGGAGTCTTTACACGGACTTCTGTGTTCCAGGGCACGATTCGTGGGAGCTGGTCTTGGAGATGAGGTAAGATGAGAGTCCGATTGTTGCGACCTCAGGAAGGCCTCTGCAGCAGATGGTTCGTGGAAGGAGAGTTGTTCGCCGTCAGGGGCTTTAAGCCGGAGAATGACTGGAAAAGCCAGGGTGAACTTGATCTGCTAACGGTGGAGTTCAGAGCAGATCTGCTGAAAAGCTTTTCTCTTCTTGGAGACTTCAACGGAGTAGTCCGCAAAGATCAGGATCTTCATGCCGTCAATCTGAAGAGAACCGGATTGCCTCAATTCCTGCAGGATGAGAGCCTTGTCCGAATAGTTCAGGTACTTGGCGATGACAGGGCGAGGGGATTTGCAGTCTGAGTTAAAAAGACCCATGCGATGGGCACGCTCGACAGTGCAGGGGCCTGGGAGGCCTAGGGCTCCAGGAATGCGGTTCGAGCAGAGATCTGAAAGTGCCGAGGTTTGCAGCGATTCTGGGACGCCCACAAAACGCAGGTTACTCCTGGATCTGTTTTCCAACTCGTCCAGCTTGTCGAGGATGTATTTGTTCGTCTTGTCTTGGGCCTGTTCAGTGGACTGAGCTTGGTACAATTCTTCTTCTACGTTAGCAATGCGGTGTTCGGCCTCATTTAGCCTGGATGCATGTTCCCCCAGCTGAGCCTGGAGATTCTGCATGCCCGTGCTTATGGCCTTCTCCACAGAGGCAGAGATCATGGGGGACAACAGAGCAGCCACGGCCTGGGCTATAAGTTCAATATTATTTACGTCCCCAGTATGTGGAGGGGAGTGAGGCAGCCTGTGTGGAGGTTGGGGAAGCTGAAGCAGCGCTCACCTCCATCGCGGGAGCCGAATCTGCGGCCAGGTCCGTGTAGGCCGAAGCCGGGGGCCTCGATTTGCCCGTCCGTACTTGTCCATCCTCTCCTGGGCGGGTGGCGGAGGGTACTGGCGGAGCTTGGTGGCGGGTCTGCCAGCTTTTTAAGCAGGTTTTTGGAGTCTGGCTGCGGGAGCTGATGGGGAAGCAGCTACTCCATACGGCGCCAGTCACACGATCATTTTTAAATGACGTTTTTGAAAAACAATGTTTTTTCCATGCCGAAAAATGATCGTGTGTACGCAGCATACGTCCCGTAGTCGCTGTGCCGTCTGTTGTCTCAACAGCTTGAAATTTTTCTTCCAGGCTGCGGAGACCGCTATACACTGGCCACGTATGACCGCTTTGTGTGCCTCCCAGAGGGTCCCCACAGAAATCTCCTGAGTATTGTTCTCTACAAAGTACAGCTTTTAAAGTGTTTTCTAACTCCGACCTATGTGCGAGATACTTTAAGAGGAAGTCATTGAGTTGCCAGTGGCAACGTCTGAGCCTAGAGGGATCCAATTTAAGTTTCAAGAGGATCGGAGCATGGTCCGACCACGATATAGGCAGGATTTCTACGTCACCGATCGCCCGCAAGGAGGGGGCATTAACAAAAAAGTAATCTAGCCGCGCGTGTGCGAAATGAGTGGGAGTAATGGGAGTATTGACGTTCCGTCGGATGTTCCACACGCCATGCGTCAAACAGGGCAAACTTACGGGTGATCTGTCGGAATTGTTGGGATTGTCTAGCGAGCCATGGGGGGGGGGGGTTTCTTGTTAAGGGATGTTCTATCCAGAGTAGGGGAGAATGGAAGGTTGAAGTCCCCTCCCACGACTAAAAAGAAATGTGTAGTTCTAAGTAGGCGGTTGTACACCTTAGTCACCTTAGTCACAAAAGGCATCTAAATAATTTTTAAGGACATCTAAGGTTTTTATTTGGCACACTGCTGGAGCAAATGGAATCATGCTTTGTTTTGTTTTTTTGCCTTCCTCTGGATCAACTGTGGGTATAGAATAGTGTATATATAGGACTATACATGTGTGTTTATATAACATATATATACACACACACACACACACACACACACAGTTGTGCTCATAAGTTTACATACCCTATCAGAATTTATGATTTCTTGGCCTTTTTTCAGAGAATATGAATGATAACACAAACATAGTTTCATTCATGGTTAGTGTTTGGCTAAAGCCATTTATTATCGATCAACTGTGTTAACTCTTTTTAAATCATAATGATAACAGAAACTACCCAAATGACCCTGATCAAAAGTTAACATACCCCAGTTCTTAATACTGTGTCTTGCCCCCTTTAACACCAATGACAGCTTGAAGTCTTTTGTGGTATTTGTGGATGAGGCTCTTTATCTTCTCAGATGCTAAAACTGCCCATTCCTCTTGTCAAAAAGCCTCCAGTTCCTGTAAATTCTTGGGCTGTCTTGCATTAACTGCATGTTTGAGATCTCCTCAGAGTGGCTCAATGATATTGAGGTCAGGAGACTGAGATGGTCACTCCAGAACCTTTAATTTATTCTGCTGTAGCCAATGACAGGTTGACTTGGCCTAGCGTTTTGGGTCATTGTCATGTTGGAATGTCCAAGTACGTCCCAGGCACAGCTTCCTGGCTGATGAATGCAAATGTTCCTCCAGTATTTTTTGATAACATACTGCATTTATCTTTCCATCGATTTTGACCAAATTTCCTGTGCCTTTGTAGCTCACACATCCCTAAAACATCAATGATCCACCTCCGTGTTTCACAGTAGGAATGGTGTACCTTTCATCATAGGCCTTGTTGACTCCTCTCCAAATGTAGCATTTATAGTTGTTGCAAAAAAGTTCAATTTTGGTCTTATCACTCCAAATGACTTTGTGCCAGAAGGTTTGAGGCTTGTCTCTGTGCTGTTTGACATATTGTAAGCGGGATAGATTGTGGCATTTGCATAGTAATGGCTTTCTTCTGGCGACTCGACCATGCAGCCCATCTTTCTTCAAGTGCCATCTTATTGTGCATCTTTAACTGCTTCAGCCCCGGAAGATTTTACCCCCTTCCTGACCAGTGCACTTTTTATAATTTGGCACTGTGTCGCTTTAACTGACAATTGTGCGGTCGTGCGAAGCTGTACCCAAACAAAATCTGCGTCCCTTTTTCCCCACAAATAGAGCTTTCTTTTGGTGGTATTTGATCACCTCTGCGGTTTTTATTTTTTGTGCTATAAACAAAGAACAGCAACAATTTTGAAAAAAACAAAATGGGCCAGATCCACAAAGAACTTACGGTGGCGTATCTAATAATACAATAGGTATAGGGTAATACAGCGCTACTAAAACTAATAATTACACCACAAAATTAATAAGCAAATGTAAAAAAGCTGCATAAGATGACTGGTGCACCAACCAAAGGAAAAAATAGTAATAAATTATAAATGCGCTAGATTACAACTAATATTGTAAAACATACAGTGTGTGAGCACCGTAATAGTGCTAAACAAAATCAATCATATGAGGCTGGTATAGCTAATATAATGTGTCCAATTAAATAACACTCAGTGAGTACCGCTGGCACAACAGGTTCACAAGTGTATAAACGTATTCAAGAAATATAGTTAATAATGTGTCACATGGAACGTATAAATGCTGAAAAAAATCATGTAACAAATGACCACATCCACAATCTAAACGCCACAGGATCCGTAGATGTACAAATCAAATCCAGCAACTATAGATGGTAACGTCCATAAACCATGTTCCCCTTAATTCTGGCTCATATAGACGTACTGACATACCTCAATGGGATCCACGGTGCATGTAAAAAAAGAAAACACACCATAGCACAATACTGTTTGGCAACAGTTTTAGCAAAGAAGCATGTGTTGATTACACTCACGGATCCCCGTTCCAACAAAAGCCGATCAGTAGTGCTGAGTACGTATAGGAAACCTCCGCTGGTCTCAGTACGTTTGGCTCCTCCCCCTCATGATAAGCCGCGTAAGTTCTACGATGCCTTGTTGTATCTTTGTTTTGTATTCACAAAACAAGATACGCCTGAATGTGGGATAGATCCGACCGACGTAAGACTTAGTACGACGGCGTACTATGGTGCATATTTCCGCTGGCCGCTAGGGGTGCCCGTAGATTTCCGTGTTGAATATGCAAATGAGCTAGGTGTATCAATATACGCTGTTTACGTAAGGCGTACGAACGGCGTAACTTTACCCCTCATAAAGCAGGGGTAAGTCATGTTAACGTATGAACGTCGAAACAGCGTCGTATTTTACGTCGTTTGCATTAATCGTACGCGAATAAGGCTGTGCGTAAGTTACGTTCACGTCAGAGGCAATTTTTGACGTATCTTAGGAATTTGATCCGACGTGAGTCGGAGCATGCGCAATGGGTTACGTTCACGGACGGCGCATGCGTCGTTCGTACGGACATGCATCTACATGGGGTCACGCTTAATTTAAATACAACACGCCCCCTACCTGCCTACTTTGAATTACGCAGGCTTACGCCGGCCCATTTACGCTATGCCGCTGTAACTTAGGATGCAAGTGCTTTGTGAATACGGCACTTGCCTCTCTAAGTTGCGGCGGCGTAGCGTAAAGAAGATACGCTACGCCCGCACAAAGATCCACTCATGTCTGTGGATCTGGCCCAATATCTTTTACTTTTTGCTATAATGAATATCCCAATTAAAAAAATAATTTAAAAACATTCCTCAATTTAAGCCGATATATATGCTTCTACATATTTTTGTTAAAAAAAAAAAAGAAAATCGCAATAAGCGTATATTGATTGGTTTGCGCAAAAGTTTTAGCGTCTACAAAATAGGGGATAGATTTATGGCATTTTTATTATTATATATTTTTTTACCAGTGATGATGGCAATTTTCATCGGGACTGCGACAAATTTGATACTTTAGACAAATTTTTAGGACCATTGACCATTATACAGAAATTAGTGCTATAAAAATGCACTGATTACTGTAAAAATTTCACTGGCAGGGAAGGGGTTAACTGTGTTCCCTCTCTGTGTTCTAACTGTAGGGGGGGGGAGAGATGGCATGCTTTTTCCAGAGCTTTCTACTGTGCACTTCACTCCAGCATGGATCCCTCCTGAGCAGGGCCGTTTAAAGGAATTTGGGGGCCCCAAGCAAAATGGATATGGAGGCCCCTTAACCCCAGAAACTCCCCGCACGCAAAGCCTACAGGAACCACAGCATAGCAATATAGTTTACAGTGCAAATACTGCTGTTGCATATAATGTGCATAAAGTTTGAACATTTGCAAAAAACACCACTGTACCATAAAATCAATTAATATACATTTAAAAAGTGCACAATAACTAAATCCAACATACTTCTTACTCCCCCCTCCCCCTCCCATTCCACAGCAGGTGTCCCTATCAGAGCCCACCCCAAAGCAGGTGTCCCCATCAGATTCCACCCCAAAGCAGGTGTCCCCCATCAGATTTCCCCCCCCCCACAGCAGGTGTCCCCCATCAGATTCCCCCCCACAGCAGGTGTCCCCCATTAGATTCCCCCCCACAGCAGGTGTCCCCCATTAGATTCCCCCCCACAGCAGGTGTCCCCCATCAGATTCCCCCCACAGCAGGTGTCCCCCATCAGAGTCCCCCCAACAGCAGGTGTCCCCATCAGCAGGTGTCCCCAGCAGAGTTGGGGATGAGTGGCTGTGCTGGTGGGGGGTGGAATGCGTGTCAGTGCTAGGGGGGTGAGTGGGATGTAATCAGCGGTGGTGGGGACTGACTGGGTACATTGGCAGCGCTGGGTGCCGGAATCGGAGACACTTACTTTCTGTCAGTGTCCTCCCGGTTTCCCCTGCATGGCTCCATGTCTCTCTCTGCTCCCTCTGCTCCACGTGTCTCTGCAGCTCCTCCCCCACGACCTTCTCCCACTTCTCACTTCTCTCAGCAGTGTCTGCCCCGCCTCCCTACATTCTCTCTGTCCCTGGTTAGGCGAGGGCAGGGCAGTCCACAGTCTCAGACTGCCTCTGCCTTTTCTCTCTCCCCTCAGTGAGGAAAGCCCCCATCCCCGCGGTGGAAGTGGAACAAACCAACACATGCCGCCCTCGCGACAGCAGCCAGAGTGGATGGGCATGCAGGCTCCTGCTCAGTGGTGACTCTAGGAACAAAGTATAGGGGGGGCACATAAGATACCACAGTCAAAACTGGTGGGGAAAATAATAATTTTTCACGGTATAACTACTTTAAGTCCAGCGATGTACAGGTAAATATAGTGCAGGAGTATGTGAGGTACGATATAGTGTAGGAATGTACAATGGACAATATAGTGTATATCATGCAGGAGCGTGTAATGGACAATATAGGAGTGTGTAATGGACAATGTAGTAGTGTAGGAGTGTGTAATGGACAATATAGTAGTGTAGGAGTGTGCAATGGACAATATAGTAGCGTAGGAGTGTGTAATGGACAAAATGGTGTATATAGTGCAGGAGTGTGTAATGGACAATATAGGAGTGTGTAATGGACAATGTAGTAGTGTAGGAGTGTGTAATGGACAATATAGTAGTGTAGGAGTGTGCAATGGACAATATAGTAGCGTAGGAGTGTGTAATGGACAAAATGGTGTATATAGTGCAGGAGTGTGTAATGGACAATATTGTGTATAAAGTGTAGGAGTGTGATGGACAATATAGTGTATATAGTGCCGAGAGTGGAAAAGAAAAACCTTGGATATAAATGTGGCCACATAAAAGCATAGAATGGGGCTAAACTGTGAGGCTAATTTCACACTGAGATGCTTTGCAGGTGCTATATCACTAAAAATAACGCCTGCAAAGCATCCTGAAAGAGACACTCCTTTCACTGCAGTGTGAAAGTCCGAGTGCTTTGAACACTGGAGCGGTGTGCTGGCAGGATGCTCAAAAATGTCCTGCCAGTCGCATCTTTGAGGCGTTGTAAATGGGCTGTATACACCGCTCCTAAAGCGCCCCTGCCCATTGAAATCAATGGGCAGGGGCCCATTAAAATCAATGGGCAGCGCCGCCGAACTGCCGGCAAAGTGCTGCTGCAGCGGTGCTTTGCGGGAGGTTTTAAACCTTTTTCAGCTGCTAGCGCCACAAAAATTACGGTAAAGTTCTGCTAAAAATAGTGACGCTTTACCGCTGATGGCGCAACGCCCCAGTGTGAAAGTAGCCTAACTAAAGCAAATCATCCTTGATCTAAGCTAATAAGGCCTTCACCATTAAAAATTGGCAGCATTGTCAAACTGCACTCCCTATATTTATAATATCTGGACCTCATTCAGCTGCTATAATCTCCTTTAATAAGGATATATTAAATATCATGAATAGAAGTCTCCCTGAAAAGCTCCACAGAAATATCCTTCCAGATCCACCAAGAATTAGTTTAGCAGCAATCCGCCAATATGTACATATCACCCAGCACTGGGCATATACAGAGGTGCTCTCATGTCATGGTCTGAGGAAAATAAAATTAGTACATACTAATACTGCTTTTATTAGACTTGTCAGTAAAAAGCAGATAGTTTATTCATGTTCTTATATCAATTTACTGCAACCAAACATGACAGCATGAAGTAATAACTCATTGGAGAAATAAAAAGCTTAAACATATAGCACATGCATGGACAGCCAGGCAGTGCTGTTTGTGACCTGACTAGAGCCACGATGTGTTTCTAATCAATGCAATAAGATAATGTGGCTCTAAAGTGATAACATCTTTCCACATTCCAAACACATTCTGAAGACTAAGGCCCCATACACACGATCGGATATATCCGATGAAAACGGTCCGCGGACCATTTCCATCGGATATGTCCGATCGGGAGTTTGATCCGATGGCGTGTACACACCATCGGATCAAATTCCCCGCCGCCGGACGGCGCGGTGACGTAGTGGTGACGCGGCAGTGACGTTGACGCCGCCGCGTCACCGCCACGTCACCGCACCAGGAAGTAAAACACTTCCGCGCATGCGCCGAATCCATTCGGCAGCGGCGCGGCGGTGGTGGGAGCCGACATGTCTGCTGGTAAGTGTACTAACCAGCAGACATGTCGGGCGGACAGATTCCCACCGGATAGATTTCAAAGCTTGCTTTGAAATCTGTCGGGTGGAGAAATCTGTCCGCTAGCCCATACACACGAGCGGAGATGTCTGCTGAAACGGTCCATCGGACCGTTTTCAGCGGACATATCCCCTCGTGTGTACGCGGCCTCACCCTCACATAATGAGTCTGGACACTTGGGTCAGCCACACCAGAGCACAACTAATACAGCAAAACTTGCAGACTAAGATAAGGGGAGAGAGAAGCTACAACTCTAATCCTAAATCAGAGGTACAAACAAACCCTTTCAGTCACTATGGAGGGTATTAAACAAGAGGGGAAGGGAAAAAGAGACGGGATAGTTGGCCCATCGGGGGCCTAAAGGGGTTACCTTAACCACTTGCTTACCGGGCACTTACACCCCCCTCCTGCCCAGGTGAAATTTCAGCTTCCGGCACTGCGTCGCTTTAACTGACAATTGCGCGGTCGTGCGACGTGGCTCCCAAACAAAATTTACGTCCTTTTTTCCCCACAAGTAGAGCTTTCTTTTGGTGGTATTTGATCGCCTGTGCGATTTTTATTTTTTGCGCTATAAACAAAAAAGAGCGACAATTTTGAAGAAAAATACAATATTTTTTACTTGTTGCTATAATAAATATCCCAATTAAAAAAAAAAACACATTTTTTTTTCTCAGTTTAGGGCGATACGTATTCTTCTACATATTTTTGGTAAAAAAAAAAAAAAAAAATCGCAATAACCGACTGGTTTGCGCAAAAGTTATAGCGCTTACAAAATAGGGGAGAGAATTATTATTTTTTATTATTTTTTTTTTTACTAGAAATGGCGGCGATCTGCGATTTTTATTGTTACTGCGACGTTATGGCGGACACATCGGACACTTTTGACACATTTTTGGCGCCATTCACATTTATACTGCGATCAGTGCTATAAATATGCACTAATTACAGTATAAATGTGACTGGCATTGAAGGGGTTAACACTAGGGGGTGAGGAAGGGGTTAAATGTGTATGCTAGGTGTGTTCTAACTGTAGGGGGAGGGGGGGGTGACCGGGGGGGTGACCGATCTGTGTCCCTATGTAGGAAGGAACACAGATCGGGCTCCTCCCTTCCAGAGACAGGACATTGTCTCTGTGTCAGCCGGCAATGAGAGATGATCTATGAGAGATCATCTCTCATTCGCCCACAGATCGCATTGCAAACGGCCGCTCTGATTGGCCGTTTGCCACGATCTGTGATTGGCCGTGTCCAAGGGACACGGACAACACAGGGCTTCCCCGCAGCGCGCTGTACAGCGCGCGCTGGGAACGCCAGAAAGACATGCCGTCAAATGACGGCATGTTGGATATTGAGGCCCGCGCTGTTGCCGTCATCCGACGGTAGCGCGGGCCTCAAGTGGTTAAGCAGCACAGAGATTATCTGAAAGATGATAATGATACACCATATAATTATTCATTTATTTAATAGTATCAAAATTTTAAAATGTTTAAGCACAATGGTATAAAAATTGAACTGACCGTATGGTAATTAGACAAGTATTGATTACCATTTATGCAAAAAATTTTGCATAAATGGTAATCAATACTTGTCTAATTACCATACGGTCAGTTCAATTTTTATACCATTGTGCTTAAACATTTTAAAATTTTGATACTATTAAATAAATGAATAATTATATGGTGTATCATTATCATCTTTCAGATAATCTCTGTGCTGCTTAAGGTAACCCCTTTAGGCCCCCGATGGGCCAACTATCCCGTCTCTTTTTCCCTTCCCCTCTTGTTTAATACTAGATTTTTGGTTACAGCAGCACTACCTAGTCAGGTATTAGATCTATACAGGCGGTGGCTACTCTACGCCTGTTTATTAGTGGAATAACTTGCGCATTCCTTCTTCCCCAGTCCCTTGTTTTCTAAACACTATGGAGGGTAACTGCACTGTTAGAAAGTTAACCCCTAAGGGTTCACAGCTTTAATTCAGGACTAGTTTTGCTTGATGTTATACAGTGCAGAGTAGGGATGAGCCGAACACCCCTGGGTTCGGTTCGCACCAGAACCTGCGAACAGACCACAAGTTTGTGTGAACTTTAGAACCCTGTTAAAGTCTATGGGACTTGTCCTAAAAAGTGTTTGGGGACCCGGGTCCTGCCCCAGGGGAGTGTTTGGGGACCTGGATCCTGCCATAGGGGACATGTATCAATGCAAAAAAAGTTTTAAATAACGGCTGTTTTTTCAAGAGCAGTGATTTTAATAATGCTTTAAAGTGAAACAATAAAATTGAAATATTCCTTTAAATTTCGTACCTAGGGGGTGTATAGTATGCCTGTAAAGTAGCGCTTGTTTCCTGTGCTTAGAACTGTCCCTGCACAAAATGTAATTGCCAGCAATACAGAGAAAAGTCATTCATAAACAAAGAATGCTTAGGGGTTCTCCCAAATATCCATTCCAGACCCTTCAGGTCTGGTATGGATTTTAAGGGCAACTCCTCCCCAAATTTAAAAAAAAAATGTCGTGGACCCCCACACAATTTTTTTTTATGAATGACTTTTCTCTGTATTGCCAGGAGCCGACAATTCATTATAGCCGCAAGTGATTTTAAATGACTTTTTTTCCTTCAGAAATGACACTTTGTGCAGGGACAGTTCTAAGCATGGGAAACAAGCGCTACTTTACAGGCATAATATACACCCCCCCCCCCCCCAGGTACAAAATTTAAAGGAATATTTTACTTTTATTGTTTCACTTAAAGGAATTATTAAAATCACTGCTGCCAAAAACACTGCAGTTTTTAAAACTTTTTTTTGCATTAATACATGTCCCCTGGGGCAGGATCCAGGTCCCCAAACACTTTTTATTACAATAACTTGCATATTAGTCTTTAAAATTAGCACTTTAGATTTCAAATGTTTGAGTTCCATAGACTTTAACAGGGTTCTAAAGTTCACACGAACTTGCCGCGAACACCCCAAATAGTTTGCTGTTCTGCGAACAGGCAATGTTCGAGTCGAACATGAGTGCATCCCTAGTGCAGAGCTTACCACCCAATGTAAAGCCGATCCTCTCACTGATCAATACAGACTTGTACCATGTTGTCATCTGGTGATGCTGATGTCTTCTCAGGCTCACTTGTCATATTTCCCGCTGCTTGCTTCTCGTGCCATTGGTCAATACTGCGCTGGGAACTGGTATGGGCGTGGCTGAGGACACCTGCCATAGTGACTGCTGCCTGCAGAATAGCAACAGGTAGCAGGAAAAGAGCAATGGGGACACAGAAGGCACTGATGGGAACTCTGCTCTCACTCTCGGGTCCCTCAGTCAATACTCAGATAGTGTGGAAAAGTCACCAGCGCAGCACTGTCTGCAGAAGAGGATCACTCACAAGTACCTGCAGGCTGAAGCACTCCCTCTTTGTAAGCATGTCACTGAACTGGAGAAGAGGAGGAGGTGGGTGGAGCTAAACACTCAGCGCAGAGGAAGAGGAAGTTAAATAATTTGCTGTGAATGCTGAGCAGCCTCAGCCTCCTTCTGTGTCTGTGTGCCTGATGACGTGGCAAATTGGGGGTGTGCAGACCACACCGCCACTTTGCCTTGTGCTGTAAAGCACAAACTACATCTTAATGAGATAATGCCATATTTAAGCTAAAATAAGTTCACTCACCATGCATTCGGTCTGCCATACCAATCAAAGACACCGCAACAGCTTCTTCTCATCCATAGCTCCCAGACATCCCTGCCCCAGCAGCAGCTAGCCCCATTTATTTTATAGTGTCAACAAGAGTAACAAAAGAAGGTGGTGGCTTCACAAAACAGCCAATCAGACATGTTTGTATACTTTCAAAAGAAACCAATCACAGACATGTGAATCAAATAATGCTAGTAGTGAGGTGTGCGAACAGCTGGGTGCCGAGCCATACTTTGTTAAACAAAGGAATCAGAAAGAATGGCTCGGCCCAAAGCCGTGTGCAAACCAAACCGCCGCCATCATTGCAAACCATACTTAAATCATGGATCAGATACCCATAATGTCTTTATAGTTATGCTACAGTTTCCATGTACGCAGATCTGTCCACCCGGAGTCATTTAATGCAGTCGACCAAGAAGTGGCCAGTCCCTTGCTGAGGCATAAATGAACATCCCTAAAGTGAGCTCGCAAATCGTTGTCCATGAAAAGGTGTTTGCACCAATGGCCTTCCACCAACGTCTGTATGTGTGACTACGCTCACCTGAGCGCATTACAGCAAAACCGACACTGGGGGACATCTGACAACATACATTTATAGAATTTTCCACAACAGTCCCTCCTTTTTTTGTCATATTCTCCCAAGTGTCCCGCGATGATCTTCTTTCCACCTGGAAACTAATCAGTCCTTACAGTCCATAAAAAGGAAAACACGGCTTGATGTGTAGACTCTGTTCTTCAGGAGGGATGACTTATAAGGAGGACACAACTTGGTGAGCTATAGTAATCGCAGATTGGGCTAGGGTCCTCTGTGTCTCATCCGTGGGTCCGGCTTCGGGGCGTCTCATCTGGTACGTGGTCATCTGCTCCGGCTCTGGTCACGCGTCCAATCAGGCAACAGGAGCGCTCATCACGACATAGAAAGAATAGAAATAAAAACGACATGAGTACAGATATTCCCATTTCAATCAACCACGATCCGCTGTAAAATAAAAATTAAATCCCCTCAGGTTCCCAGACCCTTCAAAGGACTCCCAACCTTCACTTATCTACAGCTCTGGCTTTGCCTTGCAGGGACCCAAACCTTATCCATATGGGCCTGAACTCCAATTCCCAGTCACCCCGATCCAGGTATAACAATATTTACTTGTAAATTCCCAGAAACCCCCCTCGGACTGTGAGAACTTCCTTGTAGCTTCAACAGTTACATGAAACATTCCATCCTCAATAGGTGTGAATTGTTCAATCGTATCATAAGCTCAAGCCCCCCCACCTTGTACATGCAGGGAACCGTGCCCAGACCTGGTCCGGGTTGGTGAACAATTCCCTTCTAGCTGTCCCCGCCATTCCCAATTTCTCTTGTGCCATCAGATCCTTGCAATCGGCCGCGACATAGGATGCTGGGACATCTTCACCACCATGCATTAACCTCTTGCATTGGGGGAATTACCTTATAAGCTGTAGATCTGTATAAACACCAAACTAAAGTTACACACTTGTGGGCTACCCAGTCCTGATACCCAACCGACAAGAGGCAGAGCCATAAAAACGATAAATAGCATGTACCGCTGTCATCCCTGGGGACTAAAGCTCGGTGGAGACTCAGAACAGACCCAGCAATCGGTCCAGTTCATTTTCTTAATTAGTCATAGAATACACTTTAAATAATAACTTGGGATGCTTTCCATTGTTACCCTTGCTAAAATTTACTAAACAAACAAACAAATACAAAATAAACAAAGATACTCCTCATTTCTTTGATGTGGTTGAGCCGCTTCTTGCAGTGGCTGGTGTGGTCTCGTCCATCAAGCTTCTTTACAAACGACCCAGTCACCTGATGAGGAAAAAATTCAAACCAATTACCGTGTCGGGGTCCAGGAGAGACTCCTGAACCCTGTGAAGTTCATGTTACAGTGATCGCACCCACCCCATCACCCGAGAATGAGAGTGACAGCTGATGGGAGTACGACCCTGGCTTTGGTTGACCTCCAAACAAACCTTATGACAACAACCCAGACATCGGGACTGTGGTCACCGCACAATCTGTGTGTGGCTCACCGTTGCCTGTAATCGCTTACCATCTCCTGTAATCGCTTACTGTCACCTGTAATACCTAGAACCATTGACAGGTTCTTGGCAACTAAGATGGGAACCTAGTTCACCAGACTGCTGCTTGCCAATTCAAATTCAAAGAAAGGCAGTCTTGGCACAAACTTGATTAAAATTAGAAAGATTGGTGTTATTAGTTCGGAGAACTGTCACTTTTACCACCACCCTTTTTCTTCCTCGATTACAGACTGGAGGAAGAAATGCGTGGTGCAGGAAAAAAAAAGAAACAATGAAATAGCCTATGATACTTTCACCTCCTTAGACCCGTAATTATCCATGTGTACAGCTGTCTACATACACCTGCTCTCTATGTACAAACACTTCCAGAAACTCCTTGGACCTGAAAAATACTTATAAGCAGAAATCATTACTCCATCCTTCATATTTATCCTGCAGAGAATGGCAAACAAAAATGACATTCCTGTACATTGTCAATGACATTCTTCCTAAAACCGATTTAAACAAAAACCCTATGTAACCCTTAACCCTTACTGTTCCCGTTCCTACAAAAATACAAAAACCGTGACGCGTCGGAAGATCGCCGCGGTAAGTTCGAAAAAAAACATTCACGTTACTACATACAAACATTGAGATACAAATGTGGGGGAGATATTCATAGTTTTCAAAACAAAAATTAAAAAAACAAAAACCAGCCGGAATTCTGCCTTCACTCTTTCCGCAATACAAGAAAATACAATGGAAAAATATGAGAACAGCGCGAGAGACTTGTATAGACCAGCTATACAAAGTTCTCCTGAGGCGCGTCCCACACCTCCATCCACACTCATCATTACAGATGAACTACATCCACTCCAGAGTGATACCCAAATAGTATCCTTGGCAATCCTTTTAAAGGGTGTAAAAGCTTTTGCCCCCAAACCTAGGCTTTGTGCACCGTGTAACTGTCTGACTGTGGGAAGCCTCCATTCTTTCCCTTGCGATTCGAATCGGCTTATCGTCTTACCCCCCGCGTCCAGGGGAAACCGTTGCACCCATTTCGGGGAGCACCGCCGGTGCCTTCTTTTACGGTGGATTGATGGACTACAACCATTATCTGGTCCAGTCCCTCAACTAGAAACCCTAACCAAAGCATCATCTCTATGGCTTGTTGTCTCAACACTCTTGGCAGAGAACTTCCGAGTAACTATGCCAAAACTGAATCTCCTGCGTTTTTTCTGTTAAAAACAAAACACCTTTGGTTCAGGAAAGGTAAAACAATCTCCTCCCATCTGGAGAATGGGAGTTGATCCCCCCTGACCCAACCATATTCAAAAACAATGAATCCCCCCCCCGGGGAAACTCCCAAAAGATTCAAACACAAAAACGCACACCGCTGTGCACAAAAACCCAGTCCGTGCCAGTAACATATTCAAAAATGAAATGTTACACAAAAGTCTCCACTTCTACACTGCAAAGTCAGCCAATAGGTTAGTCAGATCCTGTATATATTACCACTAGCATGTGTCCGCAAGCGCTACTCAAAAGATAGCGCTTAAACTGCATCTCAAAATGGCCGACAACAAGTCAAGCAACAATGGCGCCATTTACGCTTGCAGTAAAACAATTTAACTGCGCCTCCAAATCACCTGTTTACCACAGGACAGACCATACTACACACACATAAAGGAAAACAAAAATAAAAATGTTTTCCACCCGATCCCAACACATAAAAGACCGCGCTAATCAAACATCAAAATCTGCCCCAAAGGCTGCTAAAATCCACCAGCAAAATAGCCAACGAATACCACACCCAAAAGGGAAGGTGGTTGTACCTCCCCTAGGGTGACCCACAGAGCAAACAGACTGCGCCTCCAAAATGGCTGCTGATGACCATGCCAGCAAACAAAATGGCTGCCATATGCAGTTTTCAAAACCTGCCTAGAATCCTTCTCCACAAAGACAAAACATGGATCATCAAAAACAATTAAAAACCTTTTCTAAAAACAATCAACCTAAAAGGCACACACTTTAGGCTCCTTCAAATCGGACCTTTTGCCAACTAAAACAGCACATTCAAAAAATGTTGGTTATATGAAACGCAACATAGAACAAAAACACTTTTTATCAAAGCTCATGTAACAAGCCATTTAAAAAGTATACACTTTGAGGTCACATCATTTAACACCTTTCAATATAAAAAGCCTGTAAGCTATTGTTTACAGAGGGTTACCAACTCTGACTCAGTGATGGGACAGCCATGCTGGTTGCCCATCCCCCACCAAAGCACATGGTACAATGCTGCCGTATTACACAATAGCTTTTTTAAACATGTTCACTGTAAACCATGGGCAGACAACTTTAATCTGTTCAGGCATACACACCATCAAAATCACACATACATATACGATCAAATCCACTTGATTTTACAAACGCACGCAATCACACACACGGTCACACATATACATCCAATCGATTTCACAAATGCATGAAATCACACACACACACACACACATATATCTAATCGATTTCACAAACGCACACAACCACACACGGTCACACACAGAATCAGCATCACACACACACACACAACTATATCACACAACAGTCATACAATCAGAATCACCCATACACACACAAATCGTACATCTATCACACAACAGACATACAATCAGAAACACCCACACACACACACACAAATCATACATCTATCGAACTTCAAGCATTATTTCAAAATGATGACAAATTTGTAATTTTTGTAGAGCATGACAAATTTGTAATTTTTGTAGAGCAGAGCCCCCCCCCCCCCCCCCCCACGCATCGGAACAGAAGACTACTTCCCCCCCATCTGAACCGATGCCCAGAGGGGGCCCAATCTACTCCTACAGTTCTGACTCGCCTTCTGACGTGGCAAATTGGGGGTGTACAGACCACACCGCCACTTTGCCTTGTGCTGTAAAGCACAAACTACATCTTAATGAGATAATGCCATATTTAAGCTAAAATAAGTTCACTCACCATGCATTCGGTCTGCCATACCAATCAAAGACACCACAACAGCTTCTTCTCAACCATAGCTCCCAGACATCCCTGCCCCAGCAGCAGCTAGCCCCATTTATTTTATAGTGTCAACAAGAGTAACAAAAGAAGGTGGTGGCTTCACAAAACAGCCAATCACAGACATGTGATTCAAATAATGCTAGTAGTGAGGTGTGCGCAGTGGCGTAACCAGAGTTATGGGCGCCCGGGGCAGAACTTTTTTTTTCGCCCCCCCCCCCCCCCCGGCACTAGCGCATGACCACATACGCCCAATCACAGGGCGCCATGCCATCAAATGCAGCCACTGTGCCATCAATTGTCACCACTGTGCCATGCCATCAATTGTCACCACTGTGCCATCAATCGTCACCACTGTGCCATCAATCGTCACCACTGTGCCATCAATTGTCACCACTGTGCCATCAATCGTCACCACTGTGCCATCAATCGTCACCACTGTGCCATCAATCGTCACCACTGTGAAACCAATCCTCACCACTGTGCCACCAATCCTCACCACTGTGCCACCAATCATCACCACTGTGCCACCAATCGTCACCACTGTGCCATCAATCGTCACCACTGTGCCATCAATCGTCACCACTGTGCCATCAATTGTCACTGTCCAGACATCTATCCACCTCGGAGCTTTATATTATAACCTGCTAGGACTTGTAGTTCTCCATCGTCTCCTGGGGCTCAGGTGCATGCAATCCACCATCTTTGTTCAGTTTTTCTTACTGCTGGGACTTGTAGTCCCATAGATGGTGGATCGCATGCACCTGAGCCCCAGGAGACGATGGAGAACTACAAGACCCAGCAGATTATAATATAAGGCTCCTAGGTGGATGGGTGTCCAGCCATCCATCCACCTCGGAGTCTTATATTATAACCTGCTGGGACTTGTAGTTTTCCATCTTCTCCTGGGGCTCAGGTGCATGCAATCCACACCCATCCACCTCAGAGCCTTATTGTATGTATAACCTGCTGGGACTTGTAGTTCTCCAATCTCCATGAGCCCCAGGAGAAGATGAAGAACTACAAGTCCCAGCAGTCTTACTAAAATGACAGGCTCTGAGGTGGATAGGTGGGGATCAGGCAGAGCACCCCTTTAGATTTACACCACCCCCCCCCCTTACCTTGCTGGAGATGGAGAAACTTGCCGACGCCGCGCTGTAAACACTTGTTCCAGGCCAATCAGCGCGCCCTTCTGCCTGGTTGGCTGGTGTTTCCCGCCACTCCCACATCAAGGGAGACAGACAGTTCCACCAGCCAACCAGGCGCGCCGCCACCGGGTGTACCAAGATGGCCGACAGCTCCAGAGCTAGGCCAAAGCCGCGGCCTTTCCTAAGGCGGCGGCGGCGCATTCCGCGGACGCCAAGATTTCGCCCCCCGCAATCTTTCGCCCGGTGCAGGAGCCCCCCCTGCTCCCCCCCCGCTACGCCAGTGGGTGTGCGAACAGCTGGGTGCCGAGCCATACTTTGTTAAACAAAGGAATCAGAAAGAATGGCTCGGCCCAAAGCCGTGTGCAAACCAAACCGCCGCCATCATTGCAAACTAGGGTTGTCCCGATACCACTTTTTTTCAAGTAGTCGCCGATACCGAATACCGATACTTTTTTTAAACGTGTCCCCAAATGCAGCCATGTCCCCCCACATATTGCAGCCATGTCCCCCCACATATTGCAGCCATGTCATGTCCCCCCACATATTGCAGCCATGTCATGTCCCCCCACATATTGCAGCCATGTCATGTCCCCCACATATTGCAGCCATGTCATGTCCCCCACATATTGCAGCCATGTCATGTCCCCCCACATATTGCAGCCATGTCATGTCCCCCCACATATTGCAGCCATGTCATGTCCCCCCACATATTGCAGCCATGTCATGTCCCCCCACATATTGCAGCCATGTCATGTCCCCCCACATATTGCAGCCATGTCATGTCCCCCCACATATGCAGCCATGTCATGTCCCCCCACATATGCAGCCATGTCATGTCCCCCCACATATGCAGCCATGTCAGGTCCCCCATACCTCTGCCGCCGCCGCTGCTGCAGGGTTAATCCCCGTGTAACACATACCCGCGGCGCCATGTATAGACACGCGATTGGACGGATCCGTCCAATCGCGAGCAAGGGGGGAGTGTCTATGGACGTATCCGTGTATAGACACTCCCCCCTTGCTCGCGATTGGACGGATCCGTCCAATCACGTGTCTATACATGGCGCCGCGGGTATTACAGTTTACATGTTTACAAGGTTCACGGGGATTAGCGGCGGTCGGCGGCGGGCGTTGTGCGGCGGGCGGCGTTGGGTTGAGCGGCGTGCGGCGGCGCGGGGGGGGGGGTGCAGTATTCTATTTTGGTATCGGGGGTATTTGCGGGAGTACAAGTACTCCCGCAAATACTCGGAATCGGTCCCGATACCGATACGGGTATCGGTATCGGGACAACCCTATTGCAAACCATACTTAAATCGTGGATCAGATACCCATAATGTCTTTATAGTTATGCTACAGTTTCCATGTACGCAGATCTGTCCACCCGGAGTCATTTAAAGCAGTCGACAAGAAGTGGCCAGTCCCTTGCTGAGGCATAAATGAACATCTCTAAAAGGAGCTCGCAAATCGTTGTCCATGAAAAGGTGTTTGCGCCAATGGCCTTTCACCAACGTCTGTATGTGTGTCTACGCTCACCTGAGCGCATTACAGCAAAACCGACACTGGGGGACATCTGACAACATACATTTATAGAATTTTCCACAACACTGACGTCACTGGTTGCCAAACGCCAGGCACATAGCAATCAGTTTAGTCAGGGGAAGATGTGGGGCTGCCAGGCACCCACTACACAGAAAAAAGGCATTTTAATTGGGGGGGTGGTACATGGGGGGCACAGTATAATGTTGGTGGGGCCATGGCTTCACCCTAGTGACGCCATTGCTCCTGCTTGGGTGCCCCAGTCCAGCTCGGAGCCCCAAGCAGTTGCTTGGTTTGCCTGTCTTGTTCCGACAGGCATGCTCCTGAGTGACTTGCCTGGCCGTGCCCTCCAACTGTCCTGTTCCTGTTCCAGGACACTCTTAATGACTGTGTAATGAGAGGATCCCTCCCAGCTCCTGGCCTTAGGTACACCTCCCCAGAAAGGGGGTTCCCTCAGACCACTACAGTCTAACACGGCATCACCTCAGTTCTTTTAACCACTTAACCACTGGGCACTTAAACCCCCTTCCTAACCAGACCAATTTTCAGCTTTCGGTGCTCTCACAATTTGAATGACAATTACTCAGTCATACAACATTGAACCCATTTGAAATTTTTGTCCTTTTTTTCACACAAATAGAGCTTTCTTTTGTTAGTATTTGATCACCTCTGGGTTTTTTATTTTTTGCGCTATAAAAGAAAAATGACTGAAAATTCTGTAAAAAAAATATATAAAAATCTTGTTTCTGTCATATTAGCGGGTTATTTCTCACACACAGCATATGCATACCACAAATTACACCCCAAAACACATTCTGCTATTCCTCCCGAGTATGGCGATACCCCATGTGTGAGACTTTTACACAGCGTGGCCACATACAGAGGCCCAATATGCAGGGAACGCCATCAGGCGTTCTGGAACACCCAGACCAATTCTGACATTTCTCTCCTACATGGAAAAAAATCATCATTTACTTGCTAGAAAATTACATAGAACCCCAAACATTATATATGCTTTTTTAGCAAAGACCCTAGAGAATACAATGGCGGCCGTTACAACTTTTTATCTCGCACGGTATTTTCGTAGAAATTTTTTGAACGCGTGTTTTTAAAAAAAAAATGTTTTGTGCTAACAAAAAAAAAAAAACAGTAAAGTTAGCCCAATTTTTTTTCATAATGTGAAAGATGACGTTACGCCGAGTAAATAGATACCCAACATGTCACACTTCAAAATTGCGCACGCTCATGGAATGGTGCCAAACTTCGCTACCTAAAAATCCCCATAGGCGATAGTATTTGGGTATTGCAGAGTATTTGGGTATTGCAGAGTATTTGGGTATTTCAGGGTATCGCACAGGGTATTGCGGTATTGGGGTACTGAGGTATTGGGGTACTGCAGAGTATTGGGGTACTGGAGTACTGCAGAGTATTGGGGTACTGGAGTACTGCAGAGTATTGGGGTACTGGGGTACTGCAGAGTATTGGGGTACTGCAGAGTATTGGGGTACTGCAGAGTATTGGGGTACTGGGGTACTGCAGAGTATTGGGGTACTGCAGAGTATTGGGGTACTGCAGGGTATTGGGGTATTGGGGTATTGCAGAGTATTGGGGTATTGGGGTATTGCAGAGTATTGGGGTACTGGGGTATTGCAGCGTATTGGGGTACTGGGGTATTGCAGCGTATTGGGGTACTGGGGCATTGCAGGGTACTGGGGTATTGGGGTACTGGGGTATTGTGGGGTACTGGGGTAATGCAGGGTACTGGGGGATTGCAGAGCTGGGATGGATTGAGGGGTGGCTGGATCTGTGACTGCATTTGTCACAGATCCAGCCATAGCTCAGCTGCTGACACCCCGCTCCCCCCTCTCCTCGCACACTGTACCGAACGGTAAAGAGAGCAGAGGGTGGAGAGGGAGGAACCGGCGTCATCAAATTACGCCGGTTTGTTTACAAGTGATCGCGCCGTCATTTGACGGCGCGATCACGTGGTAAACGGCCGCTATCAGCGGCAATTTACCGTGATCCGTGATGCCCTGGGTCTTCTAGACCCGGCGATCACGGACACTTTTGCGAGCGCGTCCCAGGGGATGCGCAATCACGGAAGTGAAGGACGACGTGCCAGGGACGTCGTGTCAAAACTACTCGACCGCGCTGTAGCAGTATTTTCACTATAGCGCGGTCTGCAAGTGGTTAACCGGCAACTCCTCCCCCAGCAGGCTGACCATGGGTATGTATAGGAGGCCTGCCAATCCTAGTTGTGGATTGGTCAAGGCTCCCACATGCACCCCCATGTCACTCCAGCTCTCTGCCCTGCCCCTTTTCCAGAACCTTCTCCCTGGAAAAGAGGAGGCGCCCAAGAGCCGAATTACATGTCAGATCAAAACAAACCTAGCTCACAGCTAGGGATGAGCCAAACACCCCCCTGTTTGGTTTGCATCAAGAACATGCGAGCAGGCAAAAATGTCATTCGAACACATGAACACCGTTAAAGTCTATGGGACATGAACATGAAAAATCAAAAGTGCTAATTTTAAAAGTTAATATGCAAGTTATTGTCATAAAAAGTGTTTGGGGACCCGGGTCCTGCCCCAGGGGACATGTATCAATGCAAAAAAAGTTTTAAAAACTTTAGTTTTTTCGGGAGCAGTGATTTTAATAATGCTTAAAGTGAAACAATAAAAGTGAAATATTCCTTTGAATTTCGCACCTGGGGGGGTGTCTATAGTATTCCTGTAAAGTAGCGCATGTTTCCCGTGTTGATAGCAGTCTCTGCACAAAATTACATTTCTAAAGGAAAAAAGTCATTTAAAATTACTCGCGGCTATAATGAATTGTCGGGTCCCGGCAAGTCATTGAAAGTCATTGAAATAAAAAATGCGTGGGGGCACCCCAAAATTCCATTACCAGGCCCTTTAGGTCTGGTATGGATATTAAGGGGAACCCTGCGCCAAATAAAAAAAATGGCGTGGTGCTCCCCCCAAAAATCCATATCAGACTCTTCAGGTCTGGTATGGATTTTAAGGGGAACTCCGTGCAATATATATAAAAAAATGGCGTACTGTTCCCCCCAGAAATCCATACCAGACCCTTTTCCGAGCATGCAACCTGGCAGGCCACAGGAAAAGAGGTGGGCCCCCCTCCTGAACTCTACCAGGCCACATACCCTCAACATGGGGAGGATGTCCCCATGTTGATGGGGACAAGCGCCTTATCCCCACAACCTTGCCCGGTGGTTGTGGGGGTCTGCGGGCGGGGGGCTTATCAAAATCTGGAAGCCTCCTTTAACTAAAGGGACCCCCAGATCCCAGCCCCCCTCCTATGTGAATTGGTAAGGGGTACAATACCCTACCATTTCACAAAATAAAGTGTCAAAATGTTAAAACCACAGGAGACGGCTTGGGACAAGTCCTTTATTAAAAATAAAAAAATAAAAAAGAGATTCCAGCGATGTAATCCAATAAATCCATCCTTGATCTCCAGCGATGTAATCCAATTCTCGATCTCCATCGATGGATGATCTCCAGCGATGGATGGACTCCAGCGAGGAACACGCAGACAATCCTGCCTCCGCCGGAGGCACACAAATGATTCAGCGCCAGCCTGACAGCTCTTATGTAGCTGAGGGCAGGGCCACCCGTCACATGATCCCTTCCCCTCTGACACAAGGAGAAAATGCTGGGGTTTCCCAGTGACGTGTACGGGTGATCCCACCCTCTCTGATGTAAAGCCGGTTTTCCGTTGCATCAGAGGGGGGCGGGGTCCCCCATACACGTCACTGGGAAACCCTGGCGTTTCCCCTTGCATCAAAGGGGGCGGAATCACGTGACGGATGGCCCCGCCCTCAGCTACATAAGAGCTGTCAGGCTGGCGTCACGTCAAACGGGTGCTTCCGGTGGAGGAAGGATCGCGTGCGTGTTCCTAGCTGGAGTCGCTGGAGATCATCCATCGCTGGAGATCGAGAATTGGATTACATCGCTGGAGATCGAAGATGCATTTATTGGATTACATCACTGGAATCTCTTTTTTATTTGTTAAAGGGGGCTTCCAGATTCTGATGAGCACCCCGCCCGCAGACCCCCATAACCACCGTGCAAGGGTTGTGGGGATGAGGCCCTTGATCCCATCAACAAGAGGACATCCTCTCCATATTGAGGGCATGTGGCCTGGTACGATTCAGGAGGCCTGCCAAGTTGCATGCTCGGATAAGGGTCTGGTATGGATTTTTGGGGCCCCTTAATATGCATATCAGACCTGAAGGGCCTGGTAATGGATTTGGGGAGTACCCCAAGCATTTTTTTTTTTATTTATCAATGACTTTTAATGACTTTTATCTGTATTGCCGGGACCCGACAATTCATTATAGCCATTATAGTTTGAACCGCTTTAGCCCCGGACCATATTGCTGCCCAATGACCAGAGCACTTTTTGTGATTCGGCACTGCGTCGCTTTAACTGACAATTGCGCGGTCGTGTGACGTGGCTCCCAAACAAAATTGGTGTCCTTTTTTTCCCACAAATAGAGCTTTCTTTTGGTGGTATTTGATCATCTCTGCAGTTTTTATTTTTTGCGCTATAAACAAAAATAGAGCGACAATTTTGAAAAAAATTCAATATTTTTTACTTTTTGCTATAATAAATATCCCCCAAAAATATATAAAAAACACGTTTTTTTCCTCAGTTTAGGTCGATACGTATTCTACATATTTTTTGTAAAAAAATCATCATAATAAGTGTTTATTGATTGGTTTGCGTAAAAGTTATAGCGTTTACAAAATAGGGGGTAGTTTTATGGCATTTTTATTAATATTTTTTTTTACTAGTAATGGCGGCGATCAGCATTTTTTTTCAGTACTGCGACATTATGGCGGGCACTTTGGACACTTTTGACACATTTTTGGGACCATTGGCATTTTTTTAGCGATCAATGCTATAAAAATGCATTGTATTACTATAAAAATTGGCAGTGGAGGGGTTAACACTAGGGGGGGGGAAGGGGTTAAGTGTGTTCCTGAGTGTGTTCTAACTGTATGGGGGGTGGCCTCACTAGGGGAAATCACTGATCTTCCGTTCATACATTGTATGAACAGAAGATCAGCGTTTCCCCCGCTGACAGGACCGGAAACTAGCTTCCGGTCCCTGCTCTGTATCGAGCAATCGCGGATGCCCGGCGGCGATCGTACCGGCCGGGCACGCGCGCGGGACTCGGGGGCAAGCAGGTGACGCGAGCGAGTCACCGCCAGCGGCGCGCACGCGCCCCCTAGTGGCCACTTTAATGCGGACGTATAGCTACGGGCTCTCGCCCAGGAGAGCCACCGTCCCGCAGTAATATGATGGTGGGCGGGGCTGAAGCAGTTAAACTTTTTTCCTTTATAAATGTAATTTTGTGCAGAGACTGTTATAAACATGGGGAACATGCGCTACTTTACAGGCATACCCCAGGTACGAAATTTAAAGGAATATTTCACTTTTATTGTTTCACTTTAAGCATTATTAAAATCACTGCTTCCGAAAAAATTGAAGTTTTTAAAACTTTTTTTGCATTGATACATGTCCCCTGGGGCAGGACCCAGGTCCCCAAACACTTTTTATGACAATAAATGTCATATTAACAACTTAAGGACCGCTGCATGTACATATACATCGGCAGAATGGCACGGACAGGCACATCAACGTACCTGACGTGGATTGGGGGTCCGATCGGGACCCCCCCGGTACATGCCGCGGTTCCCCTGGCTGTAGGAGCAAACCGGGATGAGGGGGCGACTGTTAGTTTTTTCGTCTGGCGAGAGGAGAGGAGACATCACACGTGAGTTACACCAAACAGCACACTAAAACAGTAGACACACAGTAACACACAGGCACACTTAACCCCCCCCCCTCCAGTCGCCCCCTGTCAGTGTCACTGATTGCAGTGATCATTTATTTACTGATCACTGCATTTAGTGTCAGTGTAACAGTTAAAAGTTGCAGGGCAGTTAGTCTTAGGCCCCTTTAGGTTCAGGGTAGCCCCCTACCCCCCCTAATAAAGGTTTAACCCCTTGATCACCCCCCTAGTTAACCCTTTCAGCCCCTATTGCCAGCGTCACTAAGCGATCATTTTTCTGAGCGCTGTATTAGTGTCGCTAGGTAGCTAGTTATTTTTTGAGGTTTTTATAGCGTTAGGTACCCCCATAAATTTTCCAAATAAAGGTTTTAACCCCTGATTGCCCCTAGAAATAACCCTTTCACCAGTGATCACCGTATAAGTGTCACTGTTGACACTGGTTAGTTATTTAGGTTCGCCGCCAGGTTTTTAGAAAGCGTCAGGTACCCCCATATATTCCCAGTGTAGATGAATCCACGGACAGGTGTGAGTAATGACAAACAAAGACCTCCACCGCACAGAAAACACTGACCCTTACCAGAGTCTCTGATCTCACTGAGATCAATAACAGCAAAAAGTAGTATCCACAATCGGCAAGGAGCAAAGGAAAGCAAGGAGCATACATTTATTGGGTAAAAAGAAGATTGTGCGCACTTACATCAATCCAAAGTAAAACAGCGTATAAAACAAATAAGGAGCGTGTACCCGTCTTCCGGGTCCTCACACGTGATGCAGTGACGTCAGAGCGTCGCCTCCCGACGTTTCATCTCAATAGGGACTTGATCACGGGATGAGGCGGTGCTCTGAGTCACCACATATAAATGAGCAAAAAGGGCGGAGCTATCCCCAAGATGGATCCCGGGTGATCATACTTCCGCCCTTTTTGCTCATTTATATGCGGTGACTCGGAGCGCCGCCTCATCCCGTGATCAAGTCCCTATTGAGACGAAACGTCGGGAGGCGACACTCTGACGTCACCGCATCACGTGTGAGGACCCGGAAGACGGGTACACGCTCCATACGCCGGCCGGCTTATTTGTTTTATACGCTGTTTTACTTTGGATTGATGTAAGTGCGCACAATCTTCTTTTTACCCAATAAATGTATGGTTTTACACTATGTGGATTTCTTTTGATTTCTATATGGGACCATTGGTTGACATATGATCGTTTTTGAGCTGAATACATCAACTGGCTGTAATGAATGGATGTTCCCTTTGCTCCTTGCCAATTGTGGATACTACTTTTTGCTGTTATTGATCTCAGTGAGATCAGAGACTCTGGTAAGGGTCAGTGTTTTCTGTGCGGTGGAGGTCTTTGTTTGTCATTACTCACACCTGTCCGTGGATTCATCTACACTGGGAATTTTTTGTTTACTTAAGAATTTTCCTTGATGGACTGTATGATCACCATATAGACTTTAAATAATTTATGTTCACTGTTCACTATTATTGTGTTCACTAAATGTTTTTTTATGTGATATCTCTGCACAATTTGGCACTAATGACACCATTTTATTCATTTTAGTGATACACCGCATGTCATTTATAGCGGCTTTTTTCTGTATATTTCTTGGTGTTGTATAACACCTTTGAGACGCTGCTCACAACTGTTTATTCACTCAGATTTGCGCAATTTTTCTCCTGTTCATTTGTTACCCCCATATATTACCTAGCAAAGGTTTTAACCCCCTGATTGCCCCCCTTGTTAACCCTTTCACCAGTGATCACCGTATAAGTGTTACGGTTGACGCTGTTTAGTTAGTTTGCTGTTTATAGCATCAGGGCACCCGCCGTATATAACCCAATAAAGGTTTAACCCCCTAATCGCCCGGCGGGTGATATCAATTACATTTTAGCGTCAGTCAGGGTCTGCGTCACCCCAGGCAGCGTTAGGTTAGTGCCAGTAACTCTCAGGCGGCGTACACACGAGGGGATATGTCCGCTGAAAACGGTCCGATGGACCGTTTCAGCAGACATCTCCGCTCGTGTGTATGGGCTAGCGGACAGATTTCTCCACCCGACAGATTTCAAAGCAAGCTTTGAAATCTATCCGGTGGGAATCTGTCCGCCCGACATGTCTGCTGGTTAGTACACTTACCAGCAGACATGTCGGCCCCCACCGCCGCCGCGCCGCTGCCGAATGGATTCGGCGCATGCGCGGAAGTGTTTTACTTCCTGGTGCGGTGACGTGGCGGTGACGCGGCGGCGTCAACGTCACCGCCGCGTCACCGCCACGTCACCGCGCCGTCCGGCGGCGGGGAATTTGATCCGATGGTGTGTACACGCCATCGGATCAAACTCCCGATCGGACATATCCGATGGAAATGGTCCGCGGACCGTTTTCATCGGATATGTCCGATCGTGTGTACGCCGCCTCAGGCCTCGTACACACGATCAAATCTGTCCGCTGGAAACGGTCCGCTGGACCGTTTCAGCAGACAGATTCGATCGTGTGTACGGCCGAGCCGACGGATTTGGCCACCCGACAGATTTCAAAGCATGCTTTAAAATCTATCGGGTGGGAATCCGTCCGCCCGACATGTCTGCTGGTTAGTACACATACCAGCAGACATCTCGTCCCGCACCGCCGCCGAATGGATTCGGCGCATGCGCGGAAGTGTTTTACTTCCTGGTGCGGTGACGTGGGGGCGTCAACGTCACCGCCACGTCACCGACACGTCAGCGCGCCATCTGCTGGCGGGGATTTTGGTTTGCTCGTGTGTACACGCGAGCAAACCAAAATCCCAGCAGACAGATTTGTTCAAATCTGTCGGACGGACAGATTTGAACAAATCTGTCTGCTCGTGTGTACGAGGCCTTACACCCACGCGCAAAACATATACCCCCCTTAGTGGTATAGTATCTGAACGGATCAATACCTGATCTGATCAGATCTATACTAGCGTAACCAGCAGTTTAGGGTACCCAAAAACGCATTGTTAGCGGAATCAGCCCAGATACCCGCTAGCACCTGCGTTTTGCCCCTCCGCCCAGACCAACCAACCCAAGTGCACCAACCCACCCAAGTGCAGTATCGATCGATCACTGTCACTTACAAAACGCAACACACATAACTGCAGTGTTCGCAAAGACAGGTCTAATCCCTGCGTTCGCTTACAGTTTTTTTTTTTAAGCATTTTCTACGTTTGCTGACAGTCAGATGCTTTTTTTACCTGTGAATTATTACTACTGTACCACTAAATTTAGAGCCCAAAATGGCAAAGCGAATGTACAGTAGTGCAGAGGCCTACACGTTTCTGAGCCAGACAGATAGTGAAGAGGAGGTCACGCATCTGTCAGATTCTGGCTCAGAATACGATCCTGTAGACGACAGCGGCTCCATGCCAGATAGCTCTGACAACGAAGTTGTGGTCCCTGCTAAGGCGTACCCGACCCCGTTCTGATGTTGTTGAGCAGCAAGAACCGCAGGACCCTTGTATGGAGCAGAAAAGTACTAGCGCCGCTATTCCTTCTGGTGAACTGGCAAGCACCAACGGCCTAGTACACCCTGGTCGTTCATCCAGCACTGCAGTATCACGTGGTGACGTGGAGAGTCCCATAAGTGCAGTTCAAGCTGGCGAGGTGGCAAGCACAAGTAGTGTCCTGCTGCCACCAGGAAGAAGAAGAAGACAGGTCCATCGTGCCCTTCCTGCAGAAATTGCCTATCCTGATTGGGTCCCTACCACTTCTGCAGAACCCGTACTTCCCCCATTCACTGGCCAACCCGTTATTCAGGTGGATACAGCTGATTTTACGTCACTTGATTTTTATTCGCTGTATTTCACGGAAGATCTCTATAGATCTATTGTGGAGCAGAGTAATTTATATGCTGGTACTTGCATCGCCGCTAATCCCCAGTTCGTCCTTGCCAGAGAATAGAGACCACCTACGGTTTCCGAATTTAAAACCTTTCTGGGCCTTACCCTCAACATGGGCATACACCAATTTCTGAAGTTGCGGATGTATTGGTCCACAAGTCCACACCACCATATGCCCATATTTTCTGCTTGCATGGCCAGGAAACGATACGAGGCGATCCTGCGGTTCTTGCATTTCAGTGACAGTGCACTTTGTCGTCTGCGTGGAGACCCTGAATTTGACCGGCTCTACAAAATTCTGCCTCTCATAAACCATTTCAATGAACGTTATGATCACAAAGATAACTAAGGCCTAACTCAGATATGGTTACAATGGACATCCATGGACTCCTGATATACTCTTAGGCCAAATCTAGAGAGAGAGGGAGAAAGGGGGGAAGAGAGGGGGATAGAGGGAGGAAGATATATTTACTTGTCTTGTGTCTTGCTCAAATCATCGTCTGCAGGGAAAAGGGCTGAGCTATCGGATGGCCTTCTGATTTTTATACCCCCCAATTGGTCTCTACCCTCTCTTTACAGGATTCAAAATCCTTAGGATGCTATTGGTGTAAAGTTGCCTTACAACCAGATTGGTTTAATCTCAAGTCTAGATATTCATTGGTCAGAGTACCAATCAGTATCTGATTGGTCGCATTTTCAAGCCTTTAAAGAAATGTTTCTAGCATGTACAAACTCTTGGACTGGTTTGTCAAGCAGTCCTTTGATGTGTAGATTGACCATCTGTCTAACCTGACTAACTATGTTACACTCGCATTCTAAGGGCCCCTGCTGTGATGGAGTCTTTAGCTTCCCTTCAAGACAAAAGGTCCCAGGTGATAATTTGATTATCACCTGGGACCTTTACCAGAAGGAATTAATTTCTTAAAGAACAGCTGAGCTATTAATTTGTCATATCCCAAAATTAAACCAGTCCAGTAAAAACATACATTCATCATTGCACTGGTTACCCTGGTATAAAATATGAAGATCAATCTCTCCACCACACAAGCGCGGATGAAGGCGTGACACCCGTTATTTTTGTCCCCGCTGTCCTGACGATCCTGGTCTTTGTATTGGTGAATGTTTTGAATGCTTCCACACACGAGTGAAGTATTAGCGTAGGGTAAAACATTTCACAGGCTAGGCACACTTACACAGGGTCTCCCAAGATGCCATCGCATTTTGAGAGACTCAAACCTGGAACCGAAAAGTTAAACAGTTAGTTACAAAAAAAAGTGTTAAAAAAAAAGTTAAAAATAAAAACACAAAAAATATATCAAATAAAAAAAACAAAAATAGTTAATGTTTTATTGTTCTCTCCCTCTCTATTCTCTCTCTATTTTTCTGCTGTTTTTTACTGTATTCTATTCTGCAAAGTTTTATTGTTATGTTTTTTCATGCTTGCTTTTCAGGTATGTAATTTACTTTACTGTTTTCAGGTACGCCATTCAGCTGTTGCGCGGACTTATTTATCTTGACAGCAACAGCATTTGCTCCCACGATATATAAAGCCGTGACTCCAGTGCTGTAGGAGGTGATTTCACCACCACAGTTAAAAAGAGCATATATGCCAAAGCATTTTTGCGGGAGGATGCCCCCATGCTTCGGCATATATATATTTTAGGCACAGGTTGTGTTAAAAAAGTTTTATTTTTTACTATGTTTTTATTTATTTTTTGGTATTTGCTTTGCAGGTATGGTATGATCTTACTGTTATACTGTAATGTTACTTTGTTTTAATGTTAACCATCATTTGCTTAGCAAGTACGCAATTTTGCTCCTGATGCCGCGTACATACGGTTGACATTCCTACAGAGGCTTTTCCGTGGAAAAGTCTGACCATGTATACATGGCATAACTTTTTATGCCGCATAAATACAGTCGAAATTCCAACGGAGGCTTGCCCGTGGAAAAGTCCGACCGTGTGTACGCGGCATACGTTTTTTGCAGGAGGATGCCCCCATGCTTCGGCATATATAAATGGTGCATGTATGCCCATCATTAGAAGTGGGTGGATGAAGGGAGGTATTCTAATGGTGGGCATATTCACCGATCAATCTTTTTTTTCGTTCAGCCAACCGGCTGCATGAAAAAAAAATTACAATACATGTCCAACAAGAACCATAAACGAATAGTGAATAGTGATACCAGAATGATGCCTGCAGGTTTAGGTATCATCTTGGTATCATTCTTCTCAGCCAACGGTCGGCTTTCATGTAAAAGCAGTCCTAGCAGCTAATTAGCCTCTAGACTGCTTTTACATTCAGTGGGAAGGAATGTCCCCCTGTCCCCCCGGATATAAACAGCGCCATTGGGAAATTGGAAAAAGCATTTTATCACATTGATCTTGGTGTGGCCAGATGCTTTGAGGGCAGGGGAAAGATCTAGGGTCTAATAGACCCCATTTAAAAAAAAGAGTACCTGTCACCAGTGTTGTAAGTAACGGCGTTTAAATAAACGCCGTTACCTAACGCAAGCCCTTTTGAGGGTAACGAGTAATCTAAAAGATTACTCTTCCCCTTGTGGTAACGCCGTTCCCATTACATGGGCGGCGTTACCGCAATTACATCTCCTGCGTGCGGGGGGGGGGCAGAGGGGGTCACAGAGCTGGCCTGTCTGATCAGCGATCACGGGTGGCAGCGCGCTGGCGCATGCACGCGCCTGGAGTCTCCCGCCTGCCTCAGTCGTCTGTCACGTGACATGACTGCCGACGAGAGAGCTCAGCTCAGCCGAGACAGCCGCTGGCGACATCTCCCCCGCGGAGGCTCCACAAAACTTAAGTCAGCCTGAAGCCTGAGCTCACCTCAGCAGGCAGCAGCACTGACCGTGGCCCTGCGCATATCAGCAGGTGAGGAGACCGGCATCAATCATGCTGCATGTGTCTGTGTGGATTGGAAGTGGAACTAAGTAGGAAGTGTCTGGGACTGGGGGGGGGAGTCTATCTGGGGCTGGGGCCGGGCTGGGCATGTGGAGGTGACTGAGTCTGAGTGTGATGAAGAATCTGATATTGTACAGTATTGCTGCACATGTGGAGTGTAAAGAATCTGATATTGTACAGACTGTACAATATCAGATTCTTCACACTCCACCTCCACATGTCCAGCAATACTGTACAATATCAGATTCTTCACACTCCACCTCCACATTCCCCAAGCCTTAAGTGGTTAAGCAGGGACTGACTTCTGCCTCATTACTGGCCTACGCAGAATGCACCCAGCCCTTCTAGGTGTACACAGATGGAAGCCTCCAAGGTCTAGGGGCTGGCCTGGCCCAAGTGCAGGATGGCCAAGAGAGGGTGATTGCTTATACCAGCAGAAACCTACTGCCCGCTGAGGGGAACCCCCACCACTACAGTTCTTTTAAGCTTGAGTTACTCACTCTATTTTGGGCTATCACTAAAAAATATGTGGAGTATTTCTAGAAAAAAATTGCATTGTTTTAAAAAAAAAAAAAAATGGGGATATTTATTATAGCAAAAAGCTTTTCAGGTGCTTTCACGTTAAAAACAGCACCTAAAAAGCTCACGAAAACGTATTTCCATTAAAATTAATGAATGCTTTTACACTGGGACAGGGCTGTGAAAAACTCCCCACTCCATTGAAATGAATGGAAAGCTCTTCAAAAGCGCTCAGTGTTTTTACTGGCAGTTTAGAAGCGCCTCAGTGTGAAATTGGCCTTAATAGCGCAAAAAATAAAAACCGCAGAGGTGATCAAATACCACCAAAAGAAAGCTCTATTTGTGGGAAAAAAAGGGATGTAAATTTTGTTTAGGAGCCACGTCGCCACGACCACGAGCCACGACCGCGCAATTGTCAGTTAACGCGACGCAGTGCTGAATTGCAAAAAGTGCTCTGGTCTTTGGCCAGCCAAATGGTCTGGGGCTTAAGTGGTTAACTATGTACACAAAAAGTCACTACATTATGGTTTACAAATACTTTAAAGACAGCCAAAAGTGCTATTAAATATACTATAAGTCATAAATGAATCTCACTTACTGCTTTACTCTAGGGGAGATCGCAGTGCAACCTGGGAAAGAGAAAAAACTCTGCCACCACCAAACAAGTTCAGAACAGAGACAAGAAACCAAGATTCAAAGAACAGGTACCGTTGCCTGCCAGCAAGAAGATGGCAGTCAAATCTTTTTTTTAGCTTTGGACAAACTGGGGGAGAGTTTAAGCTTTTGTCAGATTTTAATGTCGTCTTCCAGAAAGTGAGAAAATCCTCTCCAACAAGGACAAAACTAAAAAAAGGCCATAGGCAATGTAGCAGCATTGGCCCCACCCCATCCCTTCAAACGACAATGATAAGGACTGCAAAAGATATAGAGAAGCCTCCTTTTTTTTCTCCAATCTGCAGTGTCTGTACTGGTGCCATCATTGGTGCCGATAGTAAGCATTTGCACAAGTATTGATACTCATGCAAATGCATCGATACGTAAAACCAATTCTCTACATGGGGGGAGCTGGACACATGGATGGCAATGCATTTTTTTAAGCACGTGATCAGAGCCAGAAGCTCTAATTGGCTTAAAAAAAGGCTGGACTTGGGGCGCAGAGTCCTACTTGTGTGACAATAGCAAATTAATCTTTGCTATTGTCTTCCTGATTCTCCTCCCGGACAATCGGGAAACAGTTCCTAAGAGCCGATTGGCCAGGGAGTCTTAGGACTCCTGGGCAATTTGGGTCTCAGTCAGGAACCCCTCCCTGTTCGGCCTGGAGGAGAAGCGATGGCCCTGGAGCGAGGAGCTGCAGCCTGAATCCATATCTCCCTGATCTCCACATTCCTGTCCATCTCCTGTGGGGGGGGGGGGGGGAAATCACCGCATTCCCATCTGTCACTCGTGCCGGGGGTTGGTGTTGGTTTGCCACCCCCCCAAATATTGAGCACCAACCGCCACTGGACGGTACTCGTACTCTTTGCTAAAAAAGCGGTATCGGTATGTAGCGCTACCCCCTTAGGAGCCGCTGAGATTTAGGGTCTACTCTCTTTGCTTTTGGCTCACCCCTATGTAACTGGCTCAAACCCTACCTTGACACATCAGATGTCTAGTAAATGTATTGTGACCTCTGCTTGGCCGGGGTCACAATAGCAGGCATATATATATATTATAGTGACAGGAAGTCAGGTAAATCTGTGTGTGTTGTCCCAGACAGGAGATATATTTCTGCCTTGTTTAGACAATACATCAACTACTTTTGGGCGTCGGCTGCAGAGATGGCCAGAGAGGTTTGGGGCGTTAAAAGGTTTCAGCTGTTCAGAATTAAGCAATTAAAGCCCCTATAAACACAGCCTAAGGATGACGACTGATTGCTGCATCCTGGGGGCTTTGTGAGTGAAGGAGCAGACACAAGCACTTCTGAAGAGGTGAGGTGCTAATGGATATTTCTGTGTGAGAAATATCAAAGAGACTTTTGTGTTGTTTTCTGCTGTAGGACCAGCAGTGTCTGCCCAGCAGTAGGCTGTGCCAGACTCCATAGGTAGGTTCCTGTGTTGGGAAGGTAGACGCCTCAAGTGGCAAGGGTTTATTTTATGTTTTGTTTTGTTTATGCTGTTTTGATGCTTGCACGTGTATCCAGCAATATGGAAAAATAAACCATATCATTTGTTTTCAGTCATCCTCAAGTGCTTTTTTGTACAGTTCAACTTGTAGCGAACCCATCCAGGGGGTCACACACACCCGCTACCCAGTTAATCCCTCACACATGGAGGAGATGCTAAAACAGATGATTATAGCAAATGCAAAACACCAGCAGACCATTGCAAGTTTTGAAGCTCAGCAACAGGCTTACCAGCGGAGCATTGCAGCTCAACTACAGGCTCACCGAGAGAGCATGGCAGGTTGGAAACAGACACCAGCAGCAAATGGAGGCCATCGTGAAACAATTTAAGAGAACAGAGGACAAGGATAGCAAGCCCTCTCTGATTAAGAATCCAGAGGACCATAATGCTATGGAGGTTACCACGTCTGTTGAGACGGAATCATCACCGGAGTGTAGTACTTCAGAGGAACAAGAAGTGGAGCCAGAGGAGTGTGCCCTGGCAGAGCCTGAAACTCCCGAAGTGAAGGAGCCGCCATTAGTAGTAGAAGAGTCTGTAGAGCCGGTTGAATCCAATGTTGTGAATGGCGTTCCAAAGGTCAAACCAGACGAGACCAAACCAGAAGAGAAAGACCCTCATGTACAAGAAGATGCTCAGGAGGTCCCGGCTGTCCCCGCAGTAGCAGCTCCTATGAAGCTGAATCAACGGTCTGACCGTTCTGCTAAATACAGTAGAGAACCTTTAGCAAATACTTTGAAGAAACTGGATGATCCAGCTACCAAAGCTGTTACCTTGGAACTGGAACCCAACAAGTTTAAAGGCAAGATTTTGGATTGCTCCAGATCTTTTCGCAAAGCCAAATTGCTGCATTACCATATTAAGTATTTCCCTGGCGTTGACAAGTCAGAGCAGGATCAGAGTCCTGTCACGAGGCATATGCAGACAAGAGGCTCTTTAGCTCACGAAAAGGCCAGTCAGCAAAGCTCAAAGAGAAGACGCACCACAAACAGTTCAAATTCCCACCGACCGTCCCTAAAAGACAAAAGCAAGAAGAACTTAATCCATAAGTCTCATCGCAAGCCAAACAAGCTGTCTGAAAGTGTTAAAGAAAAAATAAGAGAGAAGTTCAAAGATTTCTTGAGTCTGAAGTCAAAGAAAAAAAAAGAAGAAAAAGAAAGCAATTTTAGAGCTGTCTGGTAGTGAAGAGAACATAGAGGTTTCTAAGGAGCTCTCACCAAAAAAATTACAACCTTCAAAGCTCAACAGTGATTATAAGGCCCGTGTTCCGGTAAAAGTAGCGATCATGGATGCCGTACATATACAAGACTAAGTGATGAGGAAACGCTCAGCGATTCTTGCACGGAAAGCTTACTTTGGAGTGATGAGGATTACAACGAAGAGATCGTTGTCATGCATGCTGATGTTTTTTTAAATGTTGGCGGCAACAGAAGCAAGTACAGCTCTGCCAAGCAAAGACTTATGATGGACAGTATGGATGAGAATGCTATGGATGCAAATATGGGCGAACTGTTAGATCTCTGCTCAGGAAAGTTTAAGGAATCACAATCCAACACCAGCCAGCCTGATGCAAATGGCTCCAAGATAGGGGTTATGGATGAGTTGCTGGGACTCTGCTCTGGAAAATGTGTCTGTCAAGATGATGGTTCAAATCAATTATCTTTTAGTTGTACCAAGGCTCATACTGAAAATGAGAAAAGTGACCTAATGTCTGAAGCAGTTGCTCTCTGTTCCGGTTCTTTCACCAACAGAGAAAATGAAGAAAATGAGGCCGGGCTTGAGGATTTCCATTTTCTACCATGTGATGATTCTCACAGCGAAGAGCTTGCAGAAATCGAAAGTGGTGCAGAAGATGAAGAGGAGGAAGTGAAGGAGGAAGTAAAGGTGGAAATGGCAGTGAAAGAGGAGGATGACGCCCTGCAGGATGAGGCGCCTGCTGTGCTGGCGGGGAGCGATTCCGAAAAGTGCTCCTACCCCCTGGATTATGTGAAGAGACAAGCGCTGTATGCCTGCAGTACCTGCACCCTGGATAAAGAGGAGCCTGCTGGGATATGTCTGGCCTGTGCATACAAGTGTCATGAAGGCCACGACCTGTTTAAGCTCTACACCAAAAGGAACTTTCGCTGCGATTGTGGAAATGCCAAATTTAAACAGCTGGAGTGCAAGTTATATCCGGATAAAGAGAAGAAAAACCTGGCTAATAATTACAATGACAATTTCTTTGGCATGTACTGCACATGTAAGAGACCGTACCCTGATCCTGAGGATGAGACCCCAGGTGAGATGGTCCAGTGTGTGGTGTGTAAGGACTGGTTTCATGGTCGGCACCTAGGGGCAGTTCCATCGGAGCACGTTGAGTTTCATGAGATGGTGTGCCAGGGCTGTATGGATCACTGTTCATTTCTTTGGGCCTACTCTGCCAAGTTAGGAGTTCCTGGTGTCACCAAGATTACCAAAGCAGAAATGGAACATGAAGATGTTAAAGTTGATGATTGTCCTACGGAAACAGCCAACACTCAGAATGGACTAACAATAAATAATGAAGAATGTGTGGAAGATAAGGACGATGAGGAGGAGGCAATTCTTAGAAAGCTAAATCGGAAGGACTTTATGGAAAATGAAGCTGAACTTTCTGGAAGTAATGTTGAAAGTGAAATCCCTGACCGCTTCAGGGCAAATTAAGTGGCTGAAGTGCAGGAAGTAGGGGTTTGCACTTCTTCAGTTCTCAGTCAGTTGCTTGATGGAAATAAAGCTGAAAAACTTAATTCTGACACTGCACTAAATGATGTAGAAAAAGTGTGTCCGATATCCACTGAGCCTTGTGTATGTAGTAAGGCAGGTGATATTCATGACTTTCCCATAATTGATGATCAGCAAAGCAGGAATCTGAATTGCATGAAATATGCACCCAGACTGAAGCTATTTTTGCCTCTGAATTATTTGCATGTTGAAGAGCAGTGTGTTAATTTTTATGTTAATGAAATGAAAGCAGTAAATACAATGTCACCCCTACCACAGGCAGGATCTGTAGAGAGGGGTTTGGTGTCCACCGAAGTAAAAAGGAGTCGTTTGGAGTCTTCACAATTAATGGTACCAGCATGTCATGATCGGAATAGAATTCAGGAAATCATCTGTGATACCTTAAATCGACAGAGTGAAGACATCTGTGATGTTGAAACTGGAAAACCACGCTCCCACAGTGAGGATATTGCAAAGTCTGATATAACCAGTGCAGTTTCTGTCCAAGACTTGGATAGACCGCCCTCTGTTGTTGAGACACAGTTAGATGATGCAGGAAGCCATGTAGTACAGTGCTGCCAGTCCATACATGATGAAATTGGATTTGAATATAAAGGTAGTGTCACATCCTGTGAAACCCAGTCTTTGGAAAGTGTTCTGTCAGAGCCAGTGACGCAGGATAATACTTTGGACTTGACTACCGAGATTCCTCTGGAAGTAAAATCTATTTTTCAAAGTGTAGAATCTGTAATGGCAGATGAGCCCTCTGAACGTTGTGAAACCTCCATCACTGAAGTGGTCAGAGAGGCTAATTGTACTAATTTAATGGATGCTTTTTCCAAATGTCTTGAAAGGAATGAAGAATATGAGATTTTGTGTCCAATAGTGGATGGTTTCAAAGAAACAAGTGCTAGAGCATTTTTGGGAGACTATGAGGCAAAGATAGTTGAACAACTAGCCATAAACATAAATTCAAAAGTGATTGTAGCTGCTAGACAGGAAATGTTGTCTAGCTCAGTTAATGATGTGTCCGAATAGGGATGTGCGAACAAGTGATGCACAGAGTAAGCAGTTGGTTCAAGAAAGTGACAAGGATTCAGTTTCTGAAAACCTTACAAGGATTTTCACCATACTTGTGAGTCTGAACTATCACAAAGTAAGAAACTTGGAAATACAGAATTGACAAGTAATGATTTCTGTCTAGAGCACCAAAGGGAAGAAAAACCGCCTAGTATATCGGTTTATCAGAGGTCATATGCATCAGACTTTAGTCCAGTTCATAGGAGAACAGATTTTTTTGAGTGTCGCCATGCCTTGGAAGATTCCAGTCTTGATGCATTGCAGAGCACAGTGTTATCAGCTCTTGGTATTGGTTATTATGACTCGCTGAGTTCTTCAGGGATTGAGCTATCGAGGGAAACCTTTGTGTCCATTGAAAAACTAAGGTTTTGCATGGTTTACAACTGAAAATTAGTATATTACAGAGCAAGGAACACCCTCTTATGTACCTCAGCCGAAATTTGAAGACCAATAGGAGAATAAATAGGTGGTTCCTGGCCCTTCAGGAATTTAGATTTGTCGTAACGCATCGCCCCGGTGTTAAAATGGGGAATGAAGATGTTTGTCCCGAGTGCATGTGTGCCTGGCAACCTGTGTCCCAACCCTAGGGTTGAAACAAGAGGGGGGGGGGGGGTATGTGACAGGAAGTCAGGTAAATCTGTGTGTGTGTGTTGTCCCAGACAGGAGATATATTTCTGCCTTGTTTAGACAATACAATTACTTTTGGGCGTCGGCTGCAGAGATGACCAGAGAGGTTTGGGGCGTTAAAAGGTTTCAGCTGTTCAGAATTAAGCAATTAAAGCCCCTATAAACACAGCCTAAGGATGATGACTGATTGCTGCATCCTGGGGGCTTTGTGAGTGAAGGAGCAGACACACGCACTTCTGAAGAGGTGAGGTGCTGATGGATATTTCTGTGTGAGAAATATCAAAGACTTTTTTGCTTTCTGCTGTAGGACCAGCAGTGTCTGCCCAGCAGTAGGCTGTGCCAGACTCCATAGGTAGGTTCCTGTGTTGGGAAGGTAGACGCCCCAAGTGGCAAGGGTTTATTTTATGTTTTGTTTTGTTTATGCTGTTTTGATGCTTGCACGTATATACAGCAATATGGAAAAATAAACCATATCATTTGTTTTCAGTCATCCTCAAGTGCCTTTTTGTACAGTTCAACGTGTAGTGAACCCATCCAGGGGGTCACACACACCCACTACCGAGTTAATCCCTCACAATATATATATATAATATATATATATATATATATATATATAGCATATAATGGCAATGCAACAACAATATTACCTGCTCCTGTGGGCGATTCTCCAAGCGAAAAAAAGAATACACTTCACAAGTTAATATATTCAAACCAAAAGAATGACTTTACTTTAAATAGAAAGCAAATATGGGTTTGAATTATAAGTAAATACCAATCATGCAATGGCACACAAGGACTCAGCAAGAGCCCTTGCAGGAATCAGAAAATGACAAGAAAAAATCTAAAATAAGGAATGGTACCATTCAGTTAAACTAGTGTAGGCAGTATATGCTCGCAAGCTCCCCCTAGTGGGCCGTTCTGCAGAACAGCTAAAGGAACGTCTCGAGACCAAAGTCCACGTTGCGGCTGTTGGTGCACTTACATTTTTAATCCAAAAGGGATAAACGATGAGATCAATCAGTCAAAAACAGAGTGTTATGAATATCAATGTTGGTGAACTGATCGCTCGTCAGCGCCAGTCCCTCCTGTGTAACAACTATCAACTTAGAAGGCCTTGAAACCTAGTCAGAGGCCTACACGTGTCTCCGGCTTGTGGGGTGGCACTAGATTGTGTTTTTTTAAAGGGGAGACCTGAAAGTTGAGCAGGTGCTCTCTCACCCAAACGGGCAGATCTGCCTGAGTTCTTCTCCAAAGCGCATTGGTCAGTCACCGTCCCGTAGCACAAGGTCTCCGGTATCAGGCCCTCCACTGTTTTAGGTACAGCGGTCTTGCTTCCTTCCGGCGGGGTGGCCTTCTGGCGACTCCAGGCCCAGGCTTTAGGCCTAACAGCACGGTTGTGCTGCTCTCCACAGCTCCGCAGAGGAGAAGATGCAGGTCCTGAGAGAAAAAGATCAGCCCCTCCCTCTCCTTATGTAACCTCCCCCATAAGTCTGTGCGGAGGTGTCACATGTTCCAATAATGCAGGGCATTGTGGGAAGCATAGTCTGTTTCTACGAAGAGTCAATGGAGTCCATATCTCCCGGCACTCGCAATCCCACAATGCATAACTTCTTAAAGGTATTCTAACATATTTACAAGCGTGGATAAAGTTCCAGCGAGGGTTCAGGCCTGTCATTAGTTCCTGACAGGATGACCCCGCTACAGGTACATCCCTAGTTTTATCCATTGTGCCATCCCCCAGTTTACTGCTGAAACATGAATCTGGCACACTTCAAATATCCACCAGGACCCTAGGCTCATGCTTGAATAAGGTATCATGTATTCACTTCACCTGTGTTTTTTAAATGATTCATTCTTCTCTCTATAGTTACTTTTGCTCATCTCTGTTCCAGCAATGTGATCTTTCACGCAAAGAGAATCATAAAGAAACCTCTGAAAACCCACAAACCAGAAATGATCCAAATAATGGAGAGTTTACAGGAGAGGTATGAGCCAGCTACCACCTTGAAAAACATATTTTTTTTTAAATTTATTTTCTCATATAATTCTTACTGTACTCTTACATAATGGAATAATGTCAATTATAACAGCATACAAAAATGTCATATTTAGCCAAAAATGTTGTTTGTTTGTTTGGCCATGCTGTAAATATGTGCTAATTTATTGTACACAAAATCTTTTGCATATGGTGAGAACTGCAAAAAACCCAAATTGACAAAGAAATTCCTCTGGAAGTCCTGACAACCAGTAATTGTTGTCAGTATGTAGGCAGCTGTAGTCTGCTGTCTCCAATGCAGGTGGTGCTCGACTGCAGCTGCAATGCAAAGGGAAAAGTCATGAGGAACATGGTTCCTCTATAGCAGTGGTACAAACTGTGGCCCTTTGCTTGCCATTATCCAGCACTTGGGACATTATTCTTCCCATTGATACGAGACACTGTTCTACCAACTGACATTAACAATGGGGCACCATTTCTCCCATTGACATCAACAATGGGGTACTATTTATCCCAATGATGGGCACTATTCCTCCCAATGATACCAACGATGGGGCACTAATTCTCCACCTAATACAAATGTGGTCATATTTACTCCCACCAACAGCAACAAAAAATTCCACAGCCGCTGGTCACCGTTTAGCCACCCTAAACTCTGAAGGACAATAAACTGGCCTTTTGTTTAGAGAGTTTGGAAACCGCCGAGTTTGTTTGGAACTGTTGCTGCCTTACTTCAATACAAGTTTTATATGGCACCTGACTGTGTGAATTATTGCTGCTGCACCACGTTGCAGTCAGCAGGATATGTCCCTTGCAGCAGGTGCAGAAGGAGTGAATATTTTGAAACATTCTACCCACCTACTGGCCAAATATGAACATTTGGGTCGGCTGGCCCATGGTTGCAGCCTGCAAACAATGTGGCCCAGGGTAACCGTTACGAGGCACAATGCAGAGCACAAAAGAGGCAACCGTTACAAGTAGGAGTGGCCCGTACACCCCTTAAATATTAGTTACAGGAGGTGGTCTGTCCCTCTTAGTGGGGGCTCACAAGAAGCTACAAGGGGTTACCAGCGCCACCATCAGGAATTTTGGGGCCCCTTACACAGCTTCAGGCATGAGCCCCCTGGAGCAGAGAAGCGGGGTGGGGCTGCCACGAATTGAGAAACGGGGGGGCCCCTTTACAAAAAGAAGTATATATATATATATATATATATATATATATATATATATATATATATATATATATATATATATACTGTGTATATATATATATATATATATATATATATATATATATATATATATATATATAAAAGAAATAACCATTTATAAAAAAAAAACAAGGGGGTTGCCTTCCAGGGCCCTGGAGACCTCTGGGTCCTTTAATAAAAAAATAAATAAAAAAATATATATAAACAAAAAAAAAACATTTAAAAAAAAGGGGGTTTGACACATGGGGTCCTGGGGACCTCTAAACTCTTTAATACAAATATATCTATATATAAAAAAAAAAGAAGAAAAAAATAAATAAAATAATATTGAAAAAAGTAAAACATTTTAATAAAAAAAAGAGGGTTGTCATCCGGGGGCCCTGGGGACCTCTGGGCCCTGTAATAATAATAATAATATTTTAATATATATAATAAATAAAAAAGTATATAAAAAATATTTTTTTTTTATAAAAAAGAGGGGTTGTCATCTGGGGCCCTGGGGATCTCCAGGCCCCTGGGAAACTCCAGACCCCTGGGGAACTCCAGACCCCTAAAAAAATTAAGAAATGGCCCTGTAATAAAAAAAAAAAAAAATATATATATATATATATATATATATATATATATATATATATATATATATATATATATATATATATATTAAAAATATATCTTTTTATAAAAAATAAATAAAAAAAGAGGGGGTTGCCATCTGGGTCCCTGGTGGCCTCCGGGCCCCTGGGGACCTCCGGACCTCTAAAAAAATAAAAGAAAAAAAAATTGGCCCTTTAATTAAAAATATATTAAAAAAATATATATTTTTATAAAAAATAAATAAAAAAAAGAGGGGGTTGCCATCTGGGGCCCTGGTGGCCTCCAGGCCCCTGGGGACCTCCGGACCTCTAAAAAAAAAAAAAAAAAAAATTGGTCCTTTAACCACCTTAAGACCCGGACCAAAATGCAGGTAAATGACCAGGACCCTTTTTGCGATTCGGCACTGCGTCGCTTTAACTGACAATTGCGCGGTCGTGTGACGTGGCTTCCAAACAAAATTTGCGTCCTTTTCTTCCCACAAATAGAGCTTTATTTTGGTGGTATTTGCGCTATATACAAAAATAGAGCGACATTTTTGAAAAAAAAACAATATTTTTTACTTTTTGTTATAGGAAAAATCAAATAAACTACATTTTAGTCAAACATTTAGGCCAACATTTATTTAGCCACATGTCTTTAGTAAAAAAAAAATCGCAATAAAAAAGAAATAGCTACCTAGCAGGAACAGCGACACCAATACAGCGATCAGAAAAATGATCGCTTAGTGACGTTGGCAATAGGGAGTGAAAGGGTTAACTAGGGCGGTGATCAAGGGGTTAAAACTTTATTAGGGGGGGTACTGGGACTACCCTGGACCTAACACTACCTGCCTGTCACACTGACACTAACTGCAGTGATCATACATATAATCACTGCATTCAGTGACAGGGGGGAGGGGTGGGGGGGCGATCAGGGGGGTTAAATGTGCCTATGTGTAAAGTGTGTCAGTGTAGTGTTGTGCAGACTTACTGTGCGATGTGATCTCTCCTCAGCGGTGGTTGAAAAGGAGGGGGCACGGATCGCTGCACGGATCGCTCAGCTAGGTAACCGGACCGCCGTATGTACGGGGGGGGGGGCCTGATCGGACCCCCGAACGCCCTCAAGGCACCAACGTATATATACGTTGATGTGCCTGTTGGTGCCATTCTGCCGACGTAAATGTACATGCGCCGGTTCGCAACCAGTTAATAAAAAAGAAAAGAAAAATATATTAAAAAAATATATCTTTTTATAAAAAATAAATAAAAAAAGAGGGGGTTGCCATCTGGGGCCCTGGTGGCCTCCGGCCCCTGGGGACCTCCAGACCACTTACAGGTGTACTGCCTGTACCCCCCTGATGGCGGCCCTGGGGGTTACTGTTATGGTAGAACCCTGCAGGGACTCCATGATACCAGGGGAATGGTTGGTGGGTCACACACTATCTAATGCTCACCGTGGGAGAATATTGGTACAGCTGGTCAACTTAGGAACAACTCCCATCTCACTATCCAGTCCGTTGACTTAGCTGACCTATATGCCACTGCATCTTCGAGGCCCAGCCAGGGGTAAGAGTTATATGCGCCCCTATGGCTTCTTGTAATGAGACCCAATACACGTCCCTTTTGGAGCAGCTGGACATTACCCTACAGAGACTGCTCCAACGGCTACTGGAAAAGCATGTGTTGGTGTTTGCCACCAGTCCTAAAGGATTACGGGTTAACTGCAGCCACTGACCACTTGATTCATACGAGGGGACACCGCACATCCAGGAGTGGTACTGTCACATCCCCTCAGCATTATGCCTAGAGGTCAAGGACCTACTTCGCAATATGCTGCAAAGGTAATCCAGGAAAGTCGCAGCCCCTGGGCGACTCCCGTTGTATACAAAAAAGACGTCAGTCTGTGGTTCTGTGTGGACTATAGCAAACTCAATGCATGCACCCACAGGAACGCTAACCTCCTTCCTCTGGGTAAGGAATCCCTCATAGTCCTTGGACAAGCCACCACCTTGGACCTGGCTACTGACAAGTCCCCATGCGGTACCAAGACCAGGAAAAGACCGCTGATATTGTTCGCATTTAATCGCATGCCCTACGGACTCAGTAATGCCCCTAGCAATAAGAAACTGCTGCTCACAGGTGATGTTTTCCAGCAATGATGCTCAGACTGTACAGCAATTGAGGTGCACACCCTGCTACTACTGCAGCCTCCAAGGTATACGAATGATTGGATGGCTGCACACTCAATACTTGCAAAAAAAGGCTTTATTGTAAAGAAAAGTCCATAGAAACAACAACAACTGATCAGGCAGGGGAGGGAAAAGACAGATAGATAGGTAGATGGAAGTTCGTGCTTTCCAGTGCCTAATGGAGAGATGTCTTGGGGATTTCAATTTCGAGATTGTACTAATTTAGCTTGATGATATTTTGCACAAATTTAGGACTAAAACTCAAGTCTAACAAGTGCCACGTCATAAGGCAAAAGATACAGTACTTGGAGCCTGTGGTTGAAGCTGGAGGCGATACAAAATGCTCTACTGGCAGGCCCATATCCCTTCTGAACAGCAAGATATCCTCTAAGTCAGTGGTGCCCATCCAGTGGCCCGGGGGGCCACATGTGGCCCGCGGAGCCCTCTGATGTGGCCCGCGACCTCCTGCTCCAAGATAGCAGGTTGGCAAGCCCAGATTGCAGGTTTCTGACCTGCCATCTCAGAGCATCAGTGCTGTGAATAAAGCCGGCAGCAGAGGAAGCAAGCAGCTTTTCAGAAAGTGTACCACACCTGCAGGATATAATAGATCTCTACGGCAAAGTCCAACTAACTGGCGGGGAAACCGCATGAACACTACGCCGCACCCACGGTGTGGAAAGACCGCAGACATTCAGTGTAAAAGCAGCCTTTGGTTCCTTTCACACGAACGGTTCGACCCAATCGAACCCTCCATTCACCTCTATGGAGCGGCAGATGTAAACAGACTTTTGTCCATTTACACCCATATACCTCCAATCCGATCTGCTAAAAAAACAGAAGTGGATCTGTCCCCTTCCATCTGATTGGATCAGAGGGCCCATAGAGTAGATTGGTCTGTGCCTGTGTCTGCTTTGCATATGCAGACTGGACACAGACCTGTCATCTGCCCACTCCGCTCATTGTCGCCCGCGACTGGTTACTAAGTCGCTTAAGTGGCCCTCTGCCTTCAAAAGGTTGGGCACCCCTGCTCTAAGTTGTGGTTCCCCAGTCGCATATCTTGGAAATTTGTCAAGTGCTCCACACCATGGGTTGTCTTTTGGGGTCAGATAAGACTGAGCCACTGGTTTGGAGGTACTTCTTTTGCCCCTATTTGTCACACTTGTCAGGTCTGCCAGGAAATTACAACTGTACCTCCGCTTTCCTGACCGGTAGTCTTGTTATCCTGGTATCAGATGGAGGGACGGTTGAGATCCTGCAGCCAAAATTAAAGGGACCACAATAGATGGTCTAAACAGCCTAACCCCAGCAAACAACTTTACGGTTTAGTAGAGGCTGAAGACCGAAACCCAGGGCAGCGTCGGAATCAGGCAGGGAGTGCAACAAGATAGGCAAAGTCCAAGGGGTAATCCAAGTATCAAAGTCAAGAACGAGCCAGGCGGGGTCGGCAACAGGATAAGCAAAGTCCAAGGTGTAATCCAGGTATCGAAGTCAAAACCGAGCCAATTCACCAGCAGCCAAAACCAAACAGGAACCTATACCAGGGCAAGGACACGAAGGAGAAGTGGAGATTTATTGGGTCACTGATCAGATAACTACAAACAGCTGGTCCCAGGGTGGAGCCAACTTCAAACGCATAAAGCAGAAAATAAGCAGCATTCTATTGTGTTTTTTATTTTGTTTGTTTATTTTTTTGTGGTTGAACTGGATGGACTTGTGTCTTTTTTTAACCTGACTAACTATGTAACTATGTAACTATCATAAAACAAGTTCCCTGGTGGTTCTGGATATAGAAAACAGTCTATGAACACCAGGTCCCAGAATAAAATCCCAGACACGGCATGACCGTACCCCCCACACAAAGATGCCCCAAACCTATTTGGGTTTGGATGGGTGTATCACATGGAACAACTTGACCAGTTGTGAGGCATGAACATCACAAGCTGGTACCTAAGTCCTTTCAGCAATAGAGTAGCCCTTCCAGTCCACCAGATACTGTAACTGTCTACCCTTACATTCGAGAATCCAGAATTTTACTAATTTTTGTATTCTTGATGGTCATCAACCGAGACAGCAGAAGGACATCTAGAGGGTACAGAAAATTCATTTGTGTAAAAGGGCTTTAGTAAGGATACATAAAAAGTATTGTGAATCCGAAGGTGTGGGGGCAAACAAAGTTTATAGGCCACTGGGTTAACTTGACAAAGAATGCAAAAGGGTCCAATATATCTAGGACCTACGGTAATTTGGGAGAGGGCTGTCGCAGGTTGATGTTCTTGGTGGACAACCAACAACCAAGACAAACAAACAAGTTGACTGAGCCGATAATGGGGTGCAGGTCTTCTGCAATGGTCCGCATACCCTTTGTATTTGTGCACAGACAGAAGCAGCACCTTTCTAATGTCTCTCCAGTGTTTAGTCACCATGTTGGCTGCTGCAGGTACCTCTACCTGAGAAGATAGGAAGGGGAAAACTGATTTCATTCCCAAAGGCAGCTTGAAAAGGAGAACATTTTAAGGAGGAGTGCCATTGCGAACTGTGCGCCAATTCAGCTAGAGGTTGCATTTCACTCCAGTTATCATGTTCAGCATTAACATAAGCCCTTAGATAAGTCTCTAAATCTTAATTTACCCTTTCTGTTTGGACATTAGATTGGGGGTGGTATCCAGAAGACAGGGAATTCTTGATCCCCAGATGTTTGCAAACAGCCTTCCAGAACAAAGATATGAATTGAGGACCTCTGTCACTAACAATATCGACAGGAATACTGTGCAAACGGATGACATGTTCAATAAAGGATAGAGCCAGGCTTGGGGCAGAAGGTAGAGCAGGCATAGGAATGAAGTGTGCCAACTTTGAAAATCTGTCTACTACAACCCAGATGACAGTGTTCCCCCTGGAGGCAGGCAAGTCCACAATAAAATCCATACTAATATGGGTCCAGGGAGCACGAGGAACAGGTAACTGTTACAGAAGACCTTGGGGAACAGATCAAGGCATTTTGATGGCCTCACAAACAGTACAAGCTTTAACAAAGTCATTTGTATCCTACTTAAGGTTAGGCCACCAAACCAGGGACTTGAGGCATAAGAAGGTCTGTTTTGCACCAGGATGTCAGGACATCCTCCTGTCCATGGGCCCATTGCAAAACTTCTTTCCGTAATTCTTGAGGAACATAAAACGTATTAGACGGATCCGAAAGATTAGTGGCTGCCCAAGATTGAGCAGCCAGAAAATTCCTTTGTAAGATAGTATCCAGTTGAGCAATAATTTGTTCCAGAGGAACAATATAATCTGGAGGAACTTGAAGATTCTCACAAGGAAATTGCCAAGACAGGGCGTCAGCCTTGGTGTTTTTAGTACCTGAGATGTACGTTACAACAAAGTTGAACCGATTGAAGAATAATGTCAAGCTGGCTTGTCTGGAATTCAGTCTTTGGGCCTTCTCCAAGTAGATAAGATTCTTATACCTCGTTTTCTACGGATCAGTTCGGTACGGGGTACGCTATTTTGGGTGTTTCCATTATGAAAGCGTGCCATAAAAGTGAACGGTACTGGACCATTCTGGGTCCTGCTTCAGATGTGGGGCCATAGAAAATGGATTGGTTCGGTTAGGGCGGACCTACAATACATCTCACTGATTGGTGGACGTGCTAGTCATTTTTTCTAAACCTTGTATGGTCCCGGATGGTCCGATTTGCAGTGGAAACGCTGAGCAGAATAGAGCGGACCATTCTAAGCGCTCCAAACTGTACCAACCCGAAACCGATCCATTCAGTGGAAACGAGGCAATATGGTCAGTTTAAACCACAACAGGAAGTTTCGTACCTTCTAATAGATGTCTCCATTCGAATAATGCTAGTTTTATAGCTAAAAGTTCTCTATTCCCTATGTCGTAATTTTGTTCAGTGACAGAGAATTTCTGGGAGAAAAAGGCGACTGGATGAAGCTTGTTAGAAGTAGGTTCTCGTTGGGATAACACTGCTCCGGCACCTACTTCGGAGGCATCAACCTCCAAGAAATATTGAGCCCACGGCTGAGGATGGCAGAGAATAGGAGCGGAGCAAAAGGCAGACTTTAGGTCATCGAAAGCTTCCAGAGCTTCAGGAGACCACTGAGAGCATTTGGTCCCTTTTTTTAGTGAGGACAGTGATAGGAGCCAGAATCTTGGAAAAATGCCTAATAAATTTGCGATAGTACTTGAAATAAACCACGTATTTTAACTGGTTTATATTTAAAATAACACAGCTTCTGCTGTTAAAAGGCTATACTTGGCGTTCTGGACAAATGATGGATCGCGAGACAGATTTGTGAATTATCGTGAATAAAAACGTGTGTTTTAATATACACACTATAAAAGAATTACAGGTACAGTTATAGTACATTCATTGCTTCAAAATAAAAGTAAGTTCTTAAAGCATGAGCTTAGAATGCTTGTTAAGATGGCCGCTTGCCAATGTATGCAGAGAAATGTCTGTGTGTCCTTCCTTGATGATGGTGAGAAGAAGAAGGCACCGCTCTTCCTGCAGCACAATCTTTTTAAGACTTCAAACCTTTGTTCCACTTCGCGCCACAAGGTAAACACTCCCAAAGGGAGTGTCTAGAATGTAATACGAAATATGAAGAACACATCTGTGTTCCATTTAGACACATTCTCCATAGGAATATAAATTTTTATCTCATAAAATACCATTATCACCAATTAATGTGTACCCATATTTTTGTCTACGTGCATTTATCACTGAATTGAGAGGTCTTTGAACTTACACCATTAATCATTATGTTTTCTCTGTGCAAGTAGACAAAAAATTAATTGGGAAACACAAATGACATATACCTTCCTGTCATTAATTCACAGTGTTGCAGAAGATGCTGTACTTCTGACACTTGATCAAAACAAACAATATTTTACACATTGCTTTCATGATTTTGCCTGTAAAATGAGATCCTCTGTCATTGCTGAGATTTTCTGGTATTCCCCACACTGGAAAACCATGATTGAGTAACATTCTAGCAGTTGTCAAAGCATCATCTTTGCGAACTGGTAGAATTTCAACCCACCTGTAAAAAGCATCAACCAAAACTAAAGCAAATCTGAATCCATTTTTTCCTGATGGTAAAGGACCTATATAATCTATTTGTATGGTAGACCAAGGTCCATCTGCTGGAGAAATTCTTTGTAAAGAAGGTTACTGACCCGTTGGTCTACACTGTCTGTCTATTCCATTTTGTCCCATTAGAACTTTTCTTTAAGAACATCTAGCAATTTTTCTTTACCAATATAAAGCAATATAAAAGGAAAAAAGATTGCGCTAAAAAAATATATAAATGAAATAAAGTCCATAAAACAATATATTCAGGTAAACATTGATTGGATAAAGTTTGTGAGCAATGTATTCAGGTAAAAGTTAATCACAGAAAAAACACAGTCCACCAAAGGAAAAATCATGGGTAATCTTCACCAAGTGAAAAGCCGTTTCACACTAAACCAGTGCCAGAAAGATGAGAACCTCCACCAATATGGTATTTATACTCTTACCAGATAAGAATGATCCCTGGTTAAAGGAGATCATATACAGCGTGGTAAGAGCCTGGGATCGAAGATAGCCGGGACGGTCAGTATCCTTATTATGTGAGTGGCACTCCCAAATGATTAATCCGAGGGTATGTAAGAAATAAGGAACTCACATAGTGTAAAATCTTCATTTAATGGCGAAAAGCAAATAAAATGCACTTACAATCAGGTACGATGTGTAGAGCGTTTCAAAATAAAGCCGGCCGGCTTGGAACATGCAGCCCGTATCCGGGTAGAGAAAAGCGCGGTGACGTCAGGACGCCGCCTCCCTACGTTTCGTCGCAAGAGGACTTGATCCCGTGATCAAGTCCTCTTGCGACGAAACGTAGGGAGGCGGCGTCCTGACGGTGTTTGGTGTTTTTTCTGTGATTAACTTTTACCTGAATACATTGCTCACAAACTTTATCCAATCAATGTTTACCTGAATATATTGTTTTATGGACTTTATTTCATTTATATATTTTTTTAGCGCGATCTTTTTTCCTTTTTTATTCTGTGTGATGTGGTATAACATCTTTTTGATCGCTGCTTCTACCGTGTAACCTTAACAAGCGCAATTTTTTTTCTCTACAATATAAAGCAATGTCTGCTTTTTACTCATGTGACCTAAACTTTCATGTTTAAATTAATGAATTCTTCCTGAAGGCGTTGAGGTATAACAGGACACAAAAACCAATTAAAGTCATGACGCAACATCAAAGTTTTCATAAACCATAGAAGATATCGAATCAACCGGTAGAAGAACGAAAATGACTTATCCTTTCTCTGTTCTTCAGCAAATAATGGTATCTGTGTGTCTGTTTCCTGACAACATTAACTGGTACCAATTCAGGTTGAATCACCATTTCATCATGTGAAACTTCTTTCTTTGCTAAAGTCTCTTAAATAAAAACTTCAAAATACTAATAAAGATTATATATATATATATACATATACATACATACATATATGTATGTGAAACTGAATCAGCTTCCTTCTGTGTGTGTGAGAAAGAGATCCCTAGGCTGTCAAAATCTCTGCAGGACTGCGTGTCTCCCTAGCTTCTAAAAAAACACACTCCTCTAACTTACCCCCACCTTTTCTTTCAAAAGGCAAGCTGAGAACACAAAACCCTGCGAAATTTAAACACAAGGCTGAGAACTATGTAAATAACTGGAATACGTATTATTTAACGTGTACTAAATCTTTGAACCAAATAACACTACATACATAGACATGTATATATTTCTTCCTTATTCTTTCCTTTTATCTTAAAATCGATTCCCTAAGTGTCTAAAAAAACTCAATATGATCTGTTAATTTTACTGCATAATGCACACCGAGTACAATATGAATGCTTCTGATACAGGTAAAGAAACAATAAAGGCTGTCCCTTTCCTGGATCAATCAATATTCCTTAAAATTTCACTTCACTTTTCATGAACTAAACGTTACATATATTCCACTTAAAACCCCTTCTTTCAGAATTGTCTGCAACTCTGTAAAACATGAAATCTGTAAAACTTACATCAAAACCTTATTCAATAAACCTTATTCAATACCAAAAATCATAGCCAAAAAATCATAACCAAAAACATTTGAAAACTTGCTTTCTCTTAGCATATGGCGATGAATAATCACATTGCTTTTTAGACTGAACAAACGTAACACTTTCTTCGTCTGAAGAAGCTACTGTATTGCCCACTGATTCACATCTTGAATTGCTTTCCAAAACAGTTACTGTATTTTTACTTAAATCTGAAACAACACTAGTATCCAGTTTGTCTGCATGTTTTTTACCCTCTATATTATCTGAGAAATGAGCAAATTCTGTTAATTCAATATCTGACTGCGTTTTTATTTCACTCTGCACATGCTCAACATAATTACATACAGTTTCACAATTTGAACAACTAGCTGCATTAGATACATTCTCATGTGTTTGCATATTTTCTGCATTTCCCTCGGAAATCATTGAATTAAAACCTGTAACTAGTTTCATTACATTAAATAATTTCCTCTTAGTTTTGGCTAATGAGAATCTCTCTGTGTCAATAGCCAGATTAGATTCTAAACATTGCAAATATAACGACTTCCATAAAACAGAATAACAGATCTGTTTCGATAAACCTTTACATTCATTAGCTGAACATTTAATACAATCCATGATTTACTCACCGATTAAAGAAGTCCTCTGTTCTACGAAAATGTCCGCACGAATCTTCAGGTCATTCACAAAGCATCGATCAAATTCTTGCTTAATCTTGCTTCTAGGCTCTTAGTCAAATGTTTCAAAAATTACTCAGTACTCTCACTTCTCTGCCCTCCGATAGCACTTGAGAAAGTGGTATAAAATTTGAATATCGTTGATCGAGTGGATGGCTAGCCAATGAAATAAACCACGTATTTTAACTGCTTTATATTTAAAATAACACAGCTTCTGCTGTTAAAAGGCTATACTTAGCGTTCTGGACGAATGATGGATCGTGAGACAGATTCGTGAATTATCGTGAATAAAAACGTGTGTTTTAATATACACACTATAAAAGAATTACAGGTACAGTTATAGTACATTCATTGCTTCAAAATAAAAGTAAGTTCTTAAAGCATGAGCTTAGAATGCTTGTTAAGATGGCCGCTTGCTAATGTATGCAGAGAAATGTCTGTGTGTCCTTCCTTGATGATGGTGAGAAGAAGAAGGCACCGCTCTTCCTGCAGCACAATCTTTTTAAGACTTCAAACCTTTGTTCCACTTCGCGCCACAAGGTAAACACTCCCAAAGGGAGTGTCTAGAATGAAATACGAAATATGACGAACACATCTGTGTTCCATTTAGACACATTCTCCATAGGAAGTGGCCTAGCTCTTAATTAAACACAGGAAATGGGGGGTGAGCTAGGCTCAACATTCTGTAGGTAAAATTACAACAAGAAATGGGGGAAGGTATACATTCTCAGAAAATATATGAAAACATAATCCTTTCCTTACATAGGGATTCCTTTTGAACATATATATATATATTTACAAAATCCATCAAACCTGTCAGCTTCTGGAGTTTCAAAGCTCAAGTTCAAGGGATCACATCAGGAGATTATTAGCTCAAAAAGTCTCACACTCATATTATATTAATCAGGGATATATATATATATATATATATATATTCTTAAAAAGTCATCCGGATAGAATTTTTAAATTTTAGAATATAACAGTACTTACAAAATCTAATAAAACACTGTATTTGCTTTAAGGTAGAAGGTCTAGGCCATTGTAAGATGGCATTGAGTTTCTTGGAGTCCATCTGGAATCCTTTTGACAAAATTATATAACCTAAGAAAGGTATTTCCCATTATTCAAATGAGCACTTGGAAAGTTTGGCGTACAGCCTATGATCTCTTAAACGTTGGAGAACGGTATGAACATGGCCACGGTGAAGCTTTAAATCTTCAGAGTGAGTATATCATCTAAATAGACGACAATAAAAGAGTCAAGTAGATCCCTGAAAATATCATTCACAAACTCCTGGAATACAGCAGGGGCATTGTAAAGTCCAAAAGGCTTGATGCCCCCTTCTAGTGTTAAAAGCAGTCTTCCATTCATCTCCTGCTTTGATTCTGATGAGGTTATATGCAGAACGAAGATCTTTGATCCCTGGACACGGTCAATCAGATCAGTAATTAAAGGAAGCGGATACTGATTTTTTACAGTAAAAGAACCCTGCTCCCACAAGAGAGGAGGAAGACCGGATAAACCCTTATTTAGACTGTCTTCAATATATTCCTCCATTGCCTTTGTTTCCACAAGGTTAAGAGGATAGGTTCTCCCCTTAGGAAGGGGAGAACCAGGAAGCAAATCAATAGCACAGTCGTAAGGGAGGTGTGGAGGGAGCCCCTCTGCTTCTTTTTCAGAAAATACATCGGCAAACTCGGCATAGGCCTCAGGTAGTTTAGGGTCAGTAGACACTTCATGAATGGAAACTTTATTACGTACAATCTTTTGGAGACAGTGAACATGACAGGAGGTGCTCCAGGCAGAAATTTGACCAGAAGACCAGTCAATAGATGGGTTATGTTTCCATAACTAAGGAAACCCAAGAATTACAGGGTTTTTAGGAGATGGAATGGTGTCAAATGATAAAACTTCTAGATGCAGAGCACCCAAGCAGACAGAGAGAGGCTTAGATTCATGAGTAATAAGTCCATCACCAAGTGGTTCTCCACCAAGAGTAGTTACACAGAGCGGATGGGCTTTCAAAACAGTTGGTATCTGAAGTCTTTTAGCGAGTGCTGCATCTAGAAACGCTCCACCAGCACCAGAATCTAAAAACGCTGCACTAGAATAGCACTGATCATTCCAAGACAAAGAAATTGGAAGTAAGAGTCCCTCCTGCGGGAGGATTCAAGACAGCATGAGCTAACTGAGCTCCTCAATTCCCCAATAAGCCCAGAAGTTTCTCCGTCAGTACCGGAACAAAAACGCAGAACATGACTCTACTTCCCACAGTATAGACAGAGGCCTAGGGTCCTGTGTTTGGTACGTTCACTATTAGACAAACGCACAGCCCGTACATCCATGGATAGAGTAGAGACAGTAGGGGTTGCAAATTGCCAAGGAGGAGATTTACAACCAAGTCTGGGAGGATCATATTGTCCCTGGCGTTCTCTTTCTAACTGACGTTTAGAGAAGCGAGAGTCACCAGGATACACAAGTTAATAAAATCCTCCAGGCCCACCGGGGTTTTACGGTAAGTTATTTGTAGTTTATGCGATCTGCTAAACCTCTGCGGAAGGCAGCCTTAAGGGCGCCATTTTCCCAGGTAGTTTCTGCCGCAAGCGTGCGGAATTCAAAGGCATAAGATACTACCGTGCGTTTACCCGGATGTAAATCAAGAATACAAGCCTCTGCTGCAGTTACTCTGCCTGGAACATCAAATATTTCCTCAAAGGTTTTCATAAACATGGGGTAGTCAGTAAGAATATGGGAATCTTTCTCAAGAAGAGGTGATACCCAGGACAGAGCTCTGCCCTTTAGCAAGGAAATAATAAATGTCACCTTGGCTTGAGCAGAGGCAAACACAGAAGGTTGATTTCTAAAATGCAACTTGCAATGGTTGAGAAACCCCCTGCAATCCAAGGGGTTCCCATCATACTTATCGGGGAGAGGTATTTTTGGAAACCCCCTGCAATCCAAGGGGTTCACATCATACTTATCGGGGAGAGGTATTTTTGGAGCGGGAGAACCCTGGGGGTTAGACACGACTACAGGTTCCCCAGCCCCTGACTCAAGGTTTTTAGATATAGCAGGACTGGCACCATGTGCAGTAGACAAAGAGGATAATATAGTTGTGATAGCATCCAATTTCTCCTCCAATGACAGTACACTATTTGCCTGCTCACCCAACAGCTGACCCTGACCCTGTAGAGAGACTGCCTGCACCAGCACGCTGAGGTCCATCTGGCCCTGGTAAAATGTCAGGTCCGCCAGCAAATTACAACTGTCCCTCCGCTTTCTTGGCCGGTAGTCTTGTTATCCCGGTATCAGGTGGAGGGGCGGTTAAGAGCCTGCAGCCAGAATTAAAGGGACCACAGTAGATGGTGTAAACAGCCTAACCAGAAACCCCCAGCCAACAACTCATGGTTTAGTAGAGGCTGAAGACAGGAAACCAGGGGTCAACCATAAGCAGTGTCAGAAACAGGCAGGGTCGGCAACAAGATAGGCAAAGTCCAAGGGGTAATCCAAGTATCAAAGTCAAGAACGAGCCAGACGGGGTCGGCAACAGGATAAGCAAAGTCCAAGGGGTAATTCAGGTATAAAAGTCAAGAAAGAGCCAAGTCAGCAACCAAAAACAAACAGCATCCATAAACCGGAACCTATACCAGGGCAAAGACAGGAAGGGGAAGTGGAGATTTATAGGGTCACTGATCAGATAACTACAAACAGCTGGTCCCAGGGTGGAGCCAACATCAAAGACATAAAGCAGGAAATAACCAGGATTTTAACATAGAAAAAACCCTGGTGGTTCAGGACATAGAAAACTATGAACACCAGGTCCCAGGATAAAATCCCAGACACAGCGTGACAACACTGGGTACACTGTAGTGTGAAAGATCTACCATACACAAGGCTTCCCCAGAAAAGGCATCACTATGTCTGAGCCATTTGAGTTGGTGACCATGGACTTTCTGACAATTTCCAGTGCATCTTCCGGATATCTGTATGCACTGGTTTTCGTGGTCTTCACCAAATTTGCAGTGGTGGTACCCACCATAGAGCAAACAGCTTCCACCACTGCCAAACTCTTCTGGGAGCACATTGTTCAACCCTTTAACTGCCCAAAGCTGATCCTTTTGGACCAAGGCCCAAACTTTGAATCTGCCATCATGATAAAACTGTGCTGCCTCAGTGGCATCCAGAAGTCCCACACCACCCCCTATCGCCCTCAAGAGAATGGGGCCTGTGAGCACCCTGCTGGGCGTTCTACTAACTCTAGAATTGAGCTATCATTGGCATACTGGGTGGTGGGGCAGCCTTTCCAACTTACACATGTCTGTGATTTGGTCTCAGAGGGTCCTGACCCCGTGAAAATGAGACTGCATTGAAACATGCTGAGACCTTGTGTGTTGGGTGGGGACTGCCACAGGAGGCCCATCGATGACCAGGAGGCATTTAATGCCACAGATCTTCCCCCACTCCATGAAGCTCCAATTGACTGGTTCTTGCCTTCCTTTGTGGTTGAGCCTCTGGCCTTCACCAACTCAGTGGCTGACCATTCTGGTGCCGAGAATCCATGAGACCTAGCAACCCCATCCAGTACAACACACTGTACTGAGACGTCTGAGGATGCAACCTAGGTGAGGGGCAAGCATAGAACATGTGTGACCTCTTGCCACCTGCGGCATCACTACCTGATGCGGAACCTTTGTCAAGTGACTTGGCTAAAAGCCAAGAGAATTATCACCCTTTGCAGTCCAACCACAGGAAACTTCCTGCAAGATATTTGGACTATGTTGATAAAAATTGTTTTATTGTTCTGCCTTAACATTGTCCCTGTTGCACGTTGATTGTGATTCTTGCTCTTATTGTATCGCAATGCTGAGGACAGCATCTGTTAAAGAGGGGAAGGTGGGAAGTTTAGGCAGGTGCAGTCTGCTGTCTCCACTGCAGATGGTGCTCGACCACATTGGCAATGCAGACGGAGAGGAAATAATGAGGAAAATGGCTCCTCTAATGTTTCCTGAGTCACTGGGGCAGTGATCTGACTGGATGCTGGCTGCCCCATGTGACTCTGGTGGTCATCTTAGGTTTTGCAGAGTCTATTTAAGACCCTGGCCCCTGGGTTTGGGCACTTGATGCAAGTGGGTAGTGTAGGGAAAGGTACCATGTCTGTTAGGGACTGTACTAGTAGTAGGAAGAGGTTCCTGATGAGGAGGAAAAGCATAGGGTCACTACTCTTCTGGACATCTTCCTGATTGGGCGCGAGATGGCCAGGTTGCATTATGCCCCTCTCAACAGATGCTGTCAGTCCGGCTGGGCAGTCTTCCCAACAGTTTTGTTGTGAAGTGTTGCTTCCTTACTTCAATACAAGTTTTATATTGCAGCTGATTGTGAATTATTGCCACTGCACCATGCTGCACCCTGCTCACAACTGCATTATAGTCTGAACAGCAGTCCCTGGAGTGACGCTGCTTTTTGGCATTATAACTTGATCACTGATTTACACTAATAGGCCCTGATTGGCACTAATGAGGCTGCACTGATAATCATTGTAAACCATATACTGACAGCTTGTCAGGAGCATCTAGTACTCCTTCTCCTCATTCCAGCAAACCTGGTTTTAACTATGACACACATCTTGTCTGTTTGTCCACCTGGTGATCACATGCTTGCGATAGGGAGTGATGCGTCTGTAATTCCTGATCAGCCCCCTGTCTGTCTGCCCTGCTCTGCTAGTTTGGATTTCTCTGTGTATGACCTTGGACTGGATATTGGACTATTCCCCTGAACTCAGCTTGACTTTTACCTGGACTGTCATAGAACTAATCTGCCTGTCTGCCAACCACAAGTACCTGTTTGCTTTGCTCAGTTCGCACCTGCCCTGGCACGGTGGCCAGGCACTATAGCATTGTGTATAAGACCTGGGGGCAACCCAGTACCAGTAGGCCTACTTGCCTTATGGGAAAGAACACAGTGAGTGAGTGAGTGAGTGAGTGAGTGAAAAACGTATAGAGCGCAACACTAGCGAACTGAATCGCCTCTGGGCGCTGTTTCCATTCCTTGGATAAAGGAAGGCTTTGCCTTCAGAAGAGATGAGTTTTAATCATTCTCCTGAAGGCCAAGTGGTCGGACTCCAGTCGGATGGTGGTTGGTAGTGCATTCCACAGTCGCGGTCCTTGGACAGCAAATCTCCGATCTCCTTTGGATTTGTTTCTTGCCTTTGGGATGTACAGTAGGTTCTGATTTGTGGATCGCAGAGTGCGATTTGGGTTATAGGCTTTTATTTTTTCGCATAGATATTGGGGAGCGTTTCCTTGAATACACTTATGTGTTAGGCAAAGAGCCTTAAAAGTGATTCTGTCTTTCACTGGCAGCCAGTGAAGGGATCTTAGCGAAAGGGAGATTGACTCCCATGGTTTTTTCCCAGTCACTAATCGAGCAGCCGTATTTTGAACGACTTGCAGACGAGTGATTTGGTATTTGGGAAGTCCTAAATAGAGGGCATTTGCGTAGTCGAGTCTGAAATTGACGATTGTTCCCACTACGACTGCAATGTGCTCTTTAGGAATAAAAGGGGTGAGTCGGCGTAACTGACGCAGCAGATGATGGGATCCGCTGACTACCGCTCCTATTTGTGCATCCATTGTCATGTGGGAGTCAAAAATGACTCCTAGACTTTTGACTTTGGTGCTCGGGGCGATAATTTTTCCCAGGATGGGCGGTGGGATCCACGTTGAGATGGAGAGACTTTTCCTGTTTGCGTGAAACAGGAGAAGCTCTGTTTTTGAACCATTGAGTTTTAGATAACTGGATGTCATCCAGTTATCTATAAGAGTGAGGGATCTCTCTAATCCCATAGAATGATCCTTTCCGTTGCTAACGCGGGACAGCCTCGGCGTGGGGGGTGTCCCGCTAGGCCACGGCAGAAGCCGCGGACTTTCCTAAAAAGCCTCCGCCACGATCGCGACCACGGTCCCATTGCGGCGGCGTCCCAGGGACCACCGAGGGTAGCGGTGGTGAGGTGGTAGGCAGAAAATGCCTTAGGGGCGAAAGGACCGGTGTCAGGTATGCTGGGAGGGAGGGTGCTGGTCGTCTGGTCGTCTGATCCCCGGGGATTTAAGGAGGAAACCGTGGCTTATCCTGAAAAGGACGGCCGCTTCCAATCCCCAGGGGCAGACCAGTGAGACCAGACCAGACTTACCTTGGAGGTGTAGTGCCCAAGGGGGGGAGAAGGGATGCTGATCCAGGAACGAAAAGCTGCCGTTAGGCTGTCTGGCTGGCTGAGCTAAACTGACAGAACCCTGCCTGCCTGTCTGGAGCCTGCCTGGAGCTATAGCATACACGCCCCTACTATTAGGGGACGTGCGCCGTGGTGAGCTCCTGTTCTAATCCACCTGCCTGACTGACTGACTGAGACTGACTGGGCTTCATTAGACGACCTCTAATGTTATTGGTAACTTTGGGAGTACCAAGATGGCCGCTGCCTGGGAGCAGGCCCGAGCCAGGGGCTAAGGTACAGGGGGAGAGAGGGGCCTGTCCGGGTGCAGCAGGGAGAGTTTTTGGGGGGAGGCTGAGGTGGTGTAGTGGTTTTCCTGTGAATAGGGGGGTAATAGGGACTTTGACAGCCTCGGCGTGGGGGGGTGTCCCGCTAGGCCGCGGCAGAAGCCGCGGACTTTCCTAAAAAGCCTCCGCCGCGATCGCGACCGCGGTCCCGTTGCGGTGGCGTCCCAGGGACCACCGAGGGTAGCGGTGGTGAGGTGGTAGGCAGAAAATGCCACCAGCTACAGTGCCTGACCATCTGCATTGGGGTAGGCTTGACACAACCTTGCTGGTTATCAGCTCTCCTTTCATTACACAGAGACATCGTTTGCCGAAAGGACTGACAATAACCGGCAAGTCTGTTTACATGTCACCAGCTGTGATTGGCATTTTAACACGATCTGTGATCGCTGTGTCCAAAGGACACAGCGGTCACAGACCGTGCTTGATGCGCGCCCCAGGGGATGCATGGGAGGCACAGTTCTGGGAGGACATCAATGGATGCCCTCCCAGAACTGGAGAGCTGCGCTGTAGCGGTCTTTCGGCTATAGCACAATCAAGAAGTGGTTAAATACCAGCCCTTTAACCACATAGCGACCAGCGCACGCACATATATGTCAACACAATGACACGTGCAGGCAAATGGGCGTACCTGTACGTCTCTTTAAATTTGCCGCCCAGTAGTTAGAATCACTCCATAGGACGTGACCCCTTTAGCGGCACCTAGTGAGTGAGTGAGTGAAAAACTTAGAGCACAACACATGCGAACTGAATTGCCTCTGGGCGCTGTTTCCATTCCTTGAAATAAAGTAAGGCTCTGCCTTCAGAAGAGATGAGTTTTAATCATTCTCCTGAAGGCCAAGTGGTCCGACTCCAGTCGGATGGTGGTTGGTAGTGCATTCCACAGTCGCGGTCCTTGGACAGCAAATCTCCGATCTCCTTTGGATTTGTATCTTACCTTTGGGATGTACAGTAGGTTTTGATTTGTGGATCGCAGAGTGCGATTGGGGTTATGGGTTTTTATTTTTTTCGCATAGATATTGGGGAGCGTTTCCTTGAATGCACTTATGTGTAAGGCAGAGTGCCTTAAAAGTGATTCTGTCTTTCACTGGTAGCCAGTGAAGAGATCTTAGCGAAAGGGAGATTGACTCCCATGTTTTTTTACGAGTCACTAATCGAGCAGCCGTATTTTGAACGACTTGTAGACGAGTGATTTGGTATTTAGGAAGTCCCAAATAGAGGGCATTTGCATAGTCGAGTCTGGAATTGACGATTGTTCCCACCACGACTGCAATGTCCTCTTTAGGAATAAAAGGGGCGAGTCGGCGTAACTGGCGCAACAGATGATGGGATCCACTGACTACCGCCCCTATTTGTGCATCCATTGTCATGTGGGAGTCAAAAATGACTCTGAGACTTTTGACTTTGGTGCTAGGGGTGATGATTTTACCTAGGATGGGCGGTGGGATCCAAGTTGAGGTGGGGAGACTTTTCCTGTTTGCGTGAAACAGGAGAAGCTCTGTTTTTGAACCGTTGAGTTTTAGATAACTGGATGTCATCAGGATCAGGAGAGAAGATTCTCCTTCATCTGCGGCCTCTAGGATGTCATCCCACATTTTTACCAGAGCAGTTCCGTGCCCGGGCCGGAAGCCTGATTGAAACGTATCAAGTAATTTTTGGGTTTCTAAATGCTGTTGTAACTGTTGTACAACTTCTTTCTCCATTATTTTGGAGAAAACATTTAGACCCGTTATGGGTCTCCTATTGTTTGGGTCTTTCGGGTCCAAGGTGTTTTTTTTCAGGATAGGTTTTATGGTACCTTGTTTCAACAAGGCAGGCACCATGCCCTCCTTGAATGATTGGTTTATAAGCTGCGTGATAGCTGGTGCCAGTATATCGGCACATTCTTTCAGCAGCTTGGCGGGAATAATGTCACTGGGTGCTGTGCTGTTGCGCAGAGTCCCAATGATATTTTTAGTGGCAGCGATGGAGGTTGGTTTTAAGGTGAATTTCTGTGCTTGAGGCGGGTGTAAACTAGTATCAGGGTTGGGATTCATGCAGATTCCATTTTGCTCAATGCTTAGTCGGATTCTTTCAATTTTATTTATGAAATAATCCGATAGTTCGTTGCAAAATTCTTGTGAATCAGCATTAGGGGGCTCTAGGCAGGCTGGATTCATCGATTGTGAAACCAGCTTGAAGAGTTCGCGAGGGCGGTTTATGGCCTTGGTGATGATGTTGGCAAAATGATTTTTTTTCGCCATAAAGATTTCCTTATGATATTTCTTTGTTATTGTCTTATAAATAGTGAGGTTTCTATCTGAAGAACTCCTTTTTCATGCAGCTTCTGCTCTTTGCTTTAACAATGTCAGCTGGTCATTAAACCAGCCAGCGTTGTTTTTCCGAATGCAAGTTTTGCGTTTTGGAGCTACCCAGTCAGCAGATTGAAGTAGCGTCTTGTTGATGGCGTCTAGTTTTTCTTTTATTTATTTTTTATTTTTTTATTTATAACAGAGACCAGCCCGCACGGGCCAAAGCATTACAGTGTACATCCATTTGTGCAGAAATACAGGCAGGGCACACGTAACAACTTAACTAAACAGTAGCCTCAACCAGGTGTTGCCAAGTGTAGCCTATCTCCCATGACTTCCCTGCTATGGCGTTCATATAACACAAATTGGGCAGTATGGGGGAGTTTCTAGTATGTAGTCTACCGATATTAATGATACTCCTTTGTGGAACCCATTACATCTTAACATCTTGGCTCCACAGTTCCCCCTGCCGGGGGTTCCCTCGGATCATCCGACCCGCACGGGGCTAGCCTCCCTTCCGTTTTCTAGAGTTTTTAAGAACAGTGAAAGAAGAGAAAAGTTATGCCCGGAAAGAACCGGGGGGCAGAAATGAGAAAGAAAGTAGGTGGGGAGAGAAAAGGGGATAAAGGGGGGGGGGGGTTCCTGAGGGTGCAGACAAAGACACAGAGGTGTGGCCTACGCCGCTTCTTCCGTTTGTTCCTCCCTGAGGTTTTGTCCCTCGGCGAAGTATTTAAACGTGTTCCACAATTGCCAGGTATTCTTGTATGTTTCCTCCCTATTTTGGCTAGTGAGGATGAGATTCTCTAACCGGTTGATGTTGTCTACTTTGTTGAGCCACAGGGCCAGGGTGGGCGGGCTTTGGGTCTTCCATGTAAGCTAAGGTGACCAGATTTTTAAAATGAAATGCGGGGACATATTTTTTCTTTACTAGCAATGGCAACAATCAGCGACTCTCTGCCCGTCGCCGCCCGCCTCACAGCCTCTTAAGCCTAAGGCCTCGTACACACGAGGCAATAGATTTGTTCAAATCTGTCCGTCCGATAGATTTGAACAAATCTGTCTGCTGGGATTTTGGTTTGCTCGCGTGTACACACGAGCAAACCAAAATCCCCGCCAGCAGAGAGCGCGCTGACGTGTCGGTGACGTGGCGGTGACGTTGACGCCGCCACGTCACCGCACCAGGAAGTAAAACACTTCCGAGCATGCGCCGAATCCATTCGGCGGCGGTGCGGGACGACATGTCTGCTGGTAAGTGTACTAACCAGCAGACATGTCGGGCGGGCGGATTCCCACCCGATAGATTTCAAAGCATGCTTTGAAATCTGTCGGGTGGCCAAATCCGTCGGCTCGGCCGTACACACGATCGAATCTGTCTGCTGAAACGGTCCAGCGGACCGTTTCCAGCGGACAGATTTGATCGTGTGTACGAGGCCTTACTCTTCGGGCCACGGCTACTACTGGGTGGGGAGCGGAGGAAGATCACTCCGCCAGGGAAGGCAAGGAGATAAGCAGGCAGGTGGCTGGCCAGTATTTAAGCCAAGGCAGAAGAACATGCGGGCGAAGCTGAATGGGCATGCGCCCAAAACTGAGAAAATATTCCCTCCGCTCCGACCAGCACATGATCATCAGAAAGGGGCACAGATAATGGGAAAAATACCCCCCCCCCTCCTATGCTAGTAGGCACGGCGGAGTGGGGGGGTGTAATTCATTTTTTTTTTTTTTATTATGCACTGACTGTCTTTGAAATTGCCCCAGCCCCTTATTAAATCCAATCTGGGGACAAAAACGGGGACAGACTTGGTCCGGGGACAGTGTCCTCAATCAGGGGACTGTCCCCTGAAACTGGGGATGTCTGGTCACCCTAATGTAAGCGGGATGCAGGCCTTGGCCGCATCGAGTAAGTGGCGTATTACCGATTTTTTGTACGCCTTTAGCGGGATATCCGGCGCGTGCAGCAAGAAGAATGCTGGGTCTTCTGGGATCTCTCGGTCAGTACATTTCTGGGTCACTCGGCGTACCTCACTCCAGAACCCCCTCAACCGGGCACACGACCAGAATATGTGCAGGAGGGTTCCTTTCTCCTCCTGGCAACGCCAGCAAATGTCTGACGACTCCGAAAATAAAGTGCGTAGCAGTGCCGGGGTCCTGTACCACCTAGTGAGGATTTTATAATTTGTTTCCTGACTTCTAGAGCAGTGTTTTTCAACTCCAGTCCCCAAGGCACACCAACAGGTCAAGTTTTCAGGATTTCCCTCAGATGAAATGGCTGTGGTGATTACTAAGGCAGTGAAACTGATCAAATCACCTGTGCAAAATAATGGAAAGCCTGAAAACATGACCTGTTGGTGTGCCTTGAGGACTGGAGTTGAAAAACACTGTTCTAGAGCATATGGAGGATTTATGAGTAAGTTCAAGGATACGCTGCCTCATACTGGTGGTAAAGGTACGATTCAAGTCCCTTTCCCATTTAAGGAGGCTTGGAATTGGGTCATCAGTGGGACGTTTAAGCAGTATACCATACAGCAATGACAGGGCATGGGGGACTGCACCGGTCCCCATGCAGAGCTCCTCCAGGTCCGTAGGTGTCCGCTGCGTGGCGTCAGGGGGTGTCATGCTACTCAGGAAATGTCCAAGTTGGAGTGCCCTCATGTGATCTAATTTGTATGGGCCTGCCGGGTCTGCAAGTTCCGCGGCGGTTTTCCATCTTCCCCTGCTGCTAAAGTGTGACGCTTGGCTAAGTCCCGTCCCCCGCAATTCGAGGAAAATTTTGTCAAATAGGCCTGGCTCAAAGCCCGGGTGGCCTAACACCGGCCTCAGCAGGGAGTTGTGTGTGGTAAGAGAGGGTTTGGTCCATATTTGCGAGCAAATTTTGGTCATGGCCCCTATCAATGGGTGTCTTTTAAGTTCTGGTGATAGTGCCGCGTAGCACCATGGGGCCCTATGGAGGGGGACGGAGCTCTGACCCTGCTCTATCCGCGTCCACAACTTGGTGTCGGTGTGCCGGCACCAGTCCACAAGTCTACCGAGGTGGATCGTTTGGTAATACGTCCGGAGGTCTGGCATAGCCAAGCCGCCATGTATTTTGGGGAGGGATAGCGTTTTCCTGCTTAGGTGCAGGCATTTCCCGGCCCAGAGGAATTTAGTAAATGTGGTGTGTGCCAGTTTAAAGAAGTCTCCCGGTATCCGTACCGGGAGAGCCTGCAGGAGGTAGAGGAATTTGGGCAGAATTGACATTTTAAGAATGTTACAGCGGCCCAGCCATGAGTGTAGGCCGCCGTTCCATTGGTCCAGAAGTTTTCTCACCGCCCCTAGGAGCGGTGGAAAATTAAGTTGGAATAGGCGGGAGAATGACGCCGGTATGTAGGTACCGAGGTATTTCAGGGCCTTGTCTGTCCATCTCAGGTCGAATTCTTCCCTAAGCTCGCGAATTCGGTGTTGCGGGATCCCCACTCCCATAGCCTCCGATTTAGAGAGGTTGATCTTCAGGTTAGAGATCTTCCCGTAGATCTCAAATTCCTTCAGGAGGCATGACAGTGAGGTGTAGGGGTTTGTTAGCGTAAACATCAGGTCGTCAGCGTAGGCGGAGACCTTATGCTGTGTCCCACCCACCGTCACCCCGGAAATATCGGGGTTTTGTCTAACATGGCAGAGGAAGGGTTCCAGGGAGAGAGCGAAGAGCAGGGGCGAGAGTGGACAGCCTTGTCTGGTGCCGTTAGATATCGGAAAAGGCTCTGACAAGACACCGTTCGCTCTAACTCTGGCCGCAGGACCCGAGTAAATGGCCTCCACCCATCGCATCATCCGGTCTCCTATGCCCACATGTTTCAATGTTGCAAACATGTAGTTCCAATTCACTCGGTCAAACGCCTTTTCGGCGTCCGTCCCTACCAGGACGCATGGCGTCTTGCCATTGACCGCTACATGTAGCAGGTTAAGGACCTTGGTGGTGTTGTCTCTGGCTTCTCTTGTCGGGACGAATCCCACTTGGTCTAAATGGACCAAGTGGGGGAGGTGTTGCTGTAGTCTAGAAGCCAGAATCTAACTTTAGGTCTGAGTTGAGGAGGGATATAGGGCGGTAACTTCCACAAAGGGATGGGTCTTTGCCCTCCTTCGGGATAACTGATATCTGGGCTTGCAGTGTGGTATTATGGAAGTGCTTCCCGGTACCAAGGTCATTAAATAACCGTACCATCCACCGGCCCAGGGATGGCAGCAGGGTTTTATAGTAGTGTGTGGTCAGGCCGTCTGGGCCAGGGGCTTTTCCTACTTTGGTGTCGCTAAGGGCGAGTTGCAGTTCAGGTAGGGTGATGGGTTCTTCAAGGCTTTCCCGAGTCTCGGTTGGTAGTGAGGTTATATGGGATCTGTCGAGGTAATCTATCACTAGGTCTTGTGTGGGAATTGGCGTGGGCAAGTTGTACAGGGAGTTGTAATATGACCTAAATTCCTGTGTAATTTGGTGGGGCAGAGCTATCTTCGTTCCAGTGGTGGGATATAAGACGCCTGGCGTTGCGTTTGCAGGGTCTGGGCCAAGAGTCTGCCACATTTATTGCCCGACTCATAAACCTTCCTTCGACACACCTGCATTGCTGTCTTGGCTTTATACTGTAAGACGTCGACTATTTGCGCGCGAACCATATCCAACTCCACCCCCAGGCGTACTGACGGAGCCGATTTATGCGCCGTTTCCAGAGCCTGTAGTTTGGTAAGGAGTGCGTTTAATTTTGCTGTCCGGGCCCGCTTTATTCTCGCACCATGTTTTATGAGTACTCCTCTAATTACGGCCTTGTGGGCCTCCCACACCACACCGGCGTCACTGTCTGTTGTGGTGTTGGTGTCAAAATACCGATCTACTTCTGCTGTCACATCCGCGAGGACCTCAGGGTCCTGCAGGAGGCTCTCATTCAGTCTCCAGGTTGGGTTTTGTCCCGCGGGGGTGTCGGATAGGGCGTACTTTATCCCTACCGGGGCGTGGTCTGACCACGTGATCGAGCCTATCGAGGTGTCTTTAATCGCGTGTAGCTGGTCGTGGGGGACGAGGAAATAGTCAATGCGCGAGTATAGCCGGTGTGGTTTGGAGTAGAAGGAATAGTCCCTTTCTCCGGGGTGAAATAGCCAACACGTATCGATCAGCTGCACCGAATGAAGTGTCGCCCCTATTCTATTGCGTACATTGCGTGATGTGGAGGATTTACCCGTGGACATATACTCAGGGGGTGAGAGGGGTATGTTCAAGTCTCCCCCCAGTATAAGTTGACCTTCCATGTACCGCATGAGCTTGCCTATGTGTGTTTTAAGGAAGGAGTCCTGGTGGGCGTTGGGGACATATAGATTCGCCAGCGTCACCTTACTGTCGCCAATAAGGCCTTTCAGGAACAGGAAGCAGCCTGCAGTATCTGTCTGGGTGTCTACTAGTTTCCATGGTATCTTTGCAGAGATAAGGATGGAGACCCCTCTGGATTTAGCTTCTGTATACGCCGAGTGGTAGGCCAGTGGGTAGTGTCTATTTTTGAGCAGTGGTAGTTTAGGGTCCTTAAAGTGTGTTTCCTGGATCATGACAATATCCGCTTTTAAGCGGCGCATGTCATGGAGCAACATCCGCCGTTTCTCAGGGGTGTTCAATCCCTTTGCATTCAGGGATATTATGTTGAGCGGGTCCATGTCTGCACCCAAGTCAGGGGATGTGGAGGTGGGATAAGTGCAGGGAATAGGAGTGGTGGGAGTAGGGAGAGGAGGTTCAGACCCCCGGAAAAGGGAAATGTAGAGAAAGCAAAGAGCTGTGACTAGGTTGTGCAGCAGTAGTAGCGGCTGTGGCACTCACCGGAGTTCCTTCACAAAGGGAGCCCCAGGTGATAGAGCGCCGACCTATACGGGTTTGTGGGTGAACAGAGCCAAGGTGCGAGCCACCCGCCCCCCCCCCCCGCATGCGTGAGTGTATCATGTGGTGTAGCATACAACGGCATTGCAATCAAAGTATTAAAGGATAAGAATACAGTTATAACGGACAATGTAACGTATCACAAGCAGGCAAACAATCAGATCAGCGGAATGGAGCTAAATACAAGAACAAATAGAAAAAGTGCGGACCATTCCAGCAGTCCATGTATAGCAGCACGAAACGCATAGTGCTTAAACAGTCCCCCTCCCCCCCCCCCAAGTACACAATCCCACCCGCTTCCCCAGTCTCAAGAGGAGTAATAGTCCTGCCTTTGTTGGGCCTGGGCATGAAACGCCTGAGGGAGGGAGTTCCCCTGTGACCACAATGAGAAAGGAACAAGCCTGCCAAGTGGCATCTCCCCGAGCTCTCCTCCCATTAAGCAGGGCTTAGGTTGGGCCAATGTTCAGCAGCAAACCGTCTGTTCCTTAAGGCAACGTGAGTTGTCCGGGTATGTCTTGGCACTACATGGCCCCTCAACCCCAACAGCAGCATCAGCCCCCCCCCCCCGTGGTCAGCACCTATATCGATGTGTCTGGTGGGCGAGAGGATCGGTATGAGGGGGCCAGATCGTACTCAACATGACACCTGCTACTGGCTGCCTTTCAGTACAAGTCCAGGAGCACGCAATGAGAGGACAACAGGGGGAGGGTAAAGCCAGGGAAGCGGTCAGCGGGAGGAGCGGCAGGGGGGACAGAGACAGGGTGTCATGGCCTATGGCCTACTCACGCAGTACCTCCCGTGACGGCGACCGATTCCTCCGTTGACCCCGCTGCTGGCGGGGCGGCAGGGGGCCGCGTCTCGCTGTGGGTCCCGATCTTCCAGTTGGTCGTGGGAGTAGCTGCAGCCAATTGGGGATCTGCACAGGATCTGCGTCTACGAAGTGGAACAGCGCCGGGAGGTCCGCCTCGGTCTGCAAGTTAAAGGAGCCCGATTCTCCCCGGAAGGTCACCGACAGTGGGTACCCCCACCTGTACGTCAGGCCCTTCTGCCTGGCCAGGTCCAGGAGGGGGCGCAGCATAGCTCTTCAGCGCAGGGTCGCCCTGGACAGGTCAGGGAGGATTCTCACTTGTGCGCCGGCCACCTCCACGTCCCCGTGGTCCCATGCCCGTCTGAGGATGGTCTCTTTCTGAATGTATCGATGTAGCCGGCATATGACGTCACGCGGCCTGTCCGGGTCTGTCGATCTCAGGCCTGAAGTTCAATGCGCGCGGTCTACGATGATCTCCGCTCCCGGGTCCTCCAAGATGGTCCGAAAGAGGCCCACCACCGCATCCCCGAGGCTCTCACCCTCCGCTCCTTCTGGTATCCCCCGCAGCCGCAAATTTTGGCGGCGGCTGCGGTCTTCGACATCCTCTAGGTGCAGCTCCACGGCCGCATCGCGGTGGAGGTCTCTGGAGTGTTCCAAGGCCGCAACTCTGGCCTCCAGGGATGTCACCGATGCCTCTCCTGATGTTACCCTCTCCGCTAGTGTGGAGACCTCTCCCCGGACCTCCTGAATGTCCCGATTTGTGCGTCTCCTCCAACCGGAGAATGAGGGTCTCAATGTCCGACCGGGTCGGTAGTGCCTCAATGTCTGCTCGTGTCGGGAGGGCCAGCAGCAGGGTTCTGATCTCCTGGTCTTGCATCGTATCGGGAGGCAGCTGATCTTCCGGTGGGTCGGTTCGGATGGTATCTCTGATTCAGGGGATTCAGCCAGGTGGGCCGCGGGTTCAGGTAAGTCTGCTGTGTTGGCTGATGTTGTATGCCTCTGTAGGGGTCCACGTGTTGGGCCTCGTGGAGCGGTCGCTCTGGCTCCGGGGGATCTGTCCTGTATCATTTGGAAATATTTGTGGATTCCTCCTGTTTTTGATCCAGATGTCGTCTTGCGAGTTGATGCCCTAGTAGTGTATCTTTTTGCTGAGTGCATACCGTTATATCCGTGTATTTTGCCCGTTTTTGGGGAGATCAGGCCGGGAGCTCATAGAAAAAGCAGCCTTACTCAGCCATGTCCAGGCCACGCCCCCTGCGTCTAGTGTTTCTACTGCTGTTTGTTTATGTTGTATTGGTGAATTTTTTTTTCCTAGGGTGGTTTTAAAGAGTTCCGAGTGGAGCTTCTTCTGGGACCTAGTCCAGTGAGTTATCACCGGTTTTCTTGTATTATTCGGCCTGAGGTGACTGGCAAGTTTAAATTTAATGGCATTGTGATCGGTCCATGGTAGTGGCTCATTTTGCCCGATCTCAATTTCCAAATCCTGTTTGAAAATGAGATTGAGGGTATGGCCTGAGGCATGAGTGGGGCCTCGTATTAGTATTAGTCCTTCTAATCTAGATGGTCAATGCAAGCGTCAGCGACGGGGTCCAACGAAGAGTTGGCCCAGAGGTTGAAATCCCCCAGCACCAAAAGGTGTTTGATGCTTAGGGTGTAAGAGGAGATGAATTCTGTTAATGACGTGACAAGGTCAGTTTTTGGGCCAGGGGGTCTGTCAGCGGACAGATTTGATCGTGTGTACGAGGCCTAACTCTTAACGTGTATCTGAATAAAAGGACAGAAATTTAGTATATTGCAGATTACCAGACCTTAAATGCAGTGGCTGCATTAGTTTTAACTTTTTTTTTACTTTTTCCCCTTATTTACTTGATGATCCTGGTAGTAACACACTTCCTGTCCTAGTGTTACAACACTCTCTCACTGTACTGTATCTATGAATGAGCAGTGTTGTCACTCTAGGGCAGGACTACATAACACCTTCCCCTCTCCTTGTCACTATAACATTGGGGGAAAGCGGGTTCTGTAGAGAGTGTTGGCAACAATGTATCTAATAAAAGTGCAGCAGAGACAGAATGCACAGGAAATTATCAGCTCACATGGTTTTTGGCAGAATCAACATGGGCTGGATTCAGATACAAATGTGTACCTTTCCGGCGGCATAGCGTTTCCTCTTTACGCTACGCCTCCGCAAATATTATGGGCAAGTGCCTTATTCAGAAAGCACTTGCTCTATAAGTTGCGGCGGCGTAGCGTAAAGTGCCAGGCGTAAGGCTGCGCAATTCAAATGTTAAGGATGGGGGCGTGATTCATGTAAATTAATCATGACCCCACGCTCATGACCTTATTTCTGAATGGCGCATGCGCCATCCGTGGATGAATCCCAGTGCGCATGCGTCAAATCACGTCGATATTTGTCAATGTAAACGACGTGAACGTAACTTACGTCGAGCCCCATTCCCGAACGATTTACGCAAACTAAGTAACCGACGTACAATTCGACGCTGTCCTGACGTCCATACTTAACATTGTCTACGCCTCCTATAGCAGGGGTAACCTTACGCCGCAATAACGCTTACGCAAACAACGTAAACTACAACGGCCGGCCGCAAGTACGTTCGGGAATGGCCATTAAATCCCTAATTTACATATTCGACGCGTAAAATGACGGAAGCGCCACCTAGCAGCCAGCGTAAAACTGCAACTAATATACGACGGTGTAACAGAATTACGCCGCTCGTATATTAGCAGAATTCCGGCGTAACTTCTTTTCCGAATAGCAAAAAAAGATACGCCAACGTAAATACTATTTGAATCTGGCCCCATGTATTTTTTTTAATTTATTGAACAGATATAACAAAACACTTCCAGTTTTCAAAAGAGCGCAAATAAGATATGTTTATTGGCTCATGCACACTGCAGCTCAAATGAGCTGCTCCTATATTGACATTTGAGCTTTTTTAATAGAGGAATTTAAAGATGCAATTTTTATAGGGTTGCTTAACCACTTATGGACCGCCGCACGCACATTTACGTCCACAGAATGGCACGGCTGGGCACAAGGGCGTATATATACGTCCCCGCCCAGTAGGGGGTCGGGGGTCCGATCGGGACCCCCTCGGCGGCATGCGGCGGTCCCTAAGTGACGGGGAGAGATCCGGGACGAGGGCACGGCTATTCGTTTCTAGCCGCCCGCTCGCGATCGCTCGCCGGAGCTGAAGAACGGGGAGAGCCGTATGTAAACACTTCCCGTGCTTCACTGTGTCGGCTGCATCGATCGAGTGATCCCTTTTATAGGGAGACTCGATCAATGACGTCAGACCTACAGCCACACCCCCCTACAGTTTTAAACACACACTATGTGAACACTAAATCCTACAGCGCCCCCTGTGTTTAACTCCCAAACTGCAACTGTCATTTTCACAATAAACAATGCAATTTAAATGCATTTTTTGCTGTGAAAATGACAATGGTCCCAAAAATGTGTCAAAATTGTCCGAAGTGTCCACCATAATGTCGCAGTCATGAAAAAAAAAAACGCTGATCGCCGCCATTAGTAGTAAAAAAAAAAAATGCAATAAAACTATCCCCTATTTTATAAACGCCATACATTTTGCGCAAACCAATCGATAAACGCTTATTGCGATTTTTTTTACCAAAAATAGGTAGAAGAATACGTATCGGCCTAAACTGAGGAAAAAAATATGTTTTTGGGGGATATTTATTATAGCAAAATGTAAAAAATATTGCATTTTTTTCAAAATTATCGCTCTTTTTTTGTTTATAGCGCAAAAAATAAAAAAACGCAGAGGTGATCAAATACCACCAAAAGAAAGCTCTATTTGTGGGGAAAAAAGGACGCCAATTTTGTTTGGGAGCCACGTCGCACGACCGCGCAATTGTCTGTTAAAGCAACGCAGTGCCGAATCGCAAAACCTGGCCGGGTCCTTTAGCTGCCTAAAGGTCTGGGTCTTAAGTGGTTAACAAGGAATTTTCAAGTCTCCAAATGAAAGATCTATGTGGAGCGGATGAAAAGATCATAGAGAATGAGATAGGGTGATGGTCGGATATAATCATAGGATCTATAGAAGCGTCAGTAAGGGTTGCAAGGTCGTCTTGGGATAAAAAGAAATAATCGATTCTAGAGTAACTATTATGAGGGGAAGAATAAAAGGTGTAGTCCTTGGAGTTCAGATTAAGAGTGCGCCAAGTATCATGGACGGTCAAATCTTTAAGTACATTTTTTTACAATGTCTAGTGCTTTATATGAAAGATTGGTTGTTTCTGAAGATGTGTCTTAAATTCTTTGTACGTATATACACTTTAACCTGCCTAAACCCCTGAAAGGTATCACTAAAACTAAACCCAACCTCTAATGCCGCGTACACATGACCGTTTTTCGGGTTGTGAAAAATGACATTTTTAATGGTCTAGAAAAAGTTTTTTTCAACCCGATTATTGTTAAACCGGCCTTGCCTACACACGATCATCAAAATGCTCTAGCAAAGCCTGGTGATGTACAACACGTTCAACGGCACTATAAAGCGGATGGCGCCACCCTTGGGGTTGCTTCTGCTGATTTGTGTTAGTAAAAGACGATTCACGCTTTTCAGTCTGTTACAGCGTGATGATTGTGCTATCTCCATTACGAGCGCTAGTTTTACCAGAATGAGCGCTCCCGTCTCATAACTTACTTCTGAGCATGTGCATTTTTTTTCATACCGTTAAAGCCCACACACGACCATTTTTCACAACGTGAAAACCGACAACGTGAAAAATGACGTGAAAAATTAAAGGAAAGTTCTAAATTTTTAATGTACATTTTTCACGTTGTGAAAAATGCTCTGGAGCCCCCACACGATTGTTTTAAATGACATTAAAAAAAAAACATAATTTTTTACATCCCGAAAATTAGTCATATGTACGCAGCATAAGCCTTATAGTTAACATTTACCTGCAGTAATAAAGGCTACTGTCTGTCTTCCAGGATGGGCATATGTATGGGTTTCTCATAAATATTTAATGTGCATAGAGTAAATGAAAAAGATAATACTGTAAAGCATATATATTTCCTTCCTCTAGAAAGAATACAAAGAGTATAAAGACACCAAGACAAGCGATTCCATTTCTGAGAAAGTCTCTATACGATTCAAGTGGATCAGTAAATCAGGTGAACTGACCAATATTGACACACACCCAGACACAGCTATTATTGATGCTCTGAAGACATCTAAGGATTTTACAACAGATACAAAGAAAAAAGCACACTCTCTAACTATAACTGGTAATAAAATTCGTGCAGAGTTTAACCTTATGACTCCATGTGGAATTCTGGGGAAAGACGAAGAACTTGAACTAAGACCTAAAAAATGTACTAACCAAAAACCACTGGAGACACCATCTTATGGGAGCTGTACTGAAGGTATTTTAATTAAAGTGAACAAGAAAGGGAGGACCCCAGGTGAACAATCCAGGATCATATTGCATAATAGCGAAACAAGCAAAGGTGTAATACCACTCGCTGTCTTTGGATACAAGCAAGAAACTATTGAGCAAGCACTTTGCAATGATAAGAGGTTTAATATTTTTGGCTTTTTCAAACTTCGAGGGACAAAGGGGGAAGCATACAACAACAGTATGCAATTGGACAAGCTGCCTGACGACACATACACTGTTATACTTGGAACACATGGGAACAAAGGTTCAAATGCTGATCCACAATCAGAGAATATAGAGCCCAAAATTACTGAGTCCTCCAATGCCAGTCAACAGCAAGAGGATATTGAGCCCAAAGCTGAGTCCTCTAATCTACCAAATGAATTTCTCAATACATTTGCATTTGTCCCCACTGAATCTATGTTGAATACAATAGAGACCTTTAGAAACATTTTTAAAGGGTATGTCAAGTCTCATGGGGGTCTTAGAAAAGCTTGGCGTTTCATGAAAGAGAGTTACTATAACCATAATAAAGACAACCGCATATCAACATACACCCTTAAACTTCTCTCACAACATGCAGACAGTGTAGGTTGGGTTGTGTGTAGACAGAATGATGAATTGGTACCCCTTGGCACTGGCTTCCTTCTGGATGGATGTTTTGGTCTCACCTGTCACCATGTAGTAAAGTTTTTTCTGGATCCAAATTTTCCTTATAAACCTGAGATTATATTTAAATATCAGAAGAAAGGACAATCTATACAAGAACTCCAGTCTGCTTTTCCTATTAAAATTGATTTCAATGATGAAGTTGATGATTATGCTTTTTTTCATGTTCAAACACCTCCAAATTGTAAGCTTCCAGGAGGTTTGTTAACACATGTAGCACTTCCTCCAGTTAATGGTTGTGTGAGCATCATTGGACATCCAGGTGGTCAGTACCAACAGGTTGATTCAGACTGTTCAGTGATCAGCTTTAGCGATCGTGAGGATAAGATAAAGGAAATTGTTGCAAACCCGAAATTCATCAATATTTTCACAAGCCTCACTTTTTCAGAGCTGAAGGACCCACAACTTTTGACCTACAAAACATGCTTTTATAGTGGTTCATCCGGTTCCCCAGTTTTCAATGACTGTGGAGACCTTGTGGCAATGCATCAGGCAGGCTATAAGGTTCAGACTTCACTTAAAATGGAAAGTCCAATAGAGTTTGGCAGGACCATTTTTGATATTGTCACTTACGGAGCCGTTAAAATAGAACATTTACGTCTACAGTTTATGAACATTGCTAAAAAAAATTTGTCACTTTGGGAATATATTCATAATGGTTCGCATCCATCTCACAGGCAGCCCATTATCAGTCAACTTTTAAAGCTGTGGGGAGAGAGGATTGACGATCTTGAAATGGATACTTCATAAGGATCCTTTCACACATATGGACCATTCATTTCCTCATTTCATTTTATCAATTTTTCATCAGTTCAGTTCATCAGTTTTTCATCAGTTTTTGTTTTTTTTGCATCCACTACCAATGCAAAAATGGATGAAAAACTGACCATTTGTCAGTTTAGGGCTCTTTCACACAGGGCGGATCAGTGATGATCCACCCTGTGAACCTCTGTTTGCTCAGCGGGGATCGCATCGCTGATCCCCGCTAAGCTGTCGGATGACAGTGTGGTCCCTGCACACTGTGCAGGGACCACCCTGTCTTTTCTCCGTTCTTCCCTATGAGGGGATCGGATGAACACGGACCGTCTGTCCGTGTTTATCCAATCCAATCTGCAGACGGATGGAAAAGTAGGGGTTTCTTCCGTCTGCAGAATTAGAGGATTGCGGAACCGGGTGAGATCGGGTGTCAGCGGATGTTCATCCACTGACACCTTCAATCTCATAGAGACCAATGCATGTCCCTTTTTCATCCGTATACAGATGAATAAAAAAGTGGACATACGGTCCACCCGTGTGAAAGAGCCCTTACATCTGTTTTTGTCTGATCCGTTTATTTGACTGATGAAAAATATGTCTTAAATCCGTTTGAAAAAAACGCATGTTGATGGAATCGGATAAAAACAGATGCACATGCATAGTCATCCGTTGTCATCTGTTTTTTTGTTCCGTCAACGGATGGATGAAGAATGGACGAACGGTCCGTATGTTTAAAAGGTGCCTACCTTCCAAATATTCCTGTTTTTAAAGTTAATATAATTAATGTAAAGTGTATCTAAAGACATTTTGGATCGGGTAGGGGAGGAGTTTTTTTTCTCATTAGGGAGATGTCCCTTCACTTCCTGTCTTGTACAAACAGAAGTGAGAGGATATGTTTCCAATGTGAGGAAAAGACCATCTTAGACAGTTATCACTGGAACAAGTGTTCTCTGCGGAAGATTTCCCCTCTATTCCATTTCTGGTAGCAACTCAAAATTTTGGATTTACCCTGCTTTCATTCCTTATGTCTTTGGTGATTAAAGAGGAGTTCCTCTGAAAAAAAAAAAAAATCAGCAGCTACAAATACTGCAGCTGCTGACTTTTAAAATAAGGACACTTACCTGTCCAGGGTGCCCGCAATGTCCTCACCCAAAGCCGACCTGTTAGCTTCTTCAGTAAGGAAATCAGGAAGTGTAGCCATGATCTATTGCCGGAAGTGGGAGCAAATACCTGTATTAGACAGGTATCTGCTCCCCCTAAAGGGTACCAAATGTGACACTGGAGGGGGGGAGAGGCACCACATAAGCGGAAATTCCATTTTTGGGTGGACAATTAGTGAGGGTTAATCTCTCTAGGAACACAGACCGCCAGGGGTTCTAATCCCTCAGCACTATCAAATCTGCAATAAAGTTTTGCCTTTAGGCTTCATTCACACCTAAAAATGAAAAGTGATGAGCGCAAAAACTAAACTAAACTAAACAGGGAGCGAGCAGCGCTCCTGAAGTGCAAATAATAAACATGTGCTATGACAACCAAAAACGTGAATAACAAAGTCCAGTGATGGTGGCCAATCACAACTGTAATGGTGATAAGGAACACAAAATAACAGTCCAAAAGGAGTGGATAATTAATGCAGTGATGATCAACAATACATGTGTGTCAACAAATGCAGTAGCTTCTATCCATTTAAGCAATCGGACAATCCAGAGGAGTCTTCAATGATAGATGTGCTCACAGAGCGCTTACCTTCCAACAGGAAGAAAGGGGCCTTAACACAATCCTCGATGGTATTGTAGAACTCCGTCTTGGATAGATGATAATGTCCAAATCCAGGCGTAATCAGAGTCCGCTCACCGTAGGTTTAGCACATAAATTAATTTGAAAGAAATGAAGCTCTCATCGTGAATTAAATAAAACTGGGATCAGTTTAATATATGAATTCACTTACAGAAAAAACAGGTAAAAAACGCCAACAACAGCACTTACGGTCGGATGGTCGAGGTATCACGTCACTTCCGGTTAACCTTACGCGTTGCGTCACATCACGTGACTTCATCAGAGGTTACCAGGGGTCTATCGGATACTTTATTTTATGTGTGTATAGCGGAAATGAGCCTGCGGCCATTTTCGATCCTACGTCGAAAATGGATGTACCGCTAAAGTCATTTTTGAACAGGGAATTGGTAATGTTGGCATGAATTCTTGAAGGTGACTTCAGACCAACAGCACATAGGAGTGCATAGCAGGAAATAGCAGTGTATTAACTCTAAAGCTTGCAAAAAAACGAACTTGCGGCCGTTTTCGATCAGCCATCGAAACGGAAGTATCGATACGGCCATTTTCGAAAAGGGAAACAAATGCTGTCTGTATTGGATTTGCCAGGGCTTGCTCAGGCGAACGCTACATGTAGGAACAACCAAACATTGCATTGCCATTGCTGCTTTATCTATAGTGGCAAACCTTAGACTGTTAAATATACAGACTTTGCAAAAAAAGTGTGTTTATTGCCCAAAAAAATTATAAAAATAAATATAAAAACTAGAATAAAATTGACTCATGATCTGGATGATATAAGGATGGGAGAGGGAGTGATCAACCCGAAATGCGTGCCACCCCTTCCGCTTACATCAAAATTAGTTTTTTCTTCAAATCCTCCTAGTCATATGAGTCAAAGGGCATATCTATATCTTCATCATAATAAACATATACATTAAAAGATAGATAAAATGCATAAAAAAATGTTTTTAAAAGTTGCTCAGAAAACAGTTTAGGTCGAACTCCACGTTCAACCCATTAGGGACCATGGTGTTAAGAGAGTGAATCCACTGGGATTCCATCTGGCTGATGGTTCTCACCAGATGGGCTCCTCTCCAGGGCTTATTAAATTTGTCTATACCCCAAAAGGACATATGTTTGGGGTCTTTGTTGTGTTTTTCGGCAAAATGTCGACTGACACTATGCTTAGAAAAACCATTTTCAATATTCACAACGTGCTCTTTTATTCGAACCATTAAAGCTCTTTTCGTCCTTCCTACATACTGTAGGTTACAGCTGCATTGTAATACATACACCACACCTTCTGTATGGCAGCTAATAAAATTCTTAATTTGGTGGCACTCTTTGGTATGAGTGCCAACAAATTGTGTCCTCTTCTGTTGAGGACCCTTAGACCGTTTGCAGGCATAACAATATTTGCACGGAACAAAACCTTTTGGCCCAGATTCACATACACTTAATATTCCGCTGCGTAATCGAAATACTCTACGCTGCCGTATTTTACCAGGCTCTACACCGAATCCTGGTAGATTTTTGCCCGTACGCTACGGCGGCGTAGTGTATTTCTCGCCGCGTAATGGAAATACGCGATTAGGGGGCGTGAAGCATTTAAATTAAGCGCGTCCCCGCGGCGAGCGAACTGCGCATGCTCCGTTCAGAAATTTCCCGCCGTGCATTGCGCAAAATCACGTCGTTACATCATTCGTTGTTTGAGTAGCGGCGTTTACGAACATTCCTATTCCCGGACGACTTACGTTAAAAATAATAAAAGACGTCGGAAAACGTTGAAATTCGACGTGGGAACGACGGCCATACTTAACATGGGCTGTCTAATATTAGAGCAGCAAAAAGCTGGTATAGTGTTACGCAAATAAAAGATGACTAAAGGTGCCGTAAGAGATTGCGATTGAAGATCGTAATTTCGGGGATCGCCGGCAAAAGCTCATTTGCATACCCCGATGTCGAAAACGACGGGAAGTCCACCCAGTGGCCGCAATTTTATTGCAGCGTAGATCCCAAGGCGTATGAACACGTAATCCACTCGAATTGAAGCCCGCAGCCGTCTATTCATGGTTTGAGGTTTTCAACTAGCTAGAAAACGCACGTAATTTGAAATTACTCCAGTCTAACACCAGTTAGACAGGCGTAATGGCTCTGTGAATCTGGGCCTTTGTGTTGAAAAATGTATAACCACTCCTGGGTGGGGGGTCAACTACATTTCTTACCAATAAATCCCTAATAGTAGGGGCTCTTTTATACACAATATTAGGTGTGTCCGGTAAAATAAGTATCAAATGCGTATCTCCCTTCAAAACATGCCAATGCTTCTTTATAAGTTTTGCTACATCCTTGTATTGGGTGTTATAATCCAAAATTATGTCCGGAGCCAACATATCACGTTGTTTTTTCACGTTTCCCTGTAGCATTGTATTTCTGTCAAGGACAGCAACTTCTTGAATTTGTTTTTGAATAAAGCCTTTCGCTTTAAATCTATCTCCTATAAATTCTGCTTGAGTTAGAAAATCAATGTTATTTGTACAATTGCGTTTAATCCGAACCAGTTGTCCTTTCGGTATATTCAACAGCCAAGATTTATAATGGCAACTATTGAGTGACAGATAGCTATTAGAGTCGACACCCTTAAGATGAGTTTTTGTAACTATCTTATTTTGTGATATGGTAATATCTAGGTCCAAAAAATTGACAGTTTTGTCACTGATGTGGAAGACCAGATTGATGTTCTTATTAGTGTTTAGATCTGCACAAAATGTCTCCAATGATTCTTTGGTGCCCTTCCACACCATTAGCACGTCGTCGATGTATCTTTTATAAAAGATCAATTCAATGGGGGTATCCAAGTATATTGCATCCTCCTCCCATTGTGCCATGAAGGCATTGGCGACTGAGGGCGCAAATTTCGCGCCCATAGCTATTCCAGTGCTCTGGTTTTAGTAGGACTGATTGTACCAGAAATAATTGGATTTTAGACAGAATTCTAGGCACTTAATGAGGAGTTTCCGTTGCTTACATATAAGTATGGTATAATTCTTCAGTAACCATTTGGTTGCACTGCAAGCTTGGTGATGTTGCACGATCGTATACAAAGACGATACATCCGCAGTAGCAATCCAAGTCTGGCCTTCCACTACAGGAACCTCTTCTAGCAGTTGTAAAACATGTTTTGTGTCTCTTAAATAAGCTTTGGTCTGTTGAATGGCTGGTTGTAGGAAAAAAAAAAAATCGAGGTATTGACCCATCCTGGCTGTCAGGGAATCAATCCCATTCACGATGGGTCTCCCGGGTGGGTTAACCTTATCCTTATGTACTTTCGGAATTGTATATATTACCGGAATTCTACATGTCTCCAGCAACAAAAACACTGATTCTTTTTTCACTCCCAACTGGATAAGTTGTTTCAATTGTTGTTTATACATTGTGGTGGGGTTACTACCGCCCCTCCTTTGTCCGCAGGTCGAATAACGATGTCTTTGCGCTTTTTCAGTGATTGGATCCCTATTTTTATGTTTATCGGATCCCTCACCTTTTTAACCTTCAAACTGTCAAGGTCCTGCAACACTAATTTTTTTAAAAACTCAATATGGGAGTTGTTGCTGACTTGTGGGTTAAACACCGAATTATTGCGCAATGTTGAATGGGATTCGTGGATAAGGATGTGGCAGATCCATGTTTGACAGGGTTTCCTAGAAAATATTTTTTAATGTTCTTTTTTCTAATATATATTTGTATGCCTATATAGGTGTCGAATTTGTTTAGATTCTTTACAGGTGCATGCTTGAGGCCACCATCCAACACCAATAATTCTTCTGGGGTGAGGAGTTTCCCACTTAAGTTGAAGACTCCCTCCCCTTTTCCAATCTTTTTCTTTTGGGATCTATACCGTACTTATATGTAAGCAATGGAAATTCCTCATTAAGTGCCTAGAATTCTGTCTAAAATCCAATTATTTCTGGTACAATCAGTCCTACTATAACCAGAGCACTGGAATGGCTATGGGCGCGAAATTTGCGCCCTCAATCGCCAATGCCTTCATGGCACAATGGGAGGAGGATGCGATATACTTGGATACCCCCATTGAATTGATCTTTTATAAAAGATACATCGACGACGTGCTAATGGTGTGGAAGGGCATCAAAGAATCATTGGAGAAATTTTGTGCAGATCTAAACACTAATAAGAACATCAATCTGGTCTTCCACATCAGTGACAAAACTGTCAATTTTTTGGACCTAGATATTACCATATCACAAAATAAGATAGTTATAAAAACTCATCTTAAGGGTGTCGACTCTAATAGCTATCTGTCACTCAATAGTTGCCATTATAAATCTTGGCTGTTGAATATACTGAAAGGACAACTGGTTCGGATTAAACGCAATTGTACAAATAACATTGATTTTCTAACTCAAGCAGAATTTATAGGAGATAGATTTAAAGCAAAAGGCTACTCCCATGAGTTTATTCAAAAACAAATTCAAGAAGTCGCTGTCCTTGACAGAAATACGATGCTACAGGGAAACGTGAAAAAACAACGTGATATGTTGGCTCCGGCCATAATTTTGGATTATAACTTAAAACTTATAAAGAAGCATTGGCATGTTTTGAAGGGAGATAGACACTTGAAACTTATTTTACCAGACACACCTAATATTGTGTATAAAAGAGCCCCTACTATTAGGGATTTATTGGTAAGAAATGTAGTTGACCCCCCACCCAGGAGTGGTTATACATTTTTCAACACAAAAGGTTTTGTTCCGTGCAAATATTGTTATCCCTGCAAACGGTCTAAGGGTCCTCAACAGAAGAGGACACAATTTGTTGGCACTCATACCAAAGAGTGCCACCAAATTAAGAATTTTATTAGCTGCCATACAGAAGGTGTGGTGTATGTATTACAATGCAGCTGTAACCTACAGTATGTAGGAAGGACGAAAAGAGCTTTAATGGTTCGAATAAAAGAGCACGTTGTGAATATTGAAAATGGTTTTTCTAAGCATAGTGTCAGTCGACATTTTGCCGAAAAACACAACAAAGACCCCAAACATATGTCCTTTTGGGGTATAGACAAATTTAATAAGCCCTGGAGAGGGGCCCATCTGGTGAGAACCCAGTAGATTCACTCTCTTAACACCATGGTCCCTAATGGGTTGAACGTGGAGGTCGACCTAAACTGTTTTCTGAGCAACTTTTAAAAAAAAATGTTAAACATTTTATTTATCTTTTAATGTATATGTTTATTATGATGAAGATATAGATATGCCCTTTGACTCATATGACTAGGACGATTTGAAGAAAAAACAAATGTCGATGTAAGCAGAAGGGGTGGCACACATTTCCGGTTGATTACTTCCTCTCCCATCCTTATATCATCCAGATCATGAGTCAATTGTATTCTAGTTTTTATATTTATTTTTATAATTTTTTTTGGGCAATAAACACACGTTTTTTTGCGAAGTCTGTATATTTAACAGTCTAAGGTTTGCCACTATAGAAGTAAAGCAGCAATGGCAATGCAATATTTGGTTGTTCCTACATGTAGCGTTCGCCTGAGCAAGCCCTGGCAAATCCAATACAGACAGCATTTGTTGCCCTTTTCGAAAATGGCCGTATCGATACTTCCGTTTCGACGGCTGATCGAAAACGGCCGCAAGTTCGTTTTTTTGCAAGCTTTAGAGTTAATACACTGCTATTTCCTGCTATGCACTCCTATGTGCTGTTGGTCTGAAGTCACCTTCAAGAATTCATGCCAACATTACCAATTCCCTGTTCAAAAATGACTTTAGCGGTACATCCGTTTTCGACGTAAGATCGAAAATGGCCGCAGGCTCATTTCCGCTACATACACATAAAAGAAAGTATCCGATAGGCCCCTGGTAACCTCTGATGAAGTCACGTGACGTGACGCAATGCGTAAGGTTAACCGGAAGTGACGTGATGCCTCGACCATCCGACCGGAAGTGCCGTTGTTGGCGTTTTTTACCTGTTTTTTCTGTAAGTGAATTCATATATTAAACTGATCCCAGTTTTTATTTAATTCACGATGAGAGCTTCATTTCTTTCAAATTCATTTATGGGCTAAACCTACGGTGAGCGGACTCTGATTACGCCTGGATTTGTACATCATCATCTATCCAAGACGGAGTTCTACAATACCATCGACGGATTGTGTTAAGGCCCCTTTCTTCCTGTTGGAAGGTAAGCGCTCTGTGAGCACATCTATCATTGAAGACTCCTCTGGATTATCCGATTGCTTAAATGGATAGAAGCTACTGCATTTGTTGACACACATGTATTGTTGATCATCACTGCATTAATTATCCACTCCTTTTGGACTGTTATTTCATGTTCCTTATCACCATTACAGTTGTGATTGGCCACCACCACTGGACTTTGTTATTCACGTTTTTGGTTGTCATAGCACATGTTTATTATTTGCACTTCAGGAGCACCCGCTCGCTCCCTGTTTAGTTTAGTTTAGTTTTTGCGCTCATCACTTTTCATTTATATCCATTTCTTTGTTGTTAGCACATACTAGATTCGAGCTGCATTTTAGTTATTGTTTATTCACTGGTTTGTTACGTTTATTCACTGTTGGCTAGCGCTGTAGCTTTTCTCTTATTTCCATTCACACCTAATCGTGCGTCCTGACCCGCGAATTGCGGTGACAAATGTGAGGCGTTTTGTACCGCAACAAAACGCCTCGCCTTTAACCCCCCTTTTTGGAGAGGTCCATCATCTCCTATGCCGAACGCCGAAGACGCCTGAAAAAAGGGTCCGGGACTTGTTTTGGGCTTCAGGCATTCAGCATTTCGGCGTTCGGCGTGGAGATGTGAACCATCTCCATAGAGGGGAATGTTAAATTTCCCCTCCAGCGTATGCGGCGTCGGGCGTAAAAACGCCTAGATGTGAATGGAGCCTTAGTTACACTTTAGTTGTACTCGGGACATGGCCACCTTTGACGCTAGTCTTAAGCTCACCCCCAGGGTGGATAAAAAAAAAATCGATGATTTTTTATTATTTCTTTGAAAAAAAATGATTTTTTTTTTTTAAGTCTGATTTGTTTTTTATTAAATCTGATTTAAAAAAAATGTTTTTAATAAAATGCTTTTGAAGAAAAAATTGTTTTCCATTTAAGATACATTAATAATTTAGCTTATTCAGCATGAAATTGAGCTTAGTAGCATGAGGCTGTATATTCTGCAATATTAACATTTTTGGTAAACTCATTCAATTAATTCAAGCTCTGCAAGCTGAGATAACATGCATTTATGCATTCACACAATTTCATAGTAACCGTAAGGTAAAACAAAGTTCAGGAATATTCCTTTATCTCATTGTTTTGCAAATCAATGTGCACTACAAACTGTATGATTAGTAAAAAGATATTGCCCGCAACCCAAAACTTCTTCTTGTAGAAATTTTATTAGACACAATAGCAGTGTACAATCCACATGATACTAACGCATTTCGGTCGAAGCCTTCCTCATAGCATGATTAATCAGCATTAAAATCAAACTCATATAGAAAATCAGCCCCTTGAAAAAGCAGCGGTACAATGCCTTATTGACATTAATGAAATTGATTAGTTAAAACATGTGAACAGACCAAATGAGATGAGACCAGTGGGAGAAAAAAACATTCTAAAGAAAGAAAGAAATACAAAACTGAAAATTACCCATAAGAGTCCCAAAAGGGAATAGATTCATTTCAAAACAAATTTAAATCCCTCCTATTGTTCATTCCCATCGGAATTCTGGTATTAAGGGTATAAATCTACCACACTTCTCTCTGGAGTAGGGTGTGATTTATATTACCCCCTCTTGGAGGCCTCTTGGTTTGTTCTAAACCAAAGAAAGAGAAATGGTCAAGGTTCGTTCCCTACATGAAGGTAAATTGGGTATCTGGTGTTCCAGGAGGCAATGACCTTAGTTTGTAATAATGTACATTTGATTAGTCAGTCTTTAGGTAATAACAAAGTTGAACCATGGTAAGGGGGTGATTTAAAATTTATCCTGAAAGTGTGTCCAGCAACTCTGCAAAACATATAAAAGAAACAAGGGGGGGCGCCTCTCTAAGTGTAGTATTAAAACAGTAACATTTATTGCACAAGATTAAAAACATATATACTGTAAGTGGGAGTCATGCTCATTTTATACATGTAGTCCTGGCAGTTCTACTGCGTCCCATAGGCTCCCCAGCTACCCGGATCGTGCGAGGAGCATGTGAGATGCAGTAGAACTGCCAGGACTACATACAGTACCTAAGATGAGCATGACTCCCACTTATATCTTGTAAGTGTTTTTAATCTTGTGCAATAAATGTTACTGTTTTAATACTACACTTAGAGAGGCGCCCCTCCCCCCCTTGTTTATTTTAAAGGTTCCCTATATGTACTCGTCCAAAATGTTTGGACACACTAGATATATTCTTAGCCTTGAGATTCAATGGGGCTGATTTACAAACTAATTTGCATATTGAGTTGTGGCGCACATAGATGCGCAACGCAAAAACGCCATTTACGAACGTTTGCGCGGGTATCGTAGCGCAAATTCCTATTTATCAATGTGTTGACAGCGCACTACGACGCGCAAACGGCACGCCACTATCGACCTAGTGCACTGAACATTCAAATAGAAATAGATTGAATCTGGACTTCCCAATACTATAGGCTTATGCTTGGGTGACATGGGGTAGCACATTACAAACTGTCAAAGCAAAAAATATACCCTATATGGGATCAGAAACTAACTTTTTCTGTGCAAGCCTCCTACGCCTGCAACTACAACTAGAGCTGCGCAGGGGTTCATGTTCCCACGGCGCATTCGTGAACTGCATTTGCGCACATTAAAGTGCGTCAGATCACTACGCGGGTATATTCTTGATAAATCCTATGTGGCGTACACTAATTTGCATATTTTGTTCTGGCGTACAGCATCTTTTTCTTTTGCAGTGTGTGCGCTGGTTCAGTTTGGCCATTTAAAGGGGAACTCCACACTCACTTTTTTTAATTTCACTTTTCTAATGCATATGTTTGCCTCGGATTAGTTTGGCCATTTAAAGGTGAACTCCACACTCATTAGTTTGGCCATTTAAAGGGGAACTCCACACTAATTTTTTTAACCACTTAAGACCCGGACCAAAATGCAGGTAAAGGACCTTGCCCCTTTTTGCGATTCGGCACTGCGTCGCTTTAACGGACAATTGCGCGGTCGTGTGACGTGGCTCCCAAACAAAATTTGCGTCCGTTTCTTCCCACAAATAGAGCTTTCTTTTGGTGGTATTTGATCGCTTATGCGATTTATTTTTATTTTTTTTATTTTTTGCGCTATATACAAAAATAGAGCGACATTTTTGAAAAAAGAACAATATTTTTTACTTTTTGTTATAAGAAAAATCAAATAAACTAAATTTTATTTAGCCGCATGTCTTTAGTAAAAAAAAAATAGCTACCTAGCGGGAACAGCGACACTAACACAGCGATCAGAAAAATGATCGCTTAGTGATGCTGGCAATAGGGAGTGAAAGGGTTAACTAGGGCAGTGATCAAGGGGTTAAAACTTTATTAGGGGGGGTACCCTGGACCTAACACTAACTGCCTGTCACACTGACACTAAATACAGTAATCATACATATATGATTACTGTATTCTGTGACAGGGGGGGAGGGGGGGCGATCGCAAGGGGTTAAGTCTGCCTGTGTGTCCTGGTGTCAGTGTAGTGTTAGCGCACACTTACTGTGAGATGTGATCACTCCTCAGCGGCGGTTGAAAATACCGCTGAGAGGAGAGATTACATCACTTCCCTCTTCCTGTGTTTACACAGGAGGAGGAAGTGACAAGGCGGGGGAGCGCGCGGATTGGCTGGTAGCGATCCGGAGGGGGCGGACAAAAACGAATAGCCGCCCCCTCATCCCGGATCGCTCGGCCAGCTACGGGGACCGCCGCATGTACCAGGGGGGGGGGTCCCGATCGGACCCACGGCAAGGCAGGCATGATGTGCCTGCCTGTGCCATTTTGCTGACGTAAATGTACATGCGGCGGTCCGCAACCAGGTAATTTTTACTTTTCTAATGCATGTGTTTGCCTCGGATTAGTTAGGCCATTTAAAGGGGAACTCCACACTCTGTGAGCCTTGATCTGCCTTCATCAATCCAAACCACATACTATTTGAGACCAAACAACAAGGCCAGCTAGGAAAGGTGCGAGAAGAAGGATCACCCAACTCCCTCCTGAACCATTCAAGGCCGCATGCATGCACTCAACATAGCTGGCTGCCTTTGGGCCATGTTGGGCTCAGCCCAATACCAAGCACAAATCACCTTGTCCACACTGCTTTAGAGCAGTCTGAAGCCTCCCCACAACCCCAGTCTAGGCTTGTGTGTAAGAGGCTCTTGTCCCCCTTTCATGTGCTGGCCTGCTGTGTTTGTCTAGGGGTTTGTTATTGCGTGGGAGGTGCACATTCTTTTGCAATTTTGGGGAGGTCTTTTTCACATGAGCGATTTTCTTTTAATCCTTTTCAGACCAAAATGGCCTTGTATGTATGGGGGGCAGGGAATTGTTTGATTTATGTTTAAATCTTGCAGCTGCAATGTAGAAATGTCTTTTTTCTATAAAGCTGTGCATCTTTGAAGCATCATTTTGTAAACATGTTCCAAGATGCACCACTTTACAGGCAGAGTACCCCCCCCCCCCCACAGGTTACTAGCTTAAGCCCAGGTTCACACTGTGGGAGTGAACCTGTACGATTTTAGCTAAACGCATACAATTTTACTTATGCTTGTCAGTCCTGATTTTGGCAGCGATTAGAGACATTTCTGCATGTTTTGGGCGTCCAAAAATATCAAAAAGTAGGTCAGAAATTACTTAGTTAAATCTGTGCAGTGCTGCATATGCAGTGTTCCAATGATTAGGATGGTGCCATGGACAGGAATTGCTGGCAAATGCTGCCTATTTGACAAATCGCACCAATGTGAAGCAGGGCTCAGGGCTAGTTCACTCAATAGAAGCGCAGTCCAGATGTGTGCCAGATGCTTTTGTGCATGTGCGTTTATTGCTGCGTTTTCCTGCGTTACTGTACAGTCCACTGCAGGGAAAATGCAGAATTTGATATGTTCCATGAACTGGAATGCACTGGAACTACGAGCATTGGTGTGAACTCTGCCATTCAAAATCATATTACCTACTTTCAGTGCGATTTTCCTGCAGAAAACAAGACATGAATTGCATGTGGTGTGAACTGGCCCTTTTATTTGTTTATTACCCAAAGAATTGTTGGGGGATCTTTTCACATGTTATTGATGTTGGCGATGTTTCGTGTTAATTTTTTTTATTTTTACTTTGCTGTAATTCTGCTGCATGATTTTTCTAATTATTTTTCAAGATGATGTTAATGAATGTAATAATTTTTAATATTTCTTTCTCCTGTTACTTCCCAAAGCAAAATTGTCAAATCCTGTACTTTTAGATTTTGTTAGTGTCTTTATTTTTCATGCATTGTTTTGGCTGTACTGGCTTTTTTCCACGTCCTGTAATGATATTTTTAACAATAAAAATGTTTATTAAATCTTGTTTTTGTTTTTTGTTTTTTTTGTTTTTTGGACTGGTAATGGCGGCGATTTGCTTTTTGTTTATGTATTTTTTGTGACTGTGAAATTTTGGCGGACACATTGGACACGTTTTTGTTCAATTTTTGGGACAATTCACATTGATACAGCGAACAGTGCTCTAAATGTGACTGGCAGGGAAGGGGTTAAGTGTGTACCCTGGGAGTGATTATAACTGTGAAGGGAGGGGGACTGACTGGAGGAGGTGACCGAGCTGTGTCCATATGTACAAGGGACACAGACCGGTCGCCTCTCCCTGAGAGGACATGGATCTGTGTGTTTACACACAGATGCACGTCCTTGTCTGTGTAACAGCCGATTGCGCGTACCTGGAAAACCACGGCCGCTAGGTATGCGCATTTGGTGTACAGTTATGAGCATCTGCTGTATAGTAATGCGCCAGGTACGCATGGTCGCTTTTGGGGCTCTCGCGCGCCCCCCTAGTGGCCAAAAGATATAGGGACATCAATGAACGTCCTTCCAGCATTGTAGAGCCACCTTGTGGCTAGTCTGTCATTTCACACATGTTTTTGGATTGGGCGGGCACCATACAGGAAGAAACTCACACCACCTACAGGAAGCTGAAAGTTAGGGTTGCCACCCGTACGGGATTGACCCGGACAGTACGGGTTTTGAAACGTTTGTCCGGGTCTCTGCCCGCATTAGACCCGGGCAAATTATTCAGACCCGCCAGTGGCTCCCTGTGTCTTTGCGAAGCTGTGCCGCTACGGCCGCGTGCGTCTCTAGTTCGGTCCGCTCCTGCTGACGTCAGTGACCTGCTCCCTTCCTATCTAATCCCTCCCCCCCCCCCCGCAATGCAGTGCACCTCCGTCCACTCTGTGTGCTGCAGACAGGAGACACAGAGGCAGAATGAAGAGGCGGAACGAACCTCCATGTTGTCGGGGACTCTCCTCTGGTTGGCTGCAGAAGGGACAAGGAGGTGGGGTTGAAGGAGGAGCCTCCCCATTCCCTGCTGCTCTGATGGTAAAGTTTGCCGATATCGTGCTGGGATTGGAGCTCAGCATGTAAGGTCAGTTTTTGCCTCCCCCCACCACCATACACTACATGCAATATATACAGCCCCCCCCCCCAATACTTCATGCATATATACAGTTCTCCCCCACCATCCATATATACAAACCCCCCCCCCCATATATACAGTTCTTTCCCCCACCATCCATATATACAGACCCCCCATATATACAGTTCTCCCCCCACCATCCATATATACAGACCCCCCCATATATACAGTTCTCCCCCCACCATCCATATATACAGACCCCCCCATATATACAGTTCTTTCCCCCCACCATCCATATATACAGACCCCCCATATATACAGTTCTTTCCCCCCCATCCATATATACAGACCCCCCACCACCCATATATACAGACCCCCCATATATACAGTTCTCCCCCCCACCATCCATATATACAGACCCCCCATATATACAGTTCTCCCCCCATCATCCATATATACAGACCCCCCATATATACAGTTCTCCCCCCCCATCCATATATACAGTTCTCACCCCCCCATACACCATCCATATATACAGACCCCCCCCCCCCCATATATACAGTTCTCCCCCCCATCCATATATACAGTTCTCACCCCCCCATACACCATCCATATATACAGACCCCCCCCCCATATATACAGTTCTCCCCCACCATCCATATATACAGACCCCCCATATATACAGTTCTCCCCCCACCATCCATATATACAGACCCCCCATATATACAGTTTTCCCCCCACCATCCATATATACAGTTCTCACTGGGTTACACCGTCCGCAGCCCTACTGGCTAACAATGTCCACTTTTATGGTAGACTAGTTTGTATTTTAACTGACATTTCTTTTATTAATTGAATCATATTTTATGGGTACACTAATGCTTTGTTTTATTTAACCATGCCCCTATAAGTCCCCCCCACCAAATGTTAATGCAATTTAGCCACAGCCACTGTTCATTGTAGCACACCTCATTACTACTCTCTTCGGGTAACCCCAAAGGTGTCCCAGGTATTTTACAATCCTATAGCGTGTAGTACAAAAAAATTGCTGTGTGCCGCAAAAGTGTTCGGGTTTGGCTTGAAGAAAAGGTGGCAACCCTACTGAAAGTCCTTCTGGGTATTGTATCACAAGCATGCCTCGCTCACTCTTTTCAAGGGCAGAAATGCTGCTGATTTGCAAAGTAAGTTTATTTTTTTTGGCTAATTCAATTCTGCACATGGGCGTGTGTGTGTGTATCTAAAGGTTTAGGCCTCAAAACACAAACATATTTACTTGTTCCAAATTTTCTATCAGGTGACAGACCTTCCTGCTTCTTTTGATCTCTAACTACATCTATAGATAGAGATATTATTTGCAATATATATATATATATATATAATATAATTTATGAGAGGGAGAAACGCACACACACAGTGTGTGTGGCAAGACTGGGCACACACACTTTTCAACATTGTGAGATGCGAATGAGGGACACAGCTCACAAATCTATGTAGGTATTGGACACGCCCCCTACCACACTTCCTTAAAGTGGATGTAAACCCAATTTTTGTTTATTTATTTTTGATGTCACAATGTAGAGTAGAATATTTTCTATCATCTGTGCCCAGTCTTGCCACACAGAGTTAATCCAGATCAAAGCAAAAAAAAAACGTGGTAAAAAAGAATGTAAAGAAATGCCGGAAGTACAGCAAAAACGCTAAAAAACAACATGCATAGGTGTGAATCGAGCCTAAGGCTGAATGAACTTAGGGCTGGTTCACATTAGTGATCGCAAGTGATTTGCACCGCACTGCTGTTCAGATCACATGCAATGCGATTTCAGCCATACAAACTGGCTGAAATCGCATCTCAATTAAAAACCAAACACGCACAGGACCCTTTTTTTGGTCAACACCAGAATCGCATGGGTGTTCACACCTATGCGATCCGATTCATGTCCAATCATGTCACTTTGCAGTGCGATATGGGAGCTGAAAAGGAGGTGTCATTACCATTGTATGACACTCCCCAGCAGTTTGCATATGGCAGTATGAACTGCTGTGCGAGTCGGGTGCGATGTGGGAACCCGCAGTGGATTCGCAGGGTTTTCAAATCGCACCACTGTGAAACTAGCTTTGGTGGGAGCAGTCAGATGACATTTTTAGGCTGTATTCTTGGAGGCCCGGTTCACAGTGGTGGGATTCGGGAACCCTGCGAATCCACTGCGGCTTCCCACATCACACCCGACTCGCACAGCAGTTTACACTGCCATATGCAAACTGCTGGGGAGTGTCATACAATGGTATAGACACCTCCTTTTCAGTTTGCATATCGCACTGCGAAGTGACATGATTGGACATGAATCGGATCGCATAGGTGTGAACACCTATGCGATTCTGGTGTTGACCAAAAAAAGGGTCCTGTGCGTGTTTGGTTTCAAATGAGATGCGATTTTAGCCAAACAGTTTGTGTGGCTGAAATCGTATTGCATGTGATCTGAACAGCAGTGCGGTGCAAATCACTTGCGATCACTAATGTGAACCAGCCCTAAGTTCATTCAGCCTTAGGCTCGATTCACACCTATGCATGCTGTTTTTTAGCGTTTTTGCAGTGCTTTTTGCGGTGCTTCTTGCATTTTTTGACATTCTTTTTTACCATGATTTTTATTTCTTTTTTGCTTTGTTTTGATCTGGATTAACTCTGTGTGTGGCAAGACTGGGCAAATATAATAGAAAATCTTCTACTCTACATTGTGACAGCAAAAACAAAAATATTAATTTTTTTTTGTGTTTACATCTGTATATATTGCCTCCTGCTTGTGTGTGTATATATCTATACCTAGATATATATATCTAGAGAGAGAGAGATACACACATCCACACCAATATGTCTCCAGCGCCCCACCCCCATACCTCTTGACACAAATGGTATTGCATGCATGCCATGTGGATGTCAATTGCCTCGTTTCCACTGAGCAGATCGGTTCGGGTCGCTTGGAAGGGAACGGTTCTGAGGGGCCAGGTCTATTCTGGTGAGCGTTTCCACTGCCAGTCGGACCACCAGGGCCATACAGGTTTTAGAAAAAAAATCCTCTCGTGATGTCACACTAGTGCGACGAGAAACGTGATGCAGCGTCACTCAGCGTCAACCAAACAACAAAAAAAAAAAAACAACAATGGAGGTCATTCAGCAGCTTGTGTTTTCTCTGCTAGCCTTTTGGTTCTTTATAGGCAAAATACATGCCGCATTGTATGGGAGAAGGTTGCGAGTGGCCAGGAGAAACACAGCAGAAAAGAAAAGGAAACTTTTAGCTTGGATGTGTAGCCGGGAGGAGAAGTACACATCGGTGCGGCTAAGACGGCAGCGCTATAGGGTAAGCACAACTGACCGACTTAACTGAAACGCACACACACTGACCCACACACACACACACTCACACTCACACACACACACTGACACACACACACACTGACACACACACACACTGACCCACACACTGACACACACACACACACACACACACTGACCCACACACTGACACACACACACACACCCACACACTGACCCACCAATATGACACACACACACTGACCCACCAATAATGACACACTCACTGACCTACCAACCAACCTTGACATACACATTGACTTGAAAGATGTTTTTGAGATATGTTACCATTTTTATTTATTTTCAGATGCTTCTCCTTTTGGCAAAGCAGCGCCGCAGCCCAGTGATTTGGGCTTTCCCTCGTGCCAATGATTGGTGGAATGTGACCGTCCCAGGATTTACACACAGACAGTGGGTGCAGAATTTCAGGATGTCAGAGGAAACCTTCTCCTTCCTTTGTGCCAAGCTACGTCCAGTAATGGAAAAGAGGAATACAAACTTCAGAGCCAGTTTGCCTGTGAGGAAGAGAGTTGCCATTGCACTGTGGAAGCTGGCTACCAACAGTGAATACAGGAGTATAGGCCATCTTTTCGGTGTGAGCAAATCTTCAGTGTGTCGGTGTGTGCAGGACTTCTGTAAGGCTGTGTGCACATTGCTAGCTCCTGACATTGTGCATTTTCCGGACAGGGAAAAGCTAAAAGACATGGCTGAGTACTTTGAGAACAGGTGGGGCCTTCCACAGTGTGTTGGTGCTATTGATGGCTCACACATACCAATAATAGCACCACAAGAATACCACACCGACTACTACTACCGAAAAGGCTGGCATTCCATCATCCTCCAGGCAGTAGTGGATGGCAAGGGACTGTTCTGGAATGTGAATGTAGGAAAGCCAGGTAGTTTGCATGATGCTCGGGTTCTCCGATTGTCAACACTTTGGAATTGGGTTGGCCAGGGAGGACTGTACCCGGTGAGCACTAAGAACATTTGTGGGGTGAATGTTGGCTACTATGTGCTTGGAGACTCTGCCTACCCTTTACAAAATTGGCTTCTGAAACCATTTCCTGACAATGGGCGCCTAACAACAGAGCAGCAAACCTACAACAAGAAAACATCCAGGGCACGTGTTGTAGTGGAAAATGCTTTTGGAAGACTTAAGGGTAGGTGGAGGTGTCTTATGAAGAGGAATGACAGTGACATTCAACTCACCAAATCCATGGTCCTAACTTGCTGCACTCTTCACAATCTTTGTGAAAGTCATGGAGAAGACTTTGACCAGGATTGGAATACATCTCCAGAAGAGCCAGTACCAGTAACAGCAGCACAGGATGTGGAAGAAGAGTGCAGCAAAATACGTCAGGCTCTGATGCGGCACCTTAACTTTTAATTTTTTCTCATTTATTAGTACAATGTTTATTTACTTTATGAATTATGCCATAAGTTTAATAAAATGTTGCAGAAACGACATACTCGTAGAAGTCTATTTTGTTTTTTTGTTTTTTTCAAATTTCTTTATTTATAGAGAAGCAGAGAGGTCAGTCCGTCCGGACAAGTACACATACATTTTACAAAGCAGAGGTATGGTCAAGAGTAAACATTACGGTCATTCTTAGAAAAACAAAAAAAACAAAAACAACAAAAACAATGAAAAGAGTGAACCAACTGAAAGATTTGAACAGTAACATCCAATATGTATGTCCAAGATGGAACCCTTGGCCCCCAGAAGTGCCGTATCCCTGGAGGGCATGAGCTTATCAGATATGGCCCGAAAGACTAGGCCGCGGGAGCTATGTCAGGCCAGTCGGTGACATTCCGCATGTCTCCCATAAAACCGTTTCCATCTCACCAACCCGTTAAATATGGCCTTAGGGGTACTGGTGGATATTCCATCTTCTGGGCTCGGAAGACTTAACCTCTCCCTTATTTTCCGTTTTTCCAAGTGGCTAGTAGCCAGAGCAAGTAAATTAGAGTAAGGGGAAAGAGATGAGAGAGAAAGTGAAGAGGGAGAATAGAAGAAGAGAGGGGGAGAGGGGGGGGGGGTTTGCACGAGCATAGGTATACCCAGATGCTCCAAAGGGGCACATTCTACTGTGATGAGTATCTCAAGGTGTAATCGTGTGTCGGCGGCTACTATAGAGGTACATCCAGGGGTCACTCAGCCTCTCTCATCGACTGTCCCTCCTCCGAGTACCTGAAGATGTCCCATAGCTGCCAGGTGTTGGTATATTCCTCCTGTCTCTGCTGGTTAGAGAGGACCAGGTCCTCCATACGGCCGATCTCGTCGACTTTTCTAAGCCAGAGCGCAATTGTCGGCGGCTGAGGGGACTTCCAGTGAAGAGGCACGCAGGCCCTAGCTGCGTCCAAGAGATGACGTATCAGGGACTTTTTGTAGGCCCCTGTGGACATCTCTGTCGCGTGGAGCAGAAAGTACGCTGGGTCGTCCGGCACCACACTTTCCGTAAATTTCTGTGTAATTCGGCGCACCTCTTCCCAGAAGCCCCTGATCCGAGGACACGACCAAAAAACATGCAAGAGTGTACCTCTAGCCTGTTGGCATCTCCAACAGTCGGCTGAGGAGGTGGGGAAGATTTTATTCAGGAGGTCTGGCGTTCTGTACCACCGCACGAGAATCTTGTAATTCGTCTCTTGTGTCCTAGAGCAGAGAGAGGACTTGTGGGTAAACCTAAGTATGTTCAGTTTCTTGGTAGTGGAGAATTGAGTGTTTAGTTCCCGTTCCCACTTAGTGAGGGCTGGAATGAGATAGTCGTCTAGTGGGTGGCTTAGCATGGTGTACATTAGTGACAGTGCATGAGGCAGAGCCCCGGATTCGACACACAGGGTCTCTAGAGTCGTGAGAGGAGTCTGTGGACCTGTAGGGTCATGTAGAAAGTGAGTCAACTGATTCGCCCTCAAGAAGTCAAGTCTATATGCTTCACCGGGGTCCGCTAGTTCAGAGGCCGACTTCCATCGGCCTCCATCACTGAAATGAGAAGCCTGAAAAAGGCCTGTTTCCCCGAGGTCTAAAAAAAAATCTGTCCCTCAGTCCAGGTTCAAATTTGGGATGGCCAATGATAGGTCGGAGGGGGGAGTTGTGACTAGATAGGGAGAACTGCGAGAAGAGTCGTGTGCAGGTCTCAATCGTGGCTCCCAGCAGCGGGTGCCGTGCGACTCGCGGCGGTAAATCCGACAGGCACCAGGGGGCCCTCCGCAGTGGGACCAACGACTGCACCTGCTCCACCTGAGTCCAGAGCTTGGAGTCACCATGTCGACACCAATCAAGGAGTCTCACTAGGTGTGCCGCCCAGTAATATGTTCTGACATCTGGTAGTGCTAGTCCGCCCCGCTGTTTCGGTAGTGAAAGCACTTGTCTTCGTATACGTGGTTTCTTCCCACCCCATAGGAAGTGTGTAAATGCCGCGTGTAAGACACTCTCCTTTACCTTAATGACTCGTGCAGCTCCCTCTCCGCTGCCCTCTCGATTATTGATAGGTTTGGCAGGTTTGCGGGTATTCGGATCAACTGGGACAAGTCGGTCCTGTTTCCTCTGACTAGGTCACTCCCTCCCGACGATCTGCCGGCCCCGCTTCAGTGGGTTGACAGCTTTAAATATCTGGGCATCATGGTTCGCAGAAACCTGTCTGAATATGTTGAGGCCAATGTGAAACCTGTTCTCCAGAAGTTTCTCCATAGGTGCTCGGCCTGGAAGACCCTGCCTCTCACACCTGTTGGCAGGGTTAACCTGGTTAAAATGTCCTTTCTCCCCAAGTTCTTATACGCCTTCAGACACACGCCGGTGACTATCCATAAGTCTTTCTTTGACAAGCTAGACCAAGCGGTGGGTTCATTTGTTTGGCAGGCCTCGGTCCCGAGGGTAGGTAGACCCATACTCCAGCTCCCCCTGTCGGAGGGCGGTTTAGCCCTTCCGAACTTTAGAAAGTACTACTGGGCGGCTGTGCTAGTGTCTGTTCGGTGGTGGTTTGCACAAGACCCTACTAACCCATCGGTCACTCTTGAAGCAGCCATATTGGGGTCCTATGATGGATTGAGTAATTTGGTCTACAGGGGGGTCAGGGCTAGTACACAGGTTACCGCACCGATGAGGGCCACGGTTGTGGTGTGGGGACAGGTCTCGAGGCTTCTGGTTGAGCCCGGATCTTTCTCCCCCCACATTCCTCTCTGGGGCAACCCATCCCTGTCACATTTGAGGACTGTACCGGATCCGCAGCTGTGGGCCAGGTACAATGTTAAAACCCTGAGAGATGTCATGCCGGAGGGTCGTTTGCTCTCCTTCGGTGTGTTAAAGGCTAAGTTTGGACTTCCCCCCTGGATGTTTTTCAGGTTTCTTCAGCTTCGGCACGCGATCAGAGCGCAGTTTCCAGATCCTATTAAAGTGGAGCCCCACTCGGTGGAGAGGCTTCTTACTTCACGGATGGTGGATGGGGTGCTCTCCTCTATTTACTTTAGGTTGACCTGTGCTGGGGGGGCTGGGGCCACACGGGCCTTTTCGGCCTGGCAGCGGGACTTGCCTGCCCTCACGTCGGAGGACTGGTCGGAGGGGTTGCAGCAGTGCATCCCCCTCATGATATCTGCGAAAGAACGTTTCATTCAGCTAAAATTTATTCATAGGGTCTATTATACGCCTCAGAGGCTGGCAGTTATTTACCACACCTCTGGGGATAAATGTCCTAGATGTAACCGGGAAGTGGGGAATTTCATTCACATGGTCTGGCTCTGCCCGAAAATCCAGGAGTTTTGGCGGCTGGTGGCGGCTGAGATGGAGGCGGTTGGTGGCGTGGCTGTTGGACTGAATCCCTTGATCCTATTGCTGGGTATCACAGATAACCTCCCTACCTCCACGCACAAGAAGCTTTTTATCTTCTACACAGCTTTTTATGCTCGTAAAGCGATCTTGCTCCAGTGGAAGGCAGCTGACCCGCCTGGTCTATCTGCCTGGCGGAAGCTGGTGAATGACACCCTACCTATGTATAAGCTAACTTATATGGGACGCAACTGCCCCACAAAGTTTGACAAGATCTGGGGGGCCTGGGTGGCGGCCAAGGGACTAACGGTCTAGTGCGTTTAAATTTGTGGTCTGTGGTTTGTGCCCTATTCCCTCCCGGGTGGTCCTGGGTTTCCCCTGCCCTCTCCCGGGTCTATGAAGTGGGTTAGTGGGAACCTTCTATATGTATGTCCTTGGAATAATAACATGTCTGGGGCTCAGTGTGGATGCACATTGTACTATGTGGTGTGTCTACTCCAATCCATTTGGCCTGCTGTATGGGATGTCTCCCCTCCTCCTCCCCTCTCCCCCTCCCCTCTCCCCCTCCCCCCTCTCCTCCCCCCCTTTTTTCCCCTTTCCCCCCCCCCCCTCCCGTTGTTTCTCTCTCCTTTTTCCCCTTTGTGTCCTTGTCTTCCCTCTCCTGCCCAGTTAGGCTAATATGACGTTTTTGTATGTGGATATTTATTTTATTTTTATTGTCTTGGTTTTTTTTTTGTTTTTTTTTTTTTCTCTCCTGCACTGTCTGTAACAAATGTGTAGAGCCTTGTGGCCCTGACTGCATTATCTGTCTGGTATAAGCATGTAATCACCTGATTTTCTTGAATAAATATTCCTTCTGTTAAATGCCGCGTGTAACTGCTTAAAGTAGCTGCCAGGTATGCGAATCGGGAGGGCCTGCAACAGGTATAAAAACTTGGGCAATATGGTCATCTTAAGAATGTTGCAACGGCCTATCCATGAGTGCAGGCCGCTAGACCACTGCTGGAGCAGTTTTTGGACTTCTTTTAGGAGAGGGGGGAAGTTGAGCTTGAACACCTGCGAAAGGGAGGGGGGTATGCGCGTCCCTAGATATTTCAATGCTACATCTGTCCAGTTAAAGCGGAAGTTGTCTTTGAGTTGAGCTAATCGTGTCTGTGGAATTCCTATCCCCATGGCCTCGGATTTAGTGTGATTGATTTTTAGATTAGACAGCCTTCCGTAAGTGTCAAATTCTCGCATAAGGTTTGGCAGGGATGTGTCTGGATTGGTGAGGGTGAATATCAGGTCATCTGCGTATGCGGATACTTTGTACTGTCTATCTCCAGTCCGTATTCCAGTAATGTCGGGGTTCAGCCGAATATGGCAAAGAAAGGGTTCTAGGGAGAGCGCAAACAGAAGTGGGGACAGAGGGCACCCCTGCCTCGTCCCATTGGCGATGTGGAACGGGTCAGAAAGCACTCCATTGGCCTTGACCCTTGCCGTCGGGTCCCTATATATTGCCGCAATCCAGCGTTGCATTCTGTCTCCTAGTCCTACATGTCTCAGGGTGGACTGCATAAATTGCCAGTCCACTCTGTCAAACGCCTTTTCAGCGTCCGTTCCTAAGAACAGGCTGGGCGCTTTGCTGTCAGTCGCTATGTGCAATAGGTTGAGGACCTTGATGGTGTTATCGCGGGCCTCCCTAGAGGGCACGAACCCAACCTGGTCTAAATGGATCAAGCTCGGGAGATATTTCTGCAACCGAGTCGCCAAGACTTTGGTAAACAATTTAAGATCTGTGTTCAGGAGGGATATCGGCCGATAGCTCCCGCAATGGGTTGGGTCCTTGCCCTCTTTGTGGATCACCGCGATTTGGGCCTGTAATGAGGCAGCATGAAAATGTTCTCCAGTCCCCAAGTCATTAAATAGCCTCACCATATGGGGGCCAAGGGAGGGGAACAAGGTCCTATAGTAGGCAATGGTTAGACCATCTGGGCCAGGGGCTTTACCTGGCTTGGCCTCCTTCAGGGCCGATTGTAACTCAGATAGGGTAATGGGGGCCTCCAAGCTCTCTCTAGCCTCAGTCGGCAGGGATGGCATTAGGGATGTGGAAATATAGTCTAGATTTGAGTCTTGGTCTGTCGGGATTTTGTCCAGGTTGTACAGTGATTCATAGAAGTTTCTAAATTCCTGCGTAATTTGTTGGGGCAGTGAGCATCTCTTCCCGGACTTAGATAAAACACAGGGTATATAGGCCGCTAGTCTTTGTGTACGGAGGGTATTAGCCAAAAGCCTGCCACATTTATTATTATAAATTATTATTTATTATATGCTTTCAGCCTGCATATTTGCAGCGCCGACTTAGCTTTATATTGTAAGATGTCCTTCACCTTTGATCTGACCGTATCAAGTTCTGCGCCAAGCTGCCTATTAGGGGCGGTTTTATGTGCAGTCTCCAGGGCATGTAGTTTGTCCAGAAGTACAGACAGCTGTGCTGCCCTCTCTCTCTTCAGTCTCGCCCCGTGTTTCATAAGGATCCCGCGGACTACGGCCTTGTGTGCCTCCCAAATAGTTCCCCCCGTACTGTCCGGAGTGATATTGGTGGTGAAGTAGTGCCCCAATTCTCGGACAACTTCCTCCACCACTTCCGTGTCTTGCATGAGGCTCTCATTAAGCCGCCATACAGGCCTGTGGCTGCCCCCTGAATCAGCAATGGTGTATTTTAGGGCAATTGGGGCATGATCAGACCAGGTAATTGATCCGATGGTAGCTTCCTGTATCGCGTGGAGTTGTCCGTGAGGTAGGAGAAAATAGTCAATCCGCGAGTAGGATTGGTGCGGCCTAGAGAAAAAGGTGTAGTCCCGTTCTCCCGCGTGTAGTAAACGCCAAGCGTCCACTAGTTGCAGGGAATGTAAGGTCTCACCTATTCGTCTGTGTGAGTCTCGAGTCAGTGAGGATTTCCCGGAGGATGTGTCCTCAGACGGGATCAGGGGGACGTTTAGATCTCCTCCTATTATCAAATGTCCCTCCGCGAAGCGGTGGAATTTCAGCAGGTGTTTTTTAAGGAAGCTTTCTTGGTGTACATTAGGTGTGTATAAGTTAGCAAAGGATACCTTCCTATCCCCAATCATACCTTTTAGGAACAGAAACCGTCCATTGTCGTCTGTCTGAACGCTGAGTAGCTTCCATGGTACTCTCGCAGCGACGAGGATGGAGACCCCTCTTGATTTCGCCTCTGTGAACCGGGAGTGGTAGGCAAAGGGGAAATTACTATTTTTTAGGAGGGGTAGGTTACTGTCCCTGAAATGGGTCTCCTGAAGCATTACAATGTCAGCTTTCATGGCTCGCATGTCGTGTAGTAGCATGCGTCTCTTTTCAGGCGTATTAAGGCCTTTAGCGTTAAGCGACACCACATTGAGCGCCTCCATACTCGTGCAATAAGGGGGGAGGGGGGAGGTAAAGCGATTTAGAGAAGAAAAGCTAGAATGAGAAGAGCAGTAGCGAGAGAGATTAAAGGTACAGGGTCTACACTAGAGTGTGTAGCCAAAGGTCTACTAAGATAGCCAAATATAACGGCTAAGGCGCTCACCGGGAATCCGGTAATCGAGCGCAGTCCTAAGTGGGGGTCTAACCAGATAGAGCCAGGAAGCGAGCCCCCAGCCCCCCACCCAAACCCGACAAGAAAACATAAAATATTTTCAAACAACAGATAATACGGCATAACTTATTCGACTAATATTGCAGGCAATAATGGCATTCAACACAGCTATTAGTGCATCAGGAGAGATGAGAGAATAAACCAAAAAGTACAAACTAGAAGTGCAAATAACCTGTTCGGCGGTGCCCCCGACACGGAGAGCTCCCCTCCCACATCTAAGTGTGGGATTATCCCCCCTCCCCCGCCCCTTTTCTCCAAGTAGGTTCCTCCAACTCCGTGGGCTCTATTGATCAATGTACTGTCCGCGTCAAAAACCCCCGAAGGGGTTCAGCTCCTCCCGGTTCTTAGGTGGTCACAGAGTTTGTGCGACCCCTCTCAAAGCCCAGCATAGTGTTGCCTACCGCCCACAAACCCATCCGGCCCAGGATATATACAGACTTATACACAACCAGGGCCAAGCTTTGCAGGGCAGAACCCCACCCAAGACCCCACCTTATCCAGGGGGGCCCACCCACCCCCGGGGTACACACGAACCCCAAAACCCCCCCAGTTCCATCAGTAATAAAGTATGTCAGGGCTTCAGTGATTCAAGAGTGCAGTGTACGGTACAGGTGGGGGCTCGCGCCATCCATCGGGGGGTCACCCTGGGTCCGAGCAGCACCCCGGGCGGTGGGGGGCATATAATCACTGGCCAGGTGCCTCAGTCTGTAGGTGTCATAAGTGGAACAGTCTACACTCGCCGTCCACAGCTGCTCCGGGAGGGTCGCATTCACCGTTCGTATGCTGTTGGAGCCGGGAGCGGGGTCAAGCTACCAGCGTACATGGGCCCGAGGGGAGCGGGGAGACATCAAGGGGGCAGTGCAGAGCTAATGTAGGGTGCGAGTGTCAGTGGGCACTAGGAGGGCATGGGGCCCACAGTGTAGGCCAGTCACGGAGGCAGTGTCCCGGGGCTGAAAGAGTGGGGGGATCGGGGATGCTTGGCCCAGGGCCTACTCACGCGCCACCTCTCCTCGGCCCGACCGGCGTCTCCGTCTGCCTCTTTGTTGTCGGGGTTGTATGGGACCCCGGTATGCTGCCACTCCCGAGCGTCCGGTTTGACGGGGGAGGAACTGTAGCCAGTCGGGAACCGCGATGGGGTCTGTCTCCATGAAGCGGAACAGCGCCGGAAGGTCTGCCAAAGTCTGTAGTGTGAAGGCTTGCGCGTCCTTGCGGAAGGTAACCGCAAGGGGGTAGCTCCACCTGTAGGTATACTCCAGCTCCCTGGCGAGATCCAGAAGGGGTCTCAGCAAGGCCCGTCGGCGTAGTGTAGCCCTGGACAGGTCGGGTAGGATTCTGATGCGTGAGCCATCCACTTCCAGCTCTTCTCGGTCCCAGGCTCCACGTAGGATGGTCTCCCGGAGCGTGTAGCGGTGCACTCTACACACTATGTCGCGAGGTCTGTCCGGGTCTGCTGGCTTGGGGCCTAGTGACCTGTGCGCTCTATCCATGGTGGCCCCCGGATACCATGGTGGCCCTCGATGGTGGCCCCCGGATCTCCCAGGATTTCCCTAAAGATCTCCGTCACTCGCGCTCCAGCGTCCTCTGGGCCATCCGATTCGGGCACCCCCCGGACCCGCAGGTTGTTGCGGCGGCTCCGGTCCTCCACATCCTCTAGGTGGAGCTGTAGCGAAATCGCTGCCTCCCGGTGGTGTTCTCGGGCCTGCTCAAGCGCCGTGACCCGGGCCTCCAGAGAAGATACCGACTCCTCTCCGGTCGTCACACGGTCAGCAAGGGTGGACACCTCCCCTCTCACCTCCTGGATATCGCGCCTGTGTGTCCCTTCCAGGCGTAGTATTAAGGCCTCGATATCTGATCTCGTGGGGAGGGCCTGGAGCAACGTCCGGATGTCGTGATTCAATTCTCCCATCTCCGGTAAGCCCGGGGAAGGCATCGCCATCTGGGAGGGGGTTTCCGAGGAGGGGGGTGAAGCGGAGCCTGCGCCTGGGACCGTATCTCCAGGGGATGGTGGCTGGGCCTCCTCGTCTGCAGCACCACGAGGGGAGCCACGTGGTGTTGTTAGGTCACCACCCGGGGAATTCTCCTGTAGGAGCTTGAAATATTTCTGGATTTCGCCCGAAACTTTTCCAGCCGGTGTCCCCCGTGTAGTCGCCCTAGTCCTGTACTTTTTAGCTGAGTACATGCCGGTTTCAAATGTGTCTTCTGCCGAATATTGGGTGGACAGGCCGGGAGCTCTGAGAACAAGCTGCCTCACTCAGCCATGTCCAGGCCACGCCCCCCCTATTTTGTTTTTTTATTCAACAAAAAAATCATCTTCATACTTTTTTTAAAGTAAAAATTTGGGGAATGTACAATCTCTTAAACAATAACCTAAAGAGGTTGTAAAACATTTCTTTCAACATTACTTGTAAATGTTTTTTGGAATATTTGTCTGAATTTCTCAATTTCTGTTCCTCCTCAGTAAGCATGTTGTAAAGTTTACTGAGAAGGAACAGGAAGTGAGAAATTCAGACAAAGAAAAAAACATATGAAGCCACCGGGGGTGCCTTTTGGTGAATTCCAGGCTGCACCTTCCAAGGCGTGGGTGATAATGCAAAGGTGCCAGGAGGGAAGGTGCCAGAGCAGCACTACAACTAAAGCCATGTGCAGCAAGGAGGAAATGTGTCCAATCTTGTGTGATTGGTGCTGGCTCAAAAGTAGCCTATTAATAAAATAAAATATAACTTTTTAAACACAAAATAATTAAATTTCCTTTAAAAGTAAAAATGGGTACAGGTCCTGTGCTGCATGAAAGGCACTACTGTCTGGGTGGTGACCTGGGTTGACGATTGGCTCCAATCACTTGAACAAGCTGACCAAGGACACCGAGGAAGGCCTGATTGAAGGTAGCCAACTGCTCCATCTGCATCCGGGCAATTTCTGCCTCTTGGCGCATAGCTTCCTGTGCATCCTGACGTAGTGCTTAAACCTTCTCTCAGAAAGGTTATCCATTCTTTCCAGCTGCCTTTCTTCTGCTGCCCGCATATCCTCCATGACTGTGCGCAGATCCAACTGCAACCTTCTTCTTTCACCTGTATTATACAAAAAAACATTGTTTTTGTCATCTGTCCAACCAATACTAGAAGCCCTTTTCTCATCTGCCCCACCAGACTGTACCACACTGGCCCACTTCTGTTCCCCCCTCTCATCTGCTACACCAATACACAGCACTGCTCATCTGCCCCCCAGAGCTGAACCCCCCCCTCTCATCTCTTCCACCACTGTACCTCCTGCACATCTCCCCCAAAACTCATCACCACCCCCCTCTCATCTGCTACACCAATACACAGCACTGCTCATCTGCCCCCCAGAGCTGAACCCCCCTCTCATCTCTTCCACCACTGTACCTCCTGCACATCTCCCCCAAAACTCATCACCACCCCCCCCCTCTCATCTGCTACACAAATACACAGCACTGCTCATCTGCCCCCCAGAGCTGAACCCCCCCCCTCTCATCTCTTCCACCACTGTACCTCCTGCACATCTCCCCCAAAACTCATCACCACCCCCCCCCCTCATCTGCTACACAAATACACAGCACTGCTCATCTGCCCCCCAGAGAATTTATTGATTATCATCATGTCTTACCATTGTGTCGGGGTGCATTGGGAGTACTCGGTGGTTGGCTACACGGTGGTTGGCTACTCGGTGGTTGGCTACTCTGTGGTTGGTCTAATGAAAAACTACTGTTGCTGCTGAAAGACGTTGAAGGTCCATCATCTGAAATGTTTGATACATCATTGGAGAGTCCATCAACTGTTTCTGAAAATAAACATATGGTTAGATATTTCATTTAAAATGGTTAGCAGAGCGATATCCTATGCGAAGTTTAAAAAAAACTAACTTACCAAAGGGGTCTACCATGGATTCCAGAATTACAGTTGCAGAGTCCAGATCTCCCTCCCTGCCTTGGTTTGCTGGCCGATGACCGTAAATGGCGTCCATGGCGTCGTACCACCTCCAAGCAGTTGGACAATTTCCACTATGGTTGTTGGCGTCCTTAATTTTTTTATATTGAGCTTTAAGCTTTTTCAGCTTTGCCCTACACTGGCCCGACGTCCGTTCGAATCCCTCGGCTGCCATCCGCTGAGAAATTTCTTTATAGACCTTCTCATTTCTCACTGATCCATCAAGCTCACTCTGAATAACGCCATCACCAATAATTGATAGGAAAGTAGATAGTTCCTCAGATAACCAAAGCCTGTTGTTTGCTGCCATCCTTCTCCTTTATATGGACTAGCGACGTGGTGATTGGTTGGCGCTTTGCTTTGACGTCAGCATAGCTGTTTTCTGTCCACCAATCAGTGGAATGAACCATGTGACGCCAGTAGCTCCGCCCTAACCGTACCGCTCCACTTTTCTTTGGACCCTCATCTGAAGCAGGACCCTTGCTGGCGCGGTACGGTTCGCTTTTATGGCGCGCTTTCATAATGGAAACACCCAAAATAGCGAACCGTACCGAACCGTACCGAACCGATCCGCTCAGTGGAAACGAGGCAAATGTGGATCCATTTTTCAACATTTACATTGACTTTGATGGGGTAAACACGCTTTGATAGGTGTGTGCTTTGGATTCCAAGCATTCTCCTGTAATTAATTATGCACGTAATCCAAGGTTGCAATGTAAAAACAAAAAGGCATTTTCTAATTATTCCTTGCATTTCACACTTGAATCTGTAGTGACGTTGCCTTTAATGTCTAAACCCCTGGCTCCTGTTTCCAAATACAAGAAATTTCACATTATGTGAGGTGTGACTTTTTGGATCCACTGTGTGGGAAATGACTATATATATCTATATACCGTATTTATCGGCGTATAACGCGCACCGGCATATAACGCGCACCCTAATTTTAAGAGGTAAGTTTTAGGAAAAAAACTTTCAACAGCCCCTTTTATATTCCAAAGCCCCCCTGCACATTACACATAGATCACAGCACATAACACATACAGTAGATCTCAGCACATTACACACAGATGCCAGCACAGTACACACAGATCCCAGCACATTACACAGATCCCAGTTTTGTCTGTCTGCTTATCCACTGTCTGCTCTCTGTCACCTGCCCCATCAATTGCACTGCTTCCAGCCTGGGACTGCAGGCGAGCGCTGTATGGGTGGGGGTGGGGGGGGGCGGACTACTCTGCCCTCCTACCTGCTTCTTCTGTCCCAGCATGAGCCATTCCACTCACCTAGCCATCTGTACTCCCGCACGTCTTGGTTCTCCCCCACGTCGAATCGGGTCTCCGGTGTTCAAAACAGCGCCAAATTGGGTCCCCGGGAAGCTGGTCAGGATCCCCCGCTCAAACTGCACAGTCATGTGACCACTCTCCTCCAATCTGAAACTACCTAAATTCGGAGGGGGGAGGAGGAGCAAGAAGAGGAGAGAAGGGACTTGCATCGAACAGGAGAGGTGAGTCGGGACGGCCGGCACGACAGCCCCGCCCAATCCCCGCCCCCCCATTGGTAAAAGACAATTACATCGGCGTATAACGCGCACCCACGTTTTCCCCCTGATTTTAAGGGGAAAAAAGTGTGCGTTATACGCCGATAAATACGGTATATATATATATATATATATATATATATACACACACATACAGTACATATGTGTATGTATGGATAGTGAACAAAAGCAAGATTGTGTTCATGGTTTGGGTTTGTCTTGTTTGCCATTTTGTAAATTCTGGTCTTGTGTTGAAATTTGAACTTCTTTCCTTTTTGTTTCCCCCACAGTTATTCTTGTTGAAGGACTCTCCTGTAGGTTCAGTGAGTAAACACAGAAAACTTTAGATGTGAATCTTACAAGTGAAGTGACCTATATCTGCAATCAAGCAAGGCCCAAATCGAAAGGACTCTCCAGTAGGTTCAGGGAAAACACAGCAAAACTTAAATGTGAATCTATAAGTGAAAATGATCTACATCTACAATCAAGCAGATGAGATCTGGATAGGGGGCCCTAATCAAAGGGACTCTCCTGTAAGTTCAGTGATTAGACTCCACAAGACTTAAATGTGAATCCACAGGTGAAATGACCTTCATCTATAATCAAGCAGATGAGATCTGAAAAAGGGAAGGGGCTATTCAAACCATTCCCCCCTTTTTTTGTGGTCACTAATTAAAATAAAATATGTAAAATATGTAACAAAAGGTAATAAATGTGTATATGCACTAAATGGGTATATAAACCCGTTTAAAGAAAACACACAGAGTGAAAAAATGCCAGTGTGGTCACTTGCAGTGTAGGACCCAATGGATCTATATAGGTGTTTCAAGCCTATTACAAAAGGCGCTATAAAAGGTCTGTGACCGTGCAGTCAAATAACAATAAATGATAAATCGTGAAATAAAAACATATATATCCTAATGTCCACTGTGATTGAATAGAGGCAATCAATCAAATGAATAACAGTCCATACACCCAAACGGTGTAGCGAATGTATTCTTCTTCTGGGATGCTCAAATGGAGTAGGAGATCCAAGATACAATCTTCAAACAGAAAAGATATAAATAGGTACCCTTACCGGATCAGGTGGACACTCAACTCACCATACGGTGGGGGGTCTTCAGGGCTTGTAAAAGGCCGATTGCCTAATCATGTATCCAGACAGTGGTGCCAGGTGGAGATGATATCCGGAGAATCAGGGGATGGCTTTTGATGTTAAAATGACTCCGTGATGGTATACATTCACTCCCAGGCATAGGAAGGAAAAAGAGAAGGAAAGCGACTCCTCATAGTGTAAAACCACCAATTTAATAAAATAAAAATAAAATTCCACTACATCACACATGTGACAGGGATCACTTAAAACATAAATGTAAAACCACACGTGAAAAGGAAAAAACTTATATCTAGTAGCAACAACTCTCCCCCTTGAAGGGTGGACAGAGGTATTCCCAAAAGGGAAAAAAAATGCAGTAAAGACTTAGCAAGTCAGTGACCCGACCGGTTTCGTCTCATGTAGACTTCAACTGGGGTATCAGTTGAAGTCTACATGAGACAAAACCGGTTGATTATCCAGATCTCATCTGCTTGATTGTAGATGTAGGTCATTTTCACTTATAGATTCACATTTAAGTTTTGCTATGTTTTCCCTGAACCTACAGGAGAGTCCTTTCGATTTGGGCCTTGCTTGATTGCAGATATAGGTCACTTCACTTGTAAGATTCACATCTAAAGTTTGCTGTGTTTACTCACTGAACCTACAGGAGAGTCCTTCTGATTAGGACCCCCTATTGGCGCTACACTTTATATCTACTTACCTTTACAAAATTTCCATTTTGTTGTGTTGGCTGCCTGATTCTACTTATTTATTTAACTCTAGTTAGCGCAATATATTTTTATTATTATTCTTGTTGAAGGGCTATGATGGCAGGCGGTCCAACGCTGTCAAGCGGGGTATTCTGCAGGTCGTCAAACAAAGGATGTGGCAGAAATTCCAGCAACGGCCAACAGTGCTGCATCTGCAGCACTGTTGGTCGGACCTGAAGAGAAGAAGGGAGGAATTCCTAAAAAAGGTCTGCTGTAGAATTTCTGGTAAGTCAATATACTCTAAAGTTGTTTACAAATGATCTTTGTGAGGAAGTCTGGTGTACTAACTTTGCAGGTGAATTTGTGTTGTGGATTTGAAGTAAGGGATGTGTTTTATACCCTGAGTGTGTCAGTTGTAGATCTTTTTTGTTTTTCTCTTGTCCTAGCTACATCCGATGGGAGACGACTGATGGTCACATTGAGCATATCCCCCCGCAGGCAGACGGACCGCCTGCCTGAGCTACGTGGCTGCAGGGGCAGCTTACCAGTGGCTCAAAATCATTCATGGTAAGCACTATTTAATCCGCCTGGTGTGTTTTGATCTAGATCTCTGTCTCTCTTGATGTATATAAAGCAGTGGTCAACTTGCGCTTCCCTAAATAAACTAGAAGATAAATCAATAAAACCTAAACATTACAGTGATAAGTATAGAACAAAAAAGACCGCACTATAAAACCCCTCCCCCCAAGAACTACAGGCTGCAGCAAGCGTGTGATAAACAAAAGACAATGGAATATAAAAAACCGCGCCATGGCGCGGCTTTTTATATTCCATTACAGTGATAAGAGGGTTAATTCAAGCAGGATAACACCAGCTGATTGCCCTCAGGTGAGACAGTGATGAATTCAAACACAAAAGGTGAATATATATATATATATATATATATATATATATATATATATATATATATATAGTGAAAAAATTATATATAAGGACAGGGAAAAAAAAACTGAAATGGAATAAATGCAATAAAAAAAGCTGGAATAGACAGCCGTGAAAGAATAAAAATACAAAATAAATGCGCAACCTCCAAAAATATATATATCATAAAAACAAGAAACACAATTCCAAACAAAAAGATTAATAATCAAAGTTCCCTGGAAAGGTTCTCTTAGGATGTAAATATACAGTCCACTTTTCTTAAATAAAATGCTTCAGCAGGCAATATGATCGAATCTTCCATACATTATAAAACTTGAATATGCAGGGAAATGGATAAAAAAATGTGGGCGAAGTGGCCCCTTACCAAATGGGATGGATCCCTTATGGAAAGAGATCATACAGGCTCAAGGTAAGGGTTCTTGGAACTGGAGGGGTGAAGGAGAGAGGGTCCGACTTCATAGGTCCTCAAGGCTCATTAACACTCTGCTCAGCTCCACACTTTTTCCAGATTCTCCCGAAGATGAAAGGGTCAATCAATGCAATTAAAGGAAGAAGACTTCATAGCGTAATATGTTTAAAACAGGTTCTTGAGAAGCTTCCTCTTCCTGTTGAAACCTCTTGAGGTGAAACGCCGCGTCGGTTGAAAGCCCTAACATCAGACCTAGCCAGCATTTAGCAGACAGGTTTATTATCCACTGCTAATACGATACGTCTCTATCAGATATTTGACACTTTTTAAACTTTTGTGAGGATGGAATACTTTGATGTTCATTGCCACAATTCTTATTAAAGAAGTTCTCAAGAACCTGTTTTAAACATATTACGCTATGAAGTCTTCTTCCTTTAATTGCATTGATTGACCCTTTCATCTTCGGGAGAATCTGGAAAAAGTGTGGAGCTGAGCAGAGTGTTAATGAGCCTTGAGGACCTATGAAGTCGGACCCTCTCTCCTGCACCCCTCCAGTTCCAAGAACCCTTACCTTGAGCCTGTATGATCTCTTTCCATAAGGGATCCATCCCATTTGGTAAGGGGCCACTTCGCCCACATTTTTTTTATTCCATTTCCCTGCATATTCAAGTTTTATAATGTATGGAAAATTCGATCATATTGCCTGCTGAAGCATTTTATTTAAGAAAAGTGGACTGTATATTTACATCCTAAGAGAACCTTTCCAGGGAACTTTGATTATTAATCTTTTTGTTTGGAATTGTGTTTCTTGTTTTTATGATATATATATTTTTGGAGGTTGCGCATTTATTTTGTATTTTTATCTTGATGTATAGTCTAAATATCTCACCTCCTCTTTATGTACAGAGCAAGGTGACCGTGACCAGGACCAACAGGCCCAGCAGCCCTCAAATCCTTGTGAGTTGCTTGCACTAGATTGCATTTGTATGTTGGGTTTTGGTGTTTTCTTAGAGAGGGATTTGGCATGCATTCTAAGCCTTGATGTCCCCAATCAGGATGGGCTTGGGCATGAGTGTTGGCCAAAGATTGGCAGATTTTTTGTTTAGGGCCAAAAACACTAATTTGCAGGGTGTTTGCTGGGGTTTCACAAGGCCCGTCGGCGTAGTGTAGCCCTGGACAGGTCGGGTAGGATTCTGATGCGTGAGCCATCCACTTCCAGCTCTTCTCGGTCCCAGGCTCCACGTAGGATGGTCTCCCGGAGCGTGTAGCGGTGCACTCTACACACTATGTCGCGAGGTCTGTCCGGGTCTGCTGGCTTGGGGCCTAGTGACCTGTGCGCTCTATCCATGGTGGCCCCCGGATACCATGGTGGCCCTCGATGGTGGCCCCCGGATCTCCCAGGATTTCCCTAAAGATCTCTGTCACTCGCGCTCCAGCGTCCTCTGGGCCATCCGATTCGGGCACCCCCCGGACCCGCAGGTTGTTGCGGCGGCTCCGGTCCTCCACATCCTCTAGGTGGAGCTGTAGCGAAATCGCTGCCTCCCGGTGGTGTTCTCGGCCTGCTCAAGCGCCGTGACCCGGGCCTCCAGAGAAGATACCGACTCCTCTCCGGTCGTCACACGGTCAGCAAGGGTGGACACCTCCCCTCTCACCTCCTGGATATCGCGCCTGTGTGTCTCTTCCAGGCGTAGTATTAAGGCCTCGATATCTGATCTCGTGGGGAGGGCCTGGAGCAACGTCCGGATGTCGTGATTCAATTCTCCCATCTCCGGTAAGCCCGGGGAAGGCATCGCCATCTGGGAGGGGGTTTCCGAGGAGGGGGGTGAAGCGGAGCCTGCGCCTGGGACCGTATCTCCAGGGGATGGTGGCTGGGCCTCCTCGTCTGCAGCACCACGAGGGGAGCCACGTGGTGTTGTTAGGTCACCACCCGGGGAATTCTCCTGTAGGAGCTTGAAATATTTCTGGATTTCGCCCGAAACTTTTCCAGCCGGTGTCCCCCGTGTAGTCGCCCTAGTCCTGTACTTTTTAGCTGAGTACATGCCGGTTTCAAATGTGTCTTCTGCCGAATATTGGGTGGACAGGCCGGGAGCTCTGAGAACAAGCTGCCTCACTCAGCCATGTCCAGGCCACGCCCCCCCTATTTTGTTTTTTTATTCAACAAAAAAATCATCTTCATACTTTTTTTAAAGTAAAAATTTGGGGAATGTACAATCTCTTAAACAATAACCTAAAGAGGTTGTAAAACATTTCTTTCAACATTACTTGTAAATGTTTTTTGGAATATTTGTCTGAATTTCTCAATTTCTGTTCCTCCTCAGTAAGCATGTTGTAAAGTTTACTGAGAAGGAACAGGAAGTGAGAAATTCAGACAAAGAAAAAAACATATGAAGCCACCGGGGGTGCCTTTTGGTGAATTCCAGGCTGCACCTTCCAAGGCGTGGGTGATAATGCAAAGGTGCCAGGAGGGAAGGTGCCAGAGCAGCACTACAACTAAAGCCATGTGCAGCAAGGAGGAAATGTGTCCAATCTTGTGTGATTGGTGCTGGCTCAAAAGTAGCCTATTAATAAAATAAAATATAACTTTTTAAACACAAAATAATTAAATTTCCTTTAAAAGTAAAAATGGGTACAGGTCCTGTGCTGCATGAAAGGCACTACTGTCTGGGTGGTGACCTGGGTTGACGATTGGCTCCAATCACTTGAACAAGCTGACCAAGGACACCGAGGAAGGCCTGATTGAAGGTAGCCAACTGCTCCATCTGCATCCGGGCAATTTCTGCCTCTTGGCGCATAGCTTCCTGTGCATCCTGACGTAGTGCTTAAACCTTCTCTCAGAAAGGTTATCCATTCTTTCCAGCTGCCTTTCTTCTGCTGCCCGCATATCCTCCATGACTGTGCGCAGATCCAACTGCAACCTTCTTCTTTCACCTGTATTATACAAAAAAACATTGTTTTTGTCATCTGTCCAACCAATACTAGAAGCCCTTTTCTCATCTGCCCCACCAGACTGTACCACACTGGCCCACTTCTGTTCCCCCCTCTCATCTGCTACACCAATACACAGCACTGCTCATCTGCCCCCCAGAGCTGAACCCCCCCCTCTCATCTCTTCCACCACTGTACCTCCTGCACATCTCCCCCAAAACTCATCACCACCCCCCTCTCATCTGCTACACCAATACACAGCACTGCTCATCTGCCCCCCAGAGCTGAACCCCCCTCTCATCTCTTCCACCACTGTACCTCCTGCACATCTCCCCCAAAACTCATCACCACCCCCCCCTCTCATCTGCTACACAAATACACAGCACTGCTCATCTGCCCCCCAGAGCTGAACCCCCCCCCCCTCTCATCTCTTCCACCACTGTACCTCCTGCACATCTCCCCCAAAACTCATCACCACCCCCCCCTCTCATCTGCTACACAAATACACAGCACTGCTCATCTGCCCCCCAGAGAATTTATTGATTATCATCATGTCTTACCATTGTGTCGGGGTGCATTGGGAGTACTCGGTGGTTGGCTACACGGTGGTTGGCTACTCGGTGGTTGGCTACTCTGTGGTTGGTCTAATGAAAAACTACTGTTGCTGCTGAAAGACGTTGAAGGTCCATCATCTGAAATGTTTGATACATCATTGGAGAGTCCATCAACTGTTTCTGAAAATAAACATATGGTTAGATATTTCATTTAAAATGGTTAGCAGAGCGATATCCTATGCGAAGTTTAAAAAAAACTAACTTACCAAAGGGGTCTACCATGGATTCCAGAATTACAGTTGCAGAGTCCAGATCTCCCTCCCTGCCTTGGTTTGCTGGCCGATGACCGTAAATGGCGTCCATGGCGTCGTACCACCTCCAAGCAGTTGGACAATTTCCACTATGGTTGTTGGCGTCCTTAATTTTTTTATATTGAGCTTTAAGCTTTTTCAGCTTTGCCCTACACTGGCCCGACGTCCGTTCGAATCCCTCGGCTGCCATCCGCTGAGAAATTTCTTTATAGACCTTCTCATTTCTCACTGATCCATCAAGCTCACTCTGAATAACGCCATCACCAATAATTGATAGGAAAGTAGATAGTTCCTCAGATAACCAAAGCCTGTTGTTTGCTGCCATCCTTCTCCTTTATATGGACTAGCGACGTGGTGATTGGTTGGCGCTTTGCTTTGACGTCAGCATAGCTGTTTTCTGTCCACCAATCAGTGGAATGAACCATGTGACGCCAGTAGCTCCGCCCTAACCGTACCGCTCCACTTTTCTTTGGACCCTCATCTGAAGCAGGACCCTTGCTGGCGCGGTACGGTTCGCTTTTATGGCGCGCTTTCATAATGGAAACACCCAAAATAGCGAACCGTACCGAACCGTACCGAACCGATCCGCTCAGTGGAAACGAGGCAAATGTGGATCCATTTTTCAACATTTACATTGACTTTGATGGGGTAAACACGCTTTGATAGGTGTGTGCTTTGGATTCCAAGCATTCTCCTGTAATTAATTATGCACGTAATCCAAGGTTGCAATGTAAAAACAAAAAGGCATTTTCTAATTATTCCTTGCATTTCACACTTGAATCTGTAGTGACGTTGCCTTTAATGTCTAAACCCCTGGCTCCTGTTTCCAAATACAAGAAATTTCACATTATGTGAGGTGTGACTTTTTGGATCCACTGTGTGGGAAATGACTATATATATCTATATACCGTATTTATCGGCGTATAACGCGCACCGGCATATAACGCGCACCCTAATTTTAAGAGGTAAGTTTTAGGAAAAAAACTTTCAACAGCCCCTTTTATATATCAAAGCCCCCCTGCACATTACACATAGATCACAGCACATAACACATACAGTAGATCTCAGCACATTACACACAGATGCCAGCACAGTACACACAGATCCCAGCACATTACACAGATCCCAGTTTTGTCTGTCTGCTTATCCACTGTCTGCTCTCTGTCACCTGCCCCATCAATTGCACTGCTTCCAGCCTGGGACTGCAGGCGAGCGCTGTATGGGTGGGGGTGGGGGGGGGCGGACTACTCTGCCCTCCTACCTGCTTCTTCTGTCCCAGCATGAGCCATTCCACTCACCTAGCCATCTGTACTCCCGCACGTCTTGGTTCTCCCCCACGTCGAATCGGGTCTCCAGTGTTCAAAACAGCGCCAAATTGGGTCCCCGGGAAGCTGGTCAGGATCCCCCGCTCAAACTGCACAGTCATGTGACCACTCTCCTCCAATCTGAAACTACCTAAATTCGGAGGGGGGAGGAGGAGCAAGAAGAGGAGAGAAGGGACTTGCATCGAACAGGAGAGGTGAGTCGGGACGGCCGGCACGACAGCCCCGCCCAAACCCCCCCCCCCCCATTGGTAAAAGACAATTACATCGGCGTATAACGCGCACCCACGTTTTCCCCCTGATTTTAAGGGGAAAAAAGTGTGCGTTATACGCCGATAAATACGGTATATATATATATATATATATATATATATACACACACATACAGTACATATGTGTATGTATGGATAGTGAACAAAAGCAAGATTGTGTTCATGGTTTGGGTTTGTCTTGTTTGCCATTTTGTAAATTCTGGTCTTGTGTTGAAATTTGAACTTCTTTCCTTTTTGTTTCCCCCACAGTTATTCTTGTTGAAGGACTCTCCTGTAGGTTCAGTGAGTAAACACAGAAAACTTTAGATGTGAATCTTACAAGTGAAGTGACCTATATCTGCAATCAAGCAAGGCCCAAATCGAAAGGACTCTCCAGTAGTTTCAGGGAAAACACAGCAAAACTTAAATGTGAATCTATAAGTGAAAATGATCTACATCTACAATCAAGCAGATGAGATCTGGATAGGGGGCCCTAATCAAAGGGACTCTCCTGTAAGTTCAGTGATTAGACTCCACAAGACTTAAATGTGAATCCACAGGTGAAATGACCTTCATCTATAATCAAGCAGATGAGATCTGAAAAAGGGAAGGGGCACTGTCCAGACAGTGGTGCCAGGTGGAGATGATATCCGGAGAATCAGGGGATGGCTTTTGATGTTAAAATGACTCCGTGATGGTATACATTCACTCCCAGGCATAGGAAGGAAAAAGAGAAGGAAAGCGACTCCTCATAGTGTAAAACCACCAATTTAATAAAATAAAAATAAAATTCCACTACATCACACATGTGACAGGGATCACTTAAAACATAAATGTAAAACCACACGTGAAAAGGAAAAAACTTATATCTAGTAGCAACAACTCTCCCCCTTGAAGGGTGGACAGAGGTATTCCCAAAAGGGAAAAAAAATGCAGTAAAGACTTAGCAAGTCAGTGACCCGACCGGTTTCGTCTCATGTAGACTTCAACTGGGGTATCAGTTGAAGTCTACATGAGACAAAACCGGTTGATTATCCAGATCTCATCTGCTTGATTGTAGATGTAGGTCATTTTCACTTATAGATTCACATTTAAGTTTTGCTATGTTTTCCCTGAACCTACAGGAGAGTCCTTTCGATTTGGGCCTTGCTTGATTGCAGATATAGGTCACTTCACTTGTAAGATTCACATCTAAAGTTTGCTGTGTTTACTCACTGAACCTACAGGAGAGTCCTTCTGATTAGGACCCCCTATTGGCGCTACACTTTATATCTACTTACCTTTACAAAATTTCCATTTTGTTGTGTTGGCTGCCTGATTCTACTTATTTATTTAACTCTAGTTAGCGCAATATATTTTTATTATTATTCTTGTTGAAGGGCTATGATGGCAGGCGGTCCAACGCTGTCAAGCGGGGTATTCTGCAGGTCGTCAAACAAAGGATGTGGCAGAAATTCCAGCAACGGCCAACAGTGCTGCATCTGCAGCACTGTTGGTCGGACCTGAAGAGAAGAAGGGAGGAATTCCTAAAAAAGGTCTGCTGTAGAATTTCTGGTAAGTCAATATACTCTAAAGTTGTTTACAAATGATCTTTGTGAGGAAGTCTGGTGTACTAACTTTGCAGGTGAATTTGTGTTGTGGATTTGAAGTAAGGGATGTGTTTTATACCCTGAGTGTGTCAGTTGTAGATCTTTTTTGTTTTTCTCTTGTCCTAGCTACATCCGATGGGAGACGACTGATGGTCACATTGAGCATATCCCCCCGCAGGCAGACGGACCGCCTGCCTGAGCTACGTGGCTGCAGGGGCAGCTTACCAGTGGCTCAAAATCATTCATGGTAAGCACTATTTAATCCGCCTGGTGTGTTTTGATCTAGATCTCTGTCTCTCTTGATGTATATAAAGCAGTGGTCAACTTGCGCTTCCCTAAATAAACTAGAAGATAAATCAATAAAACCTAAACATTACAGTGATAAGTATAGAACAAAAAAGACCGCACTATAAAACCCCTCCCCCCAAGAACTACAGGCTGCAGCAAGCGTGTGATAAACAAAAGACAATGGAATATAAAAAACCGCGCCATGGCGCGGCTTTTTATATTCCATTACAGTGATAAGAGGGTTAATTCAAGCAGGATAACACCAGCTGATTGCCCTCAGGTGAGACAGTGATGAATTCAAACACAAAAGGTGAATATATATATATATATATATATATATATATATATATATATATATATATATAGTGAAAAAATTATATATAAGGACAGGGAAAAAAAAACTGAAATGGAATAAATGCAATAAAAAAAGCTGGAATAGACAGCCGTGAAAGAATAAAAATACAAAATAAATGCGCAACCTCCAAAAATATATATATCATAAAAACAAGAAACACAATTCCAAACAAAAAGATTAATAATCAAAGTTCCCTGGAAAGGTTCTCTTAGGATGTAAATATACAGTCCACTTTTCTTAAATAAAATGCTTCAGCAGGCAATATGATCGAATCTTCCATACATTATAAAACTTGAATATGCAGGGAAATGGATAAAAAAATGTGGGCGAAGTGGCCCCTTACCAAATGGGATGGATCCCTTATGGAAAGAGATCATACAGGCTCAAGGTAAGGGTTCTTGGAACTGGAGGGGTGAAGGAGAGAGGGTCCGACTTCATAGGTCCTCAAGGCTCATTAACACTCTGCTCAGCTCCACACTTTTTCCAGATTCTCCCGAAGATGAAAGGGTCAATCAATGCAATTAAAGGAAGAAGACTTCATAGCGTAATATGTTTAAAACAGGTTCTTGAGAAGCTTCCTCTTCCTGTTGAAACCTCTTGAGGTGAAACGCCGCGTCGGTTGAAAGCCCTAACATCAGACCTAGCCAGCATTTAGCAGACAGGTTTATTATCCACTGCTAATACGATACGTCTCTATCAGATATTTGACACTTTTTAAACTTTTGTGAGGATGGAATACTTTGATGTTCATTGCCACAATTCTTATTAAAGAAGTTCTCAAGAACCTGTTTTAAACATATTACGCTATGAAGTCTTCTTCCTTTAATTGCATTGATTGACCCTTTCATCTTCGGGAGAATCTGGAAAAAGTGTGGAGCTGAGCAGAGTGTTAATGAGCCTTGAGGACCTATGAAGTCGGACCCTCTCTCCTGCACCCCTCCAGTTCCAAGAACCCTTACCTTGAGCCTGTATGATCTCTTTCCATAAGGGATCCATCCCATTTGGTAAGGGGCCACTTCGCCCACATTTTTTTTATTCCATTTCCCTGCATATTCAAGTTTTATAATGTATGGAAAATTCGATCATATTGCCTGCTGAAGCATTTTATTTAAGAAAAGTGGACTGTATATTTACATCCTAAGAGAACCTTTCCAGGGAACTTTGATTATTAATCTTTTTGTTTGGAATTGTGTTTCTTGTTTTTATGATATATATATTTTTGGAGGTTGCGCATTTATTTTGTATTTTTATCTTGATGTATAGTCTAAATATCTCACCTCCTCTTTATGTACAGAGCAAGGTGACCGTGACCAGGACCAACAGGCCCAGCAGCCCTCAAATCCTTGTGAGTTGCTTGCACTAGATTGCATTTGTATGTTGGGTTTTGGTGTTTTCTTAGAGAGGGATTTGGCATGCATTCTAAGCCTTGATGTCCCCAATCAGGATGGGCTTGGGCATGAGTGTTGGCCAAAGATTGGCAGATTTTTTGTTTAGGGCCAAAAACACTAATTTGCAGGGTGTTTGCTGGGGTTTCACCTCGATAAACACCCTGCACAGTGCATTCAGCACTTGTTGGAACCAGGTCAACCTGTAGAGGCACCAAAACATTACAAGAGACAGAGGCTTAGCATGATCCAGCAAGGTTTGAGATGAATGGCTCTTTGCTTTTGTGTTCCTCATGGCCTACAACACAGCCAGTCAGGAATGAGCATGGTTTGTTCACTAGCTGCAAGTCCAGAGTCTGACCAACTTGGATTTTGACATAGTGGACAAGCACATAAAAATGCCCACAGAGGCAAGAAGAGCCAGCAGGTCTTCTTTTAGGAGACTCAACCATTTCCCAGACATGATGGGCCAGATCCACATACAATTGCCCTGGCGTATTGTATCAGAGATACACTACGCCGCCGTATTTTACCTGGCTCTAAGTTGAATCCAGGAAGATTTCGGCCCGTAAGGTACGGCGGCGTAGTGTATTTCTCGCGGCGGAATCGAAATACGCGATTAGGGGGGGTGAATCATTTAAATTAGGCGCGTCCCCACGGCGATCGAACTGCGAATGCCTCGTTCAGAAATTTCCCGCCGTGCATTGCACGAAATTACGTCGTAACGACATTTATTTTTATTTTTAGTAGAGTAATTTACGTACATTACTATTCACGGATTACTTGCGCAAAAAAAAAATAAAAAATTTGACGCGGGAACGACGGCCATACTTAACATGGCATGTCTAACTATAGACCGCATAATAGCAGCTTTAACTATACACCGGAAAAAGCCGACTAGCGACAACGTTAGAGAATGCAATGCCGATCGTAACTTCGTGGATCACCGTAAAAAGCTAATTTGCAAACCCGACGTGGAAAACTATGCGAACTCCACCCAGCGGGCGCAAAAAGATTGCAGCGTAGATCCGAAGGCGTACGAAGACGTAAGCCTGTCCGATCAAAGCCGCCGTATCATAGTTTGAGGATTCAAACTAATGCTACGACGCGGGTAATTTGAAAGTACGCCGGTGTATCAGGAGATACACCGGCGTACTAGCTCTGTGGATCTGGCCCGATTAGTCTAACATTTGGCTTTTTGAGGGGACAGTAAAGTAGAAACTTTAAACTGTTTTAAAATTTGTTTTTGTTTTCCTTCATGTAGCTGACGCTTCTGATGAAGAGGTGGAGGGGCAGAAGAGGGGGCAGAGGTGGAAGAGGGGGCAGAGGTGGGACCGGACTCTCCTGAGCAAACTAGTTAGTTGTAATGTACTTTTTTGTTGATCCTACAGTTGGACAGTGCAAAATCAGACTCACTTCTGCCTAGAAACCAAACCTCTTCTCACCTCAGCTTGTTCAAATAACATTGAGCAAGAAAAGATGGAAGAAGATTGGTTTCTATGCAGAAGTGAGTCTGTTTTCGCACTGTCCAGCTTTTGAAACGAAAACCTTAGTCTATTGTTTCCCCTTAGTGTATTGTTGTAAAATGTACACAATCATTTGATTAGTTGTGTGATATGTGTTTGTCTTTTGCTTTTTATTTATGCAGGTGAAACACCAGACAGAGAGGAGGAGGAGGAGGAGGACCCTGCCCTCTCTGTAGTAATCCGTAAGTACCCTTTTCCTCATTAAGGGACAAGAGTGTGTGAGTGTGCTGTCATGCCTAATTTTTTGGGGGGGTTTTTATTTTTGAGCTGGGAGTTCTGATGAAGAGGGTGAGGGGGCATCCTCTCCTGAGTACATTTTGGGTGTACGCAGATGCAGAAGTGAGTCTGATTTTGCACTGTCCAGCTTTTGAAATGAATCCCTTAGAGCCAGATTCTCAGCGGCGATACGACGGAGTATCTCAAATACCCCGTCGTATCGCCTTTTTTTTTGCCTCGTATCTATGCGCGTGATGCTTAGCATCACATTTGCATAGATACGCTGCAACATCCGACAAGTGTAAAACCATTACACTTGCGGATCGTAGGAGTAATGACAACTCCGGCCACTAGGTGGCCTTTACGTTGTTTTCTCATTTGCCTATGCAAATGAGGCTAGTACGCCGATTCCCGATCGCTTTTACGCCGCCCCGTCGTTTTCGTCCGCGTAAGGTTACCCCAGCTTCTATGTGGAGTAACCTTACGAAGTTCCGTCGGATGCCATGTTAAGTATAGCGTCGGGTCAGCGTCGGCTTTTTCCGTCGCTTACGTCGTTTTACTAACTCGTTCGCGAATAGGGAGTTGCGTAAATGACGCTCACGTCGTTTTGACGTCGGTTTCAACAACGCTTTCCGACGTGAGCTGGAGCATGCGCACTGGGCTTTTTCCCCGGCCGGCGCATGCGCAGTTCGTTCGACGCGGGGGCGCGCTTCATTTAAATACAAGCCGCCTCATTTGAATTACGCGGGCTTACGCTGGGCCATTTTCGCTACGCCAACGCAAACGACGGAGCAAATGCTTAGGGAATACGGCACTTGCTCTAGTACTATGCGGCGGCGTAGTGTAAATGGCTTACGCTACGCCGGCGAATTTCTTAGAGAATCTGGCCCTAAATCTATTGGTTCTAAAATTGACACTATTATTTGATTAGTTGTGTGATATGTGTTTGTCTTTTGCTCTTTATTTCTGCAGTTGGAACACCAGACATGGAGAAGGAGGAGGAGGACCCTGCCCTCTCTGTAGTAATCCGTAAGTACCCTTTTCCTCATTAAGGGACAAGAGTGTGTGAGTGTGCTGTCATGCCTCATTTTTTGTATTTTTGTTTAGCTCTGAGTTCTGATGAGGAGGAGGAGAAGGAGGAGAAGTTGAAGGAGGAGGACCCTGTAGTCAGTAAGTACCCTTTTCCACATTAAGGGATGTAGGTAAGTACCGTAGGTAGGTACCCGGACCTCCCTCCGTTCTGATAGTCCCCGACTATCAGTCGACTCGTGTTGTGTCTACAGGTACCTGGGAGATTGATTTCACCATTGAGAAAGACACAGAGATGTATAGTAGGTGAAACCAAACTCTGTTTATTAAGACCTCGCCTGGGCCCTTTATACGGTGTAAAGAGGGGTGTAAAATACATTTACATAAGATAACTTCTTAGCATTCTACAGGCAGATGCAAATGAGGAAATTATAACCGTCATTTTGGGGAAATAGAAACCAAGAAAGAACATCTTATCAAGAAATGAAAGAAGAAAGTTTCGATACGTCACAGGCAAGTACGTGCAAGGACAAACATCTGAAATGGAGCTGAGGAATATACAGAATGGAGTCACAGCTGCAAAAACATCAACCCCCCCACAATCCCCTCTTAAAATCATATATATACAAAAATGATTTTTCTATCTTCGTGTGAAGGATGTCATCAGGGACCTAGTCTCCCTGGGTGTGAGAAGTGTGAATAGGCGATCGGGGATTCCACCCATCCTAAACAACGAGGTTACGCTTCTTTCTTAGGGTCCTTTCACACGTGCGGACCGTTTTTTAGGTCCGTTTTTTTCATCAGTTGATCAGTTTTTTCGTCCGTTTTTTATCAGTTTTTCGTCCGTTTTTCGTCCGTTTTTCGTCCGTTTTTCGTCCGTTTTTCATCCGTTTTTCATCCGTTTTTCATCCGTTTTTCCATCCGTTTTTTCATCCGTTTTTTTTTTTTTTTTTAGAACTTTTTTTTTATTACATATTTTGATGAAAAACGGATGTTAGCGGATCGGATGTTAAACGGATCGTCCGCTAACATCCGTTTTTCGTCCGTTCCGTTTTTTTGACGGAAGAAAAATAGGGTTTTCTTCCGTTCAAAAAAACGGAGCTTAACGGAGACGGATGCAAACGGACGTTAGCGGATGCTCATCCGCTAACGTCCGCTATCCCATAGGGATGCATTGCGGTCCGTTTTTCATCCGTAAAAAAACGGACGAACGGTCCGCACGTGTGAAAGGGCCCTTAGCTTATGTTTCTTTATGTAATCAGCATAGCCTTGGGGGGAGGGGTTAAAAGGGACCTCCAAGTCGGAGGTTACAGTGGAAAGCATTGAAAGATTGTCTATACCTTTGCTGAATATTTTTCGAAAGCAGGGGATCACACAGCAAAATATTACTCCTAAAAGGAGTACTACAACTATAAAAATTCCTAGTTGGACTAGGATTTGTTTCCAGTTAGCGAACCACCCAAACCACTGATCCCAGGGGTTGGTTAACCCTGAATTCTTCTTCAATTCTACAGATAGGTTTTCTAGTTTCTGGATTGCTAGAGTAACCTTACCATTGGGACCAGTGTTATCGGGAATGTAGGTGCAACATCCTTCAGTCTTACCAATATATACACATGTGCCCCCCTTTTCGGCTAGAATCATGTCTAGAGACATCCGATTCTGGAAAGTCATTTGGGACAAATATTCAAGCTGTTCTGCTATCCCCTTTAGGGCATCCCTTGTATCATTAACAAACCTTTGTTGGTTGTAATAAATATAATTTATCAAATCAACATTCTTATTTATGGTTATGATAGGGATTAAGGACTCAAAACCTGCAGCAACTTGATCTCTTGCTTTAAATTCATTGGGGACCCCTCTTGGCACCCCTATCGAATCTATATATACATGTGGATCAAAACTTCCTCCTGGGGATTCTCTTTTTCTTCTTCTTAGGGAGTTGGAGGAAATCTGACCATTATCAGGATTACTTTCTGACACTATGTGTAGGGGCATTATAACTTTGGCCAGGGCGCATTCCCCTTTCCATGGGGAATCTAATTTGGTTCTTAATTTCATATCACCACATATCCAATAAATGTCCCCGAGGGACCTCGTTTGGTTCACAATTGTTGTATTCCTTCTCTCATGGCAATAACCCCCAGGAAATACCTGGAGGTCTCTGCCTTTACCCTTAGGCGTACCATTGGATATATAACAAGTATAATTCCCCGGGTATATGGTGATATGACTACCTGGATTTGGGTTTTTTAATAAGATAGGATACTCTTTCTTCCATTTCTCGCAAAGTGTGTCATTAGTGGGTGTGGAGGTAAAAAGACTCAGGAAACATTCCTCTTGGTTGGAAGGGCACAGTACCTAAATGGGGTCTGGCCTTACCACACACATAACAATTACTCTTATTATGGGTGTGGGCATTATACTTCATCCATTCCAACCATACTTCTCACTTGTTGCAAGCTTAATGCAACCCTGATTATCCTCAAATAAGACGGTAGGTTCTGATGTTGCTTCTCCAAGATCCTTGAGTAATTGTTGTAACCACACAACTTCTTGACTGGCATAAGCTGCAGATATGTATTCAGCTTCTGTAGAGGACAATGCCACTGACATCTGTTTCTTGCTGGACCATGATATAGGACTGTCTCCCAAAGTAACCACTTGTGGATTTGCTTGTGCTGTGATCACCTGCCCAATCGGAGTCCACATATCCCACGAGGTTTAGATCACCACTTGCTGACAGTTTCAAATTTAAGTCTTTTGTCTGTTTCAGATATCTCATAACTCTTTTGATCGCATTCCAATCTCTTAGACGTGGTTTATCAACTCGCCTGCAAAGAAGAGACATGCTGGCTGCAATGTCTGGACGTGTAGTGGTTGCAATGTAGAGAAGTGCCCCCACTGCTTGTCTGTATTGTTCATTGGATGTGAGAAGATCATCTTCTCCTTCTAACTTTGGATAGGCTGTGTCCATAGGTGTGCTTGCTCCTTTCGCCTCTGTCATGTTGAATTGCTGAAGAATAGATTCAATTTTTGCGCTCTGATTCAACAGGAAACTTCCATCTTTCTCACGCTGGATGTCAATTCCAAGATAATATGTCACTTCACCTAGGTCTTTAGTTTCAAAGTGCTTGTTGAGTACTCCTGTTAATTTTGCAATTTCATTGTTATTTTTGTGAGCAATGATCAGGTCATCTACATAGATTAGCAGATACATCCACTCAGTGTCTACTTGTTTAGCGTATAGGCACGGATCAGCTTTGCTTCTTGTAAATCCTTCATTTAGTAGAACTTGATTAATCTTCAGGTTCCATGCTCGAGCTGATTGTTTAAGGCCATAAAGAGATTTATTCAACTTGCAGACAAGATGCTCTTGTCCCTTTTTCAAATATCCTTCTGGCTGTGACATGTAAATTTCTTCTTCAATATCACCATTAAGAAAAGCTGTCTTAATATCGTGATGTTTCACAATCATTGTACGCATGGCAGCCACTGTCATTAGTGTTCTGAAAGTACTTTGTTTAGCAACTGGAGCAAAAGTAGCATCATAGTCCTCACCGAACTTCTGTGAGTAACCTTTAGCAACCAGCCTTGCCTTGTACCTACAGACTTTCCCTTCAGAGTTACATTTGGTTTTAAAAACCCATTTACATCCTATGGCATGTTTACCTTGAGGTAGCTCTGAAAGTGTCCATGTCTGGAGATCTTCGAGTGATGTCATTTCTTCATCAGCGGCTTTGTTCCATACTTGCTTCTCATGCATTGGCAGTTTCTGCATCTCTTTCCATGAACCTGGTTCAGTTTGAACAGCTCTGCGAGCTATGTAAGATAAACGTTCAGCTGGAACACCTTTATTGATTCTGGTTGTTTTTCTGACTGAAGGTATTTCTGGTTCAGATTCAGGTTTTGATTCTTCTGCAGTAATTTCTATTTCTGTATCACTTTCCTTATTTTCTTGAGTGACTGATGTTGATTCTTTCTCAGTTTGAATAGTTTGTGTCTGTTGTTCAAACTTTGAGCACATAGAAGTTTCATCAATAATCACACTTCTGCTGACTGTTACCTTGTTCGTGTCTTGATGTAAAATCCTGTATCCTTTTTGAGATTCACTGTACCCCACAAGTACGCCTTCTTTTGCACATGCATCCCATTTTGTACGTTTTTCTTTTGGAATGTGTACATAGGCTTTACTTCCAAAAATTCTGATGTGTCTTAAATCTGGTTTCCTTTTGTTCCATAGTTCATATGGAGTTTTTGTTGTTGCTTTTCCCGGCAAACGATTTTGAAGATAACATGCAGTTGTGATAGCTTCTCCCCAGAATGTAGTTGGCATATCAGCATCAAATAGCATGCTCCTCCCACTTTCACACAGTGTGCGGTTCATTCTCTCTGCAACTCCATTTTGCTCCGGGTTATATGGAACTGTTGTCTGGAACATAATTCCATGCTTCCTGAGAATGGCTTGTGTTTTACCACTTGTATATTCTGAGCCATTGTCTGTTCGTAGTACTCTGGGCATTCTGCCGAAAATATTATTTACTTCAGCGAGATACTGTTCTAATTTCTCTGGCACTTCATCCTTATTGTGAAGTAGAAATACTGTGGTATATCTGGAGTAATCGTCAATGAAGGTCAGGAAGTACTTTTTCTTTCCTGGAGTCATAGTTTTCATTGGACCACAAAGATCTGAATGTATTAAGTCCAGAGGTTTTTGAACTTTGCTGTTGGTCTGCTTGGGAAAAGGTGTCCTTGCCATTTTTCCTTTAATACAGCTGGTACAAATCATTGTGTGATCACATGGATTAATCTTAATACCGCTTGCATAGTTATTCTCAACTATTTTCTTTATTGTATCAGAATTTCTGTGTCCTAATCGTCTGTGCCAAGTGTGGATGCAGTTTGAATGTTTATCCTCTTTGGCTATTTTAACCATTTCACTGCAGTTCAATTGATATAGTTCATACTCCTTTGTTTCTATGACATTCTTAGCTTGTTGGAATGCACTTTGTTTTTGCATTCTAGCTTTCCAGATTCTACAATCTGCTTTTAGATGTCCTGGTTTCTTGCACACAAAGCATTCCCGCTTTTCTAGCTGCACGTTACTGTGTTTATTTTTGTATCTTGTCTTTAAAGCCGTCTCTAAACACACACTCACAGTACTCATGCTTTCAGTTTTGCGCTTGTATTCATCCACAAGCTTGCCTTTAACATATTCCAGTGTCAGATCATCATCTGGACGTGCATCTAGTGCTGTGACAAGTGTCTCATAACTTTCAGGAAGTCCACTTAATAATAGCGCTGCAACATGAAAATCTTTCATCTCTTCTCCAATCCCTCGCAGTCTCTCCACCATCTCTAAGGTCTGTCTTATATAGTCCTGCATGTCCTGGTCTTTCTGTAGCTTAGTCTGATAGAGCTTTCTGATTAAATACAGTTTATTGCTGAGATTAACTCTTTCATGTGCTTTCTGTAACTCTTCCCACATGTCTTTAGCAGTTTGACAGTTACATATATGTATGATTTGATCATCATCTATGCACAGGGAGATTGTGCTTTGCGCCTTCTGATCTCTGTCTAACCACTCCTCTGTGGGCTGTGCAGGTCTTTGTTCATTTATGCATTTCCACGTACCTTCTCTTATAAGCAGCATTTTCATCTTGAATTTCCAAGATTGGTAGTTCTGATTTGTCAGATTTGCAATGGAAAACTTTGCTGAGGGCATGGCAGCTGCCATTATTGCTGTTTGTCTTTCTGTTGCTGTCTTCTGCACTGAATTGCTCTAGCTCACCGTATCTGGCTATATCCAGGGGTAATCTGTATTATATCCTGGGCTTCTGTAACATGCTCTGGGCCCATAACCTGTTAGACATAAGCTTTTGGAGCTAAACAAATTACAGGCAGACAGTCTGTAGGTCGTGGAAACAGGAACTGAACTTTATTATTACTTCTTGTACATAGACAAAACATGAACTAGCAAACGTAACACTGCCATCTAGTGATCATATAATGTAATAGGCACACAGCAATTACATTTAGTAGATGTTGCTCATATAATACAAACCTTTTATGCTAACAGGTTGACATCCGAGAACCCAGTTTCTATGGCTAGGGTGTCTTCATACGTGGGGTCTGCTATGGCCATCATATCCTTAAGGGTGTGTAAGTGGGGCTTGAGTGAATTAAGGAGTTCCTGGCCTGTCCACTCGTTTGACTGATACATATCTTTGATTTGAAACTTACAATGTGTCATATGGTCCCCGTTAAAATATACACCCAAGAGGTAAGAACCTTCGTCTTCTCCACTAGGGTTTTCTATATTAAGGGTGAGTTGTAGATTGTCAGTGAATCCCTTCTGCACTGTGTAGGGGTAGGAATGGGTAAAGGTAGTGGACCCTTTCATGAGAGTCATACGACTGATGAGGGACCTGCCATTGTTGTCCCTTCGGTCTAATGCACTCTGAGGTCAGTACCCCCAATCATTTCCTGTATTCCATCCCACTGACCTCCAGTATCTGCAGTTCTGTCCCCAGTAATCATCAATCACACATATGTAGGCCTGAGCTCCCGTGGGTATTATGATACGGTCACACAAGCTATGGTTGAACATAAATGTCGCTACTTGGGTACTGGAGGAGTTAAACCAGAAAGTAGTAAGAGCCCCCTTTACATTCCAAAAATAATCCCTCCCATCATTAAACCTTTTTATAACAGGTGTCCCCCCTGTTTGTGTTATTGCTACTTGCTGGGGACTGGAGGGAGAAAGAGGGGCACTTCTCCTTACTCGAGGAGGTTGTTTGCTTGTATGTTTTTTTACCACAAATAACCCGCAGTCCACCCAAGTCTTCTGGATGATAAATGCAGTTAGTTGTGATCCACACGAGGGTGAACACTGAAAATGAAACCAGTCCCATCAGTAGCCACAATTTGCCCAAGTCCGGTGAAATCAGGATTGTCATTTTCTACAGGGTCAGGGCTGTCTGCCCCCGTTAATACCCCCTTTTCTTGACTGTCCTGTTCGAGGTCAGAGCTGTCTGCTCCCGTTAGTACCTCCTTGCTTGCTTCTGGGTCCTGTTCAAGGTCAGAGCTGTCTGTTCTAGTTAGTACCTCCTTGCTTGCTTCGGGGTCCTGTTGCTCGGGTCCTTTCTTGACCAGTTTTATCCGTGTGGCATGGATCCAGGTAGGACTGTGTTCAGTTAGTTAGTTTCCCTTCTTCAGCTGTTCTATCACCACTACATCTCCTTCCTTGAGAGGGTGAGTGTTGCCCTGTGGAAGAAACGGAAACTTGCGAGTAACATTGTCTTTGACTTCTATTAAAGTTTCAATCAACTTTCTCATATTTTCATCCCTAATGTTGTCAAGATTGTCTTGTGTCATGAATGCTTTCCTCTTACTGGGAAACATTTCAGGCCAGCGGGAGAACACGTCTGTAATCATACAGACTGGTTGTTGTCCTCCTTTCGCTGTGAAATGTGGGTGAAATCAATTTGAACTTTCTACCAATTGCCTGGAATCTGTAACATAAAAATCTTTTAGTAGTTGTTTTAGAGTGTGTTTCCAACCTAGGTGTCCTATCCCATGATAGTGTGCAATGTATATTGGGGCACTATACTGTGGGATGCATGGTCTCCCCTCTTTGCAGATCAATCCTGTTTTAGGATTTTTCTGCAAAACAGGATAACACCAGTCCTTGGGACACTGAGCGCTGGAGATCAGCGACCAGTGGGGGTCCTTCTGGGAAAATAGGGACCAGGGCGGGCATTTGCAACAAGGTCTCCCCTCTTTGGGCCACTCGCTTTGCTTCCTGGTCAGCCAAGGCATTCCCTTTGCTGATCTCATCAGTACCCCTAGTGTGTGCTCTGCAGTGTATAACGGCAAGTTTACTGGGAAGGGTGATGGCTCTGAGAAGTTTGTCAATAAGCTGTGAGTGGGAAATTCTTTTCCCATCAGCTCCTACGTATCCCCTTAGGGACCACAGTACCCCATGATCAAAGACAACCCCGTGTGCATATTTCGAGTCAGTGTAAACAGTCACTGGTTGGTCTGTGTAAATTTCACATGCTCTAATGAGAGCAATGAGCTCAGCTGCTTGAGCCAACTGGTAAGGGATGGACTTGGCTTCTAAAACCACATCAGGAAATTTAACTACTGCATACCCTGCCATGTAGGTGTTGTCATTGGGCCTAGTACATGAACCATCCACAAAAACAACATCTGCACCCGGGATGGGTGTGTTCATCATGTCCAGTTTGGGGGAAGCAACCATTTTGATTGCCTCCAGACAGTCATGACAATCGGGTCCTTTATCCTCAGATGACTTTATGCCTAGAAGTGCATCTAGGATCATGGCCGGGCCCGAGTTGCTGGCACTATGCTCAATGTACAGCTGTGGATTACTGAGCAGAATAACCTCATACTCACTTAATCCCTGAGCTGACATGTGTTGGATGTGTATGCCTTTAAGCAGGCTTACTACATCATGTGAGGTATGTAAGGTTGTAGGATGTCCTAATGTGAACACAGATGCCATCTCTACCACCATAGCGCATGTTGCCAGACCCCCAAAACAGGACGATAAACCCTGGACCTGTAGAGGCATGACCTTTGAAAAATAAGCTACAGGTCGTAGCTTGCCCCCGTGTTCCTGGGCCAGCACACCCGCCATGGTTTTACAATTGTCTCTAGCATACAAATTAAACATCAATGAAAAGTCAGGGAGGCTCAGTCCAGGACTCAATATTATAGCTTCCTTTAATGCCTCAAAGGCATGCAACATTTCATTAGACCATTTAATATTTTCAGGAGAATCTTTCAGAGTGGCTTGTCTCAGAACATTATCATAAAAGGAACAATCAGGGATCCATTGCCTGCAATAATTAATCATACCAAGGAAGGATAGCATCTCCCTCTTGGTTTGTGGGGTGACCAGGCCCACTATTGCATGGATACTTGAAATACTGATGTTCCCTTTGCCTTTTGTGAAGACAAAGCCCAGGTATTCAACCTTTTCACTGCACCATTGCAACTTTTGCTTAGACACTTTATGACCACATTCATATAACCATAACATTAGTGATTCACTGTCTTGTTGACAGGCCTCCCTAGACTTACTACAGACCATCAAATCATTGATATACTGTAGTACTACCGAACCCTGGGGGGAGTGCCATGGCCTGAGTGTGGACTGAAAAACAGTACTGTATACCACGGGGAAGTCCACAAATCCTTGAGGCACTTTCAACCAGTTTAACTGGCGTTCGCCAACAAGGGAAAAAGAAAAAAAGAAAACAAAAGGTCTGGTCTTCTTGTCAACAGGGACACTAAGAAAAACATTCTTTAAGTCTATAACAGTAAAATGTGTGGCATCATGTGGTATGTTGGCAAGCACGGCATGGAGGTCAGGTTTCAGAGTGACCCTGTAAGGGGCACAGGAGATTAGGCCAGTGTCATACTCTCCTGTGGCCAAATCATCTCCAGACAGGTCCGGAGGATCCAGATATGCCTGCATGTTATACATGGTCACAATGTATGATTCAGTGAAAACATCAATGGGTAACACCGAGGATTCAACAATTAATCCTCCTCCTTCCTCTATGGGGAACGGGTTACAACTGTTCATATTCTTGGTCCATGCACTTAAATTATCTATGAATGGGTTAATTAAATAACCGGTCCCACAAATGCGGGCCACATAATCCTCACAATCCTCACCCGGTTAGGGTGGACTATGTTCAGACTCTGCAGCGCCCATTACCGGGACATAAAACCGCTGAAACAATCAATGAACTGCCGTAATCAACCCAGAGTCTGCCCAATGTAATCTTTAATTAGTACAGAGAAATAACAATTAAGTTTATATAATACTTGGTTCTTGCAACAGCGCCTGGGGGGTCTACTGCAGCAAAAAACATGGTGTAGGTTATATGGTCTCTCACTAATATGTGGCTGTTAATGTGCAAAAAAAAAAAAAAACATATTTTTAAACAAAATAAACCTCTTGTTTAGAAAAATACACATTTGGCATAATGCCAACTATTTTATTGGACCCACATTGGATGAGTCCCATATACAGTCAGCTTGCAGCTCATTTAAACAATAAAAATAATAAATGCACAAGTTCCTTTTAATATTCCGGCATGCTCAATCAACTCGGCCACACAGAATACTTTTAATTCGTTCACAGAGAACCCTAAGGGTCTTTTGCGAAACTTCACTGACACTTAACATTTTTCAAATATTTTGTTTTTGTATTAGCCAATGGACTCCAGACACCGATTAGTTATTGACCACTGATAACAAAATTTAATGACAATAACGGTTGTCATTGCGGCTGCTCTTTTGCCAAAAGCGGGGTTCATTCATCTTTTTTCCGGTCTGGGGTGTCCATTGACCCTCACTATCAGAATTTGTAATTTTTAATTTTTTTTTATTACAGTAACTCATAGAACACCATGGAGGTATAAGACTTTCATGTACCTTCACATAATCACAAACAATCACTTCATTCACTTCAATTGTCTAACAAGGCATAAGTTATTGTCAGCTTTAGTATGCTTAAGTTCAATTACACAAACACAATATTCCACAGACACAATCTTTGCATGTCATTAATGTCTTTATATGTGTTATTAGTATTTTCTAACAGAAAGACAACCAGTGGTTCGTTATCCTTGCAGTACTGGCAGTCTGTCTGCTACAAAATATATGTGGTTGCAGATGGTAGATGTTTCTAACCTGCCTATAAGTAAGCCCGAGTTGATTACAGTCTATTTCTCCATGGAAATTGATTGTGTAACAAATTGTTTTGCATTCGGGACGGCAGGAAATAACTCGTCTACCTAAGAATTTCTTTTGTCTTACGGGTGGGGTTATTGAAACTAATTTAGCAGAATTTAAATCCCAATTTGTTATGTCAAAACTTAAACACTTAGTACAATGTTGACAGGTCATTCAGTAACACAGTCTTCTACTTGTCATAAAAAACTGCTTCAGTATATGTTAGATCAAATTTGTGATGTTCAATGCAGCATGAACCTCTTCATTAGCTCCGACTCCACCCTCAACTGGTTTTAACCCTGGTAATAAAATCAAGGTTAACCTGGTCTTTGGACGGAATCAGCCTAGACCAGACTCATGCTCGGGCCAGCCCGTATCTTGTTGACCATCACCATGGATTGACCAGTAGACATACACTGAAGTAAATATTCAATAATTCTTATTACTTTAAATTCAGTCAATGATCACAGTCCGTACACTTACCAACCGGACTATTGGATCATACACACAGATTATCTTAAACTTCTACGCGACAGATAAGAGAAGCAAAGCAACATTAAAGCATTCCAATGGTGGACGGACAAGGGGATTTATAGAATAGGAGATTTCCTTCTGACCACGGGACCCCTCTCCTTGACGCACTGTGTGAAGAAATTGGGTATGCCTGACCAAGAGAAGTCCCGATACTCTCTAATTTTCAAATTTGTTTCTTCATTTTGGGATAACAATATTGGTCCGCTGGCTTTCACCAATTACGAGTGCTGGTGTCACCGGATGGAAGAACACAGAGGAGGAATCTCCGTAATATATACTGCCTTATCCGAAGTATTCTCTAAGTTCGCTTACATGGAGGCATGGGAGAGGGATCTGCAAATGACTTGGGACCTGGAGAAGTGGCATAGGATGGGTACGAGAACCTTTAAAGGTTTAAACAATATATCCTTGATAGAAGCCAATCTCAAGGTTCTGATGAGATGGTATCTTGTTCCCAGTAGGCTTGCGTCGATGTTTCCAACTGCCTCCCCATTGTGTTTTAGAGAATGTCAAGCCCAGGGCACTATGCTTCATATTTGGTGGGAGTATCCAAGAATTAGAGGATTCTGGAATAGGATTTTTAGTCTCATCAGAAAGGTCACGGGGGTGACTGTGGAGAAATCCCCACAAGTTGCACTGTTAGGGACTACTATATCCCAGGTTTCTAGACACAGACAAAGATTGATAGACTTTATGCTTCTGGGGCAAAAACTACTCTAGCAGGGGCGTGGAAACAACCAAGAGTCTCCTATCTGGCAGCCAAAAGGAAGATTTCGTGGGTTATGACCCAGGAAAAAATGATCAGCTCCATTTCAAACAATTCTGACCTTTTTGAGGCTATTTGGGAACCTTGGACCAGATATGTGGGAATCTCCCCATCAACTGGAAATGTGGCGCCATCCATGGGCACTGGGTAGATAGGCTGACAATCGACTCAATTCCGTTTCCTTCTTTCCTTTCTCTGTCCCTTCTCCCCCCTTTCTCCATTTCCTTTCCCACCTTTTATTTCTCTAGGTGCTCGATGTTCATGCGCACCTTACCAGTTCACTAATTAACCTTCTCCCTCTTTTTTTTTTTGATTGGTATGTTATTGTTGTTGGAACTTCTCTGGAGGGAGAAAATAATCCCTTCACAATCAATTCAGAGGAATGTAGGGGATTCCCTGTTTTCTGATTCATTATTAGTAATATGATCCTGGATTCTAACCAGTCTCCATTACCATCTTGCTACCCTTTGTGGCCCTGGTTTTTTCCTTTTTTTTTTTTTTTTTTTAGATTTTGGTTTCCCATGCAGCTCTCGGGTCTTTGATCCTTCAGGGCATCTGTAGGGATATTCCGGGGATTTTTATGACTATGGTTAAGGTCCAGGAGGTTAGTTCTCTTTCGGCACAGTTTGTCCCCAATAGGGGTGTCGAAACAGTACTTTAGGTCTTTCTCCTGTTTCAGGCTTCCTCTCTCCTATGGAACTTTATTTACCTGGTAGGGCAGATTGCACTGTTTTATACTGACTGATAGTTGGAGGCTTAGCCTCCTACTTCTTCTCCTCTGCAACACTTAATTATTATTACATTCTTATGATTTAACTGTTTGTTATTTGTCAATATCCACCTGTTTATACTAGATTGAGGAGGAGTATTGTATTTTATTTTTTATTTTTTTTCAAGATGAATTGTTCTATTTGTACTCTGTCAGTATTTGTCCTTTCACTTGTTTATTCGCTCCAAAATTGTTCTGGGAGCTTTGATTGTATTTCTTTGATATTTATTTAAATAAAAATCTTAAATGGAAAAAAAGAGAAGCAAAGCAGTTTTAGACACAACACGGGTCAGTAGTTTGTCTCCCTGAGACGTATTAATATTTCCCTGAAATATTAATTTTGTTTACACTCCCAGAGTGTTCACACTCCCAGAGTGTGCTTTTTATAATTTTGTTCACGCTCCCGGAGCGTGTTTGTTACAACTTTGTTCACACTCCCAGAGCGTGTTTGTTATAACTTTGTTCACACTCCCAGAGTGTGTTCACACTCCCAGAGTGTGTTTCTTATAGTTTTGTCCACGCTCCCAGAGCGTTCACACTCCCAGAGTGTGTTTCTTAGGTTCAGGGATCGGAAACTTAGTCAGAGCCCTCCCCTCCCGGACAGTTGGAAATTAAAATATTTCAACTTACCGGGTGGGTGAGTAGGGTTGACGTGCCGATCCCGGACGAGCCCCCAAGCTGTAGGTAAGTACCGTAGGTAGGTACCCGGACCTCCCTCCGTTCTGATAGTCCCCGACTATCAGTCGACTCGTGTTGTGTCTGCAGGTACCTGGGAGATCGATTTCACCATTGAGAAAGACACAGAGATGTATAGTAGGTGAAACCAAACTCTGTTTATTAAGACCTCGCCTGGGCCCTTTATACGGTGTAAAGAGGGGTGTAAAATACATTTACATAAGATAACTTCTTAGCATTCTACAGGCAGATGCAAATGAGGAAATTATAACCGTCATTTTGGGGAAATAGAAACCAAGAAAGAACATCTTATCAAGAAATGAAAGAAGAAAGTTTCGATACGTCACAGGCAAGTACGTGCAAGGACAAACATCTGAAATGGAGCTGAGGAATATACAGAATGGAGTCACAGCTGCAAAAACATCAACCCCCACACAAGGGACAAGAGTGTGTGAGTGTGATGTCATGCCTCAATTTTTGTCGTTTTGTTTTGTTTAGTTCTGAGTTCTGATTAAGAGAGGGAGGAAGAGGCAGAGAGAGCCCCCCAAGTGGCTGTTGAACCACGTAAGTCCTTTTTCCCTTTGTCCCATTTGGTTTGGGGGGGGGGGGGTGATGTAGCTAGCTGCCTTAGAAAGCCCTTTCCCAAAGTAGCGGTTTTATGGTGCTTTAGAGATGTAAATAGCCTCTGTAAGTGCATGAAACCCCTTCATTCCAGTGGGCCTTTTCACACTGGTGTGTTGCAGGAGTGGCAAAAAATCGATAAAGCTGGATCTGTTGGGGCGGGTTGAGAGCGTTGTGTACTGTGCTCACAAACTGCTCCTGTCCATTGGAATCTTGGTCATTCAAAGTGCTTTGAAAGCAAAATGGCCATTTCTAATAACAAGTTCTATGTTAAAAGCGCATTGCTAGTGGCTGCTAAGTGATCCCAATGGGGGTTATTTGGGTGTGCAGAATCATGTGACAATCAGCTCGGAAATTCTGCTATACCATTTAATCTCAGACAATAAGATATGGAAGGTGAATGGTTTCTATGCAGAGCTGCACCAGTTTTGGAACTCAACATTTTTTGAGATTTGGTTGCCAAGTTTGGGGGAAAGAATGCCTTGAAATGTATATTTGTTTATCTGATTTCAAGCAAACAGTCCACTCACCACACTTGACTACATTTGCTTGCCCTATTCCTAGGGTGTTGCAGATGTCATGTCACCTGCCTTAACTTCTTACATCAAAGAACAAACTGTTCAACTTCCTTTTTTTTTTTGGAAGTAGCTTGAAATTTGCCCACGGACTTACAGTTTTAGGGAACACAACTTTGACAAATCTAGTTAGTGTGTAGCTAGATAAAAAAATCTCTCCTTTTAGTCTAACTAGCTATGAATAGGTGAAGCCAAAATCTCACCCTTCCTGGCAAATGGACATCCTTTCAGCACACAGCAGATGCCTAGCACCCTCTGATGTTTCTCTGCCTGTGTAGAGAGGTGTGTTTTTTTTTTCTTCTAACTTCCTCCCTAAGGCCTCTTTCACACTGGGCGGTCCGTTTTTCGGTCCTCTCCGTGTGTGTCCGTCGGCTCAGCGGGGGGTCCCGCTCAGCTGTCGGCGGACAGGGCGGTCCCCTCACACTGTGCAGGGACCGCCCATCTTCTCCGCTCTCCCCTATGGGGAATCGGATGAAAACGAACCGTCTGTCCGTTTTCATCCGATCCGATCCGCCGGACGGAAGAAAAATAGGGTTTTCTTCCGTCCGAAAAACCGGACCTTATCGGACGCGGATCTTTGCGGACGTTAGCGGATACATCATCCGCTAATGGACGCGATCCCATAGGGGCCCATTACAAGTCCGTAAATGGACTTGTAATAAGCGGACGAACGGTCCGCTCATGTGAAAGGGGCCTAAGAATAATTCTCTCCACCTGTGTTTTTTGGGATTGGCTTTTATTGCCACCTCTCCTAATAGTTGGGAAAGGGTTTTCAGGTGTGTTTTTGAGCAAAAAATAAAGGACACAGGCCTGGTGACAAACATTAGCAGATCATCTCTGTTTTCCCTTCTCGTCTTTCAGGACAGCCACAATAGAGAGATAGGCTCCTCCTCTTCCTTAGGAAACACTGCACAGCCTTTAAGAACTCTCGTCCCCCTGCCAGACCTCAGTTCTTAGTGTTTCCTCCGGTGTGGAGACACTGCAGAGGAACCTAGGCCGGTGCAGTCAGGGGACTGTGGCTTTTTTCCTCTTACTAGGGGAGCAGGGGCCTCCTAAAGAAAATTATTTTTGGCAGGTACTCACCGCCAGACGCACCCCAATCCAGGTCGAGCGCGGCAGTTGGCTTGAGCATGGCGGGGGAGGCCTCCAGGACGCCCTGTTCTCTACAGGCCGCATATTTTTTCAGATTTCGCGGGCCGATTGGCGGGTGACGTCATTCGACGGCGCGTCGGAAGCCTCCCCTTTGACCCGCGACTTCCAGTTCCGGGTCGCGGCGCTGATAGAGGCCCAGCGTGTTTGCTGGAAGAGTCTGAAGCTCCCTGGGGTGAGTTAGACACAGCGCAACCACTCCAGGATGTCCGCGACCTCCCCTGGAACGGGGCATGACCAAGGACGCTTCCTCCAGCCAGCCTAAGGTAAGGGTTCCCTGGGGAGGGGTCCCTAAACCTTAGGCCTTGTCTTTTCCCCCACTATTCCCCCTTGGTGGTTGGGGGGGGGATAGGGGAACCTAGCAGGAGGGTCTGTTTTTTGAGTTTCCCCAGGGTTGTAACCCATATGTTTTTTTGTATTAAAAAAAAAAAAGAGTTTTTTTTTTCTTGCATTGTTTTAATGTGTGGGGCCCCTTTGTTTCCTATGTCTTTCAGAAAAGCCTGGAAAAAACAGGGAAGACTCATGGTTCAAAAAAGAAATGTGCCTCCTGTAGGGACAATCTTCCTGAGTCCAAAGTGTTGTGTAGGGAATGCATTCACTCCTTGGTCAGGGAAAGGGATGAAGAGCAGGATGGTAGCTTAGCAGCCTCTGTTAAGGAGCTTTCCTCCATCTTTGCTTCCTTCAAATCTTTGTTTGAAAGGCTGCAACCTCCCACTGTCCCCACACAGGTTACAACCCCATCGGTTGAACAGGGTCTTGCTCCTGTCACACCTGATCCTACAGCAACGACAGTTGATCTTGCAAGCCTTTCCCAGGCGGAACACTCTCTCATGGAGAGTGTTGCTTCGGGTTCTCAAGCTGAGTCAGAAGATGAGGACCAGGACGGGGAGTCCAGGAAGCCCTCAAGATATAATCTGTCCCTTGACGAGGTTCAGGACTTGTTAGGGGCCATTTGCACGACTCTGGGCATTCAGGCCGAAAGTAAACCTCTTAGGCCGCGTACACACGATGAGATATGTCCGCTCAAACTTGTCGGACGGACAGTTTAGAGCGGTTATGTCTCATCAGATTTTGGTCCGATGGCGTGTACACACCATCAAACCAAAATCCCGCCAGCAGACAGCGCACTGACGTGGCGGTGACGTTGACGCCGCCACGTCACCGCACCCGGAAGTAAAACACTTCCGCGCATGCGTCTAATCCATTCTACGCATGTGCGAGAAGATATGTCTGCTGGTTAGCGTACTAACCAGCAGACAAGTAGGGCAGACGGGTTGCCAGCCGACAGATTTCAAAGCATGCTTTGAAATCTGTCGGGTGGCCAAATCCATCTGTTTGCCCGTACACACGATCAAATCTGTCTGCTGAAACGGTCTAGCAGACCGTTTCCAGCAGACAGATTTGATTGTGTGTACGCAGCCTTAGCCTCCATGACCAAATGTACAAGGGTCTGGGGGAACAGAAGAGAAGGGTATTCCCTGTACATGAACTTCTAACTGATGCTATCAAAAAGGAGTGGCAGGACCCTGAAAGGAAGCCCTTTTTTTCCCAGTCCCTTAAAAGGAGGTTCCCATTTTCTGAGGATCCTGCATCCATTTGGAACAAAGTGCCTAAATTGGATGCGGCGTTCTCCCAAGTATCCAGAAATACTGACTTGGCCATTCGAGGATATGGGAACTCTTTCTGATGCAATGGACAAGAGAATAGATTCCCTTTTGAAAAAAACGTGGGACTCGGTTATTGGGAACCTCAAACCAGAACTAGCTGTTACGTTGGTGGCCCGTAATTTAGAACATTGGCTCTCTAAAATTCAGGAGCACATTGAGGCTGGGACGGATAAGGAGACCATTTTATCCTCCTTCCTTACAATGTTGCGAGGCATCGCTTATATTGCGGATGCTTCGGCTGAATCGGTCCGCATGTCAGCCAGGTCGGCAGCTCTGGCCAACTCTGCCAGAAGAGCCCTCTGGCTCAAAACTTGGCCAGGGGACATAGCCTCCATGTCCAAGCTGTGCGGGATACCTCTTACAGGGGATCTCCTGTTTGGCCCGGGTCTTGAGTCAGTCTTGGATCGTACGGCTGACAAAAATAAATCTTTTCCCCTGAGACGTAAAGCTCCAGTAAAGGGGAAGCGGTTTCGTCCTCAAAGGCACTCGGGGGTCCCAAAGCCAGAAGTTCAGAAGAGAATCTGGACGCCTAGGGGAAGGGGCAGAGGAGCGATTTTTCGCCCTCCTGACCAGCCCGCTAAAAAACAATGACTCCCAGGTCAGGGTGGGGGGAAGGTTGGGGGCCTTCCTCCCACAGTGGGAGTCGATTTCCCCCAACAGGTATGTCCTGGCGATAGTAAGGAGAGGGTACTTCCTAGAGTTCTCATCCCCTCCCCCCCAAAGATACCTGGTCACTCAACTTCCCAGAGACAGGGAAAAATCCGAGGCTCTGATAGGAGCCTTAAAAGAACTAAAGAACCAGGACGTGGTCCTCAGGGTTCCAGTGACAGAGGAAGGGAAGGGGTTTTACTCACACATTTTTGTGGTGAGGAAACCCTCAGGGAAGTACAGGTTAATCCTAAACTTACAACCCCTAAACAGGTCCATCGCATACAAAAGTTCCGTATGGAGTCAATCTTTACTGTCAGGGCCCTCCTTCCACAGAATTGATTTATGGTCTCCCTGGACCTCAGGGACGCATACCTGCACGTACCCATCGCATAGGGGTCTCATAGGACCTGCTCCTTTTTGCAGCATCTCCAGAACAACTATCCAGAGATCTGGAATTAACCAAGAGAACCCTATTGGGTCTAGGGTGTGTGACGGTATTAGAGCATATCTCCGCCATCCTCTCCCTTCTTCTCCCATAAAAGAAATCACCCAATATTCCCCGACTTAGGAATATCCCTGGAATCGCCGAATCATCCACACATGAGCCATGGCTTAATACTGGATGTAACAGGACACACTTTAATGGCAAAACTCTGCAAATTTATATACACAGTTACAAGCTTGTCATCAATCAAAGAACAATGAAATCTCCACCCCCTCTTCCACACACTGGGGGTTTCCATACAGAGGCATTTCGGCACCGCAAGGCTTGACACATCACATTCTTGAATTTGAATTCAATTAAACTTTAGAATACACAATCACAGATCTAAAAGACATTTAGTAATTATCTCCCAGAGAGAGAAGCCCCCAGGGGGTAATTACTACAATGAAGCAATCAGAACAACAATTAACATGAGTCAATTATCTAATCGGTTGGCTAGGTCGTCTCGTCTGTGACACGGCTATTCATCTGCAGAACACAATGGAAAGGTATTTCACAAGCCACTTAGCATTGAAAGGTCATTGTCCCGTACTGGCAGCATGGCAATCTGGTTTAAACAGGTTTTACAGATGCCTCTACAAAGGGGAAAGTAATCCAATTATCCAGGCTAGAGGCAGAACCCCATAACGCACAGACATTAACATTAGCAGGGAGAGGATTAGACTGAAGTATATAGGCAATTGTATAAAAGTCCTTTACAATGGCCCCCCCTTTTCTCCCTGCTCCGGCAACTCGGTTGGACCTTTCCTGGTCCAGTAGAGTTGACGGGTTCAGAGCTTCTAGTCCGAGGTTAACTCCGTTTGGCATGACAATCCATCGGCATTCCCGTTTTGCTTGCCTGGGCGGTAATGAATCGTACAGTCATAGGGCTGTAAGGCCAAGCTCCAGCGTAGCAAACGGCCGTTGTCCCCTGAAACCCGGTTAAGCCACACCATGGGGTTGTGATCGGTGATGAGAGTGAAAGCCCGGCCATAAAGGTAAGGTGTGAGCTTTTTGAGGGCCCATCCGCCTTCCTGGTTTGAGGCCCTGGCCCATAATCGGACGGCAAGAGGCTCGCATTCAGTCCTCTCCAAAAGCCCCTGTCCCGGCTAGGCCTGTCACACATCTCCCCTTTTGGCAGGGGACTAACCCAGTAGGAGACACCAGATGGGTTGTCTCTGAATTCAGTCAGTAGTTCCAGTCCCCCGATGCCGGTATCCATACAGTACCCCAAATCACTTGCTCCAAACCGAGCATTACTCACCCCGCCATCCTCTGACTCTCTCAGGGAACACGTCTGCCGCTGGGGAGAGGCCTGGACTGGCACTTCTCCCTGGAGTCCTTTCAGCTGCTGGAGAGATGACAGGGTGGCTGGGCTCAGTCCATCATGCTGTTGGGGGTCTGGGCCAACTGGCCACCATTTATGGGGTATACCAGTGGAGACTGAAGTCCCATCCACTGGTATCCACTCAAGCTGTAGTGGGGTGCAGCCGCCAGTAGCAGCCTGTCCTGCTGCCAGTGGTTCCGCTGGGAGTAAGAGCTTTACCACCTCAGCTGGTTGCTGGGGAGGGGGGCCAACCGCCCCGGCTCCCTGGAACTCCACAGTTGGTCCCGGTGCTGGGCAGAGATGGCTGGCAATCTGCCCTGTTGCCAGCACTTCTGCTGGGGGTGCATAATCCATAACATCCTCTGAACAGTCTATACATTCTGTAATCTGTGGCTGGGGAGTGATCGCCATCTTCTCACCCTGAGCCTCCAAAACTGCCACAGGGGTGGGGCAGAGGTCTTGAACCCTCTGTCCGGTGACCAGCGCTTCAGCTGGGGAAGTTCCTTGTAACTCCACAAATACTGCTCTTGGGGCTGGGCAGAGCACAGTGAAGTGTGGCCCTGATACCAGCTCTTCTGCTGGGGGCCCATCAGGTTGTTCTTCCTCAGCAGAGAAGTCTATCACATCCCCTGTCTCTGGAACTGGTGTCTGGGGATAGGGGTTCACCATCTCCTGTCCATGGAACCCAGAGAATGCTATAGATCCTGAGCAGAGGTTAGCAGAGCTCGGCCCTGCGGTCAGAACTTCAGCTTTGGGAATGGCAATGTCCAGATTTTCCATTGACGATTCACTGGCATACTGCTGGACAGGCACATTCCTCCATTCAAGATCGTCCCATGCAGAAACCGGATCAAGGTCAGTCGGCACTTGCTGCATCGGCCATAAGACCTCCGGGTCCATAGCTGCAGGGGCAGGTTGGGAAAGCACACTGTTACCCTGCCACATGGACGATTCTTCAGCCAGGATTTCAGTATTGTCCACTGGTATTTCCTGATAGTCCCAGGCAAAGGGAGCCCGGTCCTGGTGCTGAGCAGAGTCTAGCAGCTGTTTGTAGGCGATCTCCAGGTCCCATTCCCGAGCGGCCAGAAATTCCAAATCTTCCTGTGCCCAGTGCGCTTCCGAGATATTCAATTTTTTCTCTCTGTGCTCCATTATGTCCTCTAAGCGCCACTCCCGATCATCCCCAAAGTCGGGATCACTGGACATCCTCCAATACAACAATCCCAGGCCATCATAGTCATAGCCTTCTGTGGGGTTGTCATCCGCTGACCACGGGCACTCTTGGGCTACATACCACTGGAGGGCTCTGTAGCTCTCATCCAGCTGCATCTCTGCCCTGAGCAGCCTGCTTAATTCCGCTATCCACTCCTGCTTCGGTTGTTCCCCCAACAACGGCAGTCGTACGTCATACTGCGGCCAGTACCTTGCATAGATGTAGGGCAGGACTTCTCCTTGGTGTTGCTGCTCCAGAGCTAGCGCTTCCTTCCAGAGTTGGCACCGAATCACATCTGCCCATCCCAGCAGGACCTCCTCTGATTCTGGTCCTGTGTGCTGCATCCGCATCTCTTGTAACCTTCTTCTGAATTCCTCTTCCATGGTTACTGGTAGGGTTGTCCCGATACCACTTTTTTAGGACTGAGTACAAGTACCGATATTTTTTTTCATGTACTCGCCGATACCGAATACCGATACTTTTTTAAATGTCATGTGACAGTTTTCAAACCACAATACAGACTAAGGATATTTTCTTTAGAAATATGAAGAACTCTAACTCAAGACGACATAAAAGAATACAAATGTTTTATTTGCTTGTCACGCAGTAGTAAAAAACTCAAAGAATTTTCACAGAACATGTTGATAAATACAAAAAAAGTATTCTATTTAGATATCGGGAGCATTTGGGCGAGTACAAGTACTCCCGCAAATACTTGGTATCGGTCCCGATACCGATGCCGATACTAGTATCTGGACAACCCTAGTTACTGGTATCTGTACCTCTCCTCGTCTTTCATTTGGTGCTGCTTCTTTAGGCGTTTTCACCGATCGTCGTATTTCTGCAATTCTCAGCTCATGTTGCCGCTCTCGTTCTTTCTCATCAAAAGCTTCAAAAGCGCTAAACGGAATCTTCCTTGTGTCTGCTGTGCTGTACTCACTGTTTGGAGAATGTGCGGCTGCTTGTTGGACTGCTGCCAGTTTTAACTGTAGCTCTGCGTCTCTTATTTGTTTAGCCTCCTCCGCTAACAGGGTCATCACTTTCAGCACCACATCCGCCGTTGGGTTCGGACCGAACCATGCTAATTTCTCTCTTATTAGCTTGTTGGCTGGTGATTCCTCATCCTGAATCACTGGTGTCCCCATCTCTTGTACTGCAGGCCTTGCTGCAACCGAGTTCTCCTGGTCTAGCTCCATTTATTCTGCTATGATGACACGCTCGGTTTTGTTGCTAGCAATCCTTCCACAAACTTCCAGTAGTCCTTTCCGTGTATTTCTTTTAAGCAGGGTGTACCAGTCTTCCATTCACTGTTCCCAGTGTCTGCTTGGAATCCTGGTGTAAAGGAAGGTAGAAGGGAAAATCCCGCTGCTGCCATCCAGTGTGACGGTATTAGAGCATATCTCCGCCATCCTCTCCCTTCTTCTCCCATAAAAGAAATCACCCAATATTCCCCGACTTAGGAATATCCCTGGAATCGCTGAATCATCCACACATGAGCCATGGCTTAATACTGGATGTAACAGGACACACTTTAATGGCAAAACTCTGCAAATTTATATACACAGTTACAAGCTTGTCATCAATCAAAGAACAATGAAATCTCCACCCCCTCTTCCACACACTGGGGGTTTCCATACAGAGGCATTTCGGCACCGCAAGGCTTGACACATCACATTCTTGAATTTGAATTCAATTAACCTTTAGAATACACAATCACAGATCTAAAAGACATTTAGTAATTATCTCCCAGAGAGAGAAGCCCCCAGGGGGTAATTACTACAATGAAGCAATCAGAACAACAATTAACATGAGTCAATTATCTAATCGGTTGGCTAGGTCGTCTCGTCTGTGACACGGCTATTCATCTGCAGAACACAATGGAAAGGTATTTCACAAGCCACTTAGCATTGAAAGGTCATTGTCCCGTACTGGCAGCATGGCAATCTGGTTTAAACAGGTTTTACAGATGCCTCTACAAAGGGGAAAGTAATCCAATTATCCAGGCTAGAGGCAGAACCCCATAACGCACAGACATTAACATTAGCAGGGAGAGGATTAGACTGAAGTATATAGACAATTGTATAAAAGTCCTTCACAGGGTGGCTGTTAAACTTATAAAAATCCAGCCTGTCACCGTCACACCCTTGGAGAAGGCCCTAAAACTAGACGGGGCGGTGGCCACCCTCCAGGGCAGTCGTCGGGTATCGATCAGGTCCCTGATGTCGACCCTGGGTTTGCTTACATCCACCCTTCTGGCTGTCCAGTGGGCAGGCCTTCACTTTCGGCCCCTGCAGGCTTTCCTCCTGAAAATCTGGGATCACGATCTGGAGCGTCTAGATACCCTAGTGCAGGTCCCAATCCAGGTAAAGAGGTCCCTCTGGTGGTGGAGGAAGATTTCCAATTTGTTGCAGGGTCGTCTATGGCATATTCTGGTTCCTCAGGTGGTAACCACGGACGCAAGCGGCAGAGGTTGGGAGGCTCACCTAGGGTCCCTTCTGGCGCAGGGTGTATGGAAAGGTGCCGAGTTGGGGAAGTCCTCCAATTGGAAGGAGCTGAGGGCGGTCGGTCTAGCCCTCAGATACTTCCAGGAAGAGCTTCAGGGACACCACGTCCAGGTATGGTCGGACAATGCTTCTGAACAAACAGGGCTGCACGAGAAGTGTAGTCCTGTCAGCCATTACAACAGAGATTCTTCGCTGGGCCGAAGCAAACACCCTGTCATTGTCAGCGGCCTTTCTAAGAGGAATAGAAAACAAGACGGCAGATTTCCTCAGCCGAAGTCAGCTGAGAGAGAGCAAGTGGGCTCTCAGTCAGGAAGTCTTCCATCTCCTAGTCAGGGGGTGGGGGTCTCCGGAAATAGACCTGTTCGCGTCAAAAGAAAATGCGAAAACCCCTTGTTTTTTCTTCCGGGACAAGGGAGAGGGAGCAAGGGGGGTAGATGCCCTGTCCCAGAGCTGGAGGCTCGGGATTTGTTATGCCTTCCCACCACCAGTGCTTTTACCAGCAGTTCTAAGAAAGTTCCAACTGGAGAACACCTCTCTGATTCTAGTGGCACCTCACTGGCCCAAAAGGGCTTGGTTCTCGGTCCTCAAACAACTGACCGTGGAACCTCCCTTCTTCCTCCCATCCACAAGGGATCTTCTCTCACAGGGTCCAGTCCTTTGCCCACACCCACACAGGTGGAACCTAACGGCATGGTTACTGAGGAGACCTTGCTAAGGTCTAGAGGGTTTTCTGAAAGGTTAACTGCCACCCTTCTTAGTAGCAGGAAGAAGGAAACCCGCTCTATTTATAGGAAGGTCTGGCTTTGCTTTAATGCGTGGTGCCTAGAATTTTCCTGTTCAGTGCAGAACCCCTCTTCAGTGTTGGAGTTCCTACAGTGTGGGGCGGATAAGGGTCTTTCAGTCAGTACCCTTAAGAGTCAAGTTTCCGCCCTTAGTGTATATCTAGAAAGACCACTGGCCAGTGTTATCTAGACAGAGGCCGTCCCAGGGGCCCCCCTTCCGCAGGTGGGATTTATCTTTAGTTGTACAGGCCCTAACAGGGTCTCCCTTTGAACCCCTAGACGGATGTCTGTAGAAAGAATTGACTTTAAAGACAGTTTTTTTGGTTGCAGTGACCACTGCTAGGAGGGTCAGTGAGATAGAAGCCTTGTCAGTTAGACCCCCCTTTTGTATTGTTTTTCCGGATCGAGTTGTTTTCAAAACCGATCCGGCCTTTTTACCTAAAGTAACTTCTAGATTCCATAGGAGTCAGGAGGTAGTTCTACCCTCTTTTTGCCCTAATCCCTCAGGTGAAAGGGAAGTTAGGTTTAGTAAGTTGGATGTCAGGAGATGCATCCTGCACTACTTAGAGCTGACCAAAGATTTTAGAAAGTCAGACTCTTTATTTGTTTTATTTTCTGGAGTTAAGAAAGGACAGAAAGCGTCCCGGTGCACAATCGTTAGATGGCTTAGACTAGCTATTGAACAGGCATATGCCTTGTCTGGTAAGGAGGTCCCTACAGGAATTAAGGCACACTCTACTCGAGCAGTGGCTGCTTCTCAGGCTGAAACGGCTGGAGCCACACCAGAACAAATATGCAAGGCAGCAACTTGGTCCAGCTACACCACCTTCGTCAAGCATTATAGAGTAGACTTGGTGTCGGCAGGCAACCAGGCCTTTGGGCGAAAGGTCCTGCAAGCCATAGTCCCGCCCTAGTTGGTGAGTACTCGATTATCCTCTCTATTGTGGCTGCCCTGAAAGACGAGGAGGGAAAAATGGAGTTACACTTACCGGTAACGTCCTTTCCAGTAGTCTTTCAGGACAGCCCTGGTTACCCACCCAAAGTTATGGAAGGTTTGTTTGATCCAGGAACATAGTATGATATTGATGTTTAACTATGGATTACTAACATGTTCTTGTGTCTCCCCAGCTGACCGGAGGTGCTCGTATAAAAACTGAGGTCTGGCAGGGGGAGGAGAGTTCTTAAAGGCTGTGCAGTGTTTCCTAAGGAAGAGGAGGAGCCTATCTCTCTATTGTGGCTGTCCTGAAAGACTACAGGAAAGGACGTTACCGGTAAGTGTAACTCCATTTCTTTTTAGTCTTCTAATCTTTGTAAAACCTTAACTTTGCAGGGGGGTATATACAAGGAGAATGTGACAATCTGGGACAATGTGGTTCTGAAGAAGGATTCATTTATTCACCCGCTTTATACTTTGATGACCACCCCTCACAGAGCTTTTCTTTAAGGCAGTTCCTTGATTCTAGTTTTACTAGGATTTAAACTGACCTGTTGTGGAACATGTATTTAGAGGCCAGGAAATGTACAAACGCTTCTATTGTGAACACTAAATAGGTAACATATATACTCGAGTATAAGCCAAAGTTTCCAGCACATTTTTCTGTGCTGAAAATGCTTATACTCGAGTCATCTTTTAGTGCTTGATCTCACAGAATTTGAGGACCTGGAACCAGCCAGTCGAAGGTCCCCTGGACCACAAAATGGTCACACATGTAGCCCCACTCTTCCTCTACCTGTGTGCCAAGTTTTTTGGTCTGAGCGACCTACAGCTGGGGATCACTCATTTTTCAGAGTCAGCCACCCCTTCAATAGACTTCCATGTTAAACGTCAGTCTAGTAAGGGGCACAGTGAGGCACGCAGATGGATACTCTAGGATTGTAGTCAAGCAACAATAGATTGGTCACGATTTTTGTGGGAAAATTAGGTGCCTCGGCTTATATTTGGGTCAGCTTCTACTTGACTTGACATGTGAATGTCAGCAATTTACTGACCCAACTTCCATGTAGACAACTTTGGAGCTTAAATTAACGTGTTAAGTGACTAGTTTAAGGCTGTGTCAAGTTATTCGCTCACAATTGTTTCAAAATACCCACTGACACAATTCAGGATTTAACTTATTTGCCACAAGTGGGACTCGGGATTGAACTTTTTTCTTTCGTTTTTTTCAAGGCCCTACTCTGGAGACAATGAGTGCCACCATCCGGTGGCACGAGGAGCGGCTGGCTTCTTTGGAGACTGCTGTTGGCATTAGGCCACAAAAGAAGCCTTTTTAATTGTTTTTATTGTTTTATTTTTTGTAAAAAAAAATTATATATTTTATTAAAATTTTCTTTTTCCAAAAAAAGTTCTCCTAACTTTCTTTATCTGTTCATATGTCCTTTTACTGTATATTTTGATTTTGAACACTCTGAAACCCTGCAGGAAAAAAAACATAACATATCTGCCCAAGTCTGCTAGCTTGAGGCACGATGGGCAGATTTGGAGCATTTCTGCTGCAGTGCAAAAAAATCTCAGGTGATTAGAAGTCAATAGGAAAAAAAATCTCTAACTTCAGCTGTTACCTTTTAAAGTTGTTGTGTTTCTAGGTTAATGTTTGCAAGGGATTGCAGCTCATAAAATATTTTGTTTGAAAACTCTTTTTCTTTATCGTACATCACGGGACACAGAGCAGCAATCCATTACTATGTGGGTTTTAGACTACCTTTAGGTGTGGACACTGGTGTAATAAACTACACAGGAAGTTCCCTCCCTATATAACCCCTCCCATACTGGGAGCTCCTCAGTTTTTGCATCAGTGTCTAAGGTGTTGGTCACGAATGAACATGTGCTCTTAGGAGATCCACTGGAGGGATCCATGCTGGATGTAAAAAACCTCCATAAATCCGGATCCGTCCAAGGTGCTTCATAGCCAAAGTGGACGGTACCCGGGCCTCGGTACGAAGAACGAGGTTTAGCCTATAATGCCTCTCTGCGGAGGGCTGGATCCTGGGTTCCAGAACTTTGTGCCGTCTAAGGACCAAATGTTTTTTCTGCTGCCAGGATGCTATATAGGTCCAGGGGAGTTGGTGTTCCTGCCAAGGACCCCGGTCCCTGAAGGTCTAGGACAATACCCAGGGTGAAGGGGGAAGATTGGGCCTCTTGCTTAGCAATACCCTGCAGCGTAGAGAAGGTAAGAGGAGGGCCTACGGGACTTGGTTCGACAGTAGGTCCTCCGTGGGGGACTATGGGTCTCGCCTATATTATGCTTCTATGCATGGGCAATGTAAACCACTATGGGCCAGATTCACGAACACTTGCGCTGGAGTATTTGGATATGCGCCGCGTAACTGTGATGATGCGCTGTCGTTTCTATGTGCCCGTACCCACCAAACTAGATGCGCCCAATAACGGGTCATTTGCGACCGGCGGAACGTTCCGACGCCAGAGTATCGTCAGCGCTTATTTTCGCTGGGCGCATCAGTCGCGCCCATTGATTTCCCATGCAAATATGCAAATGAGGTATTTTTCCCAATTCACGAACGGATTAGCACCATACGCTGGCTACATGCGCCGCGCGTATCTGGTCCGTCCGGCGCAAAGTTATTTCTACAAAAGGCTGCTTTATCTTTACTCCAGACGGTCACAGGTCAGCAGGAGAGCAGCTACAGCAGCGTTACCGACGAAACTAGCAAGCTGAACAACAACACTTGCAAAGGACAACACCTCTGTGTGCCAACATGCCAGGGGCACTCGTGGTCCTAAGACTAGTACTGGGTCCTTCGCTACGGAGGAGGAGGGCACATGAGAGGATATACCGCACTCGTATGAACCTCTTTGGCATGGGGGATGAGGAGGTGTATCGCCTCTTCAGATTCAGCCCAGATGCAATACTTGAACTAACCACAACCCTGCAGGGTGACATCACCAGCAAGACACACCGCTCACAAGCAGTGCAGCCACTGGTGAAGGTCCTGGCAACACTCCATTTCCTTGCAAGTGGATCATTCCAGCGTACAAGTGGAGTGGTGGCTGGGATGTCACAGTCCTCCATAAGCAGATGTGTGCACCAGGTTGTCCCTGCAATCCTCAGACGCATGTCCAACCAGTTCATCAGACCCACCACTGAGGACCTGCGGCTGAAGGCAATGACAGATTTCTACAACATTGCCAGATTCCCACGCACTGTGGGGGCCATTGATTGCACACATGTGGCCCTACAGCCCCCCAGTGCCACAGAGCACATATACCGCAATCGGAAGCATTGGCATTCCATCAACGTACAGGTGATAGCCGATGCCCAACGCCTCATATGGCACGTCCGTGCCAAACACCCCGGGTCCAGCCATGACAGCTTCATATACCGTCAGAGCCCCATCCCAGCAGAATTCGAGCAGAACATGTATGGGGACAGCTGGCTGGTTGGTGAGTGACAAGGGAGTCAGGCATGACTATCCCCTCCCGTGATGCACAACAGAAGTCGCACATGCATGACTAACATCCTCCTGTCTTTTACCTTACAGGTGACTCTGCATATGCACTGGGACCCCATCTAATGACTCCTTTCCGGAACCCACAAACCAGAGGAGAGAGAAAATACAATGAAGCACACATCAAAACCCGTGCAGTGGTGGAGCAAACATTTGGGCTCCTGAAGTCCCGTTTCCGATGCCTGGATAAGTCTGGGGTGACCCTATTGTATTCCCCTACCTTCGTGTGTCAGATCATCGCTGCATGTTGTATTCTGCACAACTTTGCTATGAGAAAAGGCCTGCAGATTGACATACGTGATGACCTGACCCCCGACCCACACAGTCCCCACCTGCCAGAGGACACCCAGTCTGCTGATGGAAGAGCAGTCAGGAGGGTCCTCGCCGTAGGCATCTTTGGACACTAAACCAAAACATTTATCACACAGAGAATGCACGCGTGTACACCACTGATGTCCCTAGATCACACACACCACATGCACATCGCATTGGATTAGCCCAAGTCCAGCATGTAGGAGTTGGGAGCAGCAACGCCAGCGTCAAGGCCCCAATGATGTCACTGTCCATTCACACACCTTTCACACGTCATTCATTCAGCCGTGGGGTTAACTTCACCACCACGGCCGAGGGTGACACCCCTTACTTTCAGGAGTGCCACCCTCTCACATTCACACACCATTCACACTGCAACGTGTGCAGTATCAAAAAAAAAAAAAAATATCTCATAACCTGAGAACCAAAAAATAAACAAAAACTCATGTCCTGAGTATAAACAATAATAATAAAAAATAAACAAAAACTCATGTCCTGAGTATAAACAATAATAATAAAAAATAAACAAAAACTCATGTCCTGAGTATAAACAAAAATATATAACAACCAAAAAAAAAAAAAACCCTCATCTGGGATGACGGGGGCTCCTCCTTGGGGGCACTCTCGGGCTCCTTATCTGCCTGGAGGGAGTGGGTGGTGGTGGGGGTGGGGGGGCATCAGGAGGAGGCTGATCCCCGGGTGGGCCACTTCTGGGAGCTGTTGGCTGCATGCCCTCCAATGCCACAGCGATACGGCTCAGATACAGATTTGTTTGTGCCTGCATCCTCAGCTGGCGGGTGATCTGATGCCGCTGGTCACATTGCCGCTGCCTCCCCTCTTCCCGAATGGCAGCAGTGTTGTCTCGAACAGCTGCTGTCAAGTGCCGGATATCAGCCTGCACCTCCCCCAGGCTGGTCACAACGCCCTGCACGCGACTGGGCAGCTGTGACAGAGAGCCCAGGCTGTCTGCGACCCTGTCCAGGTGGCCAGCCATCTCCCCCATTTGCTGGGTCTGTTTGGCGTGGTCCAACAGCACCTGGTCCTCGACCAAATCACACACCCCCCTGGTCTTCCGGGTGGCCTTCCTGGGGGCAGAGGAAGGTTGTCCCCGTGGGGATGGAGTCGCCCTTGAGGGGCTACCTAGGATGGGGGAGGGGATCACAGAGGGCCCTGCAGAGGAGGAGGACTCCTCCAACATTAAAATAAAATCCTGTTCAGGGACAGGCTCCTCCACAACCACCTCTGCTGAAGTGGTGTGGGCACTCTCCTCCTCCACCTCGGTGTCTCCAGCACCCAGGGCCTCGTCAGCAGCATCCCGTTGGGGGGTTGGGGTGGACTGGCCGGCACGAGATGGCCCAGCACCGTCATCTGTGGATGACACAAAGCAGACACATGTTGGTGGTCCCACACACTTGGCACATGTACCCACCCCCCCCCACATGCAACACACCAAAAAGGGGGTAAAAATCACTTACCTGTCCTGGAGCCTTCCTCTACGGAGTCATAGCCTGGGACCCCCTCCAACTGCTCCCTGTCCAGGCAGTGGGCGACCACCTCCTCCTCCGCGGTCAGGGTGACAGGACATGGGGGACCACCACCTGTGCCCCTCTCATGGCTCCTAATGGTGGACACCTTGCCCCTCACCTTGCGCCGCAGGTCATTTATTTTTTTTTGAATGTCTGAAGCACTCCGGGTGGAGTACCCCAGCACATTGACCCTGGCAGCTATGGTGTCCAGGATGCCCTGCTTTCTCTCCCGGCTGGTCTTCCTGCTTTTTTTCCCATGGAGAAAATCATTAAATGCCTCCATAGCCGATATTATCACTGTGACCTCCTGGGCATTATAATTTAGGTTCCTCCTCTCTTTGGGGGTAGCGGGAGCAGCCATTACAGGGCAAAAGTATCTTCCCTGGGGTGGGGGGAAATGGAACTACTTTTGCGCCGGAATGGCGTTTCCGCCAGCGCTTTTAAGCGCCCAGCGGAACGCATTGCGCTGACGTTTCCCAGGAAGTGGTGCCGACGGAAGTTGTGAGCATGCGCACTCCGTGGATGATGCGCTGAACGTAAGCCTCTGCGCTGGGCTCCGCCCATCATTTACATATGATCACACCCAGTTCCACTTGCGTCGGGTTACGCCAGCGCATTATCGTTACTCTGGCGCAAGTTTACGCGCAACTGCTATGTGAATTACAGGACTTGCGCTGAAAGGGTCTTCAGAGTAACGTAAATGAGAAGCGTTACTCCAGAGGAAAGATACTCTCATCTACCTGAATCTGGCCCTATGTCTTCTGAGACAGGATGGCTCAGGGCACCCATATACCTCCTCTAGCTGGCATGCAGCCTGGCCCACCAGGTCTGTTTAGACAGGATGGCTGCAGTACCAATATATCTCCCTTGAAGGGGCCGGTACATAAAAAAAAAAAAAAGATTAAAAAAAAAATGCCCTTAATCCTATACAAAGGGTTGTCTTCCATGAGTAGCTGCAAGTCTTATCTGTTTTTCCACTACTATGGGCATTAGAAGACATGCCTGATGTTTTCGCTTACCATGCTTTCCAAAAACGGAAGCTTAAGTGTTAGTTGATCTATTGTGTGTCCCACTTCCTCCGCTTCAGGCTCTACCATGTTGCACGTTCTCACCGGCTCAGTGCAATCGCAGAGAAGGCTCCTCATAAGGGCCCGGACGCCAGAGCTCTGTAAAGCTAGGGGGACATAAACTTAAGCACCTTGTGTGAGTTGGATACAGATTCATCTAAGACGCCTACTCGCATCTAGCTGTGCAGATTAGCAGGCATTGTTGTCAGACTAAATTCAGCTGTTGATGCACCTGGGTTAAGTGCCGCTGCTTTTAGCTTAGGACTTGGTCTCCCCATTGAATAATCTCAGGGGTAGGAATATAAAAAGGGATCGCCACCTGAACCTGGTGGCCCCTTATTATCCTCTGTAGAGACTTAAACAGCTCATAGATTGAGCCATCAGACCTGTCAGGCAATGCAGCCTCCCCCCAACATTGCAGCCACTCTGCATGTGTTTGTTTTTTGCATCGCATTTGTTGTTCTACAAGAGGTTAACTGCTAGGTTCGCAGCATCCTCACAAGAAGCAAAAAAAAAAAAGAAAAGAGGGGTGTGACCCTTTTCCTGCTTTAATCCTGAAACAAAGGGATTAGAATGCCTGGGGATAAAGCTTCACTGTCAGAGGACAGGAGACAGGAGCTGCAGCCTAACAAGGAGAAGCTATCAAAAGCCCTACAGGTTCTGACTGCACCTGCAGTATTTTCAGAGATTCATGCTGCATATATCTTCCCTCTCTCTAGTCGGCCAAAGCCTCTATCTTCTCCTTGGAGTGTAAAGAGAGGTTTTCCTATAGGTGGCTAGTAAGACCTCTATATGGTCCTCAGCCTGGTGTCGGCTTCAGGCTAACCAAATGCATCGGAGGGATGCACAGTTGTGGGTACACATTGCCAACGTCTCTTAATTGAGGAAACGCACATCTGCAGAGGATAATTTCCTCTTTACCAGTCCACATGTTGCATAAGATACATGAGTTTGGAATGCATGTGGGATAAAAACAAGTAACAGAGCAGATTCTATTGTGGATCGCATAAGCATACATGTTTCTGTCTGTATGGTGCTGCATGTTTGTATGTATAAAAATACTGTATCACACGTGGTTACCTGATCACCCAAATCCTGGATTACCCAAGGATATTTGGTCACACAGAAGGGCTTGTTTCCACAAAAATGCCTAGGGTCGCATAAAAGATGCTTGTATGCATAAAAATGCTGAATCGCATAAAGACGTTTTGTAGGCATAAAAATGCTGAATCACACATGATTACCTGATCACCCAAGTCCTTGTTTCCCCAAGGATGTTTGGTTACACAGAAGGGGCCAGATTCTCATACTTTTTCGTATCTGGCAGCGGGGCGTAGCGTATCCTATTTACACTACGTCGCCGCAACTTTGGACGCAAGTGCCGTACTCTCAAAGCACTTGCGTCCTACTTTGCGGCGTAGCGTAAATGCGCCGTCGTAAGACCGCGTAATTCAAATAGTGAAGGAGGGGGCGTGCTGTATTTAAATTAAGCACGCCCCCACGTCAAACGAACTGCGCATGCGCCGGCCGGGAAAAAAGCCCAGTGCGCATGCTCCAGCTCACGTCGGAAAGCGTCATTGAAACCAACGTCAAAACGACGTGATCGTCACTTACGCAATTCCCTATTCGCGAACGACTTAGTAAAACGACGTAACCGATGGAAAAAGACGACGCTGACCCGACGCCATACTTAACATGGCAACGACGGAACTTCGAAAACATACCCCTCATATAGCAGGGGTAACCTTACGCGTACGGAAACGACGTAAACGACGACGGGGATCGGCGTATTAGGCTCATTTGCATAGGCAAATGAGAAAACAACGTAAAGGCCACCTAGCGTCCGACGTTGTCATTACATCTACGATCCGACGGTGTAATTGCTTTACACCTGTCAGATCTTTAGTGTATCTATGCGTAAGTGATTCTATGAATCACTCGCATAGATACCCATTGAAAAAAACTGAGATGCGACGGTATATCTGACATACACCGTCGTATCTCAGCTGAGAATCTGGCCCAAGAGGTTTGTTTCCACAGAAATGCCTAAAATCGCATAAAGTTGCTTGGATGCAAAAAAGATGCTGGATCACACATGGTTACCTGATCATCAGCGTCCTGGATTACCCAAGGATGTTTGGTCACACAGATAGGCTTGTTTCCACAAAGGTGCCTAAGGTCGCATAAAGATGCTTGTATGCATAAAAATGCTGAAACGCATAAAGATGCTTGTATGCATAAAAATGTTGAATCACACAGGATTACCTGATCACCCAAGTCCTTGATTCCCCAAGGATATTTGGTCACGCAAAGAGGCTTGTTTCCACAGAAATGCCTAGAATCGCATAAAGAGGCCTGAAGGCATAAAAAATGCTGAATCACACATGATTACCCGATCACCCAAGTCCTGGATTACTCAAGGCCTAAAAGATCAACAGAGTCCTGGATTACCCAGGGATACTTGATCACATAGAGAGGCTTGTTTCACAGAAATGCCTAAAGTCGCATTAAGATGCTTGGGTGCATAAGGATGCTGGATCGCACAGGGGTGCTTGGTTACACAAGAGTCCTTGGTCACACAAGGCTTCTTGTCCGCACAGTAGTGCTTAAAATGCATAAGATGTTGATCGCATGGAAGATGCTGAATTGCATAAGGATGCATGCTTACTTTAAAGTTGCACATGGCGGCTTAATTAAGCAATACAGGATGCCTTGTGTTTGCATAGAGATACGTGTCTGCATGGGTTCATGTTGCACATTGTTGCATAACACGTTTATAGCACATGCTTGCTTGCAGGATGCTCGTTCCAGGGCACACATACATTTTTGGTGTGAGACATATTTATATGATTTCATGCTTCCATGAACACACGCTGCCATGTACACACGCCTCCATTGAGGCATATGGCGTTAACACTTGCCACATAAACATAGGGGGAGCCAGTTGCATATGTGTTTATTTACTTGGGACTGCAGAGGTTGTCTGCGTTTCGCAGGGGAACAACACTATCTCCAGTTGGTGGTCTTGCCCTTTTGGGTTAGCCTCCGTGTCTGGGTTGTCAGGGTGCTAGGGCCCGCCTCTAGCAGGTCTGTAGGCCCAGGGTATAGCAGTAATGGCATACCGAAGCAAACTCCTGCTGATGGATCAGTCAGTAGCATGGCTGGACCTAAGGGTGTCCAGCATGGTCAGGTATCTGGAACTCCTTGGTTGGGATTCCAGTCTAAAGATACATTCTTCATTGACAAGAAGCTGGCTATGTTTTGCACAAGGAGAGTCTTTTTTTGGCCTCAGACAAGACCATCGCTATGAGAAAGCTGGTCTATGTGGTTACGGCAAGGAACAGTTCCTTACTTTTGGCCTTCTGCTTAAGGCACTAGGGAAGATGCTGGCTTCATTCAAGACAGTTCCCTATACTAACTTTTATTCAGGGCTGTTATAAACAGTGTTGTGTCGGCCTAGAAAGAGTGGATCTTGACCTAGCATTATCCAAAGAACCCGGTCCCAGAGATATGCTGGAATTCCTCTTGGTGGTTCTTAACTAAAGGGTTTGCCAGGTCAGGAAGAGACCTTGGCCCAGGGGAAGTAGTATATAACATTTGCGCAAACCAGTTGCTTATTGCGATTTTTTTTTTTTTTACCAAAAATATGTAGAATACGTTTCGGCCTAAACTGAGAAAAAAAATGTTTATTTTATTTTTTAAATTGGGCTATTTATTATAGCAACAATTAAAAAATATTGTATTTTTTTTTCAAAATTGTCGTTTTTTTTTGTTTATAGCGAAAAAATTAAAAACCGCAGAGGTGATCAAATACCACCAAAAGAAAGCTCTACTTGTGGGGAAAAAAGGACGTAAATTTTGTTTGGGAGCCACGTCGCACGACCACGCAATTGTCTGTTAAAGCGACGCAGTGCCGGAAGCTGAAATTTCATCTGGGCAGGAGGGGGGGGGGGTATATGTGCCCAGTAAGCAAGTGGTTAAAGGGACAATTGTTTTTCTTTTCTTCTTTTTAGAGGTCCGGAGGTCCCCAGGGGCCTGGAGGCCCCCAGGGCCCTGGATGGCAACCCCCATTTTTTTTTTATAAAAAAAAATATATTTTTAATATATTTTTATTTTATTTTTTATTAAAGGGCCAATTTATTTTATTTTATTTTTTTAGAGGTCCCCAGGGGCCTGGAGGCCACCATGGCCCCAGATGGCAACCCCCTCTTTTTTTATTTTATTTTTATAAAAAGATATATTTTTTTAATATATTTTTCTTTTTTTTTTAAAGGGCCAATTTTTTTTATTTTTTTTTTTTAGAGGTCCGGAGGTCCCCAGGAGCCGGGAGGCCACCAGGGCCCCAGATGGCAACCCCCTCTTTTTTATTTATTTTTTATAAAAAGATATATTTTTTTTATATATTTTTATTTGTTTTTTTATTAACCACTTAGAGGGGTGTTCCACCCAAATGTAATGTTTATTAAAAGTCAGCAGCTACAAAAAGTGTAGCTGCTGGCTTTTAATAAACAGACACTTACCTTCTCCACGTTCCAGCGACTCGCCGACCGGGGCTCCGCTCCTCTCCCCCCCTCCCCGGCTGGCGTCTTCATTTCGACTGTGGGCACCTAGCCGTGACAGCCAAGTGTGGCATGTAAGGGGGGGGGGGGAGTGGATTAAGCGGAAGTTCAATTTTTGGGTGGAACTCCGCTTTAAGGACCGGACCAATATGCTGCTAAATGACCCAAGGGGTTTTTACAATTCGGCACTACCTCCAATCTGATCCGCTAAAAAAAAAAAAACAGAAGGGGATACATCCCCTTCCTTCTGGGCGGATCAGATCGGAGGGTCCATAGAGTAGAGCGGGCTGTGTCCATTTCTGCTCTGCATACGTGGAGTGGATATGGACCCGTCATCTGCCCTGCCACTCATTGTGGCTCACGACCGGTTACCAAGTTGCTGAAGTGGCCATCGCTCTTCAAAAGGTTGAGCACCCCTGCATTAGGTCCTACACCTGGACAGGAATGGCAGCATATACAGTAAGTGACCCCTTCATTTTCCTTCTGCAACAGCTAAAGGGGTCGGTTCCTGTATATGCTGCCCCCCTGTCCCGGTTACTCTTATTTCTGCTGCCCATGCCCTCTGTGACTCGTCTTAACCCCCATAGTGCTGCTGGCTTCCCCTCTCCTGCAGCAGCCTATGGCTTCTGCGGGGGATGTTTCAGAATGGAGAACTCTGTTTGCTCTGCTTCAGTGTGTGAATGAACACTAAGACAGTGCAGAGCTCTTCCTGTTCATTCATTGTGTAGCTGAAGCTGCAAAGATGGAGATTGAGGTCTGTGTCTTCAATCACTTTCTCGGTTTCAAAGGAGAGGCGTCGGGGGTCTGTTTAGACCCCATGATATTCGACTAGAGGCCCCCCAACAGGACTGCTAAAAAAAAAAAAAAAATTGGTTAAAAAAATCCCCAAAAAGAAACTACTCATCCTGTCCAGACACTGTCCTCTGCCCTACTAACACTGTCCTCTGCCCTACTGACACTGTCCTCTGCCCTACTGACACTGTCCTCTGCCCTACTGACACTGTCCTCTGCCCCACTGACACTGTCCTCTGCCCCACTGACACTGTCGTCTGTTTATTAGTATGAGTGGAGCTGTGCTGCAACTTCCCAGCAACTGTGTGCAATAGATATGTGCATTCCCGTTCGTACGAATGTTATTTTCGTACGAAAATGTTCATTTTCGTACCCGCGGGATAATGTGTACATACGAAAACGGTAAAGCACCAAAATACGAAAACGACGGGATAACGGATGAGCCGCATAACGAACGACCGCAAATACGAACAAACGATCCGACGGGAAAAAACAACAAAACGAAAACGGCAAAATAACGAAAATGAAATCTGTATCAAGAGGTTTGCACTGTGTATTTTGTTTGAATCCGTTTTGTGTTCGTTTTCAGTTGTATGTTCATTGTTCAATGACATCTATAACAAAAGAATTTCATTATGTATATTGAATGAATTCCTTTTTCTGTTTTCTGTGTATTCAAAATACTGAAGGCAAATCTTTTGTTACAGGTGTCATATCAACATACGAAAATAACAAAAGAAACAGGTTCAAATGCAAATCTTTTGTTTATGTTTTTTTTGAATGGCCAGAGAGTTAGGCTGGCCATACATGATACAATTTTCTGTACAATTTTCTTTAGATTTACCTTCAACTATGTAGTGCAAGGGCCTGCCTGATTGCATACAATTGAAAGTGTTGTTTAGTTTGACCTCATATTATATGGTTTTTGGTAAATCTAAAAGAAAATTGTACAAGAAAATTGAACATGTATGGCCAGCCTCAGTGACTGAAAGCAGCTTCTCTTTTGTGCTGAGTAGTGAGTACACTTGTACAGTAAAGCCTAATAAACTTTTCTGTGGATTTTCATCAGAAGGGAGATCAGTTGGCCAGACTTTTGAACCCAAAAATGGTTTTCTGATGCAGTTTAAAAACAAACAAATTTTCTGAGAATGATCGGAAAACGATCGTTTTTATGTTTGTTGTTAAAACAGTCTGACCAAGTGTATGGGGCTTAACAATAGCAACAGCTGAGCACCCCTGACATAATGTGACAGGGAGGTGGAATGGGCCCAGCACTATGCTGCCTGCACACTACAAGTCCCAGCATGGTCAGAACTTGCTGGCTCCTGTCACTCCAGGGGGAATCCAGGGAAGTATCAATCCCCTCCCTTTTAATAGAAGCCCTGCAATTACTGAGAACAGATGGGGGAAGGGAACGAGGCCAGGAGAGATCAGTGGAGCAAGGGGTGAGAACGAAGACCAGCTCGCAGAGGGGCGGAGCCTAATTGCGGAGGGGTGGAGCATAATCGTGGAGGGGCGGAGCCTAATCGTGAAGGTGCACAAATAGGAAGGACAGGAGGGAGTTGGGAGGCAGTGTCATTCTAAGCTAGAGAACGGCCCCTTAGCAGATGACCTGCCTCCTCCACTCAGCGTTCCAACAGCACCTGTTGGGAGGGGGGTGGACTGTCCCATAACATGCCAGACCCTCATGCTGCGCTGCCTCTAACAAAGTTTCTGGAACTTAATCAGTGTGCAGTGCAGCATACAATTCCACCATATCACTGCCAGAAGCTTTGCTCTACATCTAACTGGACCTGATTGGGCCCCTTTTCATCTGGGGCCCCTGGGCCATCCCCCTAATATGTCCTAATCACTCTGTGTCCTTTAGGGAAACATTATTAAGATGATAATATTTCTTTCATTATTTTAAAATGGTCATATTTATATATAGTAATATTTGGACACTATTTTTACCAGTATATCTCCAATCCACTATTTACTGTCTTTATGAATCTGAACTAAACTAGTTACTAGTAAATAGTAATCTGATGAGGCACAGCCACATCCATTTCAGACTCCGGTCGTCTGTGTCCCTTTTTTTATCTATTCTAATCAACACTGCTATCTCATGAAGAAGTCATTCAGTGATGTTGATTCAAGCTTTTTAGACACCATGTCCCCCGCAACTCATTATCAATTGTGTAAATGTCTATCTTTTAACAAGGGGTGGGTTTAGCAAACAAGTATGGTAAGTGATAAGTATATTAAATGGTACAGGGGTCAGTGTAGTGTACAGTATAGGTGGGTAATGTAGTGTACAGGATAGGGGGTCAGATTAGTATACATTACAGGGATTAGTGTAGGGCAGGGGTGGCAAACTAAAATTCATCATGGGCCGCATTAGCAGTATTGTTGCCCTCAAAGTGCCAGTTGTATCTGTAAAACTACGTGTCCACTATTATCCTAAATAATTGTCACTGCTTTCGTTTATTACTAGTTTTACGGAGCGCAGGAGTTTGCTGCGTACTAAATGCAGGATACAGAAGTATGCTATGGACCGGGTGCAATATCTGACCTCTGCACCCTCCACTCTCCTTCAATCCACCCTGGGATGGGATGGGGTGGAGTAGGATGAGATGGGGTGGGATGGGGTAGGATAGGATAGGGTGGATGGGATGGGGTGGGGTGGGGTAGGATGGGGTGGTGTGTGGTGGAATGGGATGGGTGTGCCATAGGATGGGATGGGGACGGGATGGGGTGGTATAGAATGGCATGGGGTGGGTGTTGAGTGTAATGGGATGGGATGGGGGTGGGGTAGGATGAGATGGCATGGGGTATGTTGGGCTGGGATAGGATGAGATGGGCTACCTGACATACATGGACCTACCTGACATACACAATGTCTTCACCTACCTGACATACATTGACCTACCTGACATACACAATGTCTTCACCTACCTGACATACACTGACCTCACCTACCTGACATACATGGACCTATCTGACATACATGTACCTAGCTGACCTACACGGACCTACCTGACATACACGGACATACCTGACATGGACCTACCTGACATACACTGACCTCACCTACCAGACATACATGGACCTACCTGACATACATGTACCTATCTGACATACACTGACTTCACCTACCTGACATACACTGGCCTCACCTACCTGACATACATGTAACATGGACATATCTGACATCATGTGTCACAGCAGCCAGCCAGAAAGGAGTGGAGGAGAGGAGAGGAGAGGATAGCCGCCCGCCCGCCCGCCCATGCACTAGTGCAGCCACTGCTCAACTGTGTAGAGCAGTGTTTCTCAACCTGGGGGTCAAATGAGGATTTGCCAGGGGTCACCAAAACCTGGGCTGTTCCTGAACCCTATCTGCTGATTTCAGCATAGGTGTCACTGCTACGAGAAACCACAAAGTCGGAGACACAGTGAGTAACACTACCTGTGATTAGAGTTGCCTTTAAAAGTCCCCACTACAGTTCTCAGATCAGAAGATGACCTTGATCAAGAGCAACTAAGTTGGCTGATCCCAACTCCCCACCAGCATTGCCACTGATCCCAACTCCCCGGCAAGGAGTAAGAGAAGTAATAAAAATAAAGAATACATAGAAGGGAGAGGAAAAGAAGAGGGGGTGGGAAAAAAAAGGGAGAGAAAGAATAAGAGAACAAAAAAGACGGTTATAGAGGGATGGTGAAAAAAAAAAGAAATGAGGATAGAGAGAGATAAAAGGGAAAGAAAGGAGAACAAAGAGAAAGAGGGGTGTATCCTAAAATGTACCATAAGGGGTTTTAATACTGTACGAGAAGAAGGGACTCAGGCAGCGCTAAATGTCTGTGGGTTAGGGGCGCAAACTACCTTTCTTCATCGTAAATCACGGGACACAGAGCGGCAATCCATTACTATGTGGGTTATAGAGTACCTTTAGGTGTGGACACTGGTGTAATTAACTACACAGGAAGTTCCCTCCCTATATAACCCCTCCCATACTGGGAGCTCCTCAGTTTTTTTCCAGTGTCTAAGGTGTTGGTCACGAATGAACATGTGCTCTTAGGAGCTCCACTGGAGGGATCCGTGCTCAATGTAAAAAACCTCCATAAATCCGGATCCGTCCAAGGTGCTTCATAGCCAAAGTGGACGGTACCCGGGCCTCGATACGAAGAACGAGATTTAGCCTATAATGCCTCTCTGCGGAGGGCTGGATCCTGGGTTCCAGAACTTTGTGCCTTCCAAGGACCAAATGGTTTTCTGCTGCCAGGATGCTATATATATAGGTCCAGGGGAGTTGGTGTTCCTGCCATGGACCCCGGTCCCTGAAGGTCTAAGACAATACCCACGGTGAAGGGGGAAGATTCGGCCTCTTGCTTTGCAATACCCTGCAGCGTGAAGAAGGTAAGAGGAGGGCCTACGGGACTTGGTTCGACAGTAGGCCCTCCGTGGGGGACTATGGTTCTTGCCTATATTATGTTTCTATGCATGGGCAATGTAAACCACTATGTCTTCTGAGGCAGGGCGCCCATATACCTCCCCTAGCCGGCATGCAGCCTGGCCCACCATGTCTGTTAGACAGGATGGCTGCAGTACCCACATATATCTCCCCTTGAGGGGGTCGGTACATTAAAAAAAAAAAAAAAAATGTATTAAAAAAAAAGTTCCCACTATGGGTTAGCCTGGAAGCTATAGATGTCTACCCGCTGTTGATATCTAACCTTTTATGGTTGCCCCCTTCAGCCCAAGGAACTATACCTAACCCTATTACACGTCACTCACTCAAATTCTGGGATAGCCTCAGTGGTCGCTTCCACTTAAAATCATCCCATACCCCGCTCCTTTCGTTTCTTGGCCACCCGCTTTTCTATTCAGCATTTACAGAGCCTGAGGCCTTCCGTCTCTGGCTTCAGGCCGGGTTGCATAGGATAGTTGACCTTGTCACCTCCACCTCCCTTACACCCTTCGCAGATCTACAGTCCCGAGCTAAACTCCCCTCTAGGGAATGTTTCCGGTACCTGCAGATAGCTCACTTTGTCCGCTCTGTCATAGGTGACTGCTCCACCCTGTGCGCCATGTCCTTCTATGAGAAAATTTGTGACTCAGACCCACATGCCTCAGGCATTATCTCACAACTATATAACCACCTTACATCCTCCTCAACTGATCTCCCTCTTTATGCTGTACAGTGGTCGAAAGATCTTCAGGTAACACTGGATGGGGCGGACTGGTCGGAAATTTGGGCCTGTACGAAGTCCTCTTCCCAGAACGTTCTTGCTTTGGAAGCTAATTATAAGGTTCTAATGAGATGGTATCTGGTTCCTGCTAGGATATCTAAATTTCTACCATCATACCCGTCCGTATGTTTCAGGGGGTGTGGAGGAAGGGGTACTCATGAACATGTGTGGTGGTCCTGTCCTATTGTACAACGGTTCTGGATAATGATTTTTCAAATGGCTTCCACCCTCCTTAAGGATGAGATCCTACCTGATCCCTCCCTAGCTCTCTTGAATCACATCCATAAGGATTACACGAGGGCTCAGGTTAGACTCTTGTTACAGCTCACTACTGCTGCCAAACAGTCTATTGCTAGGGCTTGGAAGACTCCGAATTTTTATATCGCTGAAGTTAAACATAGGATAACCCAAGCAATGATTTATGATAAAATTGAAGCTACCATTTTGGATAGGATGCCCCAACACAGTAAAACCTGGACTCCTTGGGCTGAACATTTTCTTCCCCCCGATTTTGATTTGACCCTTTTGGTATCGTGACCATTATGTATACCTCTAACTGACCCACGGCACCCTCCAGGGGTTCATGTGGCCTTGCCGGCCTCTCCCCCTCTCTCCCCTCTCTCTTTTTTCCTTTTCTTTCTTTCTTCTCCTTTCACTCCCCCCCCCCCCCCTCTTATTTTCCCTATGTTTTCCACTCACTCTAAAATGATATAATTGTCTCTTCTTGGGCAAACCTCTTCTGTCTCGCCCGCTATTGGCCTACGTTTTAACCTCTACTGACTTAGAGTCTTATCCTGACATACCTGTAATTTACGGTGAAAGGACCCTGATCCTTTTACCTTTTCTCTAGTTCTTTTGGTTAAACTTTCTTTATCCCAATAATTGTTATCTATGTTTTGTTAACTATTATGTTACTTATATGGTTATTCCTGTCTCATTTGGCCTGTTTCATAATGTTCCGCTAAGTGTAACTAATCGAAATTCCTTGTTTGTGTACTCTGTATTTTTTTTTTTTTTTTAATAAAAAATTTGAACAGAAAAAAAAATAAAAATATGCCCTAATCCTATACAAGGGATTGTCTTCTGTGAGTAGCTGCAAGTCTTGTCTGTGTTTTCACTACTATGGGCAGTAGAAGACATGCCTGATGTTTTTGCTTACCACGCTTTCCAAAAACGGAAGCTTAAGTGTTAGCTGATCTATTATGCGTCCCACTTCCACCGCTTCAGGCTCTACCATTTTGCACGTGCTCACCGGCTCAGTGCAGTCGCAGAGAAGGCTCTTCAAAGGGCCCGGACATCAGAGCTCTGTAAAGCTAGTGGGACACAAGCGTAAGCATCTTGTGTGAGTTGGATACAGATTAATCATAAGACGCCTACTCGCATCTAGCTGTGCAGAATAGCAGGCATTGTTGTCAGACTAAGTTCAGCTGTTGATGCACCTGGGTTAAGTTCCTCTGCTTTTAGCTTAGGACTTGGTCTCCCCATTGAATAAGGTCAGAGGAATATAAGGAGGGATCGCCACCTGAACCTGGTGGACCCTTATTCTCCTCTGTAGAGACTTAAACAGCTCATAGATTGAGCCAGCAGACCTGTCAGGCAATGCAGCATTCCCCCAACGTTGCAGCCACTCTGCATGTGTTTGTTTTTTGCATCACATTTGTTGTTCTGCAAGAGGTTAACTGCTAGGTTCGCAGCATTCTCGCAAAAAAAAAAAGGGTGTGCCCCCTTTTTCCTGCTTTAATCCTGAAATAAAGGGATTATAAGCCTGGGGGTGAAGCTTCACTATCAGAGGACAGGAGCCAGGAGCTGCAGCCTAGCAAGGAGAAGCTATCAAAAGCCCTACAGGTTTTGATTGCACTTGCAAGAGATTCATGCTGCATATATCTTCCCTCGGTCTAGTTTGGTCCTTTAGCCTGGTGTCGGCTTCAGGCTAGCCAAATGCATCGGAGGGATGCACAATTGCGGGCTCACATTGCTTACGTCTCTTAATTGAGGAAACGCACATCTGCAAAGGATGATTTCCTCTTTACCAGTCCGCAGGTTGCATAATGGAATGCATGATAAAGGGAAAACCGCCGCTCCAGATGACACTCTTCAGTGGTGAGTAAAGTTCAAAAACCCAAATGGGTGCAGGCAATGCGTGGTGCAATATAAGGAAAGAAAAATGGACAGCCGCACTTCTAATGGATGAAAAGACTTAAAAATAGTGCCTGTTCCATTTCATAGCTAGACTAAGCATCGTTTGTCGATGTGAAACGCGTCAGCTTTTGTTACCCCACTGTTTGCTGTTTTTGCTGTTTTAGTTTTTTGACTGGAATAAACAGGCACTATTTTTAAGTCTTTTCATCTATTGGAGTGCGGCTGTCCATTTTTCTTTCCTTATAATGGAATGCATGTTGGATAAATCTGTTGTGGATCGCATAAGCATACATGTTTCTGTCTGTATGGTGCTGCATGTTTGTATAAAAATACTGTATCACACGTGGTTACCTGATCACCCAAATCCTGGATTACCCAAGGATATTTGGTCACACAGAAGGGCTTGTCTCCACAAAAATGCTTAAGGTCGCATAAAAGATGCTTGTATGCATAAAAATGCTGAATCGCATAAAGACGTTTGTGGGCATAAAGATGTTGAATCACACATGATTACCTGATCACCCAAGTCCTTGTTTCCCCAAGGATGTTTGGTTACACAAAAGAGGTTTGCTTCTACAGAAATGCCTAAAATCGCATAAAAGTTGCTTGTATGCAAAAAAGATGCTGGATCACACATGGTTACCTGATCATCAGCGTCCTGGATTACCCAAGGATGTTTGGTCACATAAATAGGCTTGTTTCCACAAAAGTACCTATAGTCGCATAAGGTTGCTTGTAGGCATAAAGATGCTGAATCACATAAAGGATGCTTGTATGCATAAAGATGTTGAATCACACAGGATTACCTGATCACCCAAGTCCTTGATTCCCCAAGGATATTTGGTCACGCAAGGAGGCGTGTTCCCACAGAAATGCCTACAATCGCATAAAGAGGCCTGAAGGCATAGAAATGCTGAATCACACATGATTTCCCGATCACCAAAGTCCTGGGTTACTCAAGGCCTAAAAGGATCGCTTAAAGATGCTTGAATGCAAAAGGAAGCTGGATCACGCGTGGTTGTTGGATCAACAGAGTCCTGGATTAACAGGGATACTTGATCACATAGAGAGGCTTGTTTCACAGAAATGTCTAAAGTCGCATTAAGATGCTTGGGTGCATAAGAAGGCTGTAACGCACAGGGGTGCTTGGTCACACAAGAGTCCTTGGTCTCACAAGGGTTCTGGTTCGCACAGTAGTGCTTAAAATGCATAAGATGTTGATCGCACGGAAGATGCTGAATCGCATGCATGGTTACTTTAAAGTTGCACATGGCGGCTTAGTTATGCCTATGCCTTGTCTTTACATAGAGATACGTGTCTGCATGGATTTAATATTTCACGTTGTTGCATGACACGTTTATAGTGGATGCTGGCTTGCAAAGATGCTTGTTCCAGAACACACATGCTATATGCATGTTGGGTGTGAGACATATTTACAGTATATGATTTCATGTTTCCATGAACACACGCTGCCATGTACACATGCCTCCATTGAGGCATATGACTTTAACTCTTGCCACATACACATATGGGGAGCCAGTTGAATATGTGTATTAACTTGGGGCTGCAGAGGTGGTCTGCGTTTCGCAGGGGAACGGCACTTTCTCCAGTTGGTGGTCTTGCCCTTTTGGGTTAGCCTCCGTGCCTGGGTTGTCAGGGTGCTGTAGACCTAGGGTATAGCAGTAATGGCATACCAAAGCAGACTCCTGCTGATGGAACAGTCAGCAGCATGGCTGGACCTAAGGGTGTCCAACATGATCAAGTATCTGGATCTCCGAGGTTAGGATTCCAGTCTAAAGATACATTCTTCGACAATCCCTCCTTTCCCCAAGGCTTTGGCGTGTTATCATTAGGCCCCTTCAAGAGGATTGAATGGCCCCAGGCACGCTCCTTTGTGCATCCTACGCTGGGGTCGCCAGTGACACCGGCGGGTTCTCATGACTGGCTCACTACACTACACTTGTCCACACTCACAAAGCACCTGCATTCCTCCTCTCAGGTACACCGTCCTCTCACAGAGTTTGAGCGACTGTGTTCCCTCTCAGAGACACCCAGACACCTACTCTCGGCCATATACGGCCTCTTACAAACACTCACGCACACCGAACTACCCTCTTACACTGGGAAGTGGTCTGCAGACTTGGGCGAGGACATTCAGCAGGCGGATTGGCAGACTTCTTTTTACTTTACTCACAAATCCTCGATCTCCTGCTACGCACAGGAAAAGAACTACAAGATTCTGTCAAGATGGTACAGGGTCCCCTCCGTGTTGCACAATATATTCCCGTCCACCCCGGCATCCTGTTGGCGATGCTCCGCTGCTGTGGGGAATTATCTACATGTCTGGTGGGATTGTGAGAGGATCCGCCCCTTCTAGACTCAGGTATTTGAATGTTACAACAAACTCTACGGTGAATCACTGACTCCTTCTCCTAAAATTGCTCTTCTTTCTATACTACCAGGTTCTGTTAAATCGCAGAAACGAGGTCTCCTCCGTTTCTTCATGTCCTCGGCGAGACAGCTCATACCTTCCTATTGGAAGTCGAACGCAACTCCCCCATTGTCACGTTGGGTCTCTATTATGAACGACACCATGAGAATGGAGGAGATGCTGGCCCTTGATAACGACACCTTTGATAATTATTCACTGCTGTGGCTTGTCTGGCTCCACTTCTCTTCCTCTGACACCCTGGTGAACATGTTATCCACCCAACCATGATCACTCCTGATCGCTTCCATACGTATCACCAACTAGAGTCAAGCTAGGTTGCCCTTCACCCGCCTACTTTACGCTGGCTTTCCCAGTTCCGATATCAGCAACTCTCACTCTACTCTATGATGCCCCTCTGGCTTTCTTTTCCCTATTCTTCTCTTTCCCACCATTCTCTTTCTTTCCTTCTCTCTTTCTCCCCGCCCTCTCACTTCCCTGATTCTTGACCTCCCATTTTTATTTTAACTTTTTTCGTTATTTTTTCTTTTTGGTCTTTGTCCTTTTTGTCAGATTTATCATTTTTTTTCTTTTTTGATTATATTGTTTCCTCCCGGGAAGGCTCTGGTTGCAATGTTGTCACCTATTAGGAGGCCATTTTGGCCGCACACAAATTTTTGTCTCGGGTTCTTGTCATAACTTTTCCCGTTATGTTTTACGTTGATGGGAGTCCAGCTGTGGGCGATAGCCATTTGGCTGACTCCTTACCGCTACGTATCTATGACTGTTTCCTGTTTGTGACACCTCATGCTGTCCATGTTTATTATGTTAAAATTCCAATAAACATATTTTCAACTCTAAAGATACATTCTTTATTTTGACAAGAGGCTGGGTATAAGGAGAGGCCTTCTGGCCTCAGACAAGACCATCGCTATGAGGAAGCTGGTCTATGTGGTTATGGCAAGAAACAGTTCCTTACTTTTGGCATTCAGCTTAGGGCACTAGGGAAGATGCTGGCTTCATTCAAGACAGTTCCCTATACTAACTTTTGTTCAGGGCTGTTATAAACAGTATGGTGTTGACCTAAAAGGAGCAGATCTTGACCTAGCATTATCCAAAGAACCCGGTCCCAGAGATATGCTGGAATTCCTCTTGGTGGTTCTTAACTAAAAGGTTTGCCAGGTCAGGAAGAGACCATGGCCCATGGGGAAGTAGTCAAGCTCCAAGAGAGCCGTATCTGTCAGCTAGAGCTACCGAGGGAGCATCTGGCTTAGGGGCCTGAACGTTCAGGTGGCTGGTTGGTTCGGTCAATCAGACTATACCATATTAAGCGATTTACTTAATTTACCAAGGAGGAGCTTGGGCCTTGCCTATTGACATTCGTCATTTCATGAGATGCAGAATTGACAGGCGATTCGCTGGAACCGTCAACAAGTGCCTCTGGGAGAATGACCTCTACACCCCGACTGTTTTCCTGACCAAGGGCCACAGAAGTAGTACCCTGTACATAGGATGGATTGGCGTCCAGGCTCAACAAGAAATTGAACAGCTTGGGGTCAAAGACAAAGGATCCACCTGCATGCGGGGCAGAGGTATTAGTAATCTGGTGGGACCAGTGGTCACTGGTTGTGTCTCTCCCCCCCAGTGCCGCGGCGTTTGTGGCTTCTATGCAACATTAGAGGAGGACAGAAGCTGGCCTGGTTACTCCGGCATAGCCCTGACGACCTTTTCTGTGCAGGGACAGTAGGGGTGGTAGTAGAGGACCCACAGTCCCTTACATCTTGTCCAGGCCTACTTAGAAGGGGGTATTACATCCTGTCTTGCAACAGGTGAATTAATGGTCTGGATATTTTAGCCCACATTCTTCAGGATCGGGGCTTTTAGAATCGCCGTCACTTCCTTAAATTCATACAGGAAAGCTGGCCTCCAGGACCAGATATCCTAGGATCTGATTGGCCCATGTTCTTGGTATGAAAACAGATGGTGGCATCCTTGGAAGTTTGTCAAAGATAGAATTCCTGCCTTCCTGCATTTGGAAAGGAGACGGAGCTAACCTTAAGTTACATCAAGGATCCGATCTCGGCCTGGCTTCCAAGGGTCGCTTGCTTCACACTCTTTGTTCCGAGCCATTATACAAGGGGTGACGTGCATAAGTCCACCAGTTTAGTCACCCTTGTGCTCGGAGGATTGGCTCTAGTTTCGTCAGCTTACAGGGTCAGCTCCGTGGGCCGATGCACCATATTTCCCTTCAGCCTTTAACAAGGGAATTGGTGTTCTTGGTTGTGATAGCCTCCAAGAGAGTTTCAGTATTGGCAACGTCTTGGTATAAAACCATACTTAATTATTCTTACAAGTAGGGTGATGTTAATCCTCACCCAGCCTTATTTACTAGAAGGATCTAGTGTTCATTTGAATCTAGATATTCTTACCATCCCTTTTTTCAAAACCTTGTTTTCAGAAGGAAAGGTTATTGCTTTCTCTCAGTAGAGATGAGAGCAGTTAGATATCTATCTGAAGGTTCAGATATGGAAAGCTGACGTTTTTTATTGTGCTACCAGAAGACCATAGATGTGGGCAGGCAGTGTTCAGTTCAGCTATTAAAATGGTTACACTCTCTCTCCTTGGAGTAGAAGGGTCAAGGCCTATCTGAAGCGGCTGCTCGGATACGGAAAGCTGATAATGTTGCGCTACCAGGAGGCCCCAGGAAGGGGCAGGCAGCGCCTAAAATCAACTATTTTCAAGGTTGATTCATCAGTGTATTGTTCAGGCTTGTGGTTCAGAGAGTGGGACTCCCCCTGTTTCTTGGGGGGGTGCTCCGTACCAGGATAGTAAGCGCTTTATACGCAATGCTTTACCAAGCCTTTATGACGCAGATTTTCAGGGCCGCAACTTGGCGTCATTGCTTAGGTTCACTGATTCTTGTCAGACGTACACAGGAGGGCAAAAGGATGCGGCTTTTGGCGCAGTATGCAGCAGGCAGCATTATAGATCCTCACGTCTGATGGCGGCCTGCGTTGTTTGTGTCTCCCTCCCCTCAGTAAGCATTGCTTTCGGACATCCCACATAGTAATGGATTGCCGCTCTGTGTCCCGTGATGTACGATGAAGAAAATAGTTTTTTTTATGACAGCTTACCTGTAAAATCCTTTTCTTGGAGTACATCATGGGACACAGAGCTCCCGCCCCTCTTGTTTGGGGATATTGGGACACTTATTGCTTTGCTACAAAAACTGAGGAGCTCCCAGTATGGGAAGGGTTATATAGGGAGGGAACTTCCTGTGTAGTTATTTACACCAGTGTCCACACCTAAAGGTACTCTATAACCCACATAGTAATGGATTGCCGCTCTGTGTCCCGTGATGTACTCCAAGAAAAGGATTTTACAGGTAAGCTGTCATAAAAAATCCTATTGTCTTATCTTGGGTGCCGACAACCCACGATAGGAAAATAATTTTACTGTTAGGGGTCCCCACAACTTGGGAAATGTTATCAACGGTCACGGCACTATAAAGGTTGAGAACATCTGGTGTAGAGGATCGTTCCATGGGAAGAGGAGCTGGGAGTGGGAGGGGGAGCGCGAGTAGCGCCGGCATTAGAGGATTGATCGTGAGCCGTTCTCCGATCCATCACCCTTGGGAAGACAAAAGACGCTGTATTATAGAGCTGAAAAGACACTGTTACAGCTGACTTTACATTACCATTGCTACCACTTCTCTCGTGGTTAGACAGCCCCGCCTCCTGACCCCGTGCCTGTATCAGATTGACAAAATGCCAGTCCAATGCTGGGACGGTTTCTGTCTATCTGATACAGGCACGGGTTTCAGTTGGCGTGGCTGTGGAACCACGAGCGGAGTGGTAGCAATGGCAATGTAAAGTGAGCTGCAACAGCGGCTTATCAGCTGTATAATCCTGCGGCTTTTGTCTTCCCCAGTGTGATTGATGGTAGAACGGCTCCAGATCAATCCCCACAAATGCCGTTGTTAGCCGTGCTTCACCCCCTCCCACTCCTAGCTCCTCGCCAGAAACAATATTTTTCCTTCGCAAAATGTGAGTAGGCAATTGAAAAAATTGAGGGCTTTAGAACAGTATAGGGGTTATTTTATTGAACAGTATAGGGGTTATTTTATTGAACAGCATATGGGTTAGTGTAGTGTACATTATAGGTTGTAGTGTAGTGTACATTATAGGGGTCAGTGTAGTGTAGTGGATAGTACAGTGAACAGTGTAGTTCTGATTGTATTATAGTGGTCAGTATAGTGTAAAAAACAGTATAGTGATCAATTTAGTTCTCTGGATAGTGGATTGTGTAGTGTGTAATGGTCAGTAACGTAATGCATTTGGTCAGTGTTAAAGCTAAGTAGGTTATTATTATAGTTTTATAACTGACTCTGAGGTCAATAAAATTACGCAGGTTTGGGGGGCGGGGGGGGGGGTTGTTCATTGGCGCAAATTGCTTGCCTTGACCCGGGTGCTGACAACCCACGCTACGCCACAAGATAGTATGTATTATTATTGGAATGACGGCACCTGTCTGGCGCCTGACTGGACTGACGTTTTGGTTTCAATTTAGGATGTAATTAATCTTCAAAAAAGATTAGCTAATAAATACAAACAGCCTGGCGCAGAAGATCCTCCGGCATTCCCAGTGAATCCGTTGAAAAGGCATCGATCTCCAGAAAGCTCAGAAGAGGAAACATCACATGACAGAATCGGTCATACGAAATGGTGTATCTGCCAAAATTGTAGGCCAATGCCGACACAAGAGGAATCACAATGTTGTGCAAACTTGGAGGACGTGAAGCCTTTATTGGAAGGAGGACTGAGCTGTGTAACAGATAATGATGAATTTATAGAGCGTTGTCTCACTAAAAGGATATTACTGTACCAGATCTCAGAGCACTCCGAATCCTCTAAGAAAGAATACACAAGGGATGCAAATAGGTATGTTATAATTTTTAGTTTATTTTTTTAATTATTCTTATTTTATTTTCTAACAACACTTTGACATCTTATCGATATATATTTTTTTTAAAACAATGTGGTTGTTCGCTATATAGTTTAGCGCGAACTAGAGGTGGAAAGTGCTGTTAAACTCATTTTTCAAACGTCTAAGCTGTATAACTTTTAACAATCACCCTTCACTCATATACACATACCACAGTAGGGCCGCGTACACACGATCAAATTTTTCTGCTGGAAACGGCCAGACGGACCGTTTCAGCAGACAAATTCGATCGTGTGTACGGGCGGACAGACAGGTTTTTCCAGCAGACAAATTTTAAAGCATGCTTTAAAATGTGTCTGCTGGGAACCCGTCCATCCGACATGTCTGCTGGTTAGTACACTAACCAGCGGACATATCTGCCCGCACATCCGTCAAATGGATTCGACGCATGCGTTGAAGTTTTTAACTTCATGGTGCTCTGACATAGCGGCGTCAACGTCACTGCCATGTCAACGCGCTGTCTGCCGGCGGGGATTTTGGTTTGACGATCAAAATAAAATAGCCCAACAGACAAATCCGTTCAAATTGGTCTGTCAGACCGATTTGATCGGATTTATTTAGTGGTGTGTACGCGGCCTCAGACAGCACAAATATAACACACTAAATGCATTGCTCAACCATATTAGTATGGTAGATTTCAGTGGCGGACAATCTAAATTTTATTAATGTCCCTCACTGTGCCCATCAAACACATCTACTGTGACCATCAATTGACACAACTATGCCATGCCTTCAAGAGCAGACACTGTGCCCATCAATTGTCACCACTGTGCCCATAAATCGTTATCACTGTGACCACCAATTGTAATCACTGTGCAATCAAATGCAGCCACTGTGCCATCAAATGCACCCAGTGTGCCATCATTTATTGCCACTGTGGCAAAAAAATTGTCAACACTATGCCATGCGATCAAAAACAGACACTGTGCCCTCTAATTGTCACCACTTTGCCCATCAATAGTGGACACTGTGCCCATTAATTGTCTCCACTGTGCCCATCAACTGTCGTCACTGTGCCCATCAACTGTCGTCACTGTGCCCAGCAATTATTGCCACTGTGCCCATCAATTGGAGCCACTGTGCCAATCAATTGGAGCCACTGTGCCCTTCAATTGGAGCCACTGTGCCCTTCAATTGGAGCCACTGTACCCTCTAAAATGGTGCAAATGTGACCTTTAAAATTCAGCATCCACCCCCCGCTTTGCACTGACCTTTCTTACCTGCTTCTTCCGTCCCTCGATGTCTTCTCCAACCGTAATGACGCCTCTGTCAACCACGTTAACCATAACCAGTGAAACTTTATTGGCTGAAACGCCTGTGAGTGTAATCCAAGGAGTGCACCACCCGTTTGATCACGGGATAAGTTTTGGAAGCATATTACATCCTGAGTCATGTAATTGTAAAACATATTAGCGCCGATAATTCTGATAGGCACTTTCAATGTCAACAAGCTGCTATTATTCAGATGGCCAGGCGCTCACCGGGTGCCCGTCCATCTGAGTAGTCGGCCACAGCGCCAAGTATATAAAGATTTATGCAATGGAAGAATAAATGTATTGTATTGTCGGCGTTTTGAGAGCCACAGTGGTCCACGCTCAGGCACCCTCTATTGACAAACCTTCACTTGTAGATGTTTAGCTTTTCTTTAGCGCTAACAGTGCGTAAATCAACCACTTACCTAAAATACGGCGCACATAGCTTGTACATTTTAAAAATCAGTGTTTTACATATCATTCAATGGCCATCTATTTGAAAAATTGTCTTATGTCCAAAAAATTTAAATTAAAATTGTAATTGTTATATTGAATTTTTATTATATTATGCTGTACTGTATTGCTGTAATATATTATTTAGAAGGTATTGTATTTTATTAACCACTTGCCTACTGTGCACCTACACCCCCTTCCTGCCCAGACAAAATTGTAGCTTCCGGCACTGCGTCGCTTTAACTGACAATTGCGCGGTCGTGCGATGTGGCTCACCTTTTTTTCCCCACAAATAGAGCTTTCTTTTGGTGCTATTTGATCGCCCGTGCGGTTTATATTTTTTGGGCTATAAACAAAAAAAGAGCGACAATTTTGAAAAAAGACAATATTTTTTGCTTTTTGCTATAATAAATATCCCATAAAAAAATAAAAAAATAAAAATTGATCTCAGATTAGGCCGATACGTATTCTTCTACATATTTTTGGTAAAAAAAAAAAAAAAATCGCAATAACTGTATAGTGACTGGTTTGCACAAAAGTTATATTGCCTACAAAATAGGGGACATAATTATGATTTTTTTTTTTTACTAGGAACGGCGGCGATCTGCAGGTTTTTTTTTCGGGATTGCGACATTATAGCGGACACATCGGACACTTTTGACACATTTTTGGGACCATTCACATTTATACAGTGAACAATGCTATAAATATGCATTGATTACTGTATAAATGTGACTGGCAGGGAAGGGGTCCACAGAATCAGCCATTACCATCTCTACGTCTCTTGATGAACCCCCCAACTTATTTTGTAGTTCAGGAATAGATTCCATTGATGTCTGAGCAGATGCATAGTTGTTATCTATGATGTATGAACAAGATTCAGAAGATGTATCGGTAACGGTTCGTCTTCCTTTTGAATAATTGTGTTCTAACTCAAGAGTACAATTAATTTTTGGGTTTCTAATATTAGAGAAGGATAAGCCGTTTCCTTCAGATGTCTTTTAACACCTTTTTCTTGGATATCTTCTTCAGAAAAATGTTTTGAACAAATTTGGAATCTGGAGAGTTTATTTATAGAAATGGTTTGAACCAATGAGTCTAACTTATCACTTGGTATTTTTATTTTTTTAAGCCATTTTCTAATTCTCTCACGATTGCGTGGAAATTAATGAAATGTAATATTCCTAGTTGTGTGATTGAAACTGCAACATTTCACAAAACAAGTGGGCATTCTGAAAAGTAGAAAAAAGTCAAATAAGTTTATTATAAAATTTGAACAAATAAATTATATATTTAATAAAAGACATAAAAAATGCCGAACGAGAAAGTTTTAATTATGCAATGGATAGAATGAATGGAAGGATATATATGGAGACAAAGGCCACACTGATGTCTGAGTGAGTGAAGGGATGAGTGAATATAAGGCATTGTACACACGATCAGACCGTTCTGAAGAGACCGGTCTGACGGACCGTTTTCATCATAGAAGTTTGAACTTGTCTGATGTGCGTACCTCTCCGATCGTGTGTACGCGGCCTAAGAGAAATACAACAGACTGATGCAGTGAATGTATATAACAGAGATTGGACACACTGATCTCTTAGAGAAGAATAGAATGAAAGGATGAATGTATATTAGAGAAAGCAAAGACTAATGCTTGACAGAGGAAGCAGATGGATGGATGGATATTATAGAAATAGGACAGAATCACGCGTAAGCAAGGTACAGGAAGGATGGATATACTTGGACACACTGATCTTTTTGAGATGGATAGGATGGATGGACGGGTATATGGAATTGATATAGGAGACATAGTTGATACTGATGCGTGAGCGAGAGATAAGATGAATAGATGAATGTATGTTACAAATAGGATACTCTGCTGCATTAAAGAAGGATGGGATGAATGAATTGAGTTATTTGGGAGACATAGAAAATAATGATGCATGACAGGGGGATGGGATGGATGAATGGATGGATATAGGACAAATTTGACAAAGTGATGCGTAAGAGAGGCATGGACGGAATGACCCAGCGGTCATTCATGCACGGACAGAGTACATGTTACGCTGAGGGGCTAGGGAGACCCTCAGCATACGCAGAAGCGAGAATATTTTCAGGACGCCTGTGTGATACCTATTTGAGTGTGCTATACGTTCCTGGCTCTTCCTTCTCTCCTGGCCACACAAGGTGCTTGTACATTACATCACCTGGGACGGACGATAAGAAAAGGAGGGTCGGCGTTGATTATCGTGCTGTGAGAGATATTCATGCTACATGCATCGCTACATTGGGTGGCCATTATTTTATTTTTTTTGTTAAATGTGCCATTGACGCAATAGCCGTAGCCGTGAGTGAGATTAGATAACGCTGTCCAGAAGACGGTAAGGGCCAGGTGTGGTAGAGGGTCCATCAGTCTCCTGCATCCACCGACCATGTCTCCTCAGTCTCCTCCACCCACCATGAGCCTCCCCCATATGCACTAAAGTGGGGTTTTTCACTGCGGGGGTGTTTCTAATCCCCCCCCCCCCCCATTGAAAACCAGCCAGGAGTGCAAACCGCCCTCAGTGCAAACCCCCCCCCCTTGTAGGGGGAGTTTTCACTGACGGGGAATTGCATTAAGGTGGGGGAGTTTGCACTAATTAGGTAGTGGGGTTGAACGGAGGAGGGTGGTTTGCACCGGGGGGGAGGGGTTGCTATGATGGGGTGGTTTGCACTAAGATGGTGCTATTTTGCATAAAGGGATGGTTTACACTTATGGGGGGGTACTTTTGCACTAATGCAGTGTTTCCACTGAGGTGGATGTTTTGCAGTAAGGGGGGGTTTGCAATGGGGGGGGGGGGGGTTTCACTGAGGGTGTTTCCATTGAGGATGTCTGCACTAAAGGGGAGTGTTTACAGAATGGTGTCTGTGTTACATGCAGGTGGTCCAGCTCTTTTATGTGCTGCATGCCCTGCTGTGTAAATACTTATATACCCTGTGATGTGCCCCACTGTGTACCCCCTCATGTGCCTACGGTTCACCCCATGCCCTGCTGTTTAGCACCTTTTGTTCTCTGTGCTCCCTTTGTTGCACCATGAAGTGCTCACTAATGTGCCCTGCTGTGTACAGCGTAATAAACTTTGCTGTGTGCCACATAATGTTTCCTGCTTTGTGCCCATGCCATGTGCCCTGCTTTTTATCCCCTGATTTGCGCTATAGATTTTACATATTGTGTGTCCTGCTATGTGCCCCATGCCCAGCGATGATGTTTGCGAGTGTGATAGGATAGTACGGGATGTGATCAGGGCCAGATTAAGAACATCATGGGCCTGGTGCTGAGGATTTTGGTGGGACCTTTTATAAATAATAAATAAATGTGTGAGAATCACAGCACAGCAATGGAGGGCCCAGTCTGAAAATGTAAGTGTACCCTAATGTGCTAATATGCTGTGCATACTTGTACATTGTGGCATAACCTACCTCAGGGCCTCTAAAAAGTAGTAATGTCAGGAAAGTTTACTACCGCTTTAATATCACAGGATCCCAGAAACCTCTCATGGGGCCCCCTACTGACCCAGTGGCCCTTGGGCAGTGCATAAGTGCATAGTTGCCAACATTTAAAAAATATTTTAAGGGACACTTTTTTTCACAAGTGCTATATTTAGAGTAGCTGAGATCCCCTATGTTCCTCTGTACATCACAGTAGTAATCACAAAATTAAATAAGTTCTAATAATGGAACAGAACAAATATGAGAACTGAGATTTCCTTTAGTTAAACTAACAAAAGTGTGACCATTCTAGAGCTGGTAACATTGAGGGTATTCAGTATCATTTTAAAGAACTGTTTTTGCGGGTAAGCGACATAGGGGAGGAGTACAGATGGTATATAAGTGGGAAGTATGTGCAGGTGAGTGAGAGGAATGTGGAGGGTCTAACATTGGGCACTATGTACAGGAGAAGAGTGCAAAGGGTATGGCAAAAGGCACAATGTACAGGAGAGGAGTGTGGAGGGTATGACAGTGGGCAGTATGTACTGGAGAGAAGTGTGGAGGGGATGACAGTGAGCAGTATGTACAGGAGAGAATCGTGGAGGGTACGACAGTGGGCAGTATGTACAGGAGAGAAGTGTATGACAGCAGGCACTATGTACAGGAGAGGAGTGTGGAGGGTATGACAGTAGGCAGTATGTACAGGAGAGGAATGTGGAGGGTCTAACAGTGGGCACTATGTACAGGAGAGGAGTGTGGATAGTATGATAGTGGTCACTATGTATAGGAGAGGAGTATGGAGGGTATGACAGTGGGCAGTATGTACAGGAGAGGAATGTGGAGGGTCTAACAGTGGGCACTATGTACAGGAGAGGAGTGAGGAGGGTATGACAGTGGGCAGTATGTGCAGGAGAGGAGTGTGGAGGGGATTACAGTGAGCAGTATGTACAGGAGAGAAGTGTGGAGGGTATGACAGTGGGTCGGTATGTACAGGAGAGAAGTGTATGACAGCAGGTACTATGTACAGGAGAGGAGTTTGAAGGGTATGACAGTGGGCAGTTTGTACAGGAGAGGAGTGTGAAGGGTATGACAGTGGGCAGTATGTACAGGAGGAGTGTGGGGGTATGACAGAGGGTAGTATGTACCAGAGAGAAGTGTGGAGGGTATGATGGGGCAGTATGTACAGGAAAGAAGTGTGGAGGGTATGACAGTGGGCAGTATGTACAGGAGAGGAATGAGGATGGTATGATAGTGGGCACTATGTATAGGAGAGGAGTGTGGAGGGTGCAACAGTGGGCAATATGTACAAGATAGAAGTGTATGACAGCAGGCACTATGTACAGGAGAGGAGTGTGGACAGGCATGGACTGGCCATAGGGACTACAGGGAGTTTCCCGGTGGGCCGATGGCTCAGTGGGCCGGTTTCAGTGACAGCCTGTCAAAGTAATGGCTGCGCAGCTCGCCCTCCACTTCATGCAGTGATGTGAGAAGAAAGAGGTGAGTGAGGACTCCTTTATGTTATGCTACTTATGTTTTTTTGCACAATTGCGTATAGTATATATACTGTTTTTGTTCTTGTTTGCAAACATAAAGTGGGCCGGTCTGGATAAAGTCCAGGGCCAAATTTTGGTCTCAGTCCATCCCTGAGTGTGGAGGGTATGACAGTGGGTGTTCTGTACAGGAGAGGAGTGTGGAGGGTATGACAGTGGGCACTATGTATAGGAGAGAAGTGTGGAGAGCATAACAGTGTGCACTATGTACAGGAGAGGAGTGTGGAGAGTATGACAGACTATGTACAGGAGTGGAAGGATGTTTAGGGACTGCTTGGTGGTTAAGCGGTACATACATGGATTGAAATTACACCAATTATGCCCAGACAAGCCATAGTCGATCTATGTATGGGCTAGCTGGTTTTACACAAATCAATCTATTAATCGACTTGAGTAGAACCAGCCTGTTTTTCCCAAAACAATCAGTGCTGCCAGCTATAGATAGCAACACTGATCATTGTACTCACTGGCAGAACACAATAACACTACAGGAGTGATTCCCCCATCCACAGGTCAGCAGGTGAGAGGGTGTGTGGGGACAGGCTGGTGAGAGATACCAGTCAGTGGCTGGGTAGGCACTGGCTAGTATCAGAGCCAGATACACACAGGTTACATACGTCGCAATCGTTAGAGCGAGAGCAATAATTCTAGCACTAGACCTCCTCTGTATTTCTAAACATATAACCTAAAACATTTTTTAAAGCATCGCTTAGGATACCAAAAAAAATCATGCTAACTTTAGTGTTTTTTTTTTTTTTTAATGAATGAACAGTTTATTTCCCAAAAAAAAACACGTTTGAAAAATTGCTGCGCAAATACAGTACCACGCTAGAGCTGCACAATTAATCGTTAAAAAATTGTGATTTTGATTCAACCCCCCCTGACGATCTCCAATGCAGAGTTTGCTGATTCTTTCATATAACAAGTGGAGAGACTTTCAGCTGTCAAAAGTAAATATCCGGGCAGTCTGACAAGTTCTTAGCAGGAAACATTGTAACTAACGCTTTCTTCTTATATCAAAGGGATAAACTTCTGTGTGTAAAGAAAATATCCGGGCCGTCTGCCAAGTTTGTAAACAACATGAAACATTGTAACCAACTTCCTTCTTAGATCAAACTTCTGTGTGTAAATGCAAGAAATGTAACCACTTAAAGTCCAACACTTGTTTAAGTTACAAAGCAATTTTTTCTGCTAGAAAATTACTTGGAACCGCCAAACATTGAGGGCCAGATTCTCATACAAATTCAACGGCGTAGCGTAACGCATTTACACTACGCCGCCGCATCGCACTAGAGCAAGTGCCGTATTCTCTAAGCATTTGCTCCGTAGTTTGCGTTGGCGTAGCGAAAATGGCCCAGCGTAAGCCCGCGTAATTCAAAGGGGGCGGCTTCTATTTAAATGATGCGCGCCCCCGCGTCGAACGAACTGCGCATGCGCCGGCCGGGGAAAAAGCCCAGTGCGCATGCTCCAGCTCACGTCGGAAAGCGTCGTTGAAACCGACGTCAAAACGACGTGATCGTCACTACGCAATGCCCTATTCGCGAACGAGTTAGTAAAACTAAGTAAGCGATGGAAAAAGCCGACGCTGACCCGACTCCAAATACTTAACATGGCATCCGACGTTACTTCGTAAGGTTACTCCTCATAGAAGCAGGGGTAACCTTACGCGAACGAAAACGACGTACGCGACGACGGTGCGGCGTAAAAGCGATCGGGAATCGGCGTAGTAGCCTCATTTGCATAGGCAAATGAGAAAACAACGTGAAGGCCACCTAGTGGCCGGAGTTGTCATTACAACTACGATCCGCAAGTGTAATGGTTTTTACACTTGTCGGATGTTCAAGCGTATCTATGCCAAAGTGATGCTAAGAATCACTCGCATAGATACAAGCCAAAAAAAAACGGTGATACGACAGGGTATCTGAGATACTCCGTCGTAGCGCCTCTGAGAATCTGGCCCTATATATATTTTAGCAGAGACAAAAATGGCAATTGCTGCAATATTTTATGTCACACTTTATTTGCCCACTTTAATGAATAATAAAAACCATAAAAACAAAACAGTGAAGTTAGCCCATTTTTTTTTTTCATTTTAATGTGAAAGATGATGTTACGCCGCACGAATCGTGAGAGAATCGTGATCTATCATCTAAGCAAAAAAATTGCAGTTGTCATTTTAGCCAGAATCGTGCAGCTCTATACCGTGCAACATAAAAAGTTACAAAGACCACCATAGAGTAATTTTCTAGCAAAAAACAAATGATGATTTTTTTCTCAGTCTGCTGCAGTGTGTCAGCTTGTATTTATAATGGTCGCTCTGTATGTAGCTTCTGACAGGCTGTGCAAGCAGGCCCGTATCTCCCGAACCATAAATGATAGCCATCCCATATTTTGACCCCTTGTGGGGTAGGTCTTCAACTGCCAACCACCCAAATGTGGGGTTTCTGTGACCTCTGGTTGTCGAGCTACAACCCCTGAAGTCAAACTTTTTTTTTTTTTTAGATTTTTTTTTTTTTTGGGCAAATGGGCCTATCTTGAAAAAGGGGCCTGGAGCTGCAGCTCCAACAGCCCCTATGTTAATCCAGGCCCTGGATGTGATGGATGGATGGGTAGATATAGAACAGAACAAATAATGAGAGAAAGATGGAATGGGATGGAAGTCAGGGGTTGATGGATATCGGAGCAATAAAATATAATTATAAATGAGAGAGGGATGAAATGAATGGATAGAGGATAGATTGAGGTGAAAGAGGGGTGGAATGGATGGTTATAGGATAGTCTGATACATGTGAAAGGGATTTGATGAATGGATAGATTAATGGATGTAGGACAGATTAATCCGTGCAAAAGGGATTTGATGAATGGATGGATGGATGTAGGTCGGACTGAGGTGAGAAAGGGATGAGACAAGATCATGGATGGATATAGGACAGACTAATACGTGTGAAAGGGATTTGATTAATGGATGGATTGATGGATGTAGGTCAGACTGATACGTGTGAAAGGGATGTGATGAATGGATGGATATAGGACAGAGTGATACGTGTGAAAGGGATTTGATGAATGGATGGATTGATGGATGTAGGTCAGACTGATACGTGCGAAAGGGATTTGATGAATGGATAGATTGATGGATGTAGGTCAGACTGATACGTGCGAAAGGGATTTGATGGATGGATGTAGGTCAGACTTATACGTGCGAAAGGGATTTGATGAATGGAGGGATGGATGTAGGTCAGACAGAGGTTAAAGAGGGATTTGATGAATGGATGGATTGATGTATGTTGGTCAGACTGATACGTGCGAAAGGGATTTGATGAATCGATGGATGGATGTAGGTCAGAATGATACATGTGAAAGGGTTTTGATGAATGGATGGATGTAGGACAGACTGATATGTGCGAAGGGATTTGATGAATGGATGGATGGATGTAGGTCAGACTGATACGTGCGAAAGGGATTTGATGAATGGATGGATGGATTTAGGTCAGACTGATATGTGCAAAAGGGATTTGATGAATGGATGGATGGATGTAGGTCAGACTGATACGTGCGAATGGAATTTGATGGATGGATGTAGGTCAGACTGATACGTGCGAAAGGGATTTGATGAATGGATGGATGTAGGTCAGACTGATACGTGCAAATGGAATTTGATGCATGGATGGATGTAGGACAGACTGATACGTGCGAAAGGGATTTGATGAATGGATGGATGTTGGTCAGACTGATACGTGCAAAAGGGATTTCATGAATGGATGGATTGATGGATGTAGGACAGACTGATACGTGCGAAAGGGATTTGATGAATGGATGGATTGATGGATGTAGGACAGACTGATACGTGCGAAAGGGATTTGATGAATCGATGGATGGATGTAGTTTAGAATGATACCTGTAAAAGGGTTTTGATAAATGGATGGATGGAGGTAGGACAGACCGATACGTGCGAAAGGGATTTGATGAATGGATGCAGGACAAACTGATACGTGCGAAAGGGATTTGATGAATGGATGGATGTAGGTCAGACAGATACATGCGAAAGGAATTTGATGAATGGATGAATGTAGGAAAGACTGATACGTGCAAAAGGGATTTGATGAATGGATGGATTGATGGATGTAGATCAGACTGATGCGTGCGAAAGGGATTTGATGAATGGATGGATGGATGGAGGTCAGACTGATACGTGCGAAAGGGATTTGATGAATGGATAGATGAATGGAGGTCAGACAGAGGTTAAAGAGGGATTTGATGAATGGATGGATTGATGTAGGTCAGACTGATACGTGCGAAAGGGTTTTGATGAATGGATGGATGTAGGACAGACTGATACGTGCAAAAGGGATTTAATGAATGGATGGATGGATGTAGGTCAGACTGATACGTGCGAAAGGGATTTGATGAATGGATGGATGGATGGATGGATGTATGAATGGATGGATGTAGGACAGACTGATACGTGCGAAAGGGATTTGATGAATCGATGATGATGATGATGGATAGGTCAGACTGATACGTGCGAAAGGGATTTGACCAGAATGATACCTGTGAAAGGGTTTTGATGAATGGATGGATGGATGTAGGACAGACTGATACATGCGCAAGGGATTTGATGGATGGATGTTGGTCAGACTGATACGTGCGAAAGAGATTTGATGAATGGATGGATTGATGGATGTAGGACAGACTAATACGTGCAAAAGGGATTTGATGAATGGATGGATAGATGTAGGTCAGACTGAGGTTAGAGAGGGATTTGATGAATGGATGGATGTTGGTCAGACTGATACGTGCGAAAGGGATTTGATGAATCGATGGATAGATGTAGGTCAGAATGATACCTGCGAAAGGGTTTTGATGAATGTAGGTCAGACTAAGTTGAGAGAGTGATGGGATGGATGGATGGATCTAGGTCATATTGAGGTTATGGAGGGATTTGATGAATGGATATATTGATGGATGTAGGTGAGACTGAGTTGAGAAAGGGATGGGACAAATTCAAGGATGGATACAGGACAGACTGATACGTGTGAAAGGGATTTGATCAATGAATGTAGGTCAGACTAAGGTGAGAGAGGGATTGGATGGATGGATGTAGGTCAGACTAAGGTCAGAGAGGGATTGGATGGATGGATGGATGTGGGTCAGACTGAGGTCAGAGAGGGATTGGATGGATGGATGGATGGATGGATGTAGGGCAGACTAAGGTCAGAGAGGGATTGGATGGATGGATGTAGGTCAGACTAAGGTCAGAGAGGGATTGGATGGATGGATGTAAGTCAGACTAAGGTCAGAGAGGGATTGGATGGATGGATGTAGGTCAGACTAAGGTCAGAGAGGGATTGGATGGATGGATGGATGTGGGTCAGACTAAGGTCAGAGAGGGATTGGATGGATGTAGGTCAGACTAAGGTCAGAGAGGGATTGGATGGATGGATGTAGGTCAGACTAAGGTCAGAGAGGGATTGGATGGATGTAAGTCAGACTAAGGTCAGAGAGGAATTGGATGGATGGATGTAGGTCAGACTAAGGTCAGAGAGGGATTGGATGGATGTAGGTCAGACTAAGGTCAGAGAGGGATTGGATGGATGGATGTAGGTCAGACTAAGGTCAGAGAGGGATTGGATGGATGTAAGTCAGACTAAGGTCAGAGAGGAATTGGATGGATGGATGTAGGTCAGACTAAGGTCAGAGAGGGATTGGATGGATGGATGGATGTAGGTCAGACTAAGGTCAGAGAGGGATTGGATGGATGGATGTAGGTCAGACTAAGGTCAGAGAGGGATTGGATGGATGGATGTAGGTCAGACTAAGGTCAGAGAGGGATTGGATGGATGGATGGATGTGGGTCAGACTAAGGTCAGAGAGGGATTGGATGGATGTAGGTCAGACTAAGGTCAGAGAGGGATTGGATGGATGGGTGGATGGATGTAGGTCAGACTAAGGTCAGAGAGGGATTGGATGGATGGATGGATGGATGTAAGTCAGACTAAGGTCAGAGAGGAATTGGATGGATGGATGTAGGTCAGACTAAGGTCAGAGAGGGATTGGATGGATGAATGTAGGTCAGACTAAGGTCAGATCTAGGTCATATTGAGGCAAGAGAAGGGATGGTATGGGATTAGGGGGCACATACATTATTGCACAGAGAAAAAGCGAGCGACACAAATTTGATAATAATTTTTCTATTGCCAATATATTGTAGATGATTATACAGAATGTCGGATTTTACCTTTTTTTTTTATCTTTCCTGAAACAGTATTCTTCCTTCACCTGCTGCTGCTGCTGCATGAAAACTCACAGTGTCGATAGAGAAGGGGGCGGGATACAGGCAGGGCAGTGCTTTCCTGAAATGAAACTTTGAGAGAGAGAGGAGGTGCTGGGGTGTTAGACACACCCACCATGTCACAGCTCCTTACAGTCTGCAAGACGTAGACAACGTCCTCAAACAGATCTGTAGTCACAAGTACAGGGAGCGAGCACGTTTGTCACCACTACATGAATCCTCGCTCTGCCAGCTTTTTTTTCAGATACACAACCCGGATGTGGGGAGAAAGGACAAGAGATAAATCAACTGCAGAGCAAAATTGAAGAAGCAGGAAATGAAAACAGCACTGCACTAAGGTAAGGGAAGCTATCTAGCTAATACATTTTTTTCCTTTAGTGACCCTTTAATTACCACCTTAATTAGCCACAGAACCTATGTAATTAATATGTGTTCTGTTTTCAGGGCCGTCTTTAATATGGTTTGGGCCCTGGGCAAACATTTTTTTTGGGCCCCCCCTCCAGCTTATTTTGGGCCTGGCTGGTTCACATGTATGTGTTTTGGCGGCCCTCATTTGTGCAGGCACAGCATTGATTTGAATGGGCTGCCATGCCTTTGTTTCCTGCAGAAAAAAGGTTCATTCAGCATTTTAAAAATCAGCTACGTTGAAATCCATTCTGCTTTTGCACCGTGCTACTTACCTGCAGTTCTTGCACCGTGCTACTTACCTGCAGTTCTTGCACCATGCTACTTACCTGCAGTTCTTGCACCATGCTACTTACCTGCACACAAACGCACTGTGTTTTTAAAAGCGTGACCTAAACGTCTAAAAATGCAACAAGTGTGACAGTGCAGGAACTGCAGATAAGTCACAGCAGACAGCAGAATGGACAGACAGTGCTGTATTTCATTGCTTGATGGGCATAGGTGTGCCGTGTGCAGCCTATTACATGAGGCATGCGCTTTTCTTTGCAGGAAATGCAGGCATGGCGGCCCATTCAAATGTGGGCCGCCAAAACACATACATGTGAACCAGTCAGGCCCAAAATAAGCCCATCAAGCAGTTAAATACAGACAGTAATGCCATGTGCTCTGAGGCCTCGCTCAGCCTGGACTGCAGGTCTGGTCTGTGACTTAAAGAGTTCCTCTATTTTACACATGACATGGCCTGGGGTCCCATGGTGCTAAAGCAGAATGGACAGACGGTGCTGTGACCCCATGCCATGCCATGTGTAAAATACAGGAACTTTTTAAAACACTAACCAGACCTGCAGTGAATCATCAAATATTATAAAGACTTTGGGCACACTCTACAGAAAACTTCTATTTACAATATAGCAAACAGTGACATACCTTGAGGAGCAGGACATGAAGAAGTCAGCCTCGGGAAGAGCAAACTGGGGATGTTATAAAATCACATTCTAATTCACTTTTATATACAAGCAGCACCCAGTGGCAGGAAGGGAGAAGTGCACGTCTAAAGGGAAGCCAGGGGTGCTGTACATTTTAAAACACTGGGAAGGGAAGGAGTACTGTCACCTGGCTGCGTGCCACTGATGATTTTCAGCCTGATTTGTGGGCAGCACAGGGGCTTAACGGGCGGCAGGGCCACCATCAGGAATCATGGGGCCCCTTGCACAGATTTAATAAAGAAAAATATATATAAAAAAAGGGGTGTAGCCATCCGGGGCCCTGGGGCCTCTGAGCCCTTTAATAAAAAGAAAAAAATAAATAAAAAATATATATTTTTTTTTTTTAAAAGGGGGTTGCCATCTGGGGACCTCTGGGCCCTTTAATATTTTTTTTTTTAATAAAAATAAATTACAAAAAATGGGGGGTTGCCTCCTCCTGCTGTTTTCGGGGTTGTCCTATCTCTGGTACGTTTCTTCATATATTTTGGGAATGTGAGAAGATTTCCCCAATTTGGCAAGAAGCCTTTGCTCTGGTTGACAGATTAGCTGGAAATCCTGTGGCTATGACACGCGACCACTGCCTTTTGTTTGAGAGGATCCCTGACACTCCTAAACCCTTGAGAGACTTGATTTACACACTGTGCATAGCAGTTTTATGGGCCATTGCCTTTAACTGGAAGTCCTCTGTGATCTCCTTTGCTCAGGTTTCGGCCAGAATGGATTGTATCATGTTGTCTGAAAAAATCTTTCATACACTCCATGATACGATTCAGATCTATGATGCTAAATGGACACCATGGTGGTTATTGCGATTCCAAGAATGATCTGTGATGTCTTTTCTTTTTATTATTTTTATTATTATTTTCTGTGTTCTGTTTTTGATCTTAAATTCCAATTGCCTTTTCTTACGTGAATTTGGTGATAGATATCTATGTTGGCAGTATTCTCTGTTGTATTGGTTTGACTACTATCAGTCTGCAATATATTATATTTGCTTTTTTTTTGATGGAAGGATATCTTCCTATTGAATACGAAATGTCATCCTCTGACTGTATTAATGATGTGTACTATTCTGTAACGCCTATTACCATGCTGTTTTTTTATGACTTTTCTCAATAAAAGCTATTCAAGTATTAAAAAAAAATGGGGGGTTGCCACCCGGGACCTCTGGACCCTTTAATAAAAAATAAAATAAAAAAAATATATTAAAAATAAACATTTATAAAAAAAAAAGTGGGGTTGCCATCCAGGGGACCTCTGAGCCCTTTAATTATATATATATATATATATATATATATATATATATATATATATATATATATATATATATATATATATATATATATATATATATAAAATAAAAAGAAAAAAAAGAAATAAAATATAAAAAAAAATATAAAAAAAGGGGGGTTGCCATCCAGGGCCCTGGGGAACTCTGGGTCCTTTAATAATAATAACATTAGTTTTTTTTTATATAAAACCACGTTTTTTTATAAAAAAAGGGGGGTTGTCATCTGGGGCCCTGGGGAACTACGGGCCCCTGGGGACCTCCAGACCTCTAAAAAAAATTGTCCCTTTAATAAAAAATAAAATAAAAATCTATAAAATAAATATATATTTTTTTTAAAAATAAATAAAAAAAGGGGGTTGTCTAAAAAGTCTGGGCTGAAAAGGTCATGCAATTTACAGCGTCATCAGATGCGGATGCCTCCATATTATGTAAGAATGCGCTATAAAAAGTAAATCTTACCACATGCCAATGGTTAATTTCACTGTACTACCATATTCCATTGAGAGGGGGCGATTGGAACAAGGTTCTACTCCAGCGTGAAATGCGCTGGATTAGGTACCTTAGGGCCACAACCCCTCCTGGACTTAACGAGAGCGAAAGCTTTAGACCTTTTTTAGAGGGATTCAGCTCGGGGAAAACGGACTAATGAAGTATTATTTCTCTCTTCTTTCCCCCAGCTCCACTCTCAATCCAGGGAATGCAATCTTTTGATTGCCTCCCGGTTCTAGCTCCTCCGTGGATGAATATCCCTTTGGCTTGCTTGTCACTTGCCAGTGGGACTTCATCCCCTATAATAACATCTTTCTCCTTGTTATACACCCCAGGGGGGTTTTCAAGTATTGGGAGAATCCTCCCTTGGGACCAGAAATATGAACATGGGAGACGCATAGATAAGGGTTTTTTTCTTTTCTTCTTTTGTGTCTTATATTACTAGGATGTTTTGTTATAAATAACATTTCATTTGATTATTTGATTTTTTGTTAATGATTTGTGCATTCTCGCAGATTGATGTCTGTGACAGCGCACATTATGATATATTATCCTTGTTGTACATACATACATAATTGTCTGTGAAACTGTGCTGATTAAATTTTGTGGGTTGTGCTGTTTGCGATGTATCAGATGCGGTACTATCCTCCTGTCTTATGCGCTTTTTTTCTTCAAAGTCCCTCCCTCCCATCCGCTGCCGGGGGAGATTATTGGGCTACACAAATGCCCGGTAGTTCTTATACCCAATGGGATGTTTATGACACCCCAGGGTAATATCCCGGCAGCGGTGGTATTTTTCTTCCTTTTCCTTTGTTTTAAACTCTCTCAATGGTCCGCCTCTCACCACCAGGTGGCACTGCTGTAGAGGTTTGATACATATTATTTTTTGGAACGATGTTTTTTTCCATCATGTAGCTCCCTATTGTATCCTGTTCCCCAGTCAGGTGTTTTCATCTAACCTGCCCTCTCATGGCCTCCCCTTCCCCTCTTAGTTCCCAGTCCCACTTCTGGCCCAGGCTATTTTCCTACTGCCAGGTCTCTGTGGTGACTCTAGCCCTTTGGTAAAATGCCCGCGGCGCTACTTCCGGTTCCCGATATGACGTTTCCGGCCGGACATTGCTGAAGCCCTTCAGCAATTGGCCGCGGCGGAGTTTCCGGTCCCGGAAGTGACGTCGGCGGACCATCAGCTAATAGTGGTAGTACACACGTGTCGCGTCTTGATGAAGCGGCGCGCTGATGTCTGCACTAGGATGCATACACCTGTTGGTTCACACACAGGTGCTCGTTAGGAAGAGGAGTGGCCCACCATCTAGGAACGTAGGACAGGTGAGTATAAAAGGAAGGCCAGGGGGGACGTTTAGTGCCATATCCTCCCCACACTCTGGAGACTAAGGAGGTATCTTTCTACTGGGCAATGAATGGTATCCTCAATAGGGACCTTTCCATTTGAACTCAGGCTCTTGGGAGAACTTTGATCCTCTATTTCCGTGGTAAGTGTAGATAGGGGGATGTTTATTACTCCCTTCTTATATACTTATACCACCTTTCCATGATAATCATTGTCTTTTTTTCTCTCTCTCCCCCCATTCTTTTTGGTTTGCCCTTCCCTCTGTTTGTTTCCTTTGTAGTGATGGTGAGGATTTTTTTCACTGATCTTTGAATCGTTTGATTCAGTTCACCCCATGGGTGGCAGGGACAAGAAGATTTACTTTTTATAGCGCATTTTTACATAATATGGAGGCATCCGCATCTGATGACGCTGTAAATTGCATGACCTTTTCAGCCCAGACTTTTTAGACAAAAGTGAGTTTCCCTATACAAAATTCCATGTGGGATGGTGAGGGTTCTTTTTTGTATGATGTTTAATATTGATATTTTGATTTATTATAGATGCTATACTGTTACACACCCTGATGAAGATTGTTTTTCAATCGAAACGCGTCTGTATCCGCTCCAGTCTACCATCTAACATCTGAGGATGGTAGCTTATGACGGACAGTATTCTCACTACGTAGACTATACATATTTAACAGTATTTCTTTTATCTGATTTGTATTGTAATATTTATATAATTATGTAATAAATTGGTATTCTTTTTTCAATTTGGATTTATTATTTGTTGCCTATATAATCCCAACCCCTTTGAGGTTATTTCAATTGTTTAACATGTTAAAGGGATGATGGCAACCACATGCCACCCTACATGAGTTGAACCTTTTTTCAATAAACCAATCAGCTTACCTGTTTAAGATCAACCTAACATAAGAAATCTGGGCTGACTTTGACCAAAGTTTTGACCAGATCACCCATAAGCTGGCCATACACGATACAATTTGATAAAACAATTTGGATTAGATTTACCCTAAACTCCTTAGTGCAAGGGCCTGATTGCAAACACATTTGAAGTGTTTATATGGTTAGGGTAAATCTAAAGGAAAGTTATACAAGAAAATTGTATAATGTATACAATAAGGCACATGTATAGTGTAAACCTTGAACTTGATGGAAAAAGAACCTAACCCTTGAAGAGCACTTTTTGTGGGTGATGTAGTGGGGAAGTCACTTCCCAAACATGAAAATTACTAATTTTGACTTTTCTTTTGGCAGGAGATGCTGGTTACCCCCAACTGCCGTGGCTGGTGGCTCCAGTCAGGTACCCCGCAGCGCCAGGCAGAGCGCAGATATAACAGGGCCCACAGAAAAACACGATCTATTGTGGAGTCCACATTCTTGCCTGCTGTGTCCTACACAACATCTGTTTGGTAAGGAATGAATCCTGGGAGACTTCTGAGGAGAGGGAGCCTGAGATCCATCAGCCAGCAGTCGCCAGAAGGGAGAATACTGAGGCAGGATTGGTTACTCGGGAAGTCCCACTCCTCCTGAAGCCCCCACTCCCCCCCAAAAAAAATTACATGCCAAATGTGGCATGTAAGGGGGTGAGGAGTAGGATTAGCGGAAGTTCAAATTTTGTGTGGAACTCCGCTTTAACAAGGGGTTAATGAAGTGAGGACAGATACTAATTGGCTAGCAAGACACACCCAATTATATACAAATGTGCCTACACCAGCAGGATTTACTATTCTAATATGTGTACGCCGGCAGAATTGTACATTTACTATTGCGTTGCGCCTCAGCGTGCGCCGATACGTGCGCCTTATTAACTCATCATCCGGCATGCAAATTGAGCCATGAGCCGGCGCAGCGCATTGTTTTTAGTAAATCAGCGCTAATGTGTCATTGTAATGCTCCGATATCCTGACCCTCAGTGAACGGATTGTACATCCTATATACTGCAGCTATACACCTATGCACCTATACTCGTGTATATCCCATACTTTAGCTCTAGAAGCTGTTAGGTATCATCTTACACACCACAGCTTATACCGTGAGAAACTATGTTTTTGTACAGGGTGATCAAATTTTTACTGAAACATAACTACTTCATGTTTGATTCTGTTTATTATGTCCAATGCCAGGGAGCATCCATGGGGGCCAAGTTCTCACCATCCCTGGCAAATTTATATATGGGTTGGTGGGAGGAGATTTTTCTCTTTAACCATAACAATCCTTTCAGTGAGCAGATCAATTGGTACTGTCGTTTTATAGACGACTTAATATTTATATGGAAGGGTCCAGTCCATGAAATCGATCCTTTCATTCGTTATTTAAATGATAACCATCTGAACCTAGAATTCAGTTCTAATTATTATTTTGAACAAAACGATTACCTGGATTTAACCCTTACTGGACGTACTCAGAATGGACTAGTCAGTACTAAAAGTATAGGAAGAAATGTGCTGTCAACTCCCTTTTATGTGCCACAAGTTGTCATACACCACATACAATTAAAGCCCTCCCCATTGGGGAATTTTCGAGAGCAAGAAGGAATTGCTCCTCACAATAAGATTTTGACCACGAATGCAATATGGTCACTGACAGACTAAGCTAAGGCAACAGGGCTATAATGATTTTTTGATTGAAAGGGGAAGGAAAGGAGGGATAAACATGTGGATCAGCCATTCTCAACCAGGGTTCCGTGGAACCCTAGGGTTCCTCCAGAGGTGGCTAGGGGTTCCTTAAGCTGTGGCTGATTTACCTTCTGTTTGATGGTGCTTACATACTTCTGAGCCAATTCCACTTGGAGGAGCCAGTGGTATTACACCAATGATCTTTGTAGTTCTTTGTAAGGAGGGCATTCTTACCACTACTGTAAAAAAGGGCATTCTTCTCACTGACCACCAAAGTAAGGGGCATTGTTCCCACTCACCCCCAATGAATGGGTTTTATCAGGGGTTCCCCCGAGACCTAAAAATTCTTTTTAGGGTTCCCCAGCGGTAAAAAGGTTGAGAAAGGCTGATGTGGATTGTACACTGCTATTTTGCTTTTAATACAGCAGTAGAGCTTGGGTGAGTTTTCCTTATAAACTGTATGATTGTTGGAAGAATAATGCATCTGAACCAGGCTCTAAGTGTGAGGAGGAAGGGCAAGCAGTAAAAATGAAAACAAAACTTTCTATATCAATAATTGTTATTGTTTTAGAAGATATAAACACATACAGAAAATACAATACAAACATTGGTCTGCTAGTACAGTCGAGTATCCACAAGAGCAGCAGATAGTACAGTTTCATTTCACATTGACAAATCGATTTGCAGCATGGAAACCATAAATCTACAATGCTGCACGCAAAGAACAGCATATCCCTTCCAGAAAGCAAAACTTTCTAAGCAGCTTATAAACCTTGTGATCTTTCTGCGCATAGCTTGAAGTGCTTTATTCCTTCCTTAAAGCGGAGCTCCACCCAGGAAAACAACATTTTCCCATGTTGTTTAAAAAAATTAAATAAAAAAAAACCTTAAAAAAAAAAAAAATACTCACCCGAAATACCTGTTGCTATGCGGAAGTCCGTAATCTGCCTCTTCCACTTCGCGGTGCCTTTTCTTCTTGTCCTCCTCCTTGTGAATGGGGCGCACTGCTTTCTGGGAACTGTGTGTGTTCTCAGAGAGCAGCGCGCCCATTCACAAGCCAGCGTGAGACTCACGCAGGCACAGTACGGCTTCACTGCCTGTTTCCCATAGTGTGGATGGCGGCGCGGGACCCGGAGCGATCGTGGGACCGGCATCGGGGGGGCCCATCAGCGCGGGCAAGTAGGACAAGGTAAGTGTCCTTATTTAAAGTCAGCAGCTACACTGTTAGTAGCTGCTGACTTTAAAAAAAAAAATCGCGGCTGGAGCTCCGCATTAAGGAGCACAATGGCAGCAGGCCGTAAAAGAGACCCAGTTTAGGAATATTTTAATAAAGTTCTTCTACCTATGGGTAAAGCAGGTATGCCTGCAAAATGCAAGCAATGCAACAAAGAGATGCAAGGCCTGGTGGCCCGAATTAAACAACATCATGAGAATATATGCTATAATGAAAGAAGAGTGTTTGAAGTTTTTTTATGTGGACCCATCTCATATATTCAGTTTAAGTTCTTTTGTTTGTTTGTTTTTTCAAAGATATTTTGTTTATGCACTTCAGTTACTAAACATTAATGTTTTAAGCGAATACAGGAATATGTAATATAATGTCATTGTTTTAATTAAATAAAAGAATTTGAGTAATTCTCCAACTATGTGTGATTAACCTATTAACCTAAAATCGGTTCTGATATCACTGGTTTACTAACCAGACAGCTTATAAGTCTAAATAGGAAACCTTCATTTTGTTTGCAAATATTAAAGATTCTAACTTCCGTCAAAAATAAGTCCTTACATTTAAAGAGCACCTGTTATTTTAGATCCATCATGGTAGCGCCTGTTAGTGGCCATCCACTCCCCTGCTGCCGTCATGTCCCTCACCTTTTTGTGTCACTGCCGCATCACCAGCCATCCTATTAAAGTGAATGGCACTGTCGGTGAGTCAACAGCAGGTCAAAGGAGGAGCCACTGTGGGACAGAGATGACAGTTGCTCCTTAAAAATTATGATTTAAATCAAGCCTTTTTACTAGGGATTTAAATTAAATCCACCCTGCTCATCGCTATCTGTTACTTGTAAACACAGAAGTGTGTGGGCAGGGCCAGCTGATTGGTACCCAAGATGGAGTAAAAGCACTCAGAGACCAAGGAATGTTGCACGATTATTGTTTAGTTAAATAGAAGTAACAAACATACATGCTTGCTTATCATTCCAAAACAGCAATTCGTAATACAGGCAATTTAGGTGAAACAGCTCATAGCAGTGTTAGCACTGTAGCATTACCCCGAAAGAGCTGCTGGTTTAGATTTTGTCCTGTCTTTACCTTACTGTGTTCACCATGTTTGTCCTAGGGGTCCTTCTTGAAGAGTTACAAATGTCCACACAACACTTGGTTTCTTTTTCTTCAAGGGTTTTATTAAACAAGTTCCGTTAGACGGATAGAAGGTTAGGGAAGATTCAGGTACCTTGCTTTGCGGATTGCGGGTTTGATCTTGGATCCAGGAGGACAAACTGTTTCCACACTGGATTCAGCGACCACCGGATAGGCCTCTCTCACTGGCCTAGCAGCTGGTGCGAAGCTCCTTCAAAGTCTCTGCCACAGGGGGGCGTGACTAACCACCGAGCTGAATGGCTGCCTGAGACCACAGCTCCAGTACTGACCGGAGATTATTCCCCTAGCGCCGCTGACCCACTCAACAGAAATGCACCAGCCTACACTCCCCACACTGGAGAACCAGTCCGGGTCCTCCTGGAAAAGAAAAGAGTACCGGACTCCGAGGAGACTCAGATTTCTTTGCCCTGGCACCCGGAGGTTACAGGCAAGATGGCGCCCGTGACCGCTCGCCGCGAGGTGACAGGACCTGGCGCGCTCGATCTGACGGAGCCATCTCCTCCATCCTGCCACAGGACACCTCCGTGAACCCCGCCACAGGATCGGGTCCCTCTTCCTCCCAAAGCAGCCCAGCGAAAGCGCGGATACGCTTAGACGCAGAGGACACAGCACCTGAGGTGAGACCAGCCCTAGATAATCTCCTCACACAGGCTCCTGCACCATCCCACATTGCAGCTTTCCCCACCGCTGACCAGCCAGTGATCGACACTATGCTGAAGGAGATGCTGGTCTCCCTGCATAGCTCACTGCACAATGATATCTCAGCTATGTTTTCTGCACTCAGATCAGATATGGTACACATGGGGTCAAAACTGAGTCATGTTGAAAAACAGATGGGCGCCATGACAGTCACTGTAAACGACCTAGTAGATGCCCATGAACACACTAGAGATGAGCAACAGTGGGTGCGAGCCAAGATGGCGGACCTCGAAGACCGGTCAAGGCGTCAAAACGTCAAGATTCGCGGCATTCCAGAAACAATCTTGCCGGCAGACCTGAACTCTTACGCCAGAAAACTTATCTCCACGCTTCTGCCCGATCTCACCCCCGTGGAGACTATAATTGACCGCATTCATCGCCTACCGAAGCCTCCGCACCTCCCGGCTGTGGTCCTTCGCGATACGCTCATGAGAGTCCATCTCTTCCATGCCAAGGACATGCTCCTGGCAACAACGAGACGTCTCGGTCAACTTCCACCACCGTATGCAAAACTGCAGCTGTTTGCCGACATCTCCCAATACACCCGCCAACAGAGGTGTCAACTTCAAACCATTACCAAACCACTAAATAACCACAAGATCCCTTACCAATGGGGTTTCCCGACCAAGCTTCTGATTACCAGGAATGGGGTGAAACATAGTATTCATACTGTAGAAGAAGGTTTCCAAATGCTCAAGAAGTAGGGAATTATCCCGGATGGGACCACTCCAATGCAAGTGTCCCACTCTGAGGTGGACCCGACTTCCACCGCTGGATCCTACGCCAGTGCAGCCAAATGAATACACTTGTGGTCAGTGGCTTCATTACTCTACAGTTTGTGTACGCACTCCGGTCAGTGCCTGCTCGTTGCAGATATCCCACGGACTAATTCCTCCACACGCCATCAGTAGTCCATTACCACACTACTGGTTCTCATACCACCCATCTCCTTGTTTATTTTTATTTTTTTCTCCTCCTGCAGATTATCACCCTTCATTTTGTTCCCCTTCCTGTATGGGTCACGGAGAGCCTGAGATCCCTGAGATCCGACCCTCCTTGAGAAGCACCCCTCCCCCTAACTTTGGACTTCCTGAGGTACCACGGCTTTCCTGATTGAGCTACTACCTGACTTCCACGAACAGTGAGTACTACCATTCCCCTATTACACCGCTTCACCTAAACTACAATGACGAAATTCCTATCTCTAAACGTCAAGGGCCTTAACCACCCTGCCAAAAGATCCTCCTTATGGAGAACAGCGCGGACCTCCCTTTGTGACATTCTATGTGTCCAGGAGACTCACTTTAAATTGGCTGCTGAGCCATCATGCACCCACAGGGAGTTTCCCTACATCTTCAGGGCGTCAGGCCCTGAAAAGAAAAATGGAGTTTTGATAGCCGTCAAAAATACAATGTCTTATACACTTCATAACAGCCTGGTGGATGCCGACGGCAGATATCTAGCTCTGGACTGTTCCCTAAACAATACCAGGTATACAATTGTGACAGTATATGCTCAAAACCGTAAACAGATTAGTTTCCTTAACAAACTCATGAAGAAGATTACAAGCTTCAAGCAGGGCCACCTTGTCATCTGTGGTGACTTCAACATAGTACCCGATAATTCCATGGATACTTCATCCAGATCCAATAGGCTTTGTTTCCCCATGGGATCTTTCATACAGACCAATGACTTGTACAATGTGTGGCGTTGCCACCACTCCACCGAAAGAGACTACTCCTTCTTTTCACCACGTCACAACTCTTATACCCGAATCGACTATTTCCTAGTGGACAAGTGGACGCTACCCAAAGTATCAACTTCCGAAATTTCTACCATCACGTGGTCAGACCACGCTCCTGTCACACTAACTGTCAATGACTCCCTTTCCACTTCTGCTACACGGATTTGGCGGGCTAACGCCGCACTCATCCACTCCCCGATTTACTCGGGATACATCAAAGATTGCCTGGAAGGATTTTTCTCCCTTAATGATGGTTCTGTGGGTGACAACTCTGTGCTCTGGAACGCCCATAAGGCATTTATACGGTGAATTTTTGTTCAATTGGGGGCGAGAGAGAGGAGGAGGAGATCACAACTTCTGGACGGCCTTACGTCCGAGATCAAAACCCTAGAGGGACAAAACCAATCTACTCCAGACCCCAATACTAAAGCCAAACTTGACCTTCTTAGGCAGGAGTTGCGCTCTCATCTGTTAGACTCCTATGAAAAAGCTCACGTCCAATTTAAGGCCAAAATGTACTCCACTGGCAATAAAGCAGGGAGGGCCATGGCCACTAGACTTAAAGGCCATCACTCCAAAACCAAAATCTCGCACCTCTACCATCCTACCTCAAAGCATAAACTCATTGACCCATCAGCCATTGCTGACGTCTTCCGCCACTACTATAACAACCTTTACAATTTAAAAGACGATACCTCGGTACCGCAACCCTCCCTACCTGACATAGCATTGTTCTTTGAGGAGATCAAACTCCCTACATTATCCGCGGACCAACTTGAGACGCTTAATGCCCCTTTCACCTCCCAAGAAATCTTGGCCACTATCTCTAATCTCCCCTCCAACAAATCACCAGGCCCGGATGGACTCACGAGTAAATATTATAAGAAATTTGGTACGATACTTTCCCCTTTTCTGTCCAGGGTCTGTAATGACGCCGCCTCCTCCTCCTCTCTCCCTCCAGAAATGTTGTCTGCCCTGATTGTTACACTGCCGAAGCCAGGCAAGGAACCCACATGCCCGCAAAATTTCAGACCCATCTCCCCTCTCAACTTAGATACCAAAATATTTGCCAAGCTCATAGCCAATAGATTAATAGACCTAATTCCTTTTCTCATACATAGGGATCAATCTAGTTTCACGAAAGGGACACAATCATGTGATGCTACCCGTAGAATTTTGAATATTATCCACACCGCCGAGTCCATGCGCACGCCTTCTCTGCTCCGTTCCCTGGATGCAGAGAAGGCGTTCGACAGAGTCCACTGGGGCTATATGGAAGCAACTCTCCTTAAATTTGGCTTCCGTGGACATATCCTGTCCGCTATAATGGCGCTTTATTCCTCCCCTTCAGCACAGGTGTACACTTCAGAAATGCTCTCTAAACCATTTTGGATCTCCAATGGTACCCGTCAGGGATGCCCATTGTCCCCGCTCATATTCAATTTAGTGATGGAACCACTGGCTGAACATGTCAGATCCAGCGCAACGATCACTGGCCTCAAGGTGGGTACAGTGGACCACAAAATCAATTTATTTGCGGACGACGTGATGTTGATGATCACGGATCCCATCTCCTCCCTGGCTTCGGTACAACTTTTGCTACAAAGGTTTAGTACTATATCATACTATAAGGTGAATGGTCTTAAGTCCCATATTCTGGACTTAGGTCTGGATGCAATCACGAGTAATCTTCTCATAAACACATGCCAATACTCCTGGGCTGACACTGGAATATCTTACTTAGGTATCACGCTTACCAAATCTTCGAAAGGTTTCTTTTCTAGCAATTACCCGAACCTTAAACAAATGCTAATACACGACACTGCAAACATTTCTAAACATGAATTCTCATGGATAGGCCGTTTGGCAGCTTTTAAAATGATGCTACTGCCAAAACTGCTATACTTGTTTCGAACGCTGCCCATACCCCTCCCTCACTCATACCTCACCTCACTTCAATCCATTATCACAAGGTTTGTTTGGCAGGGCAAGAAATCCAGATGTAGTCATGCTAGACTTGTCAAACATAGACTTGTAGGTGGGATGGGACAAGTGGACATTAAAGACTATTACCTAGCGACGATTCTAACACAGACGAAAGACTGGTTTGCCGCAACACCCCCTACGCTATGGTGTGATATAGAAAACTCTGTGACACCCGGTCCAAACCTCTCAAACTGGCTATTTCACATGGTATGTGTGAAAGGGGTAGTGGCGCTGTCCCACACCCTATAGGTCAAAAGGGTATAAGTGTCAGTGTATTGACTAGTGAGATAGGTACTGCAAATTATAAATATACAATAGAGTGCAACAATATTATAACAACATTGAATAAATGGTATGTGTGAAAGGGGTAGTGGCGCTGTCCCACACCCTATAGGTCAAAAGGGTATAAATGTCAGTGTGTTGACTAGTGAGATAGGTACAGCAAATTATAAATATACAATAGAATGCAACAATATTATAACAACATTAAATAATAAACATTTGGTGATAAAGTGCAAAGTGCAAACTTAGTAATAAAAAAATTAAAATAAAAAGTACAGTCCATGAAATTGCAAAAATCCAAACATATATCACGTTGATAGATGTGCAGTAAACTTAGATGTAGATTTCCATCAAAAAAAGGTGTAAGTTCGTGGTAACGCTGTGGTCCGGTGCTCCCCCACCAGGTTCTCCACTCACCAGAACTAATCACCCCTGCAGGGGTATTAGGCGTGTAGTCACAGATGGGTCCCAGCTTCCTCCAGTGGTGCTATCCATCCAGGGAAGATGTGTCCTTTAGATTAGTCAGATCCTCATTCCACCGGAAAAAAGGAAGAAATACGCTCCCATAGTGTAGTAAAAAAAGGAGGTTTTTTATTATGCACAATCCAGGTGCATTACATAAATGAAATGATAATGGGTACAAAATGCATGTCCAATGATAAAAAGGTTAGCAATGTGGTATGAAAGGGAACAAACACCACAATCACCACAATCAGCAAGGTAAAAAATGATAAAATGAAAAATAAAAACATAAATAGGTGTCCTGTCAGAAGCTCTTAGCGCACTTTCTCACTTGTTCATTGGCTATTTCACATGACCGCTAAGGATACCCTACTCCACCTCTATTCCCCTACCATACAGGCCACCGTCAAAGTTTGGAAAGTCATACATCGCTCTAAATGGTCTGGCCTTCAGACCAAACCCATACCAGTTCCCCTTGGGACACTACAACTGATGACACCTGACTTACATATACCGTCCTGGATGACAGAGCATATACCCCTCACATCCGACCTCCGCATCGTGGCGACAAACAACTCATTCTTAAACATCCAAAAACGGTTTCATGCCCCAGCCACTGACTTCTTCACTTACTACAGGCTACAAAGCTGCATGCTGACCACTCCTACACTAGAAGGCTCCTTACCTATACGTCTATGGAACTACTTTTTCTCGGACAGACATACTACCAAAGGCACTTCAGTTATATACTCTACTCTACAGGACAAAACCTCTATTCAACAAAAAAAAACAAAGCCCCTCACCGACTGGGAAACTGATCTCCAAACTACATTCACAGACATACGATGGCAGAAGGCAATTAAATCTACCTACCAATACACATCTTGCACCTCCTTGTGGGAACTAGCCCAGAAACTATTAATGAGATGGTATCTGACTCCACACAAATTAGCTAAATTCTACAGCCACACCTCGAGCGGCCGCTGGAGACAGTGCAGCTCCTCGGGCACCCTCTTACATATCTTTTGGTCTTGCATACGCCTACGGCGACTGTGGACTGACGTTGAGTCACTGCTCCGAGAGGTTCTCTGCTTCCCGGTGACACTAACTCCCCAACTAGCTATTCTCAACTTAAATATTGGTGATATACCGCCCAATCTCCGACTGGTGATGACTCACATCCTCTTGGCCACTAGACTGACGATTGCTCGTAAATGGAAGACGACTGAACCCCCTACACTAGCAGAAGTAGTTGCATTGGTACACACTCACTACACCTATGAAACTCTTTTATCTCGTGGAAAACTACACAAGCTTGTTAAACCTATGGAACCCCTGGCACTTTTGGTACACGACCACCCACACCCATTAACAACCTCTCGACTGCTCACTGCTCCTTTAATGATGTTGCTCTCCTTCCCCTCCACCCCCCCATCCTCCTTCATCTCTCCTCTTCCCCCCTCCTCCCTCCCCCTCCTCTCCCCCCTTTTTTTTCTCATTTGTCCTACCCCCCCCCCCCCCACCCCCTGTGATAATATGTAAATTTCCATACCACCTGGACTATTATGTTTCACCACCAACCCAGTTTATATCCACTTTGCTAAAAACATGTTATGTTCTATGTATCCTCTACATGGTTGATTCCAAACCCAAGTACTTGTACACTGTTTGCTTTGTATGTTGAATTAAATTTAATAAAAATTATTTGAAAGAAAAGTCTCTGCCACAGACTTGATGAATGCCGTTGAGTCGTTACACGGTCCTCTGACACAGGATCATGCAACCACACATGCACTTTGAAAAGTTCCAAAGAAATTACACAGCTCACAATGCCAGGATCTTTCAGCCAATCCGGCCACACTGAGATAAATTAGCCAGGATGCGTTATCTAATTGAATCCTCAATTGTTCAGCTTCTTCCTGCAGAGAAGACAGCACAGGACCATCCCTGAGCCAGTAGGCCCCAGAGACCAAAAGGCTGTTAACCCATCCCTGAGGCCAGGGGGCCCATCAGGTCAGGATCGGAAGACCCCGCCAGAACAGTGTCTGCCCCTTAAAGGCGTTGTAAATGAAAAACATTTTTTTCATAATAAGCATCCTTTACCTGCAGACATTCCTCTTTTCACTTCCTCATTGTTCGTTTTTGCTCAGAAGTTGCTCTATTTCTTCTCTGTTCTGTTCACTTCCTGCTTGTCTGATTGTTACTCACCACCGTGAAGGGAAGCTTTACTGCGGTGGTCAGTGACGTGCTCGCCCCCTCCTGAGAACTACATCTGTGCGGCAGGATGCTCTCTACGTGTTAGGCCGCATACACAAGAGGAGACATGTCCGCTGAAACTGGTCTGCAGACCAGTTTCCGCGGACATGTTCGATCATGTGTACGGCCTAGCGGACAGGTTTCCAGCGGACAAAAGTTTCTAAACAAAAGGTGAATGTGAGAGTGGATGTAAAAAATTGTGAAAAATAAAATAGACTGGTTTTAAGTGTCTATATATTTATATATATATATATATATATATATATATATATATATATATATATATATATAGCCGAAATAGTGTTTAGGGTGCCAAAGCAGTCATATGGCCCGCAAACCAAAAAAAAATAAAAATAATAATAATAATGTACTGTACCATTATAATACATGCATTTTTCAGACCACTTCTACCTTTTAACGAAATATCAGAAATTATTGAAATTATATGTAATGTGCAAGACAAATCGTCTTGCACATTACATATGCTCCAAACGCACATACATATGCACACATTCCTTTACACTGTCCTCTGTGCCCTCTCTCATTATTTTCCATCTGTTTTCTTCACCTTCCCCTTTTTCTTCATTACATGTTGAAATTAAACACACAACACCAGTTGTGATTTATCCCTATATAATATCAGGGTTCTGCGCTCGTGGCTCCATTCGGGCTATGTTAGGCGAATATGTTTATACACGGGACCTTTTTAGATATGCCGACGTATATAATATTCCACTCTCCTGTTTAGATTACAGGTTTCCCTTTTATACTAATTATCGGCATTCTCCCTTTCAGTCCGTGTTCGCCTAACTACAATTCCCCTCCCCCTTTCCCTCCCCTCTTCCCCATTCCTTTTCCCTCGTCTCCCTTCCCGTTTTCCAATTAGCCCGTGTGATGTCACTTTTGTATGGAGTCGGTGCGGTCTTTTCTCTTCAGTGAGACTGCCCGATGTTATGCACTGACTATGACATAAGAGTAAATACTAAAAATATTTTCTCATCTGTTTTTATATTTAAATTTTGAATTTATTTGAATATATGAATGAGACACATTTGTATTCATTAACACCTGTTCACTGACACGTGTTTTCACGTATACATTACATTACGTATACACTCGTTTCACAAGTTGACATTAATTCACAAACATGTTCACAATGTGGTCCATATGGGCACATATCCCGGCACATATTTTTTTTTTTTTTTTTATTTATTTTTTTTCTTTTCCTGTTTTTGTGTTTATTTTATTTATTTATTTATTTATTTTTAAAAAAATAATAATTTTCTCTTGTTTTTGTGTTTTATTTTTTTTTCTCTTTTTTTTCTCTCTTGTTTTTCTGTTTTTTTCTTTTGGTTTGCGGGCCATATGACTGCTTCGGCACCCTAAACACTATTTCGGCTATATATATATATATATATATATATATATATATATATATATATATATATATATATATATATATAAATATATAGACACTTAAAACCAGTCTATTTTATTTTTCACAATTTTTTACATCCACTCTCATATTCACCTTTATATATATATATATATATATCCCTTCCCATTTTCATGCAATCCTCACATCCACACATACACAGGTTCTTTAAGGGTTACCTTTTTTATGTTAGTGTTGACTTTCAGCCTGCACACACTTGACACTCTGATTACACCCATTCAGGATGTCTATCACAACTAATTAACTTTAAGTTGCTATAGGCTGAAGGGAGTCACATGTTTTATTTGGTATTTTGGGGGTTTAGTATAAATGTTTTTGTTTTAGCACCATACCATAGCCATGACTAAGCACTGATCGAGTGCGAAACGCGTCGGCAGTCCTGTTTTCTGTGATTGCTGTGACTGTACATGTTTTTGGATTTACAATAAAGACAACTTTTTTCGTTTGAAAATCCTTGGAGTGCGGCCGTCCTTCCCTTTTTTCTTTATCATCATTGCTATTTGCTATAATCTAATTATCCTTGATCGTCTACAGGTCTCACCTGGAGCGGTGATTTCTTTTCTTATGCTTAGAAACTTGTCCCTGGAGACCTGTCCGTCGGACATGTCCGATGGTTAGTACGCCCAACCATCGGACCGAAATCCCGCGCATGCGTCGAAATGATTCGACGGATGCGTCGAAGCATTGAACTTCCTTGTTTGAGCACGTCGGTGTCTTCTACGTCACTGCGTTCTCTGTCCGCGGGGGATTTTGGTCTGATGGTGTGTACAACCATCAGACCAAAATATCCCTTCAGACATGTCGGATGAAAACGGTACGTCGGACCTGTTTCATCGGACATGTCTCCTCGTGTGTACGCGGCCTTAGAGACTTCAAGGAGGTGTGAATTACTGGGTGAGGCGCAATTCATACTGGGAAATGTAGTTCTTACATGAACGATCGCCACAAACCAGGAAGTGAATGAGAGAACAGAAACTAGAATGATGGAGGTGATATAAATGAAGGAATTTAATAGGTATTGTAACATTGCCGGTTCAGACTCCCACGGTAGATGCGTTTTTCAGTTAATCAGGCAAATCCAGAACTGAGGGTTTTAAGGGCCTGGTAGCCCACTTTTATTTAAAACGCACAAAAAGGTTCACATATGCAATAGCATCCCTCGCAGGGGGTTCCACCATTACTGCATTGTACAAACTCAAGAGCTGAGCCTCCTGGCTTTCAATCCTGACATCCGACGGCTTCAGGCCTCTAGCCTAAGCTCAAGTTCTGTTCCTCAGAACACACAGCGTTTCCCAGAGATAAGCTCAACCTTTGCTTTTCTCCTAGTCAGCGACTTGCTGCTCAAACATAAAGCGGCATCTGCAACCTGCAGATCTGCACACACTAGCTGCAATCCATGCAGCCTCTCTCTGACTCCTTTCAGAGAGTTGGGAGCTCACTTGGCTCCCAGGGACCAGACTTCCTGTCTGTGGGTGGGGCACTGAGCCACAGCCAGGCCAGCTTAAAAAGCTGAACACACAGCTGTGTAATCAATGTGTGTCTCTCCAAAATATGGCAGATCCAAACCATCACAGTATTTACTAGTTTTTTAACAGAACCATTACACTATTTCGTCTGTCTACCTTGCAGACATTAATTTTAGGCAAAAAACATTTTTTTCCTTACAACTCCTTTTCCTTACAATAACCATTTTAGCCCCGGACCATATTGCTGTCCAATGACCAGAGCACTTTTTATGATTCGGCACTGCGTCGCTTTAACTGACAATTGCGCGGTCGTGCGACGTGGCTCCCAAACAAAATTGGCATCCTTTTTTTCCCACAAATAGAGCTCTCTTTTGGTGGTATTTGATCATCTTTACGGTTTTTATTTTTTGCGCTATAAACAAAAATATAGCGACAATTTAAAAAAAAATGCAATATTTTTTACTTTTTGCTATAATAAATATCCCCCCAAAAAAACATGTTTTTCCTCAGTTTAGGCCGATACGTATTCTTCTACATAATTTTCGTTAAAAAAAATCGCAATAAGCGTTTATTGATTGGTTTGCGCAAAAGTTATAGCGTTTACAAAATAGGGGGTCGTTTTATGGCATTTTTATTAATATTTTTTTTTTTTACTAGTAATGGCGGCGATCAGCAATTTTTCAGTACTGCGACATTATGGCGGGCACTTCGGACCCTTTTGACACATTCTTGGGGCCATTGGCATTTTTATAGCGATCAATGCTATAAAAATGCATTGTATTACTATAAAAATGCCATTGACAGTGAAGGGGTTAACACTAGGGGGAAGGGAAGGGGTTAAGTGTGTTCCTGGGTGTGTTCTAACTGTATGGGGGGGTGGCCTCACTAGGGGAAATCACTGATCTTCTGTTCATACATTGTATGAACAGGAGATCAGCGTTTCCCCCGCTGACAGGACCGAGAGCTTTGTGTTTACACACAAAGCTCCCGGTCCCCGCTCTGTAACAAACGAGTGCGCGTGCCCGGAGGCGATCGTACCCGCCGGGCACGCACGCGGGACCCCTAGCGGCCGCTAAAGGGAGGACATACAGCTACGTGCCCTCGCTCAGCAGTGCCACCGTCCCGCCGTAATATGACGGCGGGTGGTCGGCAACTGGTTAAGTACCCCTCCCCAGAATGCACAGCAGCAGGGACCACACCACTTCTGCTTCTGGGCAAGAGGCACCCAATACACTTAGCCCATTGCAGTTCCAACCTTGACCCCTGGTGACAGCGACACCCACAGTCAGGTGGAAGATGAGCAACGCAGCCAAGCTGGAACAGAGACTCATAATTTGGCATAAAATTCTAAGCTAAACTACAGCTCAGATAAGAACATTTACAAATAGCACCTACTCAACAGGAGCAGGGCGCTACAGGTGGAATATATTTAAAAAAACTTCTATCAGAAGTGGAGAATGTGTTCTACGCAATTAGAGCTAGTGTTGATAGAAAATATTTAAAATAAACCATTGTACCAAAAACAATGCCTCTTCGAATTTGGAGCGAAAAACTGCAAAATGTAGCCTATTTATCTCGAGCTGAGTGAGGCTCCAACCTCTATTGCAGTTGTGTTAGATAATTCCTCTGTGCTTTGCACACAGAGGAAGGAGATCACTCAAAACATTTGTGAAATTTTATGCTGATTTATATAGGTCTAAAGTTGCACACACCCAAGAAGAGTTAATGTCATACCTTCATGGTGTTTTAATTCCAGGTCCATCCAGTGACAATGCCACCAAACTGGATCTTTCCATCACTTCAGAAGAAATTGATGCAGCTTTTTCCACATTTACCGCCAAAGAAAACCCTGCTTCAGACGGACACTCCATTGAATGGTATAGAACGTACACTGAGTATCTCACGCCCAAATTGCTGTCTGTGTACAGGGAAACTTATCATCAGAATTTACTAACTGCCTGATACCAAAGTCTATTGTCCTGATACCAAAGCCAAACAAGCCAAAAAGTCGTGTGTCATTTCTTTTTTGGTGAATGAGTACAATGTACCGGATACCCATTCACATGGGGGGGGTAAGATCTGGGGGTCCCCTTGTTAAAGCGGGCTTACAGATTCCGATAAGCCACCATCCACAAACCCCCACAACCACTGGGAAAGGGTTGTGGGGAAGAGGCCCTTGTCCTCATGAACATGAGGACCCCAAAGCACCCTCCTCATATTGAGGGCATATGGCCTGGTACGGTTCAGAAAGGGTAGGCCGCTCTCTCGCCCCCACTTTTCCTGTGGCCTGCCAGGTTGCGTGCTCGAATAAGGGACTGGTATGGATTTTGGGGAGCCCCTACCCCATTTTCTTTATACATTTTGGCACAGGGTTCCCCTTAAAATTCATACCAGACCTAAAGGGCCTGGTATAGATATTGGGGGACCCCACACCATTTGTTTGTTTAAATTTTGGTGCAAGGTTCCCCGTAAAATCTATACCAGACCTGAATGGACTGGGAGGGGGGTCATGCAGTTTTTTTCCATGATTTTTATATATATTGCTGCGATCCGGCAATACATTACAGCCGCAAGCAATTTTTCATTAAATTTTTTCTTATGAAATGTCATTTTGGTGCTCTCATTCATTACACTATGTACAGCCGCTATGTAAGCAGCCTTACATAGTGTTGGGTGTAGACTCAGCCCCCTAAGCCATGATTGGCCAAAGGCACTGGCACTGAAGAGGATTCACTTATGATCACTAACTGATGGGCACTAATGTGCACTGTTGGGCACTGATGAGCACTAATAGGGCACTATAGTCGCACTAATGATCACTTTAGCGACACTGAGAAGCACTCACTGATGGCACTGTAGGGCACTGAAGTGCACTGTAGGTCACTGATAAGCACCCATTGATGGGCACAGATGTGCACTGTAGAGGCACTGATGAACACTGTAGTAGCACTGCAGGGCACTGATGAGCAGTGATTGCAACGGATGTTGGAGCGTAAGGTTAGACTTTATTGGAACCGGTGGTATTTTCTCAAATATCAGGACGACAACATCACCCCATGGGGACTGAGAGTCCAAATCTTTCCCAGCATTTTTAATGTTACCCCAAACTTTAAATCTGAATGGGAAAAAAATCTCCAATGTTGGTGAGCTAAAATGATGGATTTACTGTGTCAACAATATTCATCAGATCTTGCGGCCTTTAGACATTGAAATTGAAGGTCTTTATAGTGAGAATTCAGCCATTACCACTGCTGAACTTTTTGCAACACGTGAACTCGCTCTCAAGGCTGACCTTGAAACATATGTATCTTCCTTGCTCAAAAACAAGGAAAAAAAATTTGTACGCGATAAACTCGCTTATGATAATGGCCAGGCGTACAACTGGGGGTCTGCAAATAAAAATCGCAGACGTCCAGTAAACACCAGAAACGCCAACAAACCTAGTCAACAGGGTTCCTCAACGGAATGTACGGACTCAGATTCCTCTCTCTCCTCCATTCCCTTGGCTCAACCATCCAATACTGTACAAAGTCTAAAAACCCATGGCTTTTTTCAGCCAAAAATGGGGAAAGGTGCGGCGTCTGCCAGCACCACAAAACGCACCACGAGAGGACAGGAAAATACAAGGGCAGCTACTGACAAAAATGCACGTGCCAACACCCCTGATGTGGCAGAGTCCCCCATCAGTACCAATATGCCAAACTCTTCCCAAGTATCGCTAGGTTTGCAATCAATGGATTCAGGTCATTTTTCATCACATGTGGATTATCGTCCCAGTCAAACTTTTTCGCAACCAGTATTGGATCCCAGAAAGGGAACCAATCAGAGTTCACTGAGTCCTCCATTTCAGAAAGCAGCCTCCAAGTAATCAACCTTTTATCTACCCCGTTATCAACCGACCAGATTTCAGTTTTGAAATTGGGACTGTCCTTCTGTCCAACCCAAAACGTTGACACTTTCCAGTTAATTAAGGACATCAATTTGTTTTCCAGGAAATTGATGCTCAAAATTATGTTTGACAAACCCAAACCTGCTTTAAATTCCACCAACCTTTATAACCCCATGTGGGATCAAATGACCATAGAAGACATGAAGGCGGTGGAGGAGCTCATGGAGCTATGAGAGGAGGGCCATATAGATGACATTGATATGTCTGAGGCAGATCAGATCGAGGGCGCCTGTGGACCCCTCCTCCCTCTCTCAGCCCCTGGGTTCAATCCTCCGCCCATCACGTCCAGACAACAAATGTCTGGGCCTTCACTAAGCAGGTCACTCAAACAATTTGTAAAACCAGATGGCATAATCCATCTCAATCCAACTTAACTCCAGGCCAAAAATCAGCCCTTAGTGATCTTCAACGGAACCCTAATATTGTCATAAAACCCTTGGATAAGGGCGGCATCTCTGATTATGAATCGATGGTATTGGCAATATTGAACAATGCTGAATGGTACCGCAAGGTGTCATCCAGCCATCTTAAGTTAACTATCTCCCTTTATCAGAAACTTATTGGTTCTGACTATTACAAAGGGGTGATCACTAAACAAACGTGGGAGTACTTAAATGTTGCTTCTCCCCAAACTCCAACACTTTATGCCTTGCCCAAGATCCATAAGGATGTTCATCATCCACCAGGCCGCCCTATTGTTTCGGGGAACGGTTGTTTAACCGAACAGGCTAGCGCCATGATTCATAATTATTTAAGACCCCATGTAGAGGGACTGGTGTCCTACCTCAAGGACACTGGGGACCTGTTGAAGACCTTGGATGGTCTCAATGTTCCCCCAGGTTCTTGGCGCTGGACGTTGAGGCCCTCTACAACTCCATCCCCCATTCCCTGGGGATGGATGTTGTAGAGGGCTTCATATCGGAAAGCAGTGAGGCCTCACCCACTTACAACCGTTTCATTCTAGATTTGCTCAGCTTTGTTTTGACCAATAAGATTTTTTTGTTTGGTGGCTCCCACTACCTCCAGGTACAGGGTGTTGCTATGGGGACCAAGTGTGCCCCCTCCTATGCAAACCTGTACCTGGGGGGGTGGGAGCGTGACCTTTTTCATCAGGATTCAATTCAGATTTTTCTTGAACAAATACCGCTTTGGAGGCGGTTTATTGATGATATTTTTTTTGTATGGACAGGCTCTCTTGGTGATCTTGAGGCATTCATTTCCAGTCTCACAAATAATCGGTTCAACTTAAAATTTACTTTCTCCAGTAGTCAAATGAAGCTGACCTTTCTAGATGTAAAAATCCAGATTCACAGCGATGGAACAATCGGCAACACCCTCTTCCGAAAACCATCGGCTGGTAACTCTTTACTCCATGCCTCCAGTTCTCATCCCGAACACTTAAAGGCCAGTATTCCTTATGGACAATACCTGAGGCTTCGGAGAAATTGTAGCTCTTAATCTGACTTTCTACAAGAATCTCAAACTTTACGGAAACGGTTTCTAGAACGTGGCTATAGTCAGAAATGTCTCAAAAAGGCCTTTGCCAGAGCAAAATTGTAAAACAGAAGCTCTCTTCTACATTATCCCAAACCGTAAGGTCCAATCTGGGTACTCGATTAATTACCCGTTTCTCAGGCCATAACAAACAGATACGAGGTATCCTCGAGAAACATTGGGATCTTTTGATGGGTAATGATGCCGTTGCCAAACACCTTACCAATCACCCTCAAATCACTTTTAGGCGATCTAGTTCTCTTAGGGATCGGTTGGTTCGTAGCCACCACTCCCCTCGGAAAATCCTTCCGCGGGGGCAGATGGGGACTAGACCCTGCCACAAATGCTTCTTTTGCAGTTACATTCATTCAGCATCAACCATCGTGCTTCCAAATGGCTGCACATTTAAACCTAATTTTGCAGTCAACTGTCAGTCTATTGGTATCGTATACCTAATGGTATGCACTTGTAATGCCTTTTACTTAGGCAAAACCAAAAGACCATTCTACCACCGCATCCGGGACCATGTATCCCTAATTCGAGAGAAAAAAATGAAGACTCCAATCAGTCAGGACATGGGCCTATTTCATCACTTCAATAGTCTTGAAATGCGCTTCTTTGCCTTGGAACAGGAGACCGTGGAGGGGACTTTGACAAACAGCTACTACAGAAGGAAGCCAAATGGATTCACCATTTATCAGCCCTCAAACCGCCAGGCTTTAACGATGGGTTTAGTTTCAAGCCGTTTCTTTGAAACCTTGTCCTTTCCCTGTTTGTTTATTTATTTATTACCATTACTTTCCCTTTGTAACAGAATGACCTGTGACAGACTCAGATTCTCCTATGTCTAGGGTCACCTTATGTCCACTAGGGCCATAGGGTGACAAAGAAATTATATCATGTATTGCAGAAGATGGGACATTAATAATTCATATTGCAGGACTGGAATATTACAAGGTGTTCCTACTTGACATCTGTTACACAGGAGAGGGACATGACAAGCTTATTCAATGCTTAGCTCCAGCTATTGAAATGTTAAGTGAACTTGGCTCTTCAATGTGTAGACACATTCTGTGGAAAGGTGTTAATTGCATCGGGGCCTGAAAGACCTTTTGATTGTGTGATTCATTGTGTTTAAAACAATGTGTTAAAGTCTCCATTCAGATGTACTGAATTAGCATGTCAATTATGTTTAGGAATGTATTGATGTCCAGGTGTCAGAGACAGTACGTCTGTCTAGATAATGTGGATTGAGGTCAAGGCATTGTGTAATTGTAGTTTGGAATGTGACAGATCTGTCAGTATCGGTGCCGAAATGTCTGCTAGATAATTAGCCCCAGTGTGAATAGGGGGTGGAGATGGCATTGTCCTGTGATTGGCTGTAACATGCTTGTAACTGTATAAAAAGCTGAGAAGAAAACCATTAAAGTGTTCATATCTTTGGAAGCAAGTACAGAGCAGAGTCTCGTCTTGATTATGGGAAAAGATATGGATCGTGTATGCAGGATTGTCGGAGTGTGTCAGATAAGCTTGTCGTGGTTGGATGGAAGGTCGTAAACGGTGGTGACCGTTACACCCTTCTTTTTCATTTCATTTTTATTTTATTTTGTTTTCTCTATTCACCATTTTATTTTATTTTATTTGGCATTTACCGACAGTTGTATATGTATAATGTTTTTTCATAATTTGTGCCCAATGTAAACAGTCAGCATATGATTCCAACAGAGATTGTCTACTGGGCGTTCCCATTGGACCTGCGGAGATCCAACCCAAATGTATTTCAGTTGTTATTTCTACAACTTTGGACATTTAATTATTAATTTATTTAACTTTCATATTTGTCCTTATATCTGTTTATTAATTTAAACAGTGTTACTCTTTAATTTTAATATTTGTAGATTTGTGCTATGTATACTATGACTTCTGCCATCCTCTAGGAGGCCCCTCTTTCCGATCCATGTCCTGCTGGTTGATTGGCTATACGGGCACTATGGGCGCACCCATTTAGGACTAATGGTCATAATTTTCCCTTTAGGTGATCCCTTTCAGTTTTCACTCGACACCATTGCTCTCTTGTGCCCTTTTTCCTCTTGAACTGGTCAGGCCTTTTCGGCTGGGGTCGCCAGCTGCTGTGCTGGCTTCCCTCCAGTATTCAAGATGGCGCCCGCTCCCTCAATGCCGCCTGCCGATGTCCATGCTATGCCGTCTGACACGCCCATCCAGGCAGGGCGGCGGTTCCTCGTGCACGCCCGCATTGTAGAGCTCATTGGCTACTCACTAGCGGATGCCCGAACCCATAGGGCATTCCTGCTCCACATAGCCTTCGTTACCATCTTTGAAGGACCGGGCTTGCAGGCTGGGGTTGCACACATCTATTGGCAACTTTCCAGCCTCCAAGATGGCGCCCACACCTTCAGCGCCATCCGTTTCCAATGTCGACGTGCATCCTGCGCCGGCGGACACGCCCATTGAGGCACGCCCACATACACGGCTTCCCAGGCTCTTGCCAGATTGGTGTCCACTGACACCTGTTAAGTGCCCGCCCCCGGCTGCTATGTCAGGCGCCTCCGGGGGGTATTTAAAAGTCCAGCCTTTGGTGTCACAACTGACTTGGCTGTTTGGCCATGCATTATTCAATCCTGCTGCTAACCCAGCGCTCGTCCTCTGGATCCATACAAGTATGTATATTACTTCCTCTCACTATTAAGTACTGCAAGCCTTGAAGGCTCTTATTATATGCTTTTACTGATCTTTTTGATTCAGTTTGTAATTTTCACTGTTTAAATAAACAGTTATTCAGCCTGGGCTGCTTTGGCTGTGCTTATGCCCTTTTGGGCGGTGAAGATCGCTGATCTTGGAGTTTTTTCCTTCATCCCAGCCAGTCTCCTTGTGACCCTATCTGTTGATTGTTAATCTACCAGGTATTTATCAAATCAACGGGGGCTCTCTATGGGCACGGAGGTCCTCTATCTCTGTGCCCTATGGATTTGCCCTTTGTGCATTTTGAATGTACACCCCTTCTATTTTATTTCATTTCAAACACTTAATTTTTCTTTTACTTACTGTAGCCTCTTTTTCCAGTATGGAAAGGATCGGATTTTGAGGATTCCCCCCTCCCCTCTAATGGCAATTTTGTTTGTGGAATTGTGTTCACCATTCTTTGTCAACTAATTACCGAATCTGAATACAATTTTTACTACACATTTGGATTGAAGTCTGGGTCCAAGGGTGAGTGGTTTCGCTCAGTGGTGATTATGTGATGTGTTTTCATGCTGTCATACCTGCATACCTGTATACCTGTATAAGCATCTTATATTGTTGTGATATAGGGGCTGATTTACCAAGCCTGTGCGCCAAGACTCATGGTGCACAAGCAGGAGTAAACCTGTTTTTGAGATTTACAAAAGAAACACGCTGCCAGTGCAGCGTGTTTCCTCATTTACTAAAGTGCCTAATGCGCCCAGAAGAGGGCGCACAGCACGCCAGTACAGAGCTGGCGTGCGGCATTTAGTAATGTAAACATCGGGGATTCGGGCGGGAGTTTATGAGGGGAGGGAGGGGGGTGATGCAGGGGAAGTGTAGTGACATGTGTTTAAACTTGTGTGGCGGGCCGATTTGAAAGGGAAAGTGACTTTTGGGACCCGATCCCCGTGCGCTTGCAAAGTACGCTAGAACCTCGGAAGGTTCACTTGCATACTGGGCATGCGCAGAGGGAAAAATCGGAGCTTACCGCGCGCCTCTTCAGTACGCCGGGAAAATCTTGGTAAATACCAGGCGGCGTAGCAGTGTTTGCACTGCCTGGAGCGGCGCACAGCAAGCTCCGAGCTGTTCTCGGGCTGCGCTGACACTGAAGGGGAACTCCGCGCCAAATTTCAAATGTGAAACCGGCGCGGCTTCCCCCCCAGGGGTACAATAGGCTCTTCGGCTTGGTCCGGAACGTGAGGGGTTAACCCACGCCAAAATCGGCGTGGGGTTCCCCCCCAGATCCGTACCAAGCCCTCATCCCAGGCATGCAGTCTGGCCGGACAGGAATGGGGGTGGGGACGAGCGAGCGGCCCCCCCCCTCCTGAGCCGTACCAGACCACATGCCCTCGACATGGGGGAGTGTGTGCTTTGGGGGAGGGGGGCGCTGCCCCCCCACCCCAAAGCACTCTTGTCCCCATGTCGATCGGGACAAGAGCCTCTTCCCGACAACCCTAGCCATTGGTTGTCGGGGTATGCGGGCGGGAGCCAATCAGAATCTGGGAGCCCCGTTTAATAAGGTGGCCCCCAGATTTCGGGCCCCCACCCTATGTGAATGAGTATGGGGTACATCGTACCCCTACCCATTCACCTGGTGAACGTTTTCACTTTTGAGGGTCTTCCGCCGCCCCCTTCAAATTTTTCGGCCTGGACGGGGGTCGCACATCCCATCCAGGACTTGGACGTGGCGGGCTTCTCGTCGCCGTTTTCTGCCGCTGCCCCCTTCACCACGAAGCTCCGTGCTTGTTTGATGAGGGCAGCGGGCTTCCGTCGTCTTCTCCGAGGTGAGGGTCGTACATCCCACCCCGGATTTCGTCGCCGGCTTCTGCCTGGCTCCTACTAGGGGCCAGGCCTTCTTTTGCCGTCTTCCGCCGGAGGGCGCCACTCTCCGGGCTTCTCGACGTTGTCTTCCGCCGCGGGGGCCAGGCCTTCTTCTTTGCCGCCCCCTTCGACTTTTTCGGCCTGGACGGGGGTCGCACATCCCATCCAGGACTTGGACGTGGCGGGCTTCTCGTCGCCGTCTTCTGCCGCTGCCCCCTTCACCACGAAGCTCCGTGCTTGTTTGATGAGGGCAGCGGGCTTCCGTCGTCTTCTCCGGGGTGAGGGTCGTACATCCCACCCCGGATTTCGTCGCCGGCTTCTGCCTGGCTCCAGAGAGGAGCCAGGGCTTCTCGTCGCAGTCTTCCGCCGCGGGGTGACACTCGCGGGCTTCTTCTTCCATTCGATGTTGACACGGCGAGGTCCGGCGCTGAAATGCCTTCTGAGCGGCGGGCAAGGACTTATATTGGCATTGGGCGTGGGCGTGGTTATGCCAACATGTGACCTTAACCCATGTGACAGTGATGTGATGTGACATCACTGTCACATGGGTTAAGGTCACATGTTGGCATAACCACGCCCACGCCCAATGCCAATATAAGTCCTTGCCCGCCGCTCAGAAGGCATTTCAGCGCCGGACCTCGCCGTGTCAACATCGAATGGAAGAAGAAGCCCGCGAGTGTCACCCCGCGGCGGAAGACTGCGACGAGAAGCCCTGGCTCCTCTCTGGAGCCAGGCAGAAGCCGGCGACGAAATCCGGGGTGGGATGTACGACCCTCACCCCGGAGAAGACGACGGAAGCCCGCTGCCCTCATCAAACAAGCACGGAGCTTCGTGGTGAAGGGGGCAGCGGCAGAAGACGGCGACGAGAAGCCCGCCACGTCCAAGTCCTGGATGGGATGTGCGACCCCCGTCCAGGCCGAAAAATTCGAAGGGGGCGGCAAAGAAGAAGGCCTGGCCCCCGCGGCGGAAGACAACGTCGAGAAGCCCGGAGAGTGGCGCCCTCCGGCGGAAGACGGCAAAAGAAGGCCTGGCCCCTAGTAGGAGCCAGGCAGAAGCCGGCGACGAAATCCGGGGTGGGATGTACGACCCTCACCTCGGAGAAGACGACGGAAGCCCGCTGCCCTCATCAAACAAGCACGGAGCTTCGTGGTGAAGGGGGCAGCGGCAGAAAACGGCGACGAGAAGCCCGCCACGTCCAAGTCCTGGATGGGATGTGCGACCCCCGTCCAGGCCGAAAAATTCGAAGGGGGCGGCAAAGAAGAAGGCCTGGCCCCCGCGGCGGAAGACAACGACGAGAAGACCGGAGAGTGGCGCCCTCCGGCGGAAGACGGCGAAAGAAGCCCTGGCCTCGGGAGGAGCCAGGCAGAAGTGGAGGAGCCCGAGGTGGGGCGACACCCCCGTTGTTCTCCGCTGTTTTCGGCCGGCCCCCCCCCGGATGTAAAAGAGCTTCATTTTGGGGTGGGGGCACAGTCGAGCATGGCGGAGAGCATGGGTGGGTGTTTCCCCCCCCGGCAGAAAACGGCTAGAAGACCGAGGAGTGGCGACGCCCCCGTTGTTCTCCGCCATTTCCGCCGGCCCCCCCCGGATGTAAAAGAGCTTGATTTGGGGTAGGGGGCCTGGCCGAACATGGCGGAGAGCATCGGTGGGTGTCTCTCTCCCCGGCGGAAGGCGGCGGCGAAGACCGGGGGGGGTAGGTGTACCCCCCCGGCGGAAGGCGGCGGCGAAGACCGGGGGGGGGGTAGGTGTACCCCCCCGGCGGAAGGCGTAGACCGAGGAGGGCTTTCGCCCCCGTTGTTCTCTGCTTTTTTCTGCCGGCCCCCCCCGGATCTGAAAGAGCTTATTTTGGGGTGGGGGCCTGGCTGGACATGGCGGAGAGCATCGGTGGGTTTCCCCCCCGGCGGAAGGCGGCGGCGAAGACCGGTGCGGGGCTGGAGCCCCCCCCCGGCAGAAAACGTCTGGAAGACCGAGGGGCTCCGCCCCCGTTGTTCTCTGCTTTTTTCGGCCGGCCCCCCCCGGATCTGAAAGAGCTTATTTTGGGGTGGGGGCATGGCTGGACATGGCGGAGAGCATCGGTGGGTGTCCCCCCCGGCGGAAGGCGGCGGCGAAGACCGGTGCGGGGCTGGAGCCCCCCCGGCAGAAAACGTCTGGAAGACCGAGGGGCTCCGCCCCCGTTGTTCTCTGCTTTTTTCGGCCGGCCCCCCCCGGATCTGAAAGAGCTTATTTTGGGGTGGGGGCCTGGCTGGACATGGCGGAGAGCATCGGTGGGTGTCCCCCCCCGGCAGAAGACGGCGAAGCCCGGGGCCCAATGGGCTGGTGGTGGGGGGTCCCGGCAGAAGACCCCCGGAGCTGACTAATAAATTATTTTTTTGTGTGTTTTTTTTTTGTGTTTACACTTTTCCACCCGGTGAATGGGTAGGGGTACGATGTACCCCATACTCATTCACATAGGGTGGGGGGCCAGAATCTGGGGGCCCCCTTAATATAGGGGGCTCTCAGATTCTGATAAGCCCCCCGCCCGCATACCCCGACAACCAACAGCCAGGGTTGTCGGGAAGAGGCTCTTGTCCCTATCGACATGGGGACAAGAGTGCTTTGGGGTGGGGGGGCAGTGCCCCCCTCCCCCACAGCACACACTCCCCCATGTCGAGGGCATGTGGTCTGGTACGGCTCAGGAGGGGGGGGGCGCTCGCTCGTCCCCACCCCCATTCCTGTCCGGCCAGACTGCGTGCCTGGGAGAAGGGTTTGGTCTGGATCTGAGGGGGAACCCCACGCCGTTTTTTGGCGTGGGTTTAACCCCTTATGTTCCAGATCAAATCTAAGAGCCTGTTGTGCACCTGAAGGGGGACCCCCACGCCGTTTTTTTTTCTAATTTGGGGTGGAGTTCCCCTTTATCCCGGTCCTGTCAGGGGGGGGAATGCCTGCTCGTCTGTCTCTACAATGTATGAACAGCGATCTGTCATTTCCCCTACACAGTCCCACCCCCTTTACAGTTAGAACACACCCAGGTAACATATTCAACCCCTTCCGCGCCCCTAGTGTTAACCCCTTCCCTGCCAGTGTCATTTTTATAGTAAGCAATGCATTTCTATACCATTGCTCGCTAGAAAAATGCCAAATCTCACAAAAATGTGTCCGCCACAATGTCGCAGTAGCCAGAAAAAACAATGATAGCCACCATTACTAGTAAAACAAATAATTATTCCAAAAAAAAACATAAGACCAACCCCTACTTAGAACTTTTGCCCAAACCAATCAAACGCTTATTGTGATTTTTTGCAACCAAAAATATGTCCAAGAATACTTATCGGCCTAAACTGAGGGCAAACAATTTTTGAATATATTTTGGGGGAGATTTATTATAGCAAACAGTAAAAAATATGTTTTTTTAGTTACCAAATTGTCGCTATATTTTTGGGTCAAGCAAAAATAAGAAAAAACGCAGAGGTGATCAAATACCACCAACAAAAAAATAAATAAATTTTTTTAGGGGGGGGGGGGGAGGATGAGGACGCCAAATTTGTTTGGGGGCCACGTCGCACAACCACGCAATTGTCAGTCAAAATGACGCAGTGTTGAAATGCAAAAAATGGCCCCGTCAGTGACCAGTAATATGCTCTGGGGCTCAAGTGGTTACAAATTAGGAATACACTAAAGTTAGCCCAATTTATGGCCATAATGTGAAAGATGATGTTACACCGAGTAAATAGATACCCAACATGTTACACTTTAATATTGCACACACTCATGGAATGGGGCCAAACTTCAGTACTTGAAAATACCCATAGGCAACGCTTTTTTATGTGTTTCAGGTTACCAGTTTAGATTTACAGAGGAGGTCTAGTGCTAAAAGTATTGCTCTCGCTCTAACGTACGCTATGATACCTCACATGTGGGGTTTGAACGGGGGTTCAATATGTGGGCGGGGCTTACACATTTAAGGCCCGCCCACATATGGAAACATTCTTCAAACCACACATGTGAGGTATCATAGCGTGCGTAACAGCAAGAGGAATATTTTTTGCACTAGACCTCATCTGTAAATCTAAACTGGTAACCGGAAACAATACAAATGCTGCTTGTTCGCTTCTGACTGCGAGCTACTAGGGACAGGGGCGTTTAAATTATTACTATTTAGGTTTGTTACGTAAAAATTCTATAAGACCTCCCATTCAGCTTGTAAAGCATCACTTCAGGGGGACCAAAAAATAATTCAACACCTCTAATGCTTTCATCCGCCATTGCAGATTTGATTCTGGTACTGCATTTCGAGTGAACTGGGCATGCTCCAACACTTTGGAAAAAAAGCTGGTTGTCTGACCCTGAAAATGACATGCATCTTTCTGAGCATGCTCAGAAAGCTGTTTTTTTCACTTAGTAATTTAAGGACATCCTTAACAGGTGTAAGCAGTTACAAGTGCACACAAACTAGAGGCTGACATTTCTTCATGTGTTTCCAATTGGTTCATTAGCACACATGTTATAAAAAGCGTGGATACTGCACGTGTCAGCTGCCCCTCAGAGGGGGCAGATTTGCTGGCTGGAAGTAATGGCGGAGCGAAACAGAGATGTTTTGGAGCAAGTGTTGTATTTTTTGATGTTTTCTCTGCTACATAATTTTGCTAAATGTTTCTCAAGATGTTAATGACTAATGTTTAAATCCTGTGGGTCTATCCTGTTATTTCAAAAGCATGATTTATTTTCCAATGACTGTGAAATAAACGTTGGTCTTTTTTGTTTTTAGGTGTTTTTATATATTTTTGGTGTGTTTATTTGTAATTTTTTGTTTTGCTTTCCTTGTTTTGTGGACCAATAAAATTACTTTCAAATTTTGAAGTTTGTTTTGTGATATTTTTTTCATGCTATGGATTTCAACCGCTGCAGCTGAACTAGTTTGGGCCTAAACCATCAAGTGTGATTTGTCTCTAAGCTCTTTCCTGGTGTGTATGCATGAAATGTTTAGTCACCAGAAAAGGAAGGACAAAGCGGTAAGTAATGTTTCCTAGAACTGATGTCCAGACTGACTTTTTAAAGCACATGTGCAAGATGTAGGAAAAGCTGCAAACAGGGCCTGTTGGAGGGGGGGGGGGGGGGGGGTGGTGTTTTTTTTTTTGGACAGGCTTGAAGTGCTGATTTACAGCGCTGTGCTTGAAACTAGCACAAGACAATCCTATTCTAATTGTGGGTTGTTTGAGGGAAGCCAATTGAGTGTTAGAACCCCTGCTAGTGTTTTTAGGTTGGGCTTTGTGTCCCTTTTCCTAAAATTGGCTTCACTTCCTGTCACACAGCTGAACAGGAAGTGAGGTTAAAACCCTACCAATGGTCTTTTCTTCGGGGCACAGGTCAATCTAACTAGTGTCACCATTAAGCAAATCAGAAGGGAAGCACTGATGGTTTTTACTTCCAATCCTGCCAAGTTTTGAGTTTTCTTCCTTGCTTGTCCACTTGTAGTGCAAAGTGGATTTGCCTTTAGTAAATGGACCCCAAAGTCCAAGATTCCTACTAATTTGGGGTGTACACAGCAAAATGCCATTTCCAAAATGGGAAACTATTTATATTGATCTGTGTCCCCAACAAAACATTACTCAGGTGTTTCCCTCACTTCCTGTTTGGCTGTGTGGCAGGAAGTGAATGAATTAAGTAGAAAGTGACAACATTTGTGAGGTGTCTTTACCCTATCAGGGGTGCAGGCATCCCCAAAACAAACAAGAAAATAGTTGATTTAACATTGGGTGGTGTTTGTGGGGGTCCCTAACACACATTCATACATATTAGCAACGCTGGATCCTGGCCTATTGGCATGGTTATATTTTCTTAAGCCTCTCAATAAAATGATCTGAAATTTGGGGTTAAACTGGAACAATAATCATCACTTTTATTTTTTGGATTTCTTTCATTTTGGATAGAGTTGGGGGGGGGGGGGGTAGAAGCTCTGTCAGTTTATTTTGTATTATCCCTGTCCGTTTGGGGAGATTGGCCTTCACTTCCTGCCCCATAGCCAAACAGGAAGTGATCGAAAAACTAGGCAAATTAAGGGCCCCCCCAGGTCCCCCCCACAGAACTTGTGTGTGTCCCCTGAAAATTCCTGGGTGGGTCATAAAAAAACAGGGTGTGGCCTTGACAGGAAGGGTGGGTCATTTTTCTATTAGGGGGGTGCCAAAATTTGGTCAGGCCTAGGGAAGCACAAAACCTAAATATCCTACTGCATATTAGGGCTTATTTAGACAGGATCCAATTTACAGCATGTTTTTAGATTGTGGGAGGAAACCCACACAGGGAGAACATGCAAACTCCAGGCAGATAGTGTCACGGGCGGGATTCGAACCAGCAACCCTTTTGCTGCTAGGTGAACATGCTACACACTACGCTACTGTGCTGAACGAACATGATCGCAGCTGAAAGCATGAGATGTTTTTTTTTTTTACCAATTCCATGCTTTCCAGCCTGGAGGACAGATGTGGGGTCTAATTGACCCCGCCTTTCTCTATAAAGAGGACCTGTCACACACTAGTCCTATTACAAGGGATGTTTACATTCCTTGTAATAGGAAGAAAAGTGAAAAATAATACAAACAAAGGGACAAACAAGTGCAAAACTTAAAATATTAATTAAAAAAATAAAATAACAAAGGAATTTAAATGCTCCTGTCCCTAGTAGCTCGCACTCAGAAGCGAACACGCATGCAAGTCCCACCCACATATGTAAACATCCTTCAAACCCCACATGTGAGGTATCATAGCGTGCGTTAGAGCGAGAGCAATAATTTTAGCACTAGACCTCCTCTGTAACTCAAAAGTGGTAACCTGAGAAAAAAAGTCAAGCGTTGCCTATGGAGATTTTTAATAACGAAGTTTAGCGCCATTCCATGAGTGTGCGCAATATGAAAGCGTGACAAGTTAGGTATCTATTTACTCGGTGTAACATCATCTTTTACCTTATCCCTAAAAATTGGCCTAGCTTTACTGCTTTCTTATTTTGTCATTCATGAAACAGGTTTTTTTTTTGAAAGCCAAAAAAAAAAAAAAACGTTTGAAAATTTTTGGCACAAATACTGTTGGAAATGTGTCCGAAAAAATGGCCGCCACTTTATTCCCTAGGGTGTTTGTTAATAAAATATATATAATGTTTGGGGGTCCTGAGTAAGTTTCAAGGAAGAAAATATAATTGTTACATGAAGGAGAGAAGTGCCAGAATAGGCGCGGTATGGAAGTGGTTAAAGTGCACCAATAAAAGTGAAAAATTCCTTGAAATTTCGTACCATGGGGGGGGGGAGGCAATTAGGGCCGCCATCAGGAATTATGGGGCCCCTTACACAGCTTCAGGCATGGGCCCCCTGGAGCAGAGAATAGGGGGGGGGGGTGCCGCCTGATATTAAGAAGGGGGGGGGCTGCCGCAATTTGATAAGCGGGGGGTTCCTTTACTAAAAAATACATATAGAAAAATATATATTAAAAAGGGTGGTAGCCATCCGGGGGCCCTGGGGACCACTGGGCCCTTTAATAAAAATAAACTTCTGGGCTCTTTAATGAAAAATAAATTACAATATCTATATATATATATCTACATATATAAAATAATAAAAAAGGGGGTTGCCTTGGGAGCTCTGGGCCCTTTAATAAAAAATAACTACCAAAAATCTAAAAAAAAAATAACATTGGGTGGGAGCTGTGGTGGCTCAACGTGAATGGCACTGCGCTGACAAGCCGTTCACCTCTGCAGCCAAGGGTTCGGATCCCGGTCTCGGCTACATGTGAATTGAGTTTGGTGGTCTCAGCCCGGCTCCCGATGGGTGTGCTATGCAAGGTACGCCTGTGCTTAGTATGCCCACCCCCCCCCCCCCCCCAAAAAAAAACACCACACTTGCACACACTTTGGCCATGAGGTCTCCTAAAATAAAGGGAGGTGAAGGACCTACAGGGCTGGCTGGGTGGGCTACACTTCCTCATAGGGGGAGTCCCTCTGTCCCATCGGGCTCCCAAGTGTAGCAGGTGGGGTGAGGCCCCCCTCACACCCACCATTGCCACCGGGGGCATGGAGAAGGATGGCGATTGCAAGTCCAGCTCCTCTCTCTCGACTTCACGCACAAAATACACTTTAAAAAAGAAAGTAAAAAGTAACAAACCTGGGGAAAATGTTTATAACATTTTTAGAAGCAAAAAGGTTGTCATCTGGGGCCCTCTGGGAGCTTTCATAATTATATTATATATATATATGTTTAAAAAATAACCAAAAAATATATAATTATTTTTTTTTTGTTTTTTTTTTAAAGGTGGGGGGTTGTCATCTGGAGCCCTGGGGATCTCCGGGCCACTGGGGACCTCCAGACCCCTAAAACAAAACATTGGCCCTTTAATAACAAAAAATTTGGGGGGTTGCCACCCGGGGCCCTGGGGACCTCCAGACTGCTAAAAAATATTAAATTCCAAAAATTGGCCCTTTAATAAAAAATCCTACAAAAACCAACTAACAAATATATATACCAAAAAAAAAAGAGGGGGGTTACCATCTGGGGCGCTGGGGGGCCTCCAGGCATCTGGGCACCTCCGGACCCCCGGGCCCCTTACAGGTGTACAGGGCCGCCATCATGAATTTTGGGGCCCCTTACACAGCTTCAGGCATGGGCCCCCTGGAGCAGAGAACCGGGGGGGGGGTGCTGCCGCATGAAATTGAGAAGCGGGGGGGGGGTGGTGCCGCAAATTGAGGAGCAGGGGGGCCCTTTACAAAAATTTAGACAGAAATAAGAAATAAAGAAAAATATATATAAAAAAGGGGGGTAGCCATCCGGGGCCCTGGGGACCTCTGTGCTCTTTATAAAATAAAAAGAAAAAAGAGAGAAAATATATATATATATTTTTTTTAAATATAACATTTATCGAAAAAAATTAAAAAACAAGGGGGTAGCCATCCGGGGCCCTGGGGACCTCTGGGCCCTTTCATAAAAAAACAAAAGACAAATATATAAAAAAAATATATTTATTTGTTTAAATATATATATTTTTTGATAAAAAAAAGGGCTTGCCATCTGGGGCCCTTAGTGGCCTCCGGGCCCCTGGGGACCTTCGGAGCCCTTAAAAAATAAAAAATAAAAAATAAAATTGTTTTGTTTGTTTTAGGGTGGTTCCCATCCGGGCCCCTGGGGACCCCCGGGCGGTGTAATGCCTGTACCCCCCTAATGGCGGCCCTGCAGGTGTACTGCCTGTACCCCCCTGATGGCGGCCCTGGGTGTAATGTCAGCATGTGAAAAATGACATTCTGAAGGAAAAAAGCCATTTAAAACTGACTCGCGGCTATAATGAATTGTCAGCTCCTGGAAATTGCAGGAGAATTCATTCATTAAAAACACCAAAAAAAAAGCGTGGGGGTCCCCCCAAATTCAATAACCAGACCCTTTAGGTCTGGTATGGATATTAAGGGGAACCCCACCGTCAATTTAAAAAAAAAATGACGTGGGGTTCCCCCCAAATATCCATAACCAGACCCTTCAGGTCTGGTGTGGAATTTAAGGGGAACTCCACCCCAAATTAAAAAAAAAATGGCGTGGAGTCCCCCCTAAAATCCACAAAAGAGGGGGGGACAGAGCACGGCCCCCCCCTCTCCTGAACCGCACCAGGCCACATGCCCTCAACATTGGGAGGGTGTTTTGGGGTGCCCCCCAAAACACCTTGTCCCCATGTTGATGAGGACAAGGGTCTCTTCCCCACAACCCTTGCCCGGTGGTTGTGGGGGTCTGCGGGCAGGAGGCTTATCGAAATCTGGAAGACCCCTTTAACAAAGGGGCCCCCCAGATCCCGGCCCCCCCCCTGTGTGAAATGGTAATGGGGTACCTTGTACCTCTACCATTTCACGAGAACAAAAAATGTAAAGGGTTAAAAACGACAAGAGCCGGTTTTTGACAAGTCCTTTATTATCTTCTTTCTTCTTTCCTTCAGGTTTCTTCTTCCTCCTCCTTCTTCTTCCTCTGCTTCTGTCTTGGGTCTTCTATTCCCGCATCTTGCCCGGCGTGTTCTTCCATCTTCTTCCGCTGTCCTTCTCGTCCGCATCTTCTTCTCCTTCTTCTTCTTCGCCGGAGGCGCCGCTTCCAATTGAAATCCCCGCTGTCTGCCGGACCACGCCCCCCCCTCTGACGCCACGGGCAAGCTCTTAGGAGTGTGCTGCCAGTGCGTCAGAGGGGGGCGTGGTCACAAGTCAGAGGGCGGGCAATTCAATTTGAAGCTTGTGCGCGGCTTTTTCTTTGCCAGAGTCGCCGCTTCCAATTGAATTGCCCGCTTTCTGGAACATGTGACCACGCCCCCCTCTGACGCACAGGCACCACACGGGGACTTTCCTAAGAGCTTGCCCGTGGCGTCAGAGGGGGGGCGTGGTCCGGCAGACAGCAGGGATTTCAATTGGAAGCGGCGCCTCCGGCGAAAACCAAGAAGGAGAAGAAGATGCGGACGAGAAGGACAGCGGGAGGAACAGAAGATGGAAGAACACGCCGGGCAAGATGCGGGAATAGAAGACCCAAGACAGAAGCAGAGGAAGAAGAAGAAGGAAGAAACCCGAAGAAAAGAAGAAAGAAGATAATAAAGGACTTGTCCAAAACCGGCTCTTGTCGTTTTTAACCATTTACATTTTTTTTACTCGTGAAATGGTAGAGGTACAAGGTACCCCATTACCATTTCACACAGGGGGGGGCCGGGATCTGGGGGGCCCCTTTGTTAAAGGGGTCTTCCAGATTTCGATAAGCCTCCTGCCCGCAGACCCCCACAACCGCCGGGCAAGGGTTGTGGGGAAGAGACCCTTGTCCTCATCAACATGGGGACAAGGTGTTTTGGGGGGCACCCCAAAACACCCTCCCAATGTTGAGGGCATGTGGCCTGGTGCGGTTCAGGAGAGGGGGGGGGCCGCGCTCTGTCCCCCCCTCTTTTCTGCGGCCGGCCAGGTCAACGTGCTCGGATAAGGGGTCTGGTGTGGATTTTAGGGGGGACTCCACGCCATTTTTTTTTAAATTTGGAGTGGAGTTCCCCTTAAATTCCACACCAGACCCGAAGGGTCTGGTTATGGATATTTGGGGGGAACCCCACGTCATTTTTTTTTTTAAATTGACGGCGGGGTTCCCCTTAATATCCATACCAGACCTAAAGGGTCTGGTTATTGAATTTGGGGGGACCCCCACGCTTTTTTCTTCCTTTTTTTAATGAATGAATTCTCCTGCAATTGCCGGGAGCCGACAATTCATTATTGCCGCGAGTCAGTTTTAAATGGCTTTTTTACTTTGAAAAATGACATTTTGTGCAGAGACAGTTCTAACCACGGGAAACATGCGCTTTTTCACATGCTGACATTAGAGACCCCCATAGTATGAAATTTAAAGGAAAATTACACTTTTATTATTGCACTTTTAGCATTATTAAAATCACTGCTCCCGAAAAAACGGCCGTTTTAAAAAATAAAATAAGCATTGGTACATGTCCCCTGGGGCAGGACTGAGGTCCCCAAACACTTTTTAGGACAAAACTTGCAGATTAGCCTTTAAAATTCACAATTAAGATTTCCCCCCATAGACTTTAACAGGGATTCGGCGGCGGCTTTACTTATCAATCACATCGCGCTGCTGTGCAACGCCGGTTCATGCGCCTAATTAGGGCTTCATCCAGCGCACCTATTAAGGCATGTACCGGCGCAGCGCAGCTTCTTTAGTAAATCAGCCCCTTTGTTTCACTGTAAAGAAATCTCACTTAAAACGCATATACAGTCTGGTCCCAGTTTCTTGAATGTAGCCATGCAGATTGTGTCATCTCTGCTGCTGATTCCTGACACACCTTCCCTCACCCCTTCTCTGCAATTCAAGTCTGTATTAAGACACTTGTGATGAGGGGTGTGAGAAACAGAGAACAAGAATACAGCACTTCAAGAAAATGAGCACTTAAAGTGGTTGTAAACCCTTTACAACCATTTTTACCTACAGGTAAGCCTAGATTAAGGCTTACATGTAGGTGCTTTAAATATATCCTAAATCTCCATGGTTAAGGAGATATTTACTAAAATCACGGGCGCCAATGTCTACGGCGCATGCGCCATAGACAACTTTAGCAACGGCGATCGTGCCATTCGAAGAGGAAGCCCTGCCGTGACTGGCGGCTCCCGTGCGCAATCACAGCGCCGGAGCCGCAATACCCAGAAGTAACCCCCAGGAAAGATGTCGGCCGCCCGTGCGGTGTACGAGGACTGCTGCGGGGGTTTCGATATGAGGTATTACATAATAAGCTAGTATGCTATGCATAATGTGTAAGAACAGAACACAGTAGTGTGAGGGAAGGAAGAAGAATCTTTACTAGAGCCAAAAGCATGTTGGTAGAACTCCTTGTATGCATCCCAATTCTTCTTCATTTTCAGTTATGACTGGAGTATGCTTTTAATGTAACAGGATGACCAATTAATATTGTGTTCATAATTGTGGTCTCCGTAGTTATCGTTGGTCGTCTCTATTCCAACAGGATCAATGTGACCAAACAGACAAGCATAATTGTACAGAAACTTTTGAAAAACCACAAACAAGAAACAATCCAAAGAATGCAGAGTGTACAGGAGAGGCCAACCTACATCCAGAAAGTGTAATTTCATCTTATTTAATATACAGTACTTTTTTTGTGTATATGTGACAGCTTTGTTTACTATGCCCATTCGAAGCAGGTTGGTGGTTTAAACTAGAATCTTTACTTTTTTGGTGGCCTGATCCCAGATGAGAACTAGACAGAGGCAGAAGGAAATTTTCCCCATTGGTCAGTACAAATAAGATATGTTGGGCTGGTGACTCTGAATAAAGATACTTCACTATTCAGACATCGATCAGAGTAGGACACGCAGTCAGTGACACGAGAGGAATGTTATATACTGTAGCTATCTGCTCTCTATTCAGACTTGTGTTCAAGAAAGTCTTTCAGCGTCAACTGTCTGAGGTTTTGAAATGTCATGTGATTAAAACGCTGAAAGATGCAATGTGAGCTGATTCTAGAAGGTTTGAGAGGTGTTGCACTAAATCATGTCCTTTGGAAAAACCCACACTTCATCATATCCAACAATAAATGGGGCACGTTGGCACACTTTGCCATACCATAGAAAGGTTTTGTCTGCCCTCCAGGCCAAATGTTCCTAGCCCTCCCATGGCTGGCCCTGTTCTTTGGGCATTACTGTAATCCAGGAAATTGTGGGTGTGGCAAATTTGCTCTAAGGCTGCATTCACACCTAGGCGTATGCGGCAGCAGCGTATTTGGGCGACATGAAAAAGGCGTTTTGTCCCCGCGATTTGCGGCGACAAAACGCCCTTTTCTTTTTGCTGGAGCTGGGATGTTTTACATTGCCGGCTATTGCCGAACGCCCAAGATGCCTGAAAAAAAGGGTCCAGGACTTGTTTCAGGCTTCAGGCGTTTGGGCGTTCGGCGTAGAGATGTGAACCATCTCCATAGCCGACAATGTAAATTCGCCCCTCCAGCGTATGTCAGGCTGCTTCAGCGTCGGGCGTAGGGTGACAAAATGCCTAGATGTGAATGGAGCCTTATAGTGTGAGGAGCTTTAAGTGGGAGTAAACTCCCATGCATCATTTGTACCTATAGGAAAGAATATAATAAGGCTTACTTATAGGTACTGTAAATATCTCCTAAACATGTACCGTTTCTCTAGAGTCCTGTGCCATAAGTAAAGGCTTCCGCGCACATGCGAGGGAACGACGTCATTAAGGCTTTGCCCTTATTAAGGCTGCCCTCCTTATGCCTTTATAGAAAAAAAATGTAGCTGCCCAGAAGCAACATGTTGGGCAGCCCTGGCAATGAGGGTGAAATGGTTAGCAGGGATGTAGGGGCCCAGAGTGCTAGCCAAGAGATGCAGAGAATGTTCCTCAGTCTGATGCTAATGCCATGGATGCTTTGGAAGGGTTTGGACCCCCTATTCTCCCCTTATCTTTTTCCGCTTGTAGGTGGGGTGCATTGAGGGCGGGGACAATAATTCACAGAGTCAGGTACAACAGAAAACTTGTATTGAAGTGATGCAGCAAAAGTTCACAACAAACACCGTGGGACATGAAGTGAAGTAGGTTCCAGCTGAACAGTGTCTGTTAAGAGGGGACAGAATGCGGCCTGGCCGTCTCATGCCAAATCAGTATGGTATCCAGAGAGATGCAACCCTATGCTTTCCCTTCTCATTAGAAACCTTTTCCTAGCACTATTACTGTCACCCACAGATGGGGTACCTGTCCCTACTATACCAGCTCGCAAAAAGCATGCCAAACCTGGGAGCCTGGGAGCCTGGGCCTTAAAAAGGCTCTGCCTGACCCAAGATTACCAGAGTCACATGGGACAATAGCATCCAATCGGATCGCTTCCCCAGTGACCCAGGAAACCATGTTCCTCCCAACTTCCTCTCCATCTGTAGTGCCACTGTCAATAGCTCCACCTGCAGTAGAGAAAGCAGACTGCACCTGCCTACACGCTGCTGTCATCACACCATTATAGTTTGTCATCATAAATATCAGTATTCATTATGACCAAGAACGAAATAATCGTAAATGTGTTTTTTAAACCACATTTTTTTTTCTTTTACCTTATAGAAATGTATCATTCAATCCAACACATCACTAGTCATTACTTTTATGGATAAACGCAAAGAGAATAACCGCAGCGTGGAAGGGAACAAAACAGTTATTTACTACGCAAAGAAATCTATAGACTCAGAAAACATTATCCTTTATTCAAGTAAACTTGAAGCAATCATCAACCCTTTTGTACCATGCTGTGCCCTGGAGGAAGGAGAAAAAATTGAAATAATACGCAAAAGAAAATTCAAGAACAAGAAAACCATACTGTCATTACTTCCAGACTCCAACTATAATGTGTGTGGCAAAGGACTTTTTTTTAAAGTGCAATGTAAAGGATATACTGAAGGGGATGGTCCAAGACATATATTGCGTGATGGTAGATACACCTGGAAAAAAAAGCCTCTAGCTGTGTACGGGCAAGCTGATCAGACAATAGAAGAGGCAATTCGAAATGATAAACGGTTTGATATCAACAGCGAGTTTGGTCTTAAAAACCCAAACAAAGCAGCATTAGATGAATGGGACATACCTTTGTCATTTCTTGACCCTGATGTGGTGTATACTATTCAGGTGACAAATTACAAGAAGCCAAATAGCAGGCCTGATCCTAAGACCCAGAAATCTGAGGGCTTGCAAAGCACTGACGAGAGAAATAAAGACTTTGAGAATACAGATAAGATCAGACAATAAGTTCCCCAAACTTCATCACTTCCCCAATCTGAGCCTAAAATTCCTGAAATGTGTCGGACACCTAAAAGTGAGGAATTTTCAAGCGCATTTAATAATGTTAATACAGTTAAGAGAAAGCAGATAATATCTGATATGATAAAAGATTACAGAGATAAAGTCATGTACAAGGAGCCCATGCTGGCTACCACTCATCGACTACTGACTCAGCACCTGGACAGTGTGGGACTAATTCAATTTACACTCGACAGAAATGTCAGCAGTGGTACCTTCTTCCTTCTAACTGAGAATCTGGGTCTCACCTGTTACCATGTTCTGAAATGTCTGATAAAATCAGGATTTGACTGGGAACATAACCCTATACCCAATGGTGGAGTAGTGTTTAATTATGAGAGTGAATCAGCTGAACCACCCGATGTCCATCAATGTACTGTTATACATTACAACGAGACATATGATTTTGCACTTGTACGGATTTCACCAGAAATGCCCGGGAAAGGCTTGTTGAAACATGTGGCCCCTCCTCCAGAGGATGGTGCTGTCAGCATCATTGGCCATCCAGGTGCTTTATACAAAAAAATTGATCCTATGTGTTCAGTGGTGAATTTTTCCAATAGAGCTGATGCAATCGCCAACACAATTTTTTCTGATAAATCTTACATTCAAGTTCTTTTAAAACACAATTTTAAAATACTGTCCAGCAAACATGCTATGACTTATGACACATGTCTTTATGAAGGGGCATCTGGTGGTCCAGTTTTCGATGACCGTGGGGGCCTTGTGGCAATGCACTGTGGAGGATATCTTGCTGACACTCATTTAAACAAGAAGAGCATAATTGAGTTTGGTGTTAACATTGTTGACATTCTTATTTGTGTATCTACGCAGATTAGAGAATTATGCTCATCATTTTATGAAAGAATTAAAAGTAATAAAAACCTTGATAGCTATATGTTAAACTATACACAGCAAGGAGCACACTCAGACACAATGCAGCCTGTTATTAGGGTTTTTCTCAACTGTGTAAAAAACCTAAATTGCTAGTGGAGTAAAATCCCAACCACAGTTCACTATTTTTAGAAAAAAAAATTTTTTAATTTTTTTTTTTGGTAGGGGAGGATTAGCCACGAGTACTTACCTTACCTGTATATACCCCTTCATTACCAGGTCTGTTTTCGGTGCTGTGGTAGGTTGATTGACAATTACTCTTTTGTACAAAACTGTACTGAAATGATATTTATATAACCACTGGTTTCTATTTTTTATAAGGGTAAAAAGACCAAATGTTTATAAAAAAGTTTCCCTTTTTTTATGTTATAAAACATATCAAATAAAAAGGACAGGACAGTACAAACGCCACCAAAATGATATCTGTTTATAAAGTACACAATTTTTTTTGCCACAAATTTTGGAAATGGGGAAACATGCCTGTAGGGAGGTGATGAAAACACTGAGCTTGGTAATCATGCACTAGATTCAGCGCATCATTAATGTACAGGTTATACACAGAGAGAGGACAAGGTTGAAAAGGTTAAAAAAATAAAATTATCCCACAATCAAATTATTTAACACGACCCCACCTTCAATCTGCTTCTGCCTACGATTCCTATTTCTTTAGTATATCCTCCTTCCTACCCTTTATTCATTGTGAGAGGAAGGTGAGGACTGTCAAAAGTATACAGTAGTAGTGTTTACATTTGTGATTGCTGGGATTGTCTAACACAGTGACCACAAGGCATAAAGCCACTCGGATTGGCTCTGTGCATTTTGGCCTGTCATCTAATTTATCTAATGACCGCTCAACCACAGACAATATACACACTACAAGTATTGCCATCTGAATCTCATTAGGGAGATTTCCCTTAATTTCCTATCCAGTAGACTCAATGGGAAATGAAAAGATACCATTAAAAGATTTCCTCCACCCGAAACAAATTTTGGATTCACCCTCAATTTTATTCTGGGAGACATAGGTAATTAGGACAAATATAGATAATTACCGTAATCCCCTGACAGATAGAGACATCAAAAATAATAGAAAAATAACCAAAATCACCAGCACTAAATTATGTTTGAATCTCCAAATTGATTTATTGTTCAATGAATTTACAACTGTTAGTAACTGAAATTATACCTATTTGTAAACTCTTTAACCACTTGCTGACTGTTGTACATATAATACAGCCTGTTAGCAAGCAGTTATTCCAAGATCATGGCTGATCAGCCAGTGATCATCTCCTATCTAGTAAAAGTGATTCAGGCGGCTCCCACTTTTACAGTACCCCCTTCCCGCAGTAAATGACCAGGATGGCCTCACACAGAGGAGATGGAAGAACATTTGTTCCCCCAGTTCTTCTGTGACTAATGAAGCCAGAAGATGATGATTTCATCACATTTGTTTCCAGAGCAGTAATTTTCTTTCTGTTACAAGTGGCTTGTTTAGCTGCTTTGAAGGGCAGATGGGACATTGGGGGTCTAATAGACCGCTGATGCCTTCATAAAGAGTACCTGTGACCTGCCCAAAACTGTTGTGATAGCAATAAAGTTAAATGAAAAAAAAATATATATATCTAAATCTAAATTTGCATTGTACCTATATTTTGATTAAACAAATCACTCCCTACTATGTTACTCATAAGTGCGATAAAATATCATGTCTGTGTCATAGAGCTGATGCGTTGACTTATTCTGTTATTGTATGTGCTAGAGAATACACAAATGTTTCTTTTTTTTTTCTGGATTTCCATCTATAATAATCCTGCATATTCTAATAAAGAAAATCTCTATTTCCCATTGTTTATTTGTGATATTATTACTATTAGTATTATTTTTGTTACCAGTAAAAAAGAAGACCAGGCCTTTTCTGATATTTTGTTTAGGCTGGTTTCACACTTCGCATGCGACTCACAGCATGGGTCCAGTGCAAATTTTTGGCCGAATTCAGAACTGAAACCGACCAAAATACGCACAGGGCTCCTGTGCAAATTTGCACCGACTGCACAGTGGAGATATGTGAACCTGCTCCATGGAGAGCCGGTCAAAATCTACTGCTATTGCCAATCGGATGCGGAAACACCTTACATGTGTGGTGCAGTCACTGTTCATGAATGCATGCAGGACCAATTTGTCCATTCACCTTTGTGCTCAAGCACGGGGGGGGGGGGGGGCTTAAATAAAGCAGCGTAAAAAAATATTAATACAAAAATATAAACATCCCTTGTGACAGTAACAGGTATTGGCAGGTATTCTTTATGGAGAGATCTGGGGTCTATTAGAAACCAGATGTCCCCTCTGCCCTTAAAAGCATCAGATCACACCATACCCCCTTGGCTTTTACAAAAAAAAAGATGACCGCCTCCTGAAAAAAACAATGCCAGGATGATGCCTGTAGCTGCAGGCACCATTCAAGTACACCACTTGAAAGCCAACGTATATGTACATTAGGTGGTTATCAAGTAGTTAAATTACAGTAACCTCACTACTCTACAGAAGAGCTGGATGCTAGGAGGGGATTGCCACTAGTAATGAAAGGAAAAACCTCAAATTTATAGCCAGTACTTTCAAAAGGACAAAATATGAAATGCTTCAGTCAGGGGCGGACTGACAACTCACGGGGCCCCCGGGCAATAGGAGATCCTGGGGCCCCCCTGTTTTCCCCACTGATCACCAATGTAAGGGACATTCTTCTCACTGATCACCAATGTAAGGGACATTCTTCCCACTGATCACCAATGTAAGGGACATTCTTCCCACTGATCACCAATGTAAGGGACATTCTTCCCACTGATCACCAATGTAAGGGACATTCTTCCCACTGATCACCAATGTAAGGGACATTCTTCTCACTGATCACCAATGTACAGTAAGGAACATTCTTCTCACTGATCACCAATGTAAGGGACATTCTTCTCACTGATCACCAATGTAAGGGACATTCTTCCCACTGATCACCAATGTAAGGACCATTCTTCTCACTGATCACCAATGTAAGGGACATTCTTCCCACTGATCACCAATGTAAGGGACATTCTTCTCACTGATCACCAATGTAAGGGACATTCTTCTCACTGATCACCAATGTAAGGGACATTCTTCTCACTGATCACCAATGTAAGGGACATTCTTCCCACTGATCACCAATGTAAGGGACATTCTTCTCACTGATCACCAATGTAAGGGACATTCTTCTCACTGATCACCAATGTAAGGGACATTCTTCTCACTGATCACCAATGTAAGGGACATTCTTCTCACTGATCACCAATGTAAGGGACATTCTTCCCACTGATCACCAATGTAAGGGACATTCTTCCCACTGATCACCAATGTAAGGGACATTCTTCTCACTGATCACCAATGTAAGGGACATTCTTCTCACTGATCACCAATGTAAGGGACATTCTTCTCACTGATCACCAATGTAAGGGACATTCTTCTCACTGATCACCAATGTAAGGGACATTCTTCTCACTGATCACCAATGTAAGGGACATTCATCCCACTGATCACCAATGTAAGGGACATTCTTCTCACTGATCACCAATGTACAGTAAGGAACATTCTTCTCACTGATCACCAATGTAAGGGACATTCTTCTCACTGATCACCAATGTAAGGGACATTCTTCCCACTGATCACCAATGTAAGGGACATTCTTCTCACTGATCACCAATGTAAGGGACATTCTTCTCACTGATCACCAATGTAAGGGACATTCTTCTCACTGATCACCAATGTAAGGGACATTCTTCTCACTGATCACCAATGTAAGGGACATTCTTCTCACTGATCACCAATGTAAGGGACATTCTTCTCACTGATCACCAATGTAAGGGACATTCTTCCCACTGATCACCAATGTAAGGGACATTCTTCTCACTGATCACCAATGTAAGGGACATTCTTCCCACTGATCACCAATGTAAGGGACATTCTTCCCACTGATCACCAATGTAAGGGACATTCTTCTCACTGATCACCAATGTAAGGGACATTCTTCTTACTGATCACCAATGTAAGGGAAATTCTTCCCACTGATCACCAACGTAAGGGAAATTCTTCCCACTGATCACCAAAGTAAGGGAGATTCTTCCCACTGATCACCAACGTAAGAGAAATTTTTCCCACTGATCACCAAAGTAAGGGAGATTCTTCCCACTGATCACCAATGTAAGGGACATTCTTCTCACTGATCACCAATGTAAGGGACATTCTTCCCACTGATCACCAATGTAAGGGACATTCTTCCCACTGATCACCAATGTAAGGGACATTCTTCCCACTGATCACCAATGTAAGGGACATTCTTCCCACTGATCACCAATGTAAGGAACATTCTTCTCACTGATCACCAATGTAAGGGACATTCTTCTCACTGATCACCAATGTAAGGAACATTCTTCTCACTGATCACCAATGTAAGGAACATTCTTCTCATGCCTGTAAAGTAGCACATTGTTCCTTACATTGGTGATCAGTGAGAAGAATGTCCCTTACATTGGTGATCAGTGGGAAGAATGTCCCTTACATTGGTGATCGGTGAGAAGAATGTCCCTTACATTGATGATCAGTAAGGAACATTCTTAGTTTACAGATGACAGTGTTAGGGAAAAGCACTCAGTGTATACATTTCAGTGATATATATATATAATAAACTCACTTAGCCTAGGTTCACACTGACCGTGGGAATGAAAGCTTGCGAGTTCAGCTAAACTTGCACGATTTCATACCCGCATGTCAGTGCGAGTTTGGTAGGCGAATTTCAGAGACATCTGTGCGGGTCGCTGCACAGATGTCTATGGAAATCGTACCCAGAAGTCGCCAAAAGCTGTACAGAAACTTATTTTGGGAATCAGTGCGATGCCACAAATGTGACATCGCACTGATTTGGGTAGTGCCATTGCCGGCATTTGCCACTGATTTGCCATGCGATTTGACAAGTCAAATCGCTCCAATGTGAACCAGGGCTAAGTGCTATTCCCTATATATAACACTGATATCTATACACTGAGTAACATTCAGTGTACCAGATGTCAGTGTGCACTAGTGAATAGCACCTGCCACCTAGTAATGAGGCACAGCATAGGGCAAGAAGGAACACTCAGCACATGGCAATTTTTTTTTTATTACAACACAGACATTAATTACTGCTGTATTTGTATCACACTGACCTGCTGCTTCACACAAGGCAGGTCAGTGTGGGTGCCGTAGGGGAAGGGAAATTCCAAGATGACTCTGCTCAGCCTCTGCGTGCACTGCCACTCTGCAGCCTCCAGCACCATTATCAGCTGTCCTCCGCGGCAGTGACGAATGGCCCCGCCTCTCGGCTGAATTCCCCAAGGGGGAGAGGTGGCCTGAGCGCCTGTTACTAAAACCATCCCGGCACGGATGACTGCTCATCTGTGATTGATGATCCATCCCGGCCAGCTCTCATATAGCCGCATCAACCAGGATTTGAAGGGTTTAACTGATTCCTCTGAGGTATCGTTTTGCAGATTTTTTTTTCCTGCTTATTAACCTGCGGGCACCTCCAGGGGCAGACTGAGCCGGCCCGGGCCCTCCCACCACGGGGCCCTCGGGCAGTGCCCGACTGACCGACTGGCCAGTCCGCCCCTGGCTTCAGTACATTTCTAGGGGCCCCATTTATACCTGAGCGTTTTGTAGCTCAAAGCTCCAAAATGCGCGACAACTAAAATCCTATGAAATACAATGGCAAATATTCACATACTGTATGAGCGCTCAGATGCCAGTAGCTTAACCACTTAAGCCCTGGACCATTTTGTAGCTAAAGGACCAGGCCATTTTTTGCGATTTGTCACTGCGTCGCTTTAACTGACAATTGCGCGGTCATGCAACTTGACTCCCAAACAAAATTGGCGTCCTTTTTTTCCCCACAAATAGACCTTTATTTGGTGGTATTTAATCACCTCTGCGGTTTTTATTGTTTGCGCTATAAACAAAAATAGAACGACAATTTTGAAAAAAAATTCAATTTTTTTTACATTTTTCTAATAAATATCCCCAAAAAATGCATAATAAAAAAATATTTTTTCCTCCTTTTTTTAAAAAAAAATCGCAGTAAGCGTTTATTGATTGGTTTGCGCAAAAGTTATAGCGTCTACAAAATAGGGGATAGTTTTATGGCATTTTTATTTATATATTTAGTTTTTACTAGTAATGGCGGTGATCAGCGATTTTTATTGTGACTGCGACATTATGGCAGACACATCGGACACTTTTGACACTATTTTGGGACCATTGTAATTTTTACAGTGATCAGTGCTATAAAAATGCACTGATAACTGTGAAAATGACACTGGCAGTGAAGGAGTTAAGCTGTGGAGGCGTTGAAGGGGTTAAGTGTTTCCTAGTGAGTGATTCTAACTGTTAGGGGGCGTGGCTTGGCGTGTGACATCACTGATCATCGTTCCCTATGACAGGGAACAGACGATCAGTGACACTCTCACTAGGAACAACGGGGAATGGTTTGTTTACCCCTACCCTACTCTGTTCTTCAGCTCTGTTACCCGATCGCGGGACACTGGTGGCGATCAGTCCGCGGGTCCCGTGGGCGCGGTCACGGAGCTCAGGACCGGGTCGCGAGCAACCCAAGGTTCGGCTCTTAAAGGCGACGTATCTGTACGTGCTTATGCCCAGCTGTGCTGCTCTCTAGCGACGTATATCGTTGTGTGGCGGTCCTTAAGCTGTTAAAGCCTAAGGCCTGATTCACACTATTGTGACTTCTGATGCGATTTGAGTTGCACAGAATCGCACAAGGGAAATCTTTTAATGGTGCGTAAATCAATGCAACGCAGAATGTTGTGAATTTGGAAAAGGTTCCTGCAGTACTTGGGTGTCATTTACAGTGCAACTTGGCCCCATACAAAAGGCAAAATCGTATTAAAGTTGAACCACAAAATTGCACTGTAAATCGCATTAAAGTCAAATTGTAGTGTAAACTGAGCTACAGAAGTTACCTTTGAGGCAAATTTGAACGTGTTTAGCCTCACAAGTTTCCAATGAAGGCATTTTAAAACCTGTAAGAACTGATCTCTTCCCCCTAGTGTAAAGTGACCAGATTTTTAAAATGAAATCCGGGGACATTTTTTTTTTTTTTTACTAGTAATGCCAACAATCAGCAACTCTCTGGCCGTCGCCACCCACCTCTCAGCCTGTCGAGTCTTACTCTCGGGCCCCCGGCTACTACTGGGTGGGGAGCGGAGAAAGATCACTCCGCCAGGTAAGGCAAGGAGACAAGCAGGCAGGCGACTGGCCAGGACTTGAACCCAAGGCAGAAGAACATTCAAGCGAAGCTGAATGGGCATGCACCCGAAACGGAAGAAATATTCCCTCCGCTCCGACCAGCACATGATCTTGAGAAAGGGGCACAGATAATGGGAAATTACAACCCCCCTATGCTAGTAGGCATGGCGGAGCGGGGGTGTGTAATTTTTTTTATTTTAATTCTGCACTGATAGGGCCAGATTCTCCAATATTTTCGGCGGCGTAGCGTAAGCCAGTTACACTACGCCGCCGCTGCTTGCTGGAGCAAGTGCTTTATTCTCTAAGCACTTGCTCCGTAGGTTTCGCCTGCGTCGCGTAAATCGCGTAGCGTAAACCCGCGCAATTCAAATGGGGCGGCTTGTATTTAAATTAAGCGCGCCCCCGCGTCGAACGAACTGCGCATGCGCCGGCCGGGGAAAAAGCCCAGTGCGCATGCTCCAGCTCACGTCGGAAAGCGTCGTTGAAACCGACATCAAAACGACGTGAGCGTCATTTACGCAAGTCCCTATTCGCGAACGAGTTAGTAAAACGACGTAAGCGACGGAAAAAGCCGACGCTGACCCAACGCCATACTTAACATGGCATCCGACGGGACACGACGGCATCCGACGGGACCTCGTAAGGTTACTCCACATAGAAGCTGGGGTAACCTTACGAGTTCGTAAACGACGTACGCGACGACGGGGCGGCGTAAAAGCGATCGAGAATCGGCGTACTACTTCATTTGCATATGCAAATGAAAAAACAACGTAAAGGCCACCTAGTGGCCGGAGTTGTCATTACATCTACGATCCGAAAGTGTAATTGTATTACACTTGTCGGATGTAGAAGCGTATCTATGCAAAAGTGATGCTCAGCATCACTCGCATAGATACGAGTCAAAAAAAAAGGCGATACGACGGGGTATCTGAGATACTCCGTCGTAGCGCCTCTGAGAATCTGGCCCATTGTCTTTGAAATTGCCCCTATTAAATCCAATCTGGGGACAAAACCAGGGACAGACTTGGTCCGGGGACAGTGTCCTCAATCAGGGGACTGTCCCCTGAAACTGGGGATGTCTGGTCACCCTACCCTAGTGCTTTTAATTGGCTACAATAAAAATGCCTGCAGTTTAAATACATACGTAAAACGATTGAAATACACTTCTAAAATGTTTGTATACACACATAAAAATGGTAAAAAAGACTCAAATAAAACTCTTGGAAATCACTCTGCTCAGTAGGTTTATATCATAAGAAGCAATACTGTTGTTACCATAAAGAACATGAGACATGAAAGGGAAGCACCGAAAAAGTGCAGCATGAAGCCTTTTAATTTTTTCTTTGTCATTTACCTATATATCAATTATATCTCTGTTTGAAAAGCCAGTGTTCTAAAATGAACACCATATTAGTTTTAAATGTTCATAATAATAACTGCATAAGGTGGTTTGGAAAGAAAACAGGCAAGGCCAAAAAAAACAGGGGGCCAGATTCTCAAAAGAGATACAACGGTGTATCTCCAGAAACACCGTCGTATCGCAGTTTTTTTCAATGGGTATCTATGCGAGTGATTCATAGAATCACTTACGCATAGATACACTAAAGATCTGACAGGTGTAAAGCAATTACACCGTCGGATCGTAGATGTAATGACAACGCCGGCCGCTAGGTGGCCTTTACGTTGTTTTCTCATTTGCCTATGCAAATGAGCCTAATACGCCGATTCCCGAACGTTTTTACGCCGCCCCATCATCGTTTCCGTACGCATAAGGTTACCCCTGCTATATGAGGGGTATGTTTCCGAAGTTCCGTCGTTGCCATGTTAAGTATGGCGTCGGGTCAGCGTCGACTTTTTCCGTCGGTTACGTAGTTTTACTAAGTCGTTCGCGAATAGGGAATTGCGTAAGTGACGATCACGTCATTTTGACGTCGGTTTCAACAATGCTTTCCGACGTGAGCTGGAGCATGCGCACTGGGCTTTTTTCCCAGCCGGTGCATGCGCAGTTCGTTTGACGTGGGGGCGCGCTTAATTTAAATACAGCACAGCCCCTCCTTCACTATTTGAATTACGCTGCCTTACCACGCCGCATTTACGCTACGCCGCCGTAACTTAGGACGCAAGTGCTTTGAGAATACGGCACTTGCGTCCAAAGTTGCGGCGGCATAGCGTAAATAGGATACCTTATGCCCCGCTGCCAGATACGCAAAAGTACGAGAATCTGGCCCAGACTTTCTTCATAGAGAGAACCAAAATGATAATACTGATACTGCTACTATTCGGGCAGGACTTAGGGGTGCTGGGGGCCGGCCGATCATAGTTGTTGAGGGGGCTGGATCTGCCGACCTATCAAAGTTGTTGTGTTCGATTAATCATTTCTTTTTTTAATCGATTAATCGACTAATTTCGATTGATTATAACGCACGTACAGATCCAACTACTTTTAGCTGATCTCCTTGCAGGCTGATTCCAAGTGCAGCTACCAACCACTGGAAAAATGGATAGCAGGATACAAAACACACACAAAGGCAGCGCTCGATGGGAATAGCATTAAAATTTTTATAGTCTTCAAGTAGGTAACCAAATAAATATTGCACAGGAGATAAAATCGATGTAGCTACATAAACTGTAAAAATGAAGCGAGTAATACCAAACGGTAGCAAAAGCAGTCATAAAAACATGGTAGCCAAGTATAATACTGGTATAAAAATGTGTACAACAATGAGAGGTTTACATCAGTCCGTCGGCATGTAGATGTCCCATGAAGAGAACTTTCACAACTCCCAGTGGATGGTTGTAGAATTCCAGTTTAATAGAGGGAAGTGATGGAGGGAAGTGTAACAGCCCTTGCGTGTGGCAGATAGTAAGGTCCCGCCGGCATGCACATATGAAGGCACAGCAAAGGAGCCCTTCAGATGGACACGGCAAGCCCTGCCAGTGTCAGTGACGTTATCGGGTCTCAGGCGGAACTCCCTGAAGGCCCAGAAGCCGGCGGAGAGGTGAGTACCAATCAAAAGAATTTTAGTCGATCAAAAAGATTTTGATCGATCAAAAAAATTAAAGATTAATCGATTAATTAAAAGCTAATTTGCACAGCCCTAAATTGAACGGTCAAAGTTGTTGAGCGGGGGAAGCCGCTGGACGGAGGGTCGCCTTCAGTCTGCTGTGCTGCTGTGCATAGGGCCCTTGGATCATCAAACGGGGGGGCTGGGGGCTGTCGAGAATTACGTCCATCCGCCAAAATTGTTGAACGGGGGGGGCAGCCGCTGGACGGAGGGCCGCCTTCAGTCTAAAGTAATTTTGGGGCCCCTTGCACAGCAGCAGTGAAAGGGTCCCCTGGGGCTTTGAGCGGGGGTGTGCTGGGGGCTGCCGAGAATTACATCTATCTGCCAAAGTTGTTGAGTGGGGGGTGTCGAAATTTCAGCGAACGGGGGATTGTCGCGAAATTGCGGTAGGGGGTTTCCGCGATCGCGGCAAAATTGCGGAAGGGGGTTGCCATGAATTCGCGGGAGGGGGTTGCCGCAAAATTGCCGGAGGGATTTGCCGCAAAATTGCGGAGGGGTTTGCTAAAAAAATTGTGGGAGGGGTTTGCCGCGAATGGGGGGTTGCCGCCAGGGCCGATCCGCCCTATAGGCTCACTACGCAAGTCGCTTAGGGCCCCGCAAAACTGCGGAGAGCCCCCAAAATTACTAGAGGCCCCGCCTGGTGAAAAGCCGCTTCTGAACTTTAATGTTACATGTCATTTTGCTTAGGGCCCCAGGGAGGTCAGGATCGACACTGGTTGCCACGATTGGGCCCGGGGCCCCCTATTGGGCGGGGCCCATGGGCTTGAGCCCAGTCAAGCCCAATGGTAAGTCCAGCCCTGGCTACTATACAGCAGGCTATTCATGTAACCTTCACATCATCTTATCTAAGCTAAATCACAGGGACACCCAAGTATGCAAAATATTGACTTGGTAAAGAGCCTGGTCCTATTCCTCCAGCCTCTTGCTCTACACCAGGGGTGGCAAACTCAAATTCATCGGGGGCCACATTAGCAGTATGGTTGCCCTCAAAGGGCCGGTTGTATCTGTAAGACTGTGTCCACTATTTATTATCATAAATAATTGTCACTGCATTTATTACTGGTTTTATGGAGCGCAGGGTTTAGGAGTTTGCTGCGTACGAAATACAGGATACAGGAGTATGCTATGGACCGTGTGCACTGTGCAATATCTGACCTCTGCACCCTCCACTCTCCTTCCATCCTCCCATCCACCCTGGGATGGGTGGGGTGAAGTGGGGTAGGATGGGATGGTGTCGGAATGGGATGAGATGGGGTGGGGTGAGATTGAGTGGGGTAGGATGGGATGGGGATAGGATGTGGGTGGATGGGATGAGATGGGGTGGGGAGGGATGGGATTGTATGGAGTGGGGAAGGATGGGATGGGGTAGGATGGGGATGGTATGGAGGTGGGTGGGGTAGGATGGGATGGAATGGGGTATGGTGGGGTGGGAGAAGATGGGATGGGCTACCTGACATACACTGACCTCACCTACCTGACATACACTGACATCACCTACCTGACATACACTGACATCACCTACCTGACATACATGGGCCTACCTGACATACATGTAACATGGACCTACCTGACATACACCCATCATGTGTCACGGCAGCCAGCCAGAAAGGAGGGGAGAAGAGGAGAGGAGAGCCGCCCGCCCGACCCGGGATCTTTTTTCATGGTATGGTATGGTGTGGAGGGGAGGAGAGCCGCCCGCCTGAGCCGGGATCTTTTTTCATGGTGTGGAGGAGGCTTGTAATTGCTGCCTTCTGGAGTGTGCGGCGCCTATGATGGACATCACACGTCCCGCGGTCCTGGGATTGGATCTCCGGGACGTCCATCATAGGAGCTGCAGGCTCCAGAAGGCGGAACCTAGGCAGCCACCGCTGCTGGGTGTACTAAGATGGCCGACCGCTCCAGAGCTAGGCCGAAGCCGCGGCCTTTCCTAAGGCCGAAGCCGCGGCCTTTCCTAAGGCCGCGGCTGTGGTGCGCTCCGCTAATCGCGTCCTATTCTGTGGTCCACAAAACGGACGGCCCGTTGCGCGGGCCACATGGCAAGGTCTGGCGGGCCTTGTGTTTGCCACCCCTGATTTAGAGAATCATGTATGTTTATGGAGAATTTATATTTTTTATTTGCCAAGGCCCCTTTCACACAGGCTTTCCGATCAGGTCTGCCTGTCTGTTTTTCAGATGGACCCGATTAGACACTCCAGTCTCCCCTATGGTGCGGCAGATGTCAGCGGTGACATGTCTGCTTACACCTGTTGCTATCCAATCTGATCCTATCCACCAAATTAGATTTTTTATATCTGTCTGGTGGATTAAATGGAAATGGACAGGCAGTCCTCAGAGGAGAGCGGGACTGACAAGTCCGTCTCTGCACAGTGAGTAGTGAATGATCTGTCATCCGTCTGCTCAGCGGATCGATCCCCCCCTGAGCAAAGCGGAGCCCGTCAAAACGAACATGCCTCCAGGATTCGGATCCCGGTCTCGGCTACATGTGAATTGAGTTTGGTGGTCTCAGCCCGGCTCCCGGTGGGTGTGCTATGTAAGGTACGCCTGTGCTTAGTACGCCCACCCCCCCCCCCCAAAAACCACCACACTTGCACGCACACTAAATTGGTTTAACACACATGCACTTTGGCCATGCGGTCTCCTAAAATAAAGAGAGGCGAAGGACCTACGGGGCTGGCTGGGTTGGCTAGACCCCCTCACTCCCTCATAGGGGGAGTCCCTCTGCCCCGTTGGGGTCCCGTTGGCCCCAGTCGGGCTCCCAAGTGGAGCAGGTAGGGCGGGGTAAATGGGAGGCCCCCCTCACACCCGCCATTGCCACCGGGGGCATGGAGAAGGATGGCGATTGCCTCCGGGGGGAGGGTCTGCCTACTCCCAACTCCTGCAGTCCGGCTCCTCTCTCTCGAGTTCACGCACAAAATACACCTTAAAAAACAAACGAATGTGCCCTGTTTGAAAGGGGCCTTACAGTTAGGGTTGGTTCACACATGCAGGGGCAACCAAGCATGGGCATGTTTTTCACATATCACGTGTAGAGCAGCTCATTCATTTCAATGAGCTGCCCTACACGCAAGCAACATGGCAAAGTCATGAAAGAGTCCAGTTTGATGGGCGCGTTTGCAGATGCATGGGAGTGCCATTAACAATTAATAGAACTGCTGTGCATCTGCTAAAGGGCAGCTCATTTCTGTGCATGTTGGGAAAGCGTACATACTTGCATGCATTCCCCACATTTATAGATCTGAATTTATAGCCATGAAGTGTTGAGTTTACACTTTTGATTGTACAGGGCTTAGATAACACAGGGTTAAATAGAATGGTAAAAAAAAAACACATATTATCTAGACATACACAGAGTTATTGGGTTTGCATATATCGCTTATAAATTGAGGTTGTTCTCTTTGAGAAGTACCATTGTATTATTTATTGTTTTATCTATTTGAAGATGATTGCAGACCTTTTTGGATTATAGACATCTTTATCCGAGTACTTCTTAGCCCCTGCCCAGCTTGCATCACCCCCAGGCCACTCCATACATCCAGCTGACAGACATCACTTTGAGCTACTTCCTACCCCCCAGCTGTGTGACATTATTCCAAGGTCACTTTTCATTCTCTACCTTCCCAACATCGCTCCCCAGTCACCCCACAGACACTGCCACTGAAATAAATGCCTAAAAACGAACTCACCCCTACCAACTGTCTCACAACTCCATCCCTTGAGGTGCTTGGGGGGGGACCCTTGTGCCTGCAGTTATTCCCACCAGGGGGATCATGTGTGGATAGAGCGGGTTGGGGAAATAACTGAAACAGATCTTTTTTGGCTTTCACTGCTGCAGTTGAAAGATTGATTCAATTATTTTCCCCACCCACTGCACTAATCTGGATTTCTCTCACTGCCTGAACACCACCCTCGCAGCATTGCCGGCTTCTCTTCTTTTCTCTCCCACCAGCAGTAGTTGGGGGCACATAGGGGAATCTGTGAGGATAGAGAGTGGGGAAGGTGCCGGTAAATATGTAATTTACCAGCCCCTTTGTTTTCTAAGTTAACACAGTGAGTGATGGATACTGTATTCATTCATAACTGAGCATAGTAAACTATGTTTACTATGCTTCAGTTTATGAAGGGGCAATAGTCTCTGTCTCCTGATCATTCATTTTCAGTGCAACAAAGGCTGCAGAGAAAGGGACTGTGGAATCTCTGTCCTCAATATCTGGCTCTGTCTCAAAAGTGAGACTTCAGGGGGTCCGTTTATACCCCTGATATCTAACCAAAGCCCCCCTTCCCCCAACAGAGTTGTGAAAAAAATGTGAATAAAAAAAAAAACTATTGTAAAAAATCTGACTTGAAGTAGTAGTAAACTCTGTACTACCACTTGTACCTACAGTTAATCCTATAACAAAGTCTCCTGCCTCTCTGCATGTCGCCAAGCTAGGTGCCCCTCCATGAGGCCCTGCCGCATTAATGTTGCATCAGAAAGATGGCTGCCGTGTGGTGGCCATCTTTAAACCTGGGGGCCCCAATGATTCCCTAGTGCCCGGGGGCCCCATGAGTTGTCAGTCCGACCCTGGTAAGGGCCCTTTTAGACGTGTCCGTATTTCATCTATCTGTTTTCGGATGAAATACGGACATACATGTATCCCTATGGGATAGCGGGTGTCAGCGGATGAACATCCGCTGACACCCATAATTGTCCGCCTCCGCAAAGAGCAGATCGGATGAACAAGGACACGCGGTCCGTGTTCATCCGCTACCCCATAGGGGAGAGTGGAGAAAAAACAGGGCGGTCTCTGCACAGTGTGCAGAGACCACCCTGTCATCCGACGGCTCAGCTGGGATTTACGGAATGATCCCCGCTGAGCAAACGGACACACAGAGGCGGATCAATACCCATGTGAAAGGGCCCTAATAAAGTTAAAAGAATTTAGACATGGTCTGGGAAATGGGATATCATTAGGGATCACCCCCAAGTTCGGTTCACACCAGAACCTGAAAACACACCAAAAGTTTGTGTGAACTTTAGAACCCTGTTAAAGTCTATGGGACTCGAACGTTTGAAATCTAAAGTGCTGATTTTAAAGGCTAATATGCAAGTTATTGTCCTAAAAAGTGTTTGGGGACCTGGGTCGTTGAAATATTCCTAGTTTCCCGTGCTTAGAACTGTCCCTGCACAAAATGTAATTTCTGAAGAAAAAAAGTCATTTAAAATCACTCGTGGCTACAATGAATTGTTGGCTTCGGCAATACAGAGAAAAGTCATTCATAAAAAAAATGTGTGGGGGTCCCCCCAAATTCAATTACCAGGCCCTTCAGGTCTGGTATGGATATTAAGGGGAACCCCGCGTCAAATAACAAAAAAAATGATGTGGGGGTTCCCCCCAAATATCCATTCCAGACCCTTCAGGTCTGGTATGGATTTTAAGGGGAACTCCACCCCAAATTAAAAAAGAAATGCTGTGGAGTCCCCCCCCCCCCAAAAAAAAATCCACACCAGACCCTAATTGAATTTGGGGGGACCCCCATGCATTTTTATTTTTTTATTTTTTATGAATGGCTTTTTACTGCATTGCCGGAGCCGACAATTCATTAAAGCCGCTAGTGATTTTAAATTACTTTTTTTCCTTCAGAAATGACACTTTGTGCAGGGACAGTTCTAAGCACGGGAAACAAGCGCTACTTTACAGGCATACTATACACACCCCTGCCCCAGGTACAAATTTTAAAGGAATATTTCAATTTTATTGTTTCACTTCAAGCATTATTAACCACTTCCTTACTGGGCATGTATACCCCCTTCCTGACCAGGTGAAATGTCAGCTTCTGGCACTGTGTCGCTTTAACTGACAATTGCGCGGTCGTGCGACGTGGCTCCCAAACAAAATTTACGTAATTTTTTCCCCAAAAATAGAGCTTTCTTTTGGTGATATTTGATCACCCCTGCGGTTTTTATTTTTTGCGCTATAAACAAAAATAGAGTGACAATTTTGATAAAAAAAATATGTTTTACTTGTTGCTATAATAAATAGCCCAATTTAAAAAAAAAAAAAAAAATTCTCAGTCTAGGCGATACGTATTTTTCTACATATTTTTGGTAAAAAAAAAAAAAAAAATCGCAATAAGCGTCTGGTTTGCGCAAAAGTCATTGCGCTTACAAAATAGGGGACAGAATTATTATTTTTTATTATTTTTTTTTTTTTTTACTACTAATGGCGGCGATCATCGTTTTTTTTGGGACTGCAACATTATGGCGGAGACATCGGACACTTTTGACACATTTTTGGCGCCATTCACATTTATACAGCAATCAGTGCTATAAATATGCACTAATTACTGTATAAATGTGACTGGTGTTGAAGGGGTTAACACTAGGGGGTGAGGAAGGGGTTAAATGTGTACCCTGAATTGTGTTCTAACTGTGGGGGGAGGGGACCGATCTCTGTCCATATGTACAAGGGACACAGATCGGTCTCCTCTCTCCCCTGACAGGACATGGATCTCTGTGTTTACACACAGAGATCCACGTCTTGTCCCTGTACCTGCCGATCCCGAGTGCCTGGCGGACATCGCGGCTGCCAGGCACGCGCATCGGCATCTCAACAATGCAGCGGGCACACGCGCACCCCCCCAGTGGCCTGGCGGAGCGGAGGCCGTAAAAACACGGCATGTTAGAGAAGTAGAACCACCCTGCGGCCATATAAAGTCGTACGGCTGTCGGGTAGTGGTTAGAATCACTGCTCCCGAAAAAACTGCAGTTTTTAAAACTTTTGCATTGATACATGTCCCCTGCGGCAGGACCCGGGTCCCCAAACACTTTTTAGGACACTAACTTGCATATTAGCCTTTAAAATTAGCACTTTAGATTTTAAACGTTCGAGTCCCATAGACTTTAACAGGGTTCTAAAGTTCGCAAGAACTTGCCGCGAACACCGCGAACACCCCAAATTGTTCGCTGTTCACTGTTCGAACTACTCGAACTCGAAGTTCATCCCTAGATATCATACTCAAAGTTCATATTCAGCAATCAAATATCATATGCAAAAGTCAGCTCAGAGACACAGAGCGGGCAATCAAAAAATGATGTTAAGGATCTGTAAGCTTTAGTGGTTTTCTATTAAGCCCCGATATCACTGCCATTAAGGACCTTGTTTGTGCACTGGTCCAAATCATTTGGTGGAAGGAGGATTATGGTGTGGGGCTGTTTTTCATGGGTTGGACTGGGCCCCTTAGTTCCAGTGAAGGGAACACTTAAGGCGTCAGAATACCAAGACATTTTGGACAATTTCATGTTCCCAACTTTGTGGGAACAGTTTGGGGATGCCCCTTCCTGTTTCAATATGACTGCGTACCAGTGCACAAAGCAAGGCCCATAAAGGTATAAATTAGTGAGTTTGGGATGAAGGAACTTGACTGGCCTGCACAGAGTCCTGACCTTAACCCGATATAATACCTTTAAGATGAATTAAGCCCCGTACACACGGTCGGACATCCAACAAAACTTCCCTTGGATTTTTGTCCTAATTGATTTGTCCGATCACACCCATAGCATACACACACTCGGACTTTTCCGGCAACCAACACGAACGTAGTGACGTTTGAACGTAATGCCGTGCGTTTAAAAGAGGAAGTGAAATTCTCCGACGTCACCCGTAGCTACTCTATAGTTAGTTGATGTTTCGTGTGAGTGCTTTCCACATTTCCAGTTTCGTGCGTTTCAGAACGTTTGTGTCCGTTCGCCAAATTCCGAGATGTTGCGCGATCCTGCGAGAGAGCGTGCTGTTTACGGTCTAGGAGTTCTGGCTATTGCTCAAGCTCAGTCCAGGTCCAGGAGTAGGAGGAGGACTGTTTGGACCAAAACTTGGTTGCTTCGCCGTGAAGAATTTTCTCATATGCCATTGCTCAGGGAGCTGCAGGAAAACAATCCTAATGATTTTAGGAACTATCTTAGGATGTCAGATTCCTGCTTCCAGCGTCTTTTACATTTGCTGTCTCCATATATCACCAAGAAGGACACATGTATGAGGCCTGCTATTCCTGCAGAGCAACGGCTCATAGCCACTTTGCGCTATTTGGCGACAGGGAGAAGTCTCCAGGATATTAAATTTACTACTGGGATCTCTCCCCAGGCTCTGGGACACATAATTCCTGATACTTGCTGTGCCATTATTCAAGTCCTGCAGAAGGACTATATTCGGGTAAGTTATTTTATTTGATATCACATTATATCCATTTCCACAATGTTCAGTCCCATTCTTGTTAGAATCTGTTCAAATAATTTTTATTTGGTGGCATGCTGACTACTTTTCCTTGCCCTAAATACATATTTGCCTTCACTTACCTCCCTAGCAATCTACCCTGGGACCCCAATTTGTTATTTGCCTTCCCTTAACAACCCTTATAAACTAGGGCATCTTAAAATGTTTATCCTTAAACTGGCAGCAGAGTGGCAGAGTAAATTTTTTGGGGTGCACAAACTGTTTATTAACCTTCCCCTTCCCAAATAGTGAATCATCTGATCCAAATATTTGTGTACTCTAGCTCAACATATCTTCATTATACCCCTTTTCTGCTTGCCATATTTGTCCCATTTTCTTCAAATGATATTATTATTTTTATTTACATTTGAAGTATATGGTATGTTATTCTGTTGCCTCTGGTGTGCCAAGCGCAAAAATCAGAATGGCTTGCAACAAACATGAACCTTCATTTGTTCACCATATTGGTCACATTGAAAAGGAGAGTTTTTTTTTAACACCCCCCAAACTTTAAACATTCAACCTCATCTCCCTAACATTTTTGGAATGTGCCATCAGAGGGAGTCATGAAGCATATAAATGAGAATTATATCAAATTTTTAGTCCACAAACTGCTTGAATTGTTTCCTTGTTATGTTGCCCCTATAATGTATGTGTAAAAATAGGTTGCAATTTATTATGCTGAAGTAGTAACTAATTGTTCTTTGTTTGACTCCACAGTTTCCTTCCAACCCTCAGGAATGGCAGGATGTTGCGGCCCAGTTTGCCAATCTGTGGAATTTTCCCAATTGTGGGGGTGCCATTGATGGCAAACATGTCAGGATTGTTCCTCCGCCGGCCTCTGGCTCTTATTTTTATAATTACAAGGGCTTTAACAGCATAGTTCTTCTTGCTATAGTTTCTGCAAACTATGAGTTTATTTATGTTGATGTTGGTATGAATGGGCGTCATTCTGATGGAGGTGTGATGTCTCATACCGAATTCTATCACCGTCTTACTAATGGCACCTTAAGTTTGCCACCTGCGCAGGACAACGTGGAGGGCCTCAACTTTGTATTTGTGGCAGATGAGGCCTTTGCTCTTGGGGAACATCTGTTGAAGCCCTTTCCGATGAGGAACCTCACCCCTGAGCAACGGATCTATAATTACAGACTGTCACGTGCCAGAAGGGTGGTTGAAAACGCCTTTGGCATTATGTCAAGTCGTTTTCGGCTATTTCTTACTGCCATTCACTTGGCTGAATACAAGCTTAACCACGTGGTGTTGTGCTGCTGCATCCTCCATAATTTTCTACGGAGGAATGCTACCAACTACATTGGGTCTGGCAATACTGATGACCCCTCAGGTGGACGGGCAGCTGAAGAGGCAGTAATGCCAGCCCTGCAACTTACCCGACCTGCTGTCTCCTCCCAGAATGCACGTCTTGTGCGTGAGCAGTATATGGACTACTTTGTTGGTAGAGGGGCAGTGCCTTGGCAGCAAAATGTCCTGTAGAGTTTGTTCTATCTATTTTTTTTTCCTCTTAAAATTTAAATTTTTCAGCTACTGTTATCTGTGGTTTGGTTTTAATTTTTTTATGTCCTTAGAATTTTGGTGAGAATTGTCAAAACTTTAGGGAAACAAGCAGACGTGCAAATACACCTTTCTAAACTTCAATACATCTATGTTGAGTATTATTATATTTTAGGGCTCTGCTACACCCCTTTTCGAATAATACACTGTCAATGTTCTTACCCTAAATTCTAAATATACTGGTAGTACTGATCTTATAAATAAGAAGCCACACCTTTTTTTGCAAAAACATTATTTTTTTAATAAGCACAATCCAATGTGCCATTTTTTTATTTTACAAAAGTGCAAAACAGTGCTAGGTCATGAAGAACGCAAAAATTCGTTAGTTATTATTTTGGCGAGAAACATGCATCTTTTCCAACACAGCAATATACCTTGCCAAGTGGTTACAGCAGAAATTAAAACATTTTTGGCAGAATTCTCTGCCCAAAATATTATTATAAACACACAATATGTATGACCAGATGCAGTTTTGTTTATTCTGTGGCGTTTTTTTTGTGGGTCAAAAATGCATGCACAGTGCTCTCCATGCGCTACGGGGGTTCTGGTTGGTTGTAGCTCACAACATGCAGTCATCCTTAGCACCTGAAACTGAACTATCATGTTGTGAGCTAGAGCCGACCAGAACCTTCATGGAGTGCATGTCAAACACTGTGCCTGCATCCTTGTCGCATACAAAAATGCACCCCAAAATAAACGGAACTGTGTTTGTTGCAAAATGCCCCTTAGCACAGTCTTTCTCCACTCTCCTTCTCCTGGTGCATTGCCAGATGTTTCACTTTTGCCATAGGTACATATATTTTTTTTGGATGTGCATATGTCAAAATTGGTCAGGTATAGCCCTTCAAAATTGTAATATACTGTTTCTTGAAAGCACCAGAAGAAGAGGAGTAAATAAAAACTCAGCTGAGACACTTAAATCACACCAAAACATTATTTTTTTCAAAAATTACAGTATTGAAATAGCCTCAAAAGTCACATTTGCTAACATCTGCGTATTGCAAAGTGAATTAGTGCCATTTCTAAACAAATAACAAAACTCAGCCTGTGCTAACAAGTCTAGTTGCATCAAGTTCACAGAAAATTAAAATAACAGGAGGTCCAAATGTAAACTATCAACCTACGTCACAAAAACAGCTAAAATTTAGCTAACAGGTCGTAATAATCCCTGATTCGTCTCTGAACACCAGTGGCAGACTCCTTTAGATTTTCAAGCTCTGTCATTGCCTGCAGCATATCAGCACTGATCCGACCAATAGTGCATCCTGGTAGTTGGTGGCCTTGGAAGAAGATAATAAATTAGAATGTGTTTGATGGTCAAGTGACTGAGGCAAAAAACATAGGGACACATTATTAATCAGGGCTACTTTTTGAAAATACTTACCTAAACATAGACACTCAATTGGTGCTTGCAAAATGCTTGATCTTCTAAATACAGCTACACTACTAGGTAATGTACACACTACAGATATACTCCGAAAATCTTGGACCAGGTGCATATGCATGTGTCTTCACGTGCAGCTACCTAAACAACACTGCCACCTCTCCCTTCTACATGCTCAAATGTTGAATGCACTACATAATTTGCTAGTGTGTTGTGGGCGTGTTTGTAGTGGACATATAATCAGTAACCATGTATTGATTATGGAAAGCACATGTTAAAAAAACTTACTGGGGCAAACAACAGCCTCCAAAGGGTCATCTTGGATTTCTTGCACTCCTTCACCCTCAGCAGATCTGGTGTCTGGGGATGTGCTGTCCACTGGTGGCTCTTTGCTGGGTCCGGCACTATCATCAATATCCTGCAAAGGTTGGTGCTGACCACACTCCTGATCCTCTAAAATTAAAGAATAAAACATCCATGAAGCCGCCCCTAAATGACATTATCTTACCAGAATCACATTTGCTGCTTTTTTAATATATACCAACCTTGCCCTGGTGACAAAGTTTGCTCGAGACTAGTGCACTACACTAGGCATTATTATAATATACAACATTTTATGGAACAGGAGTATGATGTCATTTAAAAAGTGGGTACAAATCTCTTTAGTGGCCACATTCAAAAAATCAGACAGATGACACGCATCACTCTTGTTTGCCATGGCAAGATGGGATATATGATGTGAAATCTAGCAGGCGTGACTCTCTGTGACTCTGATCCACAGGGCCTCTCCTCTACCCATGTATATCATTCAAATGCATCATTAATGGTCAGTGATGAGCCACACATCTAACCTAAAGTTGATTTTACCCCTTAAGATATGGCCTGAGCCCATGGTCTTTGTCCTACCTAGAAACACCCCTGTCGCTGTGAAAATGCTCATTATATAATTTTGTCCTTACGTTTTGGGGGTGATTTTGAGCATGTTGTCTCCCCTGTTGGAGCCCGGCCAATGGAAGCCTCCTTTTGTCCCCTGTGGTGTTTTTCTCTTTGCCTTTTTTCTGTGGAAAACATTAAAATACAGTATATTATTTAGTACAGAAAAGTAGCCAAGACAGAAAGAACAACTTTCACATTATAATGAACTACATTTAAACTTGCATTATCTTCTTCTGGAGCCCTCACAATAACAAATCACCATTAAATGGAATCCATCTCTAATGTACAGACACATATTGACATAATTACATGTACTTACTTTTTTTGATAATGGTGCGGTGAATGGAGTCCAAATGTTCTTGCTCTCTGTGCTTCAAATCTGACCATCGTTTTCTGATTTGGTCTTTCGTTCGTTTTACCCCATAATCTTCTTCCAATACTGCAAGGACCTTCTCCAGAACCCAGTCTTTATGGCTGTTGGGTCTATCATAGTTCTCCATTTTGCAATCGTAATCGTATTTCTCAAAGATGCGCACCATCTCCACCATCTCCCCCTTGCTCATGGGGGTGGCCTTGTGCTTAATATAAACTCCTCCACTGCGGGGCCTGTTCGTATTCGTTGATTGCGCCATCATCTTCTCCCTCACACATGTACCTCACAGAATGGCGCAGGAAGAAAAAATAATGTGGTCACGCCCCAGCGTCATGACGCACGTAGAGCGGAGCTTCACGCATGCGTAGGCTATATAAATCAAAAACGAGCGGTCGAGGTCCCGCGCGCATGAACGAATCCATTGTTGCGACTCCACGTTAAGGCAAAGGAATACACTGAACGAAGGTAGGTGAATACATTGTGACACTAGTGGTTACTGCATGATTTAGCTTAGGGAACCAAACACACATTGTATAAGCATGTTAGGAACTCAAAGCAAGCACTTATTGGTTGTATTGTAACCTTTGTTGCAGAGATCTGATCAAAAACATGCCAAAAACTAAGGGTGGAAAACTAAATTCACGTCAATTCGTCAGTGCTTTTATCGAACTCTACAGATCGCATACCTGTCTGTGGCAGTCGAAACATAAAGATTATTCAGATAAAAATAAAAGACAGGCAGCAATAGCTACATTGGTGGCAGAAGCAAAGACTATTTACCCCAGGGCCAACGCAACACAAATTAAAGCTAAAATTGGGAGCCTGAGGAGCACGTTTCTCAGAGAGCTAAAGAAGGTCGAGGGATCGAAAAGATCGGGAGCTGCAGCAGATGATGTGTATGTACCCAAACTGTGGTACTTCAACAGCCTGATGTTTTTAAAGGACCAAACTGAGCCAAGAAAACATCTATCCACACTACCCTCCCTATCAGCAGAGGCCACAGATACTGAGGCAGAACCAACAGAGGATGAGGAGGAGGAGGAGGAGGAGGAGGAGGAGGAGATCAGCTTTACCCAGGTCTAGTATTTTTCAACAACTGGCCATTCAAATATACTATGATGTTAATGTGTTGTTATGATGGCAACAAAACTGAAATGATGCTCCTTTTTCACACACAGGACCTTGGCAGCCAAGAAGAGGCTGGGCCCAGCAGCCTGTCAACCCAATGCCAAATCCCTACACTAAACCCTCCTCGAAAAAGGGCCAAGAAGAGGCAACAGCTAGATGACGCCACTGCTGAATTTTTAAGTAGGGCCACATCGGTCATCACCTCAGCACCCGATAGTGCAGAAGGGTTTGGCTGTTTTATTGCCAACAAGCTCCGAGAAATAGAGGCAGATCAAAGGGAGCTGTGTGAGGGGATGATGGTCCAGCTCCTTAGCAAGGCCAGGAAACGGGAGCTAACCCCTAATTCCCATGTCTGTGATTTAGAGCACACACCTCCAGCTAATCAACAACAGGCCTACCAACCACAGGCAGCCTACCAAACCCAGACAAGTTACCAAGCCCACCCAGCCTACCCACACCAGCCAACCTACCCACACCAGCCAACCTACCCACAACCGCCAACCTACCCACAACCGCCAACCTTCCCACCCCAGCAAGCCCAACCACCCCAGCAGCATGGGGGTCAGTGGCCAACTCAGAGCCCAGATTTTAGGGGCTACTAATTTGGCCACCAACATAATGGTTTGGTACATATTTTGATGTGTTATTATTTTTTAGAATTTTTTTGACCATTTAGATCCATTTTAGTGATAATTTTATGTTTAGCTTCAAAAATGGAACGACAAATGTGCGAAAACATGTTTCTTTCTTTTTTTATTGATTTTGTATTATTGTGATGGGAGTGACAAAGAAAAAAAATGGCCTCTGCTGATGGGGAGAGAAGTGTGGATAGTGTTGTTCTTGGTTCAGTTTGGTCGGCAAAAAATATCAGCCTGTTGAAGTACCACAGCCTGGGGACAGACATGTCTTCTGCTGCTGCTCCCCATCTTTTGGAGTCCATGATCTTCTGGTGCTCCCTATATTGTAATTCTCAGGTCCCCAAGTTTGGATAGTTAACAAAAAATTGTTAGGTATGCCCTGGGGTACAGAGGCTTTGCAAAGTCCACCATTTGTTCTATTGCTGCCTTCCTTATGTTTTGGATTTGTCCTATTTTAGGTGAATTTTTTTAGAATAAATGGATGATGTGAAGGTGTCTTGAATTATTTGTGTAAAGTCAAATGTCAGTTTGTGAGTAGGCAGGTCCTTTGCTCAAATTAAAGGGAGACAAATAAAGTAGTTGGTACTTTAACCATCAAAAATAATAAGGGATAATGGTGTTTTTAGAAGTTGACACACAAAATAATCTTGAAATTTGCTTGATTCATCTAAACAAAATACACTAATCAAAAGTAAATTAATTTGTTTTTAATCCATCCGTATCACCAGCAAAGCAGGTTTTCAGATTATTGTCATTACAAAGAAAAGGATAATGTGCGCTGTTTTTCGAGATTTCTAAACTAGCCGCGTCACGAATGTTCTTTTTCTAATACAAACGCTAGTTTTACTAGACAGAAGGCTTCCGGCTGCTCTTTACTTCGGAGCATGCGCATTTTAACTTTGGACAATAGTCCGATGGTTTGCTGTACACACGATCGGATTTTGCACCATCGGACTTTTGTTGCCTGAAAGTTGGTCCGTTCGCAGACCAAACTTTTTGTCCGATGAAAGCCAAAAAAGTTGGTCCGATGGAACGTACACACGGTCGGACAAATGAGAAAAGTGTCGGATTTTGATGTTGGTTGGGCAAAAGTCCGACCGTGTGTACGGGGCTTTAGAGTTGAGACCGTGAGCCAGGCCCTCTGGTCCACATCAGTGCCTGACCTCAGAAATGCGCTTCTGGAAGAATGGTCACACATTCCCATTGGGAAAAATCCTAAACCTTTTGAATGGCATTTTCAGAATATTTGAAGCAGTTATAGCTGCAAATGGTGGGCCAACTCAATATTGAACACTATGGACTAAGACTGGGATGCCATTAAAGTTCATGTGCGTGTAAAGGTAGGTATCCCAATACTTTTGGTAATATATTGTATGTACCCGAAACAAGGGTGACAAGATAAAAGCCTGGGGTTTATAAAGGCTTTTGCCCATTCCTAACAAGTTGTGGGAAATGATTAACATGGATTTCATGATTGAACTCCCACCTTCTGAAAACTTCATGATCATTTTTGGTTATCCAAGATGGCGCACTTTGTGCCGATGATTGAAACACCATTTGCGGTAGAAACCGCACAGGCATTTGTCAAGGAAGTAATAAGATTGCATAGAGTTCCTCAAAGTATAACCTCTGACCCAGGGGTTCAGTTTACATACAGATTCTGGAAAGCACTTTGCAAGTCACTTAAAATCAAGACTTGGTTGTCATCAACATACCATCCTAAAATGAACGGCCAGACAGCGGACACAAACCAGACCCTGGAACAATACCTCTGATGTCTCTCTTTTACACAAGATAACTGGGCTTCACTCCTTCCTCTAGCGAAGTTCATTCCTCTATAGGGTAATACCCATTTTTTGGAAAGTGTTGGGTTTAATCCATCCTTCTTACCAGATATAATCTCTGATGCACCTGTACCGACAGTTCAAACCAACAACAACCTTTTACAGAAAGCTATTGCCAAGGCCCAACAGGGTAATAAGAGACTTTATGATAAGAAAAGAAAAGGTGACCTGGATCTCAAACCAGGGTAAAAGGTTTTTCTATCAACTGCCAAATTGAAACTGGCTTACCCTTCCAAGAAACTGTGTCCCAAGTACGTTGGGCCATTTCTTGGAAACAGAATTAATCCAACATTTTATAAACTTTTGCTACCAGAAATGTATAACATTTTATCCAGTTTTTCATGTGTTTCTATTAAAATCTGCCGTTACAGACCCATTTTTTGGCCACAACCCGGGTCCTCCAGCACCAACCATAATTTATCATAAAGAGGAATTTGAAATTGAGGCCATTATGGATTGTAGAAAGAGGAGAGACCTCATTCAGTATCTAATTAAGTGAAAGGGTTATGGTCCGGAAGAAAATTCTTGGGAGCCGGAAGGAAATGTTAATGCCCCAAGACTGGTGGGAACGTTTTTCCAAACTCAAGCCGAGAAGATGGCCCAAAATGGGCATCCGGAGGCAACCCGTTGGGGGGGGGGCAATGTAAAGTAAACTAAATTCCCAGCACCAAAAAATCAGTACAGGCTTATACTCATATTCATGCACTGCTCACATGTTATATCTTCTAAGCATGAGGCAATAGATGCACTATTCCAGTTTATTGTAAGTGCACTCACACGTGTTCATACAAGTAAGCACACGTACTTGGTGCCAAGTGGCCTGTTTAAACTGATCTGTCACTCTCAGGTCTTGGATTTGAAACCAGAATCTCTACTGTGTCAGGTAATGTCTCTTTTTGCTGAGCTACCTGGAATGCTGGAGAGTTCCCTAGACAATACCTTAAATGATTTGGTCTTGAACCTTGTTTGTCTTGAACCCTGAACTCTTTGCTCCTCCCATAAACTTCCTGATTTAAGCCTTAAGTGTCTCTGCACTTCCTGTTTGCCAGATTATTGTGCTCTCTCCAGCCAGTATCTCACTTCTCTCTTCGGCCCATATTTTACTAGCACTCGTTATGGACCCTTGGCTTGTTCCTTGACTACGCTCCTGCCTGATCCCAACTTACAACTACTCGTTATTGACCACTGACTTGTTTACTGGCTATGCTTCTGTTTGATCCCTACCTGCTTATCCGCAACTGGACCTCGGCTTGCTCATCTCCTGGTGGGGCGATCCTGAGGACCGTGACCTGGTACTAATATGCAGAAAAATCCTACTCCATCACTAGGAGCTCTGGTGAACACCAGTTAGTATTAAGACCCCATACACACTATTATATTTTCTGCAGATTTTTGTCTTCAGATTTACCAAAACCATATAATATGAGGTCAAAACTCAAGAGTTTCAATTTGTATGCAATCAGGCAGGCCCTTGACAAAGAGCCAAAAAATCTGCAGTAAATCTATTTGTGTGTATGGGGTCTGAAGACTCTGCACCTCAGATGAGCCCATGTCTTTTACCAGGGTGACTGACTGCCTGTGTACCTATCCTGCTGGTTGGTGGTAGTTCCACTACTGCTATAACAACTGGTCTTTGAGCCTGACCCCTGATCATGACAGAATAATCTGGCCCAAACATGGAGGGCGTTGGAGGACAAATGCTGTGACTCCTTTTAGGCAGCAAATTGCAAAGCTTCAAGAAACCTAACAATAAACATTTAGCGTTACCTACCAAAAAACATTTATCAAACTGGAAAGTGTGGTAAAAGGATAACAGGAGGAAATCTATGCTCTGCAGAGATGGTTGCTAGACTTAAGTTCCCGAGATGATGTTAATGCACATATACCTCTACCACTCAATTTCAATGGAGACCGCCACCATTACAGAGGTTTTCGTAACCAATATCATATTTATTTCCAAATGCAACCTGCTGCATTTCCTCCTGAGAAAAGGAAGGTAATGTTTGTTATCAACCTCCTGACTAAGGAAGCTGTAGCTTGGGCCTCCCCTTATATAGAACAAGACAGCGCCACTCTGAATAATTCTGAGACTTTTGTGACCGTGGTGAACTAGGTTTTTAGGGTAGGTGCTCTGTTGCTGAGTACACTGAGCAGCATTCAGACATTGGATCACAGATACCACCTGGAACCCAGAAGCGTAAAAGTGTTAGGCCCCTTTCACACGGACGGACCGTTCAGGTCTGCCTGTCAATTTTTTAGGCGGACCTGAACGGATGCTCTGTGCACCTCTATGGAGCCACGGATGTCAGAGGTGACATGTCCGCTGACATCCGACCCACTCTGATCCGCCAAAGTGTGTCAAAGTGTGTCATCGGATCGCATGACAACGGACTCTATGGTCTGTCGTCATCCGATCCCCCATAGGGAAGAGCGGCGCTGTTACAGGTTGGTCCTTGCACAGTGTGCAGAGACCGACCTGCCATCTGCCTGCTCAGCGGGGATCGAAGGAGCGATCCCCGCTACGCAAAGCGGAGCCCACACATGTCCGTGTGAAAGGCCCCTTAGTTCGGCTCTCTGAACAGGTAATAGATGAGCTTGCCAGAGTGGAGACACCTAATGATTTTGAGGCTTTCATCCAATTATGTATCCAAATCGATCAGAGACTTACATAAAAGGAGGAAGGAGAGAATGGGAATGTCCAGAAGTAATGGCGGCATGCGTTTCTCTGCTAGTCAATTTGTTCAGAGGGATCCAACATTTTTTTGGAGAATCTAACACTCCCAATCCCAAGCAGGTTGACACTATTAATAGATCCATTTCCACCCAGGAGAAAGAGAGAAGATGCTCTGTGAACTTGTGTCTATATTGTGGGGACTCTGGGCATTATGCAGTTAATTGTACCACCAAAGTAAAAAAAAACAATTGCTGTGAATTCCTGTGACTGACGGTATAGTGCCTAGTAACTACCTAGTCATATGAGAACTTGCCTTCACAATACTATGAGTTCTGGGATGTCTGTGATAAGAATAATCCTGATCAATTACGGCGTTATCGCCAAATTGATTGTCCCATTCAGCTGCTTCCAGGGGCAGAAATACCCTTTCGGGCACCTTTTCAATCTGTCAGAACCTAAATTAACCACTTAAGACCCGGACCAATACGCTGGTAAATGACCCAAGGTGTTTTTGCGATTCGGCACTGCGTTGCTTTAACAGACAATTGCGCGGTCGTGCGACGTGGCTCCCAAACAAAATTTGCGTCCTTTTCTTCCCACAAATAGAGCTTTCTTTTGGTGGTATTTGATCACCTCGGCGATTTTTATTTTTTGCGCTATATACAAAAATACAGCGACATTTTTGAAAAAAAAACACTATTTTTTACTTTTTGTTAAAAAAAAATCAAATAAACTAAAATTTTAGTCAAACATTTAGGCCAAAATTTATTTAGCCACATGTCTTTAGTAAAAAAAAAAAAAATCGCAATAAAAAAAAATAGCTACCTAGCGGGAACAGCGACACTAATACAGCGATCAGAAAAATGATCGCTTAGTGACGCTGGCAATAGGGAGTGAAAGGGTTAATTAGGGCGATGATCAGGGGGTTAAAACTTTATTAGGAGGGGTGGGGGGGCTATCCTGAACCTAACACTAACTGTTTTTTACACTGCCTGTCACATTGACACTAAATGCAGTGATTAAACGCATTGGGACACCTGCCAGTACACACACATGAACTTTAATGACATCCCAGTCTTAGTCTGTAGGGTTAAATATTGAGTTGGCCCACCCTTTGCAGCTATAACAGCTTCAACTCTTTTGAGAAGGCTGTCCACAAGGTTTAGGAGCGTGTCTATGGGAATGTTTGACCATTCTTCCAGAAGCGCATTTGTGAGGTCGGGCACTAATGTTGGACGAGAATACCTGTCTCGCAGTCTCTGCTCTAATTCATCCCAAAGGTGTTCTATGGGGTTGAGGTCAGGACTCTGTGCAGGCCAGTCAAGTTCCTCCACCCCAAACTCGCTCATCCATGTCTTTATGGACCTTGCTTTGCACCGGCCCAAATTATCTGGTGGAGGGGGGATTATGGTGTGGGGCAACTCCTGACCCACTCTTTTAGAAATAATGTAGTTTATGGACTGTCCATGGCTATCCTTGTTTCTGTACATTTGAATTGCACTATCATGGGGACTAATTATTATTATATATCATACATGTTTATGTTTGTAATGATTTGCACTTTCTTGTGAGGGAATGAATACCATTATCCATTGAGTCATACTGGCTCCTAGTGCTGGTGTATTGTAGTGTCTGTTTTGTGGTTATGGTTGTGCCTGTTTTGTATACCTTTGTATACTTTGTCAAAAGCAATAAAAAATAAATAAAAAAACACAGGGCTCACACAGTTCACTCACAGTTTCTCAGGAGACACAAAGCCAGGCAAATGGCGCATTTTCATAACTTTACTGAACGTAGCAATAACAGTTTCAAATATTGGTGGAAACATTCCCTAAATAATGACAATTACAATGCAGTCAATGCCTAACAACAATCCTATTTGCAGTATAAACACTAGGGCAGGTGTCTGCAACCCGCGGCTCCGGAGCCGCATGCGGCTCTTTTGAACCTTTGCCGTGGCTCCGGGGCGGATGCTAGCGAGGGGAGGAGGCCAATGTTGTAAGTAACGGCGTTAAAACAAACGCCGTTAGCTAACGATGCACCTTTTTAGGTTAACGAGTAATCTACGTGATTTCTCTTACCCGGTAATACTGTACAATATCAATTATATCAGATAAGATTCCACCTCCACATGCCCAACAAATGCAATACTGTACAATATAGTACAGTATTGCATTTGCTGGGCATGTGGAGGTGGAATCTTGTCTGATATTGTACAGTATTGCATTTGCTAGGCATGTGGAGGTGGAATCTTATCTGATATTGTCAATATCAGATAAGATTCCACCTCCACATGCCCAGCAAATGCAATACTGTACAATATCAGATAAGATTCCACCTCCACAGTCCTTATTTTTCTTCAGATTGACAGCTGACTGCACGATCCTGTATATAGCATTAAGGTAAGAAACAATATATGCAGTGTTATATTTGTTTTAAATGTCGCAATGGTTTTGCGGCTCCCATTTTTTTTTTCCTTTGGAAATGGGTCCAAGTGGCTCTTTATATCTTAAAGGTTGCAGACCCCTGCACTAGGGGATGATTACCTTTTACTCTCTAGCCTTTCTGGTATGAGACAGCACCTCACAAATTCCACATTGAGTTCAAGTCCATAGAGAAGTATTGCGCGTACACACGATCAGACATTTCGATAACAAAACCATAGATTTTTTTCCGACTGATGTTGGCTCAAACTTGTCATGCATACACACAGTCACACAAATGTTGTCAGAAATTCAGATCATCAAGAACGAGGTGAAGTACAACGATGCCGAAAAAAATGAAGTTCAATAGGCAGTGCGGTTCTTCTGCTTGATTCCGAGCATGCATGGATTTTTGTGTGTCGGAATTGGCTACACACGATCAGAATTTCCAACAAGAACTTTTGTTGTCGGAAAAATTGAAAACCATCTCCCAAACATTTGTTGTCGGAAATTCTGACAGCAAATGTCCGATGGAGCCTACACACAGTCGGATTTTCCAACAACAAGTTCACATCGAACATTTGTTGTCGGAAATCCTGACCGTGTGTAGAAATTCCACTTTACAGTAGTTTAATCAAGGATTTTTCATACTCAGTAGTCCTGCACTGAAAATTGATTATAATCAGATTATATATTTATAGGATACAATTATTGAAATTGTACTTTTTTTTTTTACATATTCCTCATACAACTTTTTTTTGTTTATCAATATGAAGGCACACATTTGCTATTTCTGATATTTTTTTATAGATTATCCAGATATCTTTAAGCAACCTTCCCATACACCTAATGCAGCATGGAGGGGCTCAGTAAAGGTGGTGGTGAAGGTGTGGAGGTGGCGGATTGGGTGACAAAGATCATAAAAGGAAATCCTCCCAGCCTCATAATCCAGATCTATCCTTACTTTGTTACTGGAAATATTGTAAGGTAATTGGATTTGAAGACTACAATATGCCACCAAGTATTGATTACCCCACTTCCATAAACCCCAAGACTTGTTATTAAAACCAATTCTTGACTTCTTTTCTTCCCTCACTATACTGGGGTAACACATTCCAACATTCCAACTCTGTGACTCCCCGACAATCACTTCCCAGTAATGTCGCCCTAAGGAGAAACTCTGACTGCTTATCACCTGAGGATAAACCTTAAACCTCTCGGGTGTTTCTGGATGATTCTGGTTTGGTAAGTAGGACACCGTTTTCCTGTCATCTGATATATTTAGCTTATTACAGGCTGTATTTACATCCAATAATATGTCTGCAGTTTCGGGTATATAGATCTTTTCATTTGCCTCTTTCATTATACAAGATAAACCTGCCTGTAATGTGCGTGAAATCTCAGCCACATCCAGACCCTCTCCGTCATGGAGGCCATGTCTCTCTCTGTCCTCATTATCTCCATCCTCAGTATCACACAAGTCACCTGTGTCTGATTCCTGTAGGATAGTCAATGGATCCGTCATGTTACACAGCTCCTCAATGTGACCTATCTTCCTGGACAGCTCATCCTTCTTTATTTCCATCTTTCGCACCAGATCATTAACGGAATGTGACACCTCCTCTGCCTGCTTAGATATCTCACTCAGGACTGTCTTCTCCAGGTCTTCCATCTTTCTCCTGAGGTCTCCCAACAAGAAAGTGACTCTCTTTCTTTCAGCAGCAGCTTTTTCTTCTACCGTCCCACCATGTTCCTGTAGACTTTGTATTATTTCCTTAGTCTCCTCTCGCTTTGTCACCAGTTTCTGTAGAACATTTTTTAGTTTATTCATCCTTTTCTCAGAGGCCTCATTCAATGACTCCATCTGATGTCCTTTGTGTTCTCCAATCAGACAGCAGGACACACAAATACAGGCAGAGTCTTCAGTGCAGTAATACTCCAGGATCTTCTCTTTATGGATGGAGCATTTCCTCTTTTCCATGGAAGTGGTGGGGTCAGATAAGACATGTGCTGGTGACTTTTTGTGGACACTCAGGTGCTTATCACAAAGCGAAGCTTCACACAGCAGACAGGATTTAACAGCAGGTACAGGAGAGTCCACACAGTAAGTACAAAAGACCTCGGTCTCCGCCTGATCTGGCTGAGAAGACAGGAAATTCTCCACTATGTTTCGCAGTGTTATGTTCCTCTGCAGTGCAGGCCGATCCTGAAACTCCTGTCTACATTCAGGACAGGAAAAATCTCCAGATCCCTCCTGTGTATCCAATACACGATCAATACAGACCCGGCAGAAATTGTGTCCACATGTCAGGTTTACAGGATTGGTGTAAATGTTCAGGCAGATGGAACATTCCAGCTCCTTTCTTAGACCAGCAGACGCCATCACTAACATCAGGAGAAATAAAACTTTAGGCACAAATGTTACAGAGGGAGTGTTTCACATTCCACTGAACAAGGCGAAGGTCTGTGATGTGGTATTCATGTTTAGTCCTACAAAAAAGGCACAAAAAAACATGGTATATTAAATGTATCACGAATTAAAAAGGTATTTCTTGGGGATAAACACATTATTGGATATTATTTGCACATTTCATACATGCGATTCGGCACTGCGTCGCTTTAACTGACAATTGCGCGGTCGTTCGACTTGGCTCCCAAACAAAATTGGCGTCCTTTTTTCCCCCCACAAATAGAGCTTTCTTTTGGTGGTATTTGATCACCTCTGCAGTTTTTATTTTTTGCGCTATAAACAGAAATAGAGCGACAATTTTGAAAAAAATTCAATATTTTTTACTTTTTGCTATAATAAATATCCCCCAAAAATATATATAAAAAAAAAAAAATTTCCCTCAGTTTAGGCCAATACGTATTCTTCTACATATTTTTGGTAAAAAAAACAAAAAAAAACGCAATAAGCGTTTATTGATTGGTTTGCACAACATTTATAGCGTTTACAAAATAGGGGGTAGTTTTATGGCATTTTTATTAATATATATATCTTTTTTTTCTAGTAATGGCATCGATCAGCGAACAATTTTGACACATTTTTGGGACCATTGTCATTTTCACAGCAAAAAAAGTGCTATACAAATGCACTGATTACTGTGAAAATGACAATTGCAGTTTAGGAGGGGGCACTGTAGGGGTTAAGTGTGACCTCATATGTGTTTCTAACTGTAGGGGGGCAGGGCTGGACGTGTGACTTCACTGATTGTCTTTCCCTTGTAGTGTTCGGGGGACTAGCTTGACCGCAGGACACAGGCTTTTAAATCAAAACTGAGGTTTATTGAACACAAATGGCTTCACAGCAGCAAAAACAAAATAAATAATCAGTCTCACCAACTCTTAGGCCCCTTTCAGATGTCCGCATCCGCCATTCCGTTTTTACAAGTCCGTTTACGGACTTGTAATGGTTCCCTATGGGATCGCGTCCGTTAGCGGATGATGCACCTGCTAATGTCCGCAATGATCCGCGTCCGTAAAGGTCCGGTTTTTCGGACGGAAGAAAACCCTATTTTTCTTCCGTCCGGTGGATCGGATCGCATGAATACGGACAGACGGTCTGTATTCATCCCCATAGGGGAGAGCGGAGGAGAGACATTGTGCGGGGACCGCCCTGTCCGCCGATAGCTCAGCGGGGATCCCCACTGAGCGGACGGACACACACGGAGCGAACACAAAAACGGTCCGCTCCTTGTGAAAGGAGCCTTAGGGCTCAGCACTGCTATTGCAATTCACAGTCCTTGCAGGTAAAGTTTCCCAGTAGCAGGCTTTCAGACAGGACACAGCCAAGTCCTTTCAAACCTCTTCCCAGCTTCTCATAGCTTTTGCAGCATTCACTTGTCCAGCATTACCATTCATGGACTCTGCTACACACCTCCACTCTCACCTGCAACTTCCTGTCCTGACTTAAACCATTTCCTGGACAGGTTCATTAACCCTTTTCGTCCTCTTAAAAGCACCATAGCCCAAATAGAGGGGAAACATAACGTCCTTCCAGGACGCAGCCACGGCGACCTGTACACCCTATATCAGGGAACAGACGATCAGTGACACTGCCACAATGAAGAACGAGGGAGGTGTGTTTACACACACACCTCTCCCAGTTCTTCAGCTCTGGTGACTGATCACGGGACACCGGCGGCGATGGGGTCTGCGGGTCCCACAGGCGTGGTCACGGAGCTTTGGACTGGCACGCTCGCGACCCCACGGCTGGGCTTAAAGAGACATGTGCAGGTACGCGATTGTGCCCAGCCATGCCATTCTGCCGACGTATATCGACGATAGGGGGTCCTTAATTGGTTAACGTAATGTACTCACAGCAAACTACTAGGATAAAGAGACAAAGGGCCAGATTCTTGTACATCCTGCGGCGGCTTCGCGTAAGCTATTTACACTACGCCGCCGCATTTTACAGGAGCAAGTGCCGTATTCTCCAAGCACTTGCTCCGTAATTTGCGGCGGCGTAGTGTAAATGGCCCGAGTATCCCCGCGTAATTCAAAGGGGGCGGCTTGTATTTAAATTAAGTGCGCCCCCGTGCCGAACGAACTGCGAATGCGCCGGCCTTAAACGTAGGCCACTGCGCATGCTCCATAGTACGCCGCAAATACATTGATTACGATGGCAACGTAATTAACGTACAGGCCTATTCGCGAACGCTTTACGTAAACGCCGGAAAAAGACGACGCTGTCCCATACTTAACATGGCATATGACGGACCTTCGTAAGCCTACCCCTCAAATAGCAGGGGTAGGTTTACGCTTACGGAAACTACGTAATCGACGACGAGGCAACGCAAAAACGTTTGGGAATCGGCGTATCAGGCTCATTTGCATAGTCAAATGAGAAAATAACGTAAACGCCACCTAGCGGCCAGAGAAAAAATTACATCTAAGATCCGACAATGTAAGTGTCTTACACCTGTCGGATCTACGCCGTATCTATGCGTAAGTGATTCTAGGAATCACACGCATAGATACCCGGGGAAAAAAACAGAGATGCAACGGTGTTTCTTGCGATACACCGGCGTATCTCTTTTGAGAATCTGGCCCGAAATGTTTACCTGGCCTGGTAATGCACTAGAACAACGTTTCTCAACCAGTGTGCCGCGGCACATTGGTGTGCCCTGAAGAGTCCCCAGGTGTGCCGCGGCAAAATGACCCCAAATATTGGCAGCTATGGCTGCTATCTGATGTAACACTACTGCTGGGCACTTCGTTATCATTTGTCTTTACAGCGGTGCCGCTGTGTAAAACTCACTTCCCGACACTCGGGAATCTGTGCTGGCTGTGCGGGCCTCCCGACTGCATCTTGCCAACCGAATACGTCATCGGTTGGTATGGGAGGGTCGGACGCACGCACTGCTTCTGTGACGTGAGAGCCGCGGGTACCGTCCTGAACTCTGCCTGGCGCGCTTTTCCCTGAGGGGGAAGAAGAAAGGGTAGAGCCACCCTGCCCCCAGACATGGCCACCCGCTCAGAGAGGGAGAAGGCCCTGAAGCTGAATGAGCAGCACCAGGCCATCCTGTCTCGTATGCTGAGGGAGGAGGACAACAAGTACTGCGCTGACTGCAAGGCCAAGGGCAAGGTGGTGAGGGGGGGGGGGCTCTGCTATGAATAACCAGCTGTCACAGTCATCCACACCCCACATCCTCCATTCATGGCTACAGCACTCTGGATCTGATTGGTTGTTGTGCAGCTCTGACAGTTCTTCTTTCAGTGTATGTGTACACATGTCTGTTAGTGTGTGTGTGACAAAAGTAGTTCTGATGGTACAGGAATAGGGGGGGGTCAGGATTAAAAGTAACATACATACAGACAGATGCGCACGCACACAAACAGACACACGTACAAACACACACACTGGGTGTGTTTGTACGTGTGCCTGTTTGTGTGCGTGCGCATCTGTCTGTATGTATGTTACTTTTAAGCCTGACCCCCCTATTCCTGTACAATTACAACTACTTTTGTAGGGCTTGTTCGAGATAGCGGCAAGGACTGCTGCTCAACTGAAAAGCAATTTGTGTTCATATCGCTTTTCAGGGCATTTATCAGCCAATAAAGAGGCATATCTTGCCTCCTCACCACCTGTTTTAAGCCCCATTCACCCTGGGTATACCTCCAGCTGCAGCCACAGCATGTTTACACCCCCAGCTGTTGCCTCTGCAGCTAAAGGGGCAAAAGTTGGGGGTGGTAAAAACTGCTCAACCATGTGGTTTTACTGCCCCTCCAGCCTGACATGTGAACAAGCTCTTGGTTCTGTGTGGATGCGTGCTGCGTGTAGGGCAGCCCATATATTTCCCTACCCGCAGTAATGCGGGAAACTAAGTCCCAGACCCTTTTTTTTTAATTGTGCCACAACAAAAGCAACCCATGTTTGTCAATGGATGGGGCACCATTAAGAATTAATTGCACCCCTAAAGAGCAGAGCATTTGTCTGTGTGTCAAGAACGAGCACGATTTTGCGCGTGTTACGCAACACACATCGACACGAACCAAGTCTTGGACAGGGGTGCATCAAGACTGAAACATTTTTTCAAGGGCGCCCGACTGGAAAAAGGTTGAGAAACACTGCACTAGAACATGGTTTATTCTTTGCATATACAGGGTTTCCTGTGGTTTGGACTGGACAGAGTAGTGAAAGATCACTTTTGGGAGAAACCTGTCATACCTCCATTGTTGCTTTTTCAGTGAAGCGACTGCAAATATCCGGCAGATGACAAGCACACATCACCTCATAAGTTTATACAGTCAAATTTTTTGGTAAGCAGATAGTACGTGCTCTTGTGTCTTGGGAATATCACACTGAAGTCGGTGCAAACAGCTTGCAGTGGATCTGCACAAGTTTATCATGACACAATTTTATTGGACTTTTTGTATGAAATTTATTTATTGCCCTAGTACTTCGGATGTACATATATTATTCTCTCTATTACATTGCACTTTAGGCACTTTTACATGAGAAGTCCAATTGGATTTGCCTGTCTGTTTTCAGACGGACCCAAGTGGACCCTATATTCCAGGAATCCTCAAGCTACAGCCCTCCAGCTGTTGCGGAACTACACATCCCATGAGGCATTGTAAAACTCTGACATTCACAGACATGACTAGGCATGATGGGAATTATAGTTCCTGAACAACTGGAGGGCCATAGTTTGAAGACCCCTGCTCTATTCTCTTGGAGCAGTGGGTGTAATCTCCATCCCACCCTGCTCACAGATCCCCCACTGAGCAAAGCAGAGCCCCCCCCCCCATATGTCTTCTGTCCCCATCTGCTATGCTCTGTCTCTGTGTAGCTTCTCAGTCCCCCCTCCATGCCCCTTTTATATTTCCCCATTGATCTATCTTTCCTTCTCTGTCCTCATTCCCCCCCCCCCCCTACAGAGGGTCCCCATATACATGCAGTGGGCTGTATAATAAGCAGCACAGATGGTCACACATAAAAAGCCATTTAATCTATGCCCTACCTTCCACAGAGGATCATAATAATAATAATAATAATATAGACATGCTGTATTTTTGTGCAGCGTGTTCCGATGATAAATGAGTGCAAGTTAACCACTTCAGTCCCGGAAGGATTTACCACCTTCCTGACCAGGCCATTTTTTAGCGATACTGCACTGCGTCACTTTAACTGACAATTGCATGGTTGTGTGACGCTGCACCCAAAACAACATTTATGTATTTTTCCCCCACAAAGAGAGCTTTCGTTTGGTGGTATTTGATCACCTCTGTGGTTATTTTTTGCGCTATAAAACAAATAATAGCGTAAATTAAAAAACTTTTTGCCATAATAAATATCCCCAATAAAAAAAATCTTACTCAGTTTAGGCCAATATGTATTCTTCTACATATTTTTGGCAAAAAAATAAATCACAAGAAGCGTATATTAATTGCTTTGTGCAAAATAGGGTCTACAAAATAGGGGATAGATTTATGCCATTTTTATTATTTAATTATTTTTTACTAGTAATGGTGGCGATCTGCGATTTTTTATCTGCAACATTACTGCAGATAGATTGGATACATTTGACACTTTTTTGGGACCACTGATATTTATACAGCGATCGGAGCTAAAACTAGCCACTGATTACTGTATAAATGTCACTGGCAGGGAAGGGGTTAACGCTAGGGGTTAAATGTGTCTCCCTCAGTGTTTTCTAACTGTAGGGGGATGGGACTGCCTGGGGGAGGAGACCAATCAGTGTTCCTATGTACTAGGAACACACGTTCTGTCTCTTCTCCCCTGCCAGAACGTGGATTTGTGTGTTTCACAGATCCTCGTACCGGCTCTATCAGGAGCGATTGCGGGTGCCGGCGCACATTGTAGCCGCCGGGCATGTGTATCGGCTTCACAATAGTGCGGCAGGCGCCCGCTACCTCTTTACCCCTTAAAGCAGCTGCCATAATGCTACAGCGATTTGCGCAGGGGAGCCATTTTACCACCGCTAAACGGCGACGGACGATTGGCAACCGCTTAAAAAACACACAACAGGGTCTGCAATGCATTTTACAACACATGACGTGTGTACCCTAACGCATGCCAGCCTGTGGGAATGAGCCCCGACCTCCTCACTACATACTGTACATTTGGACTTATAGAGTCCTATTGTGGTCACAAAAGAATTAACTTCTAACCTGAGGAACAAGTATCCTCCCCCCAAGTCCTGAATGTCCTCCATTCTGAGGACTGTCCCCCATCTCTATAAACTCTGTACACCAAGAAGCTTGTACATTGATGGAACCAACACAGAGCAGACTATAGGATGAGTGTACAGTACACAGGACTAGACTAAAGTCCTAGGCAGGACCAGTGCAGAGTACTCACACCGGATACCAGGGCAGAGACACTCACCCCACAGGCCGGGTACTATTATCCTCCTCTGGGATAAACCATCAGTGCAGAGATGTGTGTAGACTTTATCTCTGACACGCCATGCCATTCCAGTTCTGTGTCCGCTGACCCCGCCCCCCGCTCTCACTCGGCTCCTCCCCTGGTCTCCTTATCTGAATCACCTCCAGTTCAGCGGTGATCGTGTCTGTGCTGGACGCTGGACTGAAAGTGAGAGGGGATTGTTTATAGCAGGCATCCTCAAACTACGGCCCTCCAGCTGTTGCGGAACTACAAATCCCATGAGGCATTGTGAAACTCTGACATTCACAGACATGACTGAGCATGATGGGAAATGTAGTTCCTGAACAACTGGAGGGCCATAGTTTGAGGACCCATGGTTTATAGAGAGGGCTGGAGGGGGAGAAATTAACAGCCACGGTCTCCCGCAACTGAATGTGAGAGGAGGAGGGGCCGGGAGAGCAGATGATCATGTGTGTGTAGGCAGCTCTGAAGTCACAGTGCCCGGGGAAACGTGGGATCGGGGGCGGTGCCAGCTTTTCCTTTAGTGCCCCCCTTGGGCTGCCTTATGCTGGCATCGGTGTTCTATTGAGAAGCGCCCCCATCGAATAGTGCATGCGCAGAAGGGTTGTCAACCGCCAGTAAATTTACTGACAGTTTGTAAAAATCTGTGATTTTTTTTTTTTTACAACTGCCAGTAAATATCAGGGCTGATAATTTCATGCTGTGTTGACTTTTTAATTGTAACTCAAGCAAATTACTTTGCTATAGGTATTGTCAGTGTTTCCATATCATGTTTATACTGTTCAAATATTCGCTGTGTTCGTTTTCAATAGGAGTTCTGTGATTTCTCAGGTTGCAAGTAAAAAAAATTGTTCTGCCAGTAAATTTTCCACGATTTGTCAGTAAAAAATACTGCAGGAGGTTGGCAACCTTAATGCGCGGGAAAGATTTGCATTTCAGCTGGAGTGACGTGACCATTGCGCAAGCGCACATCACAGGAGGCAGTTTTCGACGGGAGATGGAATTTCACAGATACTATTTAAAGGTATATACACAGCGGAGGGACATCTAAAGGTTTCTACAGTGCGCCTGCGCCGTTGACATCAGCGCCTGTCTCTTTTGCAAATATCTCCTAAACCGTGCAGGTTAACCACTTCCATACCAGGTACTTATACACCTTCCTGCTCAAGGCAATTTTCAGCTTTCAGAGCTGTTGCACTTTGAATGACAATTGCACAGTCATGCTACCATGTACCCAAACAATTTTTTTTATAATTTTGTTCCCACAAATAGAGCTTTCTTTTGGTGGTATTTGATCACCTCTGCGATTTTTATTTTTTGCGCAATAACTTAAAAAAACTGAAAATTTTGAAAAAAATAACGTTTTTATTTTTATTCTGTTTCATTTTTTTTGTAAATAAGTAAGTTTTTTCTTCTTTGATTACGGGCACTGATATGGTGGCACTGATGGGCACTGATAGGCGCCACTGGACACTGATAGGCGGCACTGATAGGTGGTGCTGGTATGCGGCACTGATGAGCACTCATAGGCGGCACTGATGGCACTTATGGGTGGCACTGATGGGTACTTATGGGTGGCACAGATGGGCACTGATGGCATTGCTGGGCATCACTTTTTTAATCCCATATTATGGCCCCCTTCCCTGGTGGTCCAGTGTGGGCTTCCCTGGTGGTCCAGTGTGGGCATTCAATCAGAACAAACCCCCCTCCTGTCAGGAGAGCCGCCGATCAGCTCTCCTCTACTCGCGCCTGTCAGACGCGAGTGAGGAAGAGCCGATCAACGGCTCTTCCTGTTTACATTGTGGTCAGCCGTGATTGGACAGGGCTGATCACGTGGTAAAGAGCCTCCGCCAGAGGCTCTTTACCGAGATTGGAGATGCAGGGTGTCAGACTGACACCCCGCATCTCCGATCGATGCGTGCCCCCACGGGCGCGCGCTGGCATGTAAACCTGCAGGACGTCAATAGACGTCCAGTCAGGATTACAGAGCCACTTCCCGGACATCAATTTACTATTGACCGCGCGGTAAGTGGTTAAGGAGATTTTTTAAAAACCTACAGGTAAGCCTTAATCTAAAAAAAAAATAGCAAACAAAAAATTCTCCTGCGCTCTGGTATTTCCTACTATGGGGTGGCATGGTCCAATTAAAAGGTATATTCAAAAGTCTTGCAGCCCTCCTCAGAATCATGGGAATTCATATGACTAAAAAAGAAGAGAAAAGAAAGGTGGGCGCACCGACCTAGTGTGATACCGTATAACAGGGCTTTTATTAAATTAATTAAAATCAATGGTTATACTCACAAAATGAGTTGTAAACCACGCTTTGACAGACAGTACAGCAAATGTACAGCAACACCAGAAGAACACGGTGACTACTCGAATAAAATAGTATCTGACCGGTGATATGGCCGATGCGTTTCAGGGGCGTGCCCCTTTCCTCAGAGCCTTGGTGGTCTGCATTAGCTCCCTCATAGTGGAACTTGCGGGTATATATACATATCTGGGCATGTGCTGGAATGCCCAGACCATAGGCCACCCCTCCCTCGAAGGGCACTTCCACCAGACGCACTCCCCTTTGGCCACTCCCATCACCCACAGTATGGTCAAGTGTTCTTCCAACGGAGGCTAACCCTAATGTTCAGAGGAACCCCTTGTGACATAGTGCATAGATGGATTAGAGCACGCATGTATGGGGGCCTGTCTACTTGCCTATTTTAGTGTATGTATATAGGAAGGGGGAGAGAGAAGTGACAGGACATTGAGCAACATGTATACTATTGCAGGTTACTAGTAGACACACCTGTAGAGATTTCTCTACCTTATCTGCAGAGGGGTAGATCAAGCAGGAAGTAGATGCATTCCAGCCCTTGGATGGGCCGGAACGTCGCTTCTGCGCATGTGCATGGTGTGTGGCGCACCGCACACAGCGACAGCCTTGCGTGCGCCCGTCCCCAGGAAGTAGATGCATTCCAGCCCTTGGATGGGCCGGAACGTCGCTTCTGCGCATGTGCATGGTGTGCGGTGCACCGCACACAGCGACAGCCTTACGTGCGCCCGTCCACAGGAAGTGGATGCGTTCCAGCCCTCATCACTTATGGGCCGGAACGTCACTTCCGCTCCTGCAAATGCGCACAAAGTCCGGCTAGCAGTTATTAGTATTTGTTTTTAGCTGCAGAGACAGTATAGGAGTGGGTGTATGCTCACTCGATCCACTCACCCAGATCGAAAGCCTTAATCTAGGCTTACCTGTAGGTGAAAGTGGTTGTAAAGGGTTTACAACCACCTTAAAGCTAAAAAAACAAAAGGACCATCTCTGAACAGGTGATGCAATTCCAGCCAAGTTGCAGTACAGCTGGCATGATATCCCCAGGTCTAAACGACCTATGAAGAGTGACCCAAATGTTAAATCAAGGTTGAACTGATATTCAAAAAGGGAGGATATCAATGGTTCTCCCAATCTGTATTGGAAAAACGGTGGACACGTAGATGATTGTATAGATGATTGTATTAGGGTAGAAGGTAGCTGTGAAGAAATGGGGGAGCATTGCTGGGTTACAGTGGTCAAGAGGAGGTGTGCAAGTGGAATGGTAATGAGTAATGTATCAAAGTGTCCAATAAAGGGATGTATGGCTCACTGGAACCATAAGAACATAGTTCTCCTTGAGTTCCCTCTCGCTTACATAATCTTTTCCAGAAAGTAATAGTTGTTTCCCAAAAATGGAAAATCTATACTTATCAGCTTATGATTCACAGGTCCAGGATCCCGAGTAAGTTCTTCCCTTGTCTTGAAAAGTATGTATAACATTAAATGGGTCAAAAGCATGTAGTCCAGAGATGAGCCATGCTGGCCTGACCGGTTTCATCGATCCCTGTCGGCTGCATTAGAGGCTGGTTTAGGGTTGCCACCTTTTCTTCAAGTCAAACCAGAACACTTTATCGACGCGCAACAATTTTTTTATAGCATAAACTATACATATATTTTGCTATTTAATAACATTTCTAATCATATGAAGTTGATAACAAGAGTCCCCCTTTACATCCACAGAGTCCACAGAGTTCCCCTCTGATGTAAGGGAGAACTCTGGGAACTCTGCAGACTCTGATGTAAGGAAGAACTCTGGGGACTCTGATGTAAGGGAGAACTCTGGGGACTCTGATGTAAGGGAGAACTCTGGGGACTCTAACATAAGGGATGCTCTGTTAACCTTGATCTAATGGGAACACTGAGAACACTGATGTATGGAGAGGACTGATGTAAGGGGAAACATTGTGGTCTCTGGTGTAAAGGGAAGCTCTAATGTAAGGGGTGCTCTGAGAACCCTGACTTACCTTAGTGTACTTACTCAGAGGCAGGAGAGAGAAGGGGGGAGACTTCAGTCACAGACAGTCAGCACCTCTCATCCAGATGTATCCGAGGCGGCTGTACTTTCTGGGGATTGGAGTGTGGGCAGACAAAGAGGGTAAAGATAAAGAGAGGTGGGGAGAAGAGGTGCAGATCGAGCCCTCTCTCCTCTCCTATCTGTGTGTGTGTTTGGGGGGGTGGGTTTGTTAGTGCTGGCCTTGGGCAGTGTGAAAGAGTGTAACAGGCACTCTCAGCTTAGACAACTGCAGCCAGCAACCATGTTGGGAAGCCATAGTCCAGTCTAAATGTGTCCGGGTCTCAGACAGTCTAAAACCCCGACACATGATTCCAAACCCGAACTGTCCGGGTGAATCCTGGACAGGTGGCAACCCTAGGCTGGTTGCCAATGTGGCCCCTAGCAATGCTGGTGCAAGGAGACCAGTTACTGAGGTGAGAAGCCCTTACAAGACATAGAGCCAAGTGCGCTGTTGGGGCATGTTGTTTCCAAGTGCCCGCTGTTCCAGTTGACAGTGCAAAGGGACGTGACCACCCAAAGGTCAGTGTTTGCAGTTGGGAAGCCTGATCTGAGCACCTGGAATGAGCAACATGCTGACTGAAGTTCAGGAGGAGTGCACCCAGGGCCGGCGCTAGCAATAGGCGGATCAGGCGGCTGCCTAGAGCGCCAGGGTAAGGGGAGCGGCAAAATCCGCTGGGGATTCGGATTATTAAATAACCTCCAGGATTGATTTTTTTTAAATGCATGCTGCCTTAATGCGCCAGCCGCCAGGCTAGGGGGCGACTGTCTGCGCCTGTGAAGACATCCCGGACCGCTCTGCAGAGCCGCCCTGACAATGAGAAGATGAGGCGATAGAGCCAGGACAAGAAGCAGCTGACCGACCGGAAGTGTTGTGCTGCATGATCGATGGAACCTGGCTGGGGCGGATGAGATGGAAGCCCTGCATACGGGCTTGCCGCGATATCCGCTCCCCCCTCCTCCTGGTCGCTCCGGGATCTCTCAGTGCCACAACAGAGGACATGCAGGCAGCAGCAGCAGCACGGCTATCATGGAGTAAAGCTATCACCCGCCGATGGCTCAGGTATGGAAGCTGTGCTGCAGCCTGCTGTCATAGGAAATAAAAAATGTACTCTGCTGTGCTGTTTATAGTTCTTTGCACTGTACACAGAGGGGATACAGATATGTGTGTGTGGGGGGGGGGACGGGGACGTGCAGGGGTTACAGATATCAGTGTGGGAGGGGTTACAGAGGGGGGCAGATATATATGTGGGGGGCAGAACGTGCAGGGGGGTACAGATATAAGTGTGGGAGGGGTTACAGAGGGGGACCACATATATGTGTGTGGGGGGCAGAGGGGGACCAGATATGTGTGGGGGGGCAGACGGGCAGAGGGGGACCAGATATATGTGTGGGGGGGGGGCAGATGTGCAGGGGGTACAGATGTGTGTGTGTGTGGGAGGGGTTACAGAGGGGGACCAGATATATGTGTGGGGGGGCAGAGGGGGACCAGATATATGTGTGTGGGGGGGGGGGGCAGAGGGGGACCAGATATATGTGTGTGGGGGGGGGCAGAGGGGGACCAGATATATGTGTGGGGGGGCAGATGTGCAGGGGGGACCAGATATGTGTGGGGGGGCAGAGGGGACCAGATATATGTGTGTGGGGGGGGGGGGGCAGAGGGGGACCAGATATATGTGTGTGGGGGGGGGGCAGAGGGGGGACCAGATATATGTGTGGGGGGGCAGATGTGCAGGGGGGACCAGATATGTGTGGGGGGGCAGACGGGCAGAGGGGACCAGATATATGTGTGGGGGGGCAGATGTGCAGGGGGGACCAGATATACAGGGGGGTACAGATGTGTGTGGGAGGGGTTACCGAGGGGGACAGATATGTGTGGAGGCAGACGTGCAGGGGGGTACAGATATAAGTGTGGGAGGGGTTACAGAGGGGGACCAGATATATGTGTGGGGGGCAGAGGGGGACCAGATATATGTGTGGAGGGGCAGATGTGCAGGGGGGTACAGATGTGTGTGGGAGGGGTTAGAGAGGGGGATCGGATATATGTGTAGGGGGGAGGGGAACAGACGTGCAGGGGATACAGATGTGTGTGTGGGAGGGGTTACAGAGGGGGATCGGATATATGTGTAGGGGGGAGGGGAACAGACGTGCAGGGGATACAGATATGTGTGTGGGAGGGGAACAAATGTGCAGGGGTTACAGATATGTGTGTGGGAGGGGTTACAGAGGGGGATCGGATATATGTGTAGGGGGGAGGGGAACAGACGTGCAGGGGTTACAGATATGTGTGTGGGAGGGGAACAGAGGGGGATCGGATATATGTGTAGGGGGAGGGGAACAGACGTGCAGGGGATACAGATATGTGTGTGGGAGGGGAACAAATGTGCAGGGGTTACAGATATGTGTGTGGGAGGGGTTACAGAGGGGGATCGGATATATGTGTAGGGGGGAGGGGAACAGACGTGCAGGGGTTACAAATATGTGTGTGGGAGGGGTTACAGAGGGGGATCGGATATATGTGTAGGGGGGAGGGGAACAGACGTGCAGGGGATACAGATATGTGTGTGGGAGGGGTTACAGAGGGGGATCGGATATATGTGTAGGGGGGAGGGGAACAGACGTGCAGGGGATACAGATATGTGTGTGGGAGGGGTTACAGAGGGGGATCGGATATATGTGTAGGGGGGAGGGGAACAGACGTGCAGGAGTTACAAAGAGGAAATGATAGGTGTGAGGGGCGTGCAGAGGTGCGGAGGGGGGGTGCAGAGGGTAACAGAGGACCGGAGGGGAATAGGTATTTAGGGTGATACAGTAATGGGGTGATCTGAAGTGTGAAGGTGGAAGAATAGTGGTGATCTGAGACCTAAAAATACAGGAATTGGGGCGATCTGTGGTGTGAAGGTTGAAGTCCACCTTTGTAAAATAAATAAATGCAGATATTTTTGCAGGTGCAAAAATGTTTCCTTTTTTTATTATTTTTAGTAGGAACCTGTAAAACATTGTCACTGTATCTGTCGCTCGTACAGACAGGCAGTTACTGTACACAGTTAGTCTGTCTGTATACTGTCCTAGCCTGTGGTCTACAGCTGGTGTGAGGAACGAGCCGTTACCATCCACTATTTGTCTTCGGAACGGATCCAGAGGCACAGGTGCAGGCCTGTGGACCACGGCTGAAAAAATAGGTGAAGAGGCGCCGCAAAAATCTCAGTGGGGGCGGAGCCTATGGGGGCGGCAAAATTAGGTTTTGCCTAGGGTGTCAAAAATCCTTGCACCAGCCCTGAGTGCACCTGTGATTCCAAGTCTGCAGACTGGGTAAGAAAGACTGAATATGTGACTGTGCACACGGGAGTGGAAGTGACCCCAAATGGGAGATCCCCTGTTTGTGCTAAAAAGGACTTGCCTTGCTGCAGTGCTCTGTTCAGTGGGGAGGCAAGTGTTAAAATCAAAAATGACATGTGAAAAGGCAAGCTTGATGTCTGGAATGAAGCTCCATCTGCTCACGGTGGTGAGGATGGGGTACTGCAACATGGTCTGGTTAAAAATGTGTTGTCACAATGCAGTCTTAATCTAGGCTTACCTGTAGGTGCAAATTGTGTTTGTTTTTTATATATATTGTGAAAGAGAATGTTACGCCGAGTAAATTGATACCCAACATGTCATGCTTCAAAATTGCGCCCGCTCGTGGAATGGCGTCAAACTTTTACCCTTAAAAATCTCCATAGGCAACGTTTAAAAAAATTCTATAGGTTGCATCTTTTGAGTTACAGAGGAGGTCTAGGGCTAGAATTATTGCTCTCGCTCTAACGATTGTGGCGATACCTCACTTGTGTGGTTAAACACCGTTTTCATATGCGGGCACTACTCACATATGCGTTCGCTTCTGTGCGCGAGCTCGCCGGGGGAAGGCGCTTTAAAAAAAATCATTTATTTTATTTGATTTTATTTAAATGGGTCACTTTTATTCCTATTACAGGGAATGTAAATATCCCTTGTAATAGAAAAAAGCATGACAGGTCCTCTTAAATATGAGATCTGGGGTCAAAAAGACCTCACATCTCATATTTAGACTAAAATGCAATAAAAAAAAGAATAATAATATTTTTGTCATTTGAAAAAATGACAACAAAAAAAATGTGCCTTTAAGACGTATGGGCAGAAGTGACGTTTTGACGTCACTTTCGCCCTGCTATGGTAACGGGTGGAGGCCATCTTCCCCTCACTAGTCTCCATGCCACAGAGGGAGAAGGACTCGATCGCCTCTGCCACTACCAAAGGCACTGGTAAGCGGAGGAGGACGCGGGAGAGCGGCGGGAGGGGGAAGCCCTCTTCTGCCGCCCATAACGGTGATCTCACAGTGAATCTGCCGCGGAGACCACCATTATCGTATACACGACCGCCGCTTGAAGAGATGGATATCTTGGTTGTGGCAGCAGCTGCTGCCATTACCGAGGTATCCATCTTTAAAAAGAGGACGTATATATACAGGAGGCGGTCCTTAAGTGATTAATGTTGAGAAGTTTAAAAGTAACAAGAGCAGTGTTTCAGGTGCTGTTGAGCCTCTTGGTCTGTCTGTCTCCTTAATCGGATGTAGTATGACAGAGCAAAACCTATTGGGATGATTGCGCCAAGAGACTAAAAAGCCCCTTTCACACTTGTTCTGCGACTTGGGACTGCAAAGTCGCAGGAAAAGCAATTTTCCAATGAGTACCATTCATATCTGTGCGACTTCAAAGGTAGTCCCTGTACTACTTTGGTCCGACTTTGATGTGAGTTGAGGTCCATAGACCTCAAGTTTACACAGATTCCTTGAAATCATGGAAAAATTCAGCTGAACTCGCACCATTTTAGTCCCGATATCGGTGGCGATTTCAGAGACATCTGTGCGGCTTTCTGCACAGATGTCAATGGAAATCACACCCCGAAATCACAAAAAGTAGTACAGAAACTACAGAAATTATGACGGTGCAATTGCCGCTGATTTTTCATGCGATTTTACATGTCAAATCGCACCAATGTGAACCAGAGCTAAGCCCCTTTCACACTTGTGCGACTTGGGACTGCAAAATCACATGATAAGTTGTACCCCATGATTTCCAATGAGTACCATTCATATCTGTGTGACCCTGGACTACTTTGGTCGACTTTGATGCATGTTACACAGTCATTTCATGAATTTGTGGCAAAATCGTGCCACTTTGAAGTCGCAGGAGTGTGAAAAGGGGCCTGAGGCCATTTTTACACTGCCGTGACTTGAAGGTTGAAAATATATTGGAAAGAGCAAGAATGTACTTTCTAGGCACCAATTAAAAAAAAAACTTAAAGAGGAGTTCCACCCAAATTCTGAGCTTCCGCTTAACCCACTCCTCACCCCCTTACATGCCACATTTGGCATGTAATTTTTTTTTGGGGGGGAGTGGGGGCTTCAGGAGGAGTGGGACTTCCTGTCCCACTTCCTGCTTCCGCTGAGGGGCTGGTTAGGCGATTAAGCTTAATCGCCTACAGCAGCCCCTCCCTGTAGGCGATCGCATGGGACACTGACAGGTCCCATGCGATCGCCTGTCCAATCAGCGGCTGGCCGCACCGCTACAGCAGCAGCTAAAAAGCACTCCTAAACTTTTTTTGGTCAGCACATGTTACATGAAGCTTGTGTGATTATAAACTGTAGTGCAACAATGTTTTGCTCCCTGACTTGAAGGTTGCCCGATTTTGCCGAGATTTCATGGCTGTGATTTTGCGGCAATTGTCTATGGATCTCCAGTTGCCTCCAAAGTTGGACTTAAGTAGTGCAGGGGACTACTTTGAAGTTGCACAGATACAGTGCCATCTTAAGAGCATTATAGGCCCCGGGCAATACAGTGCACTGGGCCCTGTCTACACAACCACGCACAAGAATTTACTGCCAAAAATCATGAAATTTACTGGCAGAACCACAATTTTTTATTGGCACTGCAAAAAAGTACCTAAAATTACAGTTTTACAAATTTCTTCATTGGCATGAAGGTTAGGTTACTGTAACCCAGCCTGATCAGAGTTTCCTCTTGCATCAGAGTCTGCAGGATTTCCCCTTACAGTGAAAGGGAACTCTTATGTAAAGGGGAACACTGCAGATCATGATGTAAGGGGAACTCTGATGTGGAGGGGGGCTCTGGTGACCAGAGACCACCTTATATCAGAATCCACTGCTTTCTCTTTACATCAGAGTTCCCACTTACATCACGGTCCTCAGACTGAGTTCCCCCTAGCACTGTAAGGGGGAATCCTGCAGACTCTGATGTAAAGGGGAACCACCTTCCGTAGAGTAAATACACTAAGGTAAGGGGGGGGGGCACTAATATTTTTGTATTCACTCCCTCCTTTCTTTAGCAACCACCCGCCCTTAGACTGGCCTGGTGGTGCTATCACTGACCTCTCAGGTGCACCATGCAAGGCTCAGTCAGATGGCTCCAGCTTGGCTGCTCTGGTTTTTCCTATAGTCTCTTCATGTCTGACTTCTCCTGTGACCCCCATCCCAGCGGCGCTCCCACTCTTAACTCCTCTCCAGACTCTTCCTCAGAGACTGTAGACACGATACAGTTCTACAGTCCTGACCCGCCATTCTCCACCATTTTTTACTGGGGTAGCTGGGCAGCTGATGGAGGGCCCCCCAGGCAAGTGGGGCCCCCGGGCAACTGCCCAGTGTGCTCAATGGAAAAGACAGCCCTGCACAGATATGATTGGTGCTCATTGGAAATCATGGGGTACAACTTGTCATGCGACTTTGCAGTCCCAAGTCGCAGAACAAGACGCACAAGTGTGAAAGGGGCATAAAGGTGTAGTGGACACTATGGCTGAGGTAAGAAGACGACGGAGAAGACTGGGCAAGAGCTAGCAAAAGAGCAGAAGATAGCGGAGGAGCCTGGCAGAAGACACCGGACAGCGCGAGAAGAACCAGAGAGTGCAGAGAAGTCGGAGGAGACCCCCAAAGTCGAAAGAGACCCCCGGAGCTGCCTAATAAGTTACTTTAAAAACCTTTGTAGTGTGTTTTTTTTATTGACACTTTTTCCCCAGGTTAGTACGATGTACCCTATACTCATTCACATAGGGTTATTAAAGGGGGCTCCCAGATTCCGATAAGCCCCCACCCACAGATCCCAGGGTTGTCGGGAAGAGGCCCTTGTCCTCACCAACACCAAAGCACCCACCCCCCATGTTGAGTGCATGCAGTTGTGTACGGTTCAGGAGGGGGGGAGCTCGCTCTTCTCCACCCTTTCCTAACCGGCCAGGCTGTGTGCTCGGGTAAGGGTCTGGTATGGATTTTGGGGGACCCCCACACCGGTTTTTTCAGCATAGGGTGTTCCCCCTAAAATCCATACCAGACCGAAGGGCCTGGAATGCCCTTGAAGGGGGAACCCATGCCAGTTTTTTTATTTAAAATTTGGCATGGAGTTCCCCTCAAGATCAGAGCACAAGTCCCATCATGCAAGACGGCGATCCGACTTCAGTGATATTCAATGGGCTGAAGTAGGATCAAAGTTGGACCAAAGTAGTGCAGGGAGCATTTTCAAAGTTGGACCGCTATGTGACGGCTCCCATAGGGAAACATTGATTTTCAATTGTCATGTGACATGAGCTCCCAATGTCGGAGAGTTTGTCGCACCAGTGTGAACCCGGCCTAAGAAGAGTTTGTCTCCCATGGTTGAGATGAAGGTTCTTTAATTCTATTACTAGTGTAGGACCCACTGATAATGGGGAACTTTGACACAGTAAGTGGGCTTAGCACTATATGACCATATAGTGTGACCAAATCCCTATATTTTTGAATATGTTCAGGTGTTTTTAAATAGCCTTGCAGGATTTAAATGTAATTTTTGTATGTGTGCGCTATAATCTATTTTGTTGTGCATGTAAATTAGAGCCAGGTGCATGGATTGGGGGGGGGGGGGTGGCGCCCCGTATGTATGGGCCACCGCTGCTCTCACAACATTATACCCTTGATGGAGACAATTTTTACTGTTTTTGTGAACAAACAAAGCTTATTTTTGCTAATATTGTCTTGCAACAAATATTTTATTTTCGATGCAGTATGTATACAAATGTACATAACAAAACAAAAATAAGACTATTGTGGCCAGTGTTGGCTTTGGAACAAAATGTACATTTTATTCAGCAATTTTTCCCATTTATAATGTAATTAAATTTACAAGTCTGGTACAAAGCAAGGCAAAATTATTTTGAAATGAAATAAGATTTTTTTTTCTTAATATATTATTGCGAGACAAAAAACAAATAAAAAAACCAAACAAAGCAAATGAAAAATCGCCTAGAAATGTTTATGTACAGTACTTGTTGGGATATGTGAATAAATGAGGAAACCTGATCTATTTACCACATTCCCTACCTGCACATCTATCAATCTGCACTGCAAATCCTGTCTATACACCCTCCAACCTGACCCCACTGCCTTCACACCCTTCAACCTGACCCCACTGCCTTCACACCCTCCAACCTGACCCCACTGCCTTCACACCCTCCAACATGACCCCACTGCCTTCACACCCTTCAACCTGACCCCACTGCCTTCACACCCTCCAACCTGACCCCACTGCCTTCACACCCTCCAACCTGACCCCACTGCCTTCACACCCTCCAACCTGACCCCACTGCCTTCACACCCTCCAACCTGACCCCACTGCCTTCACACCCTTCAACCTGACCCCACTGCCTTCACACCCTTCAATCTGACCCCACTGCCTTCACACCCTTCAATCTGACCCCACTGCCTTCACACCCTTCAACCTGACCCCACTGCCTTCACACCCTTCAACCTGACCCCACTGCCTTCACACCCTTCAACCTGACCCCACTGCCTTCACACCCTCCAACATGACCCCACTACCTTACACCTTTCAACCTGACCCCACTGCCTTCACACCCTCCAACCTGACACTAACAATAGTTATATTTTACAATTTAATACAAGCTTAGGTAAAAGAAATCTCCTTTCATGTTGTGTGTGCTACCTGTCTGCTGGCAATTTCTTTCTACAACTTCCTGGATTCCCTGCATGCTTTGAAGCTTCCCCTCTGCTATTTACTTTACTTAGCCATGACTAAGCACTGACTGTTAGTGCGAAACGCGTCGGCCATACTGTATTTTGTTGGTTGCAGTGACTGTGTGTACAGTTGAAAAATAAAAGACAACTTATTTTAAGTGATTTCGGAGTGCGGCTGTCCAGTTTTCGTCCTTCTATTTGCTGCTGTTTACTTTTGGTTCCTAAGAACTACATATCCCATGGTACCTTGCTTGCAAGCATTGATTCCTGTACCGACTCTGCCTCCTTAAACCCCTCCTCCCAGCTCCAGATCAGAAGGCAGGCTTTGTGAAATGTGTGACACAGTAGTGCCTACTCACAGCACATGGTGAATATGTGTCACATAATTCAAGGAAGAAAATGTGTGGGGATCCACACACAGTAAATTTAAAAACTTCAAGATCATTCAGATAAACGGCAGTAGGTGAAACATAATTGAAATACTGTGTGGAAATGAATGAATGATTTTACATTTTGATCATATACTGTATATGCTTTAATTCAAATTTGCGAACAAGCAGAATTAATAATGAAGTACAGACATACTCTGGGGGTTATTTACTGAAGGAAAATCCACTTTGCACTACAAGTGTACTTGCAAGTGCAGTCGCTGTAGATTTGGGGGGAAGCCCTGAAATTAGAGGAAGCTCTGCTGATTTTATCATCCAATCATGTGCAAGCAAAAATTTTGTTTTTTTTATTTACCTTGCATGTCCCCCTCAGATCTACAGTGACTGCACTTCCAAGTGCATGTTCAGTGCTTTTTTAACTGCAATTGCAGTGCACTTGTAGTGCAAAGTGGATTTGCCTTAAATAACCCCCTCTGTCCATTAATATATTTCTACCCAATTGTTCTCATTGTACACTGAGGCCCTGTACACACGATCAGACATGTCTGATGAAACTTGTCCGACGGACCGTTTTCATCAGACAACTCTGAACTTGTCTGATGAACACACCAACGGACCAAAATCCGATCAGACCAGAACGCGGTGACGTAGAACACAACGACGTGATGAAAAAACATTCAATGCTTCCAAGCATGCGTCGACTTGATTCTAAGCATGCGCGGGTTTTAAAGCATGTTTTAAAACTTTGGTCCGCTGGAAAACGGTCCGATAGGCCGTACACATGGTCGAACATGTCCGCTGAAACTGGTCTGCGGACTAGTTTCAGCGGACATGTTCGATCGTGTGTACGCGGCCTTAGCTGTGCACTTGCAGCTCGCTGTTCAACCCCAGCATCCACTGAGATGAATGAACTTCTGAAAATGCCTGGGAGTGACATCATTTCAGACCAACCAATCAAAATTGCAAAAAATCGCAACTGGACGAAGAAAAACTGAACATGTCAGTGGCTGGCAAGATTTCTGTATCAATATTTATAACTTTGTATTTGTTTTATGTCTAATGCTTCCTATTTGATGAAACAATAATAAAAACACAGAATTTAGAGTATCTTGTATAGTAAAATAACAATGTGCAAAAGTAAAGTAAAGATATAAGAAATCAAACCAACATCAGATTTAAATTGTACTGCTTACATACGTACAGTATATGTTCTATATTATGTGTAAAGATTCTCCCAGCCCAATGCTTATCTACCTACCAGATCCCCCTCAATGCAATGTCACCAATCTCTGGGTGCATTCCTCACATCTAATGATTCTCCTTTCCCCCAGATATTTTTATACACCCGTAATCTATCCATAATGCAGCATTGAGAGGCTCAGTGAAGGTGGCAGTGAAGGTGTGGATGTGTCGAATTGGGGAACACAGATCATAGAAAGAGATCTGCCCAGCCTCATAATCCAGATATATCCTGATCTTGTCACCTGAGATATCGACAGGTAATGGGATCTCTTTACTGTCATGTATCACTAAAGCCCTACCATGACGCTTGTTATAATGCTTGAAAAGGCTCATTTTAATTTGAGAAAACAAACAAGATTGCACTCCCATTCCCCAGGACTTATTATTGCTTCCAATCTGTGACGGCTCTCCTCTCCTATCTATACTGGGGTAACACAACCCAACTCTCCATTTACGTGATCGCCTGATATCCACATCCCAGTAATGTCGCCCTGAGGAGAAGCTTTGCTTACTCATCACCTGAGAACGGTCCTGAAACCTCTCTGGTGATTGTGGATGGTTCTGGCTATTCTCCGTCCAGGAAGCTGCTTTCCTGTCATCTGAAATACAGAGATTATTACTAGCTGTGTTTACTTCCAGTACTATGTCTGCAGGTTCTGGTATATAGATCCCTTCATTAACCCATGTTATTAGATCAGATAACCCGGTGTGTAATGTGTGTGAGATGTGAAATACATCCAGATCACCTCGATCATGGAGACGTTTACCATGTCTCTCTCTGTCCTCATTATCTCCATCCTCCGTATCACACATGTCACCTATGTTTGATTCCTGTAGGACGGTCAATGGATCCGCCGTGTTACACAGCTCCTCAATGTGACGCATCTTCTTGGACAGGTAATCCTTCTTTTTTTCCAGCTGGCGGATGAAATCATTGGTCGAGTGACAGATTCGATCTGCTTGCCCAGAGATTTCTCTCATGACTCTCTTCTCCAGGTCTTCCAGACGTTTCCTGAGTTCTATAAACAGGGCAGTGGCTCTCTTGGTTTCACCAGCTGCTTGTTCTTGTACCTTCCTTGAGTGTTCCTGCAGACTCCGGACTCTTTCCTCCTTCGACTCTCTCGCTGTTGTTAGTATACCTAGAACATTCTTCAACGTCTTCTTTCTTTTCTCAGAGGCCTCATCCAGGGACTCCATCTGATGTCCTTTGTGTTCCCCAATCAGACAGCAGGACACACAGATACAGGCAGAGTCCTCAGTACAGTAATATTTAAAGAGTTCATTATGGACGGAGCATTTCCTGTTCCTCATGGCGGTGGTAGGGTCACATAGGACGTGTTCTGGTGACTTGCTGTGGACTGTCAGGTGTTTATCACACAAAGAAGCTTCACACAGCAGACAAGATTTAACAGCAGTTATAGGAGAATCCACACAGTAAGTACAGAAGACCTTGGACTCCTTAGGATCTGACTGAGCAGATAAAAAATTCTCCACTATGTTTCGCAGTTTAATGTTCTTCTGCAGTGCAGGCCGCTCCTGGAACTTCTCTCTGCATTCAGGACAGGAATAACTTCCAGACTTCTCCTGGGTATCCAGCACACAATCCATACAGCCCTGGCAGAAGTTGTGTGCACATCTCAGCGTTACAGGATCGGTGTAAATGTTCAAACAAATTGAACATTCCAGCTCAGCTTGCAGATTAGCAGACGCCATGACAGCAGGAGACAGAAGTGAAAGTAAAAGCTACTGAAGTAGATGCTGCAGGGTGTGGGTGTTTGTGTGTGGGGGAGGGGTAAACATGCAGTCACGAGAAATGTGTTGCAGGGCATTGGAATCAAAATTGCAAATCTAACAAAAAAAATTAAGTCTTTCGAAACCGACCAATTTCTTGTCAAAATGTTTAGTGAGAATTCTTCTGGTGAATAATATATAAATGGATACTGGCGCCAATAGTGAAACTAAAAAGAGAAGCGTTGCTGCACCTGAAATTAGTGAAAAACGAATGAGGAATGATGATGTGATAAAGGGCATTCCCAATACAATCAATGATTGTCATAAAAAGTTCAAAACAACTCTTTTTGAATGATTCTGCTCCAAACACCTTGTAAAAAATAAAATCTGTGTTCCAGATAAAATTTGTGACTTTTCACCCAAAGTGACAACAAAGGGCCAGATTCTCAGCTGAGATACAACGGCGTATCTCCAGATACGCCGTCGTATCTCTGTTTCAGGGCCGTCGTATCTATGCGACTGATTCTTATGCCGCGTACACACGATCACTTTTTGTGATGAAAAAAAACGTCATTTTATCTGACGAAACAAAACAAAGTTTTTCAAACTTCATTTTCAAAAACGACGTTGCATACACACCATCGTTTTTCCACAATGCTCTTGCAAAGCGCGGTTACGTAAGACACTTTCGACGGCTCTCTGTTCCATTGAAGCTCCGTCTCATAACTTGCTTCTAAGCATCACTTTTTATGACACAAAAAAAGACATTTTGAAAAACGACACAAAAAATTCAAGCATGTTGGAATTTTTTTTTGGTAGTTTTTTTGAAGACATAAAACGACGTTTTGCCCACACACGCTCATTTTAAATGACATTTTTTAAAACGTCGTTTTTTTTCATCACAAAAAGTGATCGTGTGTACATTAGAATCAGTTACGCATAGATTTTGCTTAGATCCGACTGGCGTAAGTCACTTACACCGTCGGATCAAAGTTGCCATGTTACGCTGGCCGCTAGGTGGCGTTCCCGTCGATTTCTGTGTCGAATATGCAAATGAACCTGATACGCCGATTCCCTAACGTATTTGCGCGCCGTCGTCGTAGTTTGCGTAAGCGTAAAGTTACCCCTGATATATGAGGGGTAACCTTGCGTAGGTCCGGCGTAAGCCATGTTAAGTATGGACGTCGGGACAGCGTCGTGTTTTTCTGTTGTTTACGTAACTCATTGCGAATAGGGCTGTGTGTTAATTACGTTGAAACCAATGTATTTGCGGCGTACTATGGAGCATGCGTAGTGGGCTACGTTTACATCCGGTGCATGCGTCGGGTCATTCATTATTATAATAAAACACGCCCACCACTAGAAAATTTGAATTACACCCGCGAACGCTGGCCCATTTACGCTAGGCCGCCGTAAGTTACAGCGGCATTTCTTTGAGGATAAGGATACGCTGCTGTCACTTACAGCGGCGTAAAGTAAATGGGACATGCCGCGCGGGCGGCCCAGGTATGTGGATCTGGCCCAAGATGCGCTCACCAGATGGCTCTGACCAGCAAGTGACCATAAAGCATGAAGTAGCTCCCCAATCCCTGGAAAACATTCAACGATCTCCTCCCAAACGATCATTCACATGTGTGGTGAACCAGGTCGAATGAGCCTGGAAACAGCCAGATCAAATCCTTAGTATCTATCCTCCGCTTCAATCACCCACATCTGCAAGGCAAGCTCTGCCAAAAAGAGCCAGGGAAGGCAGATATAGGGGCTGATTTACCAAGCCTGTGCGCCATGACTCACGGCGCACAAGCAGGAGTAAAACTGTTTTTGACATTTACAAAAGAGACACGCTGCCAGTGCAGTGTGTTTTCTCATTTACTAAAATGCCTAATGCGCCCAGGAGAGGGCGTACGGCATTTAGTAATGTAAATATCGGGGATTCGGGCGGGAGTCTATTAGGGGAGGGAGGGGGGTGATGCAGGGGAAGTGTAGTGACATGTGTTTGAATGTGTGTGGCGGGCCGAATTTAAAGTGAAAGTGACTTTTAAAAACCGATCCCCGTGCGCTTGCAAAGTGCGCCTGAACCTCGGGAGGTTCATTTGCATACTGGGCATGCGCAGAGGGAAATTTCGGGGCGAGGTCCGGCGCTGAAATGCCGACAGAGCGGTGGGCACCGACTTATATTGGCATAGGGCGTGGGCGTGGTTACGCCACCATGTGACCTTAACCCATGTGACATCCCATTCCCATCATGCCCTGTGATGTCACATTGGTTAAGGTCACATGGTGGCATAACCACGCCCACGCCCTATGCCAATATAAGTCGGTGCCCACCGCTCTGTCGGCATTTCAGCGCCGGACCTCGCCGTGTCAACATCGAATGGAAAAACACAGCGGAGAGAAGCCCTGGCCCCAGCGGAAGAGCCAGGCAGAAGCGAAGGGCACCGGAGAAGCCCGCGTGTGTCGCCCCGCGGCGGAAGACAGCGACGAGAAGCCCGGAGAGTGGCGCCCTCCGGCAGAAGACAGCGAAAGAAGCCCTGGCCCCAGGAGGAGCCAGGCAGAAGCCGACGAAGCCCGCGGGTGGTGCCCCGTGGCGGAAGACAGCGACGAGAAGCCCTGGCCCCAGCGGAGGAGCCAGGCAGAAGCGGAGGGCACCGGAGAAGCCCGAGAGGGGCGACGCCCCCCGTTGTTCTCCGCAATTTTCCGCCGCCCCCGCCCAGCCGAACATGGCGGAGAGCATCGGCAGGTGTCGCCTCCCCCGGCGGAAGACGGCCCGGAGCCCCCCGGCAGAAGAGTTAGAAGCCCGAGGGGTAGCGACACCCCCGTTGTTCTCCGACATTTTCCGCCGCCCCCCCGGATGTAAAAGAGCTTAATTTGGGGTGGGGGCCTGGCCGAACATGGCGGAGAGCATCGGTGGGTGTCTCCCCCCCGGCGGAAGGCGGCAGCTAAGACCGAGGAGGGGCGACGCCCCCCATTGTTCTCCGCCATTTTCGGCCGCCCCCCCGGATGTAAAAGAGCTTAATTTTGGGGTGGGGGCCCGGCCGAACATGGCGGAAGGTGGCGGCGGAGAGCATCGGTGGGTGTCTCCCCCCTCCGGCCGGAGGCGGCGGCGAAGACCCGGGGGGGGCAGGTGCACCCCCCCAGGCGGAAGACACCCATCAGCCCGCGGGAGGCAGGAGCCCCCCGCAGAAGGCGGCGGTGAAGACCGAGGAGGGGCGCTTTACTGCTTTGTTATTTTTTCATTCATGAAACAGGTTTTTTTTTAAGCAAAAAAAAAAAGCGTTATAAAAATTTTGGCGCAAATACCGTTGGAAATGTGTAAGAAAAAATGCCCGCCACTTTATATATATTAAAAAAAGGGTGGTGTCCATCTGGGGGCCCTGGGGACCTCTGGGCCCTTTAATAAAAATAAACCTCTGGGCCCTTTAATGAAAAAGAAATAAAAATATATATATTAAAAAAAAAAAAAATTCTAAAAAAAAACCAAGGGGGTTGCCTGGGGACCTCTGGGCCCTTTAAGAAAAAATAACTAAAAAAATATCTAAACAAAAATAACATGGGGTGGGAGCTGTGGTGGCTCAACGTGATTGGCACTGCGCTGACAAGCCATTCACCTCTGCAGCCAAGGGTTCGGATCCCGGTCTCGGCTACATGTGAATTGAGTTTGGTGGTCTCAGCCCGGCTCCCGGTGGGTGTGCTATGCAAGGTACGCCTGTGCTTAGTACGCCCACCCCCCACCCAAAAACTACCCACTTGCACGCACACGAAATTGGTTTAACACGCACGCACTTTGGCCATGAGGTCTCCTAAAATAAAGAGAGGCAAAGGACCTACAGGTCTGGTGTGGAATTTAAGGGGAACTCCACCCCAAATTTTTAAAAAAATGGCGTGGAGTCCCCACTAAAATCCACACCAGAACCCTTATCCGAGCACGTTGACCTGTCCGGCCACAGAAAAAAGGGGGGGGAGGGAGTGCGGCCCCCCCTCTCCTGAACCGCACCAGGCCACATGCCCTCAACATTGGGAGGGTGCTTTGGGGTGCCCCCCAAAGCACCTTGTCCCCATGTTGATGAGGACAGGGGTCTCTTCCCCACAACCCTTGCCCGGGTTGGTGAAATGGAAGAGGTACAATGTACCCCATTACCATTTCACACAGGGGGGGGCCGGGATCTGGGGGGCCCCTTTGTTAAAGGGGTCTTCCAGATTTCGATAAGCCTCCTGCCCGCAGACCCCCACAAAGCAACCGGGCAAGGGTTGTGGGGAAGAGACCCTTGTCCTCATCAACATGGGGACAAGGTGCTTTGGGGGGCACCCCAAAGCACCCTCCCAATGTTGAGGGCATGTGGCCTGGTGCGGTTCAGGAGAGGGGGGGCCGCGCTCTGTCCCCCCCTCTTTTCTGCGGCCGGCCAGGTCAACGTGCTCGGATAAGGGGTCTGGTGTGGATTTTAGGGGGGACTCCACGCCATTTTTTTTTCTTTTCCAATATTTTTATTGAGTTTCAAAAAAAAAGGTACAGCAGAAAGACAGGCATGGCCTGTCCGCATACGTAACATTAAGTAACAGGTACAAATGTTAGTCATTGAGGGCACAACAATATAATCAACAGATAGCATCTACCCGGGTCCATGACTTAAAGCCATCAACAGCTATGAGAAAGGAAGGGCTAACTTAAAACCATCACAGGGCCCTTCAGCTGAGAGTCCACCTAATCTCGGGGACCCGTCCCTCATAGACAATCAAAAAAAAAAAAACAATGGCAGGAATGTACATTAAGAACGCAACAATAAAGGATAACAAAAGAAAAGAGAAAAAAGCCCTAAAAGAGAAAGTAAGAAAAGAATTGGGAAAAAGAAAGGAAAAAGGAGATGAAGAGGGGAGCACTCCAGTCGAAAGGGGGATCTCTCCAACAACAACCTAAATCCTCATGTGGTCGTGAGGTAGTCGATCCAAGGGTCCCAGACTCTGAGAAACCCCTCAATCTTGTCCGCTAGAATAGCAGATAATCTCTCGTTCACCATTATCCAAGACGATTTGTTCTTTACCAAGTAAAAGGGAACAGTAGGGGACTTCCAGGACTTCGCAATAGAAATCCTAGCCGCCACAAATATATAAGCTATCAGCTTTTTCGTGCATTTCGGTGCTCCATCAACTGGACGCCCCAACAATGCATTCAGAGGCGACTTGCGGAGGTTGACATGGGTCAGTGAATAAATGAAATTGTAAGTGCATATCCAAAATCGCCTCACCCTCGGACACAACCACCAGATGTGGTACATATTACCAACCGCAGTACAACCTCTAAAGCACCGCGGGGATGCCCCGGGGACGAAGGTTGCCACTCGCACAGGAACCATATACCACCTCAGCAACACCTTATAGTTTGCTTCTATCAAAGATGTGTTGATATAGGATTTAGAGGCATTTTGTGACAATCTACTCCATTCAGCAAGATCCAAAGACTCCCCAGTATCTTGTTCCCACTTCAACATGTAATCTAACTTTTGGGAGCTGGAGGATAGAAGACTGTAAATCTGTGATATATGTCCCGTGTGTTTGTCAAAGGTCCTGCAAAAGTGCTCCATGGCTGTGCGAGCAGTAATGTCAGAAGCACGACTCAGTGAATCCAAAAAATTGGCAATTTGAATGTAATGAAAGAACTCAGAGTTTGGAAGGGCATATTTCTCCTGCAGGACCGATTTTGACAAGGCTCCTCTATGATCACAAAAGTCCGCTATCCTCAGCAGCCCCTTATTGGTCCACCAGTAAAAGTCCTGGGGGCGGAGACCCGGGGTAAACAGAGGGTTATGGAACAGTGGCGCCAGAGGCGCATGTGGAGATTTAAAATTGTATCTGGTCGCTATGCGGTCCCACAAACTGAGAGAGAAAGACAGAGAGGGACACATTATGGGCGGTCTATCTTTCCCCCTGAGTCACAGTAGGTGGGAGATCTCTCTCCCTGGGCACATGGAGGATTCCAATTCCACCCAGAGCGGCCTGGGTTGGGCTGAATGAAAGCGGGTCAAATGAGCCAATTGGGCTGCATGATAATACTTAAGAAGATCAGGCACACCCAGCCCCCCTCCCAATTTGGGTGTATACATCGTCCGCCTGTTCACCCTGGGTCTCTTATTATCCCAAATAAAAGTCAACAGATTAGCCTGGAACTTCTTTAGATCTGCACTCACTATTGCAATAGGGAGGGTTCTAAATAAATACAACACCTTAGGTAGAATAGTCATTTTCACTGAATACAGCCTACCGAACCACGATGGAGGATTTCCCGACCACCTTCGGAGATCGTCCAACAACTTTCGGAACAGGGGGGGGTAGTTTTTCTTATAAAGCGTGGATAGGGTCGGAGTCAGGGAGATGCCCAGGTAAGGCAGGGCATCCTCCTGCCAATTCAAGGAGAAAGACTGTTGAAGGGCTCGAACTATGTGAGGTGGTAGGGAAATATTGAGGGCCTGAGACTTAGAGTGATTCACAGATAGTCCGTGAATGATGCAAATTTTCCTAAAACTAAGTTCACATGGGCAAAGAGGTGACCGGGGAAGAGAGGAGCAATAGAATGTCATCCGCAAACATCGCGCATTTATGTTCGCGGCCCCCACATCTTACTCCCAATATGTCCGAATGCGTTCTAATCTTGATGGCGAGGGGTTCCAACGCCATAATGAACAGCAGGGGAGATAAAGGGCAACCCTGACGGGTACCCCTATCTATAGATATATTTGGGGAGCGATAGCCTTTAATCAAGAGCTTCGCAGTAGGGGCGTCGTACACTGAGCGAAGCGTCGTCAAAAAATGTACCCCAAATCCGTAACGTTTAAGTATGAAAAAGAGGTATTCCCAAGACAAGGAATCGAAGGCCTTACATAAGTCCAATGACAATAGCAAGGCTCCCCGCTTTCCTCCCCCGTCCCAGCCAGAATTCAGAGCCGATATTATATCAATAACCCGTCTAGTCTGATCCAATGCTTGCCTATTAGGCACAAATCCCACCTGGTCTGGATGAATATATTTAGACAAAAACGAATTCATACGCGTGGCCAGAACCTTCGTCAATAATTTGAGGTCTACATTTATTAACGATATAGGGCGGTAATTCGCACAGTCCCCGAGATCTTTATTAGGTTTGGGAATGACGTGTATAAAGGCCCTGTTTTCATGTGGGGGAAGGGGGGAACCTCTTCGTAAGTCATTGAAAAAGGCACAAATATGTGGGGTCAATATTTCGGCATACTTGCGGTAATAATGACCCGTGAATCCATCAGGGCCCGGCGATTTCGATGGGTTCAAAGACTTAATGGCAGAGGCGATTTTGGTTGGCGTGAACTCCGCCTCCATTATTTCCGCATGGTCAGTAGACAATGTGGCCATTTTTTATTTTTTTTTAAACTTGGGGTGGAGTTCCCCTTAAATTCCACACCAGACCTGAAGGGTCTGGTTATGAATATTTGGGGGGAACCCCACGTCATTTTTTTTTTAAATTGACGGCAGGGTTCCCCTTAATATCCATACCAGACCTAAAGGGTCTGGTTATTGAATTTGGGGAGACCCCCTCACTTTTTTTTTGGTGTTTTTTATGAATGAATTCTCCTGCAATTGCCGGGAGCCGACAATTCATTATTGCCGCGAGTCAGTTTTAAACGGCTTTTTTTCTTTGGAGAATGTCATTTTGTGCAGGGACATTTCTAACCAACCACAGGAAAAGTGCGCTTTTTCACATGCTGACATTACCCCCCCCCCCCCCCCTCATGGTACGAAATTTAAAGGAATATTACACTTTTATTGTTGCACTTTTAGCATTATTTAAATCACTGCTCCCGAAAAAACGTCCTTTTTAAAAAATAAAAAAAGCATTGGTACATGTCCCCTGGGGCAGGACTGAGGTCCCCAAACACTTTTTAGGACAAAACTTGCAGATTAGCCTTTAAAATTAACACTTATGCCGCGTACACACGGTCGTTTTTTGTCTTCAAAAAAACGCCCAAAAAAAAATTCCAACATGCTTGAATTTTTTGTGTCGTTTTTCAAAACGTCGTTTTTTGTTTCACAAAAAGTCACCGTGTGTAGCAAAAACGTCGTTCAAAACGACGTTTTTCAACCCGCGCATGCCCAGAAGCTAGTTATGAAGTGAGCTTCAATGGAAAAGAGTGGTGAACGTAACCTCGCTTTTTGTGAAAAAACGATGGTGTGTATGCAAAATTGTCTTTGAAAAGTGACGTTTCAAAAACGTCGTTTTTTACTTCACAGAAAACGTCGTTTTTTTTCATCGCAAAAAACGACCGTGTGTACGCGGCATTAAGATTTCCCCCATAGACTTATACAGGGAGTTCGGCGGCGGCTTTACTTATCAATTGCATTGCGCTGCTGTGCTACGCCGGTTCATGCGCCTAATTAAGGCTTCATCCAGCGCACTAATTAAGGCATGTACCGGCGCAGCGCAGTGGCAATAGTAAATCGGCCCCATAGTGTAGTATAGCTTGTTTATTGTTAAAAATGTCACTTACAATTTTTCCAGCAGGGGAGTGCAGCAGTATGTAAGGAACAACCTAGTGCGGTGGAAGTCCGTTCAGACAACGCTATCTGACCAGCGGTGTATGCTGTGCATTAGGTGAAAGTGATGTGAAGTGCGTGTCAGACCTAGCTTCTATGCATTTCGCGGTCCAGCACACTTCATCATTCTCTGGCACTTTTTATAGGAGCTTGCTTTGCAGATGTGGGTGATTCAAGCGGAGGATAGATACTAAGCATTTGATCTGGCTGTTCCCGGGCTCATTCGAACTGGTTCATCACACATGTGAACGATCGTTTGGGAGGAGATCGTTAAATGGTTTCCAGGGATTGAGGAGTTACTTCATCCTTTAGCCCAGGTTCACACTGGGTACGATTTAGTTCGATTTGAGATGTGATTTCACATGTGAAATCGCATCTCAAATCGGCGGCATCTGCCGGCAATGACACCTTCCTAATCGGTGCGACGCCGTATCTGCGGTGCTACACCGATTTCAAAAAGTAGTTCCTGTACTACTTTTTGCGATTTCAGGACGCGATTTACATTGACATCTGTGCAGAAACCTGCACAGATGTCTCTTAAATCGCAGCCGAAATCGGGACTGCCAGCGGGAGTGAAATCGTGCGAGTTCAGCTGAACTCGCACGATTTCACTCCGCAACCCAGTGTGAACCAGGGCTTATGGTCACTTGCTGACCAGAGCCACCTGGCGAGCGCATTTTGTTGTCACTTTGGGTGAAAAGTCACACATTTTATCTGGGACACGGATTTTATTTTTCACATGGTGTTTGGAGCAGAATTATTTCAATTTCTGGAGCTGTTTTGAACTTTTTATGACATATTTGTTTTGAGCAATTATATACTATATACTTTTTTTAAACATTTGTGCACATATATAATGTGAAGCAATTCACTAATACACGTTTAAACAAGGTTACAAACATATACTTATTATTTGCATAGATCACTCTTGGCACTTTCAGCGATTGTATTGGGAGCGCCCTTTATCACATCATCATTCTGATGAAGTGTATTGACGTCATTTTCCTTTCCTGGCCCACCCTCAGCACACAACGGGTTAACACTTCTTCTGGAGCCCCACATGACCTGTTGTTCCTAGCAGGGCCGCCATCAGGGGGGTACAGGCATTACACCTGTAAGGGGCCCGGGGGTCCCCAGGGGCCCGGATGGGAACCACACTAAAAAATTTTTTTTTTTTTTTTTTTTTAGGGGTCCGAAAGTCCCCAGGGGCCCGGAGGCCACCAAGGGCCCCAGATGGCAAGCCTTTTTTTTTTATAAAAAAAATATTTTTTTATAAAAAAAATATATATTTTTTTATAAAAAAAATATTTTTTTTTAATATATTTTTTTTCATTTTTATTAAAGGGCCAATTTTTTTTTTTTTTTTTTTTTTAGAGGTCCGGAGGTCCCCAGGGGCCCGGAGGCCACCAGGGCTCCAGATGGCAAGCCCTTTTTTTCTTTTTTTTTATAAAAAAATATATTTGTATATAAAAAAATATATTTTTTAATATATTTTTATTTTATTTTTTATTAAAGGGCCAATTTTTTTCTTTTATTTTTTTTTTAGAGGTTCGGAGGTCCACAGGGGCCCGGAGGCCCCCAAGGCACTGGATGGCAACCCCCCTTTTTTTATTGATTTTTCTATAAAAAAAATTTTTTTATATATTTTTTTTTTATTTTTTTATTAAAGGGCCATTTTTTTAGGGGTCTAGGGGCCCGTAGGCCACCAGGGCCCCAGATGGCAACCCCCTCTTTTTTATTTTATTTTTTATAAAAAAAATATATTTTTTTAATATATTTTTCTTTTATTTTTTATTAAAGGGCCAATTTTTTTTCTTTTTTTTTTTTTAGAGGTCCGGAGGTCCACAGGGACCTGGAGATCCCCAGGGCCCCAGATGACAACCCCCCTTTTTTATAAAAAAAAATGTATAATTATTATATATTTTTTTATTTATTTTATTGTTATATTTATTATATATATATATATTATTAAAGGGCCCAGAGGTCCTTTTTTATAATTTATTTTTACTTTTTTTATATTATTTTATTTCTTTTTTTTTAATATATAGATGTATTTTTATTAAAGGGTTTAGAGGTCCCCAGGGCCCCATGTGTCAAACCCCCTTTTTTTATAATTGTATTTTTTATTTTTGTTTATATATTTTTTTTATATTTTTATTTTTTATTAAAGGGCCCAGAGGTCCCCAGGGCCCTGGAAGGCAACCCCCTTGTTTTGTTTTTTTTATATAAATGTTTATTTCTTTGTTATATATATATTTTTATTTCTTTCTTTTTTTTTAAAGGGCCCAGAGGTTTTTTTTTTTTATTAAAGGGCCCAGAGGACCCGAATGGAAAGCCCCCTTTTTTTGTAATTTCTTTTATAAAAAAAAAAAAAATAAGGTCCCGGGGCCCCAGTTGGCAACCACCTTTAAAAAAAATAAATATATATAATATATATATATATATTCTCTCTTTTTATTAAAGGGCATAGAGGTCCGCCCCTTTTTTATATTTATTTTTTATTCTTCAGGGCCCCGCTTCTCAATTCGCGCCAGCAGCCCCCCCCCCCCCGCTTCTCAATTTCATGCGGCAGCACCCCCCCCCCGGTTCTCTGCTCCAGGGGGCCCATCCCTGAAGCTGTGTAAGGGGGCCCCAAAATTCCTGATGGCGGCCCTGGTTCCTAGGTGTTCCTAGCTAAATAAAAGACAGCCCCTTCCCCAGCTAAGGTGTTTGATTAACTAGCCTGCGACAGGCCACTAGGGAGGGAGTCCTGTGCTGATGTGAGGATGGGCATGGCTTAAAACCGCGCTACATATCGGGCGTGGTTTAAATGAAGTGTGGTTTAACAACTTGCTTACTGGGCACTTTAACCCCCCCCCCCCCCTCATGCCCAGACCAAGTTTCAGTTTTTAGTGCTCCTACTCTTTGAATGACAATTGCGCGGTCATACGATTGTTTCATGAATTAAAAAAATAACAAAACGGTAAAGTTAGCCCAATTTTTTGGTAAAAAAATTAAAGATTATGTTACACGAGTAAATAGATACCTAACATGTCCACCTTTAAAATTGCGCACACTCATGGAATGGAGCCAAACTTCGGTACTTAAAAATCTCCATAGGCAACGCTTTGAATTTTTTTACAGGTTACCAGTTTAGATTTACAGAGGAGATCTAGTGCTAGAATTGTTGCTGGCACTCTAACGCACGCGGCGATACCTAACATATGTGGTTTAAACTTTTACATATGTCGGCGGGACTTGCGTGTGCGTTCGCTTCTGCGTGTTTTAATTTTTTTTACATATTTTTTTTTCTTACACTTTTACTTTTTTTCTTACACTTTTTTTTTTCTTTTAATTATCACTTTTATTCCTATTACAAGGAATGTAAACATCCCTTGTAATAGGAATGTGTGTGACAGGTCCTCTTTATGGAGACATGCGGGGTCAATAAGACCCCGCATCTCTCCTCCAGGCTGGAATGCTTGAGATCGGTGAAAAAAAATTCACCAATCTCATTACTGTTGCTTAGTAGCCACAATCGTGGCTTTGTTTACTTACGGGACCCAGGCGTGACGTCATCACATCGCGACCCATCTGGTCACCAGTCATCTCTATGCTTCCTGCCAGCGCCGCATGATTCTTTCTCCGGCCCCCGATGGCACGGGAGAGCCCGGAGAAGCACCGGATGGTGGCCGGAGGGGGGGATGTCCCCTCCCGCCACCTATAAGAACGATTCCGCCGCTATGATCATTCTTATGTTGCACAGAATCGCCGGCAGAAGAGAATGATATCTAAATGATGCCTCTAGCTGCAGGCATCATTCAGATATCCCCCCAAAGCCCAGGACATCATATGACGCCCACCCAGGATGGGAGATCCCCTCTGTGGATGTCATATGACATTGGCCCGGTATTGAAGTGGTTAATAGAGTCTGAGATGACTTGCATAGTGCAGAATGTAGTAATGTTAAATAGGGACTATACAGTGCGTAGTGTAGTATGCGCATGTGTGGAGTGTACAGCAGTGAGTAGTATGTGCACGATGGTGTAAGTAGGCGGTGTCCATAGTTCATTATTTGTATTATTTTTTTACAATTGTATTTTTTTCATTATTTTACTATTTACTTTTTTATTTTTTACTTTTTTATTTTGTTTTTTCACAATTATTGGGCGGTGGGGGTTTAAACAGTGTCAGTAGAGCAGTGTGTCAGTCTTTTTTTTTTTCCTCAATTTTTTATTTTATTTTTTTAATTTTGTTGTTTTATTATTTTCTGTAAATAATTGTTTTAAATATTTTTTTTTCACAGTGCTTCTGGGAGAGGGGTGGAGAGTATGTGGCAGTGATGTCTGTAGTGTGTGTGTTTTTTTAATTTTTTTTCATATTGTTTATTTACAATTACTTTTTTGGGGGGGGGGAGGGGGTTGGGGCAGTGGACAGTTTTGGTAGGGCAGGGAGGTTGTGTCAGTAGTTTTGTTTTTTATATCTATAATTTTTGTTTACAATTTATCTATTATATATATATATATTTTTTTATTAACCCTGTTGGGGGGCTTTGGTGAAATATCAGGGGTCTAAACAGACCCCTGACATTTTTTTTTTTTTTAGGCAGGGAAAGGGATTGAGGACATTGATTCCCCAGTCCAGGGGAGTACCTAGAGCATTTGGCACCCCGGGCGGATCCAATATCTGCCCCCCCCCCACATTTAAAATGTAAAAACACCCCACTGTGCCCCCTGCATACTCTGCATCCTTCAATATCTGTTACTAATGTGTACCCACTCCACAACTGCACCCCTGCACCCTTTACATTACACAGCACCTGCACCTCTGTACCCCTTTACATCACACAGCACCTCTGGACCCCTTTACACAGCCCCCTGCACCTCTTTACACTACACAGCCCCCTGCACCCATTTACATTACACAGCACCCTGGACCTCTTTAAATCTCAGTCCCCTGCACCTCTGGACCCTTTTACATTACACAGCACCCTGCATCACTGCACCCCTTTTACATTACACAGCACCCTGCACCTCTGGACCCCTTTTACATTATACAGTCCCCACAGCTCTGGACCCCCCCTCCCCATTCGGTATCAGAGCAGCGATGGCACATGAACAGAAGGTCCCCTCCCCCTCTGTACACATAAACAGAGAGGAGGGGGAGGTGGCTTCACTCGGCTGTGTGACGTCAGGTCAAGTGCCGAGCGCCGCTAACCAGGACCGCTCACAGCCCGTGGCCGTGAGAGGAGGGGATGGATGTGCAGCGGTGTCATCCCGCAACCCCCTCCTCCTCTCATATAACGGCATTGCGGTGCTGCCTAAAGTCACTCCGAGTCCACGGCGCTGGCGCTTGTCACCACTTCAGTCATGGGGGGGCACCGGCCTAACACCCCCAGTGTGTGGACCCTGGTGTGGCCCACCCCCCAATTTAGTACGCCACTGCCCCAGTCACTTTTCTCAGCTCTGTCTATTCATATAACTGAGCAGAGCAACACACAGTTTACTCTGCTCAGTTTTCACAGGACACAGGAGCAATCTTCCTCACTGTGTCCAATTCAGAAAAGGAAGGGACTGGTAAATGATCTGTCCCTTCCTCCGCTCTCCATCCTGACAGATCCCCAGGGGGGTGAAGGACATGAAGGGGGCTGGAGGAGGATGAGGATACACAGAACAGTGGATTAATGCAGCAGGAGGGACAGTTGTGATCACCGATCTCCTTGTATAGATTTTTAGCTGACAGCCACGGGAGGGGCTGAAAGAGAAGCGGATGTCGGCTATACAGGAAGATCGGTGTTTTCACAGCTGTCCCTCCTGCTGAACCGATTTTCCCGACTGTGAACCAGGGGACCATCCAGGGCCGATCCTAGGGTGCAGAAATATTTCTGGGAGCCTACATGGGCATGGTCATCTTACCAATGCCTCCCCTTTCCAAATGGCAACCACTCAAACAGAGATGCTCCTCTAAGAAGTCTTCATTACCCTGGGATCCTCCCATGATCTTTTAACAATAAAGAAAGCACAGGAAGAGCGTACACTTATGAGACCAGGAGGGGAGTCTCTATGATGTACAGAGAGAGAGTCTGTTAGAAAGTGCCCCCAGACCTAGTACAGGAGATGGTCAGAGACTGCAGACATGATACAGGAGATGGTCAGAGACTGCAGACATGATACAGGAGAAGGTCAGAGACTACAGACATACTACAGGATAGGAAAAAATAAAAAACTTGCTTGCAACCCATTAATTGATTTGTGAAATGTCAAAATGTGAAAAATAAAAAATGAAATTAAAACATCTATGTGTGTATCACAATAATCACTGTATGAAGGTAATTAACTCTGTGTTGAGGACAAAACAAACAACTTGATATAAGCCGTACTGTGCACAAAAACAGTCCATGTATGTATTTTAAAACAAAATTAGTCCATATAAAACTTATTTTCTCAAGTCGTCTTCCAGGACGGCACCCTGAGAGATGACTGGCTTTACCTGACAGGAAACACAATCAAAAAAGAGGTTAAAACCCCCGCCCTCCCCGTGCTCTTAGTTCTTGATTGTGTTTCCCCACAGCGAAACGATTTGTTATTTTTCCTGACCTAAGGCCTGGGGCTGGTGGTCCCCCCTGGGAGCTGGACCACAGGCACTGGGTAAGCCTTTGGGTCCGGCCAGGATTATCTCCTTCCTGGGGGGTCCCTACTTGCTCAGGGGGGGCCTCACTGAGTGAGCTCTTGAACCCCTAGTCCTACCAGGCCCCTTCCCTATTCTACCCACT